>JAFJYJ010000003.1:12090000-13512500 GCA_019022615.1 Acacia melanoxylon | reverse complement strand
ATAAAAACAAAGATTAATCTACACAGTACGTATCGACGTACTATAACAAATTCAATCCCCAAAAAAAAAAAATTATGGGAGGGAAGCAAATTGAAAAATAAAAATAACCTTTCTTACAATTAACTTTAGAGAGCTTAAACTACAACAAAAAAGGGCACAAACCACGAATATAAAATTCAATATCTAATGCACATAAACCATGATATAGAAGCAGCAGTTTCAGGAAGATCCAGTGCTAAAAAGAAACAAGAAATACCAAGATCAGCCACAACTTTTTAATTATCTGTGTCATTAATACTAAGATCAAAAAATAAAAAATTAGAATATGCTGGAGCACCATCGTAGAGTCATACATGCATGGAAACAATCTAATCTCTAAAATGTTTCATTCCTTTTTTTTCGGATGATGGCCACAGCCGAACCAGCGATGGCGACAGTCGACGGTGTTTTGGTCTTCACACTCCAACCCCTAACCTTCGTTTCAGCCCAACTGATAGGACAAACTTTATAGCCTATAACTCCGCAAATATACGGGTCGTATCAAGTAATAAAGTGATAAGAAAAGTATCGTTCCCACGAGGACTTAGTACCCACAACTTCAGTTAAGCATTAATTTTACACTTTCATATAAGTTGAGCAAAACAAAGTGAATTTAATTAAGAGAAAAGAAATTAAAATAAACTAGCTACCAAAAATATTAAACAAGCAATCTATAATCACTAATCCCTTATGAGCTTCATAAACCTTGATTTCACTACTTTAATTAGCCTTAATATCAATTTTGTTAATGTTGAGTATAAATAGCTATAAGTGCATGTCGGTCCACTTACAACCCTCTCTTGAGTATAACTTGTTATGTCTAATATAGTTACTCAAGAGGCAACAAAAATCGAACACACTCTTCAACAATTATATGGGGCCATTAGGTATATGTCTATCCTAATCGCAAATTCAATCGTAATCTAATCTCATATTACTTAATCTTAGAGCCTAATTAAAATCCCCTTCGTCAAGGTAAATCCTAATTCTTAAATTCATATTCAATGATGGTCAATCACTAAAAAGATAAAGCTAAACAAGATTAAGTAACCAAGATTAATATCAAAATTAACTCAACAATGAAAACAAAATCCAATTCATACATAAGTTCATAGGTCCTCTAGGTTGCAAAACCAATTAGCCACACATGGCTCTAATAAAATCCATAATAAAAAGATAAGAATTCAGGTTCAAAGAATAGAGAGAGAGAGAGAGAGAGAGAGAGAGAGAGAGATGAAAGAAAGCTTCTCCATTGCCTCCACAGTCCTCTCGTCCTTCCGTGGAGATGATGAATATAACCAAAACGCCTCTCTTGCTCAGCCGCTACTCTTCTACTTCTTTGTTCCTTCTCGTTCTGCGTCTCTCGATCTGCTCCTCCGTGATCTTTTTTTTTTTTGGTCTCTACCTCCCTATTTATAATTTAGGTCTCCTCCTCTTAATTAATCACCAAACTTAGGATCCAAATTTAATCACCAAGCTTAGGATCCAAGTTTTCTTTTTAGCATGTGGGGTCCACGTCTTTATTCCTTTTATTCAATTTATGGCTGCAAGCTCCATATGCTTTTTTATCTCTTCTCTTTCATATATAATACACTACTAGAAAATGTCAAATTTGCGCGATAATTTACGAGGGAAACAAATTCCGTCGCAAATTTTGTCAAATTTGCGAGGGAAATTATTTTCCCTCGCAAAAAGGAGGTACTTTTTGCGAGGGAAAAATTGTTCTCTCGCAAAATTGATGGAAATTAGGGGAGAATTCCCGCCAATTTTTCTACCAATTTGCGAGGGAAAAAAATTTCCCTCGCAAAATGGTGATTTTTGCGAGGGAAAACTAGTTCCCTCGCAAAATTGACTGAAATTGGGAGAAAATTCCCCATTTTGCGAGGGAACAAGTTTTCCCTTGCAAAATGGTCATTTTTTTTGCGAGGAACTAAGTTTCTCTCGCAAAAATCACCATTTTGCGAGGGAAACCTCTTCCTCGCAAAATGGGAGAAATATTTGTATTTTTTTGTGTGTAATTCTTCTCACCGACAATTTCTCTACTCTTTTCTAACCTATTTCATTCTTCTTCTTCACTCTCGCGTTTCACCTCTCTCAAAAATTGCCGTCGATCTCGGTGACTCGTTCGCGGTGCCATCGATCTCAACCGATCGCGTTCACGCGCCATCGACTCTTCGTTTTTCCACCCTCCTCACTAAACCCAAACAATGGAAAGAAGAATCAACATCCGCTGCTTCTGTATTTGAAGAAGAATCTCTGTTCATATCCCCTGGCTCCAAGGTTTTGCTTTTCTTTCTTCAAAATCAGGAGACAACTGCTCTCTATTTTGCTTCATATATCTAGTTTGTTTGGCGGATCGGAATTTTCTGCTCCTTCTTAGGGTTCTTACTATTTTCTGGAGTTAATGTCTCCTTTTTACTTGTTTCTTGTCGCTTGCGATTGTTTCCCGAAACAACGAAAGTGTTTTCTTTTCTTACTTTGAGGTAAAATGCACTTCTCAATCAATTTTTTTTGTTTCGTTGATTTCTCTCTTTGATACTGTTTTTCCTAAGATTCTTTTGCCTATTCCTTTCAAGGGACAGTACTTAAAAAATGCGCATATTTCTTTGACCACATTGATGTCTTGTGTTGATGATCTATCATTTGTCTTTACTCTGTATCTAAGGATCAGCTTTATTGCCTCTTTGATTTCTAGGCTAATGATGGGAAGCTTAAGGAGAACAAAGCAAGGCAATATTTCCAACAACTTAATAATGTTGTTGATTACTGCCACAGTAGAGGTGTCTTTCACAGAGACTTTAAGGAACTAAAAATTTTCCTTAGTCCCTCTAGATATTTCTTATTATCATGGGTTTACAAGGGTATTCAGTATTGATTTACTTTTATTCTCAGTGCATTTCTAGATTCTCGATACAAGAAAGACTCAAAGTCATCCTTGTTCTACTTTGCGGCTCGAGAATCTTCATCTCGAACTCAAATGTTATTCTTAAAGTTTCAGATTTTGGGCTGAGTACATACTCATAGCAATTGAGTATTGATCAGGTGCTATATGATTAGGATAAGCTTCTTGCTTGTCTTTATGATTAAAAGAGTTTTTTCTGATGTTTGAAGTGTTATTACCATCTCGTTATGCTTTTCTGATGCTATGGAAATTCATTCTGGTTTTGCCCTTGATGTTTGAGGGACCTAGTATATGTCTTCAATTTATGTGATGGGAGACCATACAAGTCTTCCAACTATTGAGTATTATCTAATGCATTGTCTGCATCAGGTGCTTAATGCTAATACTAAAGGCTATGATGGTTCAGCAGCTAATATTTGGTTATGCGGCGTCATTCTCTTTGTTCTGATGGCTGGATACGTGCCTTTCTCCCTTTTAAAGCTAAAGCTGCTAGAGTTTATGTAAGTTCTTAACCTTGTTTTGGTGGGATATACTGCAGAAAGAGGACAGCATATTCTCCTTTAAGTTTATATGCGCAATGGCAACCTCGCCTCTCACTTATATGGTTAGAATGAGATCAACTCTTTATCAAAATTCTTTTGGTCCACACAGAAAATGGCTAACGTGAAGTATTTTGAATTCACGAAAGGGTGTACAATTATTTAAATTTATATAACTCATTCTTTAAACAAAAGAAATTGGTTTGAGTTTTCTTGGAAATAAACTACCTGTACCAAAGTATATTTGTACATTCTAGAAGCATGGTTTGGTGTTACACTTTGTGGTTTCCTCTTGCCATTTTTAAAATCTCTATAGGTTTGTCACTCATAAATTTAAAACTACTACAAGAAGTAATCAGACTGGATTGTTATATGTTATAAAAAGAAAGGAAAATACTGGGTGGTTATATGTTGGCCTCCTATTCAATCACCAGCTGCTTCGCTTGACTATTTATTGCCTATTCATGTAAGCTTTTCCATTTGGAAAAATGAAGTTCAGTTTTGCTTTGAGAGCTTACATATAACCAAGAGCACAAGGTACAAGCAACACTTTGTGTGATTAATGGAAAGAGATAAAGTATAAAGTTTTAAGAATTTCACGGGAAGACTCGGAGTGTTTTGTATTAATAATGTGTCTCATCTGTTATTATTTGGTATTCTTCATCTTTGAGACTTCAGTAAAGGCGTAAGAAGCGAAGGTGAAGGAACAAGGAGAGATGATTACTGAGATGAGGGCACTTCTCCAGTCCATATTGAAGGATAAGGGTACGGGGTTCCCTCCTGGTGGTAATGACGATACTGGTGGTGATCATGACCAGACTGCTGCAATTTAGACTTTTTTTTAGTTCATTTTGGTCGAAACATTATAATTTGTAATATTTTGTTTTTGCTATGTAAACTCTTATGATTGTTATAATTTATTTTTATGATATACAAGTCTTTTTATTTTCTAATTTTTAATATATTTTTTATGTATTTTCTTATTTTTTTTTATTTTTTTTTAAAAAAATTAATTGGCATTTGCGAGGAAAAATGTTTCCCTCGCAAAATTGAGGAGTTTGCGAGGAAAAGGTTTCCCTCGCAAATTTCAGAATTTGCGAGGAAGAGGTTTCCCTCACAAAATATTGGATTTTGCGAGGAACACCCTTCCCTCGCAAAATTTGAAAATTTTGCGAGGGAACATTTTTCCCTTGCAAAATGTTAAAATTTTGCGAGGGAAAGGATTTTCCTCGCAAAATTGTGGATTTTGCGAGGGAAAACGATTCCCTCGCAAATTCTAAAATTTGCAAGGGAAAAATCATTTTTGCGACGGAAAATTGGTTTGCGAGGGCCTTTTTTGCGACGGAAATTTTGCCGCCGCAAATCACTTTTGCGACGGAAAATGGCTTTTTTGCGAGGAATTTTTCCGCCGCAAAAAAACAATTTTTTTGTAGTGATATCTCCCGCACAATAAAAATAGGATATGAGTAGATTTTATGTCGATTTATTCTTTGATCCTAAGTTTGATTCAATGATGGAAAAGTTTTTAAAAGATAATTAAATAGGCATATGATATTAATAAATCCAGCTAATTCTCATAAAATATACACCTATTTAATCATAAAATATATACTTATCACCAACACAAGACCAATGAACTTACGGCGACGCACTCTTCGACTGGAAGTCACACAACGACGGCGATGACGACAGTGGTTGAGGGCTTCACCATTCCGCCACGAGGGAAAATAGCGTCGACAATCAAGAGATGAGAGGTGAAGTCAAGAGACTAGAGATGAGAGTTGACAGTCAAGAGTCTAAGTGATTTTGAATTTTGGAATCCCCTCTTTCTTCAGCAATCTAAATGGTTTTTTTGGTCATTTCACCTCTAAATTGAAGGGATTTTTCTAATATATAACTTTTATCAAGGACGTTTTTGATAATATGTTGGTCCCTAGGGACTTGAGGGAGATTTTCCCTATTTGTTATAATCAGTCAACATTTTTACATACTTTTCTACTTTTTTCCCAAAAAGAAAAAACCATTTATACTTTTCAGCAGAGGGTTTCTAATTATAATAATGTCAATATACGCAACTAATTCACTGGTTAGATGAAGGAAATAATTCCAAGTTGAAAAATTCAACCATGTTAAATGATTCTCTTCTTACAAACGTCTCTTTTCATATCAAAAGTGATAATATAAATAATTAAGACATGGTTAACTTAGTAGTCAAAAGTCATGGGAACACAAGGTGTAACATCCTCCATCCTCCATTTTGCTTTATATAATAACTAAGGGTTTGATCATTAACTTAATAATATTTCATTGTTTATCAAAATATCCAACTATAAACCAGAGTTTGCAAAATGAGCTCTAACGTGGCAGCATACAGTAATCCAACATATACCAAAAAGATGGAAGTACTATTGATAGTAGAAGTAGCCTAAGTTTCTGAAGTCTTCCCTGATTGACACGTACGAGAACTATCACCTGAAAAATGGTAGTAACCATCAATCCAACTTATTACAAATACTAATATGTGCTTGTGAGGTGATAAGTGGAACAATGTATATAACAAGGTATTAAAAACATAATTAACTAATATCCACATCACAAATTTCATATCATGAATTATGTATCATAAATTCTGTATCACGGTTTTCCTAACACAATTCTCAAGATGCCTCCCTTCAATCCAACCGAACCGCCTTATTTCTGCCAACTAGACCCATGGGCTAAGTTACTATCTATATTACTGGCTACTCAAAAGCTCACTGGTCATGTGATGATGACCGACCAAAATCCTCATAGTACATGTCCTAGACCGTTGGTCTTTTCCCTTCATTGAACTTGTGGGTGTCACAAGCCCTCATTGAAACAATGGAGCAGTCCTTCATTGAACTAGTAGGACGATAGAGAGCCAATCATCATGCGTCAATAGAGGCTATACCACGTGGTAAAAAATATTTCAGCTTTATTTAGTACGACTTTTAAGACCTAATGTTTTAAATGTCCGGTCTAAAAGAGTTTCTTTAAGACCGGTTCGAGTCCGGTCTTAAATGTGGACTTTTAATACCGGCTGGAACAAGACTGGTCGCGGGTCCGGTCTTACGATGCCTCTTTTGTCTGGTCTTAAAGCTCTTTTTTGCATTAGTGATTATAGCCTTGAAATTGGTTTATACCTCTATTAAATAATTGAATTTATTTATTTATAGGAAAATAACGTCACATTTGTTACAGTTAATAAATTTATTTAGCTTCCTTAATCTATCTAAATTAATTAAAAACTCTTATACTAAGGGACATTCGCACTCTCTCCTTATTTATGCCTTGATGAGTTCATTGGCAAAACTGGTGACAACTAGCGACTCACCAGTGTGATGCATAGAATATTTGTTGTAATTATTAACATGTAAGTTGAATAAAATGTGAAGCTCTCTATATAAATGATCGATATTTCAAAAAATAAAAAGTGGACGTGTTCGGACCCCATTCAGACTGAAATTCTTGGGGCTGGGTCATTCCTCTCTTCTGGTAACTTTTTGGAATTGGGGATCTAATGGACCTGGGCAGGGTCGAACCCTGATACAAACGCTGGATAGGCCAGCGTCATACCACTGCACTACCTGAGTGCTTGGTTCTCTTCTGGTACCTTTGCTTTATCATTTGGAAACTGAAGAAAAAGATTCAAACAAAAGTCGAGCGTCAAATATTACGACGTCGTAGTGGCTATTATGAAAATGGAGAGATCAAGAGAAAAGAAAAAGAAAAAGGTCGCAGCCTTATTTGGTGATTCTCAAACAGCAGGCCCCTCATGTTTGTAAGTAGTGGACCTTTATATTGTGAGGTCATATTCTTGGCTTAATTATTAAAAATGCTTTTGGCAAAAGTTATTATTTTATTGTATTTCTTGTAACTTCGCCGTACGTCGAGTGATGAGTTTTGTTAGTTTTTACTTCCTCATAGTTAGTTTAATTTTGTCCATGCTCTTGGAATTTACTTCTAATAAATTTGCTTTTACTATTGTGTGCTTGAAGCTTTATTAGAGTGCTATCCAGCCATATTTTGATCTCACAGACCAACATACTTTAATTCCTTCAAGCCAAATTAAGTTAGGTGTATATTTTGGATTTAATTTTATTTTATCATCAAACATTTGGAAATGACACATTTTTCATCTTATTTTTTACATTAGCATATTCTTAGCGACAGTACTTTCTTATTTATGATGCAGTTAAGTATTAGTAAAACAACATTGTCTTAAATATTTATTGAAACCTTTAACTATTAGTAATTTCTCTAGACCTAAATGTATGAGTTAAATAATCAATTTATATATCTTAATAAAATTAGTTAAGTTAGTTATTTGTAAAAAAATGTGTTTACTTTTCATGAAATATTGTTTTTACTCATTTGCATTGAAAACTACCTCATTAATAGAAATCTCATTAATATGTGTAAAAAGGGATACTCATTTAGAAAGAACATTATATAAATTTTGAAAAATAAAGTAGATTGATATTTTACATTTATTATCAAAACAATTCTTTATCTAGCAAGCTCCTACATCTAAAAATGGAGTTTCTAAAAGAAATCAGAGCGCAAACTTGTCAGACCTTGATGTTGGTGGTATAAATGTGAACGTATTAGTATATTTTGTGGAAATCAAGCATTATATTTGAGGAATTGCAGGGCTGGCCGTTCATAGTTGAGGTTGCCTGGATGAATTCGAGAAGTCGCTATAAAGGACAAACTTTACAAAGCACAAACTATTTATTAATACTTGATCTATATATGGGGGTGGATCTAGGAATCCAGCCGGCTGAATTTCTAGCAAAATAAGATCTTTAAGTATATGTTAGATAAAGCATTCATCAATAATATTTTATTGAAGTATACATTTGATCCTTTAAGTTTGCGTACATTAAATTTTAGTTTAGTACCTTAAGTTCAATCCTTAATGTTAATGTTGTTACTGTTATTAATAGAAAATGCGGACTCAATAAATTTAAATGGTGACTCTACAATTAAATGCTAACAAATCAAGTTTAAAATTTAATAATTTAATATATATTTTTTATATTCTGAAAATGAGTTGTTGATGTTGAAAATACATCTTCATTAAAATTAATTTTAAATATATTCAAATTTTAAATTTTAAATTTTATATTACAGATTGATATGTCAATATTTAAATGCAAAACAGCCATCATTTTAAATTCACTGAGTCAGTATTTTCTATTAATATATAAGACTAACGGTATTAATATTAAATGACAAAAAATACACTTTACAAATTTAAGGGACTAAACTACAGAAATTTTTAATGTAAACTCAAAGAACCAAAAACATACTTTAGCCATAATATTCAAAAGATGTTACTCTCCTGAATTTTCAAAAATAGCTTGAGTGCGATTGAATTTGTATTCTATAAAATTAAGAAACCAAGACAATTTCTCCAGGCTTATTTCAATATATTTCTAATGTTGTCAAAGGTTCATCATCGAAGGATCTTAATTGGGGGTTCTCTCTAGTTGTAGTAGCAACCATGATCTGAAGAATAGCTCAGCTAATTAGGTTAGTTAGTTGAATCATCATCTCACTAATTAGCTCAGCTGGATCGAGGGGGCTTATTTTCCTCGTATGGTAATTTTCTTTCATCTCATGGCAAGAAAAATAGAGGACGAAACACATAAAATAAATATTTCTCTATTCATGCTTCATATTTTGCTATTAAAAAAAAAAAAAGAATCAAGAAAGGATAGTTCAGTTGGAAAAAGAAAAGGACGTACAAAAAGAATAGTAAAAAAAAAACCCAAACCCGTCAAGCCACTTAGCCGCCTCGATCCAGCTGAGCTAGTGAGTTTATTGGGCAAAATATGCAAACTAGAGATAAATTACAAACATAATTTTTTTAAACGTAGTCTGACTTATTAACATGCATGTTCATTATTATTTCAGACAATAAGGTACCTCCTATCAATCCCAAAAGTAATAGAAACAGCAGGCTTGAAGAACGACTTGGGACTTAGTGCTTATGATATCCTTAAACGTAGTCCAAAAGGGTTCAAAACCCTAGAAATACAATTCATGGTGATGGAATATTCCGGAATGAGAACTGATGAAAAGAATATTATCCGAACTCATTCTCACTCGTCACTACCAGTTGCAAGAACCAGAATTTGAAAGAAGAAGAGAAACTGTATGATGAGGATTTTGAAATGGATTGGAGGTTGGTTCTGATACAAGGTAACTGGATAGAAGAAATGAGAGGAAATCTGAGTTTGGTGTCCACAGTTATCACTACAAAAAACTTCGTATTAGCCAAGGAATTACCCACGGAAAAAATTCTGTGAGAAATTACCCACGGAATTCCGTGGATAATTTCCGTGGCAAACAATTAGCCACGGAAAATTTCCGTGGCAAAAAAAATATGTGGAAAAAAATAACCACCATAACGTTTCAATAATTAATAATTCCACCCGGCATGAAAGTTTGCAAACAATATCTCATAAGTGTTTCTTTATATATTCCTTGTACAAGTCAATCTTATAAATGGTGGAAACATCAAGTAAATCCAACAAACTTCCAACTTCTAAATAAGAAATGGTAAAAATCCTTTCAACAAAATAAATTAAGAACTCTTTTCCAATAAGCATTGGGTATCCATCAAAACTAAAGTATACTTCAAATAACAAAATGATCAAATATCAAAAACTATACTTTTATACATGTGATTTATTTAAAATATAAATATAAGTAATTCAAAAATAGAAAGTTAATTTGCAATTAAACTGGGACACTACTCACTTACTTTCTTAGCTCCCATATATATAACTTTTTAAACATTCCATAGATTTCTTTTCTTGAAATGCCCTAATGCACAAAAGAAAAGTTTATAACTATCGTCAATTCAAGACCATATTCAACTCAATATAAAATTATAATTATCCCTAGACTCAAAGCATACTTTAATGAATCAAGGCATTAAACCCCTTCTTTTTACAACTTATTTAGCAGCATATTAACTTCTAACTACAATCCCATAATACCTTAAAGATGTATCTTTCCTTGTCTTGATTCTAGCCGACTTAAAATATTTATGTAGATAAATCAAGTTCCATAGATTTTATATCACCGCTAACATCTTCATATAAAATACCATAGCAAATATTAAAATAATCAATAGCAAAATTCCGTTCTTTACATCAACCAACACCTTTTATGCATAATACTCATCAAACATTATACTCTGCCACATAACAACCACATGACCCTGACGCATTAAAGTAGTTTCACAAAAGTACCAAAGTACAATTCCATATCAAAATTTAACTTAAGAATTAAAATAGGACAACTTCTAAATCTATAAATTATCCACCAACATTTTCCAAGGGTCAAAGTAATCTTTTAACATTTCCTGTATTCAATTTATTATCAAGATTTGTTTTAAAGTAAAACATAACTCAAATTCCATCTTCTCTATCAGCATCCTTCTTAGTCTAATGGCTTCATTCAATTAACTTTAACTCCTTTCTTTTCTCTTAACCAATAGCAGCCAACATACACCAACATATACATTTTCTTCTAGAGGCACATTAATAAAAAGTTAATATGCACTAGTTAACCCAATAGTAAGGTAAGAGCTTCAAAACATTTAAGTTTCTTTTAAACAATAACCAAACTCCCTACTCAAGATCCGTACCCCTTATAAATCGTCATATTTCTCATTAGAATAATCTATCTCCTCCTCCTTCTTTTTGACCACCTAATTGTAAAAAAGAATAATTACAACCCATCAATCTCCAAATATACTATCAGGCCGGAAAGAAAAAGAAATTTAAACACCTTAACTCAGCCACATATGATAAAATGAGAAGGAACATTTTGAGCTTACCCCACTCACACAACATAACGCCTTGTAGCAACAGGAAATAGGTAAGAAAAAAGAGGGCTTTCACACTCCAACAACATAAGCTTCACTGGTACTCCATAGATGCAGCGGACTAGAAGGGGTAGGAGAGACAAGACTAGCTGCTACCCACACACACAAAAGATGGCATCAAAGAGAAGAGTAACGAGAGAGAAAACAACTTGAAATCTTGAGCAGAGAAGGAAGGTAATTGCAACCCTCCTTGACGCTTGTGCACACACCAGCAATAGCTTGAAAGTCTGAGGAGAATAAAGGAAGGGAAGAAAGAGACGGCAAGGGTTCCGTTTGTTTTCTGTTTTTTTTTTTTTTTTTTGGGTACTGAAGGGCAGTTTAGTAACTTTGAGAGTTAACACATAAAAAAAATATTTGTGTTAAAGTGTAAAAATATACATGTGGTTTTTCCAAAAGTGCACCCAACACCAAATGATTTATTTGGGTGTAAAAGTGAATATGTGGTTACAAAAGTAGAGTAAAAACAGCCATTGACCATTAATTTTACTTTTTTGTATTTTAAAGTGCAAAACGATGATACCTAAATTTCATCCCCTCCAAAGAGAATGAGAGAAAATTGCAAAAAAATGGCCCAGATAGTTTTTTTTTAAAAAAAAGACGGCAACAGAGGCGAGGAGACGAAGATAGGCGGCCCCATGGGTAAGAAGGATTGGGAGAGAGAAGGGGGATTGGAGAGATCGAGAAGGGCTGAACTATTTCTAAAATATCTATGTCATTTTATGTAATTTTCTCCAGTTCTTTACTGCCAGTTGGGATAAAATTTAGCTAAATCATCGTCCATGTCAGCCTTAAAAATACAAAAAGTCAAACTAACGATCAATGGATATTTTTGTTCCACTTTTGTAACCACATAGTCACTTTTACATTCCAAAAAAGCACTTAGTGTTGAATGCACTTTTAGAAAAGCCACATGTATATTTTTATACCTTAACACTAAATATTTTGGTAGCACTTCCAGAATTCGAACTAAAAGCACAAAGGACATAGAAGGACCCCAACACCACTAAGCTACTGGCTTCTTTTTGTTACTAAACGATAATAAACAGTTAAAATATCAATACTTGTTCTCTTTTCTTTTTTGATAAAAGAGAAGGGCAAGAAGCCCAAAGTACAAATGCAAAAGATTACATCATAGGGGAATTAAATCCCAATCTCTCTTGGGAAACCCAAGATCTCAAACGATAGGGGCAATCATAAAATAGAAGAAGTAGAAATACCCATCTTTTTAAAGCATCCGCTATCTTATTAGACTCAAGATTATTCTTATTGTTGTTGTTATTGTTATTAATATTATAATTATCTTTTTTTTTTTTGTTTTTTCTTGTTCTTTTTAATTGGGCCTTTTCAGTTTATTTACATATCACTTTTCAACTACTGCAATTGTCTGGCCGCTCGCAAGTGGATATGTGTTTTTAGATAATCCTGAATCTAAAGATAAACTGTTATGTCAACTATAATGTTTCAAGTTTTAATAAACCCATCTGGTGGCCTCGTTCAAAAAGGTTTATCTGAAGATACATGCATGACTACATTCTGTCTTGAAGAAAAAATCTCATCTTTTCACTACCCAGTTTTGATCACGCTTGGAGCATCTTGTATGACCTAAAGCTGGATTGCTTGTGCTACTTTTGCTGTTAGTTAACTCATTTTTCTTAATGAATATATGTGAATTAGTACTGAATTATTAGAATATCCTTCACACTCTCTTACTCATCTAATCAACTTAAATTGTACTACCTCCAGTCTGAATAACTGCATAGTGCAAAGGAATCTTGCCCTCTTCATTAGGAAACAAACATGGCTTGTTATTAACCTTAGGCAGTTCCTTCACGATGTCGATTTGACCTTCTGTAGAAGCCACGTGAAGAGGTGTGTTGCGGGAAGCGTCAACCTCAATGGCTAGTTTGGGTTTGTATGTAAGAAGTGCCTTCGAAAATTCAAGGTGGCCAAGCAAAGATGATATGTGTAAAGGTGTTTCTGAGAAGCCACTCTGTGAGATCTTGTGGAGGATTATTGGTTCTTGTTTCAAAAGTGAGTTCAAAGTTGTTACCGACCAGTTGCGCGAAGCTTCGTAAAGAAGGCTCAATCTCTCCTATTCACCATGAGAAGTTCCCATTTTGATTAGAGTCTTCTCTTTTGCGTGAATGCCAAAGGATTGGGTATGCTTTTTTATACGTAAACATAATTTGAAAGAATATGTCAAAGTATGTTGCGTAGGATTGATTAATGTTCTAATTGTTGATTATATTATCCCCATTAGGTGTGCTGTTGAATATAATAGTCTTCAGGGTAACGAAAAATAAATTAATAGATATAATAGCTCAACGAAAAGGGTTATGTTATGCCATTACTATATTTATATTTCGTCATCTTATTTTAAAGAATGTATTCACTGGGTTCTTATTTGGTGAAAGATGGAAATGTATTTGGCTAACAAATTAAACTGTAAATACGATGTTGCAATTTTTTAATATATCTGATATGGCGAATGAATCCTCTTAAATATTTTCCAGTTCTATGGAATTGTGTGAAAGCATCGTCCACAACTCAAATTTTCAAAGTCACATCTCATTATCAGAATGAAAAACTAATACTTCAATGGCAATGCTATGTGAATTTGTTGTTTTCAAAATTCTGACCTCAATCCAGAGATATAACTGGGGCTTTTCTTTTGGTCGATTCTGACCAATTCAACCTTTTTAAAAAAAAAAAAAAAAAGTTGGTAGAAGAGGGAAAACATATATGAAGTGGTAAAGATTCACTTATATCATACAACTTTACTATACGAAATTTCTTGAACTTTAAGGTGGATAAAAATTAAAGATAACTAATCAAAATGACAGCCAAAATTGTAATATATAACGTAGTTATATGATCGATGCATGTTAATTTTTTTTTGCTATAAAAAAATTATTTGATCGATGTAATATATAGTTATATGATCGATGCATGTTAATTGTTATTGCCTAGATTGACAAATATAATTCATCCAATAGCTTAATTTTATACAGAGAGAGTTTTTTTTTTTTTTTTTTTTTTTGCTAAGCAGAGAGAGTTGACTTATGACTTATGATCAATAGTATACAGATCTATGGATATTGGATAGAGTCCATAGATCTGTATGGACTGATGGGCCATTATGGGCCTGATTTCTCTGTATTTGACTAATTTATACAATGCATACTATTAAACGTCTGGGGTCTGCGGTCTGCTCGGGAAGCGAACTTTGAATATTAAATTACCCGATTAACTAAAATATCACTTACATCACACTAGTATTCATAAATTAATGCAAAATTTAGCAATGTTATTTGACATATCATTTTTGAAATTCTTGGCGAGGTTTTTTAAGTACTATTTAGGGTTTTATATCAAATCCTCCGCTTTATAAGCTTGAAATACACGGCAACATTCAACTTTGATTTATTATAATCTTTAAGACCATAAAAAAGACTTGATATAAGGCCATGGAAGAAAACTCCACATTAATGGGGTCCATGCTTCACAATAATTAATGTCCTTTATAAATTTCTTTTTATCCGGTTCAGATTGCTCTAGCCCTTAGGAGATGGTTTTGCCATGGAATGATGTTGTCCAACAAATGAAAAACGTGTATATTAAGATAATAAAGTGTTAAAGGATTTGGACGAGACAAGTCCAAAACTGCATGCTTGAGTGGGACGTACAAATTAAAGGAGAATACTTTCACTTATAGCCGTTCCAATTTATAAAGCAATGCAAGGTTAAAGGGAAGCATTTCACTTCAACTTGCAATATCCCATGATATATGTCTAGTCACTAACATCCCAACTTGTGGATCTGAATTACTATTATTAGACACATTCCCAAAATATCTTCCATTTCATCTCGACGGTAATGTCGGCAATACTGCTCTTCAATCCCAAAATTTCAATTGTTAATAGAAGAAATGTACTTCACCCCCAAAATGATCATTTGCTATGTCGTCTTCTTCCCCTTCACTTAGTATCTCTCTCATCTATACATAATAAATTACTCCGAACCAACCAAAAGTAGTTATAGATTAATATTACATGATTAAAGAAACAAGTTATTTGAGTTGAAAAAGACATGTTATTAGAATTTTAAACAAAACAGTTGCTAAATAATCATGATTTTTTATTTTTTATTTTTTTTTGAGGGGGGCAGGGGGAGGTATTATTCCGTTGGAATAGGTATGTACACATTATGCAATGAACAAATCCAATGTTGTTAAAGGCAAGTGGTCACAGAGCTTAGATTGCTTGAAGTTACAAACATAATCAAACTCATGGTATCTTTCATCTACAAGGAGCTTTCGTACCACTAGGTCACAATACAATGGACCACATCATATCCTTTATCGTATAAGAAAGATAATAATGCACAATGTTGTACGTGTCATACCAAGTAATAAGTGATGAGAATTCAAATCATGTATATGAATAAAATCTAACTAGAACAAAACAAATCTAACTATTGTTAAGGCTAAGGGTGATTCTAGATCTTAATTTGTGACTTTGATTATTCTTGCTTTAATTACTTTTTAGTATCTAATTTATCCCTTCAATTACATTTAAAATTATATTTGCTAGTCTAGGACTCTCATTTATCTAAGAGTGTCTTTTGATTCACTAAAAGGCATTCCAATTATGTACATCACTAATGTCTTAGGTGATTACTTAATTAGACTAAATTAAGTGCTAACCTAATATAACTATGTAGGTCTTGTAGGTATATTTCTATTCTAATAGCCAATTAAGTTATTTGTTATTTGAATACTCAATCTTATATAATTTAATTGAAGGTCTGGTCTAAATTTTCCATGTCTAAGGCTCCTTTAGAAGCCACAAATAATCAGGCACACAATTAGGATAATCAAACTAAAGCAATTAAATCTAATGTTAACAAATCAGGTGTTAAAGCAATCAATGATAAAAAAATCATCCACTAATCCATAATCAAACTAAACAAAAAGGGAGTCGTTTTGTAATCACCCAACCTAGCATACCTGTGTCGTTTAGTGATTACTTGTTTTAGATTAAAAAGACGGTTTAATATTATTATTGCACATTTTAGTTTTGATCCTTGTAATTTTAAATAAGAATTTTTAGTTTATAACTTTTTATAGTTTTATAACGACTGAATTTGAGTTTAATGACGTTAATTTTAGTCAATGTTAGGTACAGGAACTTATACTTTTTTAACAAGTTTTGATCACTATACGTTTAATTAGTTTTGGTTTTGTTCCTATATTCAACGCACTAAAAGTTAATGTTATTAAACATAGACAGAGTCCTTATGAAGCAAAAAAAAAAAAAAAAAAAAGAAAAAAATAACCCATGATTTAAAATTATATGAACCAAAATTAAAATTAGATTAAACCGATCAACAATGGTGCTAAAAGTTAATGCTAATGATGGAGTAATTTTATATTATTGTAGAGTAGCGCTGGGGAGTCACGATCATACTGGGTTCAACAATCATTGCAAGATTGATTGTGTCTGGCAATAATTGTATTCCACGGCACTTTTTTTTTTCACTCACGTTGAATTGTCAAAAGGTAAATGAAATAGTTAAAAGGAGAAATTACAAATTGGATTTTATAATTAAATTAATTAAAATAAAAAACCTTAAATTTCTGAAATTATTCTTAGAAAATGCAGTCTTTTTTAATAAAAGAAAAATGTCTGTCATGATCAAAATGCCCCTTGAAATTAACTGTTCAACTTGAAAGCGATACTTATAAATTTGGGAAAATTACGCTGGTCCCAAGGAAGGAATTAATTACAATAAAGTCCCTCAAATCATCAAATTACGCCAGTCCCCCAATGACTACGTAATTATTTGTATTAACAAATGACGAAAATGATATATTAACAATAGGAAATGCATAGATTAACAACAACTTTTAAATACCCGACCATTTACAACGAAATGACATATTTACAACAACATTTAAACACCGGATTTACAACAAAAAGCATAGATTAACAACAACTTTTAAATACCCGACCATTTACAACGAAAATGCATATATTAACAACGAAATGCATGTATTTACAACAACTTTTAAAAACCCGGATTTTATTTCCATACAAATAATTACACGTAAGTCCCCATTATTTACAACGTAAAATGCATGTATTAACAACGACGAAATGCATGTATTAACAACAACATTTAAAAACCTCCATACAAATAATTACGTAGTGCTTAAGTCCCTTGGACCTGGAATAATTTGATGATTTGAGACTTTTTGTAATTTTTTTAGCTTCTTACCTATATGAAATTTTCCCTATAAATTTTGTGTGTAACCTAGCAATATAAAATTGACTAATAAATTTAAAAGCGACCCATTTATAAATTTCATTTGTGTGACCTGTAAATTTTCTTTTAAAAAAACTGGATGATATGATAGTAGCATCGGTTCTTAGTATAATAGTTAATTAAATGTTGAATTTGATCTTATCCTAATCCGCTTTATCTCTCATATTCATAATTATTTTCCTTAAAAGTTTCTCAATTGATTGGATATGTTAAAGGTTTCTTTATAAGAATAGTCCTTATCAAAAATAACATTTTAGAATAAAGAAAGGATAATATTTCTAACTTAAAAGTTGACCGCAGCATTTTGGAGTGACCCTCATATGAGTCAATGACTCAAGTCGGGTCAAGTTTTATATGATTGTGGTGTACGTCATCGTTGAGTCATGTATATGATGTAGAAACTAGCTAGCTTGAAGCTAGTATTGTCATCAACTCAGTCTGAAACAACTTGCATTGCACATTTAGGATACAACATAACAAGCCAAAGCTCCAAGCGAACCCTTGCTGCTCGCGAACAAAATTCCTACAATTGAATATTTACTATATTTATTTTGCTATTTATTATTTTTATTTCACTATTTATTATCTAAAGAAAATCCCATATAAAGTTGTTTGAAATATGAAAGTTCTAAATCAAGTTAATAAATTCAATAAATCTTTAAATAAGTCATTAACCCAATTTAGAATTTTAAAAAATATGGGTAAAATAACTTTATTGTCCTCTCTTAATCTCTTCTCTCCTCACTACAAAAAAAAAAAAAAAAAATCGTATTACTTACCTACCGAAAAATTCCGTGGGTAATACGATTTTTTTTTTGAAGTGCCTATAAAAAAAAGTTTCATTGCTCTCTAGCCTTTTTTTTTGTTTTTCAATAAGTATGTGGGTGTATATCAACGTTAATTTATATATAATAAAATATGATTTGATTCCAGAATTAAGGATTCCATAATTGATGTGATAAGACAAAAATAATAATTTGATTTGTTTGGAATCCTTAATTCTGGAAACATCAAAATTACACAAAATCCTTAATTCTGGAAATTAAAGAGGCTAGCACTCGGGAAGGCATCGTAGATTTGTTGCAGTGAGAGGGCTAACAGAAAGCCCTTGAGATAAAAAAAGGCAAAACCGTGTTGTTTAGTGATAACTTGTTTTAGATTAAAAAGATGGGTTAACGGTATTATTGCCTTTACAGTTTGATCACATTTTAGTTTTGATCCCTAATTTTAAATAAGAATTTTTAGTTTATAACTTTGTATAGTTTTATAATGACTTAATATGAGTTTAATGACATTAATTTCAGTCAACGTTAGTCATAAGAACCTATATTTTTTTTAAACAAATTTTGGTTTGTTTAATGAGTTTTGGTTTTGTTCCTATACTCAATGGCGCTAAAAGTTAATGTTATTAAATTTAGACTGAGTCTTTATGAAACCACTTGGAGAATAAACCCCATGATTTAAAATTATATGAACCAAAATTAAAATTCGATCAAAACAATCAACAATGGTGCTAAAAGTTTATGCTAATGATCAAGTAATTTTATATTATTGTAGAGTAGTATTGTGGAGTCACAATCATACTGGGTTCAGCAATCTTTGCGAGCATGATTGTGTCTGGCAATAACTGTATTCCATCAAAAAAAAAATCACGTTGAATTGTCAATGTTTAGCAGGCATTTTAAAAAATAAAAGTGAGGGAAGTGATGTCTTTTAACATTTCAAAATTTCATAGACTAATTTGGATTTATTGAAATTTAATACCTAAATTTATCTTTTTAAATTTTGAAAGTCTCTTTTTTTGGAATTTTCCCTTTTTAAATGATATTAACTATTTAATATTTACTCTTTAATATAACTTTCAGTGAATATAAGTAAAATTTTAAAGTGAATTAATATGCCCTTTTGGTTGTTTGTGGAGTTATATGTGAGTGTATGGTAACTTTTCTAAAAATCAATTTTATGCTTTACAGAAATAAAATTTATGTCACATATTTATAAGGGAAAATGAAATGAAAAGAATTCTAAAAATTTTAAAATTTCAAATCAGGTATTTCACAAAAAAATAGTTGTGAGATACTTATCAAGTTTCGTCATTCCCTTATCAACTTTTGGTAATAAACCTAATTTGAGATTTTACAATTTTAAAATTGTTTTTCTAACTTTTTCCCTATTTATAATAATACAAAATAAGTGAGTGTATGGTAACTTTTCCAAAAATCAATTAACAAAAATAATTTAAAATAAGTTAAACAAAACACACACCCATTTGTTTCGATATCAAACTATATTTCTAATGAAAGACAAGGTTGGGGGAATATTAATATAAGCCCTACAAAACTTAATAATAGAGACCTACATGTGTAGCCTGGATTTTTCATTAGAGTTCACCCTTACGAGCAATATTTATCTCGACTTTTCACTTAGTAATTCATTCTTTGAGAATTAGTATTAATTTAGTTCCAATTTCTTCTGCAACTAAATCTTTAAACTTTCTACCTCTATATCTTTGTTGGCACTTTCATGTGGAAAGGGAATCATTTCATAATCACCCGACCTAGCATACCTGTGTCGTTTAGTAATTACTTGTTTTAGATTAAAAAGACGGGATAACAGTATTATTGTCTTCATAGTTTGATCACATTTTAGTTTTTATCCCTATAATTTTAAGGGATTAACATATTTGCATTTGTTGCAGATATGTCCATCTACAACAACATGAAACACTGTTGTTTCATTTATTTTTGCAAGCTTTTTGTGGGTGTTTGAGAAATATAAAATCGTAGTTTCACTCCCTTTGAAGGTTTCCCTCCTCAATTACAATGCATTCCAAGTTCTCCATGGAATTCTCTCGTGCCTCCTCCTGCATTATCGCCGGGTTATTCAGTGTCCTTCTATCCCACGCCTGCTTATTGGGGTTTTGCATTACCGGCGTCCTTAAACATAGCACGTGTTTCTTCACAATCTTATGTGAAAAGCCTTTCCCCTAGGTCCTCCTCCAATTCACCCACCTCGAGGAAGCATTTGAGGGATGGAAGGATCATCACTCAAGTCAACTCTCAAAAAGAAAAGCCTTGCTTTGAAAATGGTGTTTTGATCCTCAAGCCACTAAGAATTGATGATCCAACTAAGGCTGCGAAGAGTTCTATATGGTCAACTTATCTGATTCTTGCTGCTATCGGCATCCCTGTCTACGATTTTATATTTCTCAAACACCCACAAAAAGCTTGCAAAAATAAATGAAACGGCAGTGTTTCATGTTGCTGCAGATGGACATATCTGCAGTAAATGCAGATATATTGATCCCTAATTTTAAATAAGATTTTTTAGTTTATAACTTTTTATAGTTTAATAATGACTGAATTAGAGTTTAATGACATTGATTTCAGTTAGCGTTAGGCATTGAAACCTATATCTATTTTAACAAGTTTTGGTTTTGATCTTTATATATTTAATGAGTTTTGATTTTGGATTCTATACTCAACGTAATGGCGTTAAAGTTAATCCTATTAAACTTAGACTGAGTCCTTATGAAACCACATATGTAATCATAAGGACTTTGTTCCACATAAGTAATCATGTCATCTTTGTTACTGTTGTAGAAAATACACTAAATACGTAAATATTGAATATACTGTAAACAGATACTACTGATATAGCGTAACAAGTGTAATACCCTAAAAATCCTATTTAGCATAACCACTATATTTTGATAGACAATACCTATTGAGAATAGGTGAATATGTGGTCTCAAAATTTAGTAGCTTATTTAATTTAATTTAGGAGTTTTCTCCTAGAATTAAATAAAACAAACACCCAAATTTTCTAAATTCATTTAGGGATAATAAAATACCCTAAAATTATCATATTACAACATAGTTCCTATTTGATTATAAAGGGCCATAAATGTTATAAAAATACCTAAATCAATTAAAGGAAATTACCAACAATTAAATCACAATTAAATTTACAATAATTAAAATAATTGTGTTAATTCCTATAATTAATTAAAGGACATATTTAAAGTCATCAATTAGGGATATTTTGACTTAACTAAAAATCAAGAACCAATAAGGGTTCAATATTAGCATTATGTGAATTATTAATGATCATAATTAATCTAAGAACCTATCTTTGACAATTACACCTAATAACATCTAGAACACTACACTAAGGAGTTTAATTAGGATTAAACTATAATCCCCTAGAGATAATTATGGGGGCGAAATTCATAATGATAAACGAGCAAAAGATTAAACAAAATATAAGATAAGAGCACATGTGATATAAGATAAAAATATACAATAGTAAGTAGGATTTTTCTACATAAATAAAGGGCCAAGATTTAATTTGATAAAGCTAAATCCAATGGCCTAAATTAATTACATGTTTAAATCCTTAATCCATGAGAAAATGAATCAACCAATAAGAGGCCTTGAACATGGGATATTTTGAGATAAAGAAGCACAAAAACAAGAGGCAAGGAGGGTGGCCACGGTTCTAGCTTGGAGAATAAGGGAGGATATTTGTGATTTAATATACTATAGTAAAGTTAAGAACACATGGGTAATTAAAGTCAAGAAGAAGAAGGGATTGTGATCTTACATTTAAACTAGCCTTGTTGGAACAATGAGAGTCAAGTATTCCATCTCAAGTAATTAAGTCAATAAAGGTGAAACAATATTTGCACTAATTCTCATGATTAGTTCATAAATCAATTAACTAATATCAAAGGCAATTAAGGGTGAAGATTTAGTTTAAACAAACACAATGAAATCCAATGGTTATAAGTAATCCTACAATTAACCTTAATCCTTGTAATTAAATTAGCCAATAATAAATCAAGAAGTAAATATTATGAATCCCTAGTTAATTAATTTAGATCAATAAGGGATTAGCATAAAAAAAAAGACAATTAGGGACATCTAATGAAGGGTGTAATTTTCGAAATTAGGGAGCTAAATGGGAGACTTGGAATTAACACCTAAATGTATCTTATTTAGTTAGTAACCAACCATCCCTTTTGCATCTAGTCCCCAAAGAATAGTTAAGAGCTAACTAATCTTATAAAAATCTAGATATTTCCCAAAATCACACATGGTGCCAATTAAGCTAACAATGCAAGAGGACAAGGCATTAATGAGATGAAGAAAAAGGAGAGGGAAGGAAGAGGTCACGGCTCATGTGGCTTGTGGAAGAAGAAAATTGTGAAAAAAGATCTAGATATTTTGGTGAAATTGGATGAGGAAGAATTACCAAAGTTGCCACCACAACTTTCCTATAAATAGGCACCTTGGGTTCATTCAATTTTTCACACCAAAATCAACCCAAGAGGTGATTTTCTAAAGAGAGTAGAGAGAAGTGAGAGCTAGTGGGAAGCAAGAAGGAGAAAGTTCTTCAAGGGTAAGTTTTCTAGTTCTTGAGTTTTAAGTTTTAAGTTCTTGTAGTAGAAATGTTAGTTTGATCTTTAATTTTCCAATATAGTTTTTTTTTTCATATTTCTATGGTTAAAAATGGTTTTATTTCAAAAATTTGATGGAAAATATGTTGGAGAAAATTTTTTGGAAGTTGAAAATCAAAGTAGCGAAGTTCTGGCGAAAATTGTTTGATTAGGAATTTCTGAAGTCAGTTTCATAAAGGCCATGATCTTATGTTAAAGATGAAGTTATTAATATCTGAAATTTTTCATGGTTAAAGTAGACATATAGGGCTTTCCAAATATACCCAGAGTGTGTCATTTTAAATTTTGTTCAAGGAAATAAAAATTCGCAAAGAAAGGCTACGTTTTTCTGGAATTTTTCTGGGCAGTGTTTGGAAAATGAAAACTGGGAATTTCTCGCTGAAACTGGGTGAAAACAGATATTTTTCCCTAAGAATAGACATCCTAAGGATTTCAATGAATTTTACGGATCGTCGTTTCGATTTTTTTGGAATTAGTTATGATTTTTCAAAGTTGGCAAAAATTCTGCCCAGAATTCTGAAATCAGCGTTTTTTGAGAAACAAAGGGATATAATTGTAATAATAAATCTACCAGGGGTACAATGGTCAGAAATGGCTAAAATATATCTTAGGATATCATTTATAAGGGAATAATGCGGTCATGCTATTATAGGCTCTCCGAGAGAACGTACCGCTATCTGAACGTACCGACAAAACAGACATACCGCTATCCAAACGGAAAAAGGTACGGAAGCGTACTGTAACACTAACTCTGATGCTTATTGTATACTTATATGTGATAGATACTTTCATAAAGTCATGGACGGGACTTTGTCTTGGACATGCGCCGTGACTAAGTTTATGGGGCTTAGATCACTACATACACATTCAGCTTTACACGGGTTATGATTTTGATAATACCGTTAGAGTTTTCCTAGCGCTGAGGACACGAGTGTACATCGTGGCACGGGTGGTGTAGACTATTTAACTTTACATTTGATTGTACTGTTATTAATTGATCATACATCTGTTATGGGCTTTTGTATTGATTATTACTGTAATGTCATGAATATCTGTCATACATATATTGTTTACATAAGCATGAGGTTAACCGTTACCTGAGGTCCGATGGGCATTGGACCTCAGCTCTTACCATAGCTTCAGGGTCCGGAGAACCATGGACCGAAGACAAGAGTAAGCAGAGTAAACAGCACGCGTGAAGACCCGACCGAAGATATTTAGGATATGTACCAATAAATGTACCGTTCTTTATGAACAGATAGATACGCCACAGTTAATGTTGTATCAATTACTCACTTCTCTACTTGCTCCGATGCTCTACTCTGATGAAAAAAAAATTATTCCGCTTTCAAAAATGGGGTGTTACAACAAGAATCTGTATTATTGAAGAGCATATACAACAAGCATGCAAACATACAACAGATCTGTATAATATGAAAAAACAACCATAAACGGACTTACAAGACTGCCAAAGTCTGCTTTTGGAACACACAGAATATGTTTGGTATATGCAATATGCAGTCTTTTTAGAAAAATCGATACTGACTCTTTGACTAGGGCACCCTATTTATAGACAACGAAAAAATTGATTGGATGGAATCGACTGTTGCAGCAAACTGGTGCGTTGTGTGAACAGATGCACCATAACGGAACAAACAGAAGCGACCGGTGTCCCTTGCTGATGAACTGGTGCGTCGCACGAATAAACGCACTGGAACGAGCGAACGATCCGAATGGATTGCAATAAGCAGCTGCTGGTAGGAAAACCTCGAAGGGGCAAAAAAGAAATTATTAAAAGTTTAGGGTCAAATTAGAAATTCAAAAAAATATTTAATGAAAAAATATTTTTTATTTCACACACACGCGGACGGACTGCGGCACGTGTGGTGGACCAAGGGTCATCTAAATCCTCACCCTCCACAAAAGTGGGTTGGCCCAAGAGCCTATTTATAAGGAGCAAGGTTGAGGCTTATATACCCTTCAACTTCTCTCCAACTAATCAATGTGGGACTTCTATCCACACACATTCCTTCTTCCTTTTTTTCCTCTTCTTTTCCATCCTTCTTCTTATTCATAACCCATGGGATTTTATCCTAAATTCCAACAGTTACAATCCTTTGCTACTATTTATAGGATCAAATGAGAAGAAATTTTCTTAAAAAACATCATGACCATCTTCCTAAATTTCCTCTCATTCACTTATTTGATTATTGGCGAGGGCAGTAGGGATAATTTATTAAAAAAATTGATAAATATAAATAGATCTATATTAAAGAGCAAATGAATAATTATCTTGCAGCCCAGTTAAAAATGTAAGATGTCTTTTTGCTCAGGAAACCTACATATAGTGTTGAGATAGACATTGCCACGTTAACCTTCCACATAAGTAATCATGTCATCTTTATTATGATCCTTTGGTGTTATTTATAGGATCGATTGAGAAGACATTTTTTCTCCAATTTATAAGTTATTAAATTTTTATATGAATATATAATTTTACTCTCCATCTATTATTATATCGATTTTATTATTATATGATATAATTTTTTATTAAATATGGATAAAGTTAAAAAATTATTGAATTTTAATATTAATGAATTAATAAAGTTTATTGTTTTTTTAATATTTGTAAAACATATGCCGGAAAAGTAAGTTATAAAAAAAAGGGAGAGGAGTAATAAAAGTTGGTACGGCACCTGGAGCAGGTCTAAAGAAGGAGGGTCCTGCTGCAACGTGATGCATGAAAGTCCAATTATTTTATTCCAATTTTTTATCCGTACAAGTCAAGTGTCCTTCTCTTGAGCACCCAAAAAACCTGCCCCTCAAGCCAATAGGCAACAATAGCACAAACAACCACACTAAATTTTTTAAACCAGCGTATGTTAGAGACAACGAGCGCTGATCTGACCCTTAAATTTTAGCGCAAACGGAGAATAAATCACCACTTGGTCCCATCCAGTAGCTGATAGCTAGGTCACACCGTTAAGAAACATACTACTGGGAAGAATATTCTGTTAAGGGGCCAAGGCTGCCATTATAAATTGGAATCCACAACTTGTATCACGCATTATCTAAACCAATCACACAAATATTCTTCTTCACTTGGAGCATAATTATTGAAGCAAATGAGTCATTCTTGTGGGCAAGAGACGGAGCTGATGAACATAGAGATTGCTCATCATCATGAACAGTGAAAGTATTCGGACCCCATTCAAAATGGATTTCTTGGGGGCTAGCTGGGTCATTCCTCTAATTACAACTTTGCTTTATTATTTTGTTACTGAAGAAAAAGATTTTTTTAAAAAAAAAGGTAAGAAAGAAAGAAAAATCAAACCTCAAAATATAGGAAGCAGATTATCTCAGAATCTTTCCCTATTCTTTCTTCAGTATCTTTTAATCTGGGCCATCCAAAAATGAACCTAACGTCCAGAGAGAGACTTTTAAAATTTTTATATTTAACGCATGCAATAGTTTTTACCGCATGCAGTTTTTTGACATTAATGATTCTAAATCCTTAGATCAACTCTTAGACGGCTCAGATGAAAAGATACTGAGGGATACTGAGGAAAGCGATTCTGAGAGAATCCAGATCCCAAAATATAATGATGTCACAGTGCGCAATATGAACAAAGAAAATAAAAAGGAAAAGAAAAAGGTGAAAGCCTTATCTGGCCATTCTCAAGTCATGTGCTTCACCTTTTACTAGAATTACAAACACTATCTGTGCCTGCCCCGACCGTTGCTCACTGCGGCTAGGGACCGTTGTCCTGTGCGGCGATCCTCGCCGTGAGAGAGCCTCCCTCCGTCATCTCTGCACCCTGCACCACGCCATTCCCCCGCCGTACGCCTGTGAGAAGGAGTGCTCATTTCGGCGTGATTCATTCTGGGTCCAGGTCGGTCTTCGGCGCCGGTGTTCGACTCCGTCTTAGCTCGCCGTCCCACTGTTTCTGTTTCATTTTTTGTCGATCGACTCTGCCTCGCCGTTCGTCTGTGAGAAGGAGAGCCTTTATTCCGGCGCGATTCCTTCTGGGTCCAGGTCAGTCAGTCTTCAGCGCCGGAGCTCGTCTACGCCATAGCTCGCCGAGGCTCTGAGGTTCTGTCTCCCCTGCTGTTTTCTGCTTTCTTTTCCCGATCGAGTCTGTCTTAGCTCGCCCAGGTGCTGGTTTTGTGCTTCTTCAAAAGTTATGTGACTTTATTTTTGTAAAAGCAACTCTCAGATCCAGCTTTGTCATGGGTCCCGGAAATGGCTTTGTGATGTCCATGCTGTTTATTTGATCTGTGCTTTGGCCTTGCATCTCCGTTAGTTTCTGTGTTCGGTTTCCTCTGGGTTGGGCGTTTTGCTGCCTTTTCTTTGAAGTTAGGCTTGATTCGTACATTCTTTTGCTCTTGTTGCTATCCTATGAGCTTTTGGCTTAGTTATGACAATGGAGAGGCAAGGGGCCCAGTCAAAAGAAGGGGACCTGGTAATGATGTTTCAAACTGAGAAGGCTAAAGAAAATTGTAACTTTCAGCCTCCACATCCTGCTTATCAAAGAAACCAAATTTCCTATTGAAGCAAACTATTGGAGAAGGAGGAGGAGGTGTTTTCTCAGGAATTAGAGGATCAAATGAAAGAATGGCTTTGTGAGGAGAAGGAGATTTCTCCACCTCTTACTGAGGAGCAGAAAATTCTTCTTGATTCCTTACCAAACCTAAGCATGTCGGATGAAAGGATGATGGGTCTTTGTCGTCCTTGGAAGGATGCCTTAATTCTTACTCTACTAGGAAAGTCGGCAAACTTAGAAATGATGAAAGACAGGATTGCTTGGATCCTTAGATCAAAAAGCTTTGACCTCATCGATCTACCAAACAATTATTTTGTGTTTAAAACAGGAAACAGAGATCTGTGATTGAGATTACTGTTTGATGGTCCTTGGGTGATACAAGGGCATTACCTAGCAAGAGAGATGGAGTCCAAATTTCAACCCCTACAAAGAATGAGATTCAAAAAGTAGCAGTTTGGGTTCGTATTCCTACTCTCCCGATGCATGTTTATTCTGAAGAGTGTTTACTTGAAATAGGTAACATGATTGGTAAGGCCCTCAAGGTTGATGTTAATGCATTAGCACAATGCAATAACCAAAGCATGTTGGTGGAAAGAGGGAAGTTTGCCAGGGTTAGTGTTGAAGTAGACTTGAAGCAAGCTCTGAAATCTAGGTTTGTTATTAGATCTACTATTTACACTGTGGAATACGAGGGGCTTGACCTGATCTGTTTTAAAGGTGGTAAGTATGGACATTCTCAAGAGAAGTGCCCGCTATCTCGAAACACAGGGGAGGATTTTCCAGAGAAACCTCTTACAGAAATGAACATAAGCCACACTTCAAAAAAACCAAGCTTTTGCCTTCCTCAGCTTAATCCTCTTGTAAGCGTACCAGGAATTAACTCTGACGAAGAATTTGGCTCATGGATGATAGCAAAGAGATACTCCAGGAAAAAAACCCATAATCTAGAGCTAGATAGGAAGTTGGGGAAGATGCCCGAGAATAATAAGTCAACTGGGAAGGAGAAGAAATCTGCTTCAGGTTCCAGGTTTGATGTGTTGCAAGAGGTGAAAGATCCTATCTATTTGAAAGGTGTGGATCGACTTAAAAAAACAGAAGTAGCTACGACTACATGGAGAAGGAAAGAGGGTGAACCCCTACCTTCCATAAAGGAAGGAAGCATTGTGTCTAAAGAGAGAATAGAGTCATCTAAGGAAAGCGGAAATAAGGAAGATGTGGTCGGCCACATTGAAAAGGAAAAGTTGAATCTTGATGCGGATGGAAAATGTCCTTTGGTGATTGAGGAGCCCCAACTAGAGCCTTCTGCGAAGGGAGAAAAGAAAGAGAAGGTGATGAAAGTGAAAGAAAAGGAGGGTAAGCCATCCAATGTTCTCGTGGGACAATCGAGTCATTATACTCACTATTGCAATCTAAGGCCCAACGGTTTATCCTCTGTGTGTAATAAGAAGAAAGCAGCAAGGACACACAATGTTGTCATTGGATCCACCAAGGCAATTGAAATTTCGATAACCAGGGAAACGAAGGAGCATGCCGGGGGAAAAAAGAAGACTAATGAAGAGAAGGAAATAGTGTCATGCAACCCTGACATCGCGGATTCTTCTACCACAAATGGGAAGAATGATGGTGTTGATAAAGGAATTGAAGACTCAGCAGTTGTGCCGTCATCTCTATCTCCTGCCGAGCTCATCGATCATATTGCAGATGATGCAGATTTTATGGAGGGGCAAGAATCCTTGGTTGCAGAAACCTAGTTTGAGCTTGGACGGGAGCTGGACGTCGGGCAGGCCAGGTAAGTCTATACTCTCCTGCATTTTAAGTATATCTATTTAATGATTATAGCCTCTTGGAATTGTAGGGGACCCGGTAACCGGACCTTCCCAATTGATGTTAAACATATTGTCAGAAAATATAACATTGATATTCTCTGTCTTCTGGAGCCTCGAATTAGTGGCAATAGAGATGATATTGTTTGTCGTAAGCTTGGTTTTAGCAATTGGATTCGTGTGGAATCTAGTGGGTTTTCTGGGGGTATCTGGCTATTGTGGGACAAGGAAAATTTTGGCATTACATATATATAATCTACCACCCAAATGCTCCACTGTCAAGTTTACAATCAGGTGAGTAATTTTTTGTGCCTTATCACTTTGGTTTATGGTGAAACTAACTCTATTGGCAGGCATACGTTATGGGAGTCCCTCCTTCTTTTAACCAATAGCTCTACCCTTCCTTGGTTAGTCCTTGGCGATTTTAATGCATATCTATCCCCATCGGACAAATTGGGAGGGGCTGTCCCTTCATGGACCTCAATGCAACAGTTCAGAGATTGTATTGATGACACAAGACTTATTGAAGCTAGGTTTCAAGGGGAGAAGTTTACTTGGGAAAAAGAGGGCCTGAAGGAAAGATTGGATTGGGTTTTCACCAACTTCTCTTGGCTCTCCTGCTTACCAAACTCCACCGTCCGTCATGAGCTAAAATTTAAACCTGATCATAGGATTGTGGTTGTCAATTCCAACATCTCTCCCCGTTGCTACCGTTTTCAAAAATCCTTCTCTTACCAGATTGCTTGGTCCCTTGAGAACGATTTCAAAGATATCACCACTGAAGCCTGGCGAGATAATAATTGGTTAGACGGTCTTCACAACTTTAGAGAATCAGCTCTGGAATGGAATGAGAACCGTGTGGGAAACTTCACCAGCAAGAAAAAACAGTTGCTGAGGCGCTTAGAGGGCATTGACAAAAGAAGGAAAATGAATCTCCAAACTAGTTTATTTCGCTTAGAAAGAAAGCTTTGGGAAGAATACCATAAGGTGGCAACTCAGGAAGAAATTGTCTGGTTCCAAAAATCCAGAAGTAAATGGCTTCAGGGAGGTGACAGAAATACAAGTTTTTTTCATGCCTCAACCATGGTTAAAAGGAAGAAACCGAGAATTGGAGCTGTAAAAAATGATGAAGGGGTATGGATTGATGATCACGACACTTTGAAATTGATGACCCATGATTTCTTTAAAAATTTATATACAAGGGATGCAATTGTGAGAGATCCTGAGGGATGGTGTTCTAACTTCCCTTCCATTGATGAGAATATGATTCACTTTCTATAAAAAAATATTTGCAAAGTCGAGATAAAAAATGCAGCCTTTGCCATAGGAGCCTTTAAAGCTCCCGGTCCCGATGGTCTTCAAGCTCACTTTTTCCATTCTCAGTAGTCTGTTATAGGTGATAAAATTTGTGACTTCATTGAAAATTGCTTTAACGATCCCTCTAAGCTGTCCAACATAAATCATTCCAAAGTTGTTCTTATTCCCAAGGTTGATAATCCAGCTACTTTGAAGGAATTTCATCCCATCTCCCTTTGCAATGTGAGCTTCAAAATCATTACTAAGCTCCTAGCTAATAGGTTAAAGGGAATCATGCCCCATCTTATTAGTCAAGAGCAAAGTAGTTTTATTGCTAATAGATCTAGTCATGATAATATCCTTATTGCTCAAGAAATTATCCATTCCATGAGGATGAGCGGGAGGAAGAAAGGTTTTGTGGCCATCAAAATTGACATGGAGAAAGCTTTCGACAGGTTAGATTGGGGGTTTATCAGAAATACCCTAGAATGTATTAACTTGGAGAACAACCTCATTGATCTCATCATGGCATGTATCTCTACTACATCTATGTCTATCCTTTGGAATGAGGATGAAACCCCGAGCTTTATCCCTTCTAGAGGAGTTAGACAGGGCGATCCCCTGAGCCCATATATATTTGTTCTTTGCATGGAGCGCCTGGGCCATTTAATTAAAGCTAAATGTGAAGGGCGTAGGTGGAAACCCTTTCTTTTCAAGCGAGGTAGCCCACACATCTCCCACCTTTTCTTTACCGACGACCTCATTCTTTTCACGTGCTTCTAGTGATCAAATGATTGAAGTCCGAAGAGTTATACAAAGCTTCTGCGAAGTCTCGGGGCACAGAATCAACCTTGACAAATCACGAATGTTCTGCTCCAAAAAAATTAACTTCAACAGGGCTCTCGAACTGAGTCATCTCCTTGGGATTGGAATTACTGCTGACCTAGGTAAATATTTGGGTGTTCCAATCATCCATAAAAGAGTTTCTCATGCTACCTATAACCCTATTGTGCTAAGAGCCAGGAAAAATTTGTCCTCGTGGAAAAGTAATTTTTTGACTATGGCAGGACGTTCTGTTCTTATCAAGTCTGTATTATCTTCACTGCCTAGCCACTACATGCAATCATCTCTCCTTCCAATTTGTACTATTAGAGAAATTGAGCGCATCTCCAGGAATTTCCTTTGGTCTCAGGATGATGATGTGAGGAAAATGCATCTTATTGCCTGGGATAAAATTACTCAAGCAAAGAAACAAGGGGGTCTGGGTTTCAAAAATCTACACCGCCAGAATAAAGCTTTTATTATGAAACTATGTTGGAGTCTCTTAACAAAGAAAGATGCCCTCTGGGTTCAATGTTTGTGGTCCAAATATAAATGTGGCAACCTGTATCTGCCTAATATCTCCAGAAAGATAAACTCTTCCTCTGCTTGGAAAGCGATTGTTGAAGTCTGGGACAATTTTCTCAGTGGTGTGGGTAAAAAGGTCAATAACGGGGCGGGTACCAAGTTCTCGGACTGATCTTTGGCTCCCCTTGATCAACCCATCATCTCCTTTATTCGCATCCTTCCTCCGTCAACGTAGAGGAGACGGTTAGGGATCACCTTCATCAAATGGACGGTAGGACTATCACAGATGGTTTGAAGTTTTACCTCAGGATATTATTAACTTCATTTTACAATCGAAACCACCCTCCAACAATTCCCCGGATTGTTTTACCTGGAGAGCAGCTAAGGATGGGGGTTTCTCTGTAAAATCAACCTACCAATTTCTCTCTGACACCGTTAATGCAAGCACTAATAACTTCTAGGCCCAAGTGTGGAAATGGCAAGTTCCTGAAAAAATTAAATACTTTATGTGGCAAGTTGGTCATGAGAGACTTGCCACTAATTCTCTTCGGGCAAGGAGGGGCCTCACCAACGATAATGGTTGTCCTTTTCAATGCAATAGTGAGGAAAGTGTGATTCACATAATTCGAGATTGTGAGCGTGCTAGAAGTTTATGGAAACTTATTTTAAAACCTAATTATTTCTCTCAGTTTTTCTCTGGCAGCTTGCAGGTTTGGCTCAACTGGAATACCAAGCACAACCCAGGCAAAGGGAGACTTCTGAACTTCTCATGGGCGAGAACCTTTAGTCTGGGGTGTTGGATCCTTTGGACTACCAGATGTAAATTTCTTTTTCAGGGAGTGACCACAGAAACAAGGGAGATGTTACACCGGTGCAGCTATCTACTCATGGAGAATGGAGCGAATCAAAAGCTAAAACACAAGATCTTCCAACTGGACAAGACAGACGAGAAATCTTGGACACCCCCTCCTGAGAATACAGTTCGCATCGATGTGGACGTATCGGTGCTTCAACAACATAAAGCTGCTTGTGGGGGAGTACTAAGGAACTCTAAAGGGGAATGGTTGATGGGCTTCTATAAACCCCTTGGCCTGCTTTCCGTCATTGAAGCTGAAATTTATGCTATCATGACAGGGCTGCAGATTGGTCTCCAGATGGGGTTACAGAGCATCGTCATTTACTCCGACTCTCTTGATGCCATCAATATCCTTATGAGAGATTGCCCTGCTGATCATCCTCTGAAAGACATTATTGGGGAGGCTAGAGACCTTTTGTTCCGTGACTGGGACGTGGAGCTTCATCATTCTCCAAGAGAAAACATCTCTTGTGCTGATTATATGGCCAAAAAGGGCCATAATGTTGCCATTGGTGCCGATATGGTCATGATTCCAACTATCCCGAGAGGGTGTCTAGATATGATTTTGAAGGATCAGCGATCCTGCCATTCCTAGTTTCCTTCTTCCTGTTGTATCAGGGGCTAGAGTCCTATAATCTAGCTCCTTTTTCACATTTTCAAGCTTTAGCTTGCCTATATTACTCAAAAAGAATTGCAAACACTATGCCACGCACTCATGTCATCACCTTTAGAAAAGCTTCAAGCAATCATGCGGTGACATGGGCTTCTTTTACTCAGCCTAACTCTTTTATATATTTACTCCTATTATCCCAATCACCATCACATCTGATTTGACCTATTGGCTTTTATATATATATATATATATATATTAAAATAAATTAAAATATTTTCAAGGGAAAATGATAAATAAATACCTTATGAATTTGTAAAATCCTCGGAGTCCCTCGGATTTGTAAAAAGACGAAAAGTGACAAGAACCTATGAGGGATATGCAAATTCGAGTGAAATTATCCTTTTATCCTTAGTTTTAAATAAATTTAAAAAATAAAAATATCTTCACCGAGAGCCGGCGGGCCGGGTGCCGCCACCGGCAAGGGGGGTGGGGTTTTTTTAATATATATATATATATATATATTCATTGAAAGTGTGGGAGGTGGGGTTCGAACCCCCACACATCCATGGGGCCAAGTGGTTGGGCCATTTGGTTCCTTTATTATATATATACATTAACAAATATATATATTCTTCTTAACATTTTTTCAACGGTAGTTACAAAACTTTCAATGACATTTACAAATCTTCCAACGCTATTTACAAAATTTTCATCGCCATTTACGACGTTTTTTGCTGGTTTCCCTTTCTTGTCTCTTAGGGAAAAACATAAAAATAATGCATTATTACAAAACTTTCATCAGCATTTACAAATCTTCCAACGCTATTTACAAAATTTTCATCGCCATTTACGACGTTTTTTGCTGGTTTCCCTTTCTTGCCTCTTAGGGAAAAACATAAAAATAATGCATTATCACAAGACTTTCATCGGCATTTACAAATTTTCCAACACTACTTATAAAATTTTCATTGCCATTTACGACTTTTCTTACAAATCTTCCAATGCTATGTATTTCCCTCAGAGGCAAGAAAAGGAAATCAGCAAAAAACGTCGTAAATGGCAATGCAAATTTTGTAAATAGTGTTGGAAGATTTGTAAATGTCATTGAAAGTTTTGTAACTACTTGTTGAAAAAATGTTAAGAAGAATATATATACTTGTTAATGTATATATATATTAAAGGAACCAAGTGGCCCAGTGGTTGGGCCACTTGGCCCCATGGAGGTGGGAGGGGTGGGGGTTCAAACCTCATCTCCCACACTTTCAATGAATATTTTTTTAAAAAAAAAAAAAAACCACCCCCTCGCCGCGTGGCGGCGCCCGGCGCCGACGGCCCTACGGTGAAGGTATTTTTATTTTTAAAATTTATTTAAAACTAAGGGCAAAATGGTAATTTCACTCGAATTTGATATCCCTCATAGGTTCTTGTCACTTCTCAATCTTTTTACAAATTTTGGAGACTCCTGAAGGTTTTATAAAATTCATAAGGTATTTATCTGTCATTTTTCCTATTTTCAACGTCTATTTTTTAAAAACAAACTTTGAAAAGCATACTCATACAACTTTCAACTTTCATTGTTAAAAACCGGACATTGAAAAAAAAAAAACAATGGGTCCTGCTGCAATAAGATGCATGAAAGTCCAATATTTAATTCCAAATTTTTCTCTGTACAAGTCGGGAGTGTCCTTCCCTTGAGCACCCAAGAAACCTCCCCCTCAAGCCAATAGGCAATAATAACACAAACAACCACACTAAATTTTTTGAACCAGCGTATGTTAGAGACAACGAGAGCCGGTCAGACCGTTAAATTTTAGCGCAAACAGAGAATAAATCGCCACTTGATCCCATCCAAAAAGTAACACCCCAAGTTCCGTAGCATAAATCGTGTCGGTTGACACTTGGTTTTAGAAAAATTGTCAGAGTTTGAGGTGCTACAACTCAGCGTGTTGCGGAAACGGAGAGCATGTACTAAAAATTTGAACAATTGAGTGACTGATATAAAAATACTCAGACATATGCTGATGCCTGACGTATACTAATATATTACAAATTTCCTGAAGGAATATTCATGTGATACATTAATACAAAATCTTTGTATAATTACAACTCTCACATGTAACTATACATACCATCTTCAACCAAGCCTTAGGTAGACTTGGGGCATAGAACCTAACACAGTTAAATCAAATCCATTTGGCCAGGCTAGGTGAAGTCTAGTGGAAGTCTCCTCGAATTCACGGCGACTGATTGACTGAACCATATAGACGACCCTTTCTAGTTTAAGCACCAAATGGTTTGAAGTAACCCTATTAGTTTCATGCCAGAAGGTAGGCTCTGTTAACCTTCTTCCTGCATTTGCTTTGACCGGTGCCTCCTCACGGCTCCGTCCATCGGTGTCTTTCTACGGCTCCATCTACCGGTGCCTTCTCTTATCATTGATCCTTTCCTGAACTATTAGTTTAAGACTAAGGTCCAATGCCCATCGAACCTCAGGTAACGGTTAACCTCATGCTTATGTATAACAATGTATGTATGACAGATATTCATGACATTACAGCAATAATCAACACATAAGCACACAGCAGATGTAAGATTAATATATCAACAATACATATCACATGTAAAGTTATCTATACAAATCCATATATAGTTGTCTGCACCTCACCGTGCCACGATGGCCTATCGTGTCCTCAGCGCTAGGAAAACTCTAACGGCATTATCAAAACCATAACCCGTGTATAAAGCTGAATGTATATATAGTGATCTAAGCCTCACAAACTTAGTCACAGTGCATGACCCAAGACAGAGTCCCGTCCATGACTTTATAAAAGTATCTATCACATATAAGTATACAATAAGCATCAGAGTTAGTGTTACAGTACGCGAACGTACCTTCCTTCCACGTGAATAGTAATTTACTATTCACATATACAGCACTATTCACGTATACGGTACTATTCATGAATAGTAATACGCCCGTCCTTCGAATCTGACTTCGGAATCCTCGGATATCCTAACATATTACCTCATATGGCAATTTTCAATGCAAGAAGGCCTAAAAACAAGTATAGGAATTTATTCTCCAATCTTATGAATTAAACTACAATTCTACCAAGAACTAAAAGCTATAACTCAAGAACTTAAGAACTCACCCTTGAAGTTCTTGCTCCTTCTCTCTAGCTCCAAGAATTCTCACTCATCTCTTAAACTCAACCATTTTGATCTGAGTTTGGTGTGAATAAAATGAAGAAGTGAAGCCTCTATTTATAGGGAGGAAAATGGGTCCTTAAGTGTAATTTTCCCCCTATGGGTCTTTTTATGTAATTTTTCCCGAGCCAAATTTTCAAACACTTCACGTGTAGGGGTTGAAAATATTGCCCGTATTTGTGAATAGTGAATACGTATTTTTGAATAGTAAATACTATTCATGACCCATAAAATACTGATTCCAATTTTGTCACTTTCAAAAATAGGGCCTAGTAGTCTCCCAAAAATAGGCAAATTCTCAAGTTTTTAGGTCCAAAATTCGGGATGTTACATTTCTCCCCCCGTTCAATAAAATTTCGCCCTCGAAATTTGATCGTAAAATCTTGAAAGATTATCTAGACTTCTAGTCTATTCCTTCCCTATGCATGCTTACCTAGCATGCACTCTAATCTCATTCATATTGTATCCAGGTATAGTGTTTAAATACAGGATCTACTGATCCATTCTCTCAGTGCTTGGTTACGAAGGCCTCACTGCCTGACTTACTTCGCCTCTCGGCTTAACATATATTGGTCTTCCGGCTTAATCTATTACCACAGTACTGGAGATTTTAGCCTTACTACCTAGGAAATTATCCTTAGGCCTTAGGCATTTCAACTACTACCTGGTACAATGAATGTTTTGCCAGACTCAAGATGTACTGTAGACATACTAGTCTAAAGTCACCATGATAATCAGTATTTCACCCTGTGCTTAAATATTTTATGAATGGCTTGTGTTCTACATGTTTTCAATACTGTCTTCCTCATTTTCACTCATCATACTGGAAGTGTTCGGACACCATTCAAAATTGATTTCTTGAGGGCTAGCTGCTGGGTCATTACTCTAATTACAACTTTGCTTTTTTATTTGGCTACGTACTGAAGAAAAAGATTTGAAAAAAGAAAGAAAGAAAGAAAAATCAAGCCTCAAAATATAACGATGTCATAGTGCCTAATATGAACAGAGAAAAGAAAAAGAAAAAGGTGAAAGCCTTATCTGGCCGCATTCTCAAGTCATGTGCTTCACCTTCTACTATAAATGCAAACACTATGCCACGCACTCATGTCATCACCTTTAGAAAAGCTTTAAGCAATCATGCGGGTGACATGGGCTTCTTTTACTCTCAGCTGAACGTATACGCATGGGGAAGCGGGAAGGGGAAGCGAGAAAGCAGAGTCACTCAGTTTCCCCCTTTGACACATAAATTTTAGGAGAGGGATTAGGCTCACCAATTATTATCTAAGAGCAGGGTCTTGGAGTCTACTCTATAAGAAATTTAAGACTAAGAATACACACGCCTCCCACCTTAAACTGGAGGAGTCACTTAGTTGAATGGCCTCATTGCAATCCCCAAAAGCCAATTGGGCCTAACTCTTTCACATATTTACTCCTTTTACCCCAATCACCATTACATCCAATTTATTAAAATATTTTCAACGTCTGTTTTTTGAAAATCATACTCATACAACTTTCAAAATTCATTGTTAAAAAACGGACGTAGATAAAAAAAAAAGTTTATAACATACGCTACCCACATAAACGTTCCTCTAAAAATGATTGTAGAAAGGTAAGAAAAACAGACGTTAAAGAGTTTTCCGTAGTAGTGCTTATTTGATTTTTGGCGACAACAATAGCGATATATTTTTTTTCACAAAAAATTGATCTTATTTAAAGAGCGAATGAATAATTATCCTGCAGCCCAGTTAAAAATGTACGACGTCTTAACAAGCGTGCACCCTCTTGCGATACGTTAACCATCCACATAAGTAATCATGTCATCTTTATTATTATCCTTTGGTGTTATTTATAGGATCGATTGAGAAGACATTTTTTTGTACTATTTATAAGTTATTAAATTTTTATATAAATATATAATTTTACTCTTTATCTATTATTATATCGATTTTATTATTATATGATATCATGTTTATTAAATAGAGATAAAGTTAAAAAATTATTAAATTTTAATGTTAATGAATTAATAAATTTTATTGTTTTTTTAATATATGTAAAACATGCTGGAAAAGTAAGTTATAAAAAAAGGAGAGGAGTAATAAAAGTTGGTACGGCACCTGGAGCAGGTGAGGGTCCTGCTGCAACAAGATGCATGAAAGTCCAATTTTTTAATTCCAATTTTTTATCCGTACAAGTCAAGTGTCCTTCTTCTCTTGAGCAAAAAACCTTCCCCTCAAGCCAATAGGCAACAATAACACAAACAACCACACTAAATTTTTTGAACCAGCGTATGTTATAGACCACGAGCGCTGATCTGACCCTTAAATTTTAGTGCAAACGGAGAATAAATCACCACTTTGATCCCATCCAGTAGCTGATAGCTAGGTCACACCGTTAAGAAACATACTACTGGGAAGAATATTCCGTTAAGGGGCCCAAGGCTGCCATTATAAATTGGAATCCACACAGCACGCATTATCTAAACCAACCACACAAATATTCTTCTGCACTTGGAGCATAATTATTGAAGCAAATGAGTCATTCCTGTGGCCAAGAGACGGAGCTGATGAACATAGAGACTGCTCATTATCATGAAGAAGATAAAATGAGAGTTCTCTATGAAGCTTCATATAAAGGCTGTGTTTCAACCTTGAATTCATTGCTTCAGGAGGACCCAGGATTGTTGTACAAAATTAGTTCACAAACTATCTTCATAGAAACTCCATTGCACATATCTGCTTCCCATGGCCACCTCGATTTCACAAAATCCCTCCTTTCCCACAAGCCAGAGCTTGCCCTTGAGAGAAACTCTTCACAAAGCACACCTCTCCACTTAGCTTCTGCAGAAGGCCACATCGACATTATGAAGAAGCTGTTGGAAGCTCGTGAGGAGGCGTGCTTGGTTCGTGACCAAGAAGGCAGAATTCCCTTGCACTATGCAGTTATAAGAGGGAGGACAGAGGTTGCCAGAGAGTTGGTTAAAGCGAAGCCGGAGTCATTGAGCTTTCTTGATAATGGGTACACAGTTTTTCACTTGTGTGTGATATACAATCATTTGGAAACTCTCAAAGGTTTGGTGGAATTGGAACTTGCCAGTTCGGGGGAGCTTCTTTTCTCCAAAAAATCTGATGCAATGGGGCAACACCATTTTCCATTTAGCAGTCTCGTCCAAGCAAGTTGAGGTATCATTGATATTCTTCCTTTTAGATCTTGATGTGTGTGTATTTTCTTTTTACATGAACTGGTTACACCATAGGGGTGAATTTGATCTTAAATATATGATCTAAATCTACTTTATCCTCATATTTATAATTTTCTTTTAAACTATCTTTATTGTACAATATGTGAAGAGAATTTGCATGAAGTGATAATTTCAATGCAAACAATTTAAGAGGGTGATTTGGGAAACCAACACACATTACTAATTTGATTAATTTTCTTAATCTATTTATATTTATTAATTAGGTTTTATTAAGGATAGGAGGTAATAATATGAAATTTCGAACTAAAAAATTGATTATAATTTTCATTTTTTAGTATATTCCCTCCAGCTAGTTTAGCCGACTGGTCAGATGGATGATGGCGTCGATGAAGGAAAGATCAAAGAAATTTCGGGTTAATTAGCGAGGAGGAAATGGGGACTCACCCATATTATAATACTAGCTAAAACAATAATTCTTTATTATATTGCAGATAATTTCAATTTAAGCTCGAGTTTAAAATATTTAAATAGAAGGAAAAGTTGAAAGCAAAATGAGAGGCTTCGACTTATCTTGTGAACTTTGACGGGTTTGGATTTTGACTGTTCTCTCCTTTTTGTGCTTTTCCTTTTTTTCAACCGAAATATTTTTTCTTGCTGTCTTTCTTTCATTTTATTTTCTTTGTAGCAAAGTATGAACAGAGATATATCTGTTGTATGTGCTTTGTCTTCTTTCTTTTTTCCTAGTCTTGAGATGAAAGCAAAATTACTGTACAAGGAAAATAAGCCACCTCGATCCAGCTGAGTTAGTGAATGAGTTTATTGGGCAAAATAAGCAAACTAGAGGTAGAGGTATATTATAAAAATGAAAAATTATTATTAAAATATTTGGGTCACCCCAAAATCATTCATTATGACACCTCCACTAATATACTAACTCGCATGTTTATTATTTCAGACTATAAGGTACCTCTTATCAATGCCAAAAGCAATAGAATTGGCAAGCTTGAAGAATGACATGGGTCTCACTGCCCATGACATCCTGAAACGTAGTCCAAGAGATTTTAAAACCCTAGAAATACAAGTCATGCTCATGGAATATTCTGGAATCAGAACTGAAAATCACGGAATATTCCAAACTCATTCACACTCACCATCACCACAAGTTGCAAGACCTCAAATTCGAAGGAAGAAGAAGAGAAACTGTTTGATAAGGATTTTGAAATGGATTGGAGGTTGGTTCAGAAACAAAGGTGACTGGGTCGAAGAAATGAGAGGAAATTTGAGTCTAGTGTCTACCGTTATAGCCTCCATAACATTTCAATCATTAATAAACCCACCTGGTGGCTCCATCCAACAAGACTTATCACCCAGTAAAGCCCTAAACTGCACTAACCTTGATGACAAAGGTCTTTATTGTCCTGGTGAAGCAGTCTCATCTTTTAATTTCCAAGATGATCGTTTATATTTGTTGTATCCTTTCCAAGGTCCTCCATTTTTGTTGTATGTAATTTGTAATACCATATCTTTCATGTCATCGCTTAGTGTCACCCTATTGCTTTTTAGTGGAGTTCCTATGAAGAACAAAGCTTTGATATGGCTTCTATCCATAGGCATGTGTGTTACTCTCACAACCCTAGCCCTTGCCTATTTATGTGCCCTTAGAATGGTGATGCCAGACCGTCTTTGGACAAAGGAAGCGACTTCGAACACCTTTATAGCGTCAATCTTGGCCTGGTGTGGATTGTTTGGGCTGATTATGGTGTTAATCACATTGCGCCTTATAATTTGGATCGTGAAGAAATTTGTCAGAGCTGTCAGAAAGTTGTTCACATGTGGAATTAGAGAAAGTTGATGCTGATTGTCTGGTCGCTCAAAAGTGGCATGAATTTCTTTTAGTATGATTATCCATGTTATATTAGGGTTGTGTTTCCTTCGTGTAATATTATTATTTGTTTTGAGTTTATACTTTGTAATAAATTTGTTTTTAGATAATTAAATTATTGTTATATCTATCTACTAATTAAAGTTTTCTCTCTAAGTAAGACGTGTTTGTGTAATACTCGTGTTGAAGAACGTTGGCATCAAAATAGGAAAGAAAAGAAAATTTAACACAAGTGGACCAAATGCCAATGATTAAAAATAGTGGTATTTTTAGGAACCATTAGAGATTTAATTTGTTACAAATAACTAAACTGATATCATCTAACTTTTATATTAAGAACTGGATGGAGTATATGAGAGAAATGTGTAGTCTAGTGATAAACTATTATGTTAAACTTTCAAGCTTTAATTAACACATATGGAGGCTTCATACAAGAAGGTTGATGTATCTCTATTATCATGGGCTTAATCATGCATATTTTAAGGGGTTTTGTAGTTTATTTGGGCCTTAAATGCATCCATTAGGGTTAAAATGTGATTAGTAGTGATTGTATGAAATTAGAGTTGAAGAGGTAAAATAATGGTAATAAATCTTACTATTACTATTAATTAATACAATTTTGGGAATATATGATGTTACATAATGATATAGCAAAACTTTATAGTCCATAACTCTACAAGTATAGAGGTTGTATCAAGTAATTAAGTGATAAGAAAAGTATCGTTCCCACAAGGATTTAATCTAACTAGTGATTAAATATTAATTCCCTCATTCCGTTTAAATTGAGCGAGTCAGGATTGTTTTCAATAATAAAAAGAAATTCAATAATAGCAAGAACTAATAGTAGCAAAAACTTTTCATGAAAGAGCAAATTCCAATATCAAGAAATACAACATAGAGTCACTAATCTCTTGTTTGTTTCTTAGATTTTATCCCCCTAAATTAATTTTGACTTAACTTAATTAACTAATATATATAGAGTATTAATGTCTATAAATGTCTTCCAGTCCATTTATATACCTATCTTAATTAATTATGCAACGCCTCACTCAACTAAATAAGATGTATTTTAGATCGGACTTACTCTAATTTGATTATCCAGAGCTTCTAGGTATATGTCTATCCTAGATATAAATTAGATTAATACCTAACTTCTCATTATTTAATCTAAGGTCAATTTAAGATTCTCTTTTCCAAGTTCAACCCTAAATCCCCAAAACATGCTCTAAGCAATAGCAATAAATATAAGATTAAATAAACTGAAATAAAATTAATCAAAACTAATTTGTGAGAATAATCTCTAGAACCCAAACAAGTTCATAGGTCCTCTAGATTGAAAAAGAAAAATTAGCCATACATGGCTAGATTAAAATCCAAAACAGCAAATAAAAATAAGAATTCAGATTCAAAGAAACAGCTTGAAAGAAGAGCAGAAATCAAATCTATCGATGAATCTCCGTCACTGCAACACGAGTTGAGCTCTTCGTCCCAAGCTATGCTCTCCGTGCGTGCCGTTCTGATTTGTGATGCTTCTTGAATTTTGGTTCGGCCGTCCAGATTGTAATCCCCCTCTTTGCATCTGTGCGTGCTTTTTAATACTTCCTCCGGTTCTAATTAAAAAAGTGGTCCTAATTTGCACTACAAAAGTGTTCCTATAATTAGGACCGGAGTTAGTATATATAACTTAGGGTTATGCGTGTTGGCCATTCGGCGTGATCTCTGATCGCTTCTTTTATAAAAGATATATCATATCCTTTTGAGTTTTAGCTCCATGTGCGTATCTGTAGCGGCAATTAACTTTATCATTTTCCTTGTGTTCACAATAACATCATATAATAGATAATTGCTGCCATATATCCCTGGCTATTTTTCGTAATACTTTCTTATATCTTTCTTAATATAATATCTTCTCGCACAATAAAATAGGATATGAATAGATTTTATGTCAAAATATCTTTTTATCCTATATTTAATTAAATGATAGAAAAATATATAAATGATAATTAAACAAGTATAAAATATTGATAAATTCAATCTAATATATTTCAAAATCTATACTTATTTAATTATAAAATATATACTTGTCACATAACTGAAGAAATTAGACTCAAGGACTTTAATTTCTGAAATAACTGTCAAGTACCAAAATTACAAACAGAGAAGGACTCGAATTTCTGAAATTACACCGAAGGACCAACACGAACTGGGGAGAGATCAATAGATATATGGAGAGAAATCGAAATTCATATTTAATTTGGTAAACAAGAAAACTGTTCTATCCTTCTTACAGTATATGATTTATTGGAAATTATTTATGAGAAATGCGCAATATTTTGTAAGAAAACTCCTGATTCATACTTGTATAGAAAGTACAACAGAAACGGGATGGTTTATTAGGGTTTTTTCATTAGGGAATATGTTATTAATTATTATTATTTTGGGGTGAAAAATTCTTAATTAATCTAGATTGCTAATATAATATTCCACCAGTCTCGCACAAAGTGGCATGGACCTGGCTATTGACAAGAGCCTACTTACGATATAAAAATTATTAGGGAATGATAAACTAAATAAATGGATTGGGAACGCAATAGTTAGATATAATATTATTTATCTTTAATATATATACCATATCTTATTAATTTTTAACTGACATGAAAATATTTTTATCTACAAAATTATTTTTTTGTATTTATATTTTCCTTTTATTTTAATTTACGCTGCGTGGTCCCGATAAAAGGTTGGGATGTGAACTTGTTCCAAATGCCTATATATTGAGGCCAACTACATTTGTCTCCATCTCTCGATTGGGATGGAAATGGAACCTTTGGCGAAGATACCAAAGTTTTAAAATGTTAATTAAGGATCTTAACTATGTACTGACATTTAAGGGGCATAAAAGTCAATTAACCAAAATGACCATGTTGACATGCAAACTAGAAAGCTTGAAACATAAGTTGAAAATTTTCTAACTTTAGTATAAATCATTTTTATTTTAGATTAATTTAGTCACATAAGTTGAAAATGCATTCTAAAAAGCTAATTAAGATGTAAAATCCAATAATTTTCAATTAACTAATGTCATCACATTTGTCTCCATCTCTCGATTGGGATGGAAATGGAACCTTCGGCGAAGATACCAAAGTTTTAAAATGTTAATTGAGGATCTTAATTATGTACTGACATTTAAGGGGCATAAAAGTCAATTAACCAAAATGACCATGTTAACATGCAAACTAGAAAGCTTGAAACATAAGTTGAAAATTTTCTAACTTTAGTATAAATCATTTTTATTTTAGATTAATTTAGTCACATAAGTTGAAAATGCATTCTAAAAAGCTAATTAAGATGTAAAATCCAATAATTTTCAATTAACTAATGTCATCATATTCAATAAAAAAATTCCAAGAGTTGATTATTGGGAGCACTTTGGATGTACAAACGTATATCAATGTTGTCAAAATCGAGTTTTTACATAAAAACAGAAGGGGTGGTAGAAACGTAAATAGTAGAAACAACATGAAACGTAAAGTTTCTACTATTTAAGATCAAGATACAAAATTATATATATGTGCATGTAAAAAAAAAAACATTACTCAAAATTCAATGAACAACTTCATATTTAAAAGATATAAGTCACATAACTATATAAAATATAAGTCCAAAAACACAAAAAAAGTTTAACAACTCCAACAACCAAGTTCCAAAACATCAAAAGAATAAAATTTAACAATTCTTAAATTATATCAATTGATTCAAATCAAACACATATCAACTTGCTTGCATGTCCCTCAATGTCCTCTTCTCTTGCTCTTATAATAAGTTCATTTGCAAAACTTCGATCTTCCAAATCATGACCATCTATAGGTTCCTTCACTTCAACTTCGATTAAGTTTTCCTCATCATAGGCAACAACATCTAAGTTGTTTACATCCTTCCAATCTTCTTCATTTTCCACTATCCAATCATCATCGAATGGAAGATCATCAAAATTATATGGATGGGAGCATTTGCCAAATCTTGAATTGGTCATCACAAAAACAACATCATTCATGGTCTTTTTTTACATGGCGTTTTTACTCGTGTCTACTAAAGACAGTTTTTACTTACATTTTAACACGTATCACTCTAGTAAAAACGTAAAAATGTAAGTTTTTACGTTTTTATATTAGTTTTTGACAACAACGATGCATATCCTTAGTAGTAATATCCAATTTTAGCCATGAAACCCGATGTTTCAAACAATCGATAAAAGTATCTCTTGAATTTCATATAGTGGCTTAAATTATCTTAGATAGATAAAATAAACATATGATTAAAGAAGATAGATGGAATCGTTAAAGAAATGATGAGAGAATCGTACATTCCTTAGAGTTTTCATGCTGATAACATGTTATGAAACTAAGAAAAATACAAGAGAGATTAAGATGAGGGAGATGAATAAATGCAACAGAGAAATGGAGAGCAAGGAGAGAGTGATTCTTCTTCTATTGCTTATCACATTTGTGTGTACATGCCTCTATTTATAGGACCCAATATTGAAGAATAACCCTATCAGTTACAATACATAAAGAGGACAATTAAGCAATATAATTGTACCATTAGATGTTACAAATATTAAAGGTTAGACACTCTTCAATCTGGATGTTACAAGGGTGCTATTCAATATTTTTTTGATATAAAAATTTTAGGAAAGGGGTTGGGCTCACCCACAATTCAAGGGCAAGTCAGGCGGCGCTTGGAGCCCAAATTATTGCACGTCATACCGTGAGAGAAAGACACATGTATCTACCTCTACCAGGGCGTTTCCACCGCTTCCAGACCCAGGATCTTCCCCCCGTGGCTCGATCAACTCAGGGATCGAGCCCCCTCCCTTAAGGTGAGGAAGTCTGACCCCTTCGCCAGTTGAATACAAGGACGAGGGGTAAGGGTGCTATTCAATATGGATGGGAGGTAAAGAGTCTTATTCTTGGTTGAACATCCATACAATCATAATATTCATAACAATATATATATTGTTTAATGAATTGTTTCCTTTTATTTGATGTTTTCTTTTCTGTTTGATCACATTATATCTCATCCGAAATAAAAATAGGATATGAGTAGATTTTATATCAAAATATCTTTTTTTTCTTTATAATCAATTAAATGATAGAAAAATATATATAAGATAATTAAATAGGTATAAAATATTAATAAATTGAACTAATTATATCATAAAATATACACATTTAATTATAAAAGGTTAAATAGCAAATTTGCCCTGGAAGTACACGTCCATGAGCAATTTTGCTCGAAAGTTTTTTTGGTTCAATGTTGCCCCAAAAGTTTAAAAATGTAGTAATCTTGCCCTTTTCCGTTAAAAAGTTAACGTTCAATGTCAATTTTTTAACGGTTAACGTTTGTTTTTTAACGGAAAAGGGTAAGATTGCTACGTTTTTAAACTTCCGGACAACATTGAGCTAAAAAAAAACTTCTACTAAGCAAAATCGCTTCCCAGGCGTATACTTCAGAATAAATTTTCTATTTAACCCAATTATAAAATATATATGATGTTGCCGAAGGCCCTGCTAAAGCAAGCTTTTTATTAATCCCCTGCAACCTCCGGTATAATCTCTCCTTTTTACGCCGAATATTTCCAAATACATCCCTGTTCCATTTCAACACTTTCTCTTTAAAATCTGAAACCGAATGATTCCAATCCTGTGCGATACTCCAATGTTGACGAACAAAATCCGAGAAATCTTTATGAAGAGTCCAGGGTGCAAAGAACCTGAAAGGACGATTCTGCTGTCGAGAGAGAGAACAATTATCAGTACTAAGGAGTATACGACAGTGATCGGATTTAAATAGTGAAGCACATAAGCATTTGGAAATGACTCAAACCACCTAGCATTCACCAAGACTCTATCAATATGGCTTTATATCAATCAATCCACATTCCGTAATCCATTCTTTAAAAAGACTATCTACACCACTGCTCTCCCTGTGTTTTCTACTTATTCGATCCTCAGCATGAGACACTGCATAAAATCCCCTGCCACCACCGATTTGCCATTCATATGATCATGAATATCCTTAAGAAAGGGCCAAAGATTCCGACGAATCACATAGTTGGCGTGGCCATATAAAACTATTAAGAACCATTCATCATTACTACCACCCTTCACTCCATGAACAAATTGATCTCCTGATGCTAAAACTAAAAAATCAACATCGTTGTCCCAGAAAATCCAAAGACCACCACTAAAACCACGAGCTTCGGCTACGTGCATATTCGACCACCCCAAACTCCGGCTGATCATCTTCGCTTTCTGACCTTCTTGCCGAGGCTCAAGAAGAACCAGCACGTTCATTTTGTATCTAAAATCACACAAAAAACGACGAAAGGAAGCACCACCGGCACCTCGAGAATTCAAAGTTGTAATAATCATGATAACATAAAACCAAATAGGTAACCGAAACAACGAGAATTACTGCAACAACGCAGACCCATGCGAATCATCCATCACAACATCTGTATCAACAACGCTCACTAGAGGGTTCGAATGAGTAATATAGGATTCCAACAAAGGAGCGCAGGGTTCGGACTAGTGGATCCAAGTCGATCATTCCCAAATATAGAGTTACCCCACAATTGTTGAAGTTTCCTTCCCAAGTGATCCTCTCGCCCATCATTCTTCCCAAAAGGCAGACAAAACCCTTCAATATGTCCGCCTCTTCAGCAGAGACGGGAGCCTTCCCAAAACCCTCTTCGCTCGCCATCCTGATTAGAGAAAAAAATTGTCTTATATTAATGAAAGGAGGTAGTACAATTTCTTTTCAATTTTTATATTTTGTTTCCAGTAAAATCATTTTGCAGGTTTCTATATTTTCCCTCAATTTTAAATTTTGGTATCTATGTTTCTTTTCTCCTAAATAAATCCTTTAATTTTACTCCATTAGAATCATCATTGTAGGGTTGCTTCTCTATATGGGATCTAATTGTGCTACCAGAACAAATTTAAGAATTTAATTTATAACAAAAATAATACATAGGTACCAATTTTAAAATTGAGGGAAAATATAGATACGTTTAAAAGTCTGGGTCAGTTATTGCAGTTATTGATGGTCTGTGCACATGAATATTTGCATTGATGTGTGGTTTGTACATTTTCAATACTATCCTCCCCGCGTCCCCACCCTTCAGCCGTCCTATCCTTATTTGTATTTTAATAGAAAAGGCTTTGATAGGGATGTTATCGATTACTATGTGTACTCATATTTGCTCACTAACAAGGGCCTTTATAAAAAATATTTGCTCATTAACAAGGGACTTTATTAAACTTTTAACTAAGTAATCTTTAGAAGGGAATGGAATATCGTGGGGAACAATGACTTATTTTGCTGGTCAAGTGTTTTAACAAAGAGAAAAAAACTTTCTGAGTAATCTTTTGAATAAATTCTTTTCTCACAAGTCAAGATAGAACTTCTTTCATATACTTATCTTGTAAATTATAAAAATACTTCTAAAAAACTAAAATAAACATACATCCCCCATCCCATCAATACTAATTGGTCACTAACTCTCCTTATGGAAGATTGAGAAATGGCTTCTAGAGTAGCTCATTTTAGATTTTACTACGAGAAGTATGTTAGAGTTTTTTTTTTTCTCATGAAGTGTCCAGTCACTTTTTTAAGCAATTATTGCGGGGTGCCAAACAAGCATTCATATATATGATTTCCATAAAAAAAAAAAAAAAAAAAAAAAAAAAAAAAAAAAAAAAAAATCTAGTCGTTGTTCAACAAAATAAAATTTTGATTCAGTCAGATCTGACATAAATCTTGAATAAGAGTTGTTTGCATTCAAGTTTCTTATCTTAAAATTATTCTCCGAATTTGTTTATTTATTTTTCCTCTTCATTTTATCAAGAAAACCCCCTTGTTTGTTTCTTTTAATTTTGGGTTAAATAATTTGGCTTCCTGTAAGGTACAAGCATACATTACTCACCGTTGGGCTTGTAAGATGTGAATGTGTGAGTGTGTATAGAGAAAATGCTAATTACGAGCTGTGAATCAGTTATAAAGTACGGCACAAGGATAAAGACTGAAGAGACCATCCCCAAATATTATTAAATTGCACTTATCAATCTGAGGTATTAATCATTTTAATTATGTCATAATTTATCACACCTTTCTTTATTCTCTCTCAACTCTCATGTCATTTGAATCTCTGACCCTTCAGGTGAGGATTCTGTTCCTTTCAACTATATACATTTATTACACCTTTCTAATTAACAAGCAAATGTATGTTTTGACATGAGCTCTTTGTTTTAATATTTTTTTTTAATGAAAAATTGTTACTCTAAGCTAGAAATGTGAAAATAACTAATAAAAACAAAAGTGACACACTTGTAAATGTTTTTTGGGTGATGCCTTGTAAATTTTCTTTTAAAAAAACTTGATAATACGGCAAGGAAGTCTAAATAAAAGTTGATTGCTGAATTTGGGAGTGACACATACATAAATTTCTTGTGTGATTTGTGAACGTGTTAGACTACACACACAGCAATACTTTTCTAGGGCGACCATAAAAGTCAATGTGTCTATCAAGGGGAGCAACTTCCTTATCAGATCCGGTTTCCTGGGATGCACTTTGTCTGGTAGGAAACCGGTTCTTCTTTTTAAGATTCAATGGTTTAAATTTAATATAAATATTATTATAATTTTATGTAAGAATATATAAATAAATTTAAACTGTTAAATTTTGATAACAATATACAACAATAGATCATTATATATTCTTATGTAAAAGTATAATTATATTTATATAAAATATTAAATCAAAACCGTTAAATCATTACAGCTGATTAAAGGGGGTAGGCAAAGGGAAGTGAGTGATTGTGATGTCATCATCTAAGGCATGTTTTTTATGCAATACAATCTAGCCAGTATGCGTGTTGTATATCTTGACCAACTCAGTTTAAAACATCTTGGATCAATATGCCTTTAATTAATTATTTAATATTTATTTCACCAAAAAGATTATTATTTATTATTTAATTTTTAGTTAACATTAATAAAATTCAAAAGCAAATTAATATGCCCTTCTAGATTATTCAAAAAAAAAAAAAAAAAAAACGATGCCCTTCTATTGTCATTCAAGAGTAATAATTTTACGCGCCAATTTGTTTCATAATGGAGACCTACGAAACTTACTAAGCAGAGACCAAAACAATATTGCATAAATTTTTGTTTGGTTCAACCTTATGAGCCTTCTCTCCACTTTCCGCTTAATAATTCATTCTTTGTGAATTATTCATTTAACTTCAACTTTTTTCATGACCAAACTTTTCAACCAAATCCTTTGGAACCCGTCTTTCCCGCGGAATTGGAGATTGTTTCAAAATTACCCGAACAAGCAAAAAATTAATTATCACCTATCATCCCGTCTCCTCAAAATCTTTTATTTTAATTATTTGCATTGAAAAATACCCATCAATAAAACCTCCTTTAACTAACTGAGCAGATAATAAGAATAGTTTAGGAAAATTTATAAATTCCAGATACAAAATAGGTTGCTATCTTAAATTTAGGATTAAACTTTAAAGCAATCAAACACAGTCATTAACTACTTCTACATTTAGAGGGAAGTAATTTCTTTTCTGCTCATCGAATTAAGAGTGAAATTGAACATGCGCTTCGAGTCCTTACACCAAGAGCATCTCAAAAGGGAGAAGAGTAGTCAAGCTATGACTTGCAACAATAAGATGAATAAAATTTAGCACAACGCCATATAAATAACACACACAACCAAATTAAATTTGTTGAACTAGCACATGACACTGACAACCAAACGCTGATCAGACATTTTTATCACGAAAGAAAAAAAATATGACTTGGTCAGATTCGTGTACCTAGAAAAGGTCTTCCAAAAAAAATAGTTTACAGCTTCCCGAAAAAACGTAGAAGTTTACGTTATATACAGTGAAAAATACTTGGAAGAATATTAAGTTAAGGGCACGAGATAGCCACTATAAATTGGAACACAAGTTCTCCCAGGCTTGCATCACGCATTAGCAAAACAAACCACATATATTCTGCTTCACTTGGAGCATAACGATGAAGCAAATGAGTCATTCTTCTCTGCAGGAGACGGAGCTGACGAACATAGAGACTGCTCATTATCACGAAGAAGATAAAATGAGAGTTCTGTATGAAGCTTCATATAAAGGGTGCGTTTCAACCTTGAATTCATTGCTTCAGGATTTCCCAGGATTGTTGCAAAACATTAGCTCACAAACTATCTTCAAAGAAACTCCCTGTAACATCCCAAATTTTGGGATTTGGAATTAGAAATATTGAATGGGAATTCATTGAGGAAATTTGGCCTACAAATAATTATGTAATGAACCATTGGAATGTGAGGCCTATTTTCCTTGAATTTTTTAGAGAAGAATAAATTCAAGGAATATTTGGAATGAATAATTTATGGGCTAAAATGATTATTGGAAGTCAAGGTATATTTTTCATGAATTTTTGGAGAAAAGAATTATTGAAGTTAATGGCCTAGAATAATTGTAAAGGGTAAATTCAAAAATGAATTTGGGCCAATGCAAGTTCAATAGGGTGAGCTACGTGCTCCACCAAGTCTTTTATTGAAGGCATGAACATTTGTTAAGTTGGTTTCAAAGAAAATGAATATTACATGCATGACCAAGTTAATATGAAAGCATGCTCGTGGGACCATGGATTAAATAATTGAACTATATGGACAATAAGGCAAAAGCAACACCTTATTCTTCTCTTCACGTGGCCACTAGAGATCCTCTTAATGTAATATTTTAATAGTCACACATGCTCACTCATTCAGTGCATATTTCCTGATCGATCAGAACCATTTGAACTGCTGTTCCCATTTTTCATTTCCTACGGCCAAGACACAAAACTGAAGCACAAACTTCCTAACCATATTTATATCCATTTCGGACAGAGAGAAAGAGATCAGAGCAACCTGTTTCTCGCGTAAATGGACAGCAAAGTACATTATGCAGAACCATACTTCATCTATTATTTATTCCATCTCTTCATTCTCTCCCACGTGCTCCCATACCTCGGACAGAACACTCAGCGCCTTTCCTCCCCATATTTTTAATACTCTACAGCCTCATCGGAACACAGATGAAGAGTTGGCAGCGCGAGATCATAACACACACACACCTGTTGCATGTGTTTTCGGACAACAGAGGCAGACATTTCCCTTGTAATTCAGAATGCACAAACGCTCATGCTCCACTACTCTGTGTCTCTTGAATACAGCAGGTCGTGCGCACTAATGCATTCGGACATAACCCATTCTCCACTGTCTTCTGCGTTTTCAGCAGCATCCATGCTCCATTCATCAGCTCATGCGCACATCCTTCCGCAAGTCATCTGCTGAAACGCTTAGTGAGACCGAGGGAGAGTCGGAGGAGCAGAGGAAATGCCAAGAGTATGAGACCGAAACTGTGAACGTGAAGTTAAACTGAAAGTGTGAGACGAGAATGAGGGTGAGCGATGAGAACTTGCAGAAAGTGAGAGATTGAATGAGAGCAAGACCGAGAGATGTATTGTCGGAGAAGGTAGCCGGAGGTTGGACACCATCTTCACCTCCTACATACTCTTTCATCTTCATCCTCCATATGTTCGGTCTTCCCAAAACAGCAAGAAATCAAAGATGAAAGCAAGAAAGTTGGAGGTAGACGAGAATGTTGGAGATGAGACCGAGAGGGAGATGAAGCTGAAACCGAGTGGCAAGAAGATGAACGTGCATGGAAGCTTGGGTTCAAACAAGGTGAGTCTTATGAGTCTCTTCCTTCTAGCTTCTGTGATTTCTACACGTTGGCTTCTGCATATTAGATTATGGGGCTGAATCAGAGAAAATAAAAGCATGTTTCTCACGTATGGAAATTTCAGGTTGTGTTTTAAAGCCACACAAACCATTATAGAATTAAGAAGAATTAACGTGGTGCAGTTAGGAACCACTCACGTCTGCTTGTACGATTGATTACTCTGTTTTTGTGTGCTGAGACAGAGTCAAAGACGTTAGCTACAGTAAAATCGTAGATGAACAGTGCATGTGTGAACAGGATTCATTCGCTGATGTCATTTGCTGGAAAAACTGAACTTGCAGCTGAACAGTGATCTTTGAGCAAGGTAAAACCGGGGTAAATGAACTCCTTTGACCCTGAATTTTTGTGGATAATTAGTACACATCATACTCTTTAATATGAGCTAAAGAACACCCAAATCCGATGTGTACAATGAGAATTATGAATTTCCAAATTTGGAAGATGAAAACTGGAAAATGTCATTTTCTAGAAATGAACACTTGTTTTCGGGCTCAATTTTGAAATGGTAAATGATTGAGTTTGGCCATGAAATTTACCATATAGAAACTAGACATAACAAGGTTTAATTTGATAGGTCACACGCCTTATTCTGAGTTGTTTTCAGAGAGATACAAATATTTGAAATTGACCTATTAAACTGGAACCTTTTCTGGAAAGCGAAGAAAGAATGAAAAACTGGGAATGATACAGCAAGCAATAAGTCTAGTGATTATTTTTACCATGAAACTAGACTTAATTAGTGACAAATAGAAATTTGAACCACCCCAATCAGAGTTCTGTAGAATTAATTATGATTTCTAGAAGTCTGGCCAAAATGCTAGCAGCTTTTATTTACCATGCGAAATTAAGAAAGAAATGGCCAAAGGAAATAAGAATGAGCTCCAAGGGTGTAAGAAAGCCTATGAGGCTAAGATAGCCTATTAGGTATTTATTTCCATGGCTCTAATAATATGAACATGTGTTTAGGCCATGAGAAGTCAATCAAGAAAGAAAAAGAATGGAAGATGCTTCAAGCAATTTGAGTGGTTGGAAGAAAATGTACAAGCGAGGACACAGGCTAAGGTAGTAGACTTACCCTACTTGCGTGTATTGATTTATCTGCTTGTGTGTTAATATGCATGATTGCTTTACTTGCTTGTTTAACATGTTTGAATGGTTGAAGCTCTGTTTCTAATTATGCTATGACCATGAGTATATTTTATGAAGCATTGAAGCATGCGTAAATGTCATTATGTTAACATGAGCCTATGTAAGGCAAGCATATCATACACTAGCATTTATCTTACATGCATTGTTCGGTAATGTTTGCTACTGAGATTCCCCAGAATCTCACCCCCCACAACCAACCATTAGGCAGGTGAGCACGGCAGAGAAGTGTTGCACCAGACTGCAGAATGGAGTGTCACTTGAAGACGGCACACTGAAGGGAGTGCTTGAAGTTGCTGTAGAAAGAATGAACAGAGCAGAGCAGAGAGCAAAGACACTCTGATAGCTATGTCAACGGCCCTGAAGAATGTTGACACTTCCGTACGAATAATATAGGGCTGGGTGTCTAATTTTGAGTATGTGTATAAGAACGCTTCCGCATATGCCGAATAAAGAAGATCCTGATGGGTTGTTAGAATCACACTACCCGCCACCCGAAAGGGCGAGGCCGGTAGGGGTGTTACACTCCCCTGCACATATCAGCTTCCCATTGCCACCTTGAATTCACAGAAACCCTCCTTTCTCACAAGCCAGAACTTGCCCTTGAGAGAAACTCTTCACGAAGCACACCTCTCCACTTAGCTTCTGCAGAAGGCCACATCAACATTGTTAAGAAGTTGGTGGAGCTCGTGAGGTGGCGTGCTTGGTTCGTGACCAAGAAGGCAGATTTCCCTTGCACTATGCAGTTATAAGAGGCAGAAAAGACGTTGTGTTGGAGCTGATTAGAGCAAAGCCAGAGTTTTTGAAGATCCTTGATGACATGGGGAAAACTATTTTCTACTTGTGTGTGATGTACAACCAGTTGGAGATCTTGAAAGACTTGGTGAAATTGGATATTCAAGGCACCCAAGAACTCCTAATTGAGGGAGACTTGGACGGCAAGAACACCATTCTCCATTTGGCCATCATGTTGAAGCAAGTACAGGTACTTTCTACTTAATTACTTTTAACAAACTCTTGAACATTTGTGTTTCAATCTTTTTCCATTTCTCTTATAAGTCACAGGCGTATAACAAATTAAATTTGCTTGTTCATTGTTGTTTAGAATGTGAGATACGTCATTTCAATGCCAAAAATAAGATCAGAGGCACTAAACCTGAATTGTGTGGGTTATACGGCCCTTGATATTATTCACGGAATTCCCAAGGACTCCAAGAGCCTTGAAATACAAGTCATATTGATGGAGTATGGAATCAATTGTGGAAGGAATGACAGGATTGGTGTTGCAAGTGAAGAAGAGAGGTGTGGGAAGAAGAAGAAGTGGTCATGGAAAAATGTTTTCAAAAGTATAGACCAAGGGCTTATGTATAATGGCAATTGGCTAGAAGACATGAGGGGAAATTTAAGTCTGGTCGCTACTGTCATCTCAACCATAAGCTTCCAAGCTGCAATTAATCCTCCAGGAAGTGTCATCCAACAAGGTATAAGACCGATTGATCCCAAATTTAACCTCACCTTCAGTTCCAACACTTCTTTGGATGAAGGACCTCTCGGCTGCGTGCGGTACGGACTCTATTGGGCATGTCCGGGGAATGCCATGCTTGCTCATCGTTATCCAGATAGCTTTGGACAGTTCATATTCTACAATACCATATCTTTTGTTGCATCTCTGTGTGTTGCCCTCTTGCTTGTGAGTGGAGTTCCTCTCAAACATAGATTTGTGATGTGGATGCTTTCTATAGGCATGGTTATCACTCTCACCTGCATTCTAAGTGCTTATTTTATTGGCCTCAGCCTTATCACCCCATATGCGATTTATGATGATAAAATGGTGTTGACAACCGCTAGGATTTTTACTTGTTTGATTGCACTGGTTGATATAAACATCGCAGTGAAATTTGTTATATGGGTAGTGAAGAAATTGAAGGAAAAGTTAAGTAAGCATCGCAAGTCATCAAGCGATCCGTCGCCTAGTGCTTGATATGTTCTCTCAATCAATTGATACGCCTTAGGTGTGCGCAATTACATATTTAACGAATAGAATTGTGTTTTACATGTTTTCACCACTGTTTTCCTCATATTTACTCATCTCATGATCAGATCAGTATATGTATGAGAAACCTTCTTTTCCCCATGAAAATAAATACCTCTTCATTTCTTTGACATATCTAAACCATTTTTTAACTTAGTCATCTAACTGACTTCGCCAAATTCAAGCATTTACAAGGACTCAATCGTGCAAAGCCCCTTCTACTAGTTCTTGTTGGTACATGTATAAACCATTTTTATTAAGGTTTTGTTTTAAAAAAATAGAGGTTATTTCAATGAAATTTAAGAAAGATTTATGTAGATTACTTTAATTATGTAAGGAGAAATTCTAAATATAAATAAAACATTTTGTATAATTACAATAAAAAAGGATTGTGCTGGTTTAATTTTAAAAAATTAAATATACATATTTAATACTATATTTTTTATTTATCCATCTTCAAACTCAATTCCTCAATTCGTCTCTATCTTAATTTTTTATGTCCTTAATCATTGCAGTTGGGACAGTATGATTAGTCGGTACAAAAAAAAAAAAAAAAAAAAAAAAAAAAAAAAAAAAAAAAAGCCAGAATTGTACTCCATAAGAATAGATAAAAATAAAAATTAACTAATGAATTTCAAGTCAAATTAATAAATAAGCAACTTTTCTTACATTTGTAATTTCTCTCTGCCTATCTTTCATTAGCAACTCAATTAATAATTACTCCATCTGGTCCTAATTATAGGAACACTTTTGTAATGTAAATTACACTACAAAAAGTGTTCATATAATTGGACTGAGAGGTAGTACTAATTAGTGACGATATAAACTTTAAAAATTAAAGTCAACATTGTCCGGACTACCATGACAATCAACAGTGTTCTCCAATTCTATGTAGATTATAATCAATTATGTGTACACATACTAGTTACGTCAATCCATCAATGGATTAGCTACCATATAAAATTAAGTAGCCAATATGAAACAATCCGATATACATCAGAGTTACTACGTACAAAAGAGCGTATCAATCTGGTTTGAACGAGTAAGTAATAACTGATAATTTAAAACAATATATAACTTGGTGATGCCAGACCATCTTTGGAAAAATAAAGCGTTTTCGATCACCATTGAAGCGTCAATCTTGGCCTGGTCTGGATTGCTTGTGCTGATTATGGTGTTAATCACATTGCGCCTTATAATTTGGATCGTGAAGAAATTTGTCAGAACTATCAGAAAGTTGTCACATGGGGAATTAGAGAAAGTTGATGCTGATTGTCTGGTCGCACACAAGTGGCATGGATTTCTTTTAGTATGATTATCGTTATATTAGGGTTATGTTTCTCTTCGTGTAATATTATTATTTGTTTTGAGTTTGTACTTTGTAATAAAAGTCTTTGTAGATAATTAAATTAATGTTATATCTATCTATTAATTAGAGTTTTCTCTCTAAGTAAGACGTGTTTGTGTAGAACTCGTGTTTAAGAACGTTGGCATCAAAACAGGAAAGAAAGGAAAATTGATAACACTCATATCCATGCCAACGACCGGAAAAAATATTTGGGCCTTAAATGCATCCATTACAACGAAGAAATTGTGATGTTACATAACTGAAGAAATTAGACTCAAGGACTTTAATTTCCGAAAAAACTTGTCAAGTACCAAAATTGTGATGTTACATAACACGAAAGTACTCCATTTTAGCAGCTGAAAATTAAGGTGACTGGTACTAAAGAGATATTTTAGTGAGATCGACTACTACTTAAAAATACTTCATGATCTTGAAAAATTATTTGATGATCTTGAAAAAATATTTTATGGACTGACTATTACTAAAAAATATACTACAGGATACAAACTGGTACTGAAAAAAAAAAAAAAAAAAAAAAAAAACTTCAATTTTTTTAAAAAAAAAAAAAAAAAAAAAAAAAAAAAGATCTCCAAAGGCACTCTCCCCCAAGGGACGAGCGCCCCCTACTTGTCTGGGAAACTGAGACAGCGTCTCTGCTTCTGTCTTACGTGTTCAGGAAAGAAGGGTATCTGGTCAAAACGTCAAGTTTTGATCCGGGACCTCTATGCAAACTTTAAAAGTTCTTCAGGAGGGATTAAAATGAAAATTTTCAAACTATTAGTGGGGTGACTGAGCTTTCAAAACTATCAAGGGTATTTATGTAATTTTCTCTGGTCTTTTTCTTCTTTGATTTCAATTTTTCAGAAATTATAGGGCCTTTTTTTTGTAATTTTCCCCAGTTCTCAAAATATTAATTCTGACCTCTAAAATCTCCATTTTTCTTCTTAAACGCATACAATGCTTGAATAATTAACATATTATGACCATTTTACCCTTAAATTACACTTAACTCAATACATATGTTCTTAACTCAAATTAATGTTTAATCATGCAATAATGTTTTAGAAAATGCATTAAGAATATCAATTTTATTATGAAAATTCATATAAAAATATAGTTCAATTAGCCATAATAGCGATTGTCGTCTATTGCCACGATGCCGAAAAGATTAGGCTTGGAGGTTTTAGCTTGCCTTGAGTGTTCACCAAAACAAAAGTCGATGGGTTCCATCTCCCAAAAAACAAAACAAAACAAAACAAAACAAAACAAAAAAGCTACACAACAACCAACAGCTTAGATTAACATCAATGAAAGGCTAAGATGTAACATGAAAGGATCAAAACGGCATTGTTTTAAGAAAAGGATGACAACAAAAGGTAAGGAAAAAGGATTAAAGCTGGATCCGTTAGGAAGAGCCCACCAAAAAAATATAAATTAATAAAATAAAGCGACTGTGATTTTGTCAGCCATGATCAATTTCACAAGTTAATAAATTGTGTCCATACGCAGACCTGGGTGATGCTTTATGTATCCAAACAAAGAGTATAGTAATGAAAAATTTGACCTAAACAAATTACTGCTGTATATCTACAAGTTGATGTGAATAAGTAATGAGACATGTATCAGAGATTGAACATACATACGAGTAACTAATAAAGTCCCAAATCCTTGATGATGATGAAAGAGGTTGGGTTCAGGGTCACCTTTGTCCCAGTGACACCACCTGTGACCACCCAGCGCTTGGCCACTCGAAAATACCCTCAGGCATATACCACACTTGTGCTCTTCTAGAACCATCATAGCCGCTGACGTCCTCCCAGAGCCTGCCCTGAACTGAACACCTTCTTGCAACTCGACCACTCGAACCGCATCGTCGACGATCCTCCGCCCGCCGCCGGGCCCTCTGAGTTCGCCAGCAGCAAAAGACCTTCAGCGATCTCGTGGTCTTCCGCCGTCATCAATAATTCCGACGGCGTTTGGTTATCCGGTGGTGAGGGTGGTTGTCGTTGGAGATTTGCGGGCGGGTTTATTCCCCGCCGCTGGTGTTCGGGATGACAGCGCATGTGGCCGAAAAGAGCTTCCATTCTCATCATCCCTCTAATCTTATCGTAATCACTAATAATCTTTAAATCGTATTCAATCAATCAGTTAATCATTTGAAAGGGTAAAAAATAGTCACATCATCAAATTATCATTTTTCCCTTCTTTTTCTGATTAACAGTCTATATGACTCCTCTTTCCAATCAATAATTTAGATGAGCTTACGAGATAATAAAAAAAAGATAACCCGAGCAAAAAAAAAAAAAAAAAATATAACGAGCTGATCTGCTTTCGGTTCAAAAGGGAGTGACTTGTGATGTTGAATAAGGGAGGGACGCGAAAAGACATAAAATGGGTGTTGGGGGACAAAGGACATGAAGCAGCTGGGAAGCGCGTCTGAAAAAGCTTCAAGGAATCACGTGGGGTCATGGCGTTCTTACTCTCAACCAAACGGCAGGGGAAAGCGAGAGAGCAGAGTCACTCAATTGATTCACCTCATCGCTGCAGCATCCCCAAAACCCAATTGTGCCCAACTCTTTTATATATTTACTCCTATTACCCCCAACATCATCATATCCGATTTGACCTATCTGCTTTTGTATATTTTTTTTTAAAAAAAGTAAAATATTTTCAACATTATTTTTTTATTAAAAAAAGACGTTAAAAATATTACAAGTATAACTTTCAACGTTCATTTTTAAAAAACCGATATTAAAAATCACTTTTAATAACGTATGTTAAAAAACAGACATAAATAAAAAATAATTATAATATCACTCATATAGATATTTCTCTGAAAATGGTCTTAGAATTTTTTTTTTTTAAAAAAGAAATAGACGTTAAATGTCTTTTATGTATTAGTATTTATTTGATTATTGGCGAGAGCAATAGGATAATTTTGAAAACAAATTGATAAATATAAATAGATCTAATGAATAATTACCTTGCAGCCCAGTTAAAAATGTAAGACGTCTTTAAAAGCGTGCAAATTGAAGTTTATTGTTTTTAATATATGTTAAAAAAGTAACTTATAAAAAAGGGGGAGGAGTAATAAAAGTTTGTACGGCACCTGGAGCATATCCGTTAATGAGCCCAAGGCTGCCATTATAAATTGGAATCCACAGCTTGCATCACGCATTATCTAAACCCACCACACAAATATTCTTCTTCACTTGGAGCATAATTATTGAAGCAAATGAGTCATTCTTGTGGGCAAGAGACGGAGCTGATGAACATAGAGACTGCTCATTATCGTGAAGAAGATAAAATGGGAGTCCTCTATGAAGCTTCATATAAAGGCTGTGTTTCAACCTTGAATTCATTGCTTCAGGAAGACCCAGGATTGTTGTACAAAATTAGCTCGCAAACTATCTTCATAGAAACTCCCTTGCACATATCAGCTTCCCATGGCCACCTCGAGTTCACAAAAACCCTCCTTTCTCACAAGCCAGAACTTTCCCTTGAAAGAAACTCTTCACAAAGCACACCTCTCCACTTAGCTTCTGCAGAAGGCCACAACGACATTGTGAAGCAGCTGTTGGAAGCTCGTGAGGTGGCGTGCTTGGTTGGTGACCAAGAAGGCAGAATTCCCTTGCACTATGCAGTTATAAGAGGCAGAAAAGACGTTGTGTTGGAGCTTATTAGAGCAAAGCCAGAGTCTTTGAAGATCCTTGGTGATATGGGGAAAACTATTTTCCACTTGTGTGTGACGTACAATCAGTTAGAGATCTTGAAAGATTTGGTGAAATTGGATACTCACGGCACCCATGAGCTCCTAATTAAGGGAGACTTGGATGGCAAGAACACCATTCTCCATTTGGCTATCATGTTAAAACAAGTTGAGGTACTTTTTCACTCAGTTGGATATAGCATACCATTTAAGTAGTAATGGGTATTGAATTGTGTTAGGTTGATGCTTATATCAAAATGATTTTAGTTGAATTTCAGTGATTTATGTACGTGTTAGGTTAATGTTACTATCAAAATGATTAAAGTCAATTTAATGACCTCCCTCAATTTTATATACCTTTGATTTAATTTAATGTCCAACTAATCAATGGGATTTATAATATGTTCTAATATTCCTTCTACTCTGTTTTTTCAACATTTTCATTCATTCTTTTCGCCCAAGTATCCTTTTTTTAGGCCTATAGCTCTCGAATGACTCTTGATTCTATATTGAATTTTACTGAGTTAGTTGTATATTATATTTGTATTTCTATCAAAATGTCTTAAATCATCTGATAGGATTTACATCAACTTTATATATAACTTGTATATTCCAATAATGAGCCTATATATCCACTTGCTGATTGTTTAGACTGTGAGGTACCTCATTTCAAATCCAATAAGATCAGAAGCATGCAGCTTGAAGAACGACATGGGTTATACTGCCGCCGACATTGTCGAGCGAATTCCACGGGACTCCAGGAGCCTAGAAATGCAAGCAATACTAATGCAGCAGTGTGGCATCAATTTTGTGAATTTTGGGAAAGTCGATGCAGCTAGAGAAGGAGGAGGAGGAGGAGGAGGAGGAGGAGACAGACCATCATATTTGAATTTATTGCGAGACTTGTTTTATGGTGACGGTGACTGGGTATCAAAAATGAGAGTTAATCTAAGTCTGGTGCCTACTATAGTCGCAACCATTACATTTCAAGCTGCAGTTAATCCTCCAGGAGGAGTCATTCAACAAAATATATTAAACTTAGATGATGACAATATCTTCACTTCCCGTACTAGTTACGATAAATGGTTCGATGAAGGACCACTCGGTTGCTTGCAGTACAAGGAAAAAGATGGTTCTGTGTATGATGGACTATGTCCCGGGGATGCCATACTTTCTCATACGCAGACAGATGATTTCAACAGATTCATGATTTTTAATACCATATCTTTTGTTGCGTCTCTCATTCTTGCCTTCTTGCTTCTCAGTGGAATCCCTCTCAGAAGTAGATCTATGATGTGGGTGCTCAATTTAGGCATGCTTTCAAATCTCTCATTCCTATTAAATGCCTATTTTGCAAGCATGCATCAATCTTGTCACTCCAAATCAAGGCTTGGGTCACGTATTTGACAGACACATACAGGTCATCACTTGGACTTTTAATGCTTTCTGTATGGTTGTTGCTGCCTGCATTGTGGTGATGCGCCTGGTGGGACCCCATAAGAAACGCAACACGAGTTGATAAGCTATGTAGAGATGGTCAAGGTCTCAATCAAGTATTGTATCTTAGGGTTTATATTATTTCACCAACTTTTCAGGGTTGATTGGTATTATGTTACTGTTAATTTTCTTGGTGTGTGAACTTAAATATTTAATTAATGAATGGCGTGTGGTTTATCATGTTTTCAACCTTCAGCCGTCTCATCGTCATTTGTATTTTATGCTTCAAGTTTTCAAGCTCGTCCTTCTTGCTTGCTCGGAGAGAGCTTGTTTTTTTTGTTGTATTTATTCTTCTTGTACTTCTCACTTTTTAGTCTCACTCATTCCTTCACAGTTAAACAAGGTTATAGTTCCAAAGTTATTACATTTTTTCTTATTTGTTTTAGGTTTTTCATAATTGTTTCTTAAAAGTTAATAATGTTTTAGGTTTTTCTAAGTTGTCGTAAAATATACTAAAAGTAGTAGAAACAGTGAAATAACTAATATATGAAAATCCTTTTTATTTCCTTTTCAAACTTGGAAATACACCACTTGCTAATATGTTTGACTCGCAGACCAAATTTGAATGGAAGTTAATGATATTTACATTATTCTTTATGAAAATTTATGACAACTTGCGATTACCCAGTGTGATGCTCATATTCTTTTATTTTTTATTTTGAAACTCTATCTATAAATAATCCATATACTTTGAACAGTGGAAGTTTTCGGACCCCATTCAGACTAGATTTCTCGGGGGCTCTCTGGGTCATTCCTCTAATTACAACTTTGCTTTATTATTTGGCTACTGAAGAAAAATATTTTAAAAAAATGAAAGAATGAAAAATCAAGCCTCAAAATATTATGATGTCATAGTGCCTAATATGAAAACAGAGAAAACGAAAAGAAAAAGAAAAAGGTGAAAGCCTATCTGGCCATTCTCAAGTCCTGTGCTTCACCTTTTACAAGAAATGCAAACACTAGGCCCCTCATGTATCGATGTCTGTAAGTCACTTTGTGCAAGTGACTAATCTCTTTCAAAACATGGTCTACAGTTGTGTTAGTTCTTACTTCTACGTATATAGTTGGCATTGTTAAATAAGTTATGCTGCAAATTTCCCCTTCCACTTAAGAGCATTGAGTGCCCGACTGTTATTTATGTTAACTTTGACCATTCGTTAACTAAACATATTAAGCTAATAGGTCCAAATGTCATCCTTTTTTTTTTAAAGGTAAGGTGTAAATTTGCCTTGAAAATTTTTATTTAGGAGCGCTTGGTATCTAAAAGTTTTTTATGCGTTCAATGTCACTCCAGAAGTTTTCAAATTGTAGCAATATCGCCACAGTCAATATTATCTAAACTAAGTTTGTCTATTAGTTGACAAAATATATTGATATCATGACAAATCCACCCATCATCCACTTCATTTTTATATAGGTTGATTTATAAACAAGGAAATTTTTTATTTTATTTTTTAAAAAAAGCATCCGACACAAATAGAGCTGGGAATCAGCCCTACGGGGCTGGCCCTTGAAGGGCTAGGGGTAAGAAAAACTTTTGTTTTTCAAAGCCCGGCCCAAGAGCACTGTGGCCGGCTCTACAAAGCCCGAAAGTTACTATTCCAAATTTTAACTATTTTTCCTCCATTTTTTCCAAAGAAATATAATTAGTAAATTACAACAATTAAAGTTCTAATTTATCAAATAAATATTGTCAACATTAATATTCAAACAACACGAATTATCCAATAAATAAACACATTCATTAATTCGTAATCAAAAGCAAACTATTGTCTACAAATAACTCACATAAATCATAAGAAGCATATCACTAAGTTACATTAATACGATGACTATCATTATCATCTTCTTCCCCACTATCATCAATTTCAAAGACATTTTATTATGCTTCACTTTGAGTAATAGGCTCTACTACATGAGTATTAGGGGTGGGAATAGGCTAGGTCCCTATCAGGCGGCCTACAGCCTGGCCTATTTAGGGCCTGGTCAGGCCTGACCTATTTGTTAAAAAGGCTAGGCCAAGGCCTATTTAAAGGCCTAAATATGTAAATAGGTCAGGCCTATTTTGTTAAGACATGATTTGTAGGCCTTCAGGCCTAGCCTATTTAAATATTAAATAAATATATTTATATTTATATCATATAAATAAGATAATATTTATTGTTTTGCATTCTTATATTATAATTTCAAAATATATTTATATAAGTTTTGATAGGCTTAAAATATACAGAGCCTATTTATGGCCTCCAAGGCCTATAATATGAGGCATTTTTAAAGGCCTACATTGTAAGTAGACTTTTAAAAAGGCTTCAGGCTCGACCAGGCCTTATGAAGGCTCAGGCCTGAGACTAAAAAAAGGTCCGAATTCAGGCTTAGGTCTTCTGCCCCATTGCAAGCTCAGACCTATTTAGCCAAAGCCTGGCCTAACCTGGCCTATTTCCATGCCTAATGAGTATGGATATCATTAATTTCTTCTCCCGCATCATAAACACATCTATAATCACTAGTGCAAAAAAGAGCTTTAAGACCGCCTCATTTAGACCGGATTATAGAGAATCAGGTCTTAAAAGTATGACCGGTGGCAGTTTCGTATATTTAAAGAACTTTTTGGACCGGATTATAAAGGATCCGGTCTTAAAAATATGACCGGTGGCACTTTCGTAAATATATAGAACACTTTTAAGACCGGTTACAAAAGACCCGGTCTTAAAAGTATGACCAGTGGCAATTTTGTAAATATATAGAACATTTTTAAGACCGGATTATAAAATATCTGGTTTTAAAAGTATGACCGGTGGCAATTTCATTAATATTGTGAGAAGACGCCGATCAGAGATTAGTCTGAGAATGTGATTGATCGAACCATATTTTTATATGATTTTCATGATTAAATTGGGATATTTAATGTATTTTCTTGGTCATTATTGCATGATTAAACACAAATTTGAGTTAGAGACGTTTGTATGGAATTAAGTGTAATTAGGGGTGAAATGGTCATAATTTGTTAATTATTCATACAAATGATTTCTTGGACGTTTGATGCTACCTTATGCTTAATCTTGCATTGTAGATGTTTTGGAAGAAAATTGAAGAATTTGGAAAAAAATGTCAATTGGGTCAAAATTAATATTTTTTAGGACTGGGGAAAATTACAAGAAAGGGCCCTACAATTTCTGGGAATTGAAAATCACTAAAGAAAAGGGATCAGAGACAAATTACGTAAAAAAAGCCCAGATGTTTCGTAAATATCATTTATGCCCCACCAAGATTTTGAAACTTCTCACTTTAGTCCCTCAACAAAAGCTTTTAAACTTTCCACTTAGGTCCCTGGTCAAAACTCTGCGTTTTGACCAGGGACATTAGACCTAGCTGAATTCGTGGAGCTGGGGGAAAGAAGAGAGGACCCGACGTGATTTAATAGGGATTAAAAAAACACGCGCCGCACATTCACGCAGCGAACATTGACGGATTCGCACTTGAGCTACGCACCTTCAATCCTCTTCCTACCTTCCTCTTCCTTGGTTGCCGGTGGCCCTCATCATCCTCCCATCACCGCCGGCGACCCACCTTCATCGTGAGGAAGGAGAGCACAGAGAGCCGCTAACGCCTTTACGCGGTGATAGAACATCATCGTCTTCACAGGGGACGACTTTGAGGCTTCAACCATCGACCCCTGGACCTTCAACTCTCGGACCCACTCTCTCATCACCATCCCTCCTTGGTCACCGGCGATCTTCGTTCCCTTCACCGTCGCCGGCGACCTCCGTCGCCCCTCTTCACCGTCAGCCAAGAACCAGCGCCGCGAGCAGAGATTGACGCGAGGAGCTTCAACCTTCTAGACCTGAATGCGCATCCCCTTCATCCTTCATTCCCGTCAACTCCACCACAACTCTTCAACCACCGTATTCCTCCTCCCTCAACCATCGCATTCTCACCACGGTGAGAACCAGGAGATAGAGCACGGCGTCGCGCAAGAGCTTTGAGGGGGGCTGAAACTTTTCAGACCTGGAGTATCGTCTCTTCCACATTCCTTCTTCTTCTCCAACGAGCTCCTCCTCCGTTGACCACCACCAGAGTTCAGATTTGCAGCACCGTACCTCCCTCCTTCACCAACTTCACACACCACCATCAGACCAACCACCACCTTCAATCTCTCTCACTCACACCATCCTCACACTTTTAACCTTACTTTATTCATCATTTCATTGTTGCCCCATGTTTCTATATATGTTTATTTCACCCATAATATTCGCCATTTATCATTAATTTCAAATTTTGTGTGGTGGTGTTCTTCATATGGATGGGACTTTGAAAGTGTTAGGAGGAGCTCTTTTGATGGTTGGCAATGGCTAAAATCCTTTGGTATTGGTGAAGAGGAATAATGCTTGAGCTCAAGGCACTTCATAGGGGAGTTTTCTATCATTTTATTAGTCTCGATTTATATATATAGGTTGCCTAGTTTTAGGAATTATTGTGTATAAATTCTGGAACTAAGATTAATGTTTATTGTCTCTGTTAATATGATAATTGTAGTTGAGATTGGATTTTGTAGTGTGAAAATTATGTGTTTTAATTTCTTGTGGTTGCAATGAGATTGTATTAATTAGCGTGTTATTGTCTAGTTAATATGATTAATTTGTTCCCTTTGAGGGACTGTTATGTACTCAATTTCAAGAAGACTCATGTTACATTATTCCAATTTTAAATTGCACATCAAGTGGTTTTTAACAATTTCTCAAGAGGTAGTGGTTAGCTATGTTTGTAGGAGCTACTATTAATTGAGAATATTGGACTCAAGTGTTATTTTGAGGTTGATCTTAAGACTTGATGAATGTTAACTCTCATAATCTTTTATGAGCAATGATAGTCATTTCTTCATTACCAAGAACAATCATAATTCATATTTTCACTTCATCCATTCCATTTACTCATTTACCATTTTATAAAGAAAATACCAAAAATAATAGTTTTGCATTTAATTTAATTGCATTCTTATTTTACTTTATTAATTTGAAAATCCAAAACCTATTTTTCCCCTTGTTTTAATTGCATTTGCATGACATTTAGATTATTTAGGATTCAATAAAAGGCTCCTCGAGAGAGAGAACGATCCTAGGGTTGACTATACGCAATCTTTGGTTTATTTTGATTGTGAACCCCAAGGCTAAAGACAAAAAGGCCCTCATCAGTGATGATTTATTCCTTTGCTTAATTGGAATTATATATAGATGCTAATAAGTAAATAATCTTCTAACCTGGGTAGTTTCTATAATCTAGGGATTACAATCAGGAATATAATTACGAAATTCAAAAAACCATGATCTGCTAACTTAATTCCTAAAATCTCTCTAACAACTTAATTAAGATGATTACAATCAGAAATATAATTACGAAATTCAAAAAACCATGATCTACTAACTTAATTCCTAAAATCTCTCTAACAACTTAATTAAGATAATTGCACAATATAATCGTATATGCTAACTAATTAAATATGAATTTCCAACAAATATATAGAACACTTTTAAGACCGGATTATAAAAGATCCGGTCTTAAAAGTATGACTGGTGGCAATTTCGTAAATATATAGAAGACTTTTAAGACCAGATTATAAAAGATCCGGTCTTAAAAGTATAACCGGTGGCAATTTCATAAATATATAGAACACTTTTAAGACCGGATTATAAAGGATCCAGTCTTTAAAATATACTTTTAAGACCTATTTTTACAAACAACTGGTCTTAAAAGTGTTTTTTAAAAAAACTAAATTCGCTAAACTCGTTAAGTCCGTGAGCGTGCTTGTTTTCTTGGTGATATAACATTTGCTTAGTTATAGATTCAATGAGTGTCCCAAGAGCCTCACGGGTCAAATCCTCAACAAGAATGACATCCTCTTCCTCTAACCTACTCACAATCTTCGTAAGTCATCCTAAGAGCCACACAATCAAATCCTTGGCAACGTTGGCAGTGAGATGCTTCGAGGGTTTTGTGATGGCATCAACTCCAATCCTCAGCAATGGCGTAAGCATACTGCTTCGAGGATTATGGACGACGGCGGCTCCTTCCTCTTCGATCTATGGCTCCTCCCACATCGCCTTCGCACAGATCCGGCTTAAAATCAAACCCAGATCTCTTCTTGCTTAAGTCTGTTTGCTCCTACCTTGACCGCTTCTGCTTAGATCTGGACTTTGATTTTGGTTGCTTGAAGCTTTGTCGCATCAACAAGAGGATCCCGCTCGATTTGGTTGCTTTAAGCTTGTGATTTTTTTGTAGATCTGGACTTCAATTTCACCTCTGATTTTATATTGATTCAAATTCGATTTCCATGGTGAATGATTTCTATTTCTTGTTATGTTTTCTTATTTTTGAACTTTGTATTCATCTTTTTTATTTTTCTTGTTGGTGTTGCTTCCAATCTTCTCTTCTTTTTTGTTTTTCTTGTTGGTGTTGCTTTCAATCTTCTCTTTGTTCTCCATCGCTGATGAAGGAGAGACATTCAAAAATGTTGCCGATCTTGTGATTTGGGACCGGTTGTTTCATTTGGGTTTTTTTTTTCTTTTTTTTATTATTATTTTGAAACACTTTTAAGACTGGATATTTCAAAAGTTCAGTCTAAATTTTTAAGACCGGTCGTTCATCCGGTCTTAAAAGTTACGTACTTTTAAGACCACTCGGAACAAGACCGGTCATAGATCCGGTCTTACGATACCTCTTTCGTCCGGTCTTAAAGCCCTTTTTTGCACTAGTGAATCTTTATTTGCAACAAATAATAAACCAAATCATAAAATTAGAGTATAGTTATAATGTATTTATGTATTTGTACTTAAATGGATAAATAACTCTATAACAAATACAAAATACATATAATTAGTAAATTACCATCATATGTAAATCCATGTATCCAAAAACATAATATATAAAAATTAAAAGGGCTTTGGTAGGGCGGTTCTTTTAAGCTTGAGGCCCTACAGAGCGGTGATTGAACCATATTTTTATATGATTTTCATAATTAAATTGGGATTCTTAATGCATTTTGTCATTGTTATTGAGCTTAAAATGCCATTCTTGCGATAAATTAAGATTAAGAATAAATACATTAAATTAGGACTAAAAAGGATAAAATTGTCAAAAAAAATTGCAATTACTCTTTATCATTGATTTTATGAGCATATTTGATGTTAGATTAATTTATTTATTTTATTGTATATGCTTGAAAAGATTAGATCAAATTTGAAAATAAAAGTCTGAACTCAAATTATTAAAGTTTCAATTAGGTCCCTGAAGCAACATTTTATTCTTTGTAGTTTAGTCCCTGGTCAAAACTTGTGTTTTGACCAGGGAGCTATCAGACCTAAAAGAGGAGACGTAGACGCAAGTAAGGAGGCAAAATGGGAATTGAAAAAAGAAAGAAAAAGAAACAGAGCGTTGTGAGAATGAGGCCGGGGACGAGACCTTCGACTCCTTCATCATCTTTCTTTACCTTCATCCTTACCGACAACAACCGTTGTCCTTCATCCTCTTTATTCTGTCACCGGTCACCAACACCCACCACCAAACTGAACCAAGGGGAACGTCGTGGATTGAAACAACCAGAGACCATCAACATTTTGGGCGTTCACCTTCCTTGACCTCTCTTCTTCGGAGCCGGTGTACTCCTCCTCTTCACTACGCTGTCACCAACGTCGGCGAAGTCTGCGTTTTCTGGCAAGAGCTTTGAAGATTCCGGTGAGTTCTTAAATTTTTCGGCAATATACTTTCCAGATTCCAGCGAAGGGTCTGTATTTTCTGGAGAGCTTGCTCCCATGGCTAATTCATTTTTACTGATTGTGATGGATTGTTTAATGGCTATGTGTGGCTAAAACCTTGGCTTCTTGGTGATGAAGACTTGTGGCTTGAGCATTTGTGCTTCAATAGGGGAGTTCTTTAATTCAATCTTTTGCTTAGACTATATATTTGATTTCCTTGTTTAGGTTTATCATTATGTAGTTGTGAGACTTGGATTGCTGTTATGTGTTCATGTGGATTGATTTTTGTAGTTTTAATTGGATGATGTATCTTGATGCTCATATTTCTATATTTCTTTAGATGTTTGATGAAATTATGCTTGCTGTCATGTTCATGATTAGTAGTCATAGTTGATTTTAGCTCTTGAATGGTTCGTTAGAACATTCTAATTGAGAAGAACAATTTGCATCATCCCAATTTTAACTACACATTAAGTGGATTTTAACACAATCTCAAGAGGTAGTAGTTTGCTATGTTTGTAGGAGCTACTATTAATTGAGATTATTGGATTCAAGTGTTATCTTGAGGTTGTTCTTTAGACTTAATGAAAGTTTAACTCCCATATTTTTTTAGCAATGATAGCCACCTTCTTCATTACCAAGAGCATCCATCATTAATCTCTTGTAATCCAAAGCATTCTTCACTATTTTCCAAAAATACCAAAAAGAATAGAAATAGTTTCTTTATATTTTCATGGATTTTAGTTTAGAAAAAATCAATTTCAAAACCCTTTTTTAACCATGTTTTTAGCACTCAGTTTATCATAGGGAATTCAAAATAAAAGGCTCCTTGATAAGAGAACAATCCCGAGTTGTTTGCACTATATTGCATTTTAATTAGTGGTAAATTGTGATTTGACTCTGAGGCGACTAAGGTTTTTGTCAAATCAACGGGTCCTGTAGGGCCAATGTCATTTAACTCCTCTAATTTTTAAACCCGGCTCTTGAAGAGTCAGAGCTTAAAAGGGTCGGCCCGATTTCCTGGCTCTAAGCACGAAGGATTGGAGAAAATTGAGGAGGTGGAAGCATAGTAGCAGGGATTGAGGGTAGCATTGTTCGACAATTCCCTAGAAAACGTTTTGTTTTCAAGCTACACATGGAGTCAATTTTCCATTTGCAAACAAAGATATTTCTTCTAACAATAAAAACTCCAATAATTTAAGTTTGCAAACATTATCTCATAAGTGTTTCTTTATATATTCCTTGTCCAAGTCAATCTTATAAATGGTGGAAACATAAAGAAAATCCAACAAACTTCTAAATAAGAAATGGTAAAAATATTTTCAACAAAATAAATTAAGAACCCTTTTCCAATAAGCATTGAATATCCGCCAAAACTAAAGTATACTTCAAATAACAAAATGATAAATAGGGTTAAGTAGTAAATCCGTTCTGGAAGTATACGCTCAAGAGCAGCTCTAAAAGTTTTTTTGGTCTTAAATGTTTCTCTTGAGTTAATAGAGGTTAAATTTGACCGTTTTGTTTGACGGAAACTACTACATGACACTCGACACTCTGATGTGGCACTCAATAACCCAACTAATTGCCACATCAACTGATCCCTTCCCCCTCTCTCATCTTTTGCTTTCCATCTCATCGTCGGAGAATTCAAATGTTTATGGGGTTATCTAACATCCTTATTTGTATTCTGTCAGCATAGAAGAAGGTCGTAGTCGCTGCCAATAGAGCAGGGAAGGCCGCGGCCGCTGCTACTTCATCAAAGGTTGCGCCATCAGAGGCTCAGAAAGCTGCTGATAATCTTGTCAATGGAGTCGGTGAAATCCAAATATCCCATCGCACGTGCACCAGCATCCTCTGTTCACATCCTCTTTCGAGGGATATTCGGGTGAGTTGTTTATTTGCAGGCATGTCATCCTTAGTTCAAGATTATGCACCTTTATGTACGTTGAGGAAAGGACAAATTCTGCGATAGTTGACGTTTGGTAGGAACGCAAGATATATTCATATCAATTAATTAGTTAATTTGATGGATTATATATACCTTAAGGAGTAGGAAGATAAGCTTACCCAGTTAATTTGATACTTACTCAGTTAATCTAATAGATGAACTTGTGGGGGCTATTTTGCAGTATTAATATTATGATTCATCTTTGACCAAAAACAAAAATTTATCCAAAAGAAATTATTATAAAAAGGAAAATTTATTATTTTGTCGTGAAAGTGGAGCTACATCACCAAGAGGGATGAATTGAGGATTTTAAAAATCTTTTTTCGAATACCTCTGTTTTCGAACACTAAAATAGAGATGAACAAGGATGAAAGTAGAAGAGCAAGACACAAGGATTTATACTGTTCGGTCCAATCTCTTGACCTACGTCCAAATCCCCGCACTCTCTGGGATTTTCACTATCTCAATTGATTACACACTCGTACTCAAGAGTAATTCTCTCACTAGAACTTACTTCCCCTTACAAGTTGCAATCAATGAACCCAATCACCAAGTCCCCAGACTTGTGATTCTTTACAATAAATGATTTATAGAAAAGAAACTCTCTCTAAGAGTGGATATTGATAAACACTGAAGCTTTAAGTGTCAAAAGACACAATACAAGTGAAAACAGAAAGGTAGTTGAAGAACTTTGAATGCTATGCGTTTTCAGCAGGTGTGTTGGTTGAGAAGACTTGAATGCTGCTCTATTTATACTAAGAGAGCATTAAGTGACCGTTGTAATCTTCAATATAACCGTTGCCTACATTAGACAAGGTTATGGTTTAGTTTTGGTCTTCTTCTCTCTCTAATCTCCACTTAATCAGAAGTTCAGAGTTGACTTTCTGCAAATTAAACCGTTGGAGTAGCAGTTGCTATATGTGGAAAACATTCTTTAATGCTTTGCAAGCGTGTGCAGGTGGATTACCCAAAAGTATGCAACTTTCTGGGTTTTGCATTTAATGTTCGACATCACTTTTGCTTTAGCTTTAAACCTTCAATAAACATTCTCTAATTTATCCGAAACTCACCAATAAAGTGGTTAAACATATCTAGGAACATTAGAGATTAATCATAGGAAGTATTAAGATCAAACAAGAAGGTATTGCAAATTGCCGGGATTGAAATTCCGAAGTCACTATGAAACCTCGAGGTTTGTTCTTCAAACCTCGAGTTTTGGACTGCAGCAAGAGAAAGAGATTTAAGTCCAAATCATCAAACCTGGAGGTTTCTCTCCAAAACTAGAGGTTTTCAAAGTAGCAAAAAGCGTCAGTCTCTCTGTTTGCCAAAACCTCGAGGTTTTATCAGAAACCTTGAGGTTTCACTTTGAATGTGAAACCTTGCAAAATCGCGCCAAGAACAAACCTGGAGGTTTTCTGTAAACCTGGAGGTTTTCAAAATCAGAAAATTTGTCTGCTCTCTAGATGGCAGAAACCTTGAGGTTTTCGCCAAAACTCAAGGTTTCACTTAAATCTGGGAATTCTCAGTTTTTTGTACCAAAACAGAAACCTGGAGGTTTGAGAGTAAAACTAGAGGTTTTGTAAGCTTGGAAAACATAGATCCTCTCTGCCTGGACAAACCTCGAGGTTTGTCTAGAAACCTTGAGGTTTCTCATAATTTTCAGAACTTTGAGAAAACAACATTTAAGCTAAAACCTGAAGGTTTCCCATAAACCTGGAGGTTCTGAAAACTGGCGAAAACCTGAGTTTTCTCTGGTAGGTCAAAACCTCGAGGTTTCTTTCCAAACCTCGAGGTTTCACACAATTTTGTGAAACCCGGAATTCTCAAGTTAAAACAGAAGCTTGAGGTTTTAGACAAAAACTGGAGGTTTTCAAGTGTTCAAAACTTAGGAGACTCTCTGTAAGTCCAAACCTCGAGGTTTAAACAGAAACCTCGAGTTTTCCATTTTTCAAAAAATGTTGAGAAGTCTCTGTATGAAGAAACCTTGAGGTTTCTCTGAAAACCTTGAGGTTTTCTCAGTCCAGAAACCTTGAGTTCTTCTTCTCGTAAGGCCAAACCTCGAGGTTTCTATGCAAACCTCGAGTTTTGCTCTTACAAAGTGAGTTTTACAATATTTGTGAGCAAAACTTCCTACTTTGTTTACAATTATTGGAGATCATCAAAACCTTTAGAGAACTAACATGTCGGACATGTTTGATTTCCATGTTCATTCTGGTGAGTGATAGTTATAACTGGAACTGGAAGCATCCATTTGGGTTCCACATTTTCCTCATCTTGATAATACAGGTTTTCTGAGTTGCTCTTCACATTCTAATCTAGTTAGCAACTCTTAATTTTAACTTATTTTTTCTAGCTCGGGTGCACCTAGCTGAGCTACTGGGTTTGTAGGATGGTCATTCTACCATGTTGCAATCTAAGGGGCACAGACGGATACCACTACCAAAAAAGTTATTTTTTATGACGAAAAAATCCGTCGGAAAAATGATTTGTGACGGAATTTGTCCATCGCAAAAAATAGCGTCGCAATTGCGATGGATGATCAAACCATATTTTTATATGATTTTTCATTATTAAATTGGGATTTTTAATGCATTTTTTGGGACATTATTGCATTATTAAGCATTAATTTGAGGTATGGACATGTGCATTGAATTAAGTGAAATTAGGGGCGATCATAATTTATAAATTATTCGTGCAAATGATTTCTTGGACTTTTGATGCTACATTGTGTTTAATCTTGCATTGTAGGTGTTTAAGAAGAAAATTCGAGATTTCAGAAAATGTCAATTGGGGTCGGAATTAATATTTTTTAGGCCATGGGAAAATTACATAAAAGTGCCCCAGAATCCTTGGAAATTGTAAATTAAGGAAGAAAAGGGGCCAGGAAAAATTACAGAAAAGGACTCAGATGTTTTGGAAATTTCAATTCAGCCCTGAAATTATTTTGAAATTACTCCCCTAAGTCCCTCTCCAGAACTTTAAAATTTTTCACTTTAGTCCCTGGTCAAAACGGTCTGTTTCAGAAAAACGCAGACCCGACATCCATGGAAGGAAACACAGACCCAACAGATTAGAACAAAAGAAACCAGCGCCGCGAACGCTCGCGACCTTCGCACCTTGTATCTCGGATCATCGACCTCACACCATCTTCCCTTCCTTCATTCCTCTCGCTAGCGGCATCATCTGCCACCAAGTCCGTCGGCGAGTTTCACAGTCACACCTACTCCATCTCAGACGATCTCAGCCGCGAGAGAGCATTCCGAATAGAGGAGGAAGCAGAGCGTGAACTGAGGAGGCCAAGCTTCACCCAATCAACACCATCGAACCTCTCCCTTTCTTTGCCGTCATTCTTCAGCGTCCATCATCAATCACCACCATTGAACCCACATTTTTCCTTTTTTCCTTCCATTAAGTTCGATAGCCTCCATGGGATTGTAGTTCTGCAGCTCTGGTTGGGTGTTCTAATGGCTTTATATAGCTAATTTCTCAATTCTTGGTGGTGGAGATGTGGTCTTAAGCTCATTGGACTACATTAGGGGAGTTTTATCTTTCTTACTATTAGTCTGGAGTTATATACTGAGATTGTCTAGTTTTAGGAATTGTTGTATATGATTTTGGAATTGAGATTAATGTTAATTGTCTCTGTTAGTTTGATAATTGTAGTTGAGATTAGATTTTACAGTGTGAAAAATATACATGTTTGGATTTCTTTGTGGTTGCAATGAGATTATATTAATTAGCGTGATATCATCTAGGTAATGTGATTGATTTGTGCCCTTGAGAGGCTAGTTAGTACTCAAATTTGAGAAGACTCATGTTGCATTAATCCAATTTTAATTGCACATTAAGGCACATCTGATTTTCTGGGAAAATTTTGCAGCAACTTTGGAAATTTTTTAATTAATTCTACAAAAATCGAAATGAGGTTCCGTAAAATTCCTCATAACCCTTGACATGTCTATTTTCAAGGAACAATATTCCAAGAACCTAGAACACCAAGAATCATTCCCAGGTTTAACGTTTCTAAATGCTGCCCAGATTTTCGTCCAGAAAAATGGCTCAACTTCAACCGATTGTATCTCTTTGTACAGAAATCAAAACGCTACTTATTTTATATATTTGGAAAGCCCTACACATCTACTTTATTTCTGAAAAATTTCATGATTTATTGGCTTCATTTTCTACATAAAATAACAACCTCTTTTTCGTTGGCTGCATAAAGCTTAACAACCAAAAATCCTACGATTTTCACAACCTTGATCTATTGATTTCAAAACTTATTCCCTAACATGTTTTCTACTCCATTTTGTGTTTTAAAAGCAATGGAGACTTCCAAACATGAAAATGAATATTTCTAACAATTTCCTAGATTAAACTACATTTATACTAAAAACTACAAAAACTAAAGAAACTTAAAGCTCAAGAACTTACCTCTTGAAGAACCTTGCTACTCCTTCTCCCTTCTTGCTCCAAGAACTTCATTCTACTCACTCTCTAATTCTAAAATCAGATGTGTTGTAGTGTTTTGGTGTGAAGAATTGTGAAGGGAGGAGCTCTCTATTTATAGGCAAAGCTCAAGGGTTAAAATGGTCATTATCCAAGAGAACCAAAATCTCATCTTTCTCCTCATCCTTTAGATTAAACTCTACTTTATGAAGCTTAATCCCAACCCTCCACATATGTGCCGACATGCCTCCTTTCCTTGATTCATTTTATGTATTTTTAAATAGCCAAAACATTGTTTAATCAATTAAAACTTCATCTGATTAATTCCATACACCATGCGCCACTTTTTGACTTTTCAACTCTAATATATAATGTTTTTAACTTCATCATCTTTGATTCTCTCTCCCACATGCTGAGTATATTCTTTGAATTGGTTTTTTATATAGAAACAATTCCATGGCTTAATGATGTTATTGGTCCATTTATTTTCACAAGGATTAAGCTTATTTTCTTGATTTTTCATTGGCTAATCAATTTACAAGTGGATTTAGCTTATTTATTAATTAGGACCATTGGATTTAGCTTTATTAGACTTAATCTTAAGCTTCCATTTATGTTAGAAAAATCCTACTTACTATTGAAAATCTTTTTGTGAAACACATGTGCTCTTATCTATTTAATATTTTGCTTATAATTCTCTCTCTCTCTCTCTCTCTCTCTCTCTCTCTCATGCGCCTCTTTCTTTGATTTTTGGGGCTGAATGTTTAATACCCAATTAGCACTCCTAATTTAGTGTTTCACATGCCATTTAATATAATTGACAATGTATGATTGGTTCCTTAGCTAATTATGGTCATTAGTGTCTCATACAAGCTTATTCTTGTCTTCTTATTGGTTCTTGATTTTGAATTTAGACATCCCTTAATTGATGCTTTTTAATTTGCCTCTTGATTAATTTTGAAGAATTACTCAAACATTTTAATTAGTGAAAGCTTAATTTCCCAATAATTTTTGTTAATTTCCTTTAACTTGTTTAAGTGTTTTCATAACATTTTCTTGTTTATTTTAGCCATAAATAATTATCATTTTATGTGCTAATTTTATCACATTTCATGATCCCTAATATTGGTCTTATATCTAGCCTTTTTTTAATTTAATCTCAAGGAAATTTTCCTAATATTATAATTAACAAATTACACAAATTTGAGACACATTCACCTTCATTTTATAGGTATTATTTATCAAAATATAATATTTATGATAAATAGGAATTTTAGGGTTTTACAATAATCGTAAAAAACATTGAAATATCAAACATGCATGTTTAGCATGATATCAAGTCCTTTTTATGGTCTTAAAGATTATAATGAATCAAAGTTGAATATTGCCGTGTATTTCAAGCTTATAAGCGAACGATTTGATATAAAACCCTAAAAAAACCTCGCCAAGAATTTCAAAAATGATTTGTCAAATAACATTGCTAACTTATGCATTAATTTATGAATACTAGTGTGATGTAATTAATATTTTAGTTAATCGGGTAATTTAATATTCAAAGTTCGCTTCCCGATCAGACCGCAGACGTTTAATATTATGCATTGTATTAATTAGTCAAATGCAGAGAAATCAGGCCCATATGAAAAAGGGCTATTGTATTATATGGTTTTAAGCCATCAAACAATACTAAATTACTTAAATTTCATTTTTTTTTAAAAAAAAAAAAAAAAAAAACCTGTATATATCCATAGATCTGTATACTATTGATCATAAGTCAACTCTCTGTATAAAATTAAGCTATTGGATGAATTATATTTGTCAATTTAGGCAATAACAATCAACATGCATCGATCATATAACTACGTTATATATTACAATTTTGGCTGTCATTTTGATAAGTTATGTTTAATTTTTATCCACCTTAATGTTCAAGAAATTTCGTATAGTAAAGGTGTATGATATAAGTGAAACTTTACAACTTTCAATATGTTTTCCCTCTTCTACCAATTTTTTTTAAAAAATAAACAGGTTGAATTGGTCAGAAACGACCAAAAGAAATACACAGCCCCAGATATATCTCTGGATTGAATTAATTAGTTGGGTGATGGGAATATTATAAGTGTAATGATGAAATTGTCAGGTCAAAATTTAGAAAACAACAAATTCAAATAGCATTGCCAATGAAGTATTAATTTTTTATTCTGATAATGTGATGTGACTTTGAACATTTTAGTTGTGGAAGATGCTTTCACACAATTCCACAGAACTGGAAAATATTAAATACATTTCCATCATTCACCAACTAAGAACCCAGAGAATACATTCTTTAAAATAAGATGACGAAATATAAATATAGTAATGGCATAACATAACCCTTTTCGCTCAGCTATTACATCTGTTATTCGTTACCCTGAAGACTAATATATTCAACAGCACACCTAATTGGAATAATACAATCAACAATTATAACATTAATCAATCCTACGCAACATACTTCGACATATTATTTCAAAATGATGTTTATATATCAAAAAGCATACTTAATCCTTTTGCATTCACGCAAGAGAACACTATAATCAAAATGGGAACTTCACATGGTGAAGAGGAGAGATTGAGCCTTCTTTACGAAGCATCACGCAATGGGTCGGTAACAACTTTGAACTCACTTTTGAAACAAGAACCATTAATCCTCCACAAGATCTCACAAAGTGGCTTCTCTGAAACTCCTTTACACATATCATCTTTGCTTGGCCACCTTGAATTTTCGAAGGCACTTCTTACATTCAAACCCAAACTTGCCATTGAGGTTGACGATTCCCGAAACACACCTCTTCATTTGGCCTCTGTAGAAGGTCACATCGACATCGTGAAGGAACTGCTTAAGGTTAATAACAAGCCATGCTTGTTTCCTAATGAAGAGGGCAAGATTCCTTTGCACTATGCAGTTATGAGAGGGAGAACAGAGGTTGCCAGAGAGTTGGTTAAAGCGAAGCCCGAGTCTTTGAGCTTTCTTGATAATGGGTACACAGTTTTTCACTTGTGTGTGATATACAATCATTTGGAAACTCTCAAAGGTTTGGTGGAATTTGAACTTGTCATTTCTGGGAAGCTTCTTTTCTCCACAAGTTCTGATGCAATGGGCAACACCATTTTCCATTTAGCAGTCTCGTCCAAGCAAGTTGAGGTATCATTGATATTCTTCCTTTTATATCTTGATATGTGTGTGTATTTTCTTTTTACATGAACTGGTTACATGGGCCCGATGTAAAAGCTAGTTGGAAGTTTGGATTTGATCTTAAGTATATGACCTTAATCCACTTTATCCTCATATCTATAATTTTCTTTTAAACTATCCTTATTGATTTCACAATATGTTAAAAGAATTTGCATAAAGGAATAGTTTCAATGCAAATGATTTAAGAGGGTAATTTCAGAAAACTGACGCACATTTTCAACCAATAACTAATTTGATTAATTTCCTTAATCTATCCATATTTGTTAATTAGGTCTTCTATTAAGGAAATAAGGTAGTAATATGAAATTTTGAACTTAAGAAATTGATTATAATTTTCATTTTTTAATATATTCCCTCCAGCTAGTTTGATTATTTTCTCCCAATAGTTGAATCATTGGCAAAGCCATTAGCCGACCTGTCAGATGGATGATGGCGTTGATGAAGGAAAGATCAAAGAAATTTCGGGTTAATTATCCAGAAGGAAAAGGGGCCCCACCCCAATTATAATACTAGCTACAACAATAATTCTTTATTATATTGCAGATAATTTGAATTTAAGCTCAAGTTTAAAATATTTAAATAGAAGGAAAAGATGAAAACGAAATGCGAAGCTTCGACTTATCTTGTGAACGGTTGACGGATTTGGATTTTGACTATTCTTTTTGTGCTTTTCCTTTTTTTCAACCGAATTTTTTTTTCTTGCTGTCTTTCTTTCACTTTATTTTCTTTGTAGCAAAGTATGAACAAAGATGCTGTATGTGCTTTGTCTTCTATTTTTTTTTTTTTTCCTAGTCTTGAGATGAAAGCAAAATTACTGTACAAGGAAAATAGGCAACCTTGATCCAGCTGAGTTAGTAAATGAGTTTAGGTACGATAACATAGGCTTATCCTCTCTTATTCCCAAGCAATGTGGGACTAGTTTCTTTGACACACCCACACATGTATTCATATATTTACAACAAATTATAAACATGAAAAATTATTTTAAAAATATTTGGGTCACCCAAAAACCATTCATTATTACCCCTTCACTGATATACTAACATGAATATTTATTATTTCAGACTATAAGGTACCTCTTATCAATCCCAAAAGCAATAGAATTGGCAAGCTTGAAGAATGACATGGGTCTCACTGCCTATGACATCCTGAAACGCAGTCCAAGAGATTTCAAAACCCTGGAAATACAAGTGATGCTGATGGAATATTCTGGAATCAGAACTGAAAATAACGGAATATTCCAAACTCATTCACACTCACCATCGCCACAAGTTGCAAGACCCCGAATTCGAAGGAAGAAGAAGAGAAACTGTTTGATAAGGATTTTGAAATGGATTGGAAGTTGGTTCAGACACAGAGGTGACTGGGTAGAAGAAATGAGAGGAAATTTGAGTTTGGTGTCTACTGTTATAGCCACCATAACATTTCAATCATTAATAAACCCACCTGGTGGCTCCATCCAACAAGGCTTATCTCAAGGCTCAGCCCTAAACTGCACTATGCTTTATAACAACGAGTATTATTGTCCTGGTGAAGCAGTCTCATCTTTTCGTCTCCAAGATCAATTTTTGTGGTATGTAATATTTAATACCATCTCTTTCATTTCATCGCTTAGTGTCACCCTATTGCTTGTAAGTGGAGTTCCTATGAAGAACAAAGCTTTGATATGGCTTCTATCCATAGGCATGTGTGTTACTCTCACAACCCTAGCCCTGGCCTATTTATATGCCCTTAGAATGGTGATGCCAGACCATCTTTGGAAAAATAAAGCGTTTTCGATCACCATTGAAGCGTCAATCTTGGCCTGGGCTGGATTGCTTGTGCTGATTATGGTGTTAATCACATTGCGCCTTATAATTTGGATTGTGAAGAAGTTTGTCAGAGCTATCAGAAAGTTGTTCACATGTATAATTAGATAAAGTTGATGCTAATTGTCTGGTCCCTGACAAGTGGCATGGATTTATTTTAGAATGATTATCCATGTTATATTAGGGTTATGTTTCTCTTCGTGTAATATTATTATTTGTTTTGAGTTTGTACTTTGTGATAAAATTGTTTTTAGATAATTAAATTATTGTTATATCTATCTACTAATTAATTTTTTTCTCTTTAAGTAAGAGGTGTTTGTGTAGAACTCGTGTTTAAGAACGTTGGCATCAAAACAGGAAAGAAAGGAAAATTGGTAACACTCATATCCATGCCAACTACCGGAAACAGTGTTGCATATAAGAGAATTTGTTTCATAATAATTAATTTAAAATAAATAGGAACTTGGTTCAAGTATGAGGATGATTGGTTAAAGATACTAATTTAAGTCCTAAATATAAGACATCATTCTACTTTGTATTCCAAATTTATATTTGTTTCTCAAAAGTGTCTCTATTAATTGCATATGTTAATGGAGTTTCCATCAAGGTGGACCAAATGCCAGTGATTAAAAATGATGGTATTTTAGATAAATCAATACACATTTAATTTATTGTAAATAACTAAAATAATATCCACAAGTTAGTTATCTAACTTTTATATTAAGAACTTGATGTAGTATATGAGATAAAATATGAGTCTAGATCGATCAACTATCGTGTTAACCTTTCAAGCTTTAATCAACACATATGGAGGCTTCATACAACAACGTTGATGTCTCTCTATTATTATGGGCTTAATCATGCATATTTTAAGGCTTTTGTAGTTTTTTTGGGCCTTAAATGCATCCATTCGAGTTTGAGTCCTTGTGGATCGCAAAAACTTCCTTAGAGCCCCCGTATACGCGTCCGACGTAACCTCGATCCGATTATCAAGAAAAACTCGTGAACCTGGATCTGAAGAAAAAAAGAATTGAAGAGGTAAAATAATGGTAATAAATCTTGCTATTACTATTAATTAATACAATTTTGGGAATATATGATGTTACATAACTGAAGAAATTAGACTTAAGGACTTTAATTTCCGAAATAACTGTCAAGTGCCTAAATTACAAACGGAGAAGGACTCGAATTTCTGAAATAACTGCTGTCAGGTACCAAAATTACAAACAGAGAAGGACTGGAATTTCTGAAATAACACCAAAGGGGCCAACACGAAAATACTCCGCTTTTGCAGCTGATTCAATGTTTCTATTCCCATTCCAGGAAGAGGCCGACACTTCCTCCATTATTCTCACCATCACCCATTGATTATTCATCTCACCTTAGCTTTCATCCATTCCTTCTCCCATCATCAACGTCACTATGTTTGTTTAAAAGGAGGAAAAAAAAATTGCTGTGCTTTGAGAATCCGGTAAGATAATCTATATTCAACAATGCAAATTTTACCATTCAAAAAAACTTTTTTGAATGAAACAAATCACCCCAACTAAAATATTTTTAAGAAATTTAATTGGGAAAAGACGAATAAATGCCATTTGAATTTGCAAAGCCCTCATAAGTCCACCAAATTTGTAAAAGGACTGAGAGGTGACAAAGACTTTTGAGGGATATGTAAATTGAGGTAAAAAGACCACAATGCCCTTCCCTCCTAAGTATGTGATGTGAAGTTAGGAAATTCATTCCCATTTTTCAATCTCCCGTGCCTGTCGTAGCCCCTGTTAGTTGGCTTGACGCGCCGCCGTGGACGTCGCATCCTTTGCCGTGGACACCGCACCCGCCGCCGTGGACGCCGTCACCGTCAGTTGTGTGCAGATCGAGGAGAAAGAAGAGGTATTTGTAACTTATTAACGGTTAACTGTTAATGACTAATTATTAACTTTTTTTTTTTTGCTCAGCCTAATTTTATATTACCCAGGTTTTGGGTTTCTGCATTAATTGTTTGACATACTCAGATACTCAGTTGTCAGTTGTTGGTTGTTGGTTTCTGCATTAATTGTTGAAACTGCAGGCTGATTAATTCATTGTAAATATTCCATCCCCCGAACACATTTGCTTGCATAGTTTATTAAGATAATAAAAAGAGGAAGCTTTTGTTTTCAACGTGACGTTTCTTTATATCCAAAAAAAAAAGTGACGTTCCTGATTATTACAAGTCACAATCAAACAAATATAGTGTTGGAACATTGTCATTATCCAAGCTTTTGATTAAGATAATAAAAAAGGTAATTCATGGTCCTGATTTAATTTTCCCAACTAGAAAAATGTGTGTGTGTGTGTGTGTGGTGGGTTTGCCATTCCTACATAACATGTTTTTATTACTTCTTTGTCTCCATACGCATAATTGCTGCGTAACTTTCAGTATCATTTATAAAGTTATATTAAAAAATCTTATAAAATTGGCAAGCATCTAAACTGTAAAAAATAGAGCACCATACTTACTCAGTAACATTTATATACATTTATATGCTTATATTCTGGACTTTAAGAGAGCATACCTCACAAGAAAGAAACTCAGAGACAGTCATAGATAGTCATATGTTGACCTGACCAAGAATCCACTTAGCCATTTACAAATACAATTCTCCTTCTCTTCTTTACACATCATATTTATTATAGTTGTCATTTAACTGGTATGGTATGGTGTGGTATGGTGGTTGGTTAATAGACATTCTTGAACTTGTAATTACCATTGTATTGTAAAATTCATGAAAATCATTACAGACTTTGTGAAAATGTGAAAACCATGAATATTGGAGGAAGTAGTAATTATATTCCTTGTAATTACAATATATATATATATCTAACATACATTGTGAAGAAATATTCATTGTTTGTTGCCGGTTGGAAGCAAATAGGCGGCAACACCTTCTTCAAAGTCACTAATTTGTTTTTTCCATGTTGGGGGGAGTTTGTAGCCAATGGTGAAGGTGAAGTTAAATATAATGGTGGGGGTGTAAGGGTAAAATCGATAAAGGAGGGGATGAAAGTTGAAGAATTGAGGGTAATGATAGGACAATGGTTTGGTTTAGATGGTAATGGGTGTGACATTAAATACACTTTAAGCTTTGATGAAAAGATTTTAGTAGACATGATTGATGATTATGAAATGGAAAATTTGTTTAATTATAATGAAAGAAGTGCACATGTGTATGTAGGATGTAAAGGTATTGATATTGCAGCAAGGGAAATGGATGATCAAGAAAGGTATGTCATAGTTAGTTTAGTTAGAGAGGTCATAATGTCATATAGGGTTGTTGGTAATATCTTGATAAAACTTGTCATTATCTATGTAGGGTTCATCAATTCGTGGGTCTTACAGAGCAAATGGCTTACATTGAGGAGCCGTTGTCATATGGAGCAAGTGATGACAATGCAAACAATGAGTGCAGTGGAATACCTCTTTTGAGCCTTCTGTGTGCAAGTCAGAGCGCACCAACACCGATGCCAAAGATGAACTCTAAGAAGTGGAAGGACTTGTTCATAGGAGTGAATCAAACATTTGCAAATTCGGATGAGTTCAAGAAGGTGTTGCACAAGTTCATTATTGCCCACAAATTTGAGTACACATATGTGAAGAATTCAAGGGACTGTGTGTATGTTAAATGTAAAGTTGAAGATTGTCCGTGGAGGATAACTGCAAGGGCGATTGGGAAGAGCAATAATTTCTTATGTGTGACAAGATACACCGAAGACCATGATCATACATCACAAGACAATCTTGAGGTGACACATGCTCGAAGTGCTGCCTTGACAAGTACAATTATTATTGAAGAGGTTAGAAATCACACAGACAAGCGTCCGACTGATATAAGGAAGAGTTTGGCAAGAGAGTACGGTGTGCACTTGACATATAAGCAAGCATATCGGGCAAAGGAGAAGGCCATGGAGGAAATTCACGGTAGACCTAAACAGACATACATGTTAATACCATGGATATGTGATAGGTTGAAGGAAACTGATGACAAGATTGTGGCTGAATGGGTCGCTAGTGGGAGCAACACCTTTGAGCGTTTATTTATAGCGTATGGTTGTTGTATAGAGGGGTTCATTGTCTTTGGTGCCGCGTACCTATTTTGTATATTGATGGAAGCCACTTAAGTGGACCATATAAGGGGACTCTGCTGTCAGCTTCTGCCTTCGATGCAGACAATAAGTTGTTGTCGTTTGCCATTGCTATTGTCCATGGAGAGACAATTCAAGACTGGACATGGTTCCTTGAAATGGTGAGGAGGACACTAGGAGGATTACAGATTACAATTGTATCCGACCGACACAATGCAATAATCGCTGCTGTCTGAGGAGTTTTTGGGTCTGAGAGACTTGCATACTGCTATAGGCACATTAAGGAGAACTTTAGTGCCTAAATGATTAAATTGAATAGAGGAAAGAGGACGATATGTGGGCAACGATGGCAAACTGCACTTCAATTACTTGATGCAATTGCATATGCGAGACTTGATTGTGACTTCGAATTTGCGATGGAACAAATGAGGCTTTTCAATTAGGAAGCATTTGAGTGGCTGATCCATCATGGTGATATTGACAAATGGGCCGTGAGCAAGTTCCCATTTAAACTATGGGATAAAATTACCACAAATCTTGCTAAGTCCTTCAATTCTTGGATGGTAAAAGAGAGACATCATAATGTTGCCCAGCTTATACATGAGCACCGTGAGAAAGTTGCAAAGAAAATGTATGCAGCAAGCATGGCAATAAGTAAGTGGAAAAATGGTGTTGGCCCGAACATCGAACAACAAGTGCTGGAAAATGTGACAAGGGCTGAATACATGAATATTTAGATATATGGAGGAGGAAGGGTGCAGGTTCGTACAACAAGTGGGGCGCTAAAGGTTTAGTTGAACTTGCGCGAGTACACGTATAAAGCATGGAAAATGTCAGGTATTCCTTGTCCTCATACGTGTGCAACCATCAAGGGTGTTCATGGTAATGTGTACAGTTATGTTGATGAATGCCTTACGTTAACAGCCCAAACAAAGATTTATAGCCGAACTATGATTCCTGCTGTCACAATAAACATGCCAAATCCAAATGACTTCCGCCTATATGACATAGGAAGTCAAGTGTTCCTGGCACCGCCCAAGACTAGTCGTCCACCGGGAAGGCCAAGAGTTGAAAGGATAGAGCCACAATTTCGCAACAAGAAGATTTACCATTGCAACTCATGCCACGAAGCAGGACACACAAGAAGAACCTGCAAAAATCCAAACCCAACTTAACTTGCTGATTGGTTGGGGTCGTGGGTAAATATCTTACAAGTCATCTTTTGGTATATACAATGACTTGGTTCCCTTACATCTTTTTGGCTACAAGGGCTATAACTCAATATGTAATTACTGTATAATAGAATATGTTCTTGCGTGGGAATGACACGGAAACATTACGTCGTCAATGTGGATCGTAATGTTCACTTGTCATTTTACTCTATTTTGTACATGTTGTCATCTCATTAAAACAATTTTTTGCAAATGCCAATTATGAAGTTATCAATGCTGTTATATGATACTCTTTTCTTTATTTGTTCAACCAGGGCATTAAAGAGGTAAAGAGCATTAAAGAGGTAAAGAGGTGAAAAGTGTAAAAAAGTTGTAAATGGTGTTATGTAATTTGTAAATGGCGAAAAAGTGTAAACCTAAAAAAAATGGCATTTGTAAATGGCATTTATGGAATTTGTGATAGTGTATTTTTTTTATCAGTGCATCTGAAAAGGAGAAGGCAAGGCATCTGAGAAAATGCCGTAAAATGGCGTTATGTAATTTGTAATTGTAAATGGGATTTGTGAGAATGGAATTGTGCATTTTTTTTACTTTTCAATCAGGCATCATCGAAAGTGTAAACCTCCAAAAATAAAAATGTAAATGGCGTTATGTAATAATTTGTACATGGCCTTACCAAATTTGTGATAATAATCAACACCTACCGGCGGTATAACTTCTCATTTATAATCATGTAATACAAAAAAGAGTTGATTACAAATCAAGGTCCATAAATGCAGACTAACCATATGATCAGCACTGAAAATGTGCCTCCTTACTTGGCCCTGGATCTGCATATCATGCATCAGCGTTTTACATACAATAGACATAACCTGCATGTGTAAACACTTCAATAAGCGGGGTTCAAAACGCTATATAGAAATTTTATGTTTTTTAGTACCCACCTGGTTGCTTAATTTATTCCTACATCCTAGTGTCTGAAGCTGATCCCGAGTTATATCTTCATTGTCTATTTGAATGAGAATCCTGTAAAAGAGAAACAAAGACATCATACATACACAAATGCAGACAAAACGTCATTTGATATTGAGAATTCCTTGAAAAGAACTTTTATGATGACTTACTACTCATTCTCCTCCTTGGTGCACCTTCCGGAGGAGATAAGGTCGAAGAATATTGCCTTCTCTTCTTTCGCCTTCCTTGGGCGCTTTGATGGCTTCGTCAACGTCCAAGGCGACATATTTTTTAGCTTCTTCGGCCTCTGTGACCTCCGTGGTGCATATTGTTGTTCAACGGGATATGAAACAATGGATTGTTCTCCTTTGGTCCCTCCTTCTCCAGTAGGACTTTCCCCATCATATTCAACAATGTTGATTGGCGTTCTTGAAGCTGCGTCATCCTCATAACCAGCTTGGCCATCATCATCACCTTCTTCGCCTTCATCATTACCATCAGCATGTTGGCCATTATCATCACCATCATCACCATCATTGTCAGCTTCACCATAGCATGTTGGCCATTATCATCATCACCATCAGCATCTTGGCCATTTTCATCACCATCATCGTCAGCTTCACTGACTTGCTGCTTTCACTGCCTTTCAATGTGAACTTGTGCCTTTCGTAACTCATCTTCCACAGCAGCAACAAGTCTTTTATGGCTATCATTGATTATACCCATCAACTTTCCATACAAGTCATTTAAAACCTAAATTATGAGAGAATTTACCACAGGTCATTAACATTACTTTAAAGCATGAATTAAATGTCATTATTGGAAGAACTTACTGGGTCTAAATAAACCACAAAATTCGTCTCCGACGTGTCCTTGTTAGCCTTGTCTTTACCGACCTTCGTGGAATACAACATGCCAATGTTGCTCTTCCTCTCTTTGTCGATCATGTCCTTCACCTTCTCTTTGGTCCAAAACTCAATTGGACTCTTTCCTACATGTTGTACTGCCTTTCCCTTTCCCAATAGGAACTGCTCACCGAAAAATAACTGTAACAACAAAGTTAAACATTTAAAACTTATGACAAAAAATTATTCACACAAAACAGCTCATAAAACTTACCAATAACATGTATATGCACCCTCCGACATAGGAGTTGCAATTGTTGTTTCCTTTTATCGTGTTGACATAATCAACGAGCTCTTTTCGGGAGGTCCTTCGCAATATATATGGCCCAATCAAAGTGGGAAAATCCATTCATCGTCGAGGTTAACACCTTCAGCAACTTGTCAGCGGGAGTTGTGCTTGATGTTGGGGCGAGAAAAGTCTCCAACATGTGCATCATAAATAACATCTCAAACTGATCACCGACTCCCCAAAAGTTATGACCTTTAGTATGTCGTCATACTTCATTTTATAATACTCTTTTCTAAGTCACTGAAATACTGGATCTGTGTCACTCACATTCATTGTTACCTCATCCCCATTATGTGGCACCCCAAGCAACTGAGCCACATCTTTTCCCTATATTTCACATGTCTTCCCCTTATTCAGAATTGATTGGCTGGGGGATCATAAGCTCTCATTATAAGGACTAACATTTCCCATGGCAGTCTGATACTTTGAATATGAAGCAACTATCTAAACCCTAACTGCTGGACCTTAGCTTTTAATGTTTTATCAGAGTTCACATATGCTACAAGCTTCGAAAATTTGTTCATCGAGCACCGTGGGGGAAAAGATATGGTGGAGGTCCCCTTCTTCTCATGTGTTCCTTCTATGACTCTATCAGTATATGTTTTCCTCTCATCTACACTCAAAGCCCTCCACGCCTTTGAGGACTCCGTATTCATGACATTCAAGTCAATGAATTTATTGTCTTTCGTAAACTCGTTGCGAAACAAAATGTACCCATTACTAGTGTACATTTTGTTGGACTTTTGCTTCGACTTTTGCTTTGTTGCCCGACTTGTAGATGTCATTGTTCACGATTATAAACCTGAAAAATCGAAATGGGAGGACAACAATTAAGAGAGTTCATGAACCACATATAACAGCGAATACTTTTACTCATTTAGCAAACCTAGTTCCTAAAATTTGAATCCAATAATAGCAGCAATAACAAACAAGATAAAGAATAAAAGACAAAGTAATATTCTAAGAGCATATAAACCAAATGAACATCTTGTTGCAAAAGTAGGTGATTTGTCCTTTGAGATAATTAAAGTAGTAATGAGTAAGAAATGCAATATGTAAGCATTACTGTTGCAGGATACATGCCAAAGTTTGTGAAATAATTAAAAGAAGGAGGTAATTAGCAACAGAGTCAAGCCATAAAAAATTAAACTTGGAAGAAAAGTTTATCTCAGCATAGGTTTGAAATTGCTAATTATATGCAATTTAACCAGAACAATAGTAATCTCACCACATTGGTGGATAGGATGGCAAAAATAGTAGAAATATGAATTCAAATTGAACAGAATTAACATCTTCCATCTTTCGTACTCTAAATCTTTTAAAGGAATGTTAGAAAAGTCCTTCAAATAAAGCGATTACAAAAAGAATAGTTCACCCAACACTAGCATAGCAATTGTAGGATGATCACCATTAGCCATAATGTGAGAACGTACAGAATTTGAAATTTAATCAATTTTTTTGCAGGGTTTGGTCCTTGTCAATGATATACCAAGAGTGAAGAGGATCAACGAAATTAAAGTTGCAGACTTTAGAAAGGATTTACATGTCCGAGGTGAAATATTACACAATCTAGACTAAATTGCACTAGGGGCTAAAGAGAAGAGATACATCAGATGGCAACGCTATCAGTGGAACGAAAGGAAATGTTGTTTGCAAAACATATAGATTTAGAGAAAATCAAATAAGTAATAATAGTGCTTTATTAGAGTTTGTGTCATATATGTTAGCTCTAGACTTCTACACCTTCCTAAGTTTGTCCTTAGTGGTTATCCCAACGTGACAGAGTGACAGACTGCTACCAATTCTTCTAGATTTGCACTGGTAAACATGATATTGCACTACTTTTGCTTTTTCTTTTTCTGCATTAATAAAATTTTTGATAAATAAAAATGTATTGCAAACTCAAAATTATTGTAATTCTATCTAACATGGCAAATCAAGTTAAAGATTGAACCAATTAAGAATGAAATTAAACCATATACAAGCACTTTTGTACTCGCAGAATACATTAAGTAATTAGCTTTCTCACTAATAGTCATTATATAGGTCAAGCTGAGCTAACAAGCCGACAAGAGAACAAGAACATACCCTTTGAGATAAGTAACTCGTAAGGGTGGATCAAACAAAGTAGTGACGACCACTAAATGGTTCTGGCCTCAACAATGTCTCCAAATTTTACTATCTTCACATCTACCATATGCCAAAAATAAAATTACATTCAATAACGAAAATTGATTATCAATATCTATATAATCATTTTTTCAAATTTTCAGTTGAGCGCCAAATATGACCTAAAAAAAGAAAGCGATGGAACACAATAGAATAAATAGAGTCCAAGCACAAGTTTCACATTACTTCTAACAGAGCATATCACTTAAACATAATCTTTTTCTACATTTACATTGTTAGAGTTTCTTCGATAACTTTAACAGATGGAAACGAAGATATGTTTAAAATTTTAAAAATCAACGGCGAGGAAAAAGTTATGTGGCACACTGGCACTGCAAAGTGATTGAACATGATGATGAGGTTATGTTTTTGTGATAAGCTTCTAAAGCTATCAATTACTATTTGAACCAAAACAGCAATCTAGTGACTGGGTTCGAACTTAGAACAAAAATATAAAAAAAACAGAGAGGAAGAACAAGTTTAGGGCTCAAACTAATGGGATCGGAGGAGGAAGATACCTGACGGCGGCGGCGAAAATGACTTCCACGGCAAACAGCGACGGCAGTAGGTCAAGAACAACGCGAGCTAGGGCAGGAAATGGGCAAATGAAATTTGAATGAGAACGAAGTGCATGACCCTGTCTTAATAACCTAAGATAGTTAAGGGCAGTATGGTATTTTTCCATGAATTTGCATATCCCTCATAGGTCCTTAGTACCTCTCAGTCTTTTTACAAATTCGGGAGACTTCTAGGGGTTTTACAAATTCAGATGGTATTTTAATGGAATTTTCCCAATTTAATTTTCTCGTGAATAGTACTTCAAATTTTTAAAAAGTAGAAGCTTACTTTACCCTAACTCTGCCCTAGACGTATAGCTGACACCACATAACTTTTCTCTCTCTTTCACAAGTTAAGCTCACCGGTTCATTTTACAAAAAAAAAATGGTGGTCATTAGAGAAGAGGATGTCAGTGAGCCTTAGCAGCAAAGGAGAGAAGTATGGTCCTATTAATACTTTCTTAATAAGGATATTTTAGGAAAAGCATGTCATATTTATTACAATTTTCCTTTATTTTAATTAACTATCTTAATTGACTTCCTTAATCCAATCAGATTACCTAAATAGGTCCTATATTAAGGATAAGATGAGTAATTAATTGAGAAAAAATGAAACCTATAAGAACTTGTCTTTTAGTAATATGTCCTTGTGAATGAATGCCCGGTTATATGAATGTTTCTTGTAATACCCGGATTTTAGCAAATCTATAATTCTTGAGATAAGAGAAATTAATGAATATTTCGATGAAGCAAATTCATGAGTTTAAAACTATTATAGAAAATTGTTATAATTTTCGAGTAAATTGTCGAAAAAGTTACGAAAAAATCGATGAAACGAAATGACTAAAAATGCAATAATTGTGATAAAAACAGTCTAAAAACATTATGATAAATACCTAAAGATCATGAAAGATTATGATAAAATTATGGGAGTATTATCTTTAATTATAAGAATTTAATAAATTATTTCGGAGGAAATAACATGAAGAAATGTTTAAAAAGCATTCGAAACCATAAAGTAACTTTATGGTGTAAACATTTTTAATATTTTACATAGGATATAAAATGACAATGTCGATTATAAAGTTTGTAAGACAATAATATACTGTAAATTATAAAATTATCAACCATTGGTAAGAGAATGATTAGATAATTACTAGCTAATTGATTCAAAAAACAAGAGAAATATAGAAAGTTAAATTTATGGTAAAATCCTTAATTAAGAGATTAAAGGCTGGTAATTAGCATAAAATATACTTACTAATTATGATAAAAAGGATTAAGGAAAAAATTAGTAAAGATAAATGTATGAAGAAATCTAATCCTAAAAAGATCACTAAACGAAGAATTTAGGCACGATTAAGCCTTAACGAAGGTAAGGGTAAAACAGAATTTTTGGTAAAAAATATTATATTTTTAAAAATGGAAAAAATTATGAAAAAATAATTAAAACTGAATTTTCAAATGAAGGGGCCGAAATTCTTGGTATTTTTAATTAAAATGAATTGTTTAAATAATTAAAATGATAATTAGAATAAAATAATGATATAATGCGGTGAGTCAGCATAAAGCGGCCCAGGGGAAAAGTCGAAATAAATTCTATAGGTAAACCGAGAGGTAAAAGTCTTTTTCGACTGATCAAATTAAGAACAAGTAAATTTTTACACGAAGAAAGAATTTACTGGACGTTGATTTCCGCAACCGAAAACCCTAATTCCTAATAGGACGGAAAGGCGATCGATAGAGTAGAGCCGATAGGCAAAGTAAGAACCTATAGAAACAATTTCGTGTTTTCAAACACGGATTAAGTTAGGCAACAACTGGACGTTTTACTATTCAACGAATTATTGTCCGTAGTTGGTTCTATCGGAAGCGATTTCCAGAATCGGACGCGTTTGTCCGAATATCTTTCGACGCACCGGAGAATACCTGGATATGATCAAAAAGAGGATCAAAATAGATAATATGAAAGAGGATGAAAAGATCTTCAAAGTTACATGCCCTAAGTTTGAGTTTCGACAAGATCACGCGAATCGGGTGCCGTCGGGGAGACGATCGGGGAGTCGGCTAGGGTGACATCATCAATGATGATGTCACAAGGGGGAGATGTCGACCAAGACATCCAAGGGCCAAGGGAGTGCCACGTGGCGAAGTGCGATCCAACGGCCGAAATCCGATCTGGAAACAAATTTGGAAATTCCCACCTTGTCCCTATTTTTCCCTATAAATAGCAAGCTCTCTTGCTCTTCATTTCCATCCCAAAATCTGAAACCTAGAGAGAGGTTCTAGAGAGAGAAGCTCTGCAAAAAATTCTGCCTAGCTCCGAGTAAGTTCTTCGGTCCTTAGCTTTTAGTTTCCGTAGTTCTTTCGGTAGTTATAGTAGAACTGTTGTTTTGATCTAGGAAGTTTCAGAATATATTCATATACTTGTTTTTAAGCCTCATTGCATTGAAAGATGCCTGACGAGGTAAAAACCTAGTGGGGATAATTTTGAAATGGAATAAGGTCAAAGTAACGAAGTTCTGGCGAAATTCCGCCAAATAGGGGTAGTAGGGGCAAAATGGTCTTTTTCACTTAAAATGCCTGTTATGCTGCCAAATATTCATAAGTGTGTTATTATTCTAATTAGAATACTTCTGACGTCGAACCGCTGTCTTACGTACGGCCGTCAAAAAGTACCGTTTTTAGCCGAAAGAGCCGGATATCTGCAACTAATGTACGGACGCGTATTGTAACCCTAACTCTATGCTGCTTATATACTTTTGCGTTATAGATACATTCATAGACTGAGGTTCGGTTGAGAATCGTCGGGAGATACTTACACTTTACCCACGGATTATAGTATTGGTAATGCCGTTTGAGTTATTCCTAGCGTTGAGGACACGTTAGTGGCGTGGCACGGATATGTGCGAGAACTAGTCGAGAGAGACTTTACATACCGCTTTGTGCTTATGTTATCCATGTTATTGATCATACATCTGCCGTTTGCTTTCGTGATGATATCTTTGTATTGAAATGAATATCTCGTTTACGCGTATCTTGTTTTATTTGAGCATAAGGTTAACCGTTACACGAGATCCATATGTGGAATGGATCTCGGTTATAGCATCGTGGTCCGGAGGACCGATGTTTGGCGATCGAGGCAAGCGGTGGAGTAGGCCAAGACGTGTCTACATTATTTATCGTTTTCTTTAGTTTCTTTAACTTTTGAGAATTCGGATGACCGTAATCCGATACATTTACACTATGGTCCATATTTTGAATGTAATGTAAATTACTTACTCGCTCCAATGCTCTACTCGATTACTCGCTTGAAATATTTGGAAACGTTTTTTAAAAAAAAAAAATCCGCCGTTTTCAAATGGGATGTTACATTTACTCACATGTATCAGCAATACTTTTATAATTAAGGAAAACAAAGAGGGGAGAGAGCAAGAGATATATGGAGAGAGATCGAAAATCATATTTAATTTGGTAAACAAGAAAACTGTTCTATCCTTCTTACGTTATATGATTTATTGGAAATTATTTGAGAGATATGCAATATTTTGTAAGAAAACTCCTGATGTATACTTGTATAGAAAGTACAACATAAAAGGGATGGTTAATTAGGGTTTTTTTTCATTAGAGAATATGTTATTAATTAATATTTTTTTGGTGAAACATTCTTAATTAATCTAGATTGCTAATATAATCTTCCACCAGTCTCGCACAAAGTGGCATGGACCTGGCTATTGACAATAGCCTGCTTACGATATAAAAATTATTAGGGAATGATAAATTAAATAAATGGATTGGGAACGCAATACTTAGATATAGTATGTTTTTTATAAATTTTTTTATCTTTAATATACCATATCTTATTGATTTTTACTGACATAAAAATATTTGTATCTACAATTTTTTTTACAGTTATATTTTCCTTTTATTTTTATTTACGCTGCGACGTCCCTATAAAAGGTTGGGATGTGAACTTGTTCCAAATGCATATATACACACACACACATACACTCACAGATATATATATATACACACACACACACACATACTGTATACACACACACATCTCTCGATTGGGACGGAAATGGAACCTTCGGCGAAGATACCAAACTTTTAAGGATCTTAATTATATACTGACATTTAAGGGGCATAAAAGTCAATTAACCAAAATGACCATGTTGACATGCAAACTAGAAAGCTTGAAACATAAGTTGAACATTTTCTAACTTTAGTAGAAATCATTTTCATTTTAGATTAATTTAGTCGCATAAGTTGAAAATGCATTCTATAAAGCTAATTAAGATGTAAAATCCAATAATTTTCAATGAAGTATTGTCTTCATAATCAATATAAAAAAATCAAGAGTTGATGATTGGGAGAACTTTGGATGTACAAACGCATATCCTTAGTGCTTCTTATATTTTAAATTTAAGGGCATGGTTCAAATTTCCCGTAAAGGGAAAATTAGCATGAATATATATATTCAATGCCAAAAATCAAATAAAAAAGCCACCTGGAGTTAGTTAGATAATAAGAGTGGCCTGGGGGAGAGTTCGGGTTTAAAGTTAATTAAATTTATTTAAAAAAAATGTTGGCGGCATGTTGATTTAGACATTTGTAAATATAGAAATCTCATTGTATTATAATAATTAAAATATCTGAGGCTAGCGTTGAATATAAATAGACACTAGCTAGAAATAGATTAAAGTGCGTGCTCTTGAAATATTAAAACTGGACACAAAATGAAGTTCATGTACTAGCAATTTTATGGGAAAATTACGCTCAGGTCCCAAGGAAGGGAATTAATCACAATAAAGTCCCTTGAAATCATGAAATTACACTGTGTAATTATTTGTGAATGTAAAATTACCACCTTGACCTTGCCTCTCTCCTGTCTCTCTCCTCTCTCCCTTATTCTTCTCTCTTTCCTCTCTCTTTCTTCTATTCCTCTCTTCGGTCTCTCTCCTGTCTCCCTTTTTGCAGACTCACCTTGCGAAAGAAAGCACAACGAGATCACTCATGGCTCTAGTTCCTCTCCTATACAGAGTACCCATTCGTTGCAGAGCAGTTGAAGGGAAAGAAAAGTCGATCTTTGATGCTTCATACGGTTTGGGTTTCCAAATTTGGGGTAACCAGTTGTGGATTTTGGATTTTGAAGTGGCGTTGTTGGGAGTATTACGAGTGGTGGGAGGTTTCTGAGATAGGAATCGACGAGGAGGGGAGTGAAGAACCGTCGTTTTGCTTATTTTCGAGTGCTTGTGGATTTTGTGATTTCGGACCTGCTCCAATATTCGACCTCTGCTTCTGTTTTGCTTACTCACGGTGATCACTTGAAATGGCTAACGACAAGACTACAGATCCGACGAACTTGCCTTTCTCTCATCCCCTGTTTCTTCATCCATCCTTCATCCTCTACTGTTTCTGGTTATTTTTCTAAAGGTTGTTGTAAATATACGTGAGAAATGAAAAACAAAATCCAGGTTTTCAAATGTGGCTGGGACGTTCAAGCTTAACTTCCGAGTTCGAACTTAACATCCCAGTTCGAACATATACAGACAGTCAGATAAACAATGTAACTGTGGCTGGCACGTTCAAGCTTAACTATGGATTTTTTTCATTTCTCACGTCCAGACGCAATTTACAACAACAAATGCTATATTAACAACAGAAAAAACATATTTTAACAACAACTTTTGAAAACCTGGAATTTGTTATTTCTGACTTCCAGAGACTATTTACAACAACAAATGCTATATTAACAACAGAAAAAGCATATTTTAACAACTTTTGAAAACCTAAAATTCGTTATTTCTGACTTCCATAGGCTATTTACAACAACAAATGCTATATTAACAACAGAAAAAAAAAACATTTTTTAACAACAACTTTTGAAAACCTGGAATTTGTTATTTTTGACTTCCAGAATCTATTTACAACAACAAATGCTATATTTACAACAGAAAAAGCATATTTTAACAACAACTTTTGAAAACTTGGAATTTGTTATTTCTGACTTCCAGAGGCTATTTATAACAACAAATGCTATATTTACAACAGAAAAAACATATATTTACAACAACCTTTAGAAAAATAACCAGAAACAATAGAGGATGAAGGATGGATGAAGGAACAGGGGATGAGAGAAAGGCAAGTTCGTCGGATCTGTGGTCTTGCTGTTAGCCATTTCAAGTGATCACCGTGAGTAAGCAAAACAGAAGCAGAGGTCGAATATTGGAGCAGGTCCGAAATCACAAAATCCACAGAGCACCCGAAAATAAGCAAAACGATGGTTCTTCACTCCCCTCCTCGTCGATTCCTATCTTAGAAACCTCCCACCACTCGTAATACTCCCAACAACGCCACTTCAAAATCCAAAATCCACAAATTTGGTTACCCCAAATTTGGAAACCCAAACCGTATGAAGCATCAAAGATCGACTTTTCTTTCCCTTCAACTGCTCTGCAACGAATGGGTACTCTGTATCGGAGAGGAGCCAAAGCCATGAGTAAACTCGTTGTGCTTTCTTTCGCAAAGCCGAGTCTGCAAAAAGGGAGACAGGAGAGAGACAGGAGAGAGGAGTAGAAGAAAGAGAGAGGAAAGAGAGAAGAATAAGGGAGAGAGGAGAGAGACAAGGTCAAGGTGGTAATTTTACATTCACAAATAATTACAGGGACTTCTGTGTAATTTCATGATTTCAAGGGACTTTATTGTGATTAATTCCCTTCCTTGGGACCTGAGCGTAATTTTCCCCAATTTTATTATCACATGCAACAACACCGCAGGATTATGATTAATACACGTAAATGTTTTTTGGTATTATCACATCAACTACACTTCCTAGGATTTGAACTTGTTTGCTCCTCCTTCCGAAGGTAAAATTGCTTACTATGTCAACACAACTTGTTGGGGATTAATACACATAAATTTAGCACTAATACATACTTCGTGTAAGTGATGACTTCCCATTTTTAGTAGATTTGAGGTATATTTTGATATATTTGGGAAGTCATTAATCCTAATTTAAAGAGATTTTATTGAGATTTTAAGATAAATCAATTTGGATACATTATTTGGGGATTTCAATTTAAAATAAAGGTTTTTGAGTTTAAGAAATAAATAATATTAATAGGAAGTTTTCTTAAAGAAAAGAAAAGAAACTAAGAAATAAAAATTTAGTTATTATAATTATTATTATTATATAATTGTTTTGTTTTGTTTTCTTTGACCAGGAGATCCGAGACAATTGATACGGAATTGAGGAAGAATTGAATACGTGTGGGGCCCACGATTTGAATCAATTTGAAGACCTAATCTAAAAGCTACAGAGGCGGAGATTAAAAAGGAGTGAGAGGCGGCTATTATTATGATCTCGCTGGACACAAAAACACGACTTGGAGGAACAAGATGCAAAGGCGCAAAACGAAGCAGACACTAGCGCAGACGCAGAACAGCAGAGGAGTGCTGAGAATTCAGATCTTCTTGTTCTTTCTTTTACTCCATTCTCAAATCTGGAATCTTAATTTTGTTATGGATTTTGTTATAACCATGTGTGGCTAATTCTCTTTTCAACCTAGAGGACCTATGAATTTGTTTGGGTTTTAGAGATTATTCCCATTTTTAGTTTTGCTTAATTTTATTTCAGTTTATTTAATCATGTGTTTATTGCTATTGCTTATTGATTGATCACCATTGAGCGTGTTTTGGGGATTTAGGGTTGAACTTGGAAGAGGGAATCCTAAATTGACCGTGGGAATAAATAATGTAGAATTAGGTTTAAATTTAATGTGAAATTAGATTTTAATCTAATTTGCGTCTAGGATAGGAATATCCTGCAAAGCTCGCATAATCACATTAGAGTAAACCCGATCTAAAACGCATCTTATTTAGTTGTGTGAGGCATTACATAATTAATTAAGATAGGTATATAAATGGACCTAAGTCATTTATAGACATTGATACTCTAGATGAGCTGAGTAGTAAGTTAAGTCAAAATTAATTTAGTGGGGATAAAATCTAGGAAACAAATAAGGGATTAGTGACTTCTAGGTTCTCATTAAATTAGTGTGGTAGTTTCTTTGTTTTAATTTTAATTTCTTTTCTCTTAATTAAATTGATCTGGTTTGCTCAACTTAATCGAAATTGTTCAATTAATATTTAACTCGAAGTTGTGGTAAAGTCGCCGTGGGAACGATATCTTTCTTATCACTTTATTATTTGGTGCAGATATCTTTTATCATGAGTTTATGAAACTTAAAGTTTTGCCCTATCAAGTTTTTGATAAGAAAGTAAGCAACTAAAACCACAACTAATAATGGAGCAAAAAGAGTCACTAAAAGAGAAATAATCCGTAAAAGCACTGATAAAATTCTGCCGCATCCATTCTTTCTCGCCCATAAACTTCTTGACTTCTTCACTGCCCAGACGTAAAAGCGTAGTGAGATTAACACTACTATTATCAGAATCAAATAAACCCAAACCCTATACAATTTTACATCCTTCAAGGGCGATAGAAATCTGTCATTCCAAAGATGATCTGGGATTATAATAACCATGGCATTAACGAATGCAGCTGCAAGCGATGTGAGAGTTATACACATGCCCATCGATAGTATCCATATCACAGCTTTATTCTTGAGAGGAAACATTCCACTTACGAGCAAGAGGGTAACACCAAGTGATGAAATAAAAGAGATCGTAACGTAAAATAAATACGTCGCAAAATGAGGATGAAAATTAGAGTTTGAAGCCATAGCTTGTCCGGGACAATACGTGCCATTATCATGAAGGATGGTGCAGTTGAGATCATATGATGATGAAGTGACAGTATTGCGGACTTGATTTGATGATGAGGTGGTATTTTCTTCAGATGGTAATGATAAGCCTTGTTGAATAAAGCTACCAGGTGGATTAATCAATGCTTGAAAGGTTATAGTTGCTATAACAGTAGACACTAGACTCAGATTCCCCCTCATCTCTTCAAGCCATTCATCCCCATGCCTCAACCAATCTCTAAAAATTTTCTTCCCTTTTGATCATTGACAACATGTGATATATTTCACATATTTTGAAGTCTTTTGGACTTTGTTCTTGGAGGATATCGTGGGCTGTGAAGCCTATGTTGTTCTTAAAGTTTGCAATTCCTCGTATTTCTCGAATAGACAGGAGATACCTCACCACCTAATAAATACAAACATAATGATAAAGTACTTGAGCAAATATGATTTTTAAATATGATTTTAAATTTTCTATATGGTGTTCATAAATAACCCTCAACTTGTTAATAGAACAACTAATTAATTGTTACACTTTAATATATACTGCCTCCACTCCTGTATATACATCGAAGAACTTTACAAGGTGTCTTTGTCCATTTTGTGAATCATCTTATGGGTCTATTGAATCATAATTCTTTTCCCATGTATGCACTGTATTAATTGGAAATTTAACTGTGATATAGGAGTAGTATAGTCAGGGAATGCGAATAGAAAATTCATATGGTAGTGGGGTTTAGTACAATTAATAAAGATAATATTTGAAAACTAATTCAATTTTATGATAACTTTATTACTTTAACTAGCTTTAACTAATTTTTTTTAGTACGTCTAAATTAATCATGCATATAAATTAGAAAAAACATAACGTTTATCACAATGGGAAAAAAGGATAATAAAAGAATATTGTACCTCAACTCGCTTGAACTTGGAAGCTAAATGGAGAATGGTGTCCCCAGCCCGATCAGGACGCAGAAAGATGTAAGGACGAGGCTCGCCTGCCGCAATATTGGCCGAGGCATAGTCCAATTTAACCAAAGTTTCGAGAGTCTGTAAATGGTTGTATATGACACAAATGAAAAACAGTTCTTTCTTCTCCATCACCAAGACTTACAGAATCTGGCCTTGCTAAGATCAACTCTTGCACAACCTCGGTTCGTCCTCTCATAGCTGCATAGTGCAGAGGAATTCTTTCTTCTTCATCACGAGCCAAGCATAGCTCATTATTCAATAACAGTAGCCTCCGCACGATGAGCAGGTTACCCTCTGCAGAAGTCAAGTGAAGGGATGTTCTTCCAGAAGAATCCGCACTAACGGCGAGTTCGTGATTGTGATTGAGAAGAAACTCTGTGAAGAGAACATGACCTAGCAGTGCTGATGTGCGTAAAATGTTGCCAAGGATTGTTTCTGTGTCTGGTTGTGTTGTTTCATCTGGCTGTGTTGTTGCGTCTGTCTGTGTTGTTAACCATTGCGGCAAAGCTTGTGCATCACCAAGAACAGCTGCCCGAAAGAGAACACTGAGATCACTCATTTGGACACTCATTTGGTCGCTCATTTCGTCGTCCCTGACGTTGATGAGTTCTATCTCTCGCGTTACGTGCGTAATGTTTCAGTATATGGTACCCTTTATATATAGATGGCTAGTTATAATCTTGCTCCCTATCATGCACTGCCTTTCTACTTATACTCCTTCGTCCTTACTAGAAGACCCATTTACCATTCACCTTATTTAGTAATTTGATTAGATTAAGGAAGTTAGTTAATATAACATATATTTTCTAAAACACTATATTTATCTTTTTTAATTTCACCATTCCCTCTCCTCCTTAATTATTGTTGAGGAAATTAATAGGGGTAAATTAGGAAAAGAATTGATAAATATATTTTTTAAAAAAAAATCTTACATTTAGAACAAAAATCAACTCTATGAAGAGGTCCTATATTAAGGATATGAGGGAGTACTACAAAACAGAGTAAGACATATAAGTATTACTTTTGGTATTGAAACTACCTAGAAACTTTTTAATTATATGTGCAAGAACGATAATTTTCTAAAAATTATAAATTTAGGAGATAAAATAGAGTGACATTTTCAATTTAAGTCTACATATTTGTAATAAGCATTTTTTAAAGGGTTAAGGTTTATTTTTGCCCGAAAGTACACGCCGAGGACCAATTTTGCCATGGAAGTTTTTCGTGGAGCAATGTTGCCCCGGAAGTACAAATAAAAACGTAGTAATGTTGCCCTTCCGTTAATTGCCCTAACGGTCAAACATTAGTTGACCGCATTATGCTAATGTGGATTGTCCACATGGCATCTTTGTCACTTTTTTAAGTAGCAATTTTGCCTCAAAAGTACACGATCAGAAGCAATTTAGCCCTGAAAGTTTTTTTTTTTTTTTTGTCTCAATGTTGCCCCGGAAGTCTAAAAACATATGATATGATTAAATAACTTATTTAGCTTCCTTAATCTCTCCAAAAAAAAGTCAATTCGGTCTTATAATTAGGACCAGAGGTAGTATGAAAAGTAACTTATTTAGTTTTTTTTTTAATTTCTTCAAAAAAAAAAAGTCAACCTAGTCTTATAATTATAATTATGACGGAGGGAGTAGGGGTGGCAATTAATTAATTTTTTTTAAAAAAAAAAAAAAAAGTAAACATAGACTTCTTCTTCCTCCATAGCGTCCTCCATCACAGGAATTCTTCAATCAAACAATAACCACCGACTGACGCGAATTTATCCGGAAAAATGTTTCGAAAAAATCAAACAAAAAAATAAGAACGAATTTGTTCAAACAGAAGATCAAACGAGTATGTCGCAGGCAGTTTAAACGAATTTTTCCAAACAACAATCAATTGCCCAACGGAATTATCTACACGAACGATTAATGAACCTCTGGTGCATTGTAAGCAGAGATGACTGAGAGAATAAAGCTTACAAAAGTGTCAAATACAATTAATTAGGGTTGTTAACGGAGGGGCAGCATTGCTATGTTTTTAGATTTCCGAGGCAACATTGAAACAAAAAACAAACAAAAAAAACTTTCAGGGCAACATTGCTCTTTGAAGTGTACTTCCTGGGTAAATTTGATACTTAACCCAAAAAAGATGCCACGTGGATAATCCACATCATCATAATTGGGTCAACTAACGTTTGATTGTTAGGGCAGTTAACAGAGGGGCAACATTGCTCGTTTTTATGCTTCCGGGGCAACATTGCTCCACAAAAAACTTTCAGGACAAAATTGGTAAATAATGTTAACCTTTTTCTAAAATACTTCCTTTGGGAAAAAAAAAATGTAAGATCTTGTTCTGTTTTATCTCACTCTAATTCGTGTTATCTCCTAAAGTGACATAAGATTTCAAATAACAATTATACATCTAAGCTAGTATTTTTACTATACATGATAAATCTTGCATTTAAATATCTAATTATCATCTAAGTGATAAGTCTGCATATTGTTTATATTTTATAGTGAAAATACTAGCTTAGATGTATAATTATTATTTTAAATTTTAAATGGTTTTTCAACATTCTCACATAGCTGGCATGTGGGGATACTAACAATTATTTTTTTCCAAAAAAAAAAAAAAAAAAATAGGTATTCAAATTTTTCTCACAAAAAATTTCATGAAATTTTTTTTCTCTTAAATAATTTCATGTGAAATTATTTTAAAGAAAATTCATGAAAAATAAAATAAAAAGATTTTTATTTCAAATATTTTCAATAGAGAGAAATATTTTCTCACGGATATTCTAAGATAAATTCTTCTCTCAGAATTTTCATGAATAAAGCAACTTTTATCTTGAAATCTATTTCTCTCGCACTTTGGATTATGAGAAATTCTCACCGTTTTTTCTGAGTTTCTCATGAATTTTGGTAATGAAAAAACTCTGCTTTGCTGGTAATAGTAGAGGAATTTATTGTGAAATTTTGACAAATAAAAAAGTGGCTAACACAAAGATGAAAGCAGATTCGCTGCAATTTTTTAATTAATAATTTTTAATATAATAGAAAGGATGTAAATTAAAGATGTATATAAGAAAGTAAGAATGTCCTGTCAATTATCAAGGGGGAAGAACGTGTTTCGGTGCCTATCCAAAGGATAGACACCACGAACCTATCCAAAGGATAGACACCGCGAACCTATCGCATCTAGACAGTTCGAATGCGATTTGAATGAAATCAGATTTTATTTTTATTTTTAAAAAAAAAAAATTTTAATGGGTAGTAAATCTAAAATAAATATAATCTCTTAACTAATATTTTTTTAAAAAAATTATTTTTTTATTCAAAAACCAACAGTTAAAATCAGTCAACATTTCTTCGTACTTTTCAACTTTTTGTCCTAAAAGAAAAAACCATTTATACTTTTCAGCAGAGGGTCGGTTTCTAATTATAATGTCGATATACGCAACTAATCATTGGTTATATGAGGGAAATAATTCCAAGTTGAAAAATTCAACTATGTTAAATGATTGTCTTCTTCCAAACCTCTCTTTTCACATCAAAAGTGATCATATAAATAATTAAGACATGGTTAACTCAGTAGTCAAAAGTCATGAGACATAGGGGATTTGCCTTTTTGATATTCTTAGCAATTGTGGCACTTCAAGGAATAATAAGAGAGGGAGGGAAGGACCTCATAAAATATAATAAAGTGAGATCGGAGAGGCTTTTCATATTTTCATCCCCACCTCTCATATTTTTCATCCAAAGGTTTCCTTGTCTCTATGTTTCATGCAGTGGAGGAAATTGAAAGCTAAGTATTCTAGCTGGCATAAAGAGTCCATTTCTGATTTTGATATCAATGTTAAGACAATCGTTTCAGTTGAAAGTTCAACTATGGCGTACCCCTCACTTGTTATCTATTAATTAACTCTATATACTACTTGCACGTAATAGCTAAACCTGCAGGAATTCTAACTTAACTGACAAAAAGAGTCATTTTCTGATTCTGATATAAATCGCACAAATCAATAATCGTTAGAGCTTAAGACGATAGTTTTAAGTTGAAAGTTCAACAATGGTGAGCCACGCTCTCTGTATCTTCATTCCTACCTCTCATTTGTTATCTAAATAGAAGAATATTCTCCTACCTCTCATTTGTTATCTAAATAGCAGAATATTCTAAGTTAACTGTCAAGTTTCTGATTTCAAACCGGAAAAGCATACACATGCAAAATGCTTTTTTCCAAGTAGCAATTTCATTTGAATACTGTTGACTTAAAAAATCTCATTTGAATACATGCAACAACACTACAGAAATTTGTGTATGAATAAGTAACGATGATACTAATAATCATAAAAACAACGTACAAAGTTTGCTTCTTTGCCGAAGAACGTATAGAACTGATTAATAGACAAGATGATCATACACATCAACAACATCTTGATTAAGGTAGGTGCTGTTGAGAGAATCATTGAGTGACGGCATAGTGTGACATTTATGAGCAAAAAAGTCAATTAACCAAAACATATATATATGTTGAAATGCAAACTAGAAAGTTTGAAAAGTAAGTTGAAAATCCTAGAGGTTGAAAACTTTATAACTATAGTTGAAACCATTTTCCATTAATTCATTCATATATAAGTGCAAAATTCTCGTTAAAAAGCTACAATGTTAACCCTTAAAGTTGAGTAAGAATATTTTTGAATAGGTTAATACATTCTTTGGTCCCTCAAGTTTATTCTCATTTTGGTTTTGGTCCATCAATTAAATCAATTGGGTCTTATATTAAAGACCAGAGAGTTAGATAACTAATTTAGAAAAGTTGAGGAAATAAGTTAATTTAGTTATTCATACAAAATTTGTGTTGACTTCCCTAAAATACCCTCTTAATCATTTGTAGTGAAACTGTCTCATGGAAATCAACACTATTTTAACATGTGCAACGAATAAAAGTAATTTAGATAAGATGACAAAAACATTTAGAGGAAAAAATTATAAATTTAAAAGACAAAGTAGATTGAGGTATTACCTTTAGAATTTCAAACCAACCATTAAAATAACACCTATATTTAGAACTAGAAGGAGTATAGTGACGGAATTCTGACATTGTCATATCCTAGCACGTGTTTGGGAGAAAACAGATTCAAATTTTTAATAAAGCACCAAATATCCTTAATAAAATATAGGGAATTACATTATTAGCAAGTTCATATATTTGTTTTTTCCCAGATATGTGTTAGTGCTCATCCAAAAAACGTAATTTTATAGTGCATGGTACTTAATTCAAGTTGAAACTCCAATGACACTACTTCATTGATACTCCATGCATGGTACTCTTATTTCCAGCCTCTCATTTCTTATCAACTGAATGAGATAAATGATTGTATATATAACTATAAATATTTAAAAAATGGTTGACTCAGTCAATATATGGGCCCAACAGGAACGTGGCTCCGTTCTGTCACTTTGCTCAAAAGTCACTGGACTTTTCACACAACGACTTTCATATATTGTTTTTGATGATAGTGGAAGACATCTAAAGCAAAAATAAAAAAAAAATAAGCAAAAAAACGTTTCAATATGCCGAATGTTTTGCATCTAAATTGTCCCTTTAAGTATTTGGTTTTTGATATAACACAAAGACTTTATGTAATCCATGTAACTGATCTCACCTAATAAAAAAAAGACTTTGTTGTTGTTGTTTTATGCCGACGGTTTTGCATCCAAAGGTACCCTCATTTCTACTTTTAACGAAATATTGGAGGAATCTTCTTTTAACGTTGTCTAAACCGGTTTCCAACAAAACGTACATCAATTCGTTAGCTTAAGACAATTATTTATAGCTGAAAGCTCAACGGTTAATTCTCTGCTTCTCGTTTCATATACCCTTCCTTCCTACCTAGCTTTCCATACCACGTGATCTGTTTCTAATCAACATTGATATGCTTTGTTTTAGATTAGCTTTTGAAAAATAACTTTTATGATTTACGAGATAAATATCTCAGAAAAGTTTTGTCTCGACTTGCGCAAAAAGGCTTTTGTAACTACAGTTTTAGAGCTACTCAAACACTCACAATTTAATTATTTGTCATATTAAAGCAATCATACAAGTTTGTAAAAGGGTCTATTGGAAGGGGTTAATCCCTCAAAACGTAGTAATGCAAAGTTTGAACCCCTACAAGAAGAGAGTTATATATATTTAGTGTCTAATAATATTTTAAATAAGATTGTCTTCATCAGGAGTACACCAATACCTATAATAAGAAGAAAAACCAAGCATTCAAGTTGAAAGCTCAAAATGTATAGTTTGACACTAAATATAATACCACAATCAATCAACTTGACTTTCTAAATTTACAAAAAAATTCATAAACTATTCCTATTAATTGTATAAATTAAATGTAAAAGAACACCTTTAGTTCTCTAAAATTGCATCTATTAAGTCTTCTAGGACTGGAGGTAGTATGTTATATTTATTTATCTTCCTTAATCTCTAAAAAAAATTAACTATTTCTTATATTTAGAATTAGGAGTAGTATGTTATATTTTCTTTAATAGGCTAATTAATGATGGAAGATTTTGCACGACGCAAAGTTTTGGGAGAATTCATATATATATGATAGGTAGTAAAATTTTGAAGGATAGGAAATAATTTCCAATTCATTTCTTCCTGGATAAATAACATTGTTGTTTTGAACTAATGAAGTATCTTGGGGCCGGGTTAGAAATTAAAATCTCCTGTGACAAAGAAATTCTTGTAATGGAGATCCAAAATGAGAAATTTAGGGATATATATGCATATTCTCGGTAGTAGGAAGACCCAGAAATCTGAATATGTTATGCCGGGAGGGATCTCTCTCTGATAGAAAACATTTTTTTGTGAATTGCTGTAAGGAACCAAAGAATCTCCTGCATTACTTGTTGCGGTGGCCAGATCTTTCCATCACGCATTAATTGAAATGTTTCTTTTATACCAAATACTACCTTCTAAATATAAGACATGATTTTTTTTTTTTGAGATTAAGGAAGCTAAATAAGTTACTTAATCATATCATATTTTGTGTATCTTTAAATTATATATCAGTTTATTAGTCAAACTAATTAGTTTGGAGAAAAAAATATAAATATAAATACTCTAAAATAATTTAATTAACTTCTTTAATCTCTCTAAAAAAAAGTTAACTTTGTCTTATATTTAAGACTAGATTGAATAATATTTATCATACATAACAATCAATTATTTACACAGTCAAACAAGGCAGATTTTCTCTCTATTTATATTTATAGGAAAAATATACTTCCGTATCAACTAACTTTTCTCTCAAACCAATAAAAAGTAGTAAAGAAAAGTGTAAGTAACTTCCAATATTACCCCTACTAATTGCCTAAACTTTAAAATCATATTAATTATTACATCACACACACATTAATTAAATGAGATGTAATACGCATAATTTATGGTGGGGCCCATATATATATAATTATATATATGTGGGAAATTAGAGAATTTAAGGGGCCCCCACCATTTCATGCAAAATGACTTAGGAAAATTGTGAAAAATCCTAGAAGGCAATGAAATAATTATTTGAGTTAGGAGAGTATATTATCTCTAATTGTGATAATTTGATAAATTATGAGCTTGGAGAAATTGAATAAGAATGCTTCTTCCCTCTCAAATTCTAGAATAATGCGTAAAACAAATAATTAAGAAAAGTATCAACTAGTGATAATAAATAAGTTTTAAACCCATATTATGCTTTGTATATATATATATATTATTTCACTCTTAATTGGAAAATTTTGTGAAAAATAAGTGAGTTTAGGTATTTTTAAGCCCTTTTTGTATATGCTTCTTATTTCCTCCTATCCTTACTATAAGTTATGCGTGTCCAAGAACCGGTAAAATATTGATCAGTGAGTTTTTACCTTCACCTCTTCCGGAAGTTAATTCGGAAAAGTCGGCCTAATAAGAGAAATAGGAAAAATCCGGTTCGGTTTATAACTCAACATCCGGAGATATAATTATATGGACATATTTGGAATCGAATTTTTGTCCAGAAGTTGATGATTCCGAAAACGATTTTCGAATCGGACGCGCCGGACACGTTTTTTCAAAAACTTCAATCGGGGACCGGGGATCTAAGTTAAAATAGTGAATCTGCAAAGTTATGAATTCAGAATTTTGAGATTTTCCGAGGAAGTCCAGTTTTTTTTCAATTTTTTTTCCTTTTTTTTTCCTTCTTGGAAGACAATATCTTAAATTACCAAAGTGCATGAGCACTTTTCATTTCACACCTGACTTAGAAGAAGTAATAAAAAGTGACTTAGTGAAAAGTGATTCCTATAAATTAAAAATTGCATTGAAAGATGCCCGGCATTAGGATATTCAAACTCCAAAGAACGATGAAAAAAATAGGGGTAACGGTGTAGTGGTGATTTTACTCTTATAGGGCATCGAAACTCGATTTGTCGATTGGTCTGTTGCGTTACATACGCAGACGGGCCACTAGTGAACATTTCACGTTTTTTCCGTAAAAAAAAGGTACGACCAGCGTCGTAACACTAATCTTGTGCCTTTGCTTAAATGCATATATGTGATAGATACGTCGTAGACCGAGGGTTCTAAGCCGTATGTTTTTCTAATAAACCGTCAAGTCCATTGTTGTTTTCCATTGTGGGGCTTTAATACTTAACGTAATGCTTATATTTTGTCCGCAGCTTGGTCCATTATCCGTCCTATTGTTTGGGTTTGAGATTAAGTCAAATTGTCTTGAACCAATTTTTTTTTACCCCGGACCAGATCGGGTCGAACCATGTTTATCAAATCGATTCAACTAGACCTCGAAAAAAAAATTTTGGACAACCCTACTATAAGTCATGTCGAAACATCTCGCTGGAAGTAATTAATAAGAAGTGATTAACTTATTAACTTTGCCTGAAAATAAAATATGTTTCAACTTTATCAATATGTAAGAGCATAAAGAATTATTATATTAATTAATGTCCCACCTAGTAACTTATATTTGGGACCATCAATTCCTTTTAGAAAGCGCCATATACAAGACATGGGAGGGAATATCTTTCTAAGTGTTTTTTAAATGGATTTTGAGTGTCTTTCATTAAGCTCATGCTGTAACTAAAATGGATATTTCCTTCAATGCATATATTTGTTGTTTTGAGGGTTCCAAGCGCTTTAAAAAAGTTTATGCAAGTATTTACAGAACATGCGCTAACTCAATTAGATCCTCACATAAATAGAATTTGAACTAACCTTAAGGTTATAAGCTAACTTTTTACTAACTAAATCAACCATCGTTTGGTTTCAATGCATGTGCTCTTTTTCAGTTGAAGGTCTGATCCCTATATATGTTCTTCATTTGTTTTTTGTTTTTTTTTCGTTTCCCACCCGGCTCACTGGTTTTGGTTTTCGCCCGATGTCTGGATTAATCCTAGCGACCACGGTTGTGGAAGATCCACAAGCCCAATATCATTTTCTCCATTCTCACACTGTATATATTCCTCATAATTGTCAAACTGGCCTAAGAATTAGAATTTGGGCTATCAAGTACAAGTCTGAATTTTACCCTCACACTGTATGTGTGTAAATTACTAATTTTATCAGGTTTTTAATTGGGGAGTATACGAGTTACATGGTATCCGACACACATGATCACAACTCTCGTCAATGGATAAGGGTTTCCACGTCACTCGCGGGTTCGGACAAAACGTCCCCTTCCTGACAAGCCACCCACAAAAAATTCCGTTCCCGAAATAAAGCAAGTTAGCCCGCATCCAAAAACCGACACGTGTCCGTTTATCTCGACCTTTTCTGCCAGCTCCGCCGCGAGATTCCCATTGACGGTGGCCGCCTTCCCGGTTACCGGTCTCCCTTTCTTCCTCACACCGTACCACCAGCGAATCGAATCTTTAAGTATTATTCTCCCTCTGGATGAGTTCCAATAAATCCCAAATCGGCCTCGTCTTGTTTTGTATTCGTTCAGTGTACATGCTTATCTGATGTTCGTGGATGGTTTTAATATTTCGGCGAGGTTGGGTTCTCCGTTGCCGGTGGTGAGGATGAGCGGTTTCCCGGTATGATGCGGTTGTAATTCCCTGTTTGTTTACTCAGAAATGTTAGATCTATTCATCGGGTCTCATGTTCGATCAAAAACCTGGTTCCACAAGAGAAAAAAACTGGCTTCATTTGGTTGATTCCTTCTGATGTTTTCTTCGAATTTATACGCATGTTATTGGATTGCCAATTGTACAACTCGTACAATTAGATTTTTATTTTTATTTTTTCCTTCTTTATTTCCCTGTCCCTTCGTTGGGTTCTTGAGCTTGTACAGTTAGTGTTTAAGAATTAAGATGGAGAGGTTTGAAAGAAATTGAAGTATCTTCCGTTGTTTCTGGCATTTCGGTGCACTTTTTTAGTGTTAAAAGTGGCAAAAATGAGCATGAGTGACTGAGAGCGATGCCGAGGAAGAATCGGTACAAGAAGTTCAAGTCCCGGCTGATATTGATTGGCATATGCTTGATAAATCGAAGTTTTAATTTTCTTCCTCGGTGCTGCCCTTTTCTCAGGGGTTTCAGGTACTCTGTGCCCTATTGTTGTATTGAAAACCAGGCAGCAAGTAGCTCAATCTCAAGTTTCTTGTATCCAAACTGCATTTTCACTTATTAAGCGTGAGGGTTATCGAGCATTGTACAGAGGTTTTGATCGATACTTCCTCGATGGGTACAATTCCAGCTCGAGCACTATATATATGCGGCTGCCTTGGAGATTACCAAGAGTAATGAAGGTACTGTCACGGTTAGGTTAGGGCTTGCAGAACCAACTATTATGTTAACCTTTCAAGCTTTAAGTACATTTGGGGGCTTCATACAACAAGGTTGATGTATACTGTCACGGTATTATTGTATTATGTTAAACATTTCAAGCTTTAAGTACATATGGGGGCTTAATTAATCATGCATATTTTAGGGGGTTTTGTGATTTATTTGGTCCTTAAATGCATCCATTAGGGTTAAAATGTGATTAATAGTGATTGTATGAGAAATTAGAGTTGAAGAGGTAAAGTAATGGTAATAAATCTTGCTATTACTATTAATTAATAGAATTTTGGGAATATATCATGTTACATAACTGAAGAAATTAGACTTCCGAAATGACTGTCAAGTACTAAAATTACAAACAGAGAAGGACTCTAATTTCTAAAATTACACTAAATATCAACACGAAAATACTCCGTTTTTGCAGCTGAAAGTTAGGGCAATGGGAGATTCAATGTTTTTATTCCCATTCCAGGAAGAGGCCAACACTTCCTCCATTATTCTCACCATCACCCATTGATTATTCATCTCACCTTAGCTTTCATCCATTCCTTCTCCCATCATCATCAACGTGCCATTTTTTTTATAGAAAAAAAAAAGGAAAACAAAATTGTGCTGTCCTTGAGAATCCGGTAAGATAATCTATATTCACCATTCAAATTTTTTTCACTAATGCAAATTTTACCATTCAAATATTTTTAAAAAATTTAATTTTCTCGTGAATAGTACTTTAAATTTTTTTAAAGTATATACTTACTATATTTTACCCTAACTTTGAGCTTCACCAAAGGAGAGAAAAGGGAAAAAAAAACGGTGGGCTTTTGACAAGGGGATGACAATGAGCCTTAGCAGCAAAGGAGAAAAGCCTAGTCCTATTGATACTCCCTTAATATGGATATTATAGGAAAATCATGTCATATTTATTACAAGGTTCCTTTATTATAATTAACTCACTCACTTGACTTGCTTAACCTAATCAGATTACCGAAATAGGTAATATGAGTAATTAATTAAGAAAAAATGAAACCTAGAAGAACTTGTCTTTTAGTAATATGTCCTCCTTATGAATGAGTGGCCGGTGATATGAATATTTATTCACATTGTATCAGCAATACTTTTATAATCAAGATTAGGGTTTTTTCATTAGGGAATATGTTATTAATTAATATTTTTTTGTGAAAAATTATTAATTAATCTAGTTTGCTAATATATCTTCCACCAGCCTCGCACAGAGTGGCATGGACCTGGCTATTGACAAGAGCCTACTTACGATATACAAATTATTAGGGAATGATAAATTAAATAAATGGATTGGGAACGCAATACTTAGATATATTATTTTTTATAATTTTTTTATCTTTAATATACCATATCTTATAAATTTTCAACTGACATAAAAATATTTTTATCTACAAAATCATTTTTTTACATTTATATTTTCCTTTTATTTTAATTTACGCTGCGTGGTCCAATGGGAGCACTTTAGATGTACAAACGCATACCCTTAGTGCTTCTTATATTTTCAATTTAAGGGCATGGTTCAAATTGCCCATAAAGGGAAAATTAGCATGAATATATATATATATATATATAAGGGCATGGTTCAAATTTCCCATATAGGGAAAATTAGCAATGCTAAAGATCAAATAAAAAAGCCACCTGGAGTTAGTTAGATAATAAGAGTGGCCTGGGTGGAGTTAGTTTAAAGTTAATTAAATTAAAAAATGTTGGCGGCATGTTGATTTAGACATTTTTAAATATAGAAATCTCATTGTATTATAATAATTATAGTATCTGAAGCTAGCGTTGAATATAAATAGACACTAGAAATAGATTAAAGTGTGTGCTCTTGAAATATGAAATCTGGACACAAAATGAAGTTCTTCATGTACTAGCAATTTTATTATCACATGCAACAACACCGCAGGATTATGATTAGTACACATATTATTATTATTATTTGGTTTTATTACAATAAGTGTGATTCTTGAGATATTCGGTGATTAATACACAAAAATTAATACACAAAAATTTACCACTAATATATTCTTACTCTAAGAAAGAGAAAAACTAAAAGCACAACTAATAATGGAGTAAAAAGTGTCACTAAAAGAAAAATAATCCTAAAAGCCCTGATAAAAATCTGCCACATCCATTCTTTCTACCTGATAAGCTTTCTGATTTCTTCCGTGCCCAGAAGGCAAAGCGCAGTAAGATTAACACTGCTATTATCAGAATCAAATCAACCCAAACCCCATACAGTGCTCCATCCTTCATTCAAAAGATGTATGGGATTATAAAATTCATGGCTTCAATGAATGCAGCTGCAAGCGATGTGAGAGTGATACACATGCCCATCGATAGCATCCATATCACAGCTTTATTCTTGATAGGAAATACTCCACTTACGAGCAAGAGGGTAACACTAAGTGATGAAATAAAAGAGATCGTAACGTAAAATAAATACCTCTGAAAATCAGGATGAAAATTAGAGTATGAAGCCATAGCTTGTCCAGGACAATACGTGCGATTATCATGAAGGATGGTGCAGCTGAGATCATATGATGATGAAGTGACATTATTGAGGACTTGATTTGATGATGAGGTGGTATTTCCTTTTGAAGGTAATGATAGGCCTTGTTGATAAAGCCACCAGGTGGATTGATCAATGCTTGAAAGGTTATAGTTGCTATAACAGTAGACACAAGACTCAGATTCCCCCTCATCTCTTCAAGCCATTCATCCCCATGCTTCAACCAATCTGTCAAAATTTTCTCACGAAAATTTTCTTCCTGTTTGACCATTGTCAACATGTGATATATTTCACATATTTTGAAGTCTTTTGGACTTTGTTCTTGGAGGATATCGTGGGCTGTGAGGCCTATGTTATTCTTAAAGTTTGCTATTCCTCTTGTTTTCTGGAATGGACAGGAGATAGCTCACCACCTAAATAACAAACATAAAGATAAAGAATTTGACCTAATATGATTTTTAAATATCATTTTTCTATATGGTGTTCATAAATAATCCTCAACTTATTAATATGACACCTAATTAATTGTTCACGTTAATATAGAAGTTAATTGAATTAGTTAATATGACATGTATTTTCTAAAACACCCTATTCATTTTCTTTAATTAATTTCCTCATTCACTCACCTCTTTAATTATTGTCAAAGGAGCATCAATAAAGGTAAATTAGGAAAATATTGACAAATATAAAAACATAGATATTACATTTAAGACAAAAAGGTCCTATATTAAGGACATGAGGGAATACTACGAAATAGTGCAAGACATATGTATTTCTTTTTGGTATTGAAACTAGCTAGAAACCTTTTAAATTATATGTGCAAGAAGGATAATTTTAAAAAATTATAAATTTAGAAGATAAAATAGAGTTACATCTTACATTTAAGTCTACATATTTGTAATAAGCATTTTTGAAAATAATGTAAGATCTTGTTCTATTTTATCTCACTCTATTTCGTGTTATCTCCTTTAGTCATTTAAGATTTCAAATAATAATTATACATCTAAGCTAGCATTTTTACTATACATGATAAATCTTGCATTTAAATATCTAATTATCATCTAAATGATAAATCTGCATATTATTTATATTTTATAGTGAAAATACTAGCTTAGATGTATAATTATTATTTTAAATTTTAAATGACTTTTCAACATTCTCACATAGTTGGCATGTGGGGTCGTGAGGGTACTAACAATTATTTTTAAAAATATATATATTCAAATTTTAATCACAAAAAATTTCATGAATTTTTTTTTTCCCTCAAATAATTTCATGCAAAATTATTTTAAAGAAAATTCATGAAAAAAAATGCATATATTTTTTGTTCAATAGTTTTCAATAGAAAAAAATATTTCCTCACGGATATTCTATGATAAATTCTTCTATCAGAATTTTTCATGAATAAAGCAACTTTTATCCTACAATCTATTTCTCTATCACTTTGGATTGTGAGAAATTCTCACCGTTTTTATTTTTCACTTATATGTACTGAAGGCAATTCGGTAATTTTGGGAGTTAACACATAAAGTAAATATTTTGGGAGCATTTCTAGAATTCGAACTAAAAGAACATAGAAGCACCCCAACACCACTAAGCCAGTAGCTTCTTTTTCTTACCAAACTACAGTTTGAATAATAATAATAATAATAATAATAATAATATTATTATTATTATTATTATTATTATTATATAATTTCCTTATCTTTTTCACAATCAGAGTAAGGAGCAGAGGAGCGACACCGCTTGGGCTGAACCAATGGGAGACCTAAATCTGAAAAAAGAGGAGTTACGGGTTCAGGAGAGGGGGAGCCGAAAAGAAGCCACTGTTCATCATCATCAATCGCCTTTTTACAGAAGAGAGCGATTTGGCGAAAACTAGAGCAAAGCCGAGTGAGAGCCAGAGGAGAAGAGAGAGGTGTTCGGTTCTATTAATCAACTCCACGGGAGTACGAGAGGACTGTGGAGCTGACTGAGTTTGAGGACTGAACGTGCCGTCAACAAGCTTGAGAAGGGAGAAATCTGATTCTTATGCATCGAAGCCCTCTGAACCAGAGAAGAACCTGAAATACCGAGCTCACCTGTGCTGTTTTTGTTCTCTGAGGTGGTGTCGGTGCTGCTGCTGCTTCTTTTAGCGATGTTGACGGAGGTTGAAAGTTGAAAGACCAGAGCAGAGGGGGCTGTTTCATTCAACCCTTATCGTTATCATTGTGCGAGCAAGGAGACGATAATTGCAGAGTGGGAGGCGGTGACTTTTGCCATTCTTGGTTTTGGAAAAAAAGAAAAGAACAAAAAAGGCTAACAAAATACAATTATTTAGTTTATAATTAAAAATAAAAATCTCGTTGGCAAAAAAATAAAAATCCCAACGTGAGGGAAGTTGCTCAATAAAGTCATTTTTACTGAACCTTAGTTAATTAGCCAATCAGTGTTTAAATAAGGTGTTTTAAAAAAAATAAGTATAATTAACTAATTTAACTACTATAATTAATCTCTCCAAAATTAAGTAAATATGTTCTATAATTAAAATTGGAGGAGTAAATCATAACTTACAATGACTGATATTATTTAAGGCCGTTGTAAGTTTAACATTAACAACCATTATTTATTTGAACTAATCATTTATTTTTATTTTTATTTAAAAATAAAAAGATCAATTTAAGAGTAACAATCGTCATAAGTTTTACTCCTACTTATAAATTACATCATTAAATTTTTTATATAAATATACAATTTACTCTTTATCTATAATGTTTATTAAATCGGGAAAAATTTAAAAGTTATTAAATTTTAATGCTAATAGTTAATGAAGTTTATTGTTTTTTTAATATATATATATATATATAAAACATACCGGAAAAGTAACTTATAAAAGAGAGGAGAGGAGTAATAAAAGTTGGCATGGCACCAGGAGCATATCCAAAGAAGGAGGTTCCAGCAGCTGGGTCCTGCTGCAACAAGATGCATGAAAGTCCAATTATTTAATTCCATTTTTCTCCGTACAAGTCAAGGGTCCTTCTTCCCTTGAGCACCCAAAAAACCTCCCCCTCAACCCAGTTGGGAATAATAACTCAAAACAACCACACTAAATTTTTTGAACCAGCGTATGTTAAAGACAACGAGCGCTGATCTGACCGTTAAATTTTAGCGCAAACAAAGAATCGCCACTTCATCCCATCTAGTAGCCGATAGATCACACCGTTAAGAAACATTCCACTAGGAAGAATATTCCGTCAATGGGCCCAAGGCTGCCATTATAAATTGGGAAAATTACGCTCAGGTCCCAAGGGACTTCTGTGTAATTATTTGTATTAACAACAGGAAATGCATATATTAACAACAGGAAATGCATAGATTAACAACAACTTTTAAATACCCGATATTAACAACGAAAATCGTAGATTAACAACAACTTTTAAATACCGGACCATTTACAATGGAAATGCGTATATTAACAACAAGAAATGCATATATTTACAACAACATTTAAACACCCTGATTTACAAATGAAAAAGCATAGATTAACAACAACTTTTAAATACCCGACCATTTACAACAGAAATGCATATATTAACAACGAAAATCATGTATTTACAACAACTTTTAAAAACCCGGATTTTATTTCCATACAAATAATTACACGTAAGTCCCTGGCTATTTACAACAAAATGCATGTATTAACAACGGGAAATCGTGTATTAACAACAACATTTAAAAACCTCCATACAAATAATTACACGTGTTCCTCGGGCCGAGCGTAATTTGATGATTTCAAGGGACTTTTTTGTAATTTTTTTCGTTCCTTGGGACCTATATGAAATTTTCCCTATAAATTTTGTGTGTAACCTAGCAATATAAAATTGACTAATAAATTTAAAAGCGACCCATTTATAAATTTCATTTGTGTGACCTGTAAATTTTCTTTTAAAAAAACTGGATGATATGATAGTAGCATCGGTTCTTAGTATAATAGTTAATTAAATGTTGAATTTGATCTTATCCTAATCCGCTTTATCTCCCATATTCATAATTATTTTCCTTAAAAGTTTCTCAATTGATTGGATATGTTAAAGGTTTCTTTATAAGAATAGTCCTTATCAAAAATAACATTTTAGAATAAAGAAAGGATAATATTTCTAACTTAAAAGTTGACCGCAGCATTTTGGAGTGACCCTCATATGAGTCAATGACTCAAGTCGGGTCAAGTTTTATATGATTGTGGTGTACGTCATCGTTGAGTCATGTATATGATGTAGAAACTAGCTAGCTTGAAGCTAGTATTGTCATCAACTCAGTCTGAAACAACTTGCATTGCACATTTAGGATACAACATAACAAGCCAAAGCTCCAAGCGAACCCTTGCTGCTCGCGAACAAAATTCCTACAATTGAATATTTACTATATTTATTTTGCTATTTATTATTTTATTTCACTATTTATTATCTAAAGAAAATCCCATATAAAGTTGTTTGAAATATGAAAGTTCTAAATCAAGTTAATAAATTCAATAAATCTTTAAATAAGTCATTAACCCAATTTAGAATTTTAAAAAATGTGGGTAAAATAACTTTATTGTCCTCTCTTAATCTCTTCTCTCCTCACTACAAAAAAAAAAAAAAAAAAAAAAATCGTATTACCCACGGAAATTACCTACCGAAAAATTCCGTGGGTAATACGATTTTTTTTTTTTTTGAAGTGCCTATAAAAAAAAGTTTCATTGCTCTCTAGCCTTTTTTTGTTTTTCAATAAGTATGTGGGTGTATATCAACGTTAATTTATATATAATAAAATATGATTTGTTTCCAGAATTAAGGATTCCATAATTGATGTGATAAGACAAAAAAAAGTAATTTGATTTGTTTGGAATCCTTAATTCTGGAAACATCAAAATTACACAAAATCCTTAATTCTGGAAATTAAAGAGGCTAGCACTCGGGAAGGCATCGTAGATTTGTTGCAGTGAGAGGGCTAACAGAAAGCCCTTGAGATAAAAAAAAAAGGCAAAACCGTGTTGTTTAGTGATAACTTGTTTTAGATTAAAAAGATGGGTTAACGGTATTATTGCCTTTACAGTTTGATCACATTTTAGTTTTGATCCCTGTAATTTTAAATAAGAATTTTTAGTTTATAACTTTGTATAGTTTTATAATGACTTAAAATGAGTTTAATGACATTAATTTCAGTCAACGTTAGTCATAAGAACCTATATTTTTTTTTTAACAAATTTTGGTTTGTTTAATGAGTTTTGGTTTTGTTCCTATACTCAATGGCGCTAAAAGTTAATGTTATTAAATTTAGACTGAGTCTTTATGAAACCACTTGGAGAATAAACCCCATGATTTAAAATTATATGAACCAAAATTAAAATTCGATCAAAACAATCAACAATGGTGCTAAAAGTTTATGCTAATGATCAAGTAATTTTATATTATTGTAGAGTAGTATTGTGGAGTCACAATCATACTGGGTTCAGCAATCTTTGCAAGCATGATTGTGTCTGGCAATAACTGTATTCCATCGAAATTTTTCACGTTGAATTGTCAATGTTTAGCAGGCATTTTAAAAAATAAAAGTGAGGGAAGTGATGTCTTTTCCACAACATTTCAAAATTTCATAGACTAATTTGGATTTATTGAAATTTAATACCTAAATTTATCTTTTTAAATTTTGAAAGTCTCTTTTTTGGAATTTTCCCTTTTTAAATGATATTAACTATTTAATATTTACTCTTTAATATAACTTTCAGTTAATATAAGTAAAATTTTAAAGTGAATTAATATGCCCTTTTGGTTGTTTATGGAGTTATATGTGAGTGTATGGTAACTTTTCTAAAAATCAATTTTATGCTTTACGAAATAAAATTTATGTCACATATTTATAAGGGAAAATGAAATGAAAAGAATTCTAAAAATTTTAAAATTTCAAATCAGGTATTTCACAAAAAAATAGTTGTGAGATACTTATCAAGTTTTAACACATTCCCTTATCAACTTTTTTGGTAATAAACCTAATTTGAGATTTTACAATTTTAAAATTGTTTTTCTAACTTTTTCCCTATTTATAATAATACAAAATAAGTGAGTGTATGGTAACTTTTCCAAAAATCAATTAACAAAAATAATTTAAAATAAGTTAAACAAAACACACACCCATTTGTTTCGATATCAAACTATATTTCTAATGAAAGACAAGGTTGGGGGAATATTAATATAAGCCCTACAAAACTTAATAATAGAGACCTACATGTGTAGCCTGGATTTTTCATTAGAGTTCACCCTTACGAGCAATATTTATCTCGACTTTTCACTTAGTAATTCATTCTTTGAGAATTAGTATTAATTTAGTTCCAATTTCTTCTGCAACTAAATCTTTAAACTTTCTACCTCTATATCTTTGTTGGCACTTTCATGTGGAAAGGGAATCATTTCATAATCACCCGACCTAGCATACCTGTGTCGTTTAGTAATTACTTGTTTTAGATTAAAAAGACGGGATAACAGTATTATTGTCTTCATAGTTTGATCACATTTTAGTTTTTATCCCTATAATTTTAAGGGATTAACATATTTGCATTTGTTGCAGATATGTCCATCTACAACAACATGAAACACTGTTGTTTCATTTATTTTTGCAAGCTTTTTGTGGGTGTTTGAGAAATATAAAATCGTAGTTTCACTCCCTTTGAAGGTTTCCCTCCTCAATTACAATGCATTCCAAGTTCTCCATGGAATTCTCTCGTGCCTCCTCCTGCATTATCGCCGGGTTATTCAGTGTCCTTCTATCCCACGCCTGCTTATTGGGGTTTTGCATTACCGGCGTCCTTAAACATAGCACGTGTTTCTTCACAATCTTATGTGAAAAGCCTTTCCCCTAGGTCCTCCTCCAATTCACCCACCTCGAGGAAGCATTTGAGGGATGGAAGGATCATCACTCAAGTCAACTCTCAAAAAGAAAAGCCTTGCTTTGAAAATGGTGTTTTGATCCTCAAGCCACTAAGAATTGATGATCCAACTAAGGCTGCGAAGAGTTCTATATGGTCAACTTATCTGATTCTTGCTGCTATCGGCATCCCTGTCTACGATTTTATATTTCTCAAACACCCACAAAAAGCTTGCAAAAATAAATGAAACGGCAGTGTTTCATGTTGCTGCAGATGGACATATCTGCAGTAAATGCAGATATGTTAATCCCTAATTTTAAATAAGATTTTTTGGTTTATAACTTTTTATAGTTTAATAATGACTGAATTTGAGTTTAATGACATTAATTTCAGTTAGCGTTAGGCATTGGAACCTATATCTATTTTAACAAGTTTTGGTTTTGATCTTTATATATTTAATGAGTTTTGATTTTGGTTTCTATACTCAACGTAATGGCGTTAAAGTTAATCCTATTAAACTTAGACTGAGTCCTTATGAAACCACATATGTAATCATAAGGACTTTGTTCCACATAAGTAATCATGTCATCTTTGTTACTGTTGTAGAAAATACACTAAATACGTAAATATTGAATATCTTTGTAAAAGTATGAGAGATATCTGATATAGCGTAACAAGTGTAATACCCTAAAAATCCTATTTAAGCATAACCACTATATTTTGATAGACAATACCTATTGAGAATAGGTGAATATGTGGTCTCAAAATTTAGTAGCTTATTTAATTTAATTTAGGGAGTTTTCTCCTAGAATTAAATAAAACAAACACCCAAATTTTCTAAATTCATTTAGGGATAATAAAATACCCTAAAATTATCATATTACAACATAGTTCCTATTTGATTATAAAGGGCCATAAATGTTATAAAAATACCTAAATCAATTAAAGGAAATTACCAACAATTAAATCACAATTAAATTTACAATAATTAAAATGATTGTGTTAATTCCTATAATTAATTAAAGGACATATTTAAAGTCATCAATTAGGGATATTTTGACTTAACTAAAAATCAAGAACCAATAAGGGTTCAATATTAGCATTATGTGAATTATTAATGATCATAATTAATCTAAGAACCTATCTTTGACAATTACACCTAATAACATCTAGAACACTACACTAAGGAGTTTAATTAGGATTAAACTATAATCCCCTAGAGATAATTATGGGGGGCGAAATTCATAATGATAAAAGAGCAAAAGATTAAACAAAATATAAGATAAGAGCACATGTGATATAAGATAAAAATATACAATAGTAAGTAAGATTTTTCTACATAAATAAAGGGCCAAGATTTAATTTGATAAAGCTAAATCCAATGGCCTAAATTACTGTACTAGCAAAATAAGCCACCTCGATCCAGCTGAGTTAGTGAATGAGTTTATTGGGCAAAATAAGCAAACTAGAGGTAGAGGTAAATTATAAACAAAAAAAATTATTTTTAAAATATTTGGGTCACCCAAAAATCCTTCATTATGACACCTCCACTAATGTACTAACATGCATGTTTATTATTTCAGACTGTAAGGTACCTCTTATCAATCCCAAAAGCAATAGAATTGGCAAGCTTGAAGAATGACATGGGTCTCACTGCCTATGACATCCTGAAACGAAGTCCAAGTGATTTCAAAACCCTAGAAATACAAGTCATGCTGATGGAATATTCTGGAATCACAACTGAAAATAACGGAATATTCCAAACTCATTCACACTCACCATCACCACAAGTTGCAAGACCTCAAATTCGAAGGAAGAAGAAGAGAAACTGTTTGATAAGGATTTTGAAATGGATTGGAGGTTGGTTAAAACACAGAGGTGACTGGCTAGAAGAAATGAGAGGAAATTTGAGTTTAGTGTCTACTGTTATAGCCACCATAACATTTCAATCATTAATAAACCCACCTGGTGGCTCCATCCAACAAGGCTTATCTGGCTTATCCAATGCACCCCTAAACTGCACTATGCTTTATGACAACGAGTCTCATTGTCCTGGTGAAGCAGTCTCATCTGTTCGTCTCCAACGTGGATTTTTGCGGTATGTAATTTGTAATACCATATCTTTCATGTCATCGCTTAGTGTCACCCTATTGCTTGTAAGTGGAGTTCCTATGAAAAGCAAAGCTTTGATATGGCTTCTATCCATACTCATGTGTGTTACTCTCACAACCCTAGCCCTTGCCTACTTAATTGCGCTTCTAATGGTGATGCCAGAACATCTTTGGGAAAATGAAGCGGTTTTGAAGACCATTGGAGCGTCAATCTTGGCTTGGACAGGATTGCTTGGGCTGATTATGGTGTTAATCACATTGCGCTTTATAATTTGGATCGTGAAGAAATTTGTCACATGCATGTGGAATTAGAGAAAGTTTATGCTGATTGTCTGGTCGCTCACAAGTGGCATGGATTTCTTTTAGTATGACTATCCATGTTACATTAGGGTTATGTTTCTCTTCGTGTAATATTATTATTTGTTTTGAGTTTGTACTTTGTAATAAAATTGTTTTTAGATAATTAAATTATTGTTATATCTATTGTTATGGAATAAAATATTAGCTCTTTCGAGTGTAAATTTCAACAAAGAATCAATATCGCGAGATCGATGACAACGTTTGAGGCACAAGAGCCTAACAATCCAAACCCTAACCCTACAGTATCCGCTATAAATAGATGGTAAACCCTAAGCGCATACGACTCTAAGCTCTCTCTTTACTATTCGGCCACACTGTGCGCGCACACACCACCCCCTTATGCGTTACGGTGATCATCTATTCTCAAAGGTATCTCATCCATGGATATCGAGAGGAGCTATTTGATCCTACATCAACATACTACACCTCGCTGACATTTTGTGTTCTTAGAACATAACATCGGCGCCGTCTGTGGGGACTCGGTAAATTTCTGATTCCCGCGACCAAAATTGGTCATTGATTCAAGTTCACAACTGCCACTGGCAGATTCAAGGGTTTGCTCATAAGAAATCCAGAGAATGGCGTAAAAAGAAAAAGAAATAAGATCCCTCGCTCATGGGTATGGCAGCGGCCGAACAGAATTAGCGGAGGATAATTTGTCGCAGTCAGGTTTACAAAAGCTAAACCTCTGAAGATGTTCGAAGATGAGATCCGCTAATGCTGTTCTTCTGATTTTATTTCTAAGAAAGTAGTGAGTTTGCAATTGCGTCTTCTTCGGCATTGTCTTCTTCAGCTTTTCCTCTAGTTCCTACTTCTCTTTTATGGAGATTTAGTGTCTGGGTCAGAAAAGGCAAGAAGGGCGAACTGAGCAAATATACGGCAGAGTCACTGTGTGCCAAGATCGTTCTTAACAACGAAGTTCTCATGGCCAGAATTCTCACTCCGCCAACACGTCGGTCTCAGGGCCGGAATCCTTGCTCGAACCTTATGTCGGGATGCCTCGAATGCCAAAACCGGATTGAAATGCTAATTCTATCCGAGGTGCAAAGAGCGTCGGGCAAGAACCATGGTGGTCATTAATTCCATCCGATGCTGTTGGAGTCCATGCCGAGGTATCGCGGGTATTCCCATGCTGGGGTGGATGTCCGAGATTAAAGCCGAGATGCGCCTGCTTGTGCGCATATCCGGGATCCCGTGCTGAGATGTCCGGAGTGTGTGCATGTCCGGGATAGTTTGCCGGGATTCCTTCATCTGTTCAAGAGGAAAATCGGAAGACTTCTACGGCCGAGTTGCGATCTTCTTAGTAAGACGCTACTATTCTCGCCAGACCTCATTTGTCTTCTCCAAATGCAAGTCAAAAGTTCACCGGCAAAAGAAATCATTGTTTTCCATGCCTCGTAGTGTGGTGCATTTTGAGATATACGATGCATGCCGAGACTACAAGGTATATGCAGAGCTTCGAAACCGAGGTAATTGAAGTCGCATGCTGACGGACCGAGATAGCCGAAGCCGAGATCGAGGTTCTCTTGCTCAGAAAAACAAAAGCTTTCAATGGACCTGACAATGGCGGAGATCAAGCTAATCAGTACCAGGGGAGCATTATGGAGGCTTCATCATTCTTTTTCTCATGCTCTTTTCTCCCTCGTTCACGGCCACCAGGGGAGCACTCCAATCCCCCGTGAGTCTATATTATATGTGCTTCAGTAGCCGAGATCATGAGAGGGTCTCGTTACCTAAAGTCGACAGGTGAGATCCCCTCCGAGCGATCGCGATCTGTACGAGCGAAAAGAAATTTGTTTGTAACGCAATTCAAGATCGCATATAATCTTGGAGTAAATCTGTATTCAGAGTAAAGCGGCACAGTCGGTGGGTTGAAACATCTGGAGATTTCGATCCTTTTTCTACATTATTGGCAGGATTCCAATCTCCTCGCCATCATCCCAACGCAGGATGCTTCATCAAAATGCATCTGTAGGAGAATGGAAGCTTGTTGTTGACATGATTCTTGATCCACGAAATGGGGAGACAAATGCAATAACCAAGACCCGTGAGTATGATAAGAGCAGTAACAAGGTTGGTAGTGGCCACGGCTGATTATTTATATGCTTCTGGGTCTTGAGATTTTTATCGCTGAAAATAAAAGCTTGGCTAAGGTTACTCATTTGAAAGATGCACCTGGTGTTGCTACAGTAATAAATCCTTAGAAGACATTATTATAAGGGTTGAAACTGGGTTCCATATACGAAGCATGCATGGAGGCTCTATTATTATTGGACTATTAGAAAATTAGAAGTACCATTAAATGCAGAATCCATATATGCCAGAGTTTCATGCAGCGACAAGGGTGGAGCAATATATATATATATATATATATTAAAAGAATCCTGGTGAAAGGTATGATGGCCATAAACTTGATTAACTATTGTAATTTGCAACATTACAACCGTTGGTGACTTGCGCGTGGCTTTGGGTAATGCTTTTTGGCCGAGGTATGGTTTTTGATTATATCCCAGAAATCTCAATGCCAAATCCTATTAAATTCCTTGTATTGGACCAGGAGCTCTATCTATTAAGATCATGCAAAAAGTCTTCTAAAATCAATCAAATCCATGGCTACATGGTTAAGATTGGTCTTGATAAGCTAAGAATGCTTGTTTCTCGTTGGCTTCTCACTTCTTGTTCTTTGGCATACGTACATGCTTGTCTTCATGAGAAACAACAACTCATCGAGGAGACTAAAAAGTTAAGGATTGTATTGCAGCAGATAGATCAATCTAACAGTGAGATTACAGTGCTCAAGTTCTGTGAAAGAATTGAAGAATAATCTTGGCGGGGTCTGCGCAATAAATATCTGCAATTTGTAATTGTTAGAGTTGAGGAAATGAGAAAGCATGTGTGGCAAGCTCTCTTGCCAAATGTTGTTACCTTCACTGCTCTTATTTTAGCTAACGCCAAGAAAGGCAAAGTTAAAAAGATGGGAAAAATATTTGAGAACATGAAAGAGCTGGGGATCCCTTTAGGTGTATTATGCTACAATTGTATTGTCGTGGGACGATGTGGGGCCTAGAAGATTGAAGAAGCAAAGACTTTTTTTAATGTTGGAAAGGCAATTAAAGCCTAATGTATATATATATACGTAAGGAGCCAACACATGCTTTGCATGGGCCAATTCAAGTGCATGCGTTTCTTTGGATTATCAAAGAATCCCATGACGGATCATTTGGCAATTGGAGGAACCAGCAAACTCATGTCTACCCAAATCAGCCTCTGGAGTTTGATGCAATTTCCCAACTCATCAGGGATGCTTCCATCATCAGCAAGAATAGAGGAAAATTGAATGAGACAAGCAGTGCTAATCTTCCAATCTCGGGAGGTGGTTTCAAAAAAAAAAGCATGAGGAGGTGGTGATTTTAAACCATTCGGTGGTGACATAGATCCTATTGAAGATATGTTGACCTGATAAAACATGATTGAATTTCAATGGCAAAATTAAAGCCTATGACTTTGATCCATTTTCTCGTTGACAAAGACGTTGGGAGAACAAAGTCTTTATTGGAGGAGCTAGATGAGTCCCAAAAATCGGATGTAACTCTTGGTGACAACCAGCATATCCAAGCTAAAGGCAAAGGTATTGTTAGCGTTGTTATAATTCAAGATAATGCTAAAATCGTACATGATATAATGCATGCTCCTCCTTTATCTCATAATCTGCTTAGTGTTGGACAATAAATGCATAGTGGCCTTTCGACTCTGCTCAATGATCACTGCAGTAGTAGAGACAAAAATCTAGGCAAATTATTGCTAGAGTTCCTATGTCCGAAAATATGTTGTTTTCATTGGATATTTCAATGCTTGAAAAGTGTATGCTTTGGGAAGGCGGACCCCGATTAAAACTGAATCTAGTTAAAATCCGGGCTTCGTGTAAAATTTTGAAGGCGGCCTCGGTTAAACCAAATTTGGTTAAGATCCGGGCTCCGTGTAAATTCTTGTTAAATTCGCGCTCCTTAATTGGACCCCGGACAAATTGAAGGCGGACCCGGTTTAAACTGAATCTAGTTTAAATTGGGGATCCGTGTAAATTTTTGAAGACGGACTCGATTAAAATTGAATCTAGTTAAAATCCGAGTTCCGTGTGGAGATCCCGGTTAACTGATCCATGTGCAGACGGCTATGCCGCCAAGTTTATAAACATGTAGGAATCCGAGGTACAAAAACCCGATTCCAAAAATCATGTCGAAGTTAAATATGTAGGAATCCGAGGTTCATAAACCCGTTTCCGAAAATCATGTCAAAAATCCACATGTAGGAATCAGAGGTACATAAACCCGTTTCCAAAAATCATGTCGAAATTAAACATGTAAGAATCAGAGGTACAAAAACCCGTTTCCAAAAATCATGTCGGAGATAAACATGTAGGAATCCGAGGTACATAAACTTGTTTCCAAAAATCATGTCCGAGTTAAACATGTAGGAATACGAGGTACATAAACCCGTTTCCAAAAATCATGTCCGAATTAGACATGTAGGAATCTGAGGTACATAAACCCGATTCCAGAAATCATGTCCGAGTTAAACATGTAGGAATCCGAGGTACATAAACCTGATTCCAAAAATCATGTCGAAGTTAAACATGTAGGAATCCGAGGTACATAAACCCGGTTCCAAAAATCATGTCGAAATTAAACATGTAGGAATCAGAGGTACAAAAACCTGTTTCCGAAAATCGTGTATAAAATAAACGTGTAGGAATTCGAGGCACATAAACCCGTTTCCAAAAATCAATCCGTTCTTGAGGGCGATTAATTTTAACTTAGCCCGGATTGGAGGGCGTTTTGCTCAAAAATCAGTCCGTTCTTGAGGGCGGTTAATTTTAACTTAGCCCGGATTGAAGGGCGTTTTGCTCAAAAATCAATCTGTTCTTGAGGGCGGTTAATTTTAACTTAGCCCGGATTGGAGGGCGTTTTGCTCAAAAATCAGTCCGTTCTTGAGGGCGGTTAATTTTAACTTAGCCCGGATTGGAGGGCGTTTTGCTCAAAAATCAATCCGTTCTTGAGGGCGATTAATTTTAACTTAGCCCGGATTGGAGGGCGTTTTGCTCAAAAATCAGTCCGTTCTTGAGGGCGGTTAATTTTAACTTAGCCCGGATTGGAGGGCGTTTCGTTCAAATTCAATCCGTTCTTGAGGGTGGTTAATTTTAACTTAGCTCGGATTGGAGGGCGTTTTGCTCAAAATCAACAAGTGCTGAAGGGTGGTTAATTTTAATTTAGCCCGGATTGGAGGGTGTTTCGTTCAACCCGGATTGGGAGGCGATTCATTTTAATGTCAACCCAGATTTGAGGGCGATTCATTTTAATGACAACCCGGATTGGGGGGCGATTCATTTTAGAAATGCATATACATGCATGAATCCGAGATACACAAACTCGTTTTCATGAATCATGTTGCGACGGCAATGCCGCCAAGTCTATCTCAAACTCCTGTAAAGGAAAAGAACGCGAACCTGATTTAAACTGAATCTTGTTTAAATCAGGGATTCATATGGAGTCCGTTTCCTACAAAGGGGGACGAAGACGGTCCTCTGTTAAACCTAATCTGGTTAGAATCCAGAGCCTATGTAAAGTTCCTTAATTGGAATTATCTAAAGTTTTGAAGCCGGACTCGATTTAAACTAAACCTAGTTTAAATATGGGATCCATGTAAAATTTCAAGGGCGGACCCGGTTTAAACTGAATCTAGTTTAAATTAGGGATCTGCGCAAAGTTTTGAAGCCGGGCCCGGTTTAAACTGAATCTAGTTTAAAATCAAGGATCCGTGTAAAGTCTTGAAGGCGGACCCGGTTAAACCAAATCTGGTTAAAATCCCGGGCCCCGTGATAATTTTTGACGCCGGACTACAGTTAAAATCCGAGCTTCTGTGTAAAGTTAAAACCCGAGTTCCGTGTAGAGAGCCAGGTTAAACTATCAATGCATCCCGGCAGCCCAGAGACCTGAACCACCGGCCTGGGGGGCAACATGGGTTGTTAGTGGAAAAGCATGATTTTCAATAGCCAAGATTATGACAAACCAAAACACAACAGTAAGTATTTTCCAATGAATGTGATTTGCTTACATGTTATTAAATGCGGGAATATAGGCCAGAGAAAAATTGCTACGAAAGCAAGCAAGGGATCTTATTTCTCCTCGCACAACCCGGATAAGCCGGATACATCTCGGCCAAGTCCGCGTTTCGTATCAAACAAATAATACATCCCGGCAGCTCAAAGACCTGAACTACCGGGCTGGGGGCAACTGTTATGGAATAAAATATTAGGCCTACTCAAGGTGTAGCCCAACAAGAGGCAATCAATATTGCACAGATCTGATGGCACAACGTTTGGGCTTGGAGGCACAAGAGGCCCAACAGTCCAAACCCTAACCCTAAGATATCCACTATAAATAGATGGTAAACCCTAAAGGTACACGACTCTAAGCTCTCTCTCTTTACTATTCGGCCATACCGTGCACACACACACCCCCTTATGCGTAATACGGTGATCGTCTATTCTCAAAGGTATCACATCCATGGATATCTGAGAGGGAGCTATTTGATCTTACATCAACATACTAGTCCACCTAGGGCTAGACATTTGTGTTCTTAGAACAGAACATCTATCTACTAATTAAATTTTCTCTCTAAGTAAGACGTGTTAGTAACGACCCTAAAACTTGAGAATTCTTAAAAATCAACCAAAATTAATTAATTGATCAAGGGAGAAGAAATAATGAGTATTTCACTCAAAATAAAAGAAATAATGTGTATAGTAATGTAGTAGGAGAAATAATAATTATATATTATAATTAGATTTGTATATTCTATATTAAAATTTTGGATTGACTTCAAAGGAGAAGTAGGTCTAATATTGGAGTTTAGAGGCAAAAACACACATTGTATCTTGTATATAATTGAGATGTAAAGAGGTTACAATATATAGCCTTAAGGAAGAGAAATTAGAGGAGGGAAATTAGGGATTACAAATATGACTAGGAAATAGGAAATCATATCTTCTATTATTAGGATCCTATAATCAAGGACAAATAATCAAGGGATCCTAATCTCCTAATGTATTTCCTAATCTTCTAAGGGATAGGATATTGTCACTACCAAGTCACTACCACTTTTTCACCGTTAAATCAAATCTCATCTATCTTTATCATTTCTCTCTCCTTTTAAGATTCTGATCTAACGGTGAAAAAGTGGTAGTGACTTGGTAGTGACATAAAATTGGTGTGACAATAACCTCTCTCATCTTGTAAAATATAACAAGCTAAAAATATATTGCAAAGTCCCTAAAGATAATAAATAAATAAAAGCTAATAAAATATATAAGTATAACATAAACTAAGTGGTATTAATATATATATATATATATATATATATGAGATAAGATATTGTTACTACCATTTTTTGTTACTACCAATGTTACTACCATTTTTTCACCGTTAGATCTGAATCTCATCTACCTTCATCATTTCTCTCTCCTGATGAGATTCTTATCTAACGGTGAACAAGTGGTAGTAACATTGCTAAGAACAAAAAATGGTAAGAATAATATCCTATCCCTATATATATATATATATATATATATATATATATATATATAGGGATAGGATATTGTTACTACAATTTTTGCAAACTAAGTGGTATTAATCATATCTGCTTGCTTGATTTTGCAAACAGTAGAAACAAATTTGCAAAGGCAAAACAGTCCACATTCAATACCGTCTCTCCAAATGTGATGGATTCTTAATTGAAATTCGAGATTTCAAATTTCATAGAAAAGAAAGGAATCATTCTCCACTCACCATGCCCAGAGAAAAGACAGGAATCATTCTCGACGCACAGTCACAGCGACACAACAGTTTTTGGCTCTTACTGCCAAAGCTTTCGTCGAAGCTTTAGACAACACTGAAGAAATGAGGCGGCTATGAGAGGAACTGAGGATTTAGGACTGAGAGGAATAGGGCATCGGGGGTTAGGGAGAGTAAAAAGAGGGAGCATAGAGAGGAGGAGGAAGAAGGGATTCAAATTTTGAATTTTCGTACGCTATGAGATGTGATGTGAGAGAAGGAAAGGACTTTGGGGAAATAAAAAGTATGGAGGAAAAGAGAGAGGAGAGAGATGAGAAGCTTTTGATTTATTGTGCCTTGAAGATGGAGATCAGCTCACACGGAGCCCAATATCAATTGAACGGCTTATGAATAGTAATTTGTGAGAGAAGCCATAGATAAGCCATTTTCTGAATGGCTTGAAGAGATGAGTTATTATATATATATTGATAAGAGGTCCACCAGCAGCTATTGCATTTATCTTGGTGCTAATCCAATCATGTGGGTATCTAGAAAACAGCAGGTAGTCTCAAGATCCGCTACTGAATTGAAGCTGAATATCGTAGTGTTGCTGACTCCATTACAGATTTAATGTGGGTGCTATCACTGTTAAAGGAGATGTACATTGATATTGTTAAAACACCTTGTATCTGGTGTGATAACACTGGAACAGTAGCACTAACATCTAACCTTGTACTGCATTCAAAGACAAAACATGTGGAGCTTGATGTGCATTTCATCAGAGAAAAAGTAGATGCTGGAATTGTCAATGTCGGATATGTTCCTTCATCCTATCAAGTAGCAGATGTGCTCACCAAGCCTCAAGTTTATAGCATGTTTGCTTACTGCAAGGCTAAGTTGAATATCATCTCTCAAGATGAGGTGCATAATGGTGAAGTGAGATAGGCTAAGACTCAGCAGGGAGAATGTTAACTGAATAAATCAATATCAAATTAGATAGATCAGCATGCTAGCTATCATCACCTTTCATATAGCTGATATACTACATTCTGTCAGTTGTTATAAGCGTGATGTTAAGCACGTGTTCTGTTAGAATGCTGTTATTCCTTTACTTTGTGATTAACGTCAAGACTCCTATATAATGTAACTTGATCTGTTCAACTCAATAGATTGATTCTACTACAGAATTATATCTCAATAATAGAGATATTGGCAAGCATTACTAAAAATAAATTAGGAAAATATTGATAAATATAAAAAATAAATCTTACATTTAGAACAAATTAAAAATCAACTCTTTAAAGAAGTCCTATATTAATGACATGGGGGGAGTACTACGAAACAGAGTAAGACATATGTCTTACTTTTGGTATTGAAACTACCTAGAAACTTTTTAATTATATTTGCAAAAAGGATAATTTTTCAAAAATTATAAATTTAGGAGATAAAATAGAGTGACATTTTACATTTAAGTCTACATATTTGTAATAAGCATTTTTGAAAATACTGCCTTTTGAAAATAATGTAAGATCTCGTTCTATTTTATCTCACTCTATTTCGTGTTATCTCCAAATAATAATTATACATCTAAGCTAGTATTTTTACTATACATGATAAATCTTGCATTTAAATATCTAATTATCATCTAAATGATAAGTCTGCATATTATTTATATTTTATAGTGAAAATACTAGCTTAGATGTATAAATATTATTTTAAATTTTAAATGATTTTTCAACATTCTCACATAGTTGGCATGTGGGGATACTAAAAATTATTTTTTTAAAAAAAAAAATATATTCAATTTTTTTCACAAAAAAATTCATGAATTTTTTCCCTCAAATAATTTCGTGTGAAATTATTTTAAAGAAAATTCATGAAAAAAATTGAAAAAAAAAAATACAAATATTTTTTGTTCAATAATTTTCAATAGAAAAAAAAAATATTTTCTCACGGATATTCTAAGATAAATTCTTCTCTCACATTTTTTCACTAATAAAGCAACTTTTATCCTACAATCTATTTCTCTCGCACTTTGGATTGTGAGAAACTTTCAGTTTTTTCTTGAGTTTCTCACGAATTTTGGTAATGAGAAAACTTTGCTTTGCTGGTAATAGTAGAGGAATTTATTGTGAAATTTTGGCGAATAAAAAAGTTGCTGACACAAAGATGAAAGCAGATTCGATGCAATTTTTTAATTAAGATTTTTAAATATAATAAAAAGAATGTAAAGATGTATATAAGAAAGTAAGAATGTCCTGTCAATTATCAAGCGGTGTGAAGAATATTCTTCCCATCAAAATGGGACAAGACGAGATCGGAGAGGCTTTTCTTCTCTTCATTACCTCTGATTTGTTATAAAAACCATTTATATCAGTTTCACGTACTTTTCTACTTTTTGTCCAAAAAGAAAAAACCATTTATACTTTTCTGCAGAGGGTTGGTTTCTAATTATAATGTCGATATACGCAACTAATTCATTGGTTAGATGAAGGAAATAATTCCAAGTTGAAAAATTCAACTATGTTAAGTGATTATCTTCTTCCTAACCTCTCTTCTCATATCAAAAGTGATAATATAAATAATTAAGACATGGTTAAGTCAGTAGTTAAAAGTCATGAGATATAAGGGATTTGCCTTTTTGATATTCTTAGCAATTGTGGCCCTTCAAGGTATAATAAGAGAGGGAGGGAAGCACCTCATAAAATATAATATATGAAACTTTTTCTTAAAACATGATAAAGTGGGATCGGAGAGGCTTTTCATATTTTCATCCCCACCTATCATACTTTTCATTCAAAGGTTTCCTTGTCTCTATGTTTCATGCAGTGCAGGAAATTGAAAGCTAAGTATTCTAGCTGGCGCAAAGAGTCCATTTCTGATTTTGACATCGATGTTAAGACAATCGTTTCAGTTGAAAGTTCAATTATGGCGTACCCCTCACTTGTTATCTATTAATTAACTCTATATACTACTTGCACGTAATAGCGAAACCTGCAGGAATTCTAACTTAACTGACAAAAAGAGTCATTTTCTGATTCTGATATATATCGCACAAATCAATAATCGTTAGAGCTTAAGACGATATTTTTAAGTTGTAAGTTCAACAATGGTGAGCTACGCTCTCTGTATCTTCATTCCTACCTCTCATTTGTTATCTAAATAGAAGAATATTCTCCTACTTCTCATTTGTTATCTAAATAGAAGAATATTCTAAGTTAACTGGCAGGTTTCTGATTTCAAACCGCAAAAGCAGACACATGCAAGATGCTCTTTTCCAAGTAGCAATTTCATCTGAATACTGTTGGCTAAAAAAAACAAAACTCATCTGAATACTGTTGGCTAAAAGAAAAAACTCATCTGAATACATGCAACAACACTACAGAAATTTGTGTATGAATAAGTAACGATGATACTAATAAGGGTTAAGGTGCATTTTCTTGCCTAAAGTATCTGCCCGGGAAGCGATTTTGCGCGAAGTTTTTTCGTAGCGATATTCTTTTTGAAGTTTTAAAACGGAGTAATGTTGCCCCTCCGTCAAAAACCCTAATAATCATAAAAACAACGTACAAAGTTTGCTTCTTTGCCGAAGAACGTATAGAACTGATTAATAGACAGATGATCGTACACATCAACAACATCTTGATTAAGGCAGGTGCAGTTGAGAGGATCATTGAATGACGGCATAGTGTGACATTTATGAGCAAAAAAGTCAATTAACCAAAACATATATCCATGTTGAAATGCAAACTAGAAAGTTTGAAGGGTTAAATACCATTTTTACCATAAAAATTTAAACATTTAGAAAGATCTTGATGGCGAAAGTTTTTTTGCCGTTTTTGTCCTAAATATTAACAAAACGGAGCAAATATACCCTAGAAGTTTGTTTCAAGAGCAAATTTGCTCTGGAAGTTTTTTAAGGAGCAAGTTTGCCCCTAGAAGTTTACAAAGAAGAACAACAATTTAACAATTCAAATCAACAGATAGACAAAATTGCTATGTTTTTAAACTTCTAGGGTAAAAATCAGATCAAAAAAACTTTCAAGTGACTAGTACTCCTTAGCTAAACTTCCATGGCGAAAATGGTATTTAACCCACGTTTGAAAAATAAGTTGAAAATCCTAGAGGTTGAAAACTTTATAACTTTAGTTGAAACCATTTTCCATTAATTCATTCCCATTTTCCATTAATTTAAGTTCAAAATCCTCGTTAAAAAGCTACGATGTGAACCCTTAAAGCTGAGTAAGAATATTTTTGAATAGGTTAATACATTTTTTGGTTCCTCAAGTTTACCTTCATTTTGGTTTTGGTCTATCAACTAAATCAATTGAGTCTTATATTAAGGATCAGAGAGTTAGATAACTAATTTAGAAAAAATTGAGGAAACAAGTTAATTTAGTTATTCATACAAAATTTGTATTGGATTCTCTAAAATACCCTCTTAATAATTTGTAGTGAAACTGCCTCATGGAAGTCGACACTCTTTTAATATGTGCAATGAATAAAGATAATTTAGAGAAGATGGCAAAAAAAAATTATAAATTTAAAACACAAAGTAGATTGAGGTATTATTTTTAAAATTTCAAACCAACCATTAAAATAACACCTATATTTAGTACGAGAAGGAGTATAATGACGGAATTCTTACATTGTCATATCCTAGCACGTGTTTGGGACAAAACAAATTCAAATTTTTTATAAAGCACCAAATATCCTTAATAAAATATAGGGAATTACATTATTAGCAAGTTCATATATTTGTTTTAATTTGCCCAGATATGCGTTAGTGCTCATCCAAAAAACGTAATTTTATTGTGCATGGTACTTAATTCAAGTTGAAACTCCAATGACACTACTTCATTGATACTCCATGGTACTCTTATTTCCAGCCTCTCATTTCTTATCAACTGAATGAGATAAATGATTGTATATATCACTAAAAATATTTAAAAAATGGTTGACTCCGTCAATATATGGGCCCAACAGGAACGTGGCTCCGTTCTGTCACTAGACTTTTTTTTTTAATTTTTTGCTCAAAAGTCACTGGACTTTTCAGACAACGGCTTTCATATAAAAAAAAAAAATAAATAAAAAATCAATATGCCGACTGTTTTGCATCTAAACCGTCCTCTAAATATTTGGTTTTTAACAGAGCATAATGACTTCATGTGATCCGTAGAATAAGACTTTATTGTTATTGTTTTACGAACCGTTTTGCATCTAAAGGTACCCTCATTTCTACTTTTAACGAAATAATGGAGGAATCTTCTTTTAACGTTGTTTAAACCGGTTTCCTAGAAAACGTCCATCAATTCGTTGGCTTAAGACACTTATTTGAAGCTGAAAGCTCAACGGTTAATTCTCTGCTTCTCATTTCATACCCTTCAATCCTACCTAGCTTTCCATAGCACGTGATCTATTTCTAATCAACATTGATATGCTTTGTTTGTTTGGATTAGCTTTTGGAGAATAACTTTTATGATTTACAAAGTAAATATGTAAGAGAAGTTTTGTCTCGACTTGCGAAAAAGAGCTTCTGTAACCATAATTTTAGAGTTACCCAAACACTCACGATCTAATTATTTATCATATTAAAGCAATCATACAAGTTTACAAAAGGGTCTATTGAAAGGGGCTAATCCCTCAAAAGTCAAAACGTAGTAATGCAAAGTTTGAACCCCTACTAGAAGAGAGGTGTATATATTTAGTGTCTAATAATACTCTAAATAAGATTGTCTTCATTAGGAATACACCAATACCTATAATAAGTTGTTTTATGCCAATGTGTTTCTGAAAAGACCCTTTCCTCACAAAAACAATAAATCATGATAGTTTTACAAAATCCCTTTAACAAACAATAGTGGAGAAAAGTTTTTCTTTTAATATCACACATATCAGGTTCAGGGCACAACACTCGCCCACAAACCTGGAGTCCAGGGCACAAATTCCGCCCACAAACTCAGAGTCCAGGGCACAAATCCGCCCACAAACTCGCTACAGAAAATTCTTAACTCTGGGCACAACTAACAAATGGATTAATATGAAGCCCACGAGTTTCACAAGATTAAACTCCACATCATAACATAACGAGAAATTAATTTCATCACAAAACATAATTGTGGATCCACCAAAGTCATCGAGTATTTATAAAGCAAGGCCTCTGCCCAATAGCGCTTAAACAATCCTTACGAAAACAGTTACTCAAACAGAAGATATGATCCAAAACATGAGGGCCCTAGAATGGCAATATGATAATCGAAACAACATTAACACCAAAAGAGGCCTACAAATTTCAGAACTACTAAGCCTCTGACTACTTCCCTTGGCCTCTAGTGAAATTAGAGGTCTCGCCTGAAAAATATTAATAACAATGGGGTGAGACATAAAGTCCCCGTAACCAAAATTAATTTATAAAATATGCAAGAAAGGATTGCAAGTCAGAGAAGCAGGTTTACTAATAATATTATAATAATTTCAATAATTAAATAATCACAAAAATAACAATAGGTAAAATGTTTAATACATAATAACACTAACAATTAACCATCCCCACTCTTCCATCCCGCTCCTCCTTATTTCCTCGTGACGTGGATCAGTCCATCGGTCTAGTAAACCCGGCCAAGGTTAGCTATCACTTCAAGGATCTTGTCCCCTCCCATGCTACCACTTAGGGGTCCAGGGTACAAAATATTTCCCACAAACCCCCCACCAATATACCGTAATGGGGATGTGTCCGCCCAAAACACTCGACTCAAATCCGGCCGGGAATATGAGAGAGCCAATGGGCACAATTTCACCCTCACATCTCTTCCACACAACCCAACATGTCCTCCACAAGGTAACATTAATATGAGCTTCCAAATCATTATTTTTCCAAATTCAACATATCAACCAATTTCATCACAAAAATATTTTCACAATTAATTAGCCCATATACATTATTCCACAACACATACTACAGCCATCACAACAATAACATCAACACTTTCACAATTAATTAGTCCATATACAGTCTTCCACAATACATACTATAACCATCACAACAATAACAGACTCAACATAAATACCCACATATGTATACTGGTTGAAAAATACACTGTTTCACTGAGATAATTTCATATTCAACATACATATAAATTTCAAAACTCATACAAATAGTAATTATAAAAGTAAGGTTTAGAAAGCCTTACAAAAAGCAAGCATATAAAATAAATTAACCCCTACCTCAACTCCAAGCTCAAACTTAACTCGAGGGACTAGGTACGGACAACCACCGGTCAAGAAAGCTCTACGTTACAAATGTAGATAACAATCAACCTCAATATAATAATAAATAAATTTAACTCCTAAAAATTTAATTTCCCCTACACTGGTCCCCCTCAACATCCTAACCCAATTAAATATTTCTCCTAACTTATATGAGCACAGTCCAATAATTCTTTGAGCCTAGACATAATTAAAACCATTACTTATAATTTTATATGACTCAAAATGTATATATTCAGCAATAAAATATTTTTAGTAATAAAAGATGAAAAGAACAGTTTATTATTCTAAATTTCGAAATGACAATTAGTACTAGAAATTCTGAAATGACGGTTTAATATATTAAAATTCCAATAATACTTCGTTAACTCGGTAAAATGTTTATACCAAATTTAATCGGTAAAAACATCCTATAGGATTAAATACTAAACCTCTTAGATAAAAAAAAATATTTTAAATCCTTACAATAGCCAAATAATAATTTCAATTTGGTTAAAATTAGCTATTGATCACCCTTTATATAAATATGGTCATCTATTGTTAAAACTCAGAAATATTCCAAAAGTCAGACCCAAAAAGTTTTACTAATCAATGAAATAACACCCTCATTAGAATAAGAAAAAATATGAAGAACAGTTTTCGTGAAGAAATTTTATTGAAAGGAAGTCAGTTTGGTTACCTAAATTATCTGATAGGCTTGCCTTATATCTGGAATAGTAGTGACGCAGGGGAACGAACTCTGCCAAGCTCCAAACGCTGAGGCTAGAATTTTGCAAATGGAGATGGGCTAATAGTAGAGGTATATAATACTTCAGATTGCATTTCATCGGGCCTGCTGGTGTGGGTTTGTGTATTTTATTATTTTGTTTTCTGCATGTCCCACTATCTCTGCCCCAAATTTTGTTTTTGGTGAGCGTGGGTTTATGCTTTTCACACCCACACAGGTTTTGAAAACGGGTAGCAGCCCATGCGTTGCTGTCCAATATGTACACATATAAATTTTATCTTAAAATTCCCCCTCAGCGCGTGTTTGCTAATCTGATGGAAAAAATAATATTCCTTCCCTTTATCTTTTCTCGTCTGGAGTGCATACATAGAATATATATATATATATATATATATATATATATATTATTTATCTATTAGTATCAAATCCCTTCCTGACCCCACGCATACAACCCCTCTGACATAAAGAAATCTATAATCAATAAGTGCTCCTTTTATCTCCCACTTAACTATTAATATATATATATACACACACACATATCCACACACAATGCAAACACGTTTGAGCCCATGCATTTAATTACCAATATTATTCTATTTGCACTTCCTCAATCTACGTGTTTGACTACTTTTGAGGGGTAGAACTTTGTATTCTTTTCACATCTTACATAAACATCCGTCCCCATATATCTATTTGCATTGGACTTCTAATTACACTCTGCCTTTTATGTATATTTGTAAATGCAACTCCAATGACAAATTCCAGACTCCTCATCACGTTAACAACAATTCCTACATGTTGCAAATTCCTATCCCATTACATATAAAATCTTTTATTTAATTGGTGGGTCCTCCACATAATTTTCACTCCAACTCAACAAGCACCCACACTATGTACACGTCTAACTCCTTCCATGCAACTAAGGGTCCCGCTTCAAAATATGCAAGCAACAATGGACATTTACCTATTAGTATTATTATAGTCTAGATAAAATTCCCAATTCTTAATAAATGAATTTACAATATTTTCTTTAATACTCACTTTATATTTCTAAGTATTTTCCTACACCCCCAATTACATAATAAATCACATCCTAAAACACTTAATTACTTTAATAAAAATCGGGATGTTACAGTTTCGGGATTGCGTGCACTCGAAAGCTCTCTGGCGGAAAGTGGTGGGGCCGACACAGTGGTGTATGTTCTGTAATATGAACCTCTCAGATTGGGTATGGTGGAATCTTCGTGGCAAGTCAGAAACATGTCGGCAATGGGCTTCCAAGTTCACAGTGTTATGTTGGTGGTTGTGGCATCGAAGAAATCTGTATGTCTTCAAGAAGAAACTTATACCTATTGACAATATCCTTGCTAGTGCTGGTGTGATGGTGGAGAGTCTGACTCGCACTAATGATCATCTAGCAAGGCTGCAAGTTCAGGGCGTTACTCTTACCCCAACTCGTGAGTCTTGGCGACCCCCGGAAGGTGACTAGGTGAAGGTCAATGTGGATGGCGTATTCTCCGCTATAGTTATGAAATCTGCTTGTGTGGGTTTGATCAGGAAGAATGTCGGGAGCTTTATTAAAGGATTCATTCATCCTATAGATGGGGGTGATGGGTTATCTGCAGAAATCTAGGCGTGTCTTCTTGGGCTAAAAATGGCATGGACTATGGGTTTCAAGAAAGTTTGGCTATCCACGGAATGCCTCGACCTTGTACTCCATGGATGTAGTAGGGACACGCACAAAGACTCTAGCATTCTTCATGAAGTTTCATTGATGTTGAATATGGACTGGGAAACTAGGATTACATATGTACCTCGCTCATGCAATTCTGCAGCAGACCTCCTAGCAAAGAGTGGTTTGGAGTTAAGGGTGGGTTTCCATGAAGTCTACCAGCCGTCTTAGGCTCTAGCAATGATTGTGAGTAGTGATTATAGTGGGGACAGTATTCTTATAGATGGCTAGATGAGGTGTCTCTTTTTTTTTTATCAAAAAAAGAAGAAAAACCAATCATTCAAGTTGAAAGCTCAAAATGTATAGTTTGACGCTAAATATGATACCACAATCAATCAACTTGACTTTCTAAATTTACGGGAAAAAAAAATTATAAACTATTCCTATTGATGATTGTATATATTAAATGTAAAATAACACTTTTAGTTCTATAAAGTGTGTCTATTAAGTCTTTTAGGACTAGAGGTAGTATGTTATATTTATTTAACTTCCTTAATCTCTCAAAAAAAAAAAAGTTAACTACGTGTTATGTGTTATATTTAGGATTGGATATAGTATGTTATATTTTCTTTAATAGGCTAATTATTGATGGAAGATTTTGCACGACTCAAAGTTTTGGGAGATTTCATATATATATGGTATGTAGTAAAATTTTGAAGGATAGGAAATAATTTCCAATTAATTTCTTCCTGTATAAATGACATTGTTGTTTTGAACTAATGAAGTATCTTGGGGTTATAAATTAAAATCTCCTGTGACAAAGAAATTCTTGTAATGGAAATCCAAAATGAGAAATTTAGGGATATATATATATATAGGGCAAATGATTTATCCAGTGACTGGACCTAACATTTTATCCTGTGAACTGAAGCTACGTCGTTTGGGTTAGTGATGGGCTGATGGCGCACCAGGAAAAAAAAAAGAGGGATAAATCTATATCATCAAATCCAGACCTCCCTTTCTCTCTCTTCTTCTTCTTCCTCCTTCATTGTCGAACTTGGGTATTCTTTCTCATTCGCATTAAGATTTTGATTCTCCGCTTCTTTCTGTTCCTGAATCCTTTTTGGGTTTACGTGAATCCAGTAGCAATGAGTTCGTCCTCTAAGACGGTGAGGAAGCTACAAGTGGTGTCCCCTGTTCCCGCGGATATCGACGTCGCTAACTCGGTTGCAAGTGACAACCTAACTCAAAAAACGACGTCGATATCCGCGGGAACAGGGGACACCACCTGCAGCTTCCTCACCGTCTTAGAGGACGAACTCATTGCTACTGGATTCACGTAAACCCAAAGGATTCAAGAACAGAAAGAAGCGGAGAATCAAAATCTTAATGCGAATGAGAAAGAATACACAAGTTCGACAATGAAGGAGGAAGAAGAAGAAGAAGAGAGAAAGGGAGGTCTGGATTTGATGATACAGATTCAACCCTCTTTTTTTTTCCTGGTGCGCCATCAGCCCATCACTAACCCAAACGACGTAGCTTCGGTTCACAGGATAAAATGTTAGGTGCAGTCACTAGACAAATCATTTGCCCATATATATATATATATTCTCGGTATGTAGTAGGAAGACCTAGAAATCGGAATATGTTATGCCGGGAGGGATCTCTCTGATAGAAAACAGTTTGTGAATTGCTGTAAGGAACCAAAGAATCTCCTGCATTACTTGTTGCGGTAGCCAGATTTTTCCATACGCATTAATTGAAATGTTTTTTTAATACTAAATACTAGTACTTCATCCGGTACTAAATATAAGACGTGGTTTTTTTTTTTGAGATTAAAAAAACTAAATAAATTATTTAATCATATCATATGTTGTATATCTTTAAATTATATATCAGTTTATTAGTCAAACTAATTAGTTTAGAGAAAAAATATATAAATATAAATACTCTAAAGTAATTTAATTAACTTCTTTAATCTCTCTAAAAAAATTAACTTTGTTTTATATTTAGAATCGGATGAAATAATATTTATCAAGCATAACAATCAATTATTTACTCAGTCAAGGCACACACACTCTCTCTCTATAAATATATATATATATATATATATATATATATATATATATATTATATTATATTATTTCACTCTTCAGGCCCCTTTTGTATATGCTTCTGATTTCCTCCTATCCATACTAAAAGTCATGTCGAACCATCTCGCTGGAAGTAATAAGAAGTGATTAACTTATCAACTTTATCAATATGTAAGAGCATCAAGAATTATTACATTAATTAATGACCCACCAAGTTACTTATATTTGGGACTGTCAATATGGGAGGGAATATCTTTCCAAGTGTTTTTTTAATGGATTTTGAGTGTCTTTCATTATGCTGATGCTGTAACGAAAATGGATATTTCCTTCAAGGCATATATTTGTTGTTTTTTCTTACAATAAAAGTTTACGTAAGTTGAGTTCTAAGGCATACCTCTAAGTTCAAAGAACACTTATAAAGGTATTTATAAAACTCCCACCAATTTGATTCTGGCATCAATAGAATTTGAACTCATAACCTTAAGGTTATAAGCTAACCTTTTACTAACTAAATCAACCATCGTTGGGTTTCAATGCATATACTCGTTTTCAATTGGAGGTCTAATCCCTGCTGTATATGTTCTTCATGTTCTTTTTCTTTTTTCTTTTTTGGTTTCCTACCCGACTTACCAGAACCTTCGGTTCCAACTAATCCAGATTCATCCTGAATCTGACCCACAGTTGTGGAGGAAAACTCCCAACATTATTTTCTCCATTCCCACGCTGTATATATTCTTCATAATTGTCAAACTGGCCTAAGAATTAGAATTTGGGCTATCAAGGACAAGTCTGAATTTTAAAACCTGAAATTGTTCGTATTTGGACTTGGGCTTTTTTTAAGCACTTCCATTCAAGCCCAACTTAATATTAGCAATACTTTCTGTGTGAGTGTGTAAATTTATCGGGTGTTTTTAATTGGGGAGTATACGAGCTACATGGTATCCGACACACGTGATCACAACTCTCGTCAATGGATAAGGGTTTCCACGTCACCCGAGGGTTCGGACAAAACGTCCCCTCCCTGACAAGCCACCCACAAAAAATTCCGTTCCCGAAACAAAGCTAGTTAGGCCCGCATCCAAAAACCGACACGTGTCCGTTTATCTCGACCTTTTCCGCCAGCTCCGCCGCGAGATTCCCATCGACGGTGTCCTCCGTTCCCGGTTACCGGTCTCCCTTTCTCCCTCACACCGTACCACCAGCGAATCGAATCCTTAGTATTATTCTCTCTCTCGATGAGTTCCAATAAAATCCCAAATCGGCCACGTCTTGTTTTGTATTCGCTCAGTGTACATGCTTATCTGATGTCCGTGGATGGTTTTAATTTTCCGGCGATGTTGGGTTCTCCGTTGCCGGTGGCGAGGATGAGCGGTTTCCCGGTATGATGCGGTTGTAATTCCCTGTTTGTTTACTCAGAAATGTTAGATCTATTTATCGGGTCTCATGTTCGATCAAAAACCTGGTTCCACAAGAGGAAAAAACTTGCTTCATTCGGTTGATTCCTTCTGATGTTTTCTTCGAATTTGTACGCATGTTATTGGATTGCCAATTGTACAGCTCGTACAATTAGATTTCTTTTTTTAATTTTTCCTTCTTTATTTCCCTGTCCCTTCGTTGGGTTCTTGAGCTTGTACAGTTAGTGTTTAAGATGGCGAGGTTTGAAAGAAATTGAACTATCTTCTGATTCTGGTCATTTCTGGCATTTCGGTGCACTTTTTGAGAGTTAAAAGTGGCAAAAATGAGCATGAGTGAGAGCGATGCCGAGGAAGAATCGGTACAAGAAGTTCAAGTCCCGGCTGATATTGATTGGCATATGCTTGATAAATCGAAGTTTTTCTTCCTCGGTGCTGCCCTTTTCTCAGGGGTTTCAGGTACTCTGTACCCTATTGTTGTATTGAAAACCAGGCAGCAAGTAGCTCAATCGCAAGTTTCTTGTATCCAAACTGCATTTTCACTTATTAGGCGTGAGGGTTATCGAGCATTGTACAGAGGTTTTGGTACTTCCTTGATGGGTACAATTCCAGCTCGAGCACTATATATGGCTGCCTTGGAGATTACCAAGAGTAATGTAGGTACTGTCACGGTTAGGTTAGGGCTTGCAGAACCAACTGCGGCTACTATCGCCAATGCAGCTGCAGGTTTGAGTGCTGCCATGGCAGCTCAACTCGTGTGGACCCCTGTTGATGTTGTGAGCCAGAGGTTGATGGTTCAAGATCGCAGTAATTCAAATAATCCTAAGGCTTCAGCACATCTATATGTCAATGGGATTGATGCATTCAGGAAAATTCTGATCACAGATGGTCCCAGAGGTTTGTATAGAGGGTTTGGGATATCGATTTTGACATATGCACCCTCAAATGCAGTTTGGTGGGCTTCATACTCTGTCGCACAAAGGCTAATTTGGAATGGAGTTGGGTACTACTGGGGCAAGAGAGATGATAAGAGCAGCGATTCTGTGGCTGATGTATTAAGGCCAGATTCGAAAACTGTAATGGCAGTTCAAGGAGTCAGTGCTGCAATGGCTGGTGGCATTTCTGCTTTAATTACAATGCCACTAGACACGATCAAGACAAGACTTCAGGTCTTGGATGGTGATGAGAATGGCCGACGAGGACCAACAGTTATGCAGACTTTGAGGAAGTTGCTTAAGGAAGGTGGTTGGATGGCCTGCTACAAAGGGTTGGGACCTCGATGGGCTTCTATGTCAATGTCTGCAACGACAATGATCACCACATACGAGTTCTTAAAACGGCTTTCAACGAAGAATCAAGAAGTTATGACAAGATAGAAGATTTGCAACAAGAGAAAAGAGGTTTTTTCCCCTCTCTTCTGTGCCTAACTCTCTCCTTATTTTCTCTCCACTTATCTCATCTTTTCCACTTTTTTTGCTTTTTCACCTTTACCTAGCCAGCATGACTACTTGATCAATGTAGTTTATTGCTGGTACCTTTATATAAATCATGGAAATAAATATTTTCTTCCAATATTCCTGTGTTATTTTTTTCTAGTATCGGTTGAAGCTATACAAATGCTTGGCTTTGGAGTCTAAGATGGACTGTGTCAACTGTCAAGGCATAGATGACTACTGATGTCAAAAATCTGATCATGCTACTCTAGGGAAGTTATATCTTTGTTCAATTTCTACCTTCTGGTTACATTTTTATTGGTCCGTTACTAATTTCATATGGAAAACTAAGCGGCTTGATCGAGTAGTATTGCGATTCTGGAGTTTTAGCGATAATCTAGGGATGGGCAGCATACCCCAAGCCATGCAGGTAATCAGAAAATTTGCATGCCTGGGTTGGATTTATGGATATGTAAGGGTCTGATAGTATGATAACTATCCTGCTTTACCAGCTAAAACCTAGACTCAGTAATGTATATTTGTTTATTTAGATAATGCATTAGCACATCTTGCACTTGCACTGATCTACAACTAGTCAGTATGATCTTTAAAATCCAAATGGGCCTCTATGTTTTGCAAACTTGGCAGTAGTAGACCTTTTATCCGCGATATTGATTTCATGCAGGCAAGGCTTATTAAGCTCCACTTCCTTCTTCATTTCTCTCTTTGACTAATATGCTTCTATCAAAAATGGGTCTCCAAGTCTGCCACTGCAAGGGTCTACTATCTAAATTTTGAGGTAGATGGTAGCTGTTTGTAAATGGGTTGAAGCCCAGGAGTGTCTGTTGATTGTTCTCCTTATATTTTATACATACATTTATTAAATGATATTTCATAATATTGAAAAAGAATTTATCAAAATTGCTTCCTAAAGGTTTTGAATTACACCTATTGTCATGACTCATGATATGTATTATTCAATTTATTATATTATATTGTAGTGGCCCTGTCATATCTAATTTGCTTGTCCTTTTTACATTTATGGATTGCTGAACAGATTATTGTGTTCAAATTTTTTAAATGTAGTTTTAAGTTTTAACTCTAACTCAGCATAGCATTCGCCATGTAAATTCTGGAGCAGGTGTTGTACACACTGAGAATTTTTTATCAGTTTTCATAGGGTGCTGAAATGTATTTATTTGTCTTTTGATACTCTTTGTGAACATTACAGGGCCCTTTCTCTAAATTGCTTCAAATAATATAATCACATAACTTTGTTGAGGATTATGTACGAGAAACTCTAGGATACATTAGGTATGCTTTGTATGGATTATGTACGAGAAACTCTAGGATACATTAGGTTTGCTTTGTATACTATAATGAAGCGGGAAAGTAAGGGCATAACGTAGAAAAAAAAAATTCCTTTTTTTTTTCATGTAAAATTTGTTATGTACTTAATATTTATTATCATTTCGAAATTGTATTTTCATTTGCTTTTCTGTTAATATTCCATATATCAAATATATAGGTCCAATCTATGCACAATGAGTTTTTATTCTCTCTCTCTCTCTCACACATACACAAAATAAAACTTCTTATTCACGCAGATTATTATGCTCTACCACTTTTTTTTTTTTTTAACAAAGATTATTATACTTGTTGATTGTTATGTATAGCAGGGTACAATCCCAGCTTGTTTTTGTAAGATGTTCTTTTCATTTTTTGTTGGGGAGCGGGCAAGCGGCAAAGTTCATAGTTTATGGATGATATGGTGGCTAAAAAAATTGGTATTTCCTATTGTGACTTTTATATTGATTTGCTTTTTTGTGGTAAAATACTTGAAGATATAAATAATGCAGATTTATGTATTACGAGTAGTTATGTATTCTTTGTTTTGTACTCCCTCCTGTCCTTTATATAAAATTCACTTAAAAAAATTATAGGCAATTCCTCGACATGATGAGGGTTTTACCGTTTTAAACCTTGAATTGATAAGTTGCATTTGTAGTGAGGTCAACAACAAGATTGGGGGTTCGATCCCCAATTCTTGTGAATGGAAAGCATCCCGTGGCCAGCCTTCTACCGGTTTGTGCGCTGACAGTAGGGCGAAGGATTAGTCTCATGGCTGTCAGCTGTGGAGATACCTTGCGAAAGCAAAAAAAAAAAAAAAAAACAACACAATATCTTAATCATTTGTTGTGTGGCCCAGTAGATAAAATTCCTACCAAGTGTGGTTTGTGGAGGTGAGTCTTGACAAAATAATAAGAAGGGACAATCTCATATAAAGACGATTAAAATAGGAAAATCTTATATAAAGCAGGTAAACTAAACATATCTTAAATTAGGTCAATGACCCAATCTAAAATATTTAAATATTGGCTATTTTCCATTAATACCGCTAACCATGTTCAAAATCCTTTAACCCATCACCAAATCTCTGTAATGAAGACGCGCAAAATCCTTTCTGCGATCAAAACTATCAAAATCATGGTTTGATCGCTTCTAAAGAAAGCGAGAGCTTCCTGATCCTCATCCATCGTTCGATCCCTATCAGTCAAACCAGAATAGGACCCAATACTGTAATCAGAAACAGAAAGAGCCCCAAGATTCTAACTCTGCAATCCTGCCAAAACAGAGGACCTGTGAATGAATCGAATTCTCAAAAAGGGAAGAAAGAAAAGATCATTGGAGGGAAATTAGGGTTTCTAAAATTGTTGAACAGTTTTGAGAAATTTAGGAAGAAGGTGAAGCAGAATTTGAACCCACAGCAGAAGGGTGATTGGAAAGATTTGTTGCATATGAGTTTATCTTTTGTTGTTTATGTGTATATTTCCCAGAAGCTTGTTTGTGCTTATTGTGCTTGGACTTCTACTCCCAAATAGCCATACGGTAGTTTGTTGTGTGTAAATGAAAATTATGAAAATAAAATTGATACGTTCATCTAGCTTCCCGACTATTCCCAAAACATGGAAACATTCAAATGCACTACTTCAAAGGAAGGCAAGGATAAAACTTGTATTTTAAGGTTATAAACCTAACAGCAAAATCTGAAAAGGGGTTAGATAAAAATTGCTAAGATTCTAGCTCATTCAAATGCGTCTTAGGGTTCGATCCCCAATGAAAGCCGTGACTTTGTACTAATATGCTATACTACCTCTGGTCTATGAAGCACGAGGCACTCCTATTTTTAAAAAATATGCGTGTCGGATGAGTGTCGAAGCCCGATACCATCCAACACTCTTCGACACTCCTATTTTTTAAAAAATATATGTGGCATTGAATATTATTGAATTGATGATGACTTTTTCTTTTGTATTTTTATTTTAAAAAAAGGAGGCACGGCTTTTATGATGAGATCACATCTATGAATTTTAGGAAATGAAGATGAAAATAATTCAACTTGAAAATTTTTAAGTATCTTTAATAGTAAAACGTCTCGTGTCGAAATTTAGATTTTTTAAGATTATCCTGTCGGTACCTATATTAACTAAAAATGATTTAAAGAATCAGATTTAACATTAGAACCAACTTACTGTAACCTTTTTTACCGATTTTTTGATGGTGTTGAGCCTCCAATGAATTTTCTGCCGTTAGGTTCTTACATACTAGTACGTAAATAATCTATCTCCAATTTTTCTTTTCTTTTTAATAATCAAGAGATATAGAGGTAATTTGGCTCAAATTATAAATCCCTAATTGTATCATATAACTTAATTAATAATTTATTAAGTTTAATAACTCAAATTAGAACTTAGATATTTCAACTATCTTTATATGAGATTCTCCCAAATAATAAAGTTGTTATCATGTGACCTAAAGGTCATGAGTTATACAAAAATAACACTGATATTTTGATTATACGAAAATAAATTTCACCATTGTTTTCCAGTATCAACCTTCGACAGTTGGGTAGTAAATGTGAACTCGTTTCGGTCGGGAATAGCACTATCGTTCATCATGTTATAACCAACCTCACCAGCTGTGTTTTGAAATTTGAACTGATAACCACACCCCCACAAGGCCACAAACATGCATATAGAACAGAGAATCAGCCTGTAAGTAACATAACGGGAAGCTCGTAGCCTCAATTCGAGTTAACTTGAAGAAGGAAACGAAAGCGCAAAATAATTGACCTGAACATGAATACTTCTGGCTTTGAATTATTTTTAAAATTTCTGACTTGTCTGAATGACCAAGATGAACCTAAAAAGTCACAGAAAAATTCCTAGTCTGGAAGAGAAAATAAAATAAAAATAAAATAACAAGAGAGAGAAAGAAGAAACTGCACGGGTAAATATGAACCTATCCATCGACCACATATGAAACCAAGGAAATATAAGCACTGCTTTGCAATAAGAGAACCAAACTATCAGCACCGAGCTCTCTTGTTGTTACTGCATGATGGGCATTTGTAATGCTTGATATGCTCTGCCCTTGCAGAAGTAATCTTCACACATTTGCCATGGAACCACTTATCGCAGATGTCACAGCAAATCCAGAAATCATCAGCACCGTTATTCTCGCCGCATGCCCCACAAGGGGTATCCCCATGTTCACCATCTTCATCTTGCTCCTCTGGAACTTCATCCTCATCTTTTGGAGGCTGCAACTTTGATTGTCTACCCTGACCTTCTGAAGCTCTCTGCTCCAGAAGCCAATAAATAAATGAGAAAACAAACTAACTCAGAAGTGTATAAACTCTTGACACTATGCCCACAAGCAACCATCAGTACCAACACGTTTTCCATCCATTTAAACAAGCACCTTGACATGAACTCAAATAAGAGAATAACCACTAACCATAGCAATTCTTACCCAAGCTATATATAGTTTCAATTTCAATACATGTATAAAGCAAATTTATCACAAATTTCATAATATTTGCACGAAATTAAACGTATCTATTTGTAGACCAAAAACCCCAGACCCAAAATTAACTCATTGACCTTGGTGCATAATTATAAATAAGGCCTCCTTCTAAAAACAGACAGCACCCAAGGCCAACCAGGATTCTTTCGCAACCAAAGGACACAATTATTAAACTATCAATAAACAAGTTTTACTTCTGATCTGCAACCATAAGAAAATTATATTTACCATCTTAGAACCAGACTTAGATTTGTTGCTGCCTTGATTTGAAGGCTTCTCCTTCACTTCTTTCTTCACTGTACCAGTAACAACTTCAAAAATTGTTGGCAGTTCATTGATCATATTGAAAAGTCGTCTCCTGCATGATGTTGATGGGTAAACAAAAAAACTTCTATATCATACAAGCATTTTTAACTAACAAAAAATTATAAGGTGACCAAAGGAAATTGAATCATGGTTGCTAGATCAAGAGACAAATGTGATAAAAATGTTAATATTAATTATTAAAGATAAGATAGTCCAAATTATCTCCCTGCTCCACTTAACACTCATTATATATGAAAATGTTACACATATTATTCTACGGATAATCATCTCTCAAGGATTAACATGTTTGCTCCCCAAGGTAAGACCTAAACCAAGAGATCTCATTTAATGACTTCCTTTAAGTGTCCTTATTCTTTCTCTACCTCTCTTCATAGGGTCTAAAAGACCATCTACTCACCCCTTCTTCTTAGGGTCTCCACTAGCCTTCTTTGCACATGACCAAACCACTTCAACAAAAAAAATAGGGGCAAACAATCACCATATACGAAAGCATGCGAATCAATTGAGACAGGAAACCAGCTCTTATGTGGGGAGGAAAAATGTCAATAAGCATAAATAAAATGTCATCATAAATCAGGCAGCCAGGATCTAAGAACCCAAAGTACTTTCCTGCTTTTAAGTTTCCATAGCCAACTCATTACAAGTCCCCAAAAAAACAAAAACCATACAAGTTAATACGAGATAAAAGTTATGCAGTTATGCCTAATACAAAAATACCTGTCAGCTCTATCAAACCCAAATCTGGCTCCAAAATAAAAGGCCACGGAAAGTAACCATGTATCACTGTGGACTGCAACTAAAGATAACCAGTCTTTTTCTTGCATGCCATCCCTGGCAAAATTAATTCCCAGAACAGGCTCAGGAAGCTCTGGAGGAACTTCTTCAGCAGGCAGGTTCACTTCCCACTGCTCACTAGGAAGTCCATACAAGCACAAATTCTCCTTCTCTGAAAGAATAACGTAATCATAACCAAAAAGAACAAAAACGGTACAGATAAAGGAGGTATGAGCAAGGCTGACCTACTTCTGATTATAAAATACAGTGCATGACTAATCTATCAATGCAAGCAATACAGTAAGAAACGAAGGGCTATAAAATACATTATTCACTAACTGCTGCACTTAAAAAGGAGAGAATTTAAACTGGAGAGTGCAAAACAGGATTCAAATGATATTATGAATCAAAAGATGAAATGTCTTAAATTCTTAAAGAAAGCATTAGAGAGTATTGCACCAACTAGCAACTTAAAAAATTTACAAATTGGAGATGCAAAAACATTTGCACACAGTGACTTTACCACCACAAACAGTATCAACACACATCAGCAACTTTGCGAAGAATTTTGCAGAAAAGTAATATATGAATGGAGAATTAAGGACATTCCTACTAACCAGGGTCACATTGGTGGTAAAAATCTTCAACCTCTGCAACAGCATAACCAAAAAAGAAATAATCAGCAAGAAAGTTTTTGCAAGTCATATAAAAGAAAAGATTAAATGACAAAATAATCAATAAATTATATTTAAAACAAATATAGACAAGATAATACTGTTTGGTCCGCCCACACTCAGCACAGAACAGAAGAAGACCAATGTCTGTCACCTATGATTCTTCCACAGCATTACTCAGGGCCATTGAAACATTTAAACTTAGAACTCGTATAACTTATTGCCCTTTTCCTTATCCTAATCCTATTTCATCCAATAACCATCAAAATGAAAATTCATACCCAAGTACTGAATATTTTTAGGGAAAAAGTTGGAAGGGAAAGAAATCAAGATTTCTGAATCATGTCCTTTTAAAACAGAATTAAGCACAGAATTCTAAACTCCCCACAAGCAAAATTCTGCAACTTCCTTACAGCAAGGACCCAATTTTCCAATCAACCAATAATTGCGATCAACAGCCAGTTAAATAGTACCTATCTCAAATTGGGCCTTTCACTGGTTATAACCAATGCTGCACCTAAACCCATCAAACAAGAGGGAACGTATCGCTTTGCTATTCGGTCAGCTATCACATGACAATGTTATGCATACAATTAAAAAGATAAGTTTATCTTGAAGAACTAGAAGGTAAAAGTAAACAACGAAATAGGTCCTCCAGCGATATCTTAGATAATAGATAAAAGCTGAGGTTATTAAAAGTTTAAACAACTACCATTGTTATCAGAAAAAACACTGGTGGGTGGGAAAATTTCTGCTACCCGAGTAAGATGGATAATAACAAGTGAAGGTACAGAAAAATCTTATCAACAAGAAAGACCGAATTCAACGTAACATGGATAATACTCTAATGCACTCACTCCAATTAACCCATTAGGAAATCAAAACTAACGGAAATAAATGAATAAACATATAAACCCTAATAGTTGGCGAAGAATGTGAATAGATTTGAGCCTAAACATCTCAAAACGCCGAATTATAACCTCCACCATCCCGTTTTGTTCCCGGGCAGCCTCGCGGACAAATATCAATGACTCAAAATAGACGAAATAGAAAACGAGAACAGAGAATAAAAAATGGGAGAAGTATGTACCCGATGTGAGGGCTTTAATCATTGCACCTCTTCGGCCCTTGAAATCCCTGAAAACCTCTTCAACAGTACGAGGATTACTATTTGCTCGCGGGTCCATTACCTCGACAGACTTAAGAAGATAAATCAGAAATAATGACAACCTCTGTGTACAAAACAGAGGATAAAGAGAACAAGGTAGTTCAGCGAGAAAAGATTGAACGGAATTTCTGGTCGCAAGGTGATGGCTTTCGCCTTGAGAGAAATTCAGAGAAAGGAGACAAGAACGCTGTGGAGAGGGGTGAATGTGATGGTGGGGAAAAAAAGGAAGGTATAATTGACTTGGGTTTTGATATTAGGTTTTCTGCTTTATATTTAAAATAAATTAAATTAAATGGGATGAATATCGTGTAACTAAATATAGAAATATTTTACGAAAAAATATTGTACAGAAATAAATTTTATTAATTTCATCAAAATTTTAAATTTTATTAAGGAATGAATAAATCACTATAAGTCAGATTACAAAAGAAGAAATGATTATAAGTGATTTGATTTTTATATCGATATTAAATAAAAAAATATATTGATTTTAATTTTATATGCAGTGTGGGTTACTTTTATAGAGCCTAGGAAAATATAAATCAAACTTTAAGATAAAAAAGATAATTATAGGATGATATAAATATATTTTGGGTAAAGTATATTTTTAGTCGCTTTAAGTTTATATGAGGTATCTTTCAAATTTCCTTAACTTTATAAAGTATCTTTTAGTCTATAATTCTAACACCATTAATTTACTAACGGAAAATACAACCTCAAATGCTAACCGTGTAAATTTAAGTGATGATTTTGTAATTAAATGCTTAGGTTTAAATTTAAAATATGGGTAAATTGAAGAATATATAAAATTTGTGTAATTAAATGTTATTAGTCATCACTTGAGTTGTTTAGTTAGCAACATTAACGGTGTTAGAATTTTAGGACCAAAAGTATACTTTATGAAGTTAACGGACCAAAAGTATGTAAAATTATACTTTAGCCATATATTTTATTGAGATACTGTAAATATAGAAATAATAAATCTATTAAATCATAATCTGATAGATAAATATTGGATTAAGTGGCAATTTTGCTCCGGAAGTACATGCCCAGAAAGTTTTTTTGGTCTCAATGTCACGCCAGAAGTTCTTAAATGTAGCAATTTTGCCCTCGACTAACGGACGTCTGCCACGTAGAATAACTTGACACGTCGAACGCCATGAGAGAGAGCCGAGTTCACATGTGGACCCCACACTACCACCTCGTCGTCTTCTTCCTTCCCTTCCCTTCTTCCTCCTTACTCCTTCCTCATCGTTGAACCCACCCCACCACCACCAGCACACCTCTTCCTCCTTATTTTCTACAGATCTGGGCTTACTAGAGCACCACTGTTTTTGATCTGCCATTCAACCCTCTAGGACTGTTGTGGAGGGGCAACATCACAACTTCTTTGGCACAAGCAATCGACCATGAACACTTCGTCGACTAGGAAGAAGACCACTGCAAGAAGAGGAAGGGTAGGTGGCTAATTAGAGTTGTTGTCGTTTATTTCCTTCACTGCCACTTCATGTGGCGTGTTTTGGTTTTTGGTTTATCCAATTGGATAAATTATTGTCCACTCTTTCTCACTTTAGGATTAACCTCTTTGTATTTAACTCCCTTTAATTTGAAGATGTTAAAGTTATGTACATAATTTGTGTTCAAATTTGTCATCCCTGTTCAATTAACTTGAAACAGAGCTAAACAGAAGCTATTTTCATCGAGTGAAATCATAGTGTACACTGGAGTTATGTTATCACACTCTAGAATGATTTTATCTTCTCAATTTCATTTTAATATTGTAATAAAATATAAGGAGAAAAATATCATTTTCTATTGTATTTCAATATTGAACATGTTCATTTTCACATTATCACTGGATTGTGATAAATCACCCTCAAGTGTCATATTATCAGTCCCCTTCCGCATCACATAAGGCGTTGACAATTAAACAAAACAAAAAAAAAAATCACACTGGAGTGTGATAAGTCTGGAGTGAACACTCAAGTGTGATATTATCACACTCTCAAGTGTCCATGGGCACTTCCATGTATCACATGAGGAGTTGAGGATAAGAACATATGTACATATCACACTTGAGTGTTCACTCGAGCACACTCCAGTGTTCCCCTTCTCCATTAGGTCCATCAAAAATCACAACATGAGGCGTTGACAATTTTTTTTTTAAAAAAAAAAAAAAAATCACATTGGAGTGTGATAAGTCACTGGAATGAAAGTGTGATATTATCACACTCTAGTGTCTAGGGAATTGTCCTTCCATCTGTATATGAGGAGCTGGGGAAAAAAAAAAAATCACACTGGAGTGTGATATTATCACAGTCCAGTGTCCCCCTCATCCATCAGGCATCACAATCCAGCTTGCTTTCTCTCTATTTTTGAACCCAAACCCCTCTCCGTTCCCAAAGCACTATTTCGGAGTTGTCTTCACGATTTGGGACCTGTCTTCAGGAGATCAGAATCTTCACCAAATTGGACCTGTCTTCACCAAATCGGACGAGCTTAGGCGGCATCACGATTTCGGAGTTGCGGCGTTCGAAGTCATACGGACCAGTGGGTCGACCTCTGCGACTGTGGTAATTATTGGCTTGTTGTCTTCTTCCTCATAGTCTTCTTGGAAACCTGTGTCTTGATAAGAAGTGACTTTGAATATGAGATTTTGGAGTTGGTTCTTTGTTCGGCTGCGGTAAAATATGGATATCACAGGTTTCATACTGTCTTCTTGGTTCTATGTGTCTGTGTGTGTCCGACCATCTCACCTAAACACGCTGATTTAATGGAGGATCCTTTTTCTATGATAGATGTTTTTGCATCGGTTTAATTGTACGTTTTAGGATATTGCTATCTGGCATCAGTTTTTATGCTCTCTCTATATACAAATGGGTTTAGAACATTTTTCTATTTGTCGTAAAAGCAATTAATGGAACTGTGGTTCGGAAGGGAAGAGCACCTTGTGTTGTGCAGTTTTATAGTCATATTTGCTTCTTGTTATTATTATTTTTTTCGTTTATTTGAAGTTTCTCATGCAGGTATATTGCAAAACATGAATCTGATTTGATTGATATACTCTTTTTTTGTATGGTGAATGAGTTCAATTCCAAAGTAAAATCTAGTCACCTTAGCTAGTAGTTCAGGGTCTGAAACTGTCTGTTCTTCATCAACTTCTATTCCCTCAATATTACTTAATATGTCTGTCTGGAAAATAAATGGCACAATATTACTTCAATAACATGATGGAAGGAAGAACCAAACGATGAAAGCCAAAAGTTTTTATGGACGACTTATTTATGACATTCATATGATAGACTTTATCCCATAAATATTTACAGTTTTACAGAAAGTAGTTCTGATGTACCGACAGCAGATCTAGCCTCTGATATGCAATTTTCATTTTTTTTGGTACATAGATATAGAATTTCTCCTTCACAAAAATATTATTATCATTGACCCACTCCCTTTTAACATTTTCAAGTTATACAGAGACTTCTAACACAGCAAGGAAGAATGACCATTTTAGTGATTTAAGGATGAAAATATGCTTACCAAGTAAATTGCTCTTGACAAAGGCCCAGTAAGTGTGTGATGTGCATCAATCACCTCGATCTCTGTATATCATGTATATCATGCTAATCTGAGCTTTTTGAGTCAGTCTTTTGCATTAGCACTTTCAACTCGTCGACGTCATTCTCAGCCGCCCTTGTAGAGGTGTGCCGGTGCTGGTGGGGCGGGGTCCAACAACGAGGAAGGAGGAAGAAGGGAAGGGAAGGAAGAAGATGACCTGGTGGTGTGGGGTCCATATGTGAACTCGGCTCTCCTGGCGTTCTACGTGTCAATCCTACGTTCTCGTGCGTTAGTCTCGCCCCGTTAGACGATGGGAAAATTGCTACATTTAAGAACTTCCAGGAGAGAAATTGAGACAAAAAAAATTTACGGACAACCCTTGTTCATACATGTATCGAAAATTTTAACCCGATAAATATTTATACTTAATTTAATAATCCTGGATATCTAAATTAGACCCTAAATATTCTTTATCGCATAACTCATTATTTAAATCAATGTATGCGTGTATTTTCTCCCTGTAATATCTTTATATTTAATTCAAATCCTTTTGCATCCATAATCATTTTCATATATAATATAATAAATTTAATTGTAATTCCGGTGTATCTACTGGTTTTAAATTTTTATATTTCTCCATAAAAATTATTGTAACTACAATAAATCAAGTTAATGAAACATAAAAAGCAAATTTAATTGGATGAATATCATGTAACTAACTGGCATAATCGAACTTATAAAATATGGAAATATTGAAATTTTCAATAATAGGAATACAAAATTTGGAACAAATGCAATGTTTTTTTCCCTCAATAATGGGAATACAAAATTTGGAACAAAATTTAGCATAATGAAGAATAATGAGAAAAAGATTAGGAGAGAAACTCAACCCGTGTATTTTTCATATTTTGTAAATTTTATTGAGGAATGAATAAATGATCCTAAGTCTTTATCCCCCAAAAAATTTGATTAAAAGTGATTTTATTTTTTTTATGAATATCAATTTATCATCGCAAAAATAGAAAATAAAGATATTGGTTTTATTTTAACGGTATGTGATTTTTGCTTTAAAATGTAATCACATGTGTATTTTTGCTCCCAAAAAAATACGTATTAGCATTGCGTAAACATTTTTTTTCCTTTACCCTTTTTTTTTTATGAATATCAATGCAAATATAGAAAATAAAGACATTGGTTTTAGTTTTATGGGTTTAATATTTTCTTTTCTTTAAAAATATTTTTTCTCGCCACACTCAAATAAAAGTGAGTGGATCCCACTAATATTTTCTCCCTCTTCTCTTTATAATGGGTTTCACTCACTTTTATGTGAGAGTGACAGAAAAAATGTTTCTACAGCAAAAACAGAAACATTAAACCCTAGTTTTATATAGTATATATAGTGTTGCTTAGTTTTATAATTTACACATTTATTGTATTATTTTTAAAAATCAATATATATGTGTATTTTCTCTTCATATAATATCTTTATATTTAGAGTAAAATACTCCGACATTCCTTCTATTTTACCTTAATTACAAAGATCTTCCTTCTATTGTGAGAACTCACATAAACCTCCCTTTAAATAAAAAAAACCGTGTTACACAAACCTCCCCTAGATTTTGAAGATTCCATTTTTATCCATCCAAACATTAATTGACCAACTTTGACTTATAAACACTTTTTTTTTACCAAAATACCCTTAGCATAAGAATTATATAAACATTTATATTGACTAAAACCATTATTCAACTAGAAATAATTCTAATATGTTTTTTTTCAAAATATCTACTATAGTATATAATTTTTTATTTTTATTATATATTTTATAAATTTTTTGGTATATAAAATTATAATTTTAATTTTTTTCATCACATTTGTTTGAGATGATAAAGGGTAATTTAGTCAATATAAATTATAATTAAAAATATATTTTTGGCATCATTTTAGAATATTCTTGATGGGGTTAATAGCTTGGACTTAAATATAGGTTTTGAAAATAGAGGGTGTGTCTATGTAATTAAAGCAAAACGCATGAGTGGTCGAGTATTTTACTCTTATATTTAATTCAAATCCTATTGCATCCATAGTCATTTTTAAAAAAAAAAAAATTAAATTTTTATATATAAACATAATATAGTAATTATAATTGTAATTTCTGTATAATTTGCATTTTTTTTATTTTTATAAAATGATCAAATATATTAATAAAATGAAAATAATTACCCAACTAAAGTTTGTAAAGTAGGGTCAAGAAAAGGGGAAGTAAATATTACATCAGTTTTATAGAAAGAGTAACTAGAAAAGGATTGAAGCAACTCTTTCGTATCATTCCCCAAGGTGCTCCTGAAATTAGAATGAACCAAGTGACCATTAAACAAATTATTCTCATATGTGACAGTAGAGATGTGGTTCAGAGGTGCACCAAACAATGAGGCAAACTGAATTAGCCAATATAGCATCAGCCTAATATATTACAACTGGGTAAAGTAGATGTAAGAGTTGACAAAAGAGACAAGGATCAATCCACTGTAACTTCATCTATTTAAAAGCTCAGACTTCATCCTAACCTATAAAGATCATATCACCACAAGAGGTATGTCTCTGAATCTTAGTTTTCCTTTTGAAGATAATCCAACCCTGTGTAAAACCTGAAGATGTTACAAATATTACAACTGGGTAAAGTAGATGTAGGAGTCGGATTAGAACCATAGCTGAGATGAGGTGGTTTGTCAAATTTGAAGCTATACGAAGACATTACCCTCACTGGAAATTGTCTTTTTTCCTGTCAATATGGTTGCTTCTTGAAAGTCTGAAAATCTGGACAAGAACATGGTATATGGAAGTTGGCAATTTGACATTCATATATGAATACTCAAGTAGAAAATGATACATACTCGAGTAATACCAAGTCAGAGCCATTGCTGAAGTTGCTAATCAAGCATACTCGAGAATGCCACTTACATACTCGAGTAATATCGGGCTCTTCATATCGCTGGCAAGGGAAGTAGACCAATACTCGAGTATCCAGGAGATATACTCGAGTATTGTCAAGGCAGAGACACAATGAAATTGCTGAATTAGTTCATACCCCAGTATCCTAAGATACTACTCGAGTATCATTGGGAATTAATTGCTGGAAGAAGAGGCTACCCGAGTATACCTCAAGTAATGATCTCCATCTACTCTGGAAGCACAATACTCAACAGCTGATACAATCTTATACATGGCAGATGGTGCTAGATAGAACTACTACATATCCGAATTCATCTACTCCAATAACATTGATTTAAAGCTTCTGCACTGAATTGCTGAGACAATACTTGAGTATTGGATTTAGATACTCAAGTATAGGATATAGGATACTCAAGTATTGAGTTTGGCTACCCAGCATCTGTGAAGAAGTTCTGCTGGAATACTCAAGTATTCATAGAGTATTCACGAAAGTATTCAGCAAATATTCCGAAAGTATTCAGGAAGTATTGAGGAAATATTCAGCAAGTATTCTGGAACTATTCAAGGAAGTATTCAGGAAGTACTCATGATTGAATACTCAAGTATGATCATTCTCTCAGTCAATTGAATGAATAACCATATGATACTTGAGCACATCGAAGAGCATACTCAAGTATGAGAATTTCGCTACTCAAGTAATATCAAGGATTGAGGTTTTGTCAAGTACTTCTCCAAGGGATACTCAATTGCAGAGATTGGAATACTCAAGTATGGTCAACTGCAATATCTCTCGGTTTATCGAATCTGGATACTCGAGTATTGGAGATTAGCTACTCGAGTATTGACAAGATCGATACATCCGATGATGGTTATGCACAAGCTACTCGAGTATTGGTATATCAGTAGACTCGACACATCTGCAACTTGATTCTAATAATTTAATCATTCAATTATATCTTCTTCCAAATCATTCAATATTACCTATGAAATTACTAATCATGACTGTTGAGTGATTTACAGAGGTGTAGGCAATGTTTGAACTCTGACAAGCTGAAGTGCATCGAAAGCATCGTAAGACAGAGCCGACAAGATACAGATGACCCATAACTGGAAAAGCTTCAAATCATTATTTAAGTCATTGCCCATCTGAGACCACATGAAAATAATTGAAACTAAGCAAACATTCGATAGTGGGCAAGCAGAAACTGCAGACGACTATACATTCAACTATGGCCATGCGCGGATACTTCGAAACATTCCCAACGGGCAAATACAAACTCTTCAATAGACAAAGTTCAAATCCTCCCAACGGTCGAATGTTCACAACGGTAACTTCAACGGACAAATCCTTCAACGGTCCTCAAAGCTTCAACCAGTATAAATACTCAAAGGTTTGAATTCTTCAATGGCAGAACATACATATACACAGAAAAGCATTCAAAGCGATCAATCTATATTCTGTATATATCTTAGGATATTATTGAGCTTCAGTGATTATCTTTATCTACTCGTGAGGAGTTTCAAAACACTTGTTTGATTATTGTGTTGTAAAATGTTAAGGTTGTGGAACCTTAAGTGTGGGTGTACAATTACAATTTGTAAGGGGGAGTGAGTCCAAGAGTGAGAGGATCATCCTTCGTTTACAGAGTGTGTAATTGTGTTTGTAGTTATTTGGTTACAACTTATAAAGAGGAGTAAGTCCTAGTGAGAGGATTACTCGAGAGTTACAGAGTGTGTAATCAAGGTTTGAGATAGTGAAATCTCGGAGAGTGTTTAAAGGGACCTGGACGTAGGTCAAGAGTTGGACCAACCAAAGATAATCTCTTGTGTTCATTGCTCTTCTCTCTATCTCTCGTTATAAGTGTTCTTGAGCAATTAGCGAAAGAATTTCATAATCACCTATTCACCCCCCTCTAGGTGATATTCCACCTTCAAGAACCATTATAATGATGATGCAAGGAATCCTTCCATGAGCATATTTCCATGAGGTATTGAAAAGAGCCACGAAATATCTGAGTTAATTGTTTCGATTACTTTTATAACCTTTGTGACAGAGTCCATATGAAATTAAGAAGAACGATGATTCTTTTTAACATTGTCAAGTTGTTGTCTAAAAGTAACTGAGGCAAAGTTTCTAAGAGCCATGCCTAAAGGGCACCAAACCCCTATTGATGCCTAAATTTGATTCAATAATAAATGAGGATATATATAAGAAGAGAAATACAAGTAACTCAAATCCTTTGACAAATTTATAAAATGTGTTACTCCCTCCAGTCCTTAATATAAGATATCTTTGGGAAGTTGAGGTTAGTCCTAATTACAAGACAAAGTTTTCATATTTGTCAATTTTTTCTTAATTTACCCCTATTAATTCGCCATCAACAACAATCAAAAAGGGGAGGGGAATTGAGGAATTAAGGAAGGTGGCTAGGGTGTCTTAGAAAGGAAAATATTTATGTCAAATTTTCTAATCATATCCACCATTTGTTGTATTTTTGAATTATTATTATTTAACTATAAAGTATAAACTCATATTTAAAAAAAAAAAATAAGACCTAGTCATGTGTGATTGGAGATTTTGATGTAATGGATATAAAGAATTTGATGTAAATATAGTATTTTTAGAAAATACATGTTATATTAACAAACATCCTTACTCTAATCAAATTAGATAAATATGTTTTATATTATGAACCGGAGGGAGGGAGTACAAGCTAATCAAATGAGACAATGAAAAGTATGACATCAACCTCTTCATATACTTATTAGCTTTCATCCAAATTTTCTTAAAACACGCATATTCAAATATATCCGGTTTTTAATCATATAAGTACAATTGGCACTTTAGTATAGTTGGCACTTAGTTTTTTTTAAGTTCTTTAAAAAAAAAAACAATTTTAGTTTTTTTTTTTTGTGACTTTTGTTTTGTTTAAAAGTTATCATCCAAACACATAAATTAATTCAAAAAACACTTTTTTTTTGAAAAAAGTGCTTTATATATATATATATATATAATCATTCAAACGGGCTCTTAGTTGAGTTCTTTAAATATCTAGTTAGGGGTTCAATTCTTGGCGATGTGTATAGAAAAGGTTTCATGGCCAACACTAAAACCCCTTTAAAAAGTCTACGGTGCGAGAAGATTGGTCGCTACTACTCAAGATTACCTTGGCCTACCAAAAAAAACATATCCTGTTTTTATTAGGATCTAATTCCAACACACACACGCCTACATGTTTATATATAATACATCCTCAATCTACTTAACTTTTATATTATAAACCTAAAAATCTCTCCTTAAACACACTAGTAGTAGAAATGAGCCAAGGATGACTTCCCAAGGGATTAAAGCAGTGATCTTTTTCCAACTGAAAGAAGATGAAACAAGAATAACTGCTTTAACTTCCCTTTTTCAAATCTTGCCACATGAAGACAGATACACTATGCTTATTCTCATCACCGCCACTCATATCAACTGAGAAACTTTGCATATTGCTTCCAACGTGAGGATGATATCTTCCACACAACCTCGAATTCGATTCATTTTGCTGCTGGAAGATTTTGTCGCTGTTAGAAGCGCTCGTCACATCTGAACTGTCTCTGCAATTTTCTAACCCAAGAAATTCAGATTCTGGTGAAGTAACAGTCAGATTATTCAATGCTGGAGGTAGTTCTGATGATGATGATTCTTGGAGCTTTTTGGTGTTAAGAAAGCGTCCACCGGAACCTCTAGCTCTCTTCAGTGCATGTAGGTGGCGAGATTTGTGAAGATATGGCTGCAGAATTTTACAATCTCAGTGTGCTCAAAAAGGAAAAGTGATGGATGTTGTAGGAAGAACAACAAGGAAGGAACTTAAATGAAAAATGCACTTACTTTCCGGGTTTTGTTGAGCTTGTTCTGTGATCCGAGCTTTGATCGATACTGCCTTCGCCTCAGAATTGCATGATATTGTTTTGCATTCACAAATATGGGTTCTTCTGTGAAGTCGAGTGGAAGTGGAACTCGAAGTGGAGGAGCCATTCCCATTAGTTGAGAATGATGAATCTGGTGAGATATATATAAATGGGATATGTTTCAGACAAAGGAAACTCGTTCAGGCACTTTTATGCCTTTAATTCAGGTTTCATGGCTTTATAGAAATTTGGGGAAATTAAATATTTAGTCCTTGACCGAGTTTACAACCCAATCTTTATAGTTTGACTTGTCGCGACTCAGTCCTTATACTTTTATAATTTTTAGAAAGCATCTCACTCCTAACCCGTCCATGTGGTGATGTTGAGGTCTCAAATTTGTTTATTTGGCAGCCTTCTCAACCACATATCAAGAAAAACGTGGCTTCCAAATAAACAAACAAAATTATGACACCTCAGCATCACCACATGGACAAGTTATGAGTGAGTTAGATGCTTTTTTAAAAATTATGGAAGTATAACAACTGAGTCCCGATGAGTCAAACTATAAAGACAGAGTTTGTCAAACTATAAGGACTAGATAATTAATTTTTCCTAGAAATTTTCAGCACATTACTCAACTTTACAAACAGAATATAGCAGAAGGAGAATCTGAAGTGTAAAAGCCTAAAATGAACAACCCTATTACAGATAGATTAGCCCAATTACTTTCTTCATGAACTATCCATTTGGTATCACAGAAGGAAAGAAGGATTCCTTCATCAGTTTTTTCCTTTTTTAAAAAAAAATATATATATATCTATATATTTTTTATTTTATTTTAGGGTCAAAGACAGGGAACAATATCCCCACCAAGATGAATTATTTTACTAAATAAGTAAAGCAGTGAATGAACGAGAGCAAAGGATAAACTAAAATGCTTATTATTAAACGAAAAGATACTTTATAGGCCTTACTTTATAAAGAATTGAGAATCTGTAAGGCTGGACAATAGCATGTATTAGCACAATAAATCTAAAAAATATTATTATAAATGGATAACAAGCTGAAAGATGTAGACAGTTGATTGACCATTTAAAGTGGCACATAGCCAGTAGCCACACAAACAGCTAGCAGATTCAACTATATATTATACTGCTGCTCACAAATCACCAGAAACTAGGAGACATAAATATGCTAATAAAGGAAAATACTAACATACTCTAATATCTTAGACTATAATTCACATGCAGCAGTTAGAAGACGACCAAAACGTGAGTTGGGATTATGGGATGCAATATGTACCTGAACAAAACACTAACACAACAAGCATGTATTTACTTACAATTGATTTGTTATGATCCAGAAGTGAAGAAGAAAAGGCAAAATCCTGCCTCCCTACAGGTGACTTGATGAGATCTCTGAAGCACTTTCCATGCGAAGGACCTATTATACGAAAGCAAGGTGAACATCAATTAATATAAATTGTGAAGTAACAAACCCATGCAATTTAGAATGTTATTGTATATTTGCGTTATTTCATGTCTTTTCTGTTGGTATCCATGGTTCTTCTGGAGCTTCACCATAGAAATATTGTATAGCAATACCAGAAAAACAGCTGGTAATCATATGATTCTAATTTCTAAAGTTACAGATACTGAACAGAACTTCATTCCAAATAGTGATACCTGAGTTAGCCGAAACACCTTTTGGATCAGATTGATCAGTTGGTTGGGTTGAAGATGAGTAATGTTCTTGAAATGGAAAACTAGACAGCTTAGTACTAAGACATTGTTGTGGAAGAACTCCCATTTTTAAGCTCAAGCTTCGGGATATAGGTGATTCTTCTTGTCCATGAAATCCAGATAAAGTTTGCCATGATGAGCGTCCAAGAGAATCAGGAGATGTTGAATGAGTAGAACATAGGCCAAAATCTATCTTACATGAACACTTCATTATGCTCCACTATGGCTCAACCGTTACCTGTTAAAAATACAGTTTCACTGAAGCTCAAACATAAAATGAGGTAGATAACAAGGATTTGGCTACATCTTTCTCAATCATCAGAAACCATGAGTCTGAATAGTATACCTAGAAAATTGCCGTTGCAGTAACTATTAGAAAAACTAACTGAATGAGCTTGAGTCTGCACTAATCTGAAAATGCCAAACCAGAGATAAGCATGAAAAAAACCTTATACAGGCACATAATAGTTCATGCGTGCATGTGTCTGAAACCAGGTTCATGATGACCTTGTCAAAACTTGAAATAGAGTATGAAAAGAATTTCGGATTATCACTGATTAATATATATAAACTCTTGAATCAGCATATCCTATAGTAATCATGAGTCGTTAATCATGACATCTGAATAGCCTTAGAGAAAGAAAAACAAAGACTTAAGCCAGTTCAATGTTATATTGGTCTGCTAAACTGAGAAACAGTTAGCTTGATAAATCATATGTTTTGTTGAGGTGTTCCCAGTATTCCTCCATCTAATTATAAATCAACTATGAAACTGAAGATAACAAGGGGGACATGTTTCAACAGATACAGTTAACTAGTCAAAAACCCAAAGAACTCCTGTTTTTTAACCATTCATCCTGGACCTTCCTGCCATGAACTGACTCATTGGGACCCAAAATTACAAAGGAAGGCCAATAATAATACTGAGAAGTGAGAACCAGGAATTGAGCTCTCACCCAATAAATAAAGTAATTGGAATACAGAGTATCATGCATATGAATCGTTCAAGGGGGAAAATCCTTAAATGGAAACTACTAATAAGAAAAAGGAAAACAAAATACCGAAGCAACAAGTTACAGAGTGAATTCCCCACCTTCAACGCTTTGAAATCATAAAATCCCACCCGCCAAAAAAGGAAAATCTTTTAAAAAATGGCAGACACCCACAATATTCAAACAACAAGAAACAAAAAAATAACTCAGTATATCAATTTTTCGCCGGCCATGATCAAATAAACTTCAAATTTCCAACCCAGAAGAAGATCATACCCAACATCTTGAGCTTCATAAAAACATAAAACAGTACATGTCATCTTCCTCCAGAGCATAAAACAAAACTCACCATCTGGATGTATCCAAAACGACACAGCTTCTTCTCTTTTTTTGCCTTGGTCTGTGATTCTATTGAGGGGACGTCTCCTAAAACGATGGATTCATCAGCATTAATACAAGTGTGCAGCTCTCACAAGTCATAACCCCACGTCCATTTTCTCATTATTTCTCATTTTTTAATTTGCAATTTCTCAATAGGAAATATCTGTGAAAAAAAAAGTTTCTCTTTTGAAAAAAGAAAAGAAGAAAATTCACTTTTTCTCGGGTGTTATCTTTGTCCTCTTTACTTTTTTGGGGGTGCCTTAAAATTTATACTTTGGCTTCTTAATAAAAGATTCTGGAGATGCTGAATTTCGCATTTGTTTCACATTCTGATTTCTGATCGATGCCTTTTGCATGATAAGTTAATGATTTTTCTATGTGATTACAAGTATTGTCATAGCTAGTCTAAGTAATTGGTAAGAATTATATTTACACGAGAATTAAAAAGCATGGAAGAAAATTATAATACTTTATACTATAAAATTAAATAATGTTGATCTCAAATTGCAGCAATAATGAATATACCGTTGGTACATAACTAGACATGTCCTCGAATATTTAAATTTTACTTTTGTTTTCATTATTTGATCTTATCATGAATAGTCAATCAATGTTTGATTAAATCTAGAAAGTAAAGATTTTAACTCTATCCTTAGCCTGCATTATTATTTATTTACTACCTCTCTCTCAAGATACATTGAATCTCTGTTTTTTTTTTTTTTTTTAGACAAGGAAATAAGAAAACGAGTACATGAACCAAACAAAATTAAAACTACATTGAGTCTCTTTCATTGACTCGTTTGTTGTCTACTACTGTTTTATTAAATACTGAAAACATGTTTTAAAATAAGACTTATCTTTAATTAATTAAAAAGCCTACAAATTCTTGACCCAAAAAAAAATGCCTACAGATTAGAATTGTATGTATGGGAATTGTCAAACAAAAAATTAATATGGGTTCTAGTGTAATTAAGCTTCGTTTTTACAGCTCTTTCATAAAATAAAATTGAGTTATGGGAATCTAAAAATTATGTGTTTGTTTTGGTTAATGTTGAGAAAAGTGATTTTTATTTCAAATGAACTTTGTAAATTAAAATTGGGGTAAAATTTTATTAATGTAACCAGATTTATATTTAGATAGGCTTTTCTAGAGAAAAAAGTCAGTTTGACATAAATTTATTTAAATAATATTAAATTTTCAATTTTAGAAAAATTTAAATGTGAAGAAAATGTCAATTTCAAAAAGGTTTATATTTAAAGAAAAATTAAAATAAAAAATTAGCTTCAACTTGACTTTTGGTTCGAAAGCTTATTTTCTTAGAAGCCACCTCAAACATTACATGTCGGGGCAAAATGGTTTTTCAAAAAAAAAAAAAAACTTAGTATAACATAACGTGATGCCATGGGCGAACCCACCTTATGAGTTGGGGGGCAAGTACCCCAAGAATTTGGGATTTTTTTTTAAAAAAATAATAAATTAATATATGTTTGAATGATCGTCAAACTTAAATTATTAAGTTCACATTTAATACATCAAAGCCTACACTTCATAATGGGATGAGAAATGAATGGTTGAATGATTGTTTAGTGTCTTATATTGAAAAAAGATATATTTGATAAGATTGATAATAAGACAATTATGATAAAATTCTAAAAAAGAAGGTTCCTAGAAAGATGACATTCTAATTATTTTTATCAGTAATATACTTTTTTTATCAAATATATGTCTTGAACTTATCGAAAGACTTCACCATTCATCAGAATTTATGTAATGATTTATTTCTAAAGAATTACTTCTTTTTTAAATGAGTTTGTAAAATAATTGTTTTTTTATTACATCATCGTATTCACTTAATTTCATAAATATTTTTTTCCTTGTTTATACTCTTTTGTTTTTAATGCATTTAAACTTTCCTTTAAAAAATATTCCCGTCACTTGTCTTACCTTCTCCAACAACTTCGTAATCGTGATGCCAAACAAATACTATGTGGTTTTGGCAATTTGCTGGATAAATTATTTATGGAAAAAACCAACATAACCAAACACCAAACACAATTAAAATATTACAATAAGTCCTAATTTAGATCATATCAAACATGAGACAAGTTTGGCATCTTCATGAAGAAAAGAAATTAGAAGACAAATTAGAGGGCCCCATTTAGAGTTTGGAGCTAACAATGCTTATCATTTTCATATATCCTGTTTTTATATATAAAACAAGAGTTTTGATAATGATTATTGTCAAATATTGTGAGGATTATGATGTCATTTATTTAATAAATTATACCAATAATTATCACCATCATCATCATTATTAATTGGTTAAGTTTATATGGAACTTTGCAACTTTAGATTGCATATAAATATCTTTTAATCTTTAAAGCTTGACAATAAGTGTTTTTTCTTTTAACTTTAACATTTACAATCATATACCTTTTGTAGATTATTTTATTAATAAAGTGTCAAGTGTGATACTAATACGTCATAAACAATAAATCCTTCTAATATATATATTATAAACATAATTAGTGAAATAACAACTTAATTAACAGTAATGAATTATCTATATAATTTTAAATAATTATATGTCATTTAAAGTGTAAATTGTCGCTTTCTCTTTCAAATCAAACTACGTTGGATTTATTAACCACGTACATCACTCAACTAATTTGTCAATGGTTGATTTTAAACGAAACACAAACACCTACCTACGGCTAAGTATTATTTTTTTAATAACACAAATCCATCTGTTTTATTTAAATAATTAATTACTCTTCATGATTTTTAATATAAGAGTTAGTTGATTTTTTTTAGGAGAAACTAAGGAAGCTAAATAAACTACATAATCATAGTATATCATATGTATCATTATATTATATATCAATTTATAATTAAAGAAAAAAGTTTGGAGAAAAAATAAATAAAATATTTTAATGTAATCTAATTAATCTCCTCAATTTCTAAAAAAACAAAAAGTGAACGGACCCTCATGTTAAAGAACGACGTTAGTGCTCTCTTGGTCCTTATTATAAATCACTAACTAACTTTTCTCACAAACCAATAAAAGGAAGCAGGTCCTCTCACAGTCCCCCCTCTGCCCATCCTCTAGCCTTTCAAATCTCGGCCGTCCGATCCAGATTTGACGGCGAGATGCGATCCCGTCTAAAATAATAATAATTTTTTTTTTTAAAAAAAAAAATTATGAACCGTTGGATCAAGATTTGGGCCGATCAGATGGGACTTGTGAGGGATGGGGAGAGGGGGGACAATGAGAGGATCCGGACCCCCAATAAAAGTAGTTAAAGTCAATAAAGTTATCCTAGAATCTAAGTAATTTCCAATATTACCCCTACTAATTACACTAAACTATAATATTATATTAATTATTACTCTCACCCACTACCCTTATTAATTATAAATGAAACATGGAAAAAAAAAAAAAATTAATCTTTATTGGGAGCGTCTGAGTGTCTTATAAAAAAGGCCAAATAAACTTGTTAGTTAATGCAGACTTATAATAAAGACGGTATTAACTTTTTTTGTAAAGACAATTTTGTTTGTAGTGTTGTTCCATTTGGACCAATGTTTCAATGAAACAAGAAGTGCTGAGTCAGATATCAACCACTAATCTTAATTTTCTCATATTCCACAGGACGGACAGTGGTGAGATTTTGAAGAAAATCCAAATTCTAATCTATTTCTCCACTCCGCTAACTTCTTTTTCGTGTAATACGAGGCCAATCCCAAATTATTTGTATATTCACATCAAATTTTCACTTGAGGATGATTATTTTTAAAAAAAATAATAATAACGTATAAATATTGAAATTTAACAAAATCGGATAGTCCCTTAAAAATGTGAGGGAACCAAAATTCAAATCCGTACTTCCACTACAGTAACTCAAACACGATTGATTCCAATACAAATAGAATAAAAAAACACTTTCCAAAAGTTGGCTACTCCTTACATATTCCTCTCGATGATGAATTATTCTCTACAATGTTTATGTGAAATGCATCATATGAATTTCACTTCAAGTCAAAGAAAAAGATATAAGATAAAGTCAACGTCTAACATGTGGGTCTGACTTCTCCCTTTCTCATCATCTCACTTAAAATGACTACAAAGAATTTGATCCTGTATTTATGCCAAGATTCTTAAAACAGGACTGGCCACTAAACACAAGGGGATCAGACTAGAGTCAAGTCGGAACGAACTGCAGCCAAACCGATGAGAAATTGAAGATTTCGGGGTTTTTAATAAGAGAGAGGACCCCCCCCCCCCCCCAAAAAAAAAAAAAAAAACCGGGTTGATGCCTAAACCGATTTGCCGGTTTCCAATCAGTCCAGCTTTCAAAACCCTGATTTATTCACCTCTCTACAATAAATTTGATTTACTCATTCTTTGTAAGCAGAGTCCACTTAACTCTCATAACTTTTATATATATATATATATTCAGAACAAACGTTTGACCATAAAAAGAAGCTAAGCAGAACAAACGGATAAATGAATGCCAGAAATTAAACTGTGGGAAGAAATACAATCAAGCAAAAAAAATTGCATAAATATTAAGGGTAGAAAAGAGTCAAACAAACTGAAGCTACAAGATGACTGAAACCTGTGCATTGATTAATTAAAGGTCATAAAATTATATATCCATGAACAAGTCCTGAATGTACAAGACATATGTATATAAGATTCCCATAGACAGCAGATATCTTTTTCCTTCAGAACTCTTTCAAGCCATCCACAGAAATTAGTCTTCAAGAATGAAGCAAGACTAGCAGAGAACTATATCAACCAAGTCCCTAATAATCCCGTCCCCTATACTGCGTTTCCTGCAAGATATCAAATAATTATAATTTTATGAGAGATTGATTATTGTAATATTCGCTCTTATCATTTATCTCCCTACATTTCCAAGAAGAGGTGTGATTTATAACAATACAGCATACATCTATGATGTGTTCTAACCACAATGAAGAACAAGGTGCAAGGGATTTTTTAAATTGATCTAATAGAAAAGAAAGGTGAAATTAATCTGATTCATATAAAAAAGATACTACTCCCCAGAAAAGATTCAAATCAAACAACTGGCGGGTAAAATATGAGTGCTTACAGCCATGTATCCTGGTGGCATGTACATGACTTGCCTGGGATGACCAACAAACTGCCCAAACTGCAATTAAATAAATACTGTTCATTATTTGTTGTAAGCAACTTGAGGCCAAAAAAAGGACAAAAAGACAGCTAACATCTTACCTGTCCATTTGGATGAAAATATGTTAATGGCACTTGTCCTACCTGCGGATTATACATGGCCTGTTGTGGCCCTGTAAATGTGGGTCCCATCTGCAACATATGAAAACTCATCATGGTTGTAAACATAATTAAAGCAGAGAAGATAATAACAGTTTTCGATAAAACATGTGTAAAACTATACACATTATATAAACCCCCAATGTTTGACTCTTGTAAAGCAAAGGTTAGACTGCCAAACATATTCCTTGGAGTTGACAAAATATCCTAGTATAACAACGAAACCTACGCCAGCCTCAGATGAATAGCAGGTAAAAACTAGATCCTTTAATTAGGGTAAAACAATAAAAAGCCTTGACAAAACACATTTTCTCCTTCACTGCACATACAAGCATATATAACCATGGAATACGTACCCCAACACCCATGGACATGGTTGGCATATGTGGCATACTAGTTACATTAGGTGGGAAATAGAATGAAGCGTCAGACACTGGGGAGGGAGGTCTAATAGGTGTTTGAGATGGAACGAAACTCCTTGCATCTGGGTTGAGCTTGAATTCCTGACATCAAGAGTAAAACAAGATTGGGGAAGCTCAGTTGCATATGAATGTAAATTAAAAAGCCAGAAACAGTGCGTGAACAAGTCAATCTTGAACTTTTATACCTTTGCATAGGGATTCAGAGTTGATCTTTCAGACGATAATGAACCAACTGAAGAACTTGGTGAGAGGCCAGGACCAGAAGATGCTGTCAAACCTCCCACACGCTCAGAAACAGATGAAGTAGAACTGCCTGGTCTCCCATGGGAGTTCTCAGACTTTGTATCCGCATTCACTTTGCCTGAAGCTGAACTATCAACTATATCTCCAGGTGACCCTGCCTTTTCTCGAGTACTTGATAAAACATGAGACGAAGGGGCACAAGAGGAGGCATTTAATTCCCCTTTATCAGAGCCATCTTTCTTCAAGTTGAGCAATGACTGTGAATCTGCATCAAGAGTTGCATGATCAAAGTAATACATATATAACCGAAAAATCAACCATCAACCACTATGACAAAGTTTCAAGCATAGGAAACTTCAGCTATGCAGAAAGACGTCAAGTACTACTACAGATTTATTTTTTCATGCTGATCAATTTAAGCCATAATGCTTTTAATCAAATCAATTTTCAGGCATCCAAAAGAGAAACTTCACAAACCCTCAGATTTTGACGGTTGACCATCCTCAGCCTGCTGGATCAATTAAACAAAACAAAAGAAAAGAAAATTGGGATTTAGTCATGTCCAAAATAGCTATATTGTGTTAAATACTTATGTATGCATAAATCAGAAGTTAATAACATAAGAACTTCAACTCACTACCTGATTTTCTTCCTTGCCACTATCATTTGCTCCATATTGATCAATGATTGAATCCTGAACCCTGTAAGTTTGGTGGATTTGAAATTTAATTACAAAATCGGTACTGAAGTTTTATTTCCCAAAAGCCATCACAATATCGTTGCAGAGCAAACAAGTAACCATGTATAAAATAAGAAAATGTAAGCAAATACCTTTCTCCATCCAACATGCCAATATTTGATTGAGATGAATAAGGAAGATCCTACACACCCATATAAACAAGATATTATATTGAAATTAAGAAACTAATAACAAGTAGTGGGTCCAGTGTCTAACACATAACTCAAGCATAGGAGGCAGAATAGCTCAAAAAATCGGGGGGGGAGAAGCAGTCACATGGCTGCCCTACTCGATTCACACTGAGTATTGTTCATTGATTGTTTGTGAACAGCACACGATGCTCATGTGTGAGAAGTGGAGGGAGAGACAGCAATAACTTAAAAGGAAATTTTGATAACAATATTTTTCCGACACTCAATTTATAACTCTTTTAGCACAATGGCTTTGTGCAATCAGAGTAACCAAGCCCTTAGATGTTAAAACTGTACTGATTTCAAAAGCACAGACCCCGAATACAATGACAGTACTAATAAGGATGAAAGTAGAAAGTAGAAACACCATATGAACATCAAATAACAAAACACAAGATCTATAGACAAATATCATTCATGAAAAGAAGGTATCATGGTATTATTCAATTGCATTCCAAGCAAAATAACAGCAAGCGAGTGTCCTCCAAAGGGACCCAGTGGAGACTTGTTAAAATCTAACATACTAATTAAATATCGGATTGATAAAATACCATAATGGAGGAATCTGATGATAATCGAGCTACTTCATTTCCTTCTCCACTGGCTAAATCACTGGATTTCTTGATGACTGAAGCAAACGTACCACCACCAAATGTTTCAGAATTCCGGGAATCTATTGGTACATCCTCTTTTTCATCATGTCCACTGTCATCAGCCCCTTTACCTCTGTAGACTGACGAGAATCTGGTTTCTTCATCAATATCAAAGTCTTCATGTAGGTGTATACCTCTTTCCTGTGGAAAAATTGATAAACATACACATATATGCATATATATAGTTCAAGGAATTCAAAATATTACCTCAATAAGATACAGTTTGAAAGGGGGAAAGAAAAATAAAGACAAGGAAAGCATTCAAGCCACACTAACCTCTGCAGAATGAAGATCTCGGGTTTCCTCGCCCTCAATTTCTCTTGCTATTCTTGAAGCTTGTTTTTCCAACTCCCTCATATGAGGCCCTTTTTCAAGCTTTGTTGTATATAATTCCTCATTGAATGTGCTCTTTACACCGAACAATGTTTCATTTGTCTCAAATTGATCCCATCCTCTTAAAAAATACCCAAAAAAATATTAATAATGTCAAACAAAACCCAGGACCTGTAGGAAAAATGCAATATAGAAAACGAAACTGATAAAACACCAGGATAAGGAAAATTTATCTAAATAGGATGCTCCCCGCTTTCTCCCCACTCCCCCACTTTAGTTATATGCAGAGAGGCACATACTTCATTGTATTTTTTCCTCTAGCAATTCTGTTCCATCACAACTATAGCAATCCGTAATATGACAGGATTCTTAGTGTGTTTTTCCTTTCTTACATATCACACACCCCTTCCAGCTAGAGTGTATGAGATGGAACCCATTACTCAAATATATTATTCAATGACAAAAATACAGCCAGAGTGTAATGCTAAGCTAGAATAGCAACACGTTTCTGGAAAATAGAAGAATAAGGCAAAAACTCACAGACACAGAAACCCCAATTCCCTAGAGCAGATAGAGTCTATCCCTCACAATACTCACTGTCTGCTTGCTTAAACCCCTTCCTAATCCTCCATTTAGGATATATACTCCCCACCATCGCCCCCCCCCCCAACACCCCCAAAACAACCTGCAGCCCATACATCCATTATACTGTTGGCCCATCAGTTTGACATGAGCAGTCAACATGCGTTGGACACTAACATGACTCCTCAATTGAGGCATCCATGCTTTGCAAATCATTCCAACATCACCACTTACACATGGACTAGAAATTTAAAGCAGTCTCCCATTATGAAGTCAGACTACACAAATCACATGCTATAGTTTCTCAGCCAACTTTAAATACTTAGGTGGGCCAATAACCAAGTTTCAAAAGTAGACATAATTCTTTTGTTCATAAAAGGAAATTATACGTTGAGGAAAGACAGAGGAATGCCGGGTTACCAACCTATTCCAAGGGCCATCAAATATATTTTCCAGTTCAGGGCATTGTGAATCATCTCCATCAGGTACCCAGGGTAATAATTCTCTCTCCACATCGACATGACGAGATTGAGATATTGCTGAATCAACCATAATCTCCTGATGCATTTCATGGTGAGCCTCACCACAAGGATCATCCTGAGTAACAGCAACATCCTACCATAGTTGAAAAGTCCATCAATCTCAATAAGAAACAGTTTGGCAATATTTTCACAGCAACTGCATACAAAACTAGATTCATTTTTTTTTTTAACAATTAATTACCACAAAATTCCTGCATAAAGGCCAATAGGATTGCAGACTTTAAAATGAACACCAAAATTTTCCCATTAAAGGACCTTTTTTACAGCCATTAAATATTAACTACCTTTGCCACGATTTGTACAAGTTCTTTGCCAGATATAATTAATGTCTTTGAAGGAGCTTGGCTCGCAAATTCTACACCAGACCTCTTCCCTCGAATAGAATTATCCTTCATCAAGCGAGCCATCTTCAAAATGATTCCTAAGGAAGACAAATAATGATGATGACAGCAGTTAACAATGAAAAAAAAAATTATATCTCATAAAAACTAAATGAAAAAAGTAAACAGACACTTATTAACTATTCAGCTATTCCACTTTAATGTCACCGAAATCAACAAGAGTCAGTATAAAGTACCAAAATCTTTGTCAGCATTTGCTGCATGGAAAATTCCAGAGTATATGGATCCACTTTTCACATGGACTTCCACCTGTTGCCCTATGAGGCAAGTTGCTATAAACAATAATCGATCACGTAAAAGAATCTCATGATTATCACCTTTTGTGCCAGTCACTGCACCAGTAAATAAATATATAAGCAAAGTAAACTAAATTGAACTAATAAAAAATTAAGGTAAGAAGTTCACCTGTACTTGCTAATCTGCTGGCATTTGATTTTCCAGACTGATTCTTGTTCTCTGACCTAAATGCTCCTTCTCTTTCAGATTTTCGGTGGCCATATCCATTGAAAGATTTGGGCTGCCCAACTTGTTGCAAATTCATGTTTATTATCAGCCAATCAAACCTAGAATAGCTATAAAGTCAATCTTCAATGGTACATTCTTGCAAATATGGCAATACAGGATAGACATAATCTCTAACTAGGGTTAATCTCTCTCGGAGAGTTTGATTTTAGATCAAAGGAATATATTAGAACCGAAGACATTAATTAAGCTAGCAAAGCAGCAACATGTCAAGTGAAATAAGCAGTGCCAATCCAATCAAGCAACAAGAAGAAAAGGAAAATTCATAAATTTGAAAAGAAAAAACAATTCTAAATCTCATAAAAGACCGCTCAGTAACCCGATTTGTAGCTATCATTCATAGCCAAGTATAAGCGTAAGTACGCTACCATGGGATTAAGAGTCAAACTTGGAAAATCTTTGGACCTTTTAATTTCTCCCCACCAAGTCAGAACCAAAGAGGAGAGCAAGAATAATCGAATAATAACACACACGACGAAGAATTCAAGCGAACAAGAAAAATGACAAGCAACGTATAGCATAAGAATGAAACAAGTTCTGAAGTCTGAACAATTTGGCTACCTCTTTGAACTCGATCACAGCCCAACTGTTTGATTCCAAACCAAGTTCAAGAGATAAGCTGAAAGAAAACTCTTTCTTTTAGGGATTGAATGATTGGGAGTTGCTGAAAGTTGAAGATAGAGTAGCCCAAGAGTCGAACCAAACACGAATCACAGAACCGGAGGAGTTCAGTTCCGTTCTGATGTGATGGAGAGGGAGAACGAGAGAGGCTTATTAGACTTTAATTTGAAGGGAAAAGCAAAACGAAAGCTCTTGGAAGAAGAAGCCCCAAAACGAAATTTATGAGTTATATGGTGGGTCCGAGTGAACTCAGGAGTTTCATCTTTGGATCATTGCAGGCATGTGCTGTCTTAAATCAGTAATTCACACATATTTTATATGTTATACTAATTTATATAGAAAGAAAATGATAAAAAATATCATTTGAATTATAAAAATTTCAAAATATCTACAAAATTAGTAAAATAACAAATAGATAATATGGTAGGAATATATAATTTAACAATTTAAGTATAAGCAAATGATAACTTAAAAATAGCAATAAGTAACTTAGGTATACACTATGATAACTTGTAAGTTTAAGTTGTCAATCCATATACTCAAGTTAATAATTCTTTTAGATATACTCAAATTTTAAAATATCATATTTAAACCAAATTACCTATTTGTCATTTTGTTAATTTAATAGACATTTTGAGATTTTTGTAATTCAAATAGTATATTTTGTCATTTTCCCTTATATAAAAGGTGTTTAATTTTTTATAAAATTTAGCCATATTTTTTATATAAAGATATAAATATCTCAATTGATTCAAGAATTGTTAGAGCACTGAAGGTATATCCCAAGCCTAAAGTAGATAAATTAAAATAATGAAAGATTTAATCGATGCTAATATCTTTAGATTAATGGCAAAAGCCAAATATTAAATGTTTTTAAAAATAAAATTTTATTAGATTAATTTATTTATACAACTAAACCTTAAGCAAGTAGTTTGTATCGTGTGAAGTTGAAATACGCAGGGCATAAAAAGCGAAGGATCCCATTTTCTTCTATACGATCCTAAAAATGTCAAATAAGTCAAAGTAGTGTTATTATAAGTTAAGAATAAAAACATGAATATTCTTTTTTTCTTTTAAAATATGGCTTATTCAATTAAATTTAATAAATCAGGGTGAAAATTCCTTTGAACAAATCACACAATGACACATTGCATGTATGAATAAGAAAAGTAATTATTTTCTTTTAAGAATAATAATTCATGATCAAATTAAAGTATAAATTTACGTTATCTACTATAACATGACATGCTAATATATTGACCCAATATTACAATTCATAGGGAAGAGAAAATAATTACTATATAACAGCGAGCATATTAATTAAAAGTTTGTAGAAAAAAGAGTGCATAAAAATAAGCTGGTGAGGTATATGAATAAGCTGATGGGAAAGTTATATGAGAAAATTAAAGTTAATATGAGAATATAATTAAGTTGATGAAGTTATGAGACATTCTGAGATAATTTGTGAAAACTATGAGAAATTCTGAGATAAAGAGTAGATAAGAATCTCACATCCTCCCTAAAACAACGGTTCAGGACTAATTTATTGACTATCTTACCAATTTATTGAGGATCTTATTGATGAGGTACTATGTCTATTTATAATAATTTAGAAGGGATCTTATTGATGAGGTACTATATCTATTTATAATAATTTAAAGGGTGAGAGAAGCTATTCCAAAATTCAAATACGAAATTCAAATAACTCACAATCCTAGATTATAACATTTAAATCTATCTAATGTGAATATTTCACTTATTTCCTGATTTCTTAAATATGATAATTAAAACATATTTAATTAGATAATAATAAAAAAATTCTCAATTAATTAAGTGTTGGCAGAAAAAGTGTACAGTATATAGCTTTAAAAATGAAGTCCTGCTATATTATTCATTAATTATTAATATTAATTAATATTTTAAAGATACGTGAAACTAATAATTTAATGCAGAAACCAAGTTATCATGTTAATGTAATTCACGTCATAACATGCTAAAAGAGTTGTAATGAAAGTCGAAATTACTTTATGAGAAATTAAATAAAATAATAATGACAAAATCTTATTTAATCTTACCCTATTTGTATTGATTTGAGTAAGCTGAATGTTGTAAATTGAGATAACTAAAGTTGATATGAGAATATATGAGAATCTCATCTCCTTCTCTCTAAAAGATAGAATTCAGATGACTCATAATCTTAGATCTATCTAATAGGATTTTCGCTTATTTTCTGATTTCCTAAGCATACTTCATGAGAAGATATTACAATATCATCTTTGGACCTTTTAATTTCTTCCCACCATGCATGTCATAACCAAAGAGGAGAGCATGAATAATCGAATAATAACACACACGACGAAGAATTCAAACAAGCAAGAAAAATGACAAGCAACGTATAGCATAGGAAGGAAACAAGTTCTGAAGTGTGAACAATTTGGCTACCTCTTTGAGCTTGATCACAGCCCAACTGTTTGATTCCACTCCAAGTTCAAGAGATATAAGCTGAAACAAAACTCTTTCTTCTAGGGATTGGAATGACTGGGAGTTGCTGAAAGTTGAAGATAGAGTAGCCCAAGAAGACGAACCAAACACGAATCACAGAACCGGAGGAGTTCGAGAGAAACGAGCTCCGTTCTGATGTGATTGAGAGGGAGAATGAGTGGGACTTTAATTTGAAGGGACAAGCAAAGCGAAAGATTTTAAAATATATACTAAAAGGAAATGATAGAAAAATATCATTTAAATAATAAAATTTTTAAAATGTTTACAAAATTAGCAAAATGATAAATAGATAATGTGGCAAGAATATGAAATTTTAAAATTTGAGTATTGATAATAATAACTTTGTGAAGTTTTAGTTGTTAATCTCTATATTCAATTGCTAATTCTTATAGACTACGATCAAATTGTCAATACTTAAACTTTAAAATCTAATATTTATATCAAATTACTTATTTGTTATTTTGTTAATTTAATAGACATTTTGAGGTTTTTATAATTCAAATAGTATATTTTGTCATTTTCCTTAGATAAAAGGTATTTAATTTTTTTTATAAAATTTAGCCATATTTTTTTATAAAGATATAAATATCTCAATTGATTAAGAATGGTTAGAGCGCTGAAGGTATATCCCAAACCTGAAGTAGATAAATTAAAATAATGAAAGATTTAATCGATGCTAATAGCTTTTAGATTAATGGCAAAAGCCAAATATTAAATGTTTTTAAAAATAAAATTTTATTAGATTAATTTATTTACATAATTAAACCTTAATCAAGTAGTTTGTATCGTGTGATGTTGAAATACGCCGGGCATAAAAACCAAAGGATCCCATTCTCTATCCATATTCTCTATTTATACGATTTTAAAAATGTCAAATTAGTCAAAGTAGTGTAATTATAAGTTAAGATAAGAATAATAACATGAATATTCTTTTTTTTTCTTTTAAAATATGGCTTATTCAATTAGGTTTAATATATCAGGGGGAATGGTTTGATCAAATCACACAATGACGCGTGTATAAATGAAGAAGAGTAATTATTTTCTTTTAAGAATAATAATTCACGATCAAATTAAGGTATAAATTTCCGTTATCTACCCTAACATGACATGCTAATATATTGATTTGACCCAATATTACAATTCATAAAGAAGAGAAAATAATTACTATATAACAGCGACCATATTAATTAAAGGGAAAATTACGCTCAGGTCCCAAGGAAGGGAATTAATTACAATAAAGTCCTCAAATCATCAAATTACGCCGGCCCCAAGGACTTCGTAATTATTTGTATTAACAACAGGAAATGATATTAATAACATATATTAACAACAACTTTTAAATACCGAAAATGCATATATTTACAACAACATTTAAACACCTGGAACAAGATTAACAACAACTTTTAAATACCCGACCATTTACAACGAAATGCGTATATATTAACAATGAAATAAAAAACCTGGATTTTATTTCCATACAAATAATTACAAAGTCCCTCAACAAAATGCATGTATTAACAAATCGTGAAATGTATTATTTAAAAACCTCCTTACAAATAATTATTTCAAAACTTTTTTATAATTTTTTTCGCTCCTTGGGACCTATATGAAATTTTCCCTTAATTAAATGTTGGCAGAAAAAACAGTGTATATCGCTTTAAAGTCCTACTTGTGCTATATTATTTATTAATTATTAATATTAATTAATATTTTAAAGATACGTGGAACTAATTCTACGTCACTCGCATAAACTAAGTTTTAAATTTTAATCTATCTAGATGGAGCAACAAGCAAAGTTGGGACCACACAATTTGACTAACTAACTATTACTTTAGGAGCGCCAACACAAATAACTTTTAAGTAGATCAAAAATATTAAAACACTTTTAAAAATATGCAGTTAGCACACAAAAAACTTTTACTATAGGAGCGCCAATATAAAAAAGTTTTATTTCAGGAGCGTACAACACAAAAAGTTTTACTCATTATTTGTACTGGTTGAACATTTTTAAAAGTTTTTTTTTTTATATATTTTTGATCCATTTAAAAGTTATTTGTGTTGGACGTTCCTAAGGTAATAATTTGTTGGTCAAATTGTTACTTAATCTAAGAAATAAAGACAAATCATCTCAATGTAATTCACTTCATAACATACTAAAAGAGTTTCATTAGTCGAAGTTACTTTATGAGAAATTAAATAAAATAATAATGACAAAATCTTATTCAGTCTTACCCACTGATTTGAGTAAGCTGATATGAGAACTGATTTGAATGAGCTGATATGAGAATGAGAATATAAATTGAGATAACTAAATAAATTTTGTGAAGAGGTATATATCAAAAAAAAAAAAAAAAAAACTGTGAAGTGGTTATGTTTAAGGGTGAGCAAATCAAAACCGAAAAAAACCGAACCGAATAATTCGGTGTTCGGTCTTTTCGGTTTTTCGGTTCGGTTCGATTTTTTAAAGTAGCTTAGTTCGGTTTTTGCAAAATTATTTTGGTTAAAACCGAAAAAACTGATTTTTATTTATTTATTATTTTTTGGGTAGAAATAACCGAAATTAATTAAAACGAAGATGCATATGTATGAGTCAGACCCAACCTTATGAGTCATGTAAAGTATACTATAGCCAGGTTGCACTCAATAGTCAATATTGTAGATTGATTCAAAAAAAAAAAAAAAAAAAGTAGATTGGCCATTTTACGAATTAACTTAAACAAGAAAAGCCCAACTTAAGTTTCAAAAACCGAATTAACCATAAAACCGAACCGAAATATTTTGATTTTTTCGATTTCGGTTATTCGATTTTTTCGATTTTTAGAATATGTGTATTTCGATTTTTCGGTTTTAATCGAAAACCGAATGCTCACCCCTAGTTATGTTACATCTATGATAGAATAAAAACAAGTTGCTCGTTCTTCTAACACTTTAAAACCAATTATAAAATTTTGTGAAGAGGTTATGTTACATCTATGATAGAATAAAAACAAGTTGCTCGTTCTTCCAACACTTCAAAAACCAATTATAAAACATTTGAACTTGACATGAAAAAAATATAAAAAAAAATATTTCACTTCTGGTCATCGTTGGAGGTCCGACAGCTTGTACTGAGATGATACTTTTTAATATAAAAAAAACAAGTGAATAATATTTATGTAATTGACCAGCGAACAAATCCTAGTTTTAACTCTATCCTTGGTTTTTCCGGATGGTTTTAGAAATACCACTATAGTCTTATTTATAAATTTGTTTTAACTAAATCACACATCTTAAGGAAATGTACTTAGCTTAATGATTATATGGTGAATTTTTAACTTTGCCCTCATTTAATCAATGTATATCTTTCAACTTCTTCTTCTCTCTTTATTTTTATTGGTATAATTAATATGGGTAAAACTGTCACAATCTCATTTATTACTTGAAAGATGACTAATAAATAGGACCAAAATTTTTTGTTAAAAGGAGATATAAATAAGACCAAAATGATATTTGAAATGCGACATGAAATTATTCTTGTTGTGAGGTTCTTAAATGAAAATTCTCCCGATAAACAATTCAATTATTTGGAATTTTCCAATAAGATTTGTCAACTTGTGAGAAATGGGGAGAGGACCTTCTCATCATCCTTTTTTTTCCTCATCAGCCCATTTGGGCATTTGATTAAGAAGAGGGGAGAAATGTTAAAGTAGATCGTGATCGATTGATGAATATAATTTAAAAATGATGAAAGATAATGAGAAAAAGATTAAGAGAAACTTAACTCGTGAGAAATGATGACGAATTGTGTGAGGTGACAACTAATTGGTTCATTGTCACTTGTATCATTTGTACTCCAAATTCCCAAATAAGACTTCTATTTGGATGTCTGCAGAAGATTCTTGATATGTAATTTATTTTTGCTTCTCTAAATTATCTAAACAACGTTTAAATTTAATTGAATCCATGATCTCTTGGTTTAGCAAAATCCTTCATAGCCATTAAATCACTAATACCTTTTAATATATATTTTTTATATTGTCATCCGGTATCCGGTTCGAGGTTTGTAGCTATCACTCTCAACACAGTGTGTCTCCTCAATCCCTTCGAATACCTTTTAATGATATGTGTGTATTAAATTTAGTTTTCAAATAATTTAAGTTGTAAAATTATAAGGGTAGTTGTGAGTTTGTTATAATAAAGTTAATAATTTCAAAAGGATAATTATGAATGTCACTATAAATTTGTTATCTTATAATTGTGAATGTATTGTAATGAAGCTGATAGGATCTGGTTTACGGGAAGGATAAGTTAATAGGGTAGTTCATTTTCTTATAGCAATTCATCAATTACCACCCTATTAAAAGTAACATCTTTATTATAACAAATTTATAACTACAATATTAACAAATTTACAATGATGTTCACAACTATTCTTGTGAAATTTACAACTTACCTAAATGATTTAGAAACTAAATTTAACACACACACACATTATCATAAGGTATTAGTAGCTCAATGGCTATAAAATCTCTTGGTAAATTGAGAGGTGTTACTACCTTAGCTATCTTGAAAATGTAATGCTAATTAAGAAAGTTATGAATTTGTGAATTTTCTACAATGAAATTGCCAATTTCTTATGCGTGCCTGTTTGGATTGGCAGTGGAGGCTGTTTTTCCGACGTGATTTACAGTACACGAGATAAATATATGAGATGAGTTTTATCTCCACTTGCGTAAACGTATTTTTTAAACGCAAACTCAAACAGGTCTACAATGCATGAGGTAGCTGTCAACTCACATTCTTGCTTCTTCTGCATATATGTGGATATACATAATTCTGTTGTGCCCTCTTTATGTTGCCACTTTTTCTTCTTTTATTGTTTTGGTATAACACTTTTTCTTGTTCTTTATTGAACAAAATAAGCAATACAAACAGAATTTTCAGAATCTGGATACTGCTGGCTTCACTTTTAAAATCAAACTATATTTGCTACATGTATAATGTATTCACTGAACTTGTAGTGTACAACAATTCCTCTTTGTGCTTGGAATTTGGAAATAATATTTTGTTGAATAGGATCTCTCACATAACCTTTTAATATAGCACTTGCATAGCAGCACACACAACATAGCACATGATAAATTGAGAGCCCTTTTGAGCTTTTGGAGAAGTAGAAAATGCATCATTGTTTCAGTCACAATTGCAACTTAATTTTCTCAGACCATATAAAGATATCTGAATATACCTGATCACCTCCCAGATCTTTGCCGGTGGCCCCGGCAGCCACCCTTACAACATCATCAATCAATGCAAAATTTCCCATGATGTCAACATGAGAACCACTCTGTGTGCCCCGGCCTTCGAGGAGGTTGGCCGGGGGAGAATGTTCATATTCCCTAATGAAAGTACGGATTCCATGAGGATTGAATCTGGTTTTGCCACGCCAACCTTTAGCACACATGAAACCTGCACTAAGAGTAGGCACTGTTTCATCTCCTTCAACTGTATACACTCCATCCTTCAGACTGCTATCCTCATCATCACCATCCGCTGAAGTGTCGATTTCAAAAGGAATGTAACACTCAGCATAGGAAGATAACTTGTAAACATAAGCTCTTTCAGTTGGTATGCCAACTCCATATAAAGAGAAGATTTCCATTTCAGGAGCATTTGGTAATCTGCAAATAATTAGCTTGAGGCATCAGAACAGGAAAAAGGTATGAATGTAATGATTAATGAATACAAACTGTGCATCCAAATGGAATCTATTGCTTTATGCCTCCCAAATGCATACTGAGTAATTTTGTTGTGGAAAAAATTGATGTAGAGACAGGTTACTCCAAGACTACCAATTAGGAGGTAAAGGCAAGCCAAGGATCTAGAGGAGCAACAAGAGGCCAAGCTCCAAGAACTACTTCCAATATATATATATATCTTTAAAGGAGTATTCTCAACTAATCCCTATGTGTGAATTTACCTCCCTAGGGAGAATTGATCATTAAGACAGTCAGCTTGAGGCCGTGTTTTGGCCCTTGCACAGAGAAGTTCTGACCCAGGTCCATTCAACCAGGTAAGTTAATCCACATTAACTACAAAGTATCTTATAACAGAACAGATGCAGAGGATTTCTGATAATTGTGGACAGAAAACAACCATGGTGAAGGAATTTGAAACCTAACAAATCAACTTGAGCATATATCTAGACCTTGCATTCATATTAACAGTACAACACAAAGGTTGTGAAAACATTTCTTTCACAAATCAACAGAGAAGATGCTCTTAAGAGAATGCCAATTAGTATCTAACGCAAAAGAAATCAGCAAGAACCATATTAATTACTGTTTAATAGACGGTTATACGTAGTAATAAGTTCACTATTATAAGTACTTATGAGCATATCATGAGCATGTGATAGAAGGAGCTATTGGAGCACTACTACCAGTGAACCAGATTCAATAGTGTGTAACAACAATAACTTCAAGAAACAGGAAAATTAAGAGTAAGGAAGCAAAATTTCTCACTTTGTCTCCAAGGGGTTTGACCAATATTTATAGTGCTCGTATTTTGGATCATCCAAATTGTCAGCAATTCCATAAGAGAAATGAGCACTACCACGGGCCACCATTTTTGGAGCAACAAAATTAAGAAGATCAACAATAGAGCCCGCAGTATAAACTTTATACTCAGCAACAGCTCTGACTCCCTCAACTCCCATGTCATGGTATTCAGTCCATACATCACGACAGGTGTTATTTGCAACATTTGGACCCTTAATGGCATCCTGTAAAATAATTTTAACTCGAGAGTCAACAATATTCTAGATAGATTGAACAAATTCAAGACAACTGGTACACAAAGCAGCAAGCATACAAGACTCTGCTTAAACTTAATTTCTACGGACAAGAAGAAGATCATCCTTTGGTTTATTTGAAAGAGAAAATTATGAAGAATCGAGAGAGAAATTTGAGTTAATCTGATTGGTTGTGCAGAGGAAGGAGGATAAAAGGTAACTACTAATAGCCCTCCTTTTTAGGTGTAATCAAACACAAAATTTAGTTGTCTAGAAAAGGAAAAGTGCAGGGGCTTTATGGGCAAGGGTAGTTACATTGTCTGAGAAAGAATAACAAAAGGTAACTACCATTAGTCCCCCTTTTTAGGTGTAATCAAACACAAAAATTTAGTTATATCCGGAAAAAGACCAGGGCAGGGGCTTTATGAGCAAAGGTTTATCACTAAGCGGTCATTTAGGGGCCTTAGCTGGTAATGCGGGCTGTTTCCCTCAGGGGCTTTATGAGCGCAAGGGTAGTTCATGGTGAGACAAAAGCAGTTACATTTTAGTACAAGATGGGTACAATCTTCCCCAAGCAAAAAAATTGGAAGATAACTACTAAAAAGAGTCTGAAATATTCACAGAATGCTCAGAAAACATTTTTGTGCTTAGAGATTACAAAATTTACTCAGCAACATCTGGCTAGACAAAGACAAAGTTCTTTAGGTATTTACCATTAGGTACTTTTATAAAATGAAGTGAAGGAACTTTATATAAAGAACCAGTCATATGATGCTAAGTTGAAAGAAATATCCAAATGATATGCTTACAGAGAAACTTCATATCAAACAGAAACTATACTAAAGGTTCCTATAATATTACACATGGCTCACCCGAAAGTCAGTCCTCTCTAACTCAGAAGAAGGTGCTTCTGCCACATCCTTGCCAAATGATATGATCCGCCCATAGTTGACAGGTTTTGATTGAGAAATTGCTGAGTTATTAGTGTTTTGGCTTGTCGACTGAGTATCATTATGTTTTTGCTTTCTCTTGCTAGGGAGATAGCCTTCCTCTGGTGACCAGTCAAGTCCACCCCATATGGTGTCTCCACCTTTTGGTATCATTGACATTGTTGAATCCCAAGTGCGGGTCATCTTCATTACATGTTGCAAGGTTTGAAAGCGAAACAGATCATTATCTAGGAAACCTGGTGCAATTGCCCTGAATAGTTATAGAAGAAAGAACACATATTTATTCAGTACATGAATAGTCGACAGGCACAAAAAAGCATATCATTGAGGGAAAAAAATAATTCAAGAAAATTGTGAATCACCCTGAAAAAATAAAACTTGAATGAAACTCCCAAGCAGTACAATTTAATATCACAATAAAATCGTTTTTCTCTGAATTCCCTTGAACTACATCTGTTAACTAATACTCTCTCCGGTCCTTAATACAACATCTAGTTTGTAGTTCAATTTCTTGATGGTTAAGTTCATATACCTCGCAACAGCAATATCCCTGGCTTCAGCCGAGAAAAGTCCAGCCACGGACTTTGGAACACCCAAAAATGGTGCACCAATGTTCATCACAGCCTTTATATGTCTGGCACACCAATCTGGTCCACCTCCACCACCCATTGGAGCAGGTGCTTCAACCCACTTCATAAAATGAAGAAAGTAAAGAACACCCATGGAATGTGGGATGACAATAGCCTTGTTGCCTCCATTAGTAGCAACCATAAGTTCTATGTTGCTTTTTATCCGACTTAGTGTTTGATCACGCACCTGACCAATTAAATTTTAAGGGTTAATAATTGCCTGTAGTCATGAAAAAATCAATCTAATTTTCTCCCTTGAGCAATTTATTCTTGTACTTTCTACAAGAACCAGGGTCGTCAAACCTGGACTAGACCAGCTGGTCAGCCTGGAAACCGGTGACCTAGGCATGAAATAGGTCCTGGTAGGTCCCTAAACTGGACTTCTGTGCAACCCAGGCAATCCACTGACCCTTTACCCATTGCCTTAACCTTAGAGGCCGGTCCGAGTTTGGCAACCTTGACAAGAACAATCTTGCCCCTCCAGTTTCATTATTGCAAGAATTTACTACCTGTAGTCTCTCAATAAGAACGACCTCCCTTCTAATTCTTTGAAAATAAATAGTAATTAAAGCCAATTTTTTAACTATATCTTTTGAACTCATCAGTAATTATCATTGCCACTTTACTGTAGCTTATTTCTATGATTTAATAACCAGAGGAACAACATTTCCCTGATAGAAATTGAAGGAAAATAGTTCATGGCCAATGAACTTTTGAGGAAGGTATAACTCCAGTTAGATATATGTTAAGAATTACCTCAGTGTTCTGAAACGATATTCTCCAATCATATGCTGCCATGTACATGGTTTTTTCTTCATAACCAATTTGAGCCAAGTTAGCTATTAGGACAGCCCAAACGAAATATCCTGGAGCAAAGTAATCAGCAGCTACAAGTCCAGAGACAGCCCTGACTCTAATGCCAGGTGGATCTAATCCTGTCTCATTGTCGAGTGACATGTGCTCTGCCCAGCATGAAGGTCTGCGTAACATCCAAAAAATTACAAGACATGAAAAACGATAATCCAATTATAGTATGAAAAGTGAGCTCAAAGATTACAAGTTAAACAGTCAAAAAAATAGCCCACAGAAAAAGGCAGTGACATCAGAAAGGAACCAGCACGAGAATAATTGAATATGTAGTAAGACTGATTTTTGAACAATCTTAATGAACCAACATGTGAACTAATCCAAGCCTCCGAGATAGACTCAAATGAAGTTAAAATTTTTGTCTTTCATAACGAATGCTTTTGTCTTGTACTTTTAAGTCTCAGCCGGCAACTTGGTACATATGATGTTTAAAGAAAGCAGCTTCCGTGCACGAAAATATCTCTGGATCATAAAAGTTTTTCAGGAAAATAATGCTATGCTATTACGTTTACGTTACTTATTAGGAAAACTTTCTGAAAGCAAACTCCTTCAAACATCTCAGGCAATCTTCAGCCTCAACTAACAGGATCATAAATGGGAAGTTTCTCCTAAGATCAATGTCTCAATAACGACTTTACCAATATTGGTAACTAACGAACCCACTAATCGGAAATTGAAGAGAAAGACTTATCGACACATGGCTTGCCCACAAGTATCATCAGACTTTGATATGGTTTCACAAATAGACTAGCAGCATCAACTAATTTAGAAAAATAAAAAACATCGAAAACCAGTGGATATTAGTTCATGGTAAGAGAAGACAATCTCTTCCCTTATTCCCATCCTGCTACAAGCAAAAAGGTATAGGAACACCCAAACATTGAGAACAAATTCTTCACACCTTTTGTAGACTTCTCCAAATGTACCACCCCACAATCGTTTCCGGAACAAGCCCTCAGCACACTGGTGACCCTCCCAAAGTTCCAGGCCGCCGGTAACAATACCCGGCACGAAGACCACCGGATGCTTCACCGTCAGCCCTTCTTTCTTCAGCTTCAGACCAGGTGGGTCCGGCAACGGCCCAGTTATCGCCTCCGTCACAAACTGAGGAAACGAAGCTGGCATAGCTTTGTACATAAACAACAATAACCACCATACAGAACAAACGCAACCAATAAACCAACAACAACTATCCACACAAGACCATTTTCTCTTCTTCTCCGCCTTATTGCTCTGCTTCACCGCTACGTTCTTTTTATCATCTTCTTGTTCTTCGGTCCTTTCGTTCTGAATCTTCGACTCTGTACTCGAAGTCTTATCGGCTTCTCCACCTTTTCTCCGCCGAATTAGAGGCATTCTGAGTAATAATAATTAATAACTTAATTCCACGCACAAGATAATCAGATTTCACTTTCTCTCTTTTTCAGAAGTTCGTAGAAATAATTTGGATAGAGCAAGTCTATCTCCTCCTTGAGCTAATATTAAGAATCGAATTGCTTGCCTGATAAGCTGAGGAAAACGGTTTTTCTTTTCTGAAGAGTATAATTTACATAACGGTTATGTGATTATGAGTGAAAGAATCCTAAAACGCCAGAGAAGAACAGGAAGATGATGATGAAGCTATCGTTTTTTTTTTTTTTGCCTGGTTGGCGTTTTTCTTTTACAAGTAGATTTTCCCGGGAATCTGACAAAAACTTATCACGATATTGGGGAGGAGTGACTATTGGCGGGGGCCTTGGTGGGGGTCCCACCTCTGTGAATTATTGTAGATTGGCTGCTTTCTAACAGCGTGTCCCACGCAACGTAAATATAGTAGTATTAAAATTAAAGAACTCAGTACGTGGCAGGATCGCATTGGATTTTATTCACACTGACTAGAGTCGAAGCGGGCCTGTTATTTTTGTGGAATTACAATAAAATCCTTCTAGGTTAGTGGCCCATGGCTCTCTTGTAATGTCGGTTGTGTTTGTAAGCGCACGCGCTCCTCCCTCGGCTCGATGCTATCTTCAACAAATCTATTAGAATCAATAAATAATGGGAAAATTCATATGGAGGCCCCTTTAGACCTAATAATCCCAAAAAAGGCCCATAGAATATGTGAATCCTAGAAAAGGCCTTAAGGCCTTCATAGGTATTAAGTTCAAACAAAATTACATTTGTTGCCCCTATTTCCTTCCCTTCTCTTCATTACTCAATGGACCTTTTCTCTCACAAATAGACCCTTTCTAATTTCATTTCCTGGAAGACGATTCCACCGGAGCCGAGAAGGAAGAATCATTAGCGGTGGAGAGAATAGTAGAAGATTCCGCCGAAGCTGAGAAGGAAGAATCATCAGCCGGTGGAGGTAAGAGTAGACGATTCCGATGGAGCCAAGAAAGAAGAATCATCGGCGGCGGCGAAAGTGGAGAAGCAAGGAGCTATCTTTCGAGACGACGGCCGCGTCTTCCAAGCTACGGCCGCGATGTTCCGGCAGCCTCATCCACTTGAGCATTCTTGGACCTTCTGTTTCGATATCCCCTCAGGTGTGTCTTATGCCTGCAATCTTTCCTGTACCTACTCTTTGGATTTATCAGAGTATTATGTTTTCCTACCCTAAACAAATGTGATTTGTTTTGGTTTAACTTGTTGAGGATTTCCTTTTTGTTTACCTCTCCCCTATTCCTTATTCTTCATCTCTCGTTCCCCATCGGAAAAAGCCTCGGCGAATTTTGGTTTTTGTATTGATTTAGAGCCAACAAAGTGATCGTATTTAGGAATTAGGTGGGAAATGAATTCATTTGCATCATATCCGAATTTTGGTCCGAGTTTTTGGTCTTTTGGATCATAAATTGCGCTTTCATTACGAGAATCGACCTTGTGGTTGCGGGGCATTGGGTTTGCTAAATTTGTTCTTGTAGCTACCGACAAGTCACCGTTATATGCTTGTTTGTATATTGTGGTCACATGTGCTCTCATTAGTAGACGTCAACCGAATTTTCTTTACTTCCGACTTGCATGAAATGTGCATTTTAGCTTTACATTTGCAATTATAATTGATTTAGTCCTAAACTTGTATCCTACCATTGCATAGTCATTGTTGCTGCATGCCTCATGTAATGGAAATGAACTCTTGAACTTGCACCACATAATCTTGCAGAACCTTGACATGGTTTTGTGACTTAATTGGCTTTAGTGCTAACTCGCAAGCTACTTGGAACTTCTCTTATTCGATAGTGAGAATTCCATTACGGAAAATTGACGAGTATGAAGTTTTGGCACACTCTCATGCATACCGAAATTTTGAAAACTTTGCTTAGAAAATGCTAAATAGATTCAATTCTTTGTATGTGAATTGCATGGTGTGAGATTCATTTTACTTTCATAGTGAAGAAATTATTGAGTGTTGTTGTCACCGATTGAGGGTCGGTTCCACTTGTGTGCTTAATCCTTGCGATAATATTTGCATTATTATGGTTCATTGGAAGAATATCCAGATTTGAACTGAGATTGTTTACTGGTGTTATTAGTTTAAGTTAACAATTGTGTGCCACCATCTTGAGCATGAGAATCAAAGTGTATGTGATTTGTGTATTAAAGGTCACGTTTTTTCTTGTTAAAAATTTGACTATGTCTGAAGCAAATTTGCATGAATTTGTTTTGGTTGGTAATTTGCATCATTGAGGACCAAGGGCCATCATATAGCTCACTGATTTTATGTTTAAATATCATTTCTCTTAATTTGGTTTTCAACAAAACACTGAATTTTAGTGCTGAGATGCATGATGCCATTGTAGAATTGGGCTTGTTTGGTGTTTGTTGCCATGCATAAGCCTACCGCATATACCTCTCGTCTTGAATTCATTCCATACTTGTTCTAATTCGTTTGACTAGGCAAATTGAGTGTATTTTCTGAATTCTGAAAATTAAGCTAAGGAAAATTCATTTGTGACTTGTACTCAATATTCAAGCAAGAAATATGACCATTGGCTGATTGAACTTAGGAAGAATTTCACTGGCTCTCAAATTTCACTCATGATATAGATCTGATTGAATGGTTTGGGCTTTGAAATACGAACTTTGACATGGTTTTTTTTAATTGTTTTTTGCATGGAAACAGCATATATGTTGGTGAGGGAATGGTGATCCACTTTACTAGAGGAGCTCAAGAAATTGGCATAGGAGGAGCTCAAGAAATTGGCACAGAACTATCTTGGACCATCTCCTTTCAAGTTCATCTCCCACTCATTCGCTAACAATCCATGTCCAAAATGTGGCGACCAATCAAACCTTAATGGTGTCATTTCTACATGCTTGGATTGTAATTAAGACACATTTTAGTGGGTTCTTTGTTGTGTACACATGAATTTGTACTTGTGACAAAGTTGTAGAAACGGTTCATTTGTATTAATAAAAATGACCTTTTGGTCTTTTGTAAATGTTCTCATGATGGTAACTTAACAATTTAATTTCAATGACAAGAAATATGTATTTATGAGAATGACCTTCACCATTTGTTCCTTTGTAAATTGTCTAACAACAATATCACCCCCACTAACAACAACTATATTCATATATTTAAATTGTGTTATTAGTGTCCAATCAGTTTTTGGAAAGTGTTGTTAACACATACCGACATCACCCCTCATTAACAAGTACATCACCCTACTAACAACTACATCAAATTTCCCCTCCGACAACTAAAACAAATTTCCTATTAACAACTACATCATTCCCTACTAACAACTACATCACCCCTAACAACTAAAACAAATTTCCCCTCTAACAACTACATCACCCCTTAACAACAATATCAAGAACCACTAACAACTACATCACCCCCACCGACAACTACATCACCCATCTTTAACAACTACATCACCATCTCTAACAATGACATCACCCATCTCTAACAACAACATCTACCCCAAATAACAACCATATCGAAAAAACTAACAACCATATCGAAAAAACTAACAAGGACATCAACAAAAAAGTAACAACAACATCAGCCATCTCTAACAATCATATCAGCCTCCACTGACAACCATATCAGCCCCACTGACAACTACATCAGCCATTTTTAACAACTACATCACCATCTCTAACAATGACATCAGCCATCTTTAACAATGACATCATTGTCTCTAACAACAACATCTACCCCAAATAACAACCATATCAGAATATGTGTAACATATATTTGTCAACATCATTTACATTTGTAACAAAGTATGAATATGTGTACATAAATGACACATGGATACAATTGTGACAACAATATCCAACCTTCATTTACAACACCCAATGCATCTACAAATTCATAATGACAACATCACACACCATCTCCAAAAATAATATGGTGTGGATTTCTATCTAAAGCCATATACAACAAAAGAGTGTGAGACGCAATGCCCAAAAAGAAACACCCAAGGCACCATCAATGATCAACTTGGAAGAAACATAACGTGTTCTTCATTTGAAGTACTAGCCATCTTTAACGTTGATCTGCAACACAAAGTTAGTATTAACAACTTCAACAGTCATATTAACAACTAAAACTGAAGGTATTAACAACTAAAACTGTAGGTATCAACAACTATCTCATATCAACGTTTTCACATTCAATCATTCCCACTAACAAACAAACCCCCCTCTGTTTCCATGCCCGAAAAACAGAGCAACCTACCTTACAAATTTTCACTTTCATCTTGCATTAACAAGTTAAACAAACCATATTAACAACTAAAAACTCAAGGTATTAACAACTAAAACTCGTAGGTATTAACAACTATCAAATTTCAAATTTCAACGCTTTTTCAAACCTTTATTCCTTAATCACTTTCAACCATTCCCACTCAAATACAGACCTTCCCCTCTGTTTTCATGCCTAAAAACAAACCCAACCCTACAGTAATTAAAAACGAAGTAGCATGGTCATTATGATATCTTAATCAAAATATTAGCATTTCTTACATAACTCCTACCTGATAATAGCATAAGTGTGATGAAGCTCCAACCTTTCAGTCACCCAACCTTCTGACTGAAAAAAAACGATGACGCACAGCAATATACAGATTGCTAAGTTCAGACTGTAATGCAATGGATGATCAGAATACACCTAAGGATAAACGACGGAAAAGGGAAGAGGGAAGAGACGGATAAACGATCAAGGAGGTTGGTGAGGATCAGTCAGAGAAACCCATGTTCAGTTTCAACATTTCTTCATTCTGATTCACGTTTCAGCGCCAAAACAATGCCTTTTTCTTTTTTTCTCCTGGGGTGTGTGGGAAATTTTGGTTTGTAACTTAATACCTATAAAGGCCTTAGGGCCTTTTTGAGGATTCACATATTCTATGGGACTTTTTTGAGATTATTAGGCCTAAAGGGGCCTTGATATGGATTTTCCCATAAATAATACTCTATGTATCAAAAAATAATAATAATAATAATACTCGTATTATTTTCGGTCTTAAATACAATATCTAGTTACTTTTTTTTTGAAGAGATTAAATAAATTTAATAAATTACTTTAAAATATTTGTAGTTATCGTTTTTCTCTAAACTAATTTACATGATTTATAAGATGATATATATCTAATGTTACATAACATATACTATAATTAAATAGTTTATTTAACTTCTTTAACCACTCTAAAAAGTCAACTGAGTTTTATATTTAGAATATGAGATACCACTATGGTCCTATTTATAAGTCACCAAATCTCACATACCAAGAAAAAGTAGTTACCTCAATGATTATGGGGTAAATTTTCAACTTTGCCCTAATTTATGATTGAATATTTTTCAACTGTTTCTTCTCTCTCTATCTTTATGGGTATAATTAATATGTGCAAAATTGTCAAAATCTCATTTATTACATGAAACCTGACTTATAAATGACCAAATTTTTTGGTCAAACTGGACATATAAATAGAACCAGAGTGGTAATAGTTAACTCATTAATTTTTTTTTCTTATAAAAAAAACTCATTTAATTTTGAATTAAATTGAAAATTTTGTCAGGTTTATCTTTATTAAATTAGATCTCAAATGAGAGAGAAAATTACAAAAAGTCACATTTAACGTTAATTACATTAGAAAAATTGAAAATAAATATTAATTATTCTTTAACTTATTTATATTGTAGATCAAATGAATTCTTCTAAAAATAATTGACAGTATCCTTGTTGATATTTCCTAACCCCACTCTACTTGCTTCCGCTTATTTACTACCTTACTTTTATCATTAACCGTTTTGAAAATTCAAAATATATATTAGAAACTAAGTTCAAGGGACCAGCGGAACTGGATTCCTGCTCGTCTTTTGGACGAGTAAGGAGAACCCGTCCGTATGTTTCAGATCTAGATCTGCACGGTAGAGATCTTATTTTATTTTATTTTTCTATATTTAAAAATCATTTTTTGAAAAATGTTGTTTAGAGATTATTTTATTTTAGATTTTCTATCCATTAAAATTATTTTTTCTTAAAAATAAAAATAAAATAAAATCTCAAATCATCCAGATTAGATTTGGACAATGACCGAGAACGTTCATACGTATAAGATCCCCTGCTCGGAGGCAGAGAATCCGGTTCCAGGGACCAGCCACCCAGTGGAGGTAGGTATTTGTTTTTTTAAAAAAGAGGGACTACAACTTTGTCTTTTCCAAAACATTTTGAAATTTCGAAGATTAATTTGAGATTATTGAAATTCCTGGCCGGATTTGATATTTTGCTGTTTCAATAGAATGTTTATGTGATTATCCCATAAAAATTTAAATTTCATAATTATTTTGTACCTCAAAAATAAATAAAATCAAACACATTTGCAAATGAGCTTATTTTATCAAATAAATTATTCTTACAAAAACTTTTTATACGTCAATTATTTTGAAGAATAAATAGTAAATGTTATACGTATAGACTGAGGAAAACGTATTCCGTTCAACTTCATGAACCATGAGATAGCTTCCACGCTATCTGGCCATCTCATTTCATGATCACTACGTCCTTAAACTTTTGTTGATAGAGGAGAGTAACAATACAACCCGTCGTCCTTGGTTCCTTGGTTCAATTGACAAAGGGTTGAACACTTTCATCAAAGGGAGATGATTCGATCCCTGAGTTGGCCAAGACGAGAGGCATCATAACTCCTGCGCAGGTCTTTAAATTAACGCCTCGAGGTAATAAACGGTTCACTTTAACCTAACATCGGTATCACCTGGACTCAAGAGAATGAAGATTTCATCCTTGTCTTGTCTTGGATTGTGGGTAAATCTAATCCCTTTCTTAAAATTCTTATACCAAAAAAAGAAAAAGAAAAAAGAGTGACAATACATAAATTTTAATTACAAAAAAAGTAAATCATATGACTTTATAGTATTTAAAATTTTGAAATTAAAATTTCTTATAAAAATAATTAAATAGAATTTAATATTACAATCTATATTTCAAATTGCTTAAAAAAAAATCTGTTATCTCTCTCTAATAAAACATTATCGATAGAAAATTCAAAATGCTTAGACGTGAGGGTATATATTAATTTTTTTACACTCCCGTTTTATTTATTTTAAACATATTTTATACTTATTATTAATGTTCATTAAAGTATCAAACATTTATTTAAAATATTTGTGCTATATGGTCGCAAAACTTCATAGGTAATTTTTCTTTCTTAATGCCCTTGCAAATTGAAAATAAAAGGAAGAAAACTTTATATATATATATATATATAGGAAAACTAAAGACTATCTCTTATGTGCTATTAGCATGAAGCAAATTAAATAGCACATCTGAATCAAGTAAAGTTAATCCCGGGCAATCATTAAAAGCCCCTTTAGCCAAGAGGTTTGCCATTATGTTGCTCTCTCTCTTGCTATATACTGCAAGTTCACCTTCCATATACGACTCAATATACTTTGGACTTCTATAATAACTGACGTGTCCTCGTAAAAGTCAAGAATGTCCCTTTGAATCAGACTTAAAGCCTCTTGAGAATCGCTGCTTAGTTTGACATTCCGACGACCACTGTATCAAGCTTGTTTCAAACCCATTAGACAGCCCTATAATTCCACTGTTAAAGAGTCACCATTTTCTAGATGAAAACAAAAGCCCTTTATAACCATTCCTTGTGTATCTTTAATAATCCTTCCGCAAGTAGCTTTCCAATATATATGAGAAAACGCACTATCCACTTCAATCTCAATCACTGACTCTGGAATCTTGGTCTCTAATAAGCTAGTTGGTCCATGGTTCACACCTAGATTAATGCTATAAAGTTTGTGGAGGACATTAATTGTGCTTTCCAAAATTGCCGACACTCTTGCATAAACTTGGTCGAAACCGATGTTGATCCTCGAGTACACCCATTATTTTTGTCTTGCTACAGTACTCAGCAAATGATAACAAACAGGTTTTTTTCAGTGTCCTTTTTCATGCCCAATATAATATTTGGCCGCAAATTTAATTGCACAAAATCACCATGGTCCCAGGAAAAAGAACCTACTTTGGATGAATGATCCACGCCAAAATTTCATGACATCTCCACAATCTCAAAAAAACTGACACAACAGCTTGACGTATAAAAGAAATGATGCCGCCATATAATTTGTTAGAAGGAAAAAGAAAGCGCAATAATTTTATTAAATTTTTTATAATCTATTATAAAATTATCACAATAATTATCATCAATATAACTCTGAGAGGAATAGGAGAGTAAACCGTTTGGCTTTGTTTGTTTGTTTGTTTTTTTTTTTGAGTTATTGTTCCGGCTTATCCCTCAAGCCGTTTTCAGTAATTCGGCTATGTGTCAGGTCACAGGTGGTGCATTGAGCTTTGTGCAAGATAGATATAAAAAAATTAATTTAATTTTTAGATTTTAAGTAAATTTTTTATTTTTAAAAAGGGTTAAAAACAATTTTACCAACAAACTTTTGTCTTGAAATGCCCAACACAAAAAACTCTTAAGTTGACCAAAACTAACAAAAAAAAAACTTTTAAAAAGCTAAAGGTAGCACAAAAGCAAATTAACTCCATTACTTTGTCTGGATTTGTTGCAGACGTGGCATATTGTTTCCTTCAATGGCTCTTTCTCTTTCTCTGCAAAACACACACGAAGATGTTGTCATCTCCAAAAACCCCCAATCTCCGCTCGCCTTTACCTTCCAAAATCCACCACCTAATTCCACCACGGCGACCAGTGAAAACTCCCCATCTTGGTCTACTTTCAAAGCGGTGGATTCTTCTTCGAATCCGCCTTCTCTCACCTCTACCACCGCTGCCTAAACCTCTTCGTCTCGCAAGCCAACGTCGTCTCTGTGGAGTTCCGGTTCGCTCTATAACACTATCTACCTGCAGCTTATGAAGATTGCTGGGAAGCCCTTAAATGGGTCGCAACCTGCTCGACAAAAAACCCCAATGATGAGCCATGACTAAATTACGGAGATTTCAGCAGATGTAGCCGGCGACGATGCCGGTGGTAATATTGTTCCTAATATTGCCATGCGTGGTGGGGCTGAGGATTTGCCAGGTGGGGTTAGAATTTTAGGTGCTATCTATGTTCAACTTCTTTTCTGTAGTTCAAGTCCTATAGGGTCTGAACCACACGATCAGACCCAGTCGGGGTTGTGTTGGAATTTTGTTTACCAGGTGGATTAGATAACTCCATGATCAATCCTCATCCTTTTGCTCCTGGAGCTCCAAGTTTGGCTGGACTTGGTATTGCTGGATTATTGTGTGTGTTGCAGAGAAAGATCCTGAGGGAAGGGGTAGTTGAGGAATCTGAACAAGGCCAAGTTCTGGGGAGGCTCCGTTGACAGAAGCAGTGAAACAATCTCGGAGGTTGATGATAATGCTGTGTTTGGCGACCATGATTATGATAAGTCTCCTTACTATTATGCTCAACAAGGTTTGAAAGAGGAAGATAGGATTGAGAGTCTTCCAGGGCAGCCTGAAGGTGTGAGTTTATCTCAGTATGGAGGATATGTCACTGTAGATAAAGTTGCAGGACGAACTTTTATCTTGTACGTGTATGCCATGGCTGCAACAATTCCAGTCAAACTAATGGAGTTAAGTTGCTTCTAACGAGTTTGTGCTACCTTTAGCTTTTTAAAAGTTTTGGTCTACTTAAGAGTGTTTTGTGTTGGGCGTGCCTGAGACAAAAGTTTGTTGGTAAAATTGCTCCTTAACCCTTTTTAAAAAATGAAAATTAAATTTTTTAATATCAATGTGGAATATTGTGCGAATGAGGTAGTATGTGGTGGACGTTGAAATACATGCAAAAAGGGAGATTTTTGGATCAGAAAAAAACATGCATGTCACATAATTTGAAAGCACGTGGGGAAGTTTGTGCTTTTAAGGATGATTTTAGGGTTAAGTAGCGATTTTGTCCTAAGATAAGTATCTGCGAACAATTTTCGCGCGGAAGTTTTTTGTGAAAGCAATTTTTTAGGAAGTTTTTGAAGAGCATTTTTGCCACTCCGGTTACAAATCCTAATCTGTGAACTAACGATCAACCGTTAGTTGATCGTTTAACCATTAGGGTTGTTAGCAATTTGAAAAGAAATCGCTTCAAACAAAAACTTCCGCAAAAATTGCTCCAAAAAAAAAACTCCCTAACAAAATTGCTCATGTCTCAGATACTTCCGGAACGGAGGGGCCTCTAACCATTAACTCGTCATTTTGACCAATTAGGGTTTTTTTAATTCAGAATTATGCAAAATTGCTTTCCAAAAAAACTTCCGAGTAAAATTCTCATGATACTTTCAAAAAATTACTACTTAACCTATGATGTTATAGTTGAGAATGTTATCTTAAGGATTTTGAAAGAATATTATCTACCATATGTAATTAATTAGATATTTCAAGATTAACTTATTTATTTAGTTTTTTCAATCTAAAAAAAAAAAAATCTTAAAGAGGAGGAGTACTAAAGAGTAGCATATCTGATCTATTATTTTTTATTTTATTTTCTACCTCATTTAATTTTATTTACTTGGAAAAATCAATACCCTATCAGCTCAACTACTTGATGTCATAATTGAGTAATTGTTTACCATACTGTAAAGGCTCCCCACACTGCCATCAACTAACCAGACAGGTCTTGTATAAATTCCTCACCTAACATTAAGATCAGAATATGATCCGCTCTTAAATATAAGACTCAATTAATTTTTTTAGGGATCAAAGAAATTAATTAAATTAGTTTAAAGTATTTATATTTATCTTTTTTAATCTACATTAATTTTTCTGACTTATAAACTGATATATAATTTAGACTAAATATCTTTTTTGGTTATTTACAAAAAAATGTGATCCCCATTTTAGTGCCTTACAAAAAAAAAAAAAAAAAGTCTCGTAAATCCTTACAAATTTCCAAAAGCGCTCTTTTTACCATAAAAAAGGCGAATAATGATCGATTTTTTTTGTAAGGGATCAAAATGAGGATTGTGTGTGTTTTTTTTTTTTTTTTTTTTTTTGTAAAGGACCAAAAAGGGTATTTAGTCTATAATTTAATTATACACAACATGTGATATAATTAACTAACTTATTTAACTTCTTTAATCTCTTTTAAAAAATTAATTACGTCTTATATTTAGGATTGAAGATAGTAATAAATATAGCTCATAGCCCAGCCAAAAAGAAATAAACTAATGACTAATTAGAATACTCTGCTTAACTTGAATAGGAATGTCACTCAGATTGGATTGTTGATTAGTAGTGCAGAAATCTGGGGCGCATTCCTAATTAAGACAAGGATTTGATCTCTCTTGGCGTGTACTCCTTGTACAAACATAGCGTTTAAGAAATATATTAATCATTAGTTTTCTCATGATAATCATGTCTCTAATTTTGGTTAGAATATTAATCAAAGGATGATTCTTAACTTACAGGTCGCACAATGTATGCTTATGAAACTTTTCTTTTCTTTACACAAGAACTTATCGTATTTGGATGGTCCACATTTCGGTACTCATCACTCTTAAAGAGTACCAAAACCACTCTCTTGTTTTCTTAAGGACCAATCCACAAGCGTGTATGGAATGCTAATCCTCTTGTTGTGGCAGGCCACTTGCCTCATTTCTAGCATTTTATAGGAAGGGACAAGAAATTATCATGCACACCACTTCATTTTTAACTAACTTGCACCAAATTAAACTTCTAGCCTTACTGCAATTCTGGATAATATGCAAAGCAAAGTCCATATAGTTGAAGCTAAAGGGACACACCCTTTGGCTTAAATTGTTCCCTTCATTTCTGACAATATCCCTATAAGCTAACTTGATATTTAATTGTTTTACCCCATGAACAAAAGCTTCTAATTCATCAGAAATAAACAGAAGCCTAGTTTTTTTTTTTTGGGGGGGGATAATGAGAGAGCAAGAGAGATAGAGTTTGACATTGATGAAGCAAATTTGGGATGAAACAGAAGCTCCATATAAAACAGAGTTGGTGGTGAAGAAGAAGGGATTTCAAGTGATGTTAATTGTCATGAAAAGATCCTCCAATTCATCAATATCATGACATGTGTTGGTATGAGAATCATAGCCAAGCTTGAGTTTCTTCAACTGAATAAGTGGTTGTTGTTCATCGACATCTCGAGGCCTCTTCTTATTCTTCTTCGCCATTTTCATCTGCGGACAGAATTTCTGACATTCTGAGACATATAATGGACACACCCCACATTCTTTGATACCAACAACCTCGTTTATGTTACCAACCTCGTACCCAAAACGAGGCTCAACACTGAATTCAAAGCAAAGCTTTATGTCAGTGACTAACTCTTCATTTCCTCTTGTTCTTCTTTCAATCGTCTTCAATATCTCACCAGAACCAAACTCATTATTCCATATGTACACATGATCAGAATTCATAATTGGAAGAAACAGATTATTGTACGGTACATTTGCCACATTAAAACCTCCCAAGTAGCACGCACAGTTCAGTGCAACATAGCATGGTTTCTCTGAGTGAAACTGAAGAACCACGCAGAGAGAAAAACCCAACAAGTCTGAATCTTGAAGGACTTCAATAACGACCGAGCCTTTATCTGTTCGATATCTGAACCACTCAGGTACTACACTTCCATGAAAGCAAATCAAACTACGAGCACCTTTAGTCCCTCTTTCTTGTTGAAATCTGCAGGCAGCTCCATTGATTACAGAATAGGCATCTTCAATGATGCTATGAACTGATTGTTCATTCAGTTTCACACACTTCATAAATGAGAAGTATTTTTCATTCTTGTTCAATGGTCTAAAAGTTGAAACCATCTCCAATGACTTGCAGTTATAGGCATCTAAGGTGGCAATGGATGGTGGAAGTTTCGGTAAAGAACGAAGCCCCCTGCAATTCGATAGGAACAGACATTCCAATCTTAAAAGATGTTCTGTGTTGTTGGGAAGTTCAGTTATGTGAATACAATCTGTCAAATATACCACAGTTAGAGACAGCAAGCCACCAAATAACATATGTAGCATCGAGTTATCAAGCACTTCACAATTAGGAAGCCTGAGCATTGCCAATGTTCTCAAGCATGATAATTGTTTTGGAATCTTCTTCAGTCTTAAGCCATACAGATCCAGCACTTCCAGATTACTAGAACGCCCTACAGACGAGTGCAAATTTTCGATTCCTGTGTAACATAGATTCAACTCCTTTATTTTTTCTGATGACACCGAAAATTCCTTGAGGTTTATGCATTCTTCCACCCGAATGTATTGTAGAGATTTTAAATGAAACTCAGTTTTCAGACTCTTGAGTCTCTTGCACCTGCTTAAGTCCAATTCAACAAGCGAGTGGAGAGACAAAATAGAAGAATGAACATAATGCAAACTTTCACAATCAACAAGAGATACTCCTTTAACGTTTAAGGCTTTAGAGAAATTTGGCAACTCCTTCAATTGTTTGCATCCACTAAGGTTTATCTCTCTCAAGTTCACAAGATCCTATAACAATAGAGATAGAAAAATAAAATGAGAACCACCAAGTTTCAAGTATGTGAAAAGCATGAGCACAAGTAATTATGTTCATATGTACCTGAACTCCATCCCAAAGCTTTTGGACCTGGCTATTAGGCATGTGAAGCTCAACCAGATTTCCAGGACAAAAAGTTGGTGGCAGAGATTTAAGTGGGTATCCATACCACTCTAGATACTTTATTTTTTTAGGCAAAAACTCAAGAACTTTTGGTAAATATACATGACTTGAGCAATGGTTTGAATCAGAATAAAATTTGAGAAACCGCAGATTACACATCCTTATGAAAATTTTGGCTTTCAATTGTATATCTTTGATTCGAGACACATCTAACATTATGCCTTCAAGTTTATTAGTCCCCTGAAAGAAAAACCAAGAATGATAGTTAGTAAAACAGATAATAGATGCATATTCTTTATAAAGGTGCAATTATATGCCAGGGTGCAAAAATGTTTCTCTTAATTACCTTATTATTAGCCAAAACATCATAGATTTCTTCACAATCCCATAATCGACTTCGTCTTCCAGGTTCATTGATAGATTCTTCACGAACAATTTCCCACCCCATTTCTTGTATCAGATCATGCATTTCTATAGGCATGTGATCATCTGCCTTTATGAGAGCCTTATCATGAAGTGTTCTTATGCCAATAGCTCCATAGAAGTCGTAGCTGTCCAATAGGGTGATCACACGTTCTTTCAACATTCCCTTCAAAAAGCATGCAATCTCTAGAAATATGTTCTTCTCCTCATGATTTAGTCCATCATAACTCAATCTTAACACCTTTTGAACTTCTTCATGGGGAATCTTTACAAGTTTTTTTAATGCACTATTCCATTCAACTTCACTTTTGCCACGGAGATATGAACCCAAAACTTTTAATGCCAATGGAATTCCTTTTGTATAAACAACTACGCTTTTTGTTAGTTTTTCATATCCCATTCTAGGCAGGCTAGTGTTGAAGGCATTCAAGCTGAAGAGTTCAAGGGATTGGTGGAAATCCAATTCCTTAACCTTATATATTACATCAACTCCTTTGCTAAGCACATGCTTGTTCCTAGTTGTGATGAGAATTTTACTTCCTGGCCCAAAGCAAAAAGGTTCTCCAACCAAATATTCTAATTGCTCCACAGTACTGATATCATCAAGAACAACAAAAACTTTTGTACCACTAAGTCTAGATAGAACAAAAGTTGTTAACGGATCAGTACGGGGACCTTCTTCCTTCAGTAAACAGGAGATAAATTTATAACGTAATTCAGCAAGTCCATTTTCGGACTTTTCTCTAACAGTTTCCAAGAAGCAAGAGCCTTCATAATGGGAAGAGTATTTGGCAAATATAGTTTTGGCAATGGTTGATTTGCCAATGCCCCCCATGCCCCAAATTCCAATGGTTTTAAAATCTCTCAACAAAAATTCAATCTCTACGCACTTGTCATCAATCCCTACTAGTCCTTTTAAATCAGCAGGTGGGTATTTGTGACTCAACTTTTGCAATATGTCTTGGACAGTCTTTTGAATCAGTTTAGATTCGTTCCTACCAAACAGAAAATAAAAGGGAAAATGGAAAAGAAAATTTAAACAAAAAAATTGGTTTACCTAAGAAAAAAATAGTAAAAATAGGATAGATTAGAGTGTATATATTAGAAACATAAAATATATATATATATATATATATATATATATAGATATAGATATTTATCAGAAAATGATCAAGATGTTTTAATTACCTGATCCATCACCTAATTCATTGCAAATGCCATCATTTGGGAAATAGAAGAAAATTAATGAATTTATTACCTGAATGTGAGAGAGTCATACCCAGCTAAGTTTGCAGCTTCATTAAGAGCATGCTTCCATATTTGCATCTTCTGTTGGTTGACCTTGGGGTCTCTCTCATATTTCTCAAACGCTTGCCCGTAACGGCCAATGCGATTTCTTACATGAGATGGCTCAACTTTATAAAAGATAGGAATAACAATCTGTTCTTGAACCTTTTTGCAATGAAGTATGTGGGTGAGTTCATCCAAGCACCATCTTGAAGAAGCATACTTTTCTGAGAATACCACCACAGATACATAGGAATCTTCGATTGCTTGCTTTAGTGCTGCTGAGATCTCATCTCCTTTGGGAAGTTCGTAGTCTATGTATGTTCTTATTTGTTTGCTGCAGAAAGCTTCATAAAGATGGCTCGTGAAGTTGGCACGAGTGTCTTCACCCCTAAAGCTGATAAAAACATCATATTTCTTGAGGTAAAATTTAGCTGGGGATGAAGAAGCATCTGGGGCCATGTCCTAGTGAGCTGGACGAGAACACTTGTATATTGAGAAGTTTAGTAGAAAAACAGATATGGATGGGTAGAAGGAAGATAAGGAGCTTCATATTTATAACACACACACAGAAGTGGAAGAAACAGCGCATGCAGTTCCTTTTGATAGATTTTGTAAATTCCATGAAGGAAATCGATTCTTTATTTACTAGTGCCACTTTATGACTCTGATCAGGAAGTAAGGTTATAATAGATTGAATAAATAAATGAAGTCTTAATATAAGATGAATGAAGCAGCCTTTTTGTAGCTATCAAACAAATTGACGATATAATAACAAAACACTCAAACCCCTTTTGTTGGCACTCACTCTGTTCTCTAGTTCGTGCAAAGGTAAGGTTGAGCCTCGCCTGCTTGAAACCAGATCAAAATAAGTTTATTCTCTGTTAGTGCGTATTCCACCAAATCTCCAAGCGTTAACAATCAATTTAAGCTTTAAGTGTTCAAATCAAACTTGATTCCACTCATCCAATTTTAAATTTAAACTTTTAAATATTTAAGAGGCAAAAGTCAGCCGCAAGTTTTGAACTTGGTTTGTTATGAAGTTTCAATTGAAAAAAAAATTGCCAAAGAGATGTACTTCATAATAAATAACATGGGAATCTCTTAAGATGGTTCTTTTTACAAGTAATTTCTTTTTAAGAACTAGTATGATGCAGGGTAAAACAAAAATGTTAAGAGATATTTCCTCTAGTCCTTAATATAAGACATATTTAAAGAATTGATCTTGGTTCTAAATATAAGACAAAGTTTTCATATTTGTCAATTTTTTCCTAACTTACTCCTATTGGTGCTCCCTTAACAATAAACAAAGAGGAGAGGGAAGAAGGGAATTAAGGAAGGTGACTAGGGTGTTTTAAAAAATACATGTCATATTAACTAACTTAACCAACTTCCTTAATCTAATCAATAAATATGTCTTATATTAAATTAAGGACCGGAGGAGTAACAATTTCAATAAACATTCAACATGTTTGCTCATGAGGAATTTGTACAAAACACAAGAACAACTCTTACTCATATAGAGGTCCTTGTTTGCACATAAACAGATCCGAACTTTCCCTTAAGGAGGTCCTAGATCACTTATGAGGAAATCCAGCGTTGATGAAAAGCAAGAACTGGCTTGCCCGGCAACTGTTCAGCATTGCCCATGAACAAGTCTTAGATTGATTAACTGTCATACTTAGTAAACTGGAGATAAATTACTTAGAGTTTGTGTGTGAGGAACACAAAAAATATTTATCAGAAATTGATCAAGATGTTTACACTCTACATTACTTGATCCACCACGTAAATAATAGCTAATAACATCATTTGTGAATAGAAGAAAACGAATGAATTTATTACCTCAATGTGTGAGAGTCATCCCCAGCTAAGTTTGCACTTTGCAGCTTCACTGAGAGCATGCTTCCAGATTTGCAACTTGTTCTCGTTGACTTTGAGACAACTCTCAAATTTCTCAGAGGCTTGCTCGTAAAGCGTAATGTGATTGCGTACATGAGATGACTTCAACTTTATACAAGACAGGAATAACAATCTGCCCAAAAACCTTTTGCAATGAAGTATATGGGTGAGTTCATCCAAGCACTATCATGAAGAAACATAATTTTCAGACAATACCACCACACATACATATGCATCCTCGATTGCTCGCAGAAGTGCAAGTGGGACCTCATGTCTCTTGGGGATTTGGTAGTCCAAGTAGGTTCTGATGTGTACTCTAAAAAAAAAAAAAAAAAAAAAAAAAAAGCATTGTAGAGATGGCTGGTGAAGTTGCAGCGAGTATCCTTACCCCTAAAATTGATAAAGAGGGATTGAGCAGAGAAAGAGGATGAAGCAGCATTAAGGAGGGAACTGTATGTGTTGTATTGAGAAGTTTGAAAAACAGAGCTAGAAGTGTACGAAGGAGCATTAGAAGCTGCATATAAGTGAAAGAAGAATTACAGTCACACTCTCTGAGGGCTTCGAAGTTTCCAAAGTGATCAACAATCAAAGTGAAAGAGGGAGCCCACAAAATTTAACTTCATGAATTTGACTTGGGAGTCTCTCAGCCACCAAAAAGAATGACTCGGAAGTGAAAAAAACAGATGGGTCACACAGTACAAACTTGTGGCTAAGTAGCTAACCTTATCGCTTTTTTCGAATTTGTGGCTTGATGGTGAAAGGATTTGCTTCCCTCTCCTAAACCACGAGTTCGAATTTGCAGTCTCTCTTTCTCACTCATACATAAACCTAACCCTATCGTCTCCCTCTCGAAAGGTATGTGGTCCTGTTTCATTATACAGATCACTGAAAAATAACACAGAATTAGATTGAAAAATTGTGCTAAGGAGATGATTGTGGGTGCGACCACTCCCATCGTTTCTCGATCTGTTGTTCTTTCTTGTAGATTTTGGTTCAAATCAGGTCCGATAGACTTCAAATTAGTCGGCCTCAACAAACACTCTCAGTCTATCAAGAATCCGTCATCCAATTTTGCGAGCATCAGATGGAACAGAAAGGTCAATAGTAACCGATCTACAATGGAAAAATTCACGACACGCGCATTAGCTGAACCATTAAAGAACGCTGATGAGCTCATTGATTCCGTCGAGACATTTATCTTCGACTGTGACGGTACAGAACACAATGAATTTTGTATTGATGCAATCTTTCTTTCTCATCACACATTTCTTTTTAACTTCATTTGCAGGAGTTATATGGAAGGGCGATAAATTAATAGATGGAGTCCCAGAAACTCTTGACATGCTTCGCTCAAAGGTTTGTTGCATTTTTAAATTGTAAGCGTTTGATGTTCTTTGATAATTTGATTTCTCCCTCGTGTTAGTCACTGTTGCGTCAGTTTATGATAGCATCAAAAAATTTTGAAAGTTGGGAATTTACAACTGTTGATAAACTTCTGTAGGGCAAACGATTAGTTTTCGTTACTAACAACTCTACCAAGTCAAGGAAACAATACGGGAAGAAGTTTGAGACTCTTGGCCTGAACGTTAGCGAGGTCAGTTCACAGTTTTCCCTCTTCATTTTCTTGATTGGCACGAAGATCAATAATTATAACCTTTAATTCCTGAATCGTTTCAGGAGGAAATTTTTGCATCATCTTTTGCAGCTGCTGCATATTTGAAATCCATTGATTTCCCGAAAGATAAAAAGGTACAAATCATTCGCAATCCTAACTATTCTTTGGGCCGATATATGTTGGTGATCATTGAGTTTTATTAGGTTTATGTCATTGGAGAAGATGGCATCTTGAAGGAGCTCGAGCTTGCGGGTTATCAGTACCTTGGTGGGCCAGTATGTTCTCAGTTCTGCTACACAAATACTTGTTTCTGTTTATGCTTTCAAATTTGGGTGGTCACATGCAGAAGACTTGCTTATATTTGTTGTTGTTTCTATTACTATTACTATTATTATTATTATTGAAAATCAAGTTTACTGATGTGCACAGCATATTACAGTACCGTCTGATGCCATGGGCAGAGGAGTTCCAATGGAGTTTTTTTAAGGTTTAAGAATTGGAGATTACTTTAGAATCTAATAAAATGTGAGTGCATATAAAAATTAAGGAAAAACAAGCTAATGCAACATGTAGATGATGCTTTAACTTCAAAAAAATGCGTTAATTTCATCTACAATTTTATGGCTATGCCAGATGTCTAAAATCTCATTCCTCAACAGTTAAGGACAATATGTGCAAATCTGTTGTAGTTTAGATGTGTGTATTCAGAATATGTTGAGGGATTCACATTTCATTAGGATATTGATCGTTACGTCATTGGTGATACATAAATTAGATATGGAGTTGTTATTCATCATACTCTCTCATCCTTTACATGTGTTGTTCCTTTAGGAAGATGGAGCCAAAAAGATAGAGTTGAAGCCAGGATTTTTGATGGAGCATGATAAGGATGTAAGATACTAAGATCTTCAAACTTTATTAGCCATCAAAAGTTGTTATTGGTAATTCTGTATGCATTATCTTACCTTGTTTCTAAGTAGTGTGCCTTCTTTTTCCCTTTTTTTTCGGTCCTCATCTAAGAAGTGTCTTCATTATTAGGTTGGAGCTGTTGTTGTTGGATTTGATCGCTACTTCAACTACTACAAAATCCAGTAAGATATCAAATACTAAACAGGCACATATGACAAGTTTATTTTTACACTCAAGTTACTGATATGACTACTACTTTTTTATTGAAGAAAAAAGTCATCATGGTTGGCATTAATACCCTTTTATAATTCCATTCCATAGAAAGGACTATAGGATAGGTTTTTCCTTGTAAAAGGGAGGCATTTGTGTGTCTGTATTTTGTATGTATGTACAAGAACCTTTGTCTTTGCAAACACAGTTTGTAAACAATACATGATACAAGGCATTAGCGACTGTGTTAGTTTCTTATATTACTTGTTGCTATTAGTTAGAAGCAACAATCAATAATCACCTTACAGTGTTTGGTTGGAGTTTTTTTGAGAGGAGGGGAGTGGGTAAGTGTGTTTGGTTTCAGAAATTGGAGAAAGGTCCTATTTGTCGAAAGTTCAAAATTCTTATTGACCACCAGCATCTAAAGCATATATTGGAGCAAAAGCAGGTGGCCGCAGCATTGAAGTGGATTAACAAGTTGTGACGCCTCACTTATGAGATTGAGTATAGAAAAGGCAGAGATAATCCGATTGCAGATGCTCTTTCAAGGAAAGAGCTTTTGAAGATAATTTCAATGCTTGAAACTGTTCCCAAGAGTACTTACTTTTGAAGGAAAGAGCTTTTGAAGATAATTTCAATACTTGTTGCACATGGAATGCTTTAATGATACTGGTGGTAGTGGATAATGTTAACAAATGCATATAATCTTATTGCTCTGTCATTTCAAAGTTATCCATGTGGCACAAGCTTCTATGGATAATGTCATCAAGCTCCAATGCTTTCCTCTGTCAAAAGTAACAAACAGAGACCCTATCTTCTATGGCAAGTTATGGAGGGCCCTTTTTAAGGCACTCAAAGTTAAGTTTTTGTATTCCTCAACCTACAATCCTGATAACAGATGCCTGAAGTTCTATCTAAGATGTATGAGTGGAATACAACCTAAGGATTGGAGTAAATAGTTGCTATTTGTATAATCATTCACGGTATCTATTAGGGATAGTGATAATGCAGTGGTACATAGGAGTTTAAGGGATGGGGATGCTACTAGGCAGTTGCTGAAGTATCATTCGAAGAGAACCCAAAACAAAATGCAACAGGTGGAGAATTGAAAAGAACTAACAGAATCTTTTAAGAAGGGGGGATATGGTTTATTTGAAGTTGCACCGATATGGTTTATCTGAAGTGGCACCCATCCAGAGGAAATACTATCAACTGTAAATCACTGCTAGAGTTAGCAGCCAAGTATTATGGATCCTATAAGGTGGGCAAGTTTCTTATTAGCTGGAGTTGACTGCTGAATCATGTATCTTTACTTAACGTGTATGTAGGGGAAGGACACCAATAAGTCCCGATTTGCCTCAAAAGTGGAAAATTATGGCTACTTCTTTATGGAACCAGAAGCTATTTCAGGAAGGAAGGTTGTGAGGAAAAAAGATAAACCCCTGATATAGATGCTTATTTAATGAGAGCACTCTAATCCAGATGATGCTCCTTTGGAATAACTAGAAGCTACACGTGAGCGGTTCCTTGATTTTAACACTACTCTTTTTAAATACAAAGACAAGCCAAAGCTTGAGGTAAAAGAACCAGGACATCTTCCCTGATCAAAAGGAGAAAGCGACAAAGCTATGAGCAACTTCATTGATACATGTGAAATCATCAATCTAACTGTTAGTAAAAAATGCATGACATTTTTTCTTCTTTCTTTCTTTGTTTGTTTTTTTTTTTGGGGGGGGGGGGGGTGGGCGCTGTTAGTTTGGAAAAGACATTTGTGATGATGTTTTTCTGATATGCACCTTAGGGGCTATTATGTTAGTTAAGGTGTTTATTAACAGAGTGTTGTAGAATTGAGCCTTGTGCCAGTATACAATAGTGTTATTTAATTGATATTTTTATGATGAAAGGTATGGAACGCTTTGCATACGTGAAAATCCAGGATGTCTTTTCATTGCAACAAATCGAGATGCTGTTACTCATCTCACTGATGCTCAGGAATGGGCAGGTTACACCTTCTTTCCTCCTTTCTTTTACTGTGTTTGCAAATCTTAATTATGCATCATTTGGATTTTCCTTTAAATAAAATCAAGCAAGATTCATGTTGGCCTGATAGCGAAATAACTGATTTTGAGTTGGTCAATAGACTGCAAGATCGAGAAAGTTTCATAAAATTCAATTACATGGAAAATTTGTTATGTTTCATTTTTAAAGTCATCTCTTTCAGCAGTACTTTAAGTTTCAGAGTATTGGCATCAATTAAACATTCTTCTAAATAGATATTGCTTGATATTTTCCCCACAAGCTAATAATCTATGTAATACTCCTCTTATTGATTTTAGGTGGGGATCTATGGTTGGTGCTATTAGGGGATCTACTCAACGCGAGCCGCTAGTGGTTGGAAAGCCCTCAACCTTCATGATGGATTACTTAGCTAACAAGTAAGCTTTTATGTTTTACTGGATGAAACTTGACATTTTGCTCAAGAAGTCTCAATTGAATTTGGTGTGATATTTGCAAATGACAGGTTTGGTATTGAGAAGTCACAGATTTGCATGGTTGGGGACAGATTAGATACTGATATATTGTTTGGACAAAATGGAGGCTGCAAAACTCTTCTTGTGTTGTCAGGTGTAACTTCATTGGTCATGCTTCAAAATCCCAACAACACCATACAACCTGACTTCTATACCAACCAAATTTCAGATTTTCTTTCCTTGAAAGCTGCACCTGTATGATCACTTTATTATGTTTTGATTAGTTACTTCTTTTGATGTCTTGTTATTATTTTAAATAAGAACATGATAATTATTTTGTGTATTCAAAAATCATTTTTATTTGTTTTTATCTCCCTCGAAGAAGCCATAAGTTAATATTAATACATGCTAGTATTTCCTTAGTTACGACTCCATGTTCTATTATGCACTAAATGATAATAATAAGTTATTCATTTGAGAAAAAAGTAGTAGTATCCTAGTAGTTGATGCTAATATCATTTTAGACTCTCACAAATCCTCCAGCTGAAGTGAGGTAGTCTCACGAAACGGCATGCTCACCTCCAAAAAATGTTAAAAAATAGTCCAAATCTCCTCAATTATTTTGTACCATGATTCAAATTCATTTTTAATTTTAAACAGCATGATGATGTGCTATGCTGTGAACTTTGGGATTGATCTTGATGGACAGTATTGAGGGACACTAAGAAATCGGCCATGAAGAGTCCAAATACCACTCTTCTTATTGAATGAAAACACTGAGAACTTGACAAAATCTAAAGGCCAAGTCTACAACTTTAATTGAGTTGTTTACATCCTTCAGATACTTGTAAAATCATACAAATATGGTATTTCAAATCATCAATAAAACAACCCAATTAGACAAAATAATGTCCCTAAAGCATGCAAGTAACTAGCAAATATGCGTTACTCTTTTCACTTAATTTAAAATACTCTTTATAACCAGCAAAAGCCATATTCAATTTCCAATTTCTCCTTATGCTTCTCCTTTCACATATCTGAGACTTCACCTATAAGAATGTGACCCTAAAACAAAGTGAGTGGGTGACAAAAGAAGTAAAAAGAAAAGTAATATTCTCAAGTATAATGATAACTTGCTAATTACTCCACTGAATTTGCTGGATATTTTGAATCATACAGTATATTACAAGACACACATCTTGCAGACGCCATTACTCAGAAAGTTGAAACCATATTGTATTGCCCTGCATATTTTATCACCAGCTTCACCCTTGTTCAGATATAAAGCCAGAAGACCAAGTACTGCTTTGGTAGCATCCAATTGTACTCATCCTTTGTGCTGCTAATCAAAGTTGCATAACAGAATTAAGTTAAATAACGGTAATAATTTTAGCTTAACAAAATTCTAATTCACTTGGAAAAGACAATGTGTTCATATAAAAGAGGTGTGTAATTTCACATACATTGAAAAGAATATGCATAAAGGTATTCTTCTGATAAATTATGGGAAAGAGAAAGAGAAAATTTACCTTACTAGTAGATACATTTAAGCTGAGCTGCAAGGGATCCTTTTCTTTCATCTTGCTTATAAATTTGAGTTGCAAGGGGTGACAGATGAAGCTATCACAAGATTTCTTGGATTTAGTTCTAGCCAACCCCAACTCCAACTCCAATGCTAGGGGAGTGGATTGAGAGACACCAAAATTCTTGAGTTTCTTTTTGGGAGGGAGAAGATCTTCCACACAGATATCTGCAACCCTCTTCTTTTTCCTCTCCAATTCCATTTGCTCAACAATTTTCTCACATTCTGAGACATACACTGGCCACACACCGCATTCTTTGATAATTACCTCGCTAGACACAGGACCTTTCACAATGAATTCAAAGCAAAGCTTTCTGTTAGCAAACAACTGTTGATTTCCTCTTCTAATTTTACGCGTCATCCATCCACCACTGCGGGCATCATTCCATATATAAACATGATCATATTTCGTCTTTGGAACAGTCACCCATTGAGGTGAACAAGCCACATCAAAATCTTCCAAGTAGCATTTGCATCCCAATAAAATAGCAGAATCAATTTCTGATTTAAAACCAATTACAATACAAAAGAAAAAATCTACTAAGTCTAAAATTTGAGGGAGTTCAACTACTACAGAGCTTTGTGTTGCGCTGTATTTGAACCACTTTGGTACTTTGCTTCCAGGGACTCTAATCGAAGAATAATTATTCACATGGTTCGTATTTTCACGCGATACATAATAAATTACACAAGAGGCAACCTCCATGATATTGTGAAGTGATTGTTCATTCAATTGCACACAATTCACGAATGACAAGTATTTTGAGCCACCACTTAATGGTCTCCAAGTTGGCACAATTTCCAACGACTCACAACAATTGGCATCTAGGATTGAAATGGATGGTGGTAGTTCTGGTAAAGAGAAGAGCCTCCTACAATTTCTTAGGATAAGAGATTCCAATCCTAAAAGATATTTAGTATTATTGGGGAGTTCAATTATGTTACAACAATCCTTCAGCTGTACTTGTCTTAAAGACAACATGCCATTAAATAAGACATGTAGCTTCAAATCATCAATGAATTCACAGTTGGAAAGCTTAAGAATCGTCAAACTTGTCAAGCAAGATAATTGGTTTGGAAGGCCCACAAGTCTTGAACCTCTAAGATGGAGTTCTTCCAATTTAATTGAACGACCAACAGACGAGTGCAAGATTTCAATTCCTGTTTCATCTAACCTCAAGCATCTTAGTTTTTCTGATGATAGTGAGAATTCCTTAAGATTCCAGCAATAGTCCACAATAATTTCTTGCAAAGATTTCAAATGAATGTCACTTTTCAGACTCCTAAGTTTCTTGCACCCCAATAAGTTCAATTGAACAAGCGAGTGGAGAGACAAAATTGAGGAATTAACATAACACAAAGTGTCGCAATGCTTAAGGTGTACTACTTTGAGATTCAAGCATTTAGAGAGATTCGGTAGCTCCTGTAGCTGTGTGGAACCACTAAGGTCTATCTCTTGTAAACTCACTAAATCCTATAACAACAGATATAACGACTAAGGTTCAAATGAGATCATCAAGAAGTTCTTATAAATGAAAAACACGAAACACAAATAAATTCAGACATACCTGCACTCCGTTCCAAAGCTTTTGAAGATGGCTATCGGGCAAGAAGAGCTTGACAAGATTTTTAGGACAAAAAGTGGACCCCAGAGATTTAAGTGGAAATCCATGCCACTCTAGATACCTCATTTTATTAGGAAGAAATTTGAGACTTTTTGGAAGGTGCACATGACTTGAGCCACGGTTGAAACTAGAATGAAATTTGAGATATCTTAAATTTGGCATCTTCTTGAAAACATCAGCTTCCAAATCTATATCTCTAATTTTAGAAACGTCCAACTTTATGCCTTCAATTTTGCTTGATCCCTTAAAAAAAAACAATAGTAAATAAATCATGTCATATTAGTGATAAAGTTATGTATGGTCTAAAGAAAATGGAATTCTTACCACATTATTATCCAAAACATCATAGATTTCCGTAGAATCCCATAATCGACTACGTTTTTCAGGTTCACCAATAGATTCTTCACGAACTATTTGTAAACCCATCTCTTGTATCAAATCATGCATTTTTATATGCCAACCATCATCAACATTTATGAGAGCCTTGTCATGAAGTACTCTTATGCCAATAGCTCCATGGAAGCCAAAGCTATCTAACAAGTTGATTACAGATTCTGTTAACTCTCCCTTAAAAAAGCAAGCAATGTCTAGAAATATTTTCTTCTCCTCATCATCCAATCCGTCATAACTCAATCTTAACACCTTTTGAATATCTTTATGGGGACTCTTCTGAAGTTTTCTTAAAGCACTCTCCCACTCGACTTCACTTCTACCATGAAGATATGATCCCAAAACTTTTAAAGCCAATGGAACTCCTTTTGCATAAACAACCACCCTTTCTGTTAGTTGTTCATATCCCATTCTAGACCTATCGGTGTTGAAGGCATTTAAGTTGAAAAGTTTATAGGAATGATCCAACTCTAATTCCTTAACCTCATATATTTCATCAATTCCTTTGCTTAGCACATGCTTATCCCTTGTAGTTATGAGAATTTTACTTTCTCGACCAAAGCAATGAGGTTCTCCAACCAAATATTCTAATTGATCCATCGCACTGACATCATCAAGAACAACAAAAACTTTCATGCGACTAAGTCTAGACCCAAGAAGAGTGGTTGAAGTATCCAAATAGAGATCTTCCTTTAGTACACAGGAGAGAAATTTATGGCGCAATTCATCAAGTCCATTTTTAGACTTTTCCCTTACATTTTCCAAGAAGCAAGAACCTTCATAATGGGAAGAATATTTGAAAAATATAGTTTTGGCAATTGTTGATTTGCCAATACCTCCCATGCCCCATATTCCAATGGTTTTAGCGTCTCTCAACAATAATTCAATCTCTGCGTAGTTAGCATCAATACCCACGAGTCCTTTTAATGCAGCAGGTGGGTACTTGTAGTTCAATTTCTGCAATATGCCTATGACAATCTTTTGAATCATTTCAGATTCGTCACTAACATATAAAAAATTTAAAAAAAGGAAGGAAAAGTACAGTTAAGGGAAAAAAATGAAAGACAAGATAAATAATGATAAATAAAACGGGGGATAATAAATTGAATAGAGTTTATGTAAATTCATAATTTTTTCCCAACGTATATTGATTTCAAATTCGATAAGGGGGTTTTCATCAATAGGATAATGATCTAAGGGTTGTACAATTTATTACAAAAAAACTAATTTAAATAATTTCCTTAATATTCATTAATTAGTTATTTAATTCTTATATTCAAATGACGGAGTACTTGAACAAATTGAAGGATACATTGAATAGCGTATATATAAAAGTATTTATCAGAAATTGACCCATGTCTTAATTATTTGATCATCATGTAAATAACTGCCAACCCCATCATTTAATGAATAGAAGAAAATTAATTAATTTATTAATTACCTGAACGTTTGAGAGTCATACCCTGCTAAGTTTGCAGCTTCATTGAGAGCTTGCCTCCAAGTTTGCACCTTGTCTTGGGGAACCTTGAGACCTCTCTTGTATCTCCTAAATGGATGCTTCCACATTTGTATCATACGTCCCGCAAACTTGATATCTCTCTCATATCTCTCAAATGCTTGCCTGTAAACGCCAGTCTGATTGCGTACATGAGATGGCTCAACTTTATAGAAGACAGGAACAACAATATGTCCTTGAACCCTTTTGCAATGGAGTATATGGATGAGTTCATCCAAGCACCATATTGAAGAAGCATAATTTTCAGAGAAGACCACGACAGATATATATGAATCCTCGATAGCTTGCAGAAGTGATTGTGAGATTTCATCTCCTTTGGGGAGTTGGTAGTCTATGTAGGTTCTGATGTGTTTTTTGCAGAAAGCGTCATAAAGATGGCTAATGAAGTTGGCACGAGTGTCCTCACCCCTAAAGCTCATGAAAACATCGTATTTCTTAGGGAGAGATGGAGCAGATGAAAAGGATGAAGCAGCAACAAGGGCCATATCTCACCCCTAAAGATCACTCTGTTGAATTGAGAACTTTGATTATGAATGCGAGATGGAGTATCAGAAGTTCAGAACCCTGTCTTCCTCTTATATATAATTCATTCTTTTGGTAAAGTCTGCAACTTGATGACTTTAAAGTCAAAAAGTGGGGTAATGAGTGTGGGTGTCGGGGCCCATGTGCAAGCGATGTAATTTCCAGGAAGGAGATGATTGATACTTGATAGTCTTTATCATCAACTTTATGACTTGTTCGTAAAAAACAAAACAGGCTCTGTTTTCTTTGATACTGATACTTGATTTTAATTATAAGAAATTGAATTTTTTTTAGAGAGATTAAGGAGAGGAATTAGGTAACTTGTTAGAGTATTTTTATTTTTATTTTTTTCTTCAAATAGTTTGGCACTAATAAATTAATATATAATCTATAAAAACACAACATACTTGATTAAGTAACTTATTTAGTTTCCTTAATTTTTCCAAAAAAAAGTTAACTGTAATTAGAAGGAGGAGTAGTCTTTATCATCAAGATAATGAGAGGGAAAATTTCAGTGAGTCCCAATAGCAAATTAATTTGTGTCAACATCAAAACTTTTTTTTTTCACTGCATCCTTTTAATCAAAATAAATTAATTTTTTAATGATACCCTTCTTTAATTTTTGTGAGTGTAACTTTATGACTTGTTCGTAAAAAACAAAACAGGTTATGTTTTCTAATCTAAAACGTTAAAATTGGATAAGGTGTACTGGAAAACAAATGAAAGGGAAAATTTCGTGTCAACGTCAAATATGAAAAAGACATTGTCAAAATATAATTAATTTTTGTGGGTGAAAAAAATAATGATACCCTTCTTTTATTTCAATTTTTTCAAAAGAGTATTTATAAGATAAATAAAGGGATTCAAAAGAATTTAGAAAATTAAAAGTGTTTTTGGACATTGATAAGATAAATATGAAAATTCATAAAATAAATATGAACAAGTACAAAACAAATAAAGATATTTACAAGATAAATAAGAGGGTTCAAAAGAACTTAGAGTTAAAAACATTTTGACCATTTCCAAGATAAAAAAGAAATTTAAAAGAAAAATAAAAGGATTTAAAGGAACGTAGGGACTTAAAAACATTTTGGCCATTTCAAGATAGACATGAAATATTTACAAGATAAATAAGATAATTTATAAAACAAATAATTAATTTCATTTTCACCATAGGGGTATATTGATGTTTCACAAAATTTTGAGGTTGACTGGAATTAATTTACTACATATATAGATCGGGGGACTAACTGGAATTTTCCCAAAATTAAATTGAAAATTGAAAAATGATTTAGTCCAATTATGTTCACACCACGTGGGCGTCGAAGTTTCTAGATTGATCCGCAGTCGAAAAGAGAAAGGGGAACCGACACAGTTGAACTTTATTATTCAATTATGACATGGGAGTCGTTCAGCGTTCAGACCCAATTGTTTTTGAAAAATACCCTAAAAAAGTCACATGTCAAAAACAAAAAACATTAATAACTATATTAGTAGATGTTAACAACTATATCGATGCATGTTAATAACTAACGTTTTATTAGGACTTTTTTGATAATTTTTTACTAATTTAGGTGGATATTCCCTAAATTGTTTGCACCCTTAATGGGAAAATTTTTTACTAATTTTTTGGTGTAAAAATCCCAAAAAAGCCCTAAAATCTGGATATTCCCTAAATTATTTTCACTCTTAATTTAAGATATAGTTAATAATATCAACTAACATAGTTGTTAATTCCTTTTTTAGTTGTTAAAAAATTGTTGTTAATTTATAGTTGTTAACCTCTGCAACTATATCACCAAATCGTACACAACGCCCTACTTTAGTAAAAAATTATCAAAAAAAGTCCTAATAAAACGTTAGTTGGTTACTACAAGAGTCCAAGGCAACAGGGTCCCACGTCATATGATGCTGCTCATTACTAGAGATTATGTCCTCATGTACCAAACGGTGGTTGGTTTAAGATTCTTAAACCCGGACCGGTTACTAAACCGATTAGAGTATTAGGTTAAGGGTCAGTGGGTCAGACCGGAGTCAAACCGGTGAAAAATTGATTTCCATTTTGTTATCTCACACCCTCCATTTTTTATGTTTAAAAAAATCTAAATAAAATGTCACCTCCCCCTCCAAGCAAGTGGCGCATGCGCATCAAATCTTAATTAATAAGGCAGTGGCTCACGTGACCCCTAGTGATTCATCCAAATAAAATGTCTTTTGATTATTTTTTTTCTTCACGCACCTAAAATATGAACCTGAAATGGGTACAATTAGAGCTGGGAATCGGTAATCCGTCCCCGACAAGGATGGCAATAAGAAAAGCCCGCCTCTACGGGCGCAGGGTAGAAAAAACATATATTTTTCAAAGCGTGATAAGATTAGACTTTTGGCCTTACAAGGTCCCGAAAATTACTATTCCAAATTTTAACTATTTTTCCTTCGATTTTTTAAAGAAATATAATTAGTAAATTGCAATCATTAAAGTTTTAATCTATCAAATAAATGTTATCAACATTAATATTTAAATAATATAAATCATTTAACAAATAAACACATTCATTAATTCGTAATAAAAAACAAATAAAGACAAAGAATATGTTTTTTTCCTATTTTTTCAAAAAATATTAAACAAAAAAATTCTTTATGTATATCCACGACAAAATGCGATTTCCTCTCGTAATTTTGTATGTGTCACAGATTCTTTCGGTTCACGCATGATTTTACTTACGTAAAAAACAATTATACTTATTTTACACCAAATATTTTTATAATTTATTACTTATATAATGTTGTAATACCAAAGTATGTGTTTATTTAAAATGAAAACATCCCTTCTTTAAAATTTATAATAACTAATTATGTGTTTTAATACAGAATAATAATAAATATAAAAAAGGGTTATAGTTTAAATTAAAATAAATCTAAAAGTAATTACAAATAAACACATTCATTAAGTAGAAATTCTAAGTAATTAATTTTTTTAAAAAAAAAAAAAACTACCGTTAAACGGGCGCTGAATTTTGACAGTTCTCGGCCTCCTACAGGACCGGCCTGCGGCGCCAATTTTAAATTTCGACCTATTTTTCTTCGAAACGCAGGCCAGGAAACTAATGGCCGGCCGATGAAACTGGCCCGATTTCCTTCTCTAGGTACAATCAATTTTTATATGGATGAGATGTTGACACGTAGAAAGATTTCCAAAACCATGTCCTTCTTGATCCCAACAAAAAAAAAAAAGCATGGCTTCATTCATGGGATTTCTTGTCGGATAGTACAAGACTCATTTAAGATGCCTGAGTCTCATTTCTCTCACAAGAATATCAACGCACCTCTTCAAACTTCATTTTAGTTTCAGATCACTCTCTCTCCATCTTCGCCACTTTAGTTCTCTCTCCCCCTGCTTGGCTCGTACTCGTTCTCCGCCCCTCACAGATCTCCCATAGTTGCTCCTTCCTTCAGCTTCTACAGCACCATAGCCGCCAGCCACCGCCGACATCCACAACGTCTTCCCTTCAGACTTACCTTCACCTTCTTTTTTCTTCATCACCCAGCTCCATTGGCTCTTTTGGCACCGTCGGTTTGTATGAAACTCACCACCACCAGCACCGCTGACACACTCTCCTCCTTCTCGTTGATTTGATTTTTTTTTTTTTTATTAAAAAAAACAATCTTTTTTGCCTCTAACTCGGTCAACTCGTGACCCCGGTTTTGCCCTTAACTCAAACTAGTTTTTCGACTTTCGACAGGTCCGATATGGGTTTCAATAGCTTGGTTAACACACTTCTTCTAATGCAAACAATTTGGGGGAGGGTTGCAGAAACTTATGAAGATCAAAAGGAGGGGGATATTAATTACTCCCTCCACTATAAAAATACTTCTATAATTGAAGGAACAATGAGTGTGACACACACTTCTTGTTTTTGTTTTTAACTTTCAAATCGAACATAAAAAATTTAGTTCAAAATATTCGCTTTAGAAAAAATAACTTTCAAATCGAATTTATTGTCCTCAAATTTAGTTCAATAAAATGATTGAGCCATAAAAAAAAAAATCAAAACCAGATTAAAAATATCTGAAATAAAGGATTGTCCACATAATATATTTGAACAAAAAAAAGAAGAGTTCAAAACCATATTTAAAAACAAAGGAATAAGATCAAAAAAACGAGATTTAAAGTAATAAGATCAAAAATTTTCAAATTGCAAATTTTAAAATCAAAGTCAATTTTCAAATTCCAGAGAATTCAAACAACAGAACAAATAAGAATAGGAATAAACTTTAAAACAGTAAATTTTGAATCAAATAAATAATAAAACAAGGAATACTAAGTTCAAAAAGTTCACTTCCAAAAAAATTCTCTTCTGAATCAAATATCTGAAATCAAGCATTGTCCAAATGTATTTGAAATAAAAAATAAAAAAATAGTTCGAATTGCCAATTTTAAAAATTTACGATAACAAAAACAAAGTTTATTTTAAAATTTTATAAGAATAAGAATAAACTTTAAAACATTAATTTTAAATCAAAAAATCAAACAAATAATATGAAGTTAAAAAAAATTCACTTTAAAATCAAATTATCCAAAAATTCACTTCCAAATCAAATATCCGAAATCAAGGATTGTCCACATAACATATTTAAACAAAAACTAAAAAAAATAGTTCAAAACCAGATTTAAAGTGATAAGATAAAAAAATTACAAATTGCGAATTTTAAAAATTTCAGATAACAAAATTAAAGTTTATTTTAAAATTCCAGATTATTCAATCAAAGAATAAAATAAAAATAATAAATTTTAATAAAAAAAAAGGAATATTAATTTCAAAAACTCCACTTTCAAATCAAAAGAATTTGAAAAAAAAAAAAGTTCAAAACCACACTTAAAATAATAAGATCAAAATTTGAGTTAAAAATTTCAGATAACAAAAACAAAGTTTATTATTTTAAAATTCCAGATCATATAACAGTAAGAATAAACTTTAAAAATATAATTTTAAGTCAAACAAACACTAAACAACAAGGAATATTAAGTTTTCATAATTCACTATCCAATTAAATATCAACAAGTTTAGTTCAAAAAAATAACTTTCTAAAAATATGCACTTTCAAATAAAAATATCTGAAATCAAGGCTTGTCCACATAATATATTTGAACAAAAATAATAAAAATAGTTCAAAAAATTGCTTTAAAACAAGGAATATTAAGTTTGAAAAATTCACTTTGAAATCAAATACAAAATATCTGGTTCAAAAAATTCACTTTGAAATCAAATAAAACAAAAATAGTTCAAAACCAGATTTAAATTAATAAGATCAAAAAATTTCAAATTGCGAATTCTAAGAATTTCAGATTAAAAAAAAAAATTGTTTTCAAAATTGAGATTTGAAAATTTAAAACAGTGATTTTGAATAAAAAAATCAAACAATACTAAAACAGCAAGGCATATTAAGTTCAAAAACTTCACTTTCAAATCAAACATCAACAAATTTAGTTCAAAAAATTCATTTTAAAAAAATAACTTCCAAATCAAAATGATTGTCCTCAAATTTAGTTCAATAAAATGTTTGAGCAAAAACAAAAAGTTCAAAACCAGATTTAAAATAATGATATCAAAAAAATTCAAATAGCGAATTTTAAAATTTAAGATAACAAAAACAAAGTTTATTTAAAATTCCAGATTATTAAATCAAAAGAATAAAATAAGAATAAGAAAAAATTTTAAATCAACAAAATAATAAAACAAGGAATATCAAGTTCGAAAAATTCACTTTGAAATCAAAAATCACAATATCTAGTTCAAAAAAATAAAAAAGTTCAAAACCATATTTAAATTAATAAGACTAAAAAAATTCAGATAACAAAAACAAAGTCAAGTTTCAAATTCGAGATTATTCAATCAGCAGAATAAAATAAGAAGAAGAATAAACTTCAAAACAGTAATTTTGAATCAAACATCAAACAATACTAAAACAACAAGGAATATTAAGTTCAAAAACTTCACTTTCAAATCAAACATAAAAAAAAATCGCTTTAAAAAAATAACTTTCAAATCGAAACGATTGTCCACAAATTAAGTTGGAATAAAATTATTAAAGAAAAATAGTAGTTCAAAAAAAAAATTTAAAATTTAAAATTTCAGATGATTCAATCAAAAGAATTAAATAAGAATAAGAATAAACTTTAAAATTTTAAATTTTAAATCAACAAAATAATAATAATAAAAAAGGAATATTAAGTTCAAAAAACTCACTTAAAAAAAAATTCACTTTGAAATCAAATATAAAAAAGAATAGTTCAAAACCAGATTTAATTTAATAAGATAAAAATTTTACAAATTGCGAATTCTAAAAATTTCTGATGACAAAAACAAAGTTCAAGATTATTCAATCGACAGAATCAAATAAGAAAAAGAATAAACTTTAAAAGAGTAATTCATCAAACAATACTAAAAACAACAAGGAAAACAAATTTAAAATGATTGAATAAAAAAACAGTAGTTCAAAACAAAATTTAAAATAATGATAACAAAAATTTTCAAATTTTGAATTTCAAAATAAAAAATTCCAGATTATTCAATCAAAAGAATAAAATAAGAATAAGAAAAAAAATAGTAAACTAGCAAAACAATCAAGGAATACTAAGTTCGAAAAATTCACTTTGAAATTATCACAATATCTAGTTCAAAAATATTCACTTTGAAAAATAGTTCAAAACTAGATTTAGATTAATAAGATAAAAAATTTCAGATAACAAAAACAAAGTTACTTTTCAAATTCAAGATTATTCAATCAGCAAGAATAAAATAAGAAAAAGAATAAACTTCAAAACAGTAATTTTGAATCAAACATAAAAAAATTCGCCTTAAAAAAAATAACTTTCAAATCGAAATGATTGTCCACAAATTAAGTTGAATAAAATGATTGAAGAAAACCAGTAGTTCAAAAACAATTTAAAAATTCCAGATTATTCAATCAAAAGAATAAAATGAGAATAAGAATAAACTTTAAACTAGTAAATTTTAAATCAATAAATTTTTTTTTTTAAAAAAAGGAAGGCAGGAAGGAATATTAAGTTCAAAAAATTCACTTTGAAATCAAATATCAAAATATCTAGATCAAAAAACTCAATTAGAAAAAATTCACTTTGAAATCAAATATTCAAAAAAAAAGTTCAAAACCAGATTTAAATTAATAAGATAAAAAATTCTCAAATTGCGAATTCTAAAAATTTCTGATTAAAAAAAAGTTGATTTTTAAATCGAGATTATTCAATCCACAGAATAAAATAAGAAAAACACTAAACAGTAATTTTGAATCCAACATCAAACAATTCTAAAAGAACAAGGAATATTAAGTTTAAAAACTTCTTTTGCAAATCAAACATAAAAAAAAAAAAAATAGTTCAAAAAATTCGCTTTAAAAAACAACTTATTTCAAATCGAAATGATTGTCCACAGATTTAGTTCAATAAATGATTGAATAAAAACAGTAGTTCAAAAAAAAAAATTAAAATAATGATAACAAAAATTTTCAAATTGCGAATTTCAAAATTAAAAATTTCAAGATTATTCAATCAAAAGAATAAAATATGAAAAATAAAAAATTTTAAATCAACAAAACAATAAAACAAGGAATATTAAGTTCGGCAAATTCACTTCAGAAAAAATTCACTTTGAAATCAAATATCACAATATCTAGTTCACAACCAGTATTAAATTAATAAAATAAAAAATTTCAGATAACAAAAACAAAGTTAATTTTTAGAGTCGAGATTATTCTATCAGCAGAATAAAATAAGAAGAAAAAAACTTCAAAACAGTAATTTTGAATCAAACATAAAAAAAATCGCTTTAAAAAAACAAAAAACTTTTAAATCGAAATGATTGTCCACAAATTAAGTTGAATAAAATGATTGAAGGAAAAAAGTAGTTCCAAACCAAGTTTTAAAATAATGATATAAAATTTTTTCAAATTGCGAACTTAAAAATTTTAGATAACGAAGTTTATTTTAAAATTCCAGATTATTCAATCAAAAGAATAAATAAGAATAAAATATAAAAAATCAACAAAATAATATTTAAAAAAAACAAGGAATATTAAGTTCGAAAAATTCACTTCTGAAAAAATTCACTTTGAAATCAAATATATATATATAAAAAATAATTCAAAACCAGATTTAAATTAATAAGATAAAAAAATTTCAAATTCTAAAAGTTTATGATAATAAAAACAAAGTTTATTTTTTAATTCGAGATTATTCAATCAACAGAATAAAATAAGAAAAAGAATAAACTTTAAAACAATAATTTTGAATCAGACAATAATAAAACAACAAGGAATATTAAGTTCAAAAACTTCTTTTGCAAATCAAACATAAAAAAATTTAGTTCAAAAAATTTGCTTTAAAAAAAAAACTTATTTCAAATCGAAATGATTGTCCACAAATTTAATTCAATAAAATGATTGAATAAAAACAGCGAATTTCAAAATTAAAAATTCCAGATTATCCAATCAAAAGAATAAAATAAGAATAAACTTTAAAACAGAAAATTTTAAATCAACTAAATAATAAAACAAGGGATAGTAAGTTCAAAAACTTCACTTTGAAATCAAAATATCACAAAATTTAGTTCAAAAAAATCACTTTAAAATAAAATATATCGGAAATCAAGGATTATCCACATAATATATTTGAACACAAATAAAAAAATTGTTCAAAACCAGATTTAAAATAATAAGATAAAAAATTTTCAAATTGCAAATTTTAAAAATTTCAGATAACAAAAAAAAGATTATTCAAAATTCCACATTATATAATTCAATTAACAGAATTAAATAAGAACAATAATAACTATTAAAACCGTAATTTTGAATAACAATCAAACAAATAAAAAAACAAAGAATTTTGAGTTGAAAAAAAAAATCAATTTCAAACCATTTATCTTTGAATAAATTGAAAAATCAAATAATAATATTAACTTCGAAATCTTTGTGAGTTATCGTAAATTTTATTTCGAAATCAATCAAATTTACAATAACAGTGGAGTTTAAAAATTCGGATTGTTACATAAAAAAAAAAAAAAGTACAACCACAGGAAGTAATTAAATAAGAAATCATAGATTATTTGAAATATTTAATAATATAAATAAATTGTTCAATCAAACTGAGTACATAATCAGAAATATTTGAAACCAACCTTTAAAACTGTAATTTTCAATCAAACAAATAATAACAATGAACAAACGGAAATATTAAATTCAAAATATTTGTGAGTTGTCAAAAAATTTCATATTTTTCAATCAAGATAATAATAAAATAAGAAGTAGGAATAGTTAATTATCAAACAATGGAACTTAACTCAGGGAAGAGGCTATCGGGAGACTACAAGGAGAAGATACGAGGAAGGAGGAGCAGTTCCTTGAACAAAACAGACAGATAACATAAGAGTTAAAAGAGCATACCTTGGAAGAGTCTCTTTCAACATGACTGACTTGTTGGTTGCTTCAGCCTTGGTCCTTTGATAGCAAATGTGTACAACTTCAACACAGATTAAAAAAATGGCACAAACTTCTTTCCTAGATATAAAGGGAACCAAATCAAAATAAACAACCTCAGCCAAAATTAGATACTATGAAAGAATCAAAGCAACTAAAAACTTTATCCCTTTGATAGCAAACAAACCAAAAAATACAGTCTAAGCGCAACAAATTTGTACACACATCAATTTTGTAACAATCACACTTCAGAAAATATCAAACACGGAGCTAAACAAATGTTGATCGCAATAAACAAACACAATTTTGACATCCCCTCGATAGCAAACAAAACACAAAAATACAGTCTAAGAATGGCACAACAAATGTGTACAAATTCAAAACAGATCAATCTTGTAACAATCACACCCCAGAAAATATCAAACACAAATGAATATAGCCAAACAAAAGTTAATCATAATAAACAAACGCACGATTCTGACAATAAAATCACAAGGAAACCCAAAATAGGCCTAAACCTTCAAACGGAAAGCGAGCGAGCAAAAACAAATCACAACAACAGAAACAAAACATCACAACAACCAGGGAAAGAAGTCTCAACCTTCAAACAAAAAGTGAACAAGCAAAAGAGAAATCACAACCACCAAAGATAGACACAGAAACCTGAAGAAACAGGTTAATAACAAATAAATTAGCTCTACCTCCTCTCGCCTTCATAGGGAGAGTAATCAATGCCCTCTTTCCTAAACTAGCCACTGATTTGATTTAATTGTTTTTTCCTTTGACATAGTTTTATCTTGATTTTTTTTTTTAAATGTATATTATTTTTTTCAATTTTTTTAAGTACCTTACAAGATAACAGGGATTTTTTTTTTCAATTTTTTTAATTTACTTTTTTTAAATTTTCTTTTCCTCAAAAGTATCTCACGAGGTCACAATGTTTTTGTTTTTTTTTTTTGTTTTTACAAATCTTTCTTTTTTACAAAAAAATTTATTAGTTTTTTTTTTATTTTGATTTTTTTTTTAAAAAAATTGATTACTTTTTTAAATAATTTTCTGATTTTTTTAATAAAAAATACCTTGCAAGATAGTCGGACTACCTCACTAGGTCACGGTTATTTTTTAATCTTTATTTTTATATTATTTTCTTCAAAAATTTTAACTTTTTAAAAATACCTGGTGAGGTAGTCCGTCACATTTAATTTTTATTTTTAAAATTTTTTTACAAGTACCCAGTGAGGTATATTTTTTTAAAGTGCCCCATGAGGTAACAACGATTTTTTTTTTTTTTTTTTTTGAATTTTTTAAATTTATATTATTATTTTTAATTTCTTTCTTTGTTATATATTTATTAAGCATATGTGATAAATTAATGTATATAATTACAAGTTCAATCCTATTATTAAACAATAAACATAAAAAAAAATTAAATAAAAACATCTATCCTACCGTTATACATTTATCTATAATATAATAATTTAATGTTTATAATTACAAGTTAAATACTATTATTAAACAATAAACATTACAAAAAAATCTATCCTACTGTTATACATATATTAATGTATCTAATTAAAATTTAAATCCTATTATTTAACAATAAACATAACAAAAAAAATTAAATGTTACCTGTGCAAACGTGAAGTCCAGACAGAAAACTCCTCCTCATTCTTTCTCTTCTCTAGGTCTTAAAATTTCTTAGCCTCTTCAATGTTTTTTCAGATGAGGAACAATGAGGAGGTAATCTGTGTGTGGAAGAGTGCAGGAGTTAAAAAGAATGAAGATGAGTTTTTGGATGAAGAGGGAGAGAGAAAGAGTTCTGAAAGAAAAAGAAAGAAAATGCAACGGTGGTGAGGCTCGAATGAATGAAAAAAAATGGGAAGAGGGAAGGAAAAATGAGAGTGAAGGAGTGAAGATGGAAGATGGAAGAGTGAAAGAAAGAAGGAGTGGGAGGACGAGTGAAAGGAAAAGAATGAAGGAGTGGGAGGAGAGAGGACGAGTGAAAGGAAAAATGTGGGGGGGTGGTCGGGTCTAAGGTATGGGGGGGCAGAGGGCGTAGGGGGCGACGGAGATGTGGCAGGCACGCCGCCGCTGATGTGGCAACCATGTGGCGTGAAATTGCTTCACGTCACTGATTGCGTGGATCATTTTCACGCCAGCTGTGGCGTGAAAACATTTCGCGCCACATGGCAGGCGTTACCTATTTCCACGCCATCAGTGACGTGGATCTTCTTCACGCTGTCAGTGTCATGACCTTCTCCTGCGCCACTGCCCAATCCTGCAAACCCACCTTGCCATTAAAGGCGTTAGCATTAGATTGGGAATTACTTTCCAAAATGCTTTAGTCCGGTAATTTTTTTTTTTTTTTAAAAAAAAACACTATTTTGGTAAAAAAGCCCTACTATCACTTAAAAGTTAAAACTACTCCTATATCCTATAATAGATTTTAGAGAAGATTTATTTTGGTCCTATTTATAAATTGTCTCATTCAATATTTTATATAAATATATTATACCCTTTATTTCGTAGTCATTGGGTTTTAGAGAGGAAATTATCGTTTTTTTAAATTTATGTGACACGAGAGTGACTAATAAAAATTATATATTATTGCACAAAATGAAAACTAATGTTCGATGTGTGGGGCATTAATTAGTAAGAAAACTTAAAATGATTGCACAAATATGTATATATGTGGCATATCAAACAATTTTTTTTTTTAAAAAAAAAAACTGTAGAATTGATGTGTGTGTGGTATTAATAAGGAGCAAGTTACGTACTCACATTATATAATTCACAGTTGTTGTTAAATTATTGTTTTATTTAACTATTATCAACAGAATATTAAGAAGGGCAATTTAGAAAAAAATAATAAATATAGAAAATAAGTTTTACATTTATGATCAAATTCAACACCCAAGTTAGGTCTTATATTTAAGAAAAAACGATGGTAAATGTATTTTCCTTTTTATGGGAATCTACTGTTGAAAATCGGCTTTTAAAAGGATCAAGAATCACTTCCATCAAGAGAAAAAAAAATAAAGAAAATTACAATTGATCGGTTAAGTTCAACATCAAAATGTAACATGTGACAAAAAATCCTGATAAGCTGTGCTTGTGAACCTTTAAGAGGAACCTCGACAAAGTGCTTCTAAGAATGACATTCTTGATACAGAATAAGTTCAATTTTCCTAGTATCAAATATTAAAAAAAAAAAAAAGAGAGAGAGACAATAGTTGCTCGTGGAATGCTTCAATGATACCAGTGGTCGTGGATAAAGTTAACAAAGTAAAATCCTTTTATAGGGACTCAGCTTCAGTACACTTCTCCATACTATCCTCTGCGGTCAACTTCTTAAAACACCGATGCTCCTTTTTTTAAAAAAATAAATAATAATACATATTTCAGGGTACTGTATGTACTAAAAAGATACTTTAGGATACTGACCGGTACTGAAAAAATACTTCATGATGTTAAAAAATTAGTTTAGGATGTTGAAAAACTATTTCAGGGTATTGACTGGTACTACAACGATACTTCGGATATCTTGATCGAGATCTTGGTGATCGAAAAAATATTTCATAATCTTGAAAAATTATTTTAGGATCTAAAATAATTTTTCAAGATCATGAAATATATTTTTCAAGACCAAACCAAGATCACGAAGATCGTTTTAAGTATCCAAATCTGACTTAAAAATATTTTTTCAATATCCTAAACTAATTTTTCAACATAATGAAATACCCGTCAGTATTTTTTCAGTACGGGTCAGTATTCTAAAGTATCTTTTTAGTACTTACAGTACCCTGAAATATGTATTAAAAAAAAAAGGAGCATCGGTGTTGTTTTTGCGCCACAACGGCGCTATTTCAAGAAGTGGACCACAGAGGATAGCAAGGAGAAGTGGACTGAAGCCGATTCCCTTTTATAGGTATTCACTTATCACAAGCTTTTATGGATAATGTCGTCAACCTGATAAAATAGGAAAATTTACATTCTCGGTCAATATGATAACCAGCTAATCACAACATTAATAAAGCATACCAGTATATGCTATAAAATCCAGCAGAGGAGAGATCGTTCAAGTAAAATAAAATTGAAAGAACAATATAGTTGCCTATTCAATTTGTGCATTGCATTTTTTGCATGTTATAAATATACTTCTTCTTCTTCAGGATCTACAGTTTTGAAGCCAAAGTGACTGATGACTATATGGAGACAGCCTATTTTGGATTTAGTCTGTCAACTACTACAAAATTGAACAAATTAAAAGGAAGAAATTGAACAATCTTTATTCATTTGCAGAACGAACTTTTCACATTCTGAGACTTATACTGGGTACACCCACATTATTTGCATCATGAAGGAACAATGATGCAACACACTCACACTTCTTCTGATGCAAACAATTTGGGGGAGGGTTACAGATTAGAGAGGAAGAGATAGAGTAAAACAGAAACATGCTTGCTACTGAATATAAAGTCAACAATAAAATAGTATATAAAATGCAGCTATTGGTTAAAAAAGTTTTTAAAAAGTCCGGTCTTAAAAGTTTTTAAGACCGGATGTTCATAAAGTCCGGTCTAGAAAGTTTTACTTTTAAAATCTCATATTTTAAAAGTCCGACTTTTAAGACATCATATTTTAAAAATCCTGTCTAAAAAGTATTGTTTAAGACCGATCGCACATCTGGTTTTAAAAGTAACAGACTTTTTAGACCGCCTGTAACAAGACCGGTCTCAGATCCAATCTTACGAGGCGTTTTTCGTCCGGTCTTAAAAGTCTTTTTTGTACTAGTGACTACTTAGCAGCATCAACGAAGGCAATGGGAAACATTGCTCATTGTAATCGTAATAATCTGAATATTGTGTATATGATTCATGTACAAACGCTACATATATATACAAGATAAGAGAGCCTCAATAATAATGGCTCATAATGACAGTTAATGAAGATTATTCCCTAATCCCTACAAATCAGGGATTCCTAATACTCCCCCTCAAGTTGGAACATATATGTTTATCATGCCCAACTTGTTACAAAGGTACTCAACCCGTATCCCATTTAAGGCTTTTGTTAAAAGATCTGCTAGCTGGTCATTTGATCGCACATGCCCTGTAGATACAACATTCTCTTTTATCTTGTCACGAATAAAGTGACAATCAATTTCAATATGCTTCGTACGTTCATGGAACACAGAGTTTGATGCTATATGGAGTGGTGCTTTATTGTCACACCATAGTTTCGCAGGTAATACCGTGGTAATGCCGATTTCCTTCATGAGCTGAAATACCCATACTGATTGTGACATAGCTCTATACTCTGCTTCTGCACTTGATTTTGACACAACGCCTTGCTTTTTACTTCTCCAAGATATCAAGTTTCCTCCAACAAACACACAGTAACCTGTAGTGGATCGTCTTGTGGCCTTAGATCTTGCATGATCAGCATCACAGGAGCATTCAACTTTAGTGTGCCCATAATCTGTATAGAGAAGACCATGACCTGGGGAACCTTTCAAATAGTGCAAGATATGCTCTAAGGCTTCCCACTGTGGGAGATGCCATGAATTGGCTAAGTACACTGACCGAAAAGGTTATATCAGGGCGAGTTACTGTCAGGTAATTCATCTTCCCAATGAGTCTCCTATATCTCTCAGGAGATGCAAATGGCTTCAATTTCTTTGGATCAATCTTCTTCTTTAGGTCATCAGGAAGTTCATCAAACATGCTATCATTAAGATCCAGGAACGGATTCGAAATCATGGAAATGTTACTTGGTGCAGCTCCAAGCTTTCTAGTCTCCTTTAACATATCAAGAACATACCTCCTCTGAGTCAAAAGAATGCCCTTATTGCTTCTCATGACTTCAATACCAAGGAAGTACTTCAACAATCCTAAATCTTTTGTTTGAAAGTGAGAGTTAAGAAAGATCGTAAGCTCTGAGATGCCAACGATGTTACTCCCAGTAATCACAATATTATCGACATACACTACTAGAAGAATCATTCCTGTATCGGACTGCTGGTAGAACACAGAATGATCACTCTTACTTTGGTTTAAACCAAACTTCTTGATCACACCACAAAACCTATCGAACCAAGCACGAGAACTTTGCTTTAAAACATACAATGACTTTCGAAGATAACATACTTTCCTATGCTCCCCCTGAGCAACAAATTCAGGTGGTTGCTCCATATACACTTCCTCAAGAATATCACCATTCAAAAACGCATTCTTAACATCCAACTGATGCATATCCCGGTGATAGGTGGTAACCAAAGAGATAAGGAGGTAGACGGAAGTAAGCTTAGCCACAGGGGAGAAAGTCTCTGCACATAAATGACGAAAATGAGTGAACAATTCAGAGCGATGTTTCATTAAGTAAAGCCAAGTAGTTCGGGAAAATTCATCAACAAAGGTGACAAAGTATCGATAACCAGTCTGAGACAAAATTGAACAAGGACCCCAAACATCAGAGTGAACTAAATCAAAAGGGGACGCAACCCGTTTATTGACTTGAGGTGCCAAATGAACATGGTAGTGTTTGGCAAATTGACACGACTCACAATCCAAAGAAGACACAGACAAAAATTGAGGGTACAACCTTTTTAGGGAAGAAAGGGATACATGACCGAGACGACAATAGCCTCTACCAATAATCCGCTTCGTCGAAAGATCCTGAATTAAACAATGGTCAGGGTATAGTGAGATACAACAGTTCAAATGACGAGTCAGTTTATTGGGAGACAAAAGGTTAAATGTGAGATCAGGAACATTAAGGACGGAGGAGAGGGGAATGGATGGTGTTGGTAAAACAGTTCCTAAACCAAGGACGCAGACCGGGGAACCATTAACGACAAATATGGAATATGGGTTGGCATAGGGGGCATACGAGGAAAATAAATGATGGTTACCTGTCATGTGGTTGGTGGCACCAGAATCAATGACCCACTTCATGGAAGTGGTAGCAAGGCCAGAAGACAAAGTACCTGTAGCAAGTGCCCCTGCAGAGGATGAACCAAAATCACACTGATCAGGTGTTTGAGCAATATGAGCAAAGCCATGTTGTTGTTTAGCCTGCAATTTTCGACAATTTTTCTTGACGTGCCCTGGTTCCTTGCAATAATAGCAGGTAATACTACCAGAGGGTGGAACAGTAGTGCCTTATTTAGGCCCAAAGTTCCTGGTGTCAAAGGGGCCACGCCCAGCCAAAGCACTGGCATTGGGATCAACAGACGGATGAAGCATGCTATCAGCATGAAGCACCCGTGAGAACACATCTTCAAGAGATTTAAGCTCCTGACTAGACATAATTTGAGAACGGATTGTGTCGTAAGATGGATCAAGAGCTTCAAGAAAACTAAAGATAGCTTGAAATTCCATATTCTTGATACGGGTCTGGAGATCCGCCTATGGAGACATAAGTACCTTCATTTCTTCATACAACCGTTTAAAATCCAAGTATAAATCCTTCAAAGGTAGACCCTGCTGCTGAGAGCGATAGAAGCCTTTACACACTTCATGAATACGAGTAAAGTTCCCTTTACCAGAGAACATAAATTCTAGATAAGTCATAATATCTTTTACCGTGTTGCAATGGCTAATGGAAAACAAAATTCGAGGTTCAATAGAATTGCAAATCTGAAAAAAGAGACAAGCATCTGCTCGAGTCCAAGCCATACTCTTCTTGTCATCATTAGAAGGAGGATCCTGAGTCAAGTGGGCTTCCTTTTCAACACCCAAGAGGTAAACCCGAACAGTTTTATTCCAATCATTATAATTGGTCCAATTTAATTTTGCATCAGTGATCTTAGCAGACATAGGGAGCATGTTGGATGTCTTTGAGTCAGCCATGGACTAATAACCAAATACTCAGACAAGTCAAAAAATTCCAAAAAACGTGCAAGTCAAAAAATATTCCCAACCGCGCAGCGTGCAAACAGATCACACAAGGATCTTAAACGACAAATAATTGTCCAGAATTGCCTACTAACAAAGGCCAAATGCACAATAGAAGCCAAACACACCAAATGCCAACACACGTTCTCAATTTCAAACACAAAATAAGCCAAATCAAACTTGCGAATCAGAAAACGAGGAGCCCAGACCACAAAACCTGTCGGAAGTCGTCGGAAATGAGGAGAGGAGGCTGAAACAGGAAGTCGTCGATGAAATCTTGCCTCCACGCACCGTCACGTGCTGCCATAGTTCCGCTGCCAGCCGAGGGCGTGTACCCCACGCGCCGCCTTGGAGATGTCGAATGGCCACCAAACTTTGGGCGTCCGTGCGATCGGGGGATGGGGAACACGGTGGAGGGGCCCGTGTTCCAACACGAGGTTGGGGACAAAACACAAATTTTCTCCTTCTCTCACTGTTCTTCTCTCACTCTTACTGCTGATACACATTGCTGTTACACGTTGAATCAGAATGCAACCACACAGGAAAGATGATCACAAGCCTCTGATACCATGTAACCGTAATAATATGAATATTGTGTATTTGATTCATGTACAAACGCTACATATACATACAAGATAAGAGAGCCTCAATAATAATGGCTCATAATGACGGTTAATGAGGATTATTCCCTAATCCGTACAAATCAGGGATTCCTAACACTCATGAATTACTCAAAGACGTCGATGATAGCAAATAAACCTGGTACATACATTATTATTAGGGTGCTTAATAAGTGGACGATGGTAAAGAAGAATCCACCATTTAAGGTCTGAAAAGTTTGAATGATTCTAGCTAACGAACAGGTAAGTAAATTGTGTCGTTCTCGTATTCACTGAAGGGAATTTATGTGTACCTCTTAATTCAACTTAATTGATGCAAATAGGGTGATCGATCAAATTGAGGTTTCTATCATTCAGAAGGGACAGATCAAACAATACATCAATGATTTAATAGAGGGAGAGGTCTACATGTTTGAAAGCTTTGAAATCTTGGCCAACGATGATGACTGCAAAACATGTGCACACCGATGGAAGATTATGCTCCACTCGTCTACATGCATTCAACTTGGTCCTAATCAATGACATCACCCACGAAGAAGCCAATCATCAATGGAAGGGTTAAATGGTGGTCAATTACATGTTGCTCTATCAAGGGATAAATCAATGAAAGGCGTCAAGATTTTAATTCTTGATTCAGACAAAAAAACCCACCACTAAGACAACCAATGTGGTTTATAGAGAGATTTTTAAAAATATTATGTAAGACTCATTTTTGGTTCCAAGATTATGATATTTTTAGTGAACAACCAACGTGGCTTATAAATAGATTCTTTAAAATTTCGTGTAAGACTCATTTTTTGTTGCAAGATTGTTTTGATGATATATTTAGTAAATACCAAAAACTTTAGTAATTTTATTTATATGTGATCAAATTTTGAGTCGCACATGGCCTCTCATTTATTAATTTATCAACATTCCTTTGACAACCTAGGATGAAATAAATTCTCAAAAAAAAAAAAAAATCTACCTTCGGTGATATGTGAGCATGTAATTAATAAACCCTCTATGATTTTCAAAACTAAAAAAAATATTTTTAGAAATATATAAATAAATCCATTACTGTCATAAAAAATTAATTTCACAATATACCATTATTAATTGTAGTTGTAAATTATGTTGAGAATATGAGAAATGAGTGTTATTAATTCGCTCATGTCTGGCTCTCCCCCTGTAAGAGAATTCTCGCTCTCCCCCTGTGAGAGAATATCTTTCTCCTCCGTGAGAATTCCATTCTTCCATCACCGTAAGCGATCCTCCTCCCTCCTGAGAGTGATCCCCCTTTCACCACCACCCCTCTGCTTGAGTTTCGTATCCTCTTCTTCTTTTGTTGCTGATATGTTCCCCCAAGACCAATGGACAAGGATCACACTGGCGACGGAAGGAAACGTAACAAAGAAGTGCTATTGGATTTGAGTCCCTCCATCAATGAACAAAAGGGGCGGGCCCTTGTAGGACGCCTAGAAAATGATAAGTACCTGAACTGCGGAATTGTCATTTCAATGATAAAAAAGGCTGGGGCATGGACAAGGACGTGGAAATTCATGAAATGCCAGAACGAAATGCATTTCTCTTTCGTTTTGAAAAGCAGGCAGATTATAACCGTGTACGAGAGGACGCCCGTGGTCGATACAGGGCGCATTGCTGAACATACAACATTGGGATGATTTTATGATCTTCGGCGAAGTAGATTTTGAATGGTCACCTTTCTGGATTCAGTTCCATGGGCTGCCACATGGAGCTTTCAATAGCGAAAATGCGATAAGACTGAGCAACGTTGTTGGCCGAACTGTCATGTATGAAGTTCCAAAATCACTGGAAAGGTTATCCAGAACCTTCATTAGAACCCGTACTCTCATCAACACTCAAGAGCCCCTTACTGCTGGTTTTTGGGTCCCTCGTCCCCACAGAGATCCAGTATGGGTGACGGTTCGATACGAACGTCTCCAAAACTATTGCTATGAGTGCGGTAGAATCGGACATGACGCAAAGAATTGCAGATTTCAGCGCAATAGCATGAGCGATGAGGAAGATGAAGGCAGATGGGGAAACGGCCTGGGTACGGCACACGTTAGAACCTTGGAAGATTCAGTCAGGGTGCACGACAAGACTTGGGACGAGGCGCCGCTGTTCACCGGAAAACCCAGACCGATGGCCGGAAAAGATCCCTACAGGCGAGCAATCGGTGGCAAAGACGTTACAGGAAGCACCACTAATCCAAGCGAAACTTTCGCCACCCGACTATTGCAAAGAGAGGGAGCTGGCAATCAGGATTTGCGAATTAACCATAATCAGGGGAATATCCAACTTGGCTTCAGAATTACTGAAATCCCGGCAATAAATAATCCAAATATGGAAGGTCCACAATCAGAGCCTATCCCATTAACCTCCCAGGAGTTGACTATGACGGGGCCCTATGAAAACGATACTACTGGAAATCCTATTGATCAGGGCGCAAAATCCGCTAGCCCTTATCCCAGCCGTGATGTGTGTGATAACGGTCAAATAGGCGACTTTTTTGGAAATAGAATGACAAGTCAGAGAGCTATAATCATAACGGAAGTAATTACAGCAAAAGATCCGGTCCATGCAGCACCCCCAATCACGACCCCTTCAATGTCTAATCATCAATCACAAGATGAAGGATCAGAGTCAATTCAGGCTACAGAACAGTCATCCTCGGATTCTACGGCTCCAACAAATACTATGACTATTCCCCAGGAGGGCCAACCGTACTATACGGTTGAATCACCGGCAAAAGAACAGGAAATCCAAAATGCAATTATTCCATTCACTGGACTGTCCCCAATCTCAGCTGTTACCACAGGAATATATCGGATCAACCTAAAGCGGAACCTGGAAATAATTGAAGATGACCAATGCCAAAAACCTTCAAAAAAGCGTCTTGTGTACCATGAACCAGAGCTCCCCAACCCCCTAGCCGATACTATGAAGGATACCATAGATGGGACTCAGCATGTTAATGTCAGAAAATTGAAGAGAGCCATACGTGGAAAAAAAACAAACGTAAGGCCAAGGTGGTTAATCTATCTCCAAATGCTACTAAAGTTTTGCCATTACCACTAGACAACCTGAATACTGCCTCATACCCAAATACTATGCGGGATCCCAACTACTCCCAAAACGTCGATGGCTGTCACCAAGCAGCCATCGGTTCGCCATGAGTCTACTCGCTTGGAACTGTCAGGGGTTAGGGGTTCCCTTGATAGTTAAACACCTTAAAGAGACGTGCAATAATGAAAAACCCCATGTTGTCTTCTTGATGGAGATAAAGAAGAAACGAAAGTATGTTAGTAGGATCGGGAAACGATGTGGATTTGATGAAGAGTGGATTATTGACCCTACAGGAATCAGCGAAGGCCTTGCTTTATTCTGGGACAAGGATACTACTGTGAACATTATCTCTTCATCTAAAAATGTCATTCACACTTCTGTGTTTAATGCTTCTGTTGATTTTCCTCATTACATTTCATTTGTCTATGGTCCTCCAACAGAAAATGATAGGCTGAAAGTGTATGAAAGTGTCATCCAATTTGCGATTTGCAGAACTGAAAGCTGGATCTGCCTAGGGGATTTTAATGACATCACATCTCACCAAGAGAAGCAAGGTGGCAATCCTAGAGCCATCGGAAAAAATTCTTAATTTTCAAAAATTCATTGCGATCGCTTTCTCATTGATCTGGGCTTTAATGGATCGTGGTTCACCTGGTGTAATCGCCGACAAGAGGAGGCTACCATTCGAGAAAGAATTGATAGGGCTATGGGAAACGACATCTTTTGTCATTCTTTTCCTTATGCTCATATTTTTCATATTGACCCTCTTGGGTCGGACCATCATCTCCTTCTTGTTAAACTGCATTATGTTTTTTCTAATAAACTAAAACCGTTTAGGTTTGAGGATTATTGGACTACTCATACTGATTTCATGCAGGTGATTTACGAAAGTTGGGGTGCGTTTACTCATCAAGATGGAAATCCCATTAGCCAGTTTGCTCAAATACTAAATTATTGCAGAAAAATGTTATTAAACTGGAGCAAACAAAAGTTCCCAAACCGTAAAAAATTGATTGAGACTTTGAAAACAAATTTAAGTTTTATCTAACAGGGTTACATTATAGAGGATAGGAAGCGAGAAGCAGTAGATATCCTCAGTCGTATTGAGGAATTGATGGACCAGGAGGAAAACTATTGGTGGCAACGATCACGAATATCTTGGCTTCAAGCAGGCGATGAAAATTCTAATTTTTTTCCATTTATCCACCCTCATCAGAAGAAGGAGAAATACTATTCTGAGCATTAAAGACGCGAATGGCATGTGGACTTGTGACAAAAGCACCATAAACAACATGTTCGCTGATTATTTCTCTAATCTGTTTTCCTCTTCAGGGCCTCGACTATAAAGATTGACGAGGTCTCAAATGAGATACTTCTTCGTCCCATTACAAAGGAGGAGGTTCGATTAGCAGTATTTGGGTTGGGTGGATCCAAGGCTCCAGGGCCAGATGGTTTTTCAGGTAAATTCTACCAGTTTTCCTGGGATGAGGTGGGTGATTCAATTGTTAAAATGGTTAAAGAATTTTTTTGATCATGGTACACCCCTTGATGTTATCAATGGAACAAATATAACCCTTATCCCTAAAGTAGATAAGCCTGAAACTGTGATGCATTTTAGACCCATTGGCCTTTGTAATTTCTCCTATAAAATCATTTCGAAAATTTTGGCCAATAGGATGAAATTATGCCTTGATAAGTGTATTTCCTCCAATCAGGGTGCCTTTGTTCCAGGAAGATTAATCCAAGACAACATCATAATAGCCCATGAAGTGTTCCACTACTTAAGGCGAAGGAAAACTGGTAATAGGTTTGAATTTGCTCTAAAAATGGACATGAGCAAGGCCTATGATAGAGTTGAATGGGACTTCTTAAGAACTGTAATGTTAAAATTCGGCTTCTCCCAAAAATGGGTTAACCTTGTTATGAATTGTGTTGAAACTGTGCATCTTAACCTATGTATTGTAGGAGAAAAAATAGCCTCTATCAGTCCTGGTAGGGGCCTTCGTCAAGGAGATCCTCTATCACCTTGCTTGTTTATTCTGACCCTAGAAGCCCTTTCCTGTATGATTAATGCAAAGTTAACACAGGGTGGTGATAATTGAATATTTTATACACTTCTTTTTATCTCTTGATTAATAATTTAGGACTTTTTAGTTAATAAATAATGGCTTTTATACTTATTTGGGCTTTGGGCCTTTGATTATATTTTAGCCATTTTTATTAATAAAATTCCAGTTTTACATTGCTTCACTAATCTTACCATAACTCTTGAACCAGACATCGGATTTGCCTCATTTTTGTTTCATATTTCAGATGATTCAGAGAGCTACAATTGTTATGAAGACATGAAGGGCAAATTCGGACAAGAAGACGGTCAATTTTGAAGCCAAAGTCAGATGTTTTATTTGGGCTCGAATTTGTGACTAAAGCCCATTCTCGTATTATTTTTTTTTGGGCCTGGATTATTGATTGGAGCCCCATTTCATTTTTCATCTTAGGTTAAGTAAGGCAGCAGCCACAAACACTTGCCATTCACGTTTTATTCAGTTTTGTGGATCAAAATAGAGGTTTTCGATTCTCTGAAATGTTCTTCGTGTTCTTCGCGGTCTTCGTCCGTGCATTCTTTGATTTTCCCCCATGTTCGGCTAAACCTTTTGTGGTTAACCCAACGTTGAGGATTCCATGATTCATCCAGAGAACTCGTACTTAATCGGTAACTTTACTCGTTTCTGTTTTCATCTTATCGGATCCGATTTAAAATAGTTCGAATATTAGATTTAATATTCGGTTTGGTTCATCCCAAGGACTGAGTTCGAACTAGGTTAGAGTGTTGCTGTGCGATTGCACAGTGAGACGCCACTGTTCGGACAGATTCTAGACGATCGTCTAGTCGAGGGATTTCTGGACGAACGCAGAGATTTCGGTTCGTCCAGAGCCAAACGCGAGTTCGTTTATATTTCGTTTAATGAAGGAAGTTTACGGAATCTAAACGTTGGGTTGATCGTTTTAATCTATTTCAATCTCGTTTTTATCATTTTCGCATATTTCGATCTGTTTTCGGTTTGATTTCGTTTTTATCTGTTTCAAATCAAAAACCCCAATTTTATTGTTGTTACTTTTCTTTATTCTTGATTTAAACCCACCGCAAATTCCTTGAGAGAAACGACCCGGTTACATTATACTGCAAATCCTTTATAATCTGGTTATTTTGTGAGATGACGGCAAATCTCTGTCAGGTGGGCTGTCAGGAATTAAGCTAAGTAACTCCTGCCCAATTATTTCTCACAGTTTCTTCGCAGATGATGCCCTGTTTTTCATGAATGCAGATGTATAGGAATGTAGAACCCTGGCTGAGATACTCCAAGAATATTGTATGGCATCCGGGCAGTTGGCAAATTTGGAGAAGTCCAGTATTGTCTTTTCTGCAAATACTCCACAACCATTGCGAAGTGATATCTGTGGCATCCTGGGCATTGAAGAAAGCACTGACCAAGGCAAATATCTGGGTATCCCTAGTGTATGGGGAAAGACAAAACATCAGGCGCTCGCTTATGTTCGTGAAAAAGTAAGCAAGAAGGTCTTAGGCTGGAGCAGCAAACATTTATCATTTGCAGGACGAGAGGTCATGATAAAAGCCGTAATCAACGCTATCCCAATCTTTCCTATGACGTGCTTCAAGTTTCCAAACAAAACCTGCAAAGAATTAAACAGCCTGGTGGCGGATTTTTGGTGGGAGGGTCGAAACAAGACCCATTGGGTGGCCTGGAATAAATTAATTAGACCAAAAGTTGAAGGGGGCATGGGCTTCCGTGACTTCACCAAGTTCAACAAAGCTCTACTAGCAAAGACGGCTTGGAGGCTCCTCCAATCTCCAAATGACCTTTGGGCAAAAGTGCTAAAAGGTCTTTACTTTCCAAATGGCTCCTTCATAGAAGCAACCCATGGCCACAGAGCCTCATGGTGCTGGTCAAGCATCCTAGATGGAAGGGACCTCATCAAAGATGATCTTTGTTGGCAAATAGGTAATGGAGAATCAGTCCAGATATGGCATGATAAGTGGATTCCTTCCCTCCTTTCTCGGACAATAAGCCCCACTGGTGAGAGTTCCCAGCAACCAACCTCAACTGTGGCAACGCTTATCTCTAGTGAAGGAAACCATTGGGATCTCAACCGAATAACATGCCTTGTGGATGATCATGTTCGTGATGCCATCATGGCGATTCCCCTACCACGAGCCCCAACCGAGGATAAAATCAGTGGACCCCAGCAAAAAATAAAGCATATTTGGTCAAATTGGGTTACTACATGGATCCCCCCAAACGCAAGGAAGGGGTCCCACCAATACTGCAAGCTGGCCCGTCGTCTCCAGTAACTAGTGAGGTGTGGAAAAAGTCTTGGAAAATTCAGGCCATCCCCAGAGTTACAAATTTCATATAGCGGATTTTAACCAATGCGATTGCCACGAATGATGCACTTTTCAAACGAAGAAGGAGCCCTAAAGCCACATACCCCATCTGCCAGCTCAGTTGTGAATCAACAGAACACCTGTTCTTCCAATGTGCATGGGTGCGCTGTATCTGGTTTGGCAGCGGAGTTAGCTTTAGATGCGACACAAGGATGATCTCAAGCTTTAGAAAATGGTGGTTGGAGATTATGGATCCAAGTAGCCCGATTACCTCATCTGACGCTGCTCTTATTAGTTGGTTATTGTGGTACATATGGAAATCAAGGAATGAATTCATATTTAATGGTGTGAATCCTGATCCTTCAGCAGTGATTGATCATTCCCAGCAAGCTATGTCCGACTACATGAGTGCTCATAAGTCTCCATTAGTCGCAGAGGCTGCTATTCCAAAGTCACCTCAAGTGGTCAAATGGGACCCACCCCCATGCATAAGATAAAAGTTAATATCGACGGTGCTTTCCGAGACCCAACAAAACCAGCAGCGATCGGATGCATCGTCGTGACTACGGGGCAACATGCTTTGGGCGTTTGTCGATAAGATTAAGTCCATATCGGCGTTCATGACGAAGCATTAGCTATGAAGAGAAAGCAATCATGATCATCCAAGACACAGGGAAACAAAAACGTTATTATCGAGACAGACCACAAACTCTTGTGCGATGCTTGGAAAAGGATCAGCCGCCCCCGTGTGAATGGCGATCACGTAGTATCTTGGAGGACATCATCGGTTTTCTAAAATCGGATCCCGGTGTTTCGATCCGCTTTATTCCTCGCCGGGAACAAAGCAAATGACTTATTAGCTGCCCTTATCGATAAGGGGGTGTGCCCCGTTGGGTGGGTAGAGATACCCTTACCCCCTTTGCATTCGGTCTTTGGAAGATGATAAGAAGGACCTCCGGTTTCCTCTTGGGCAACGTGACTCTCAACCCAGAATCACAGGGTCGGATGGATCTGTGTAGTTTTCTTTTTAATTGGTAGTTGTTTCCTTCCCAAAACGAGTCTAGTTGTCTTTGTGTTTTCGCTGTTATTGTCTCTGTAGTGTTGCTTGTTTTACGCTTCGTCTTACTTCTGCTGTTTCTCTTGAATTGCGTCTGTACCTGAATTTATCCCAATAATGAAGATTCCTAGAATTGTTCAAAAAAAAAAATTTCGCTCATGTCTTGTTTTAAATTCCATTATCACTGGAGAGGGATCGAGCAGAGTAAGAGGAAGAAGCGCAGAAGCAAGCAAGGGCCATATCCCCTATCCACTTATTATAAATGTTGATTATGTATCATACATATTTATTTAAAATATTTGCGTTATATAGTGGCATAAATTCATAGGTTATTGGCCAAAAAAATAATAATATCATAGGTCATGTTTCTTTTTTAGTAAAATACTCTAACCACATTTCTGTTTTGCTTTAATTACACAGACCTCCTTTCTATTTTAACAGTGCATACATTTAAGTCCAAACCATTAACTTCGTCAACAATATTCTAAAAATATATTTTTTAATTAAAATTTATATAAAAATAAAATTTATTTACTAATTTTCCCTTAATCCTAAAGCCTAAATTTTAATTGACAACTTGTAAATATCACAAACTTTTAATATTTTGAGTAAGTTTTTTTAAATGTTTGTAGGAAAAAAATATTAAAATATATATTAAATGACTTAATACAATCTTTCAAACATATATAGTTTATTATATTTGTTAGAAAAAAATGTGTTTGATATATAATTCAGTGCAAAATATATGACCCAGGTGAGTAGACTTTTTGTAAAGATTAAGAAAACTAATTAAATTACTTTAAAGTATTTATATTTATCTTTTTTTTTTCTCTAAATTAATTTATCTCGACTTATAAACCGATATATAATTTAATTATACACAACATATGATATGAGTAATTAACTTATTTAGCTTTATTAATCTCTTTAAAAAAAGTCATATAGACCGGAGGTAGTAATAAATAAGGCAAATAGCCCATCCAAAAAAGAAATAAATTAATAGGTGATATATCCTTAAAAGAAAAATATAGTAATTAAAATACTGTGCTTTATTAGAATAGGAATGCCACGTAGATTGGATTATTGATTAATAATGCAGAAATTTGGGACGTATTCCTAATTAAGACAAGGATTTGCTCTCTGTTGGCGTGTATTTGCTCTCTCTTGGCGTGTACTAAAAATGTTGGTACAAACATAGCTTTTATTATATTAATAATTAATGATAATCATGTCTCTAATTTTGGTTAGAATATTAATCAAAGGATGATTCTTCAACTTACAGGTCGCAGAAGGTGCTCATGAAGCTTTTATTACCATTCTATCTATTTTCGGTTATAATATATTGACTAAATAAATGAAGTCTTAATAAAAGATGAATGAAGCAGCCTTTCTATAGCTATCAAACAAATTGACGATATCAGTAATAAATAAATACTCAAACTCCTTTTGTTGTCACTCACTCTGTTCTCTAGTTCGTGCAAAGGTAATGTTGAGCCTCGCCTGCTTCAAACTTTTGGCATATTACAACAACTCAAAATAAGTTTATTCTCTGTTAGTGCGTATTCCACCAAATCTCTAAGCGTTAACAATCAATTTAAGCTTTAAGTGTTCAAATCAAACTTGATTCCACTCATCCAATTTTAAATTTAAACTTTTAAATATATATGAGGCAAAAGCCAGCCGCAAGTTTTGAACTTGGTTTGTTATGAAGTTTCAATTAAAAAAAATGACAAAGAGATGTACTTCATAATAAATAACATGGGAATCCCTTAAGATAGTTCTTTTTACAAGTAATTTCTTTCAAAGAACTTGTATGATGCATCGTAAAACAAAAATGTTAAGAGATACTCCTCCCGTCCGTAATATAAGGCATATTTGAAGAGTTGACCTTGACCCTAAATATAAGACAAAATTTCATATTTGTCAATTTTTTTTTCCTAATTTACCCTATTGATCTCCTCAACAATAAACAAGAAGGAGATGGAAGGAGGGAGTTAAGGAAGGTGACTAGGGTGTTTTAAAAAATACATGTCATATTAACTAATTTAACCAACTTCCTTAGATGATATGATTCCCGAAAGAAAACGATGATTGGATCAACTAGGAATGGAATTTCGCACTGAAAATTCAGCCGCCAACATGTTCTGATACGAACAGACGTATCTCGCGCTATAGACCTCGGATTTGAGTGATTCCAAAACGAGGTGAAAGATGGCTTTCCGAAACGCGATTTTGGCTCAAGAAACACCGAAAAACGATAAGGAAATGCGGAGATACGAAACCAAGAAATATAGAACGAAAACTCGAAGTTTATGGATTATAGGTAGGCGCCACAATTCCAAAGAATTGATAAGCCCAAGAACGCCTACAAGGATTGAAGCCCTTGATAAGTTCGGAGATTCTCAAAAGAACCCTGAGAAGCTTGTCTCTCACCAAAAAGATAAACTTTGAATTCCTCCCTCTAAAAGGCTATGGTGTTCCTTATATAGTGACAACATCCATATTGAGTTTAACCTAATTATGCTTACACACAAAGGGCCCAACTAGCCACCCAATAAGCCTTATTACAAAAGTTTAACTAAACGTAATAAAAATAAAACTAAGTGCGAAATTTGGGCCAAGTAAAATGAAAACGCCTTTATGCATATCCATTGGGCTTATTCTTCAAGGTCTTTAATCCGAATTAAGTGTATCATTTCGGTCTCTTCTTCTTCTTGGGACTATGCCGAGTAAAGTGGTCACCAAGAGATTTAGAAAATTTTTACCTTTTTTAGCTTTTCTTTCTTGTCATTATCGCCTCCAAGACTTGATGTCCTCCAAGTTTGTTGCCTTGGTGCCGCCTCCTATGTCCTCATCACTTAGTCTAATCAAATTAAGTAAATATGTCTTATGTCTTATATTAAGGACCGAACGAGTAAAAATTTACAATTAACATTCAACATGGTTGCTGGAATTTGTACAAAACACAAGAACAACTCTTACCCATATAGAGGTCCTTGTTTGCGCATAAGCAGATCCTAACTTTCCCTTACGGAGGTCCAATATCACTTGTGAGTAAATCCAGCGTTGCTGAAAAGCAAGAACTGGCTTGCCTGGTAACCGTTCAGCATTGCCCATGAGCAAGTCTTAGATTGATTAACTTTCATACTTAGAAAACTGGAGATAAATTAACTTAAGAGTTTGTGTGTGTGTGTATCAGGAACACAAAAATATTTATCAGAAATTGATCAAGATGTTTACACTCTACATTACTTGATCCATCACGAAAATAATAGCTAATGCCATCATTTGTGAATAGAAGAAAACGAATGAATTTATTACCTCACTGAGTCAGAGTCATCCCCAGCTAAGTTTGCAGCTTCATTGAGAGCATGCTTCCAGATTTGCAACTTGTGCTGGTTTGACATTGAGACAACACTCAAATTTCTCAAAGGCTTGCTCGTAAAGCGCAATGTGATTGCGTACATGAGATGACTTTAGCTTTATACAAGACAGCAATAACAATCTGCCTATGAACCTTTTACAATGAAGTATATGGGTGAGTTCATCCAAGCACAATCGTGAAGAAACATAATTTTCATAGAATACCACCACACATACATATGCATCCTCGATTGCTCGCAGAAGTGCAAGTGAGACCTCATGTCTCTTGGGGATTTGGTAATCCAAGTAGGTTCTGATGTGTATTCTGAAAAAGAAGAAGAAGCATTGTAGAGATGGCTGGTGAAGTTGCAGCGAGTATCCTTACCCCTAAAATTGATAAAGAGGGATTGAGCAGAGAAAGAGGATGAAGCAGCATTAAGGAGGGAACTGTATGTGTTGTATTGAGAAATTTGAAAAACAGAGCTGGAAGTGTAAAAAGAAGCATTAGAAGCTGCACATAAGCGAAAGAAAAATTACTTGTACACTCTCTGAGGGCTTCGAAGTTTCCGAAGTGATCAACAATCAAAAGAGGGAGCCCATAAAGTTTAACTTCATGAATTTGACTTGGGAGTCTCTCAGCCACAAAAAAGAATGACTCGGAAGTGAAAAAAAGATGGGTCACAGAACAAACTTGTCGCTAAAGCTAACCTTATCGAATTTGTGGCTTGATGGTGAAAGGATTTGCTTCCCTCTCCCAAACCACGATTTCGAATTGGCAGTCTCTTTTCTCACTCATACATAAACCTAACCCTATCGTCTCCCTCTCAAAAGGTATGTGTCCTGTTTCATTATACAGATCACTGAAAAATAACACAGAATTAGATTGAAAAATTGTGCTGGGGAGATGCTTGTGGGTGCGACCACTCCCATCGTTTCTCGATCTGTTGTTCTTTCTTGTAGATTTTGGTTCCAATCAGGTCCGATAGACTTCAAATTAGTAGGCCTCAACAAACACTCTCAGTCTATCAAGAATCCGTCATCCAATTTTGCAAGCATCAGATGGAACAGAAAGGTCATTAGTAACCGATCTGCAATGGAAGCTTTCACCACACTCGCATTAGCTCAGCCATTGACGAACGCTGATGAGCTCATTGATTCCGTCGAGACTTTCATCTTCGACTGTGACGGTACAGAACACAATGAATTTTGTATTGGTGTAATCTTTCTTTCTCATCACACATTTCTTTTCAACTTAATTTGCAGGAGTTATATGGAAGGGCGATAAACTAATAGATGGAGTCCCAGAAACTCTTGACATGCTTCGCTCAAAGGTTTGTTCCTGCTTACGATTTGTGGACAGTTACTTGCATTTTTAAATTGTAAGCTTTTGATGTTCTTTAATTATTTGATTTCTCCCTCGTCTTAGTTACTGTTGCGTCAGTTTATGATAGCATAAAATTTTTTTTTTGAAATTTGGGAATTTACAACTGTTGATAAACTTCTGTAGGGCAAACGATTAGTTTTCGTTACTAACAACTCTACCGAGTCAAGGAAACAATACGGTAAGAAGTTTGAGACTCTTGGCCTGAATGTTAGCGAGGGAGTTCACAGTTTTCGCTCTCCATTTTCTTTATTGGCACAAAGATCAATAATTATAACCTTTAATTCCTGAATCGTTTCAGGAGGAAATTTTTGCATCATCTTTTGCAGCTGCTGCATATTTGAAATCCATTGATTTCCCAAAAGATAAAAAGGTACAAATCATTCGCAATCCTAACTATTCCTTGGGCTGATGTATGTTGGTGAATCCAAAGTACTGATAATTGAATTTTATTTAGGTTTATGTCATTGGAGAAGATGGCATTTTGAAGGAGCTTGAGCTTGCTGGTTATCAGTACCTTGGTGGGCCAGTATGTTCTCAGTTCTGCTACACAAATACTTGTTTCTTTTTTTTGAGCTTGCTTTCAAATTTGGGTGATCAGTCTGGTTCTGTTCTGTTCTGCTTTACATGCAAAATTTACTTATATTTGTTGTTGTTTGTTACTATCACTATTATTACTAAAAATCAAGTTTAACTGATGTGCACAGCATATTACAGTACCGTCTGATGCCATGGGCAGAGGAGTTTCCTGTGGAGTTTATTTAAGGTTTAAGAATTGGAGATTACTCTAGAATCTAATAAAATGTGAGTGCATAAAAAAATTAAGGAAAACAAGCTAATGCAAAATGTAGATGATGCTTTAACTTCAAAAAAATGCATTAATTTCATCTACAATTTTATGGCTATGCCAGATGTCTAAAATCTCATTCCTCAACAGTTAAGGACAGAATGTGCAAATCTGTTGTAGTCTAGATGTGTGTATTCAGAATATGTTGAGGGATTCGCGTTTCATTAGTATGTTGATAGGTACGTCATTGGTGATACATAAAATTAGATATGGAGTCGTTATACATCATACTCTCTCATCCTTTACATGTCTTGTTCCTTTAGGAAGATGGAGCCAAAAAGATAGAGTTGAAGCCAGGATTTTTGATGGAGCATGATAAGGATGTAAGATACTAAGATCTTCAAACTTTATTCATCAAAAGTTGTTATTGGTAATTCTGTATGCATTATCTTACCTTGTTTCTGAGTAGTGTGCCTTCTTCTTCTTCTTTTTTTTTTTTTTGGTCCTCATCTAAGAAGTGCCTTCATTATTAGGTTGGAGCCGTTGTTGTTGGATTTGATCGCTACTTCAACTACTATAAAATCCAGTAAGATATCAAATACTAACACAGGCACATATGACAAGTTCATTTTTATACTAAAGTTACTGATATAACTACTACTTTTTTGATTGAAGAAAAAAGTCATCATGGTTTGCATTAATATACTTTTAGAATTCCATTCCATAAAAAGGACTATATGATAGGTTTTTCCTCATGAAAGGGAGGCATTTATGTGTCTATACTTTGTATGTATGTATGTACAAGAACCTTTGTCTCTGCAGACATAGTTTGTAACTATACATGATACAAGGCATTAGTGATTGTGTTAGTTTCTTAAATTACTTGTTGTTAGTAGTTAGAAGCAACACTCAATAATCGCCTTACAGTGTTTGGTTGGAGCTTGTTTGAGAGGAGGGGAGGGGGTAAGTTTGTTTGGTTTGAAAAATTGGAGAAAGTACCTATTTGGTCAAAAATTCAAAATTCTTATTGACCACCAGCATCTGAAGCATTTATTGGAGCAAAAGCAGGTGGCCCCAGCATTCAAGTGGATTAACAAGTTGTGACGCCTCAGTTATGAGATTGAGTATAGAGAAGGCAGAGATAAATCCTGTTGCAGATGCTCTTTCAAGGAAAGAGCTCTTGAAGATAATTTCAATGCTTGAAAGTGAAACTGTTCCCGAGAGTACCCAAGTTCACATGGCACCAAGGATTGCTAAAAACAAATGGGAAGAAGTTGGTGAGCAGATATGAAGCTTTGTGAAGAGTTTTTCTATCAGTTTCATTGTGACTTAGTAGGAGGACATTCAAGTTACTCCCACTTTCAAGATGTTGGCAGCCATTTTTTTTGGAAATGAATGGCCATGGATGTTGGTATGTATCTGTGAAGATGGGTTAGCCTAAGGTACAAAAATGAGACAGTAGTTGCATGTGGAATGCTTCAATGATACTGGTGGTAGTGGATAAAGTTAACAAAGGCAGCTCACCTTATTGCTCTGTTTGAGCCTTTTAAAGTTATTCACATGGCACAAGCTTCTATGGATAATGTCATCAAGCTCCAATGCTTTCCTCTGTCAAAAGTAACAAACAGAGACCCTATCTTCTATGACAAGTTATGGAGGGCCCTTTTTATTAAGGCACGAAAAGTTAAGTTTTTGTATTCCTCAGCCTACAATCCTCATAACAGTTGCCTGAAGTGCTATCTAAGATGTATGAGTGGAATACAACCTAAGGAGTGGAGTAATTAGTTGCTATTTGTATAATCATTCTCTGTATCTATTAGGGATAGTGTTAATCCAGTGCTAGATAGGAGTTTAAGGGATAGGGATGCTACAAGGCAGTTGCTGAAGTATCATTTGGAGAGAACCCAAAACAAAATGCAATAGGTGGCGAATTAAAAAGAACTAACAGAAGCTTTTAAGAGGGGGAGATGTGGTTTATCTGAAGTTGCACCGATCCAGAGGAAATACTATCAACTGTAAATCACTGCTAGAGTTTGCAGGCAATTATAATGGATCCTATAAGGTCTGAAAGGTGGGGCAGGTTTCTTATTAGCTGTGGTTGACTGCTGACTCATGTATCATTATTTAACGTGTATGTAGGGGAAGGACACCGGTAGGTCCCGATTTTCCTTAAAAGTGGAAGATTATGGCTACTTCTTTATGGAACCAGAAGCTATGAGCAACTTCATTGATACATGTGAAATCATCCATCCCACTGTTAGAAAAAAAGCATGACATTTGTTTTTCTTTTCTTTTTGTTTGTTTGTTGGGGGGGTAGTTTGGACAAGACACTTGTGATGATGTTTTTCTTATATGCACCTCAAGGGCCATTATGTTAGTTAAGGTGTTTATTAACGGTGTTGTAGAATTGAGCCTTGTGCCACTGTGCAATAGTGTTATTTCATAGATATTTTTATTTCCTTCATAACGAAAGGTATTTTCATCATGATGAAAGGTATGGAACGCTTTGCATACATGAAAATCCAGGATGTCTTTTCATTGCAACAAATCGAGATGCTGTTACTCATCTCACAGATGCTCAAGAATGGGCAGGTTAAACCTTCTTTCCTTCTCTTACTGTGTTTGCAAATCTTAATTATGCAACATTTTGGATTTTCCCTTCAATAAAATTAAGCTAGATTCATGTTGGCCTGACAGTGAAATAACTTATTCTGAGCTAGCCAATCTACTGCAAGATAGAGAAAGTTTCAAAAAATTCAATTACATGGAAAACTACTTGTTTCATCTTGAAAGTCATCTCGCTCAACAGTACTTTAAGTTTCAGAGTATTAGGCATCAATAAAACTTTCTTATAAATATATATTGCCTGATATTTTCCCTATAAGCTAATAATCTATGTAATGCTCCTCTTGTTGATTTTAGGTGGGGGATCTATGGTTGGTGCTATTAGGGGATCTACTCAACGTGAGCCGCTAGTGGTTCGAAAGCCCTCAACTTTCATGATGGATTACTTAGCTAACAAGTAAGCTTTTATATTTTATTGAATGAAAGAACTTGACATTTTGCTAAAGAAGTCTCCATTGAATCTGGTGTGATATTTGCAAATAACAGGTTTGAGATTGAGAAGTCACAAATTTGCATGGTTGGGGACAGATTAGACACTGATATATTGTTTGGACAAAATGGAGGCTGCAAAACTCTTCTTGTGCTGTCAGGGGTAACCTCATTGGCCATGCTTCAAAATCCCAACAACACCATACAACCTGACTTCTACACCAACCAAATTTCAGATTTTCTTTCCTTGAAAACTGCACCTGTATGATCGCTTTATTATGTTTTAATTAGTTACTTCTTTTGATGTCCTGTTATTATTTTAAAATTAGAACATGATAATTATTTTGTGTATTCAAAAATCATTTTTATTATTTTTATCTCCCTCGAAGAAGCGATAATGTAATACTAGTACATGCTAGTATCTCCTTAGTTACTACTCCATGTTCTATTTTGCACCAAATGATAATAATAAATTATTCATTTGAGAAAAAGTAGTAGTATCGTAGTAGTTGATGCTAATATCATTTTGAACTCTCATAAATCCTCCAGTTGAAGTGAGGTAGTGTCACAAAACTGCATGCTCACTTCCAAAAAAAAAAAAGTTAAAAAATGGTCCAAAGCTCCTCAATGATTTTGTACCTTGATTCATATTTATTTTTAATTTTTAATAGCATGATGATGTGCTATGCTGTGAAATTTTGGATTGATCTTGATGGACAGTATTGAGGGACACTAAGAAATCGGCTATAAAGAGGATCCGGATACCACTCTTCTTATCGAATGAAAACACAGAGAACTTGACAAAATCTGAAGGCCAAGTCTACAACCATATTTGAGTTGTTTACATCCTTAAGATACTTGTAAAATCATACAAATATGGTACTTCGAATAATGTCCGTAATGCATGCTAGTAACTACAAATATGCATTACTCTTTTCACATAATTGAAAATACTCTTTGTAACCAGCAAAAGCCATATTCAATCATGTAGCCACCCTACATTTCATGTATCATTGCTTAACGTTTATGCAGGGGAAGGCGATCAGTAGGTCCCAATTTGCCTCAAAAGTAGAAGATTATGGCTATTTCTCTATGAAACCAGAAGCTATTTCATGAAGGAAAATAAAACCACTGATATAGATGCTTTCAATGGAAGCACTCTAATCATGGAACATAAATATATATATTTTTATACAAGACAGTTGCGATCATGTCTTTCTTACATGAACTATGGCTATTAGTGCATCAGTCACCATTATGTTAGTTAGGCCGTTTAACATTTGGTTGGGTTTTTTTTTGAGGAGATGAGAGTGGGTAAGTGTGTTTGGTTGGAAAAATTGGAGAAAGTACCTATTTGACCGAAAATTCAAAATTCTTGTTGATCACCTGCCACTGAAGCATACATTGGAGCCAAAGCAGGTGGCCCAAGCATTTCAAGTGGATTAACAAGTTGCATGCTAAAAAGAAATGGGAAGAAGTTGGTGAGCAAAGATGAAGCTTTGTGGGAGTTTTTGTATCAATCATTGTGAACGGTGGGAGGACATTCAGGTTCCACTTCCACTTACTAGACATTTGCAGCCATTTTCTTACTTGAAATGAATGGCCCTGGTCCAAAGCTGTGATATTTGTCAGCCGTTTTTTTTATTGGAAAGGAATGGCCACATATGTTAGAAGGAATGTGCAAATCTCTGCTATTTGCCAGCCATTTTTAATTGGAAATGAATAGCCAAGGATGTTAGGAGGTATACGTGAAACTGTGATATTTGCCTCAGGTACAAGCATTAGACAGTACCGGTGGTAGTGGATAAAGTTAACAAAGGCAGCACATTTCATTGCTCTCTATAATCCTTTTACAGTTATTCTCTTGAAACAAGCTTTTATGGATAATTTCATCAACCTCCAATGCTATCCTGTGTCTAAATTAACAAACAGGGACCCTATCTTCTATGGCAAGTTATGGAGGGCACTTTTCAAGGCACACAAAGTAAAGGTCTTTTATTCCTAAGCCAAACAGTCCTCAAACAGATGCCTTGAGTGCTATCTAAGATGTATGAGTGGAATGCATCCTAGGGAGAGGAGTAAATAGTTTCTATTTGTATAATTATGGTACAACTCATTCCGTTCATCAAGAGGAATGACTTCATATGAAGCTGTTTATGACCCCTGTAATCATTTACTGTATCGAACTGGGGACGATGATAATGCAGTGGTAGATATGAGTTTAAGAGATAGCATTCTATAAGGCACTAGCTGAGGCACCATTTGGAGAGAACTCAAAACAAAATGCACCCATCCAGTGGTCTGGAAGAAATACTATCAACCGTAAATCACTGCACGAGTTAGCAGCCAAGTATTATGGACCCTAAGGTCTTAAAGAAGGTGGGGCAAATTTCTTATTAGTTGGAGTAGCTGAATCATGTAACACCCTACGTTTTATGTATCATTGTTTAACGTCTATGTTGGGGAATGACACCAGTAGGTCCCAATTTGCCTCAACAGTGAAGATTAGGACTACTTCTCTATGGAACCAGAAGCTATGTTATGAAGGAAAATAAACCACTGATATAGATGCTCATTAAAACTTTCTTATAAATAGATATTGCCTTATATTTTCCCCATAAGCTAATAATATATCTAATTCTCCTCTAATTGATTTTAGGTGGAGAATCTATGGTTGGTGCTATTAGGGGATTTACTCAACGTGAACCACTAGTGGTCGGAAAGCCCTCAACTTTTATGATGGACTACCTAGCTAACAAGTAAGCTTTTATATTTCACTGAATGAAAGAGCTTGACAGTTTTGTCAAGAAGTTTCCATTGAATCTGGTGTGATATATATTTGCAAATGACTGATTTGGAATTGAGAAATCATAGATTTGCATGGTTGGGGACAGATTAGACACTTGATATATTGTTTGGACAAAATGGAGGTTGCAAAACTCTTCTTGTGCTGTCACAGTTAACCTCTTTGGCCATGCTTCAGAATCCCAACAACACCATACAACCTGACTTTTACACAAACCAAATTTCATATTTTCTTTCCTTGAAAGATGCACATATATGATCACTTTATTATGTTTCAATTAATTACTTGTTCCGATGTCTTTCTATTATTTTAAAATAAGAACATGATAATTATTTTGCGTATTCAAAAATCATTTTCATTTATTTTTTATCTCCATTGAAGAAGTCATAATTTAACACTCATAGATGCTAGTATCTCCTTAGTTACTACTCCAGGTTCTTGTCTGCGCCAAACGATAATAAGAAGTTATCCATTTAAGAAAAGTAGTACTTTAGTATCCTAGTTGTTGATGCTAATATCAGTTTAGATTCTCATAAATCTTCTAGTTGAAGTGAGGTAGTGTCACGAAATTGGATGCTCGCATCCAAAAAATATTAAAAAATGGTCCAAAGCTCCTCAATGATTTTGTACCCAGATTCATTTTTAATTTTTAATATCATGATGGTGTGCTACGCTGTGAGTTTTTGGATTGATCTTGATGGACAGTATTGGGGGACGCTAAGAATTCTGCCATGAAGAGGATCCAGATAGCACTCTTCTTATTGAATGAAAACAGAGAACTTGACAAAGTGTGAAGGCCAACTCTACACTACATCCTCAATTGAGTTGTTTACATCCTTAAAATACTTGTGTAAAATCATACAAATATGATACTTCGAATTATCAACACAACTACCCAATTGCACAGGATTATGTCCATAAAGCATGCTAATAGCTAGCAAATATGCATTACTCTTTTCACATAATTGAAAATACTCTTTATAACCAGCAAAAGCCATATTCAATTTCTAATCTCTCGTCATGCTTCTCCTTACCCATATCTGAGACTTAACTTGTAAGAATATGATCCATAAACAAAGTGAGGGGGTGACAGAAAAGAAGAAGAAAAAAACAAAAACTCTCAATTATACTGATAACCTGCTAATCACTCCACTGAAATTGATGGATATTCTGAATCATAAGCTGCAGACAAAATGGTACATTTTTTAACATTCTCAGCACTACCGGGCTGGACATTGCTCAGAAAGTTGGAACCATACTGTATTGTCCTGCATATTTTATCACTGGCTTCAGCCTAGTTTAGACATAAAACCAAAAGACCAAGTTCTGCTTTGGTTGCATCCAATTGCGCTCATCCTTTAAGCTAATCAAAGTTGCATAACAAAACCAAGTTAAAGGAGGGCAATAATTTTAGAGTAACAGAATTCTAATTCATTTGGAAAAGACAACGTGTCCATATAAAAGAGGTGTGTAATTTCACATACATTGAAAAGAATATGCATAAAGGTATTCTTCTGACAAACTATGGGAAAGAGAGAAAAATTTAGGGAAAGGACAAAACCTTACTAAAGAGGTGGATGGAGGGTATGGAGAAGGGGGACAAGTGCCCACCCTTGAATTTGTCTCTTCCAAATTTTTGTTTTTGTTAAAGATGTATTTGATAAAGATTGATAATAAGACATTATGATGTAATTCCAAAAAATAAGGCATTTACATTGTAATTATTTTTATTGTAATATACTTTTGTTATTAAAATATATGTATTTGAACTTATTGAATCTTCATCCTTCATCAGAATTTATGTAGCCTACATTTCTAACATCATTTAAATTGCTTTTCTAAATTACAGGTTTGTAAACCATCATCAAGATATTCACTTGATTTCATAAATGTTTTTTTGATTTTCTTTTCTTTTCTTTTTTATATTCTTTTATTTTTTAATGATATAAAACTTTCTTAAAAAAAAAAAAAAAGGGCCCCCGAATCCCCTCACTAATTATGCAAACATAAACAAAAAATCCTAGTTAAAACTAGTGCCCACCCTTCATTAATTTCCTGGATCTACCACTGCTTACTAGTAGATACATTTAAGCTGAGCTGCAAGCGGTCCTTTTTCTTCATCTTGCTTATAAATTTGAGTTGCAAGGGGTGACAGATGAAACTATCACAAGATTTCTTGGATTTAGCAATAGCCAACCCCAACTCTAATTCCAATGTCAGAGGAGTGGATTGAGAGACTCCAGAATTCTTGAGTTTCTTTGTGGGAGGGAGAAGATCATCCACATAGATATCTGCAAATCTCTTCTTTTTCCTCTCCATTATTTCCATTTGCTCAACAGATTTCTGATATTCTGAGATATACATTAGCCACACCCCGCATTCTTTGATCATTACCTTGCTAGATGATAGCTAGGTTGTAGAGAAATTAAGAATTAGAGGGTTAAGAGGCAGAAATCAGAGGGAGTGAGAAGAGAAACAAGAGGGAGAAGACAAAGACAGACTGCTATCCTGTTATTTTCATTCACAATGCACAAAACTGATTTACAATTTGCCTAGGCCCATATATATATAGCCTCAGACACATATACAGATATAAGCCGCAAGTCAGTTACTTCCCAACGGCTATAACAATCATAACAGAACAGTAACAATAACACCCTCTTAACTAACTAACAACCATGCCTAACTAACCGCCTAACTCCTAACTCCTAACTACTAACTAGCTAACTCTTTTTCTACACCTTACATATCAATACTCCCTCCCCAAAACATTTTTGCCCTCAAGGATGGTTGACACAAACTGACCCTTAAAAATACAAAGCTGAAACAAAAAACATAGACTTGAAACTTGAAACTTCTGTTGGTTCTAGTTGACTTCAGCAAACATCTGCAACTTGAAACCTGGACCCAAAATATAGTGCTCCCACATTTGCTTTCATTACTGCTGCACCCCTTTTTTCTTCTCTTTTCCACTCAGAGGACAAATTCTTCCATAAAGCATTGCCATTAACTTGCCCCGGAACCAAGTGTGCAACAAATGTTTGGTAGGAGAACACTGAAAACTGAAAACTCTTTGCAACACCCCATTTCTGATGATACCCATAGGAGTTATTGGGCTCATGTATGCACCTTCAAAGCCCAAAAGCTGATCTGAAAAGAAGAAAATGGGAACCAGCTGGCTACTAGATTTTTCAAACTGAACCTTTGACTGCTGCGTCAACTCCTGCCTCCTTGAGTTAATAATAGACACCAGCTGTTCAGCAATATTTGACCCTTAGTCACCCACGTGAAAGCCAATTCATTTTCTGAAAATATTTTAGCTTTCCACGCAACTCTTTCATCCTCCTTCATTGAGCCACGATCACTCCTCTCGACTAACGGAAAATCCAGAACTGGAACGATAGCATCTACGCGAGACAACGATGATGGAAGACAACTCAACGGCGGAAAAGAGACAGAAACTTCCGGCAAAGAACTTGAACTCAAAGGCAGACTGATACTCGGCGACAATAGAGAAGAAGGAGTCGTCGACGGCGCTGAAACTGAAGACGTCTTCTTCGCTGAATCGCAGCTGTCACTCTTGACTTGCAAAGACAGTGAGAACACACCTAGAGAGCTACCAAGAGTGTCGAAAATCGATACTCCATCAATTCCATCTCCTGCTTTTGAACACTTTGGGTTGCAAAACTTAGAAACAAAGTCAATAGCTGGAAATTTACTTCCACCAAAATTCATCTTCGTCTCTTTCTTGTTTTCAGTTGCTTCTTCCATTGTGCCTACTGCACTCGACTCATTCTGGGTAGACCCAAGGATCTTCAATGTCGGCGTTCTTGATATATTTACGCTGTTCAGAGGCCCAAAACGGACCCTCATTGCTTTTTTATACCTTTGCCAAGAAATCAGCTTGCCTGCTTCTTCCTCTTCGAAGGCCAGGTGCCATATGTAGGCCCTTTCATCAAGATAATCTTTAACCAGACGCACCTTCCATGTTTTCGGTGTGCCGTCGATCTCAAAGAACCTCTCACAATTGTATAACCAACCCTCGACATCCTTACGTTGGAATCTTGGTAATTCGAATTCCGTTAATCTGATCGGAGGAGTGTGCTCATAATCCCCTGTTCTGGGCCGATGATAACCGCAGCGTTCAAGAGGACGGTGGCCGATGGGTTCTTGAGTGTCTTTTTCCTGGCGACGCGATTCTTGTTTGGCTGCCATTGTTTCCATTTGAGCAACCAAGGTCTGAAGGGTGGCCTCCATTGCTTGAAAACAATTCCTTGTTTCCTCAGAGTCAGCCATGGCTGCCTCTATTGCCTTTAATCGATTTTGCGTATCCTCAGCGTCAGCCATGGATGAAATCTGAAAGTCTCTTCGAAGTCAACATGTCTTGCCGAGCGTCTTGAGTTGTTATGCCGACAATCCACGATTAGTTCAAGTGATGATAATTGGAGGGAAACCATAACGCTGACAATCAAGCTGGTACATGGTAATCTTTCGATGAGTTAGTGCCACCGGTCTTGAAACTTCTTGTATATCTGTTTTGTCTTCTTCACATCGATGACTCAGTTAATACGTGGAATTCTTCGCTGCATCAGGTCACTAGTCTGGGGATTTTCTTTGACTGTCTTTCTTTCTTTTTATTTTTCTGGGTAAATCTTGAAACAAAAACTAGGCCGTAGAAGAAGAATGGACCAGCGTTTACCTCAAGAATTTCAGAGATTATACAGCGGGGGAGCCGAGGATGACTGGCTTTGATACCACTGATAGCTAGGTTGTAGAGAAATTAAGAATTAGAGGGTTAAGAGGCAGAAATCAGAGGGAGTGAGAAGAGAAACAAGAAGGAGAAGACAGAGACAGACTGCTGTCCTGTTATTTTCATTCACAATGCACAAAAATGATTTACAATTTGCCTAGGCCCATATATATATATAGCCTCAGACACATATGCAGATATAAGCCGCAAGTCAGTTACTTCCCAACGGCTATAACAATCATAACAGAATAGTAACAGTAACACCCTCTTAACTAACTAACAGCCATACCTAACTACTAACCACCTAACTACTAACCACCTAACTCTTTTTCTACACCTTACATATCACTAGACGTATAATTTCCAAAAGTGAATTTAGAGAAAAGCTTTCTATTAGCGAACAACTGTTAATTTCCTCTTCTAATTTCACGCATCATCCCTCCACCACTATGGGCACCATTCCATATAGAAACATGATCATATTTCGTCTTTGGAACATTCACCCATTGATGTGAACAAGCCACCTCAAAATCTTCTAAGTAGCATTTGCATCCCAATACAATATCAGGATCAATTTCTGATTTAAAACCAATTACAATGCAAAAAAAGAAATCCACCAACTCTGAAATCTGAGGGGAGTTCAACTACCACGAAACTTTGTGCTGCCCTATATTTGAACCACTTTGGTACTTTGCTTCCAGGGACTATAACCGAATAATCATTTTTCATGTGCGATAAAGAGGCAGCCTCCATGATATTGTGAAGTGATTGTTCATTCAATTGCATGCAATTCACGAAAGACAAGAATTTTGAGGCACCATTTAATAGTCTCCAAGTTGGCACAATTTCCAACGACTCACAATAATTGGCATCTAGGATTGAAATAGATAGAAATCAGAGAGCAAGATTGAATGCACTGAAATCCTCACTATAGGAGGCTCTGTATTGATGAATATATATAGAGAGAATAGACCAATGGAAGTATTACACGTAGCACTAATGACAAGGTGCCTATAACAGAATTTACACAGAAAGAATCTTACTGAACTATATTCTAGACTATTCTATAATACAGCAAATATGTCTATTATTTAATTACTCTTAACATTCCCCCTCAAGCGGGAAGGGGTATAGACCATTCCAAGCTTGCGTCGAAATTCAAAAAATTGTGGATGAGCAAGAGCCTTTGTGAAGCCATCTGCAATTTGTTGATTAGATGGAATATACCGAATATCTAACTGGCTAGCTAACACTTTGTCACGCACAAAATGAACATCAATCTCTATATGTTTAGACCGGGCATGTTGAACAGGATTAGAAGCTAACGCTTGAGCACTAATATTGTCACACCAAATCACAGGGGACCTTCTACACTGTAAACCCAACTCAGATAGCAATGAACTTAACCACACAATTTCTACAGAAGTATCAGACAAGGAACGATATTCAAATTCGGCACTAGAATGTGATACTACACATTACTTGCGAGAAGACCAAGAAACCAAAGGACCTCCTAAGTACACACCAATACCAGACATGGATTTACGGTCATCAATGCAAGTGGCCCAATCAGCATTAGAGAAACCAATTAGATTCAAACTAGGAGAAGGTCTAATATGTAAACTGTACTGAAATGTTCCTTTGACATATCTTAAAATCCTTTTCACGGCCTTAAAATGAACATCAGTGGGTCTGGATAAAAATTGACTTAATTTATTTACTGGGAAAGCAATATCGGGCCTGGTGGTAGTCAGATATTGAAGAGCTCCGATAACCTGACGATACACAGTGGGATTAGGCAGAGGGTCTCCATCATGTATGGAGAAATGTCTACTAGTAACCATGGGTGTGGGAACTGGTGTAGCATCTAGCATACAAAACTTGCGAAGTAAATCTAGAACATATTTTCCTTGATTTAAATAGAGGCCAGAGGAATCACGGAACACTTCAATTCCCAAAAAATAATGAAGGGCACCAAGGTTTTTCAGAGAAAACAAAGAATTCAATTTATCAACAAAAGAATCCAGATAAACCTTACTATTCCCAGTGATGATAATATCATCGACATAAACCAATACATAGACAAGTAGTTTATTCTGTCGAAGCACAAATAAAGAGCTATCACTCTTCGTATTTTGAAATCCCCACTGAATTAATGTAAGGCGTAGACGATCATACCAGGCACGTGGCGCTTGCTTCAGGCCATAGAGAGCTTTATCGAGCTTACACAGATGATTAGGCCGAGATCTGTCTACAAATCCCTCTGGTTGGCGCATGAAAACATCTTCCTGAAGAATACCGTTCAAAAAAGCGCTGTTTATGTCTAGCTGCCTAATTCCCTAATCAAAGGTGGTTGCCACAGTGAGAACTGTCCGAATCATCGTTGCCTTTACCACAGGACTGAATGTCTCATGGTAATCGACACCAGGAGCTTGTTGGAAACCCTTGGCCACAAGTCTGGCCTTTCGCTTCTGAAGAGAACCGATGGAATTTGTTTTTAAACACCCACTTGCAGTCGATGACTTTATGAGAACCATCGTCGGGGACAAGATCCAGGTACGATTGCGCTGTAAAGCCTGAAATTCGTCGGTCATGGCAGAACACCAGTCGGGAGAGATGAGAGCATGCTTGACAGAGAAGGGCTCAGCAAGATGCGTAAGAGATTGGGGATCCTCATATTTAAGAAGCCCAACAAACAGGTATTTGGGCTTGTAAACACCACTTTTGGCCCGTGTGGTCATATGATGAGTGTTGTGTACCGATGGTGGAGCTGGGCTGGACGACATGAATAGAGCACTCAGTCCATTGGTCTCTGATGGTAAAACAGAGAGAGCAGGTAATCAGATGAGCTAGTGGGTGACGAAGCACTAGTGGTACTCAAGTCAACGGCTGAAACCTAAGACACATCAGACAAGGAAGAGGAATTAGAGTTCATCAATAGAGGATTAATAACCATCGGAACCTCAGTACTAATATCTGTTTGTCCTCGTCTGTGAAGGAAACCAGCAGTGAAGGGAAACATAGATGGATCAAATGTGACATGCCGAGATGTATAGACTCGACCAGAAGGACTGAGGCACTTAAAACCTTTCTGCTGAGATGCATAACCAATGAAAACACATTGTTGACTATGGAAGGAGAATTTGTGTTGATTATATGGTTTTAGACATGGGTAGCAGGCACACCCAAATGGATATAGAGACTTGTAGTTCGGTTCTGTTTTGAATAAGCGATACAGAGGCGTCACATTGTTAATGACTGGTGTGGGCATTCGATTGATCAAGAAGGTGGCGGTTTGAAACGCCTCAACCCAATATTGAAGAGGCATGTGAGCTTGAGCTAAAAGTGTTAATCCAGTTTCAACGATATGGCGATGCTTCCTCTCAGCCCGGCCATTCTGTTGGGAGGTGTATGGACAAGTATACCTCATCTGGATACCATGAGAGTGAGCGACAGTGGCAATAGGTTTGTATTCAGTGCCCATATCACACTGGAGGGCCTTGATTTTTAGTCTGAAATTGATTTTCAACTAATACACGAAAGTGATTAAAAGCAGTGATGGCTTCACTTTTGTGTTTCAAAGGATACATCCAGGTAAACCGACTAAAGTCATCCAAAAAATGAATATAAAAGCGATGGCCATATGTGGATAGAATAGGGGATGGCCCCCACAGATCGGTATGGATTAAATTGAGAGGAGCCGAAGCCTGAGAGTGAGAGGAAGTAAATGGTTGCAACTTAGATTTGCCATATTGGCAAGCTTGACAAAAAACCATATCATTTCGTGTAACTTTAACATTACATTTATTCAAAATAGCTCGTAGCACATTAGGTCCTGGGTGGCCTAGTTTTTGATGCCATACAGACAACTTTGTTTTAGGATCTCCAGACGCATAGTGAACTTGAGCAGCAGAAAGGAAAGGAGGACCATCACTTTGAATTGGATACAGCCCCTGACTTGACGTCCCTTGCATTAGAATCTTGTTTGTCAACCGGTCCTTCACACAACAACCAAGATCAGTAAACTCAACAATAACTGGATTATCTTTCGTCAATTGAGAAATACTTAGCAGTTGTTTAATGGACGATGGTACTACTAGAACTTTGTTGAGACTTAAGTTAGATGGTAATTTCTTCGAACCAATAGCGTGAATCGAGGTTTTCTCACCAGTACAAGTGTGAATATGGCACTTACCAACCGGAGAAACTTGATCAAGATCATCGGTGTTGGGAGTCACGTGGTAATTGGCACCACTGTCCAGGTACCAAGAGGGATCAGAAATATCACCAACAGAGGCATAGTTAACCTCGCCTTCCTCATCATTCAAGTAGTAGCAGGTAGAAATTTCATGACCAGGTCGTTTACAGTAGTTGCAGAACCGACGTCATCTGGCCCGGCCACCACGAGCAGAGCGTCCTCGTCCCCTGAAACGTCCACCACGGGAGCCTCGATGACCATGGCCACCATCTTGGGTACTGTCATTGGGTGAGAAAAGATCGCTAACGCGAGTGTGATCCTCGTTGAGTGAAGTTTGCAGCAGGCTCGATGCTCAGAGTAGTAAACTAATTCAGTTGTTCGAGCCTGCTCTCAAAAGCAAGCAAATGAGCTTGGAATTCAACCCATGACAGTTGAGTTTGATCAAGCAATTTGACGACAATAGTGTTGTACTCAGCATCTAGACCGTTCAAAGTGTGGATAACAAGCTCATCGGGTGGAAGCGGAGCTCCGGCGAGAGTAAGCTAATCGGAGATAGACTTCATTTTGTTGAGGAATTCATCCATTTTCATGCCACCTTTTCGAGTGGCTTTGAAGTTTATTACCTTCAACAATCGAGTCCCACAGCAAATAATTAACCCGATCCAACTTGATCGAGCTTACTTGGTTAAACGAATGAAAAAGAGAGTTCTTTTAGAAACAGTAGTAACGGTAATGTTTGTGGGTGTGCCTGTGCCTGTAGAAGTTTCAGTCACCGGAGATGTCATAGAGCCGCCGTCACCATGGACTGAATGTCTCATGGTAATCGACACCAGGAGTTTGTTGGAAACCCTTGGCCACAAGTCTGGCCTTTCGCTTTTGAAGAGAACCGTCGGGATGGAATTTGTTTTTAAACACCCACAAGACGAGGCAGACATGATGATTAGTAATCAACCTAGCTCTGATACCAAGATAGAAATCAGAGAGCAAGATCGAATGCACTGAGATCCTCGCAAATTGGAGGCTCTGTATTGATGAATATATAGAGAGAATAAACCAATGGAAGTATTACACGTAGCACTAATGACAAGGTGCCTATAACAGAATTTACACAAAAAGAATCTTACTGAACTACTCCTCCTATTCCCTTATTATAAGCGCACCAACCACTAACATTTTTTTGTCCTTATTATAAGGCACCAACTTACTTTAACTAACTCATTTATTACTATTTTTCCATTATGCCCTCATTTTTAACTAACTCATTTAAACCTACATCATTAAAGTAAGGTTAAAGTTGGAAACATTTATTACTTTTGGACCTAATTAATGACTTAACTTCCATTCCTATTCACTTGAAAATGGGTAGTTGGTGCTTATAATAAGGACCGAAGGGAGTATATTCTAGACTATTCTATAATACATCAAATATGTCTATTATTTAATTACTCTTAACAGAAATGGATGGTGGTAGTTCTGGTATAGAACACAATGACTTTGTATTGATGCAATCTTTCTTTCTCATCACACATTTCTTTTTAACTTAATTTGCAGGAGTTATATGGAAGGGCGATAAATTAAAAGGAGGAGTCCCAGAAACTCTTGACATGCTTCGCTCAAAGTTTTGTTCCTGCTTACTATTTGTGGACAGTTACTTGCTTTTTTAAATTGTAAGCGTTTGATGTTCTTTGATTATTTGATTTCTCCCTCGTCTTAGTCACTGTTGCGTCAGTTTACGATAGCATCAAAAAAAAATTTTAAATTTGGGAATTTACAACTGTTGATAAACTTCTGAAGGGCAAACGATTAGTTTTCGTTACTAACAACTCTACCAAGTCAAGGAAACAATACGGTAAGAAGTTTGAGACTCTTGGCCTGAATGTTAGCGAGGTCAATTCATAGTTTTCGCTCTTCATTTTCTTGATTGGCACAGATGAATAATTATTAACCTTTATTACCGAATCGTTTCAGGAGGAAATTTTTGCATCATCTTTTGCAGCTGCTGCATATTTGAAATCCATTGATTTCCCGAAAGATAAAAAGGTACAAATCATTCGCAATCCTAACTATTCTTTGGGCCGATGTATGTTGGTGAATGCAAGGGACTGGTCATTGAGTTTTATTTAGGTTTATGTCATTGGAGAAGATGGCATCTTGAAGGAGCTTGAGCTTGCTGGTTATCAGTACCTTGGTGGGCCAGTATGTTCTCAGTTCTGCTACACAAATACTTGTTTCTTTTTATACTTTCAAATTTGGGTGATCACTCGGTTTTGTTCTATTTTACATGCAAAAGACTTGCTTTTATTTGTTGTTGTTACTATTACTATTATTATTGAAAATCAAGTTTAACTAATTTGCACAACATATTACAGTATCGTCTGATGCCATGGGCAGAGGAGTTTCCGATGGAGTTTATTTAAGGTTTAAGAATTGGAGATTACTTAAGAATCTAATAAAATGTGAGTGCATATAAAAACTAAGGAAAAACAAGCCAATACAATAAGTAGATTATGTTTTAACTACAAAAAATGCATTAATATTATCTACAATTTTATGGCTATGCCAGACGTTTAAAATCTCATTTCCCAACAGTTAACAGTATGTGCAAATCTGTTGTAGTCCAGATGCGTGTATTCAGAATATGTTGAGGGATTCACACTTCATTAGGATGTTTTTAGTTATGTCATTTGTGATACATAAATTAGATATGGAGTCGTTGTACATTATACTCTCTCATCCCTTACATGTGTTGTTCATTTAGGAAGATGGAGCCAAAAAGATAGAGTTGAAGCCAGGATTTTTAATGGAGCATGATAAGGATGTAAGATACTAGGATCTTCAAACTTTATTAGCCATCAAAAGTTGTTATTGGTAATTCAGTATGCATTATCTTACCTTGTTCTTAAGTAGTGTGCCTTTTTTTTTTTCCTTTGTCCTCATCTAAGAAGTGTCTTCATTATTAGGTTGGAGCTGTTGTTGTTGGATTTGTTGTTGGATTCGATCGCTACTTCAACTACTGCAAAATCCAGTAAGATATCAAATACTAACACATGCACACATGACAAGTTCATTTTTACACTCAAGTTACTGATATGACTACTACTTTTTTATGGAAGAAAAAAGTCATCATGGTTGGCATTAATATACTTTTATAATTCCATTCCATAGAAAGGACTATAGGATAGGTTTTTCCTTATAAAAGGGAGGCATTTTTGTGTCTGTACTTTGTATGTATGTACAAGAACCTTTGTCTCTGCAAACATAGTTTGTAAACAATACATGATACAAGGCATTAGTGACTGTGTTAGTTTCTTATATTACTTGTTGCTAGTAGTTGGAAGCAACAATCAATAATCACCTTACAGTGTTTAGTTGGAGCTTGTTTGAGAGGAGGGGACCACCAGCATCTGAAGCATATATTGAAGTAAAAGCAGGTGGCCCAACATTGAAGTGGGTAGTATTATCCTAGTAGTTGATGCTAATATCATTTTTCATTTTTATTATTTTTATCTCCCTCGAAGAAGCCATAATTTAATACTAGTACATGTTAGTATCTCCTTTGTTACTACTCCATGTTCTATTTTGCACTAAATGATAATAATAAGTTATTCATTAGAGAAAAAGTAGTAATATCCTATTAGTTGATGCTAATATCATTTTGGACTCTCATAAATCCTCCGATTGAAGTGAGGTAGTGTCACAAAACTGCATCCTCGCCTAAAAAAAATGGTCCAAAGCTCTTCAATGAATTTGTACCATGATTCAGATTTATTTTTAATTTTTAATAGCATGATAATGTGCTACGCCGGGGAAAAGCACCAACGTAGCAATTTTTACTAAAAATTGTACCCATTTAAAGCAGATAGAAATTTATTTTTACCGAAATAAGGCAGTTAGTGGTGTCGCGTCAGGCGACGCCACTAGTGGTGTAGAGGGCCTTAACATCACTCAACAAAACGTACTGAATTTGCTGAACATGACGCCACTACTTGATTAATGGCGTCATGTTTCATGGCGCCACTACTTTGGTGAGTGGCGTCATAGTACATGACACCACTCACAAAAGTTTTTTTTTTTTTTAACAAAAATAATGAGAACAGGTGAAATGACGCGTAGTGTGGGGCCTGGTCAGAGTGTTGTGGAAGAATGTGAGTTATTGGGAAGGAACATGAGTTACTAGGAAAGTGAGGTGTGAATGTACTATGATTGTTTGGGATAGAAATTGTTTATTTATATAAATTTATCTCCACATATCCTAAATTATGATTTAAAAATTATTTTTTAATGTTCTAATATATGTCAAATTAGCACAATGTTGTGGGTAGTGGGACTTCCACTCCAAATGTAAAACGTCCTTTGACAACTTATTCCCAATATCTTTTTTTTTTTTTAATTAAGGTGGACAAATTTAACGAAAAAGTAAATCTTGAAAATATATTCTTAAGATCAAACAAGTAATGAGAGGGATTTTTCCAAAGTAGTGGCGCCATGAAACATGACGTCACTAATCAAGTAGTGCACTCAAAGAAATTCAGACGTTTTGCCGAGTGGCGTCAAGGCCCTCTACGCCACTAGTGGCGTCGCGTCTGCCTTATTTCGGTAAAAAAAAATTCATATGCTTTAATTGGATACAATTTTTAGTAAAAGTTGCTACATTGGTGCTTTTTCCTATTACGCTGTGAACTTTTGGGTTGATCTTGATGGAGCACTAAGAAATCGGCAATGAAGAGATCCAGATACCACTCTTCTTATCGAATGAAAACACAGAATTTGACAAAATCTGAAAGCAAAGTCTACAACTATATTTGAATTGCTTACATCCTTAAGATACTTGTAAAGTCATACAAATATGGTACTTCGAATAATGTCCATAAAGCATGCTAGCAACTACAAATATGCATTACTTTTTTCACATAATTGAAAATACTCTTTGTAACCAGCAAAAGCCATACTCAATTTCCAATTTCTCCTCATGCTTCTCCTTTCCCACATTTGAGACTTCACCTCTAAGAATGCGATTCTCAAACAAAGTGAGGAGTGACAGAAGAAGAAGAAGAAGAACCAAAAACAAATACTCTCAATTATAATGATAACCTGCTAATCACTCCACTAAAATTACTAGATATTCTGAATCATAAGCTGCTGAGAATCAGAGAAATTGGTACATTTGTGAACATTCACAGCACTGAAGAAGAAGAAGAAGAAGAACCAAAAACAAATACTCTCAATTATAATGATAACCTGCTAATCACTCCACTGAAATTGCAAGATATTCTGAATCATAAGCTGCTGAGAATCAGAGAAATTGGTACATTTGTGAACATTCACAGCACTACCAAGTTGGCCATTACTCAAAAAGTTGAAATGATACTGTATTGCCCTGCATATCTTATCACCAGCTTCACCCTCGTTCAGATATAAAACCAGTAGATCAAGTTTTGCTTTGGTAGCATCCAATTGTACTCATCCTTTGTGCTGCTAATCAAAGTTGCACAACAAGATTAAGTTAAATGAGGGCAATAATTTTAGCTCAACAGAATTCAAATTCACTTGGAAAAGAAGTGTTAATATAAAAGACGTGGGCAATTTCACATACATTGAAAAGAATATGCATAAAGGTATTCTTTTGACAAATTATGGGAAAGAGAAAATTTAGGGAAAGGGCAAAACCTTACTAGTAGACTGCAAAGGGTCCTTTTCTTTTATCTTGCTTATAAATTTGAGTTGCAAGGGTGACATATGAAGCTATCGCAAGATTTCTTGGATTTAGCAGTAGCCAACCCCAACTCCAACTCCAAGTCCAATTCCAATCCCAATCCCAGGGGAGTGGATTGAGAGAAACCAGAATTCTTGAGTTTCTTTGTGGGAGGGAGAAGATCTTCCACACAGATATCTGCAACCCTCTTCTTTTCCCTCTCCATTTCCATTTGCTCAACACAAGATTTCTTGGATTTAGCAGTAGCCAACCCCAACCCCAACTCCAATTCCAATCCCAGGTGAGTGGATTGAGAGACACCAAAATTCTTTAGTTTCTCTGTGGGAGGGAGAAGATCTTCCACACAGATATCTGCAACCTTCTTGCACTTAACAAATTTCTCACATTCTGAGACATACACTGGCCGCACCCCGCATTCTTTGATCATTACCTCGCTAGACACATAATCATCATCATCATTATCATCATCGTCATCATCATCATCTTCTTTCCCAAGCTTTTCCACAGTGAATTCAAAGCGAAGCTTTCTGTTAGCGAACAACTGTTGATGTGAACAACTGTTAGCGAACAACTTTTGATTTCCTCTCCTAATATCATCCATCATCCGTCCATCGCACCATTCACTTCTCCAGGCATCATTAAATATATAAACATGATCTGATTTCATCCATGAAACATCCAACTCTTCATATGAAGAAGCCACCTCAATATCTTCCAAGTAGCATTTGCATGAAATATCCAAAAAAAATTCTGATTCCGAACCAAATACAATGCAGAAGAAGAAATCCACCAAGTCTGAAATTTGAGGGAGTTCAACTACCACGGAGCTTTGTGCTGCCCTGTAATTGAACCACTTTGGTACTTTGCTTCCAGGGACTATAATCGAATAATTATCATCCATGTCCTCCATATTTTCATTGGGTGCAAGATGAATTAAACAAGAGGCAGCCTCTATGATATTGTGAAGTGATTGTTCATTCAATTGCATGCAATCCATGAATGAGAAATTTTTTGAGCCACCACTTAATTCTCTCCAAGTTGGCACAATTTCCAATGATTCACAAGAACTAGCATTTAGGGTTGAAATGGATGGTGGTAGTTCTGGTAAAGAGCGGAGCCTCCTACAACCCTTTAAGATAAGATGTTCCAATCCTAAAAGATGTTTAGTATTATCGGGGAAATCAACTATGTTACAACAACCGTTCAATTCCACTGTTCTTAAAGACAACATGCCATCAAAGAAGTCATGTAGCTTCGAATCATCAATACATTCACAGTTGAAAAGCTCAAAACTCGTCAAACTTGTCAAGCAAGATAATTGGTTTGGAAGGCCCACAAGTCTTGCACCATTAAGATAGAGGACTTCCAATTTAATTGAACGACCAACAGCCGAGTGCAAGATTTCAATTCCTGTGAAATTTATAGTCAAGAATCTCAGTTCGTCTGATGACAGTGAGAACTCCTTGAGATTCGGGCAAAACATCACATTAATTTTTTGTAGAGATGTCAAATGAACCTCACTTTTCAGACTCCTAAGTTTCTCGCACCCAGATAAGTCCAACTCAACAAGCGAGTGGAGAGACAAAATTGAGGAATGAACATAGCACAAACTTTTGCATCCACTAAGTTGTACTACTTTGAGATTCAAGCATTTAGAGAGATCCGGTAGCTCCTGTAGCTGTGTAGAACCACTAAGGTCTATCTCTCGTAAGCTCGCTACATCCTATAACAACATATATAACACCTAAGGTTCAAATGAGATCATCAAGAAGTTCATATGAATGAAAAACATGAAGCACAAATAAGTTCATACATACCTGCACTCCGTTCCAAAGCTTTTGAAGATGGCTATTGGGCATGTAGAGCTTAGAAAGTTTTTTAGCACAAAAAGTGGACGGCAGAGATTTAAGTGGGAATCTATACCACTCTAGATAGCTCAATTTGTTAGGAAGAAATTCGAGACCATTTGGAAGGTGCACATGACTTGGGCCATGGTTGAAACTAGAATGAAATTTGAGATATCTTAATTTCAGCATCTTCTTGAAAACATCAGCTTCCAAATGTATATCTCTAATTTCAGAAACATCCAACTTTATGCCTTCAACTTTGTTTGATCCCTTAAAAAAAAAAAAAGTAAATAAATCATGTCATATTACATTCATGTTACTCATCAAGTTATGTATGGTATAAAAAAAATGGATTTCTTACCTCATTATTATCCAAAACATCATAGATTTCGGCATAATCCCATAATCGGCTACGTCTTCCAGGTTCATCAATCGATTCTTCACGAACTATTTGTAAACCCATCTCTTGTATCAAATCATGCATTTCTATATGCCAACCATCATCAACATTTATGAGAGTCCTATCAAGAAGTATTCCTACACCAATAGCTCCATGGAAGCCAAAGCTATCTAACAAGTTGATGACAAATTCTTTCCACTCTCCCTTGAAAAAGCAAGCAATGTCTAGAAATATTCTCTTCTCTTCATGATCCAATCCGTCATAACTCAATCTTAACACCTTTTGAATATCTTTATGGGGACTGTTCTCAAGTTTTCTTAAAGCACTCTCCCATTCGACTTCACTTCTGCCACGAAGATATGATCCCAGAACTTTTAAAGCCAATGGAATTCTGTTTGCATAAACAACCGCCCTTTCTGTTAGATGCTCGTATCCCATTCTAGGCCTGTCAGTGTTGAAGGCATTTAAGTGGAAAAGTTTATAGGAGTGATCCAACTCTAATTCCTTAACCTTATATATTTCATCAACTCCTTTGCTAATCAGCACGTGCTTATCCCTTGTAGTGATGAGAATTGTACTTCCTGGACCAAAGCAATGAGGTTCTCCAACCAAATATTCTAATTGCTCGACAGTACTAATATCATCAAGAACAACAAAAACTTTCATACGACTGAGTCTAGACTCAAGAAAAGTGGTTGAAGTATTCATACAAATATCTTCATTCAATAGACAAGAGAGAAATTTCTGGCGTAATTCATCAAGTCCATTTCCAGACTTTTCCCTTACATTTTCCAAGAAGCAAGAACCTTCGTAACGGGAAGAATATTTAAAAAATATAGTTTTGGTAATGGTTGATTTGCCGATGCCCCCCATGCCCCATATTCCAATGGTTTTAGCACGTCCCAACAATGATTCAATCTCTGCACAATTGTCATCAATACCTACAAGTCCTTTTAACTGAGCAGGTGGATACAAATGATCTAATCTGAGCCGTATATCTTCGACAATCTTTTGAATAAATTCAGATTCATTACTGAGATACATGAAAAAAGGGGAAAAAAGGAAAACATAATTAAGCAAAATAAAACAAAAGTTGATTTAGGGAAGAGAAAGATAAATAATAAATAAATAGATGATAAATTGAATAGAGTATATATTTATTCCACCCACACGAGGAAGACAAAAATATTTGTCATAAATTGACTAGAATGTCTTAATTATTTGGTCCATCATACAAATCAAAGACAAAGCATCTCTCAACAATAATTCAATCTCTGCGCAGTTAGCATCAGTACCCACCAGTCCTTTTAATTCGGCAGGTGGGTACTTGTAGTTCAATTCCTGCAATATGTCTTCGACAATCTTTTGAATAATTTCAGATTCGTCCCTAACATATGAAAAATTTAAAAAGGAAAAAGGAAAAGCTAAGCAAAAAATAAAAAATAATAATGAAAGATAAAAGATAAATGATAAAACAGGGGATAATAAATTGAAACCAGTTTATATAAATTTATAATTTTTTCCCAACGTATCCTCGTGATTGCAAATTCCAAAGGGGGGGTTTCATCAATATGATAATGATCTAAGGGTGTACAATTTATTAAAAATAACTAATATAAATGATTTTCTTACTATTCATAATTAGTTACTAACTCTTATATTTAGTAACAGGACTCGATCGGGGAGTACTTGAACAAATTAAAGGATAAATTGAATAGAGTATATATATTAAGAAGACATAAAAGTATTTATCAGAAATTGACCTGATGTCTTATTTGATCATCATGTAAAAAACTGCCAACCCCATCATTTGTGAGTAGAAGAAAATTAATGAATTTATTACCTGAATGTGTGAGAGTCATATCTCTCATATCCAGCTAAGCCTGCAGTTTCATGAAGAGCTTGCTTCCACATTTGTATCTTAGGTTCCGCAAACTTGTGGTGGTCTCTCTCATATTTCTCAAATGCTTGCTTGTAATTCCCAGTCTGATTGCGTACATGAGTTGGCTCAACTTTATAGAAGACAGGAACGACAATCTGTCCTTGAACACTTTTGCAATGGAGTATATGGGTGAGCTCATCCAAGCACCATCTTGAAGAAGCATAATTTTCAGAGAAGACCACCACAGATATATATGAATCCTGGATAGCTTGCCGAAGTGATTGTAAGATGTCATCTCCTCTGCGGAGTTGGTAGTCTATGCAGGTTTTGATGTGTTTTCTTTGGAAAGCGTCATAAAGATGGCTAGTGAAGTTGGAGCGAGATTGAGCAGATGAAGAGGATGAAGCAGCAACAAGAGCCATATCTTTGAGATCACTGTGTTGTATTGAGAACTTTGAAAATGAATGAGAGATGGAGTATCAGAAGCTGCAGATATACAAGTGAAAGAAGATAAAGCCCACGCGGTATGTTTGCTGACTTTTGAGAGGCCTCGCAATTTCCTTGAATGATGGGATGCAATTTCCAGGAAGGAGAGGATTGATAGTCTTTATCATCAAAAGAGTGTAACTCTATGTCTTGTTAGTAAAAAAATATATAGCATTTATAAGATAAATAAGAGTATTTATAAGATAAATAAAGGGATTTAAAAGAACCTTAAAACATTTTATCTATTAACAAAACAAATATGAAAAATTCACAAAATAAATATGGACATTTACGAAACAAATACGTATATTTATAAGACAAATAAATGAATTAAAAAGAACACAGGAGTTAAAAACATTTTGGTCACCAAAATGCGTCTTAGTAAGCGCGGTGGCGTGGGAGATTTTAGCCTCCCTCCCCCATCTGGGTTTGACCCCGCCCCTTTATGTATAGAAAATCACAAGATAAATATGAGTATTTACAAAATAAATAAGACAATTTACAAAACAAATAAAGTAAGGACATCATTGTTTCAGAAAGTTTCAGGGTTAACTGAAATTAATTTGTTAGAGAAGGGCAAAGTGAAGTTTTCTCATAATTAAATTGAAAAATGATTTATCCACTTATGTTCACACTGCGAGGACCGAGGGTGAAAGTTTCCAAATTGAAAGGGGGAGCCCACACGGTTTGACTTTATTATTTAATTACGACTTGGGAGTCCTTCAGACCCAAAAAAAAAAAAGACTCGAAAGTTAAGAAGAGAGGTTTATGCTTTATACGGTATATGAAATGACCCATAAAACTAATCAAGAACACAAGATTTATATGCATAGAAACATTTTTTTTAACATTATTACAAGATGCCAAAATATAAAAGAACTCAAGAAGGTCTACATTTATACCAGCTTTGATCTCTGCTTTCGTTGATTAGTAACGCTTGCAAGTTAAAGCTTCCTATAAACAGGTTTCAAATTAAAATCAATATCAAATTCTCCTCATGCCTCTCTTTTCTCTTATTTGAGACTTCCACCTATAAAAGGTTGAACCCTAATAAACAAAGTGACATTAGAAAAAAAAGGATAATGGTTTTATTTGCCCCAGAAGTTTTGGTTGAGGAGCACTGGGTGGATAAAAGTTTTTTTTTTACCATAATTGCCATGAAAGTTAACACAACATAGCAATTTTTCCCTCCGTTAAGTTTAACTGAGTGCACACGTGGTATGTCACCTCATCAATTAAATAAGAGTTAAAAATCATTTTTGTTTTGGAAGTCTTCGTTGAGGAGCAATTTTGTCCCGAAAGTTTACAAAACGTAACAATTTTATCATGTCCTCAATATTAAATTTGATTATTAAATCAATCAAAAAACACACACGCCATAAATGCGGCAAAGGTCCAACATGAAGTTAGAGAGAGATCCTTAAAACGTTGAAATTCGGGACACCGAAAATTTGTGAGGTCCACACGGTTTAACTTTATTATTTATGACTTGGGAATCTTTGAGACAAAAATAAAAATAAAGAGAGAGAGAGAGAGAGAGACTCCAAAGTTAAGAAGAGAGGCTTATACTTTATACGGTACAAACTTCAATTTATTCAATTAAGAAGCTACAGAGAGATTTCCATTTTCCTCCCGATTAATTGCCCCACCCTCCAAGAATAAATCCAAACTAAGAAATAATTTCTTAGAAAAACATTGATAATGCATTTATTTATGAATGATATGTTGTGATTTTTTTTTTATCCCACCATGTATATTAGATAAGCCTTACTTCAAATTTCTTTAATTTTTTAAAATTGGTTTTGGAGGAATAAAATAAAGACAATAAGCAGGTATTTCTAATTTCAATACATGATATTTAAGCTCCATGATTATGAAACCCATACCGGACCAGTCGGTTGGGATCGAAACCGACGAATCCACTGTAAAACCGGAGCTGTATATTATAAAAATCAAAGTCAAAGTCAATTTTTTAAATAAAAATAAAAATAAAAGGTACATGAAAAAGAGAAAGAGAGAAAGATGTGAACAGCGGTGGAATTTGGGGTAGGATAGGCCCCACCCCTCTAAAATTTATGGGTAAGAATAAGAACTAAGAAATAACAATTTATTTTTATAAAAAAATTAAAATTAAATAGTCCATACTAGTATATTATGTTATATTTTGGCACCTCGGTGACGGTGTTGATGCTGGGTCCGGTTTCTCTGCTTGGCGTGTTTAAAGTTGTCCTCATAAATCGTCGCCGATCGCGGACGTCGAAAATCTTGATCTAAGGGTCAATCATTTTCCCAAAAATCGCAGCGGCCTCAAAATCGCATACGATTTTGAGAAAATGATCTGATCCTTGGATCAAGATTTCAACGGCCGATCGGGACGATGAGGGATGGGCAAAACAACGCTTATGAGAGTATCTGCTTCCGCTGCAGGAGGCAAGTAACCATTTCACGCCAATGAAAAATGACCGTGTGAGATAAAACAGCCATTCAAACATTTTCTCTCAACAAATTCAAAACATGAGATCGGCATCTTCCGGATATATTAGGTGCTCATCTCTTATATACATTTTATGTGCTCTTCCCTCAATCTATTAGAAGGAGGAGCACCTTTTATTTTATTTTTTTATTAATTTATATGTTATCTTTTAAAATATTTTTTGTATCAAGTATTTCACATTAATTAGTTTAGGATACTTGGTGTTACGACAAATATTTTTGAATGCAAGATTGAAAAAAAAATTAATATAAAATACTGGATGAAAAAAATATTTCATAAATCAGTATATAATTTAATCTAAATAAAAAAATATAAAAAAAAATTAAGAAAATCTGTTTATCCCTCTATTAGTGGGCAGGAGGGGGGCTAGGGTGGACCCCGCCCCCTAAAATTTTATATATATATATATATATATATATATATATTATAAGGAGTATCTCTGTTTTAATAGTAGAAAACAGAGTTATTTTGAGGATAGGTGGTATTGATGGGAAATGGTGAGGGAAAGAAAGCGATTTCGCTGAAAGAAGAGGGAAATGGTGATGGGAAATGGACGGTAAATATGTTTTAGAGGTGGATCAATACGATGTCAGTGCTTATTTAATGGCAAGAACTAAGGGAGCTAACTGTGGTTATTGATAGCTACAGACTAATTAGACTTATACTCACTTTCACTTTCAGTTTCTACCTCAACTACTTAAATATCTTTATCTGTTATAAAGATAATAAAAAACAAGCTTCCAAATATAATGGAAGATAAATTTCTTGATGATTATTTGATTATATATATTGAAAAAGAAATTGTTTTGAGTTTTAACACGGATTTAATTATAGATGAGTTTAACAATATGAAAACAAGTAGAGTAAGAGTGAAGTGATCTTAATTTTTGTAATAGAATTCTTTCAATTTTTTCTATATTAGGTCATTTCAAGTATTTTTATTTATTACCACTCTGGTATTATTTATAAGTCCAATTTGATCAAATCTCACATACAAAAGAGAGGTAGTTGATTCAATGATTATGAGGGTAATTTTATTACCACTCTGGTCTTACTTATAAATAGGACCAATTTTTTTGGTCAAAGTGGACTTTAAAATAAGATCAGAATGATATATGGTATCTTTTATTTTTGCCCCCTTATTAAAAATCCTGGCTCCGCTGCTGTTAGAGGGATAAACACATTTAAGGGGCACAAAAGATATTGAGAAAATCACTTTCAGGGCCCATTTTGGAGAAGAACCTCAAAAAGCGCCGAGTCGACAATCCCGCAAAAAGCTACCAGACCTTATGGATTTTCATAAACTGCGTGAGTTGTTAACATTTGATATAGTTGTTAACGGGTAGGTCATTAACAACTAAATCGACCATTAACAACAATTTTCTAACAACTAAATCAACCCCCGTTAACAATTATATTAAGCATTCCCATTAACAACTCCCTAAGATTCTGACAATCCTAGAAAAAGCCCTGGAGCCTTTTCTGGGATTGTCATATTTTAAGGGCATTTTTTAGGGTTTTTTCTCCAAATAAGGTCTGAAAGTGATTTTCTCAAAGATATTTGCACCAAACCTAATGTGAATTGGGGTTTGGATGGATGATGAAGATGAGGATGAGGGACCCAATTCACGTGCCTCATCAACTGTTATAAAAGGACGTGAGGGAGCAAAGCTCATTTATTTTTTTGAATCAACAAGACAAGAGTTACCTCTTGGGATGTGTCATAAACACAATACACAATACAAAATACAACATTATGAAATTAGCCTAAATCGACTAACATTTGATCCAAACAATAAGATGGCGGAATTTGAATAAGTTCAACTCAAATGTTGGCATCACATGCCATTTTGGCCGAAAAAGTCTACACATTTCAAGATCTCTCTCTATTGGAATGAATTATTTCTATATCCCAAATTCAAAAATCAACGATCTAATCTCGAAATCTCTTGGCCAAAGGATGATATGGTCTATATTCGATGTCGATGATCGAATAAATTTCAGTAGAATCTGAGTACAACTTAATTTTTGTGAAACCAAGTTACCTACAAATCAGCATGACAGCTTTAATTACTTGTAGTTCTGTTACCGTAATTGAAGAGAAGCCAATTTTCTGTTGAAATCCTACTATCCACGCTATGAGAAGCAGAGAAGGACTGAAGGAGCAGACTGTGTTATAAAAGGACGTGAAGGAGCCCACGCGGCTTCTTTCAATAAGTTTAGCAATTTCCTCCAAGCTAGAAAGGAAACTTCTCTTTTCAAGTCACACATAAAGCTCGTTGGACTGTTATAACATATGCAAATCTTAATTATGCAACGTTTTGGATTTTCCTGTAAATAACATCAAGCTAGATTCATGTTAGAGAATGAAATTATATTTGAAATAATATAAAAATGGCCTTGTAAAATGATATCAATGGCATTGTAGTTTAATGGAATGAATATTTCCTTATAAGTAGAAAGCACAAATTTAATCCCACTTGGAGATTTTAAGATAAATATAAAAATTTACAAGATAAATATGAGTATTTACAAAATAAATAAGACAATCTACAAAACAAATAAAGTTAGGGCATTATTATTTTTCACTTATAAAAATTAATTTCATTTGAAACAGAGACGCATTGATGTTTCAGAAAGTTTTGGGGGTGGGTGGAATTAATTTGTTATAGATGGGGGCTAACTGAAATTTTTGCTTAATTAAATTGAAAAATGATTAGTCCACTTATGCTCACCCTTCCAAATTGACCAGCAGTCAAAAAAAGAAAGGGGGAGCCCACACGGTTTAACTTTATTATTTAATCATGACTTGGGAGTTGTTGGGAGCTAGGTGCACATTAAGGATTTGTTTGGTTTGGGGGAAGGGAGGGAGGGGAGGGGAGGGAAAATAGAGGAAAAAATTTAAAGGAGAGAAAAATTTTTGTGGACCCCACTACAAATAACTTTTTTCTCCCTCCATTTTCTCTCCCCTCCCCTCCCCCCAAACCACGATAGCCTAAATGCTTCTATCCCTTATATGTCCATGTCCATCCCTCTAATCGGAAGGATGAGGCATTTTTTTAAAATTATTATTTTATGTATTTAAATTTATATTATATACTATTTTCTGGAAGAAGAAAAAAAATTGCACAAAGTATCTTTAATTAGTTTCCAGGATGATGCTAGTATTATCGAACAAACATTTCTGAATTTAGAAAATGAGGGCTGAAAACTAATTAACTTGAGATATTAAGTGTAAATTTTTTCTTCCAAAAAACAATATATAATATAAATCTAAATATATAAAATAATAATTAAAAAATGCCTCATCCATCTAATTAGAGGGATAGACATATAAGAGGCACATAAGGTGAGAAGCACCTAATATGCACCCGTTCAAAGTTCAGACAAAAAAAAAAGCAAAAACACTTGAAAGTTAAGAAGAGAGGTTTATACTTTATACAGTGCAAACTTCAATTTGTTCAATTAAGAAACTGATTGGCATACTTAAGACGTCGGCGAATTCTAAAAAGAGGTTGGCATGCGCGATCTTAGTCTTGGGGTATGATGTCTACCCCACTAAAACTTTTTCTTTTACCGAAAAAAATTCGGAAACTACAACGAGATTTCCATTTTCCTCCGGTTTAATTCCCACACCCTACAACAATAAATCCAAACTAAGAAAGAATTTCTTAGAAAAATATTCATAATGCATTTATTTATGAATGATATGTTGTGATTTTTTTTTATCCCACCATGTATATTAGATGAGCCTTACTTGAAATTTGTGTAATTTTTTAAAATTAGTTTTGCAGGAATAAAATAAATACAATAAGACAGGTATTTCGAATTTCAATACATGTTATTTAAGGTCTTTAGCCCATAACAATAGATTGGTGAGCCCATTTCAATAGGTCTTTTTTTAACCTGAACTATTTTTTTTTTTCCTGGTGACATACATATAATATAGGGTTAAGGAAAAAATGAAAAATACACACGAACTTTTTCTCCAGGGAGCCTAACACCACGAGCTTTTTTCTGGAGCAAAAGTACACACGTGGTTAGTTTTGGGAGCAAAAATACCACTGGCGGTTAGTTAACCGTCAACTTGGATGGAACGCCGACGCCGATTTATCTTGACCGACACGCTGACGTGGAATAAAACAAATAAAAAAATAAGGAAAAAATTCAAAAAAATTAGAAAAAAATTAAAATACCCCCGCCAGTGGGTCCCACCACCGACAACTTAAATCACCACATTAACAACTAAATCACTCGTATTAACAACAATATTTTAACAACTAAATCACCACATTAACAACAATATCAAATTAGGTTAACAACAACTATATCAACCCCAATAACAACTAACGAGATCAAAATCCCAGAAAGGCCCCGGGGCCTTTTTTGGGATTTTCTAATCTTGGGGCCTTTTTGGGATTTTTTCTCCAAAAAGGGCCCCAAGTAGATTTTCCCCTAGAATCAAATAAAAATAAACTTTAAGAGAGCACTTTTGAATAAAAAAAAAATACTAAAGCGAAATGATAAGGAAATAACCCAATTATCCTTTATATATATATATATATATATATATATATATATATATATATATATATATATATATATTACCCCACCGGAACCACCCCTACCGGCTGCGAGCCATAAGTCATTGAAGCTCTGACAGGAATATTCTGATGCGAAGGTATATTCTATAGGAAATACCAAGGGTGGGATTTAAACCCCCACTACTTGTTTGCAAAAAAACGTTAGACCACTGATAATTTACACTTATTTATACTTCTTGATTAATATTTTAGGTTTATTTAGTTCGTAACTAATGGGTTTTGGAGCTTAATTGGACTTTAGACTTTTAATTAGATTTAGTTTGTTTTTATATTAAAGCTTTAGATTTACAATGTTTGAGTATTTTCACCATAACTTTTGCTCTAGGTATCTGATTAACCTCATTATTATCTCATTTTTTAGATGATTCAGAGAACTGCAAATTATTTGAAGACTTGAAAGTCAAATTCGGACAAGAAGATGGTCAAAATTGGAGTCAAAATTAGACACGAAATTTTAAAGTTTTATTTAATTAATTGTATTTTCCTTTTTATCGGAAGAATCAAGAGAAAAAAATATAGAAAATTACAATTGACGGTTAAGTTCAACATCAAAATGTAATATGTGAGGAAAAATCCTGATCAGCTGTATCAAAAAAAAAATATATATATATATATATATATAATGAGATGGTAGTTGCATGTGGAATGCTTCAATGTGTTTGTGGATAAAGTTAATAAAGGTAGCTCATTTTATTGCTTTGCAAAGATCCTTTTATTGTTGTTCACTTGTCACAGGCTTTTATGGATAACGGCGTCAGTGGTGGAACAAAATTTTTTTTAAGCGCCAAAAATAAATATATTGAACTACTCCCTTTAGTTATTATATTAAAGACCAATTAACAAGATATTTGATCCTTTTTATAAAGCGATTCTTGTTTTCGAATAGCATTAAATATTTTTATGTATACCCAAAAAAGAGTAATAATTAATATGATATTAGATTTTAGTATAATTAATAGGGATAATATTAAAAATTACTTAAATTTTAGGACAAATTTAATGACTTTAACTGTTTTTATTGATTTGTGAAAATTGTTAGTTGGTTCCTTAAATAAGGATCAGAGGAATATTTACTAAATAAGTATCAAATAACCTCAAAATACAAATAAATAATAACTGATAATTTTAAATCAAAACAATATGTAAGATGATACTAACTTTTTTGGTATCTCAAACAAGAATTTTACTTTCTTCTCACACAAAATTTTGCGATGAGTAATGAAACAAACATTATCTTTACAAAGAAGATAAAAAATTAGCTGGGGTCAAATTTGTGGCCAAATAAAATATCATATAATAAATACATATATATTCTCACAAATTTTATAAGATCAGTCGGTGGCCATCAAAGAGTTCCGCCACTGAATGGCGTCAACCTCCAATGCTATCCTCTGTCTAAAATAACAAAAAAAGTGAGATAAAATAGGAAAAGTTACATTCTCGGTCAATATGATGACCAGCTAATCACAACATTAAGAAAGTATATATGCTATAAAATCCAGCAGAGGAGAGACCTCGTTGAAGTAAAAGAAATTGAAAGAACAGAGTTAGGCATACAATGTAGTTGCCTATTCAATTTGTGCATTGCATTTTTTGCATATTATAAATATACTTCCTCTTCATCAAAATCTACAGTTTTGAAGCCAAGTGACTGATGACCATATGAAGACAGCCTATTTTTAATTTAGTCTGTCAACTAATACAAAATTGAACAAATTAAAGGGAAGAAAATGAATAAGGGAAAATTCCAAATAAATACCTTTTGAATTTGTAAAACTCCCAGAAGTCTGTCGAATTTGTAAAAAAACTGAGAAGTATCAAGGACCTATGATGGATATGCAAATTCGGGTGAAACTACCCTTTTGCCCTTAGTTTTAAATAAATAAATAAAAATTAAAACACCCTCCTCCCTCCCCACCGCCGGCTGGGGGTACACCCCGCATTATTGCACATGAAGGAACAATGATGCAACACACTTACACTTCTTCTAATGCAAAACGATTTGGGGGAGGGTTACAGATAAGAGAGGAAGAGATAGCGTAATACAGAAACATGCTTGCTATTGAATATAAAGTAAACAATAAAATAACATATAAAATGTAGCCATTTTCTATTTCTTTGTAAGTTTCTCTCAAAATGTGTTAATTCTCATGTTCCATCATTTCTTCCCTGCTTAATGAAATTCTAATATGACAAGTAAAGTTGATGACATAATTCCAACGAAACACAATGCAGGGAATTCCTTCCGTTTGGTAACCCCGCGTTTGAAGAATAGCTTTTGGGATTTACAAGGTGTTATGGACCGAGATAAATGGGCCTCGGAAGATGAGGCCCATTGATGTGCACTTATCGGGACAGGACCCATGATCCCACGATCTCACGATCCCACGATCTTTATCATCATGGATATTGGAAAGGAGAACAGGCCGAGTGGAAGGGCGGACATGCCACCAACCAACTGTCAGGTTTTTCCCTCTATAAATAGGAAGGATTCAACATGTGCATGGTACACACATTCTCTCTCAACCTCTTTACCATATTGCATACACAGAGCACACACCCCACGCCTTTGGGTGAAAACCCTTGTGTTCAAGCTCTGTGATCTCCTATCTATCTAGGTATCTCATCCATAGATATCTAAGAGAAGACTAAAGATCCTACATCAACTTACTAGCTTATCTAAGGCTCGACATTTGTGTTCTACACAGAACATTGGCGCCGACCGTGGGGACCGTAAATTTCGAATCCCACATAGAAAAACCAAGAGTTTAACTAGGAGAATGGCGAACACTAGAAGAAGAAATGTGGAAACTCGGCAGGATCAGATGCCAAAAGAAGCAAGGCAACATCTCCAGGAGCAAACATCTCATCAGGAAGGTTCTACCAACCCGGAATCAGGAAATGTGATGGTAGAGACCGAATTTGAGACATCAGACACGGCAAATTCTCCTCCTCCCGACAATGTCATCATCCAGCAAATTAACCCGCAGACTCTACCACAACAAGAGTTCCAGACGGTAGACACCGACATTCGCATTATGCAAACCACACTCGGTTCCATGTATAATCGGATGGGGGAAATGGAAATCTGTAATCGCCTACAGCGTGAGGAGGATGTCCGAGCATTCAGGGAGGAGTTGGATAGTCGAAATGAAGAGTGGAAGCGAATGTTCGAGCGACATTTCGGATATGCAGAAAACCATACTCGGATCCGGGTAAAAATGTTGTCGGCCATAGCCGGATGAGGTTTCCATATCTCAGAAGGCGGGAACTTCACAGGCACAACAAAGAGAAGAAACCATACTCGGAGAAGATCAAGAACAACTCATCAAGGAGCGGTCGCGGAAGATACGAGCTTTGCAGGAACATATCGAATTCCTGAGACAGCTCGGAGGGAACCCAATTGAGCATGATCAGGAAGTGAGTTCTCAGGCAAACATTGACAAAGAAGGACGAAGTCGGGCGGAGCGAGAGAAGTTAATAGGTGAGAAAGCAAAGGAGCCACCGCAGCCCACAAGCACTCAAAGAAAGATGCAACGCCGACGTCGTCCGAGTCAGATGCCTATGATGACGACAATATCCAGAGTCCTTTTATGGATAAAATAATGGCCGCCCCATATCCAAAACGTTTGGATACCAAAGATCTTCCTAAATATGACGGAAGTCAAGATCCGCAAGTGCACATTGGTCACTTTAAGTTGGATATAATGGTGAAAGGGTTTACTGGGCCGGTGATCCCTGACTATTTGCCGGAACACTTCGAGGTCCGGCTCAAATATGGTTCAGCTCTTTACCAATGAAATCGATCACTGACATGAAGGATTTCGAAAAGAAATTCTTGCAGAACTTCGCCACAAGTCGGAAACAACAAAAAACCGAGTTCCAACTCGACCAGGTTAAGCAGTCGTCAGGAGAGACAGTACAAAAATATCTGGAGCGTTTCAAGGACATAGCCTTACATGTCCCCGGGTTGAAGGATGAGGTACAATTGCATTGCGTGATTTCGTGTTTAGACAAAGATTCTCGCTTTGAAGAAGTCGGTGATGAAACGTCGGCCCAAAACTCTGTCAGATTTTCGAGATCGCTCTAAACAATACATAGAGCTGGAGCAGATGGACATCATGACCCACGCGCCTCGAAGTAAGGCGAGAAGCCCGCCTCCCAGAGAGAAGCAACAATTCGGAATGAATCAGCGGGATACTCGGGCACATGTAAGGGATAACAAATCAAGAAGAGATAAGGCTGAAGGAAGATATGACATATATGCCCTGTTAAGGGTACCGCAAGCACAAATATGGAAGGAAGTCTCCTTAACGGAGATGAAAAAGGTGGAACGACCACGGCCAATGCGCAATGAAACCAGTCTGGATAAATTTAGATATTGCGAGTTCCATGATCAGCATGGCCACACGATGGACATGTGTTGGGACTTGCGGGACGCCATTGAGAAGTTTATTCAAGAAGGAAAACTACGCCGTTATGTTATACATACGCAAGGACGGCAAAACAAGCGACGGGAAGGCGAAGTAGGAGCCGGACTTTGAAAAGAAGAGAAGAGAACGAGAGGAAATCGGGGCGAGGCCAGGATGACGAATTTCCCGATTCAAAATACGACTGTAATGTCATAGTCGGAGGTTTTGGTGGAGGAGGAGACTCGGTTAGTCATAGAAAAAAGTATTTGAAAGAGATCCTCTCTATAAAAAGTCGTCCTGAGTTTAAGGGAGAGTCTGCAAAAGCTCATGTCCCAATACTCGGATTCACTGATGAAGAACTAGATGAGGTAATACCAGGGCATCATGACGGCCTAGTCATCACGGGAACGTTGGTCGACTGCCGTGTAAGGAAAATCTTTGTAGATAATGGCAGCGCCGTTAACATCATCCTCTGGGATGCGTTCAAACGCATGAGGTTTGACTCTCAAGAATTGAAGCCTTGCAAGACCATATTAATGGGTTTTAACGGTTAGGATACCCGTCCAAAGGGATTCATTGACCTCAAACTCACTCTGGGCACCAAAGAGGCTTTTAAGACAGAAGTGGTTCGGTTTGTCGTTGCCGACTTCCCCTCTTCATACAATATCATCCTAGGACGACCCGCTTTTCACGACTGGAATATGTTGGTGTCTTCAAACCACCAGAAACTGAAGTTTATCAACAAGAGAGACAAAGTGGTTACCGTCAAAGGTGATCAAAAGGACTCTCGGCAATGCTACTTTGACACGGTCAAAGGAAGTAAAAATACAAAGAAAGGTGAATCAGAGAAGGAAGCCGGGTCGGTCCAAGTAGTAGAGTTAGATTTGAGGGAAGAAGACAAAATCCAAAGAGCGGAGCCAAATGATGAACTCGAGGACTATGTTTTGGGGGACACCCCTGAGAAAAACACTAAAGTCGGGAAAGGGTTGGATCCAGAGATCCGTAGGGAAATTGGGAAATTCCTAATCGAAAATAAAGATGTGTTTGCGTGGAATACGTCTGAAATCCCAGGTGTGGATCCTGAGTTCTGTTGCCATAGTTTGGCGATCCACCCCGCCAACACCCGTGGCGCAAAAGAAGAGGAAGTAAGGCTCCGACGGTCTAAGGCCTTGGAAGCACATGTGGAGGAGCTACTTGAAGCAGGATTTATCAGGGAAGTACAATACACGACATGGCTCTCCAACGTGGTTATGGTTAAAAAACCGAATGGGAAGTGGCGTGTTTGTACTGATTACAAAGATCTGAATAAGGTATGCCCAAAAGACGCATTTCTGATGCCTAGCATAGATCAACTGGTTGATAAATCCTCGGGTTTTCAACTCCTATCATTCATGGACGCATACTCGGGTACAACCCGGATAGCCATGCATCCCGATGATCAATAAAAGACGGCTTTCATCACAAATAGCGCCAACTATTGCTACAACGTGATGCCCTTTGGCCTTAAGAATTCTGGAGCCACTTATCAGAGGATGATGACTAAGGTTTTTGCTAGTCAAATGGGGAATAACATGGAAGTATATATTGACGATATGATAGTCAAATCGAAGGAAGAGAACGACCATGTTAATGATCTCGCGGGCATTCGAAAAAGCGAAAGCATCGGATCAAGCGAACCCTACCAAATGTGCATTCGAGTACCATCGGGAAAATTCTTGGGTTTTTTGACCCACCTGAATAGAGGCCAACCCGGAAAAATGCAAAGCAGTTTTGGAAATGAAGGCTCCAGTCAATAAAAAAGAAGTCCAACAATTAACAGGGCGATTGGCAGCATTAACAAGGTCTTTGCCTAAGTCGGCTGAAAAGTCACTTCATTTTTTCAAACTTCTGAAAAAAGAGGCGCAAGGAGGATGGAACTTGGAGTGTGAAGAGGCATTTGCAAAGATAAAGTCATGTCTGGCATCTCCGCCAGTGCTATCTAAACCTGAACCCGGAGAAACATTGATCCTATATTTATCAGTAGGTGAGGAAACGGTAAGTGCCGTTTTTGTCCGAGAACTGAAGGAGGGGCAAAAACCCGTGTACTTCGTGAGCAGGGTTTTACAAGGTTCTGAACTGAAATATCAGAATTTGGAGAAAATGGCATTTGCACTACTGACTGCGGCAAGGCGATTGCGCCATTACTTTCACGGACATTCTATCGTCGTCAGGACCAATCAACCCATACGTCAAGTATTGCATAAACCAGACTTAGCCGATAGAATGATAAGCTGGGCAATCCAATTGTCCGAGTTTGACATCAGCTACGAAGCCCGGCAAGCGATCAAATCTCAGGCCTTGGTTGATTTCCTAATGGAGTTAACCCCATCAACTCCAATGGAGGGAATGCAAAATGAGCCGTGGAAGGTATTTGTAGACGGCTCATCAAATGTTAAGGGAAGCGGCGCGGGAGTCATTGTGGAGAGCCCCGAAGGAGTTGCAATGGAATTATCGCTTCGATTGGATTTCCCGACATCAAATAATCAGGCCGAGTATGAGGCCCTCATTGCAGGTTTATTGCAGGCTAAGGAGAATGGAGTTCAACAGGTATATTTAGCAACCGATTCTCAACTAGTGGCTTCCCAGATACAAGGAACCTATCAAGCCAAAGGCCCGTTGTTGGCAAAATACTTGCGAAAAGTGAAGGATATCATCGTTGATTTCGATAAAGTAGAAATTGAGCACATTCCTCGGACTGAAAATGTTAGAGCCGATGTCCTGTCTAAACTCGCTAGCACTAAAAGTCTGGGAAATCTTCGGACTGTGATTCAGCAGAATCTCTTAGAACCGAGTTGCGTCATGCTTATTTCAGATAATCGTGATTGGAGAAAGCCAATTGCCGACTATCTAGAAAGGGGGATCGTTCCAGAAGATGCGGCGGAATCAAAGAGACTGATCAGAACAGCAGCCGCTTATTCAATGATGGACGATCAGTTATATCGAAGGGGTTTACACTCTTCGATGGCCAAATGTCTCGACCAACTTGTAGCCCAGTACGTACTTGCGAAAATCCATGAAGGTATAAACGGACAAAGACATGGGAGCAAAGGCGTTGGCTCGAAAAGCAATACGAGCCGGTATTATTGGCCTACTATGGCCCAGGATGCCAAGGATCATGTCCAAAAATATGAAAGCTACCAGAAACACGGCAGGATAATATGGACCCCTCCATCGGAGTTGACACAGATCTCAGCCCCTTGGCCGTTCTACAAATGGGGTATGGACTTATTGGGGCCATTCAAGGCGGCACAAGGACAGTTGAAGTGGCTCATTGTTGCGGTGGATTACTTCACCAAGTGGATTGAGGCTGAACCTTTGGCGACCATCACCTCGGCAAATGTACAGAAATTCCTCAAGAGAAGCATTATTTCGCGTTTGGAATACCAAGAGTTGGTGACCGATAATGGAACCCAATTTGTAGATAAAAACTTTCAAAAGTTAGTAGGCCGACTTTCGATTAAACATCATTTTGCTTCGGTTGAACACCCACAATCCAACAAAGGTGACGACCAACAAGGTCATAGTGGATGGGCTGAGGAAGCGTATAGAAGATGCTTAGGGTAGTTGGGTTGAACATCTACACTCAGTGTTATGGGGACATCGGACCACTACTCAGACATCAACAGGCGAGACCCCGTTTCGACTCACATATGGATGCGAAGCAATGATCCCAGTCGAAGTCGGGGAACCCTCATGGAGAAGGCTACACCATTCGCAAGAGCGGAATGATCAGGAACTGGCGGTGGAAATGGATCTCATAGACGAAGTCAGAGCCACAGCTCACCTTCGGGATTTAGCCGCCAAGCAACTCGTCGCCGCGAGATACAATAGGAAGGTAATTCCATGCTCGTTCATAAAGGGCGACCTGGTACTCCAAAGGGCCGACATTGGCAATAAAAACGCTCGGGATGGCAAACTCGCCGCAAATTGGGAAGGACCTTACCGCATTACAGATGAACTCGGAAAAAGAGCCTATATGCTGGAATCGTTGACCGGCAAAGCAATCAAAAGGACCTGGAACGCGGACAAGCTTAAGGCTTACTATAGCTGAAGTCGGGAAAATTAGATTCCAAAATTTGAATGTTTTCTCGCTTTTCGCAATTTCACTTTAACTTTATTTTCGGAGTAAATCGATCGCAAATACATGTGTATTCCCACGGGAATTAAATCTGATGTAACTTCGTGGACTGAAGGAATAAAGGAAATAGGGTCATTGAGCTCGTATTTGGCAATCTAAGGGGATACAAAAACACTGAACATGTATGAATGGAGGTTCGAAACTCCTTTATAAATCATGTAGTGTGAAAGGCCGAGTATAACTCGAGACGGCTATTGAAAAAACGTGTATGAATTGCAGTAAAATACTCATTCATAAATCAACATGAGCGAATCAGGGCAAAAGCCCGATTACGCGAAACATGTCATCATGACGAAGCTGTCGAGGAAAAACGTACCCAAAGTCTTAAATGACAAGGAGAGTATCAATACAAAACATGAGCGACTCAGGGCAAAAGCCCGATTACGCGAAACATGTCATGGCGGTAAAGCCGCCAAACTTAGAAAATCCCGAGTCTAAAATGACTAGGAGAATATCGATTAAGGGTCTCCGACACTGATCACGTCGGACCCTAATTACAATTAAAGACGAAAGGAAAAAAGGAATAAAGCAATAAGCACAAAAAGGAAGAAAGGAACCAATTCGAGCAAAATAAGATTGTCATTAATGATTCTTGGTGTTACAAAAAGCCCAATCGGGCAGAGCAGCAAATAAAGAAAAATACAAGTTGCAGAGTCTAAGGAGAATCAGTTGCGGGGAGGAGATTGGTCTGTGCCACGGCCATCTGGGATCGTCTCGGTGGTGGGGGCAGGTGAACTAACAGCTGGAGGAGGGGTTGGGAAAAACTTCCCATCTTCAACATAGGCGTTCATATGAACCTCGTCCATATTCAAATTCACCGTGGGGTTCAAAAATTGAACCTGCTCCAATGCGTTAGCAAACGCATCCAAGACGCCGTTTGTCAGCTTGGCAACGTCGGCTTGGGCAACAGAGAAGGCATCTTTGTACAAGGCTATGTCTGAGGAGGCCGCGTCTTTACAGGACGCCAACTCGGACTCCAAGGCAGCAATCGTAATTTTATGCTGGCTCATGGTGTCCAAGTCTTCTTGATGAATCTGCAGCCTCCGACTGACTTCGGATTCAGCCTTGTTAAGACTATCACGGGTCCGGCTAAGTTCTTCCTCTAGGCTCTCCTTCTGGCCCTTTGCCAACTCTCAATCCTCCAGCGCTTGGGTCAACTGCTCTTCAACCTTTTTCTTCTCCTCTTCAAGCGCGTCTAAGTCCTCTTCATTAATGCCGACTTTCTCCTTTAGATGGGCAACTAGCTGACATAAGCCGACGTTCTTCAAATTGACGCGAGACAGCTCCAAGAGCTCCTCCTTCTCAGTCTCAGTAAGTCTCTTCCCATCAAAATAATTTGGGGGAGCACGAAGACTCTTGCGAAGACCAGGAGGAAAATGACCTTCCCAGAGATAAGAAGAAGGAACTTGGACTAAGGGACCTAAGCGGATCCCGACGGCACTTGTTGTTGAATCTCGAGCTCGGAACCGAAGAAGATGGAGCGGTAGCTTTCTTCTTCGAAGTCTTTGCCTTCTTGGCAACCTTGGACGCTCTGGGCTCTCCAGTAGGGGGTACTCGTTTTCCACCCGTGGGTACATGGGCCATCTCCCGACGACAAGTCACGTCGAGATACGCGGGCCTCTTTCCCATTTGCTCACCTGAAAAGCAAAACAAAAAGCATCACAGATCGAAGCAAAGAGAAGTGAAAGGTGATAAAAGGGGAAATATCATACCCAAGACGGGTTTTGATTTACTAGAAGTAACATAATCGGCCAAGTCCACCAAAGGCCCCTTTTTACTGGCAAAGGGTGGTTAAGGTAACAATAGCTTCATCCTCGGAATCAGAACACTGTGAAGGGGCGGGTAAAAAATCCCTAGGATGAAACTTGTGATGACTTTCCCCCCAATATAGAGGAAAGCGCTCTTCACTTTTCCCGGACGGGCTTCTCTGGAGAAACCAAGGTAACTCCCCGGGTTTAGCAACTACTTTGAGAAAAGAAGTTTTAAACCCTTTCCATGAATCAGTAAACGGCTTTAGAAATTTGCGACCGTGACAAGCACGAAGTGACGTCAAACCATACCACATCTTCTCCTCCTCCACAGTGACATTGGTCTCCAAAGGTGAGAAAAAGCTACAAAACACGGGCACGGAACACTTGAGCTCATGTCTCGTGCAGTAATTTTCAAAAGCTAAGGCAAAGGCCCAACCATTCGGGTGTAGTTGCGAAGGGGCCATGTGTAGGTGGCGCAGTAGGCACATTTGGAAGTCAGAAAATGGGAACTGAAGGCCAAGACGGGTAATTACATCCCGGTAAAAATAAAAGAAATGGCCACCTTTATCAGATGGCCGACCAGAAGCCACTGATTCGTTCACTGAAGGCAAAACTACATTATATCCCTCGCCACCTCGGATGATTCGGTCAAGCTCTTTCGCGGACATTTTATTCCGTACTCCGGTTATAGCGCTGCTAATGGCATATTCCTTAGCCGGCGTCATTCGAGAAGACCCTGAAGGGGCGGATTCTCCGGTCTCGGATTGATGAGATGGGTGAGAAGGGGAAGACATCTAATACCTATAATAATAATAATAAAAAAGGGCAGAGTCAGAATCATCAAGTATACCCGATGTAACGGAGTGACACGACAGTATCGCGAGAACAAAGGGACGGAGGAATGCAGAAGCGGAGCTCAAGTCGTCTACGGCCCGATGTTGCAACGACATTTGTCAATTAGTAAATCGGCATCTCTCTCTTGGCCATGGCGGATAAGCTCTATCGCCTTATGACGACAATTTTCGCAAGGATTACAACCTCGAAACATGGTCGGCGGATTATTAACCTCGGGCGTCGAAGAAGAAGCGGCCAACGAAGAAGCTGGTACACTTGTGGCCGAAATAGAAAACGGCGATGGGATATCTCGGACATTTCCCCTTCTTCCACCTCCCCGAGAAGAGCCACCTCCCCGAGTGGGGCCAAGTAATCTTCCCATCCTTTCTTCTTCTGTAGGAAGGATGGACCATAGCCATAGTTTTGTCGTACCAGTGACATTTTTGAGAATGTCCCTATCTTCCTCCGAGATAGGTCTACCATACATGTCTACTAGTGCTAAACCCAGATTGCCCAGAATGCCATGAACGTTATTTAAATGGAACTCCAACAATACTACCCAGAAATTATAAGCGGAAATAATCAATGCAAAATACCCCCGGGTGTGAAATAGACTCAGATTAATGGGGGAAGTGTCTCATCATTATCGTCATCTTGAGAGGAATTCATCGAGTCATCACGCTATCAACACCCATAACACCCGAAACTCAAAAGCGATAAACAGAGAAATCACCAAAAGGGGAATGCGTAGAAGAGGAGTTACACAATTCAATTGAAAATCAAACGCATCAAACGCATACAAAGCAAGCAAGAACGTTGAGATCAAGCGTAATACCGGAAAGTGATGAGAGGGAACTACGTTCGAGTAAGAAGAACACAAAAGGAATGCTCGCAAATGGAGGCTCCTTCAATCGCTTCAAAGGTTGTAGTGAAGGCAAAAGTAAAGAATGAGATGAAAGGCGAGAAGATATAGGCGAGGAAGCGCCTAGGAACCCCAAAGCGCCTATCGTCGTGACAATTACGAGGTGAAAACCCTCAAGTAATCATGACTGACAGGTTAAAAAACGTGTGAAACGCCAGGGGCCATTAATGGGTACGATAACCGAAGGCGGGTAAATGAAAAGGCGCCTAGTCAAATTAACTAGTCGCAAGGGCGGGAGTTAAGATGTGCAACTCGTCCTCAATCTACACGGGGGGGGATACATACAAGAGGATCGGTGAATACCCGAGTATAAAGTCGGGCGTTAGAATGCTTAAGGTTCGAAGGATACTCGAATTCAAAAGTCGGGCTTAGCGGCAAAACAAGTTTGATTATCAAGTCGGATCTTCCACAATAAAATCAACTCGGCAGATCAGAAACCTGAGCGACCGAGCTTGGGGGCAACTGTATGGGCCGAGATAAATGGGCCTCGGAAGATGAGGCCCATTGATGTGAACTTATCGGGACGGACCCATGATCCCACGATCTCACGATCCCATGATCTTTATCATCATGGATAGTGGAAAGGAGAACAAAGCCGAGTGGAAGGGCGGACATGCCACCAACCAACCGCCGTTTTTTCCCTCTATAAATAGGAAGGATTCAACAGGTGCATGGTACACACATTCTCTCTCAACCTCTTTACCATATTGCATACACAGAACACACACCCCACGCCTTTGGGTGAAAACCCTTGTGTTCAAGCTCTGTGATCTCCTATCTATCTGAGTATCTCATCCATAGATATCTAAGAGAAGACTAAAGATCCTACATCAACTTACTAGCTTATCTAAGGCTAGACATTTGTGTTCTACACAGAACACAAGGTAAATTGTGAGAGGAGTTTTGCCTCGGCTTGCGGAAAATAGCTTTTCAAAAGGGGTTACTGAACGGGTACTTATACTAATAAGTAGCATCTAATATGGAATTCCCTCCAGGCAGACCAAATAGATTATTAAACAAATCCTTAGTTTGTTGTCAAAATAAATTCCTTCATCTACATGCATATTGGTTGTGTTTGATGGATTGGCCCGCACTTTGATGCCAAGAACAAGAGATAGTGAAGAATAAACACCCTTAGTTCATGAATAAATGCAGAAATAGAAGCCTAAAGAGATAAAATCACCATAAAGACACACACACGTACAGTGCGCTTACTCGACTACTGGAGAAGGGAGTACAAGGTATGTCCGTTCTCAAAACAGAGTATCCATTTCATCAATACCAAGGCGTGTGTTGGAAGACCTGAGTGCCTGAGTCTCTTAAACTGAGGAAGTGGTTGTTGCTCTTCAACCTAGACTACCACTTTAATCCTATTTATAAATATTTTTTAATTAAAAAATTTGGTTTTATTTATAAGTCCCCTTTTAAGTAATAAATGAAATTGTGACAAGTTTGCTCATATTAATTATACTAATAAAAATAGAGAGAGAAGAAAAAGTTGAAAGATACTCATTCATAAATGAGGGCAAAATTAAAAATTTACCCCGATAATCATTGAGCTAATTACCTTTCATTGGTATGCATGATTTAATAAAAAGAAACTTATAAATAGGATCGAGTGGTAATAAATTCTCCAAAAAAAAATTCCGCCTTCGGTGATATATAAGCATGTATTTAATAAACACGTACGCTATGCATTTCATAACTAAAAAATATTTTTAGAAATATATAAATAAATGCATTACAAAATTTAATTATACAATATATACCATTATTCAGGATTCGCGTTCCGTGCAACGTATGGGGTTAACTCTTGTTTCTAGCAACACCTAAGGAAATTTACAACTCCTATTTACAATTCCCTTATATCTTGTACTCCCTCCGATCCTAATTATAAGACAACATTTGAGAGTTGGTTTTGGTCCTAATTATAAGATAACATTTCAATTTTTGTCAATTTCTTCCTAAAATACCCATATTTTATTCTCTCAAGTGTATTTGATTTTTGATGAGTATATGTATGTTGATGCGTAGACTCTTATAATAAGTAAAACTTTCAAATTGTTGGATTTTAATTTATTTATCAATCAGCTGATATTAATTTTTCAATATATATAGACACACATTTACACACACATAGATATGTGTGTGTGTGTCTACACACAAATATATATAGACACACATATGTGTGTGTGTTTATACATATATGTATATTTGTGTATCTATGTGTGTGTATATATATGTATATCTTTGCGTGTGTTTGTCAATGTATGTGTGTGTGTATAGATATATATAAATATTTGTGTGTGTGTTTATACATATATTTATATTTGTATACCTATGTGTGTACATATATATGTATATCTTTGTGTGTGTGTGTGTGTATATATATATGTTGTGTGTGTTTATATATATATATATATGTATATTTGTGTATCTATTTTTGTGTACATATATGTATATCTCTGTGTGTTTGTCAATATATATGTGTGTCTATATATATGTGTGTAAATATATGTACACACATATGTGTGTGTATAATATACATATATATACGCACATATATGTATATATAGCAAAACTATTATTTCAATTAGAAAGCGTGTAGAAAGAAAAATTTTAGGTTGGAGAAGTATGTGGTAAGAGTTGTTAATTTACTTTTACTTATGTCATTTTAAATTTATATGAGGGCATTTTAGGAAAATGAGTAAAATTAACTAATTTAACTTCTCTCCTTAATCTCTTCAAAATCGGTTAAATATGTCCTATAATTAGGACCGGAGGAAGTATTAAATTTGCGAATTGTAGAATTAAATCAGGTTGAGAATGTGAGAAATGAGAGTTGTTAATTCCCTTATGTCTTCGAAAATAATAAGAATAAAATACAACAATCTCTCCTCTATTTACTCTAAATTACAAAGATATGCCCTTTATTTTGAAAACCTATATAAACCTCCCTTAAAATTAATATATATGTTGCATAAACCTCCCTTCTAGTTTTGAGATTCAACTTCCGTCCATCCAACCGTTAGGTGACCGTTAAATCACAATATTGACTCATTATTTTGACTAAAATGTCCCTCCTTAAAATAAATATTACTTAATAACCATTTAATCTTTGGCAAAAAATATTCATTTAATCACATATAAAATTAATTTTTTTTTCATACTTTTAAATTGATCATATTATAAATTTAATTAATTTTATCATTATATATATATTTTTAATAAATTTAAATATTTAATCTCTTTTATTTTTTAAAAACTTATAGTTTAATTTTTAGATACCGTATGATGATGTTTTGCAATAATATATATATATATACATACACATACTCAATTAAGTTATATAATTATAAAATGATTTTACTATGAGATTCACATATTAATATCTTATAATTTAAAATTTTTAAGAATATTTCCTTAAACATATATTCTTAAAAATTATTACTTAAATTTTAAACAAGTTATTAATATTTACCACATAAAAATTATTCTAAATTAAATTGAGTAAAAATATTAAATAGATCATTAATGAACATTAATATTAAAATATAAATTAGTGATTTGGTATAATGAGGGGTAAATTAGTAACATTTTTTTTATATGGTTTTTAATTTAAAAATATACTTGAATAATCTTTTTAGAATATTCTTTAACAGTGTTAATGATTTGGATTAAAATGTATGTTTTCAAAATAGAAGAGAGGTCTATGTAATTAAGGTAAAACAGAAGGGTAATTAGAATATTTTACTCAAATAATAATGATAGAAGGATATGTTGATGAACGCGGATCTGCCTCTGATTGTGACCTTATAAAAAGGAATTAGTGTAATTTTTCACGTTTTTTTGTTGTTGTTCAATTTTTAATTTCAACATTAAATAATTATGAAAAGAAAAAAAAATATCCCACGCATATAAAGGATATTAAACTTGTTAATTGTTTCTAAAGCGATACGGCGAGACAACTATCTAGGGAGGTCAAAGGTGATTTAACCTCAATTAAAATAACTGAAGGGACCCAAGATCTTTTATCTCAATTTTTTTTCTGGATCACTAAAATTATATACTTTACAAAAAAACTAAAGTGAATAAAGACATAGTTAGTTCTTATATAAGGTCATACTTATTACTCTTTTGTTACTTAGTATAAGACATAGTTAGTTCTTTTTAGAGAAATTAAATAAATTAGTTTAAAGTGTTGATATTTATCTTTTTTATACTAAATTAATTTTTCTGACCTATAAACTAATATATAATTAAATGATATACGATATATACTATGATTAACTTACTTATTTAGCTTCTTTAATCTCTCCAACAACAAAAAATCAACTATACCTTATATTAATTAGAGGAGAAGTACTATATCTTATCTATTTTTTTAAATTTTATTTTCTATCTCATTTTATTTTATTTACTTGGAAAAATCAATACCTATCAGCTCAACTACTAGATGTCGTAATTGAGTAAGGGCCGGTTTGGTATAAGGAAGATTTAAGGAGGGAAATGTCGAATGAAAGATTTTGAGGGATGAGGGAAAATGGCTTGAGGGAAGATAAGTTGTTTGGTAGGAACTATGAAGAAAATGAAGGGGTGACGGTTGGTAAAGAATCACGAAATACTTATTTTACTCTCAAAAGTAATTAATTCAAAATGAATTTAGAAAAATATATGTTTTTCTAAATTATATATTTTTTAAAAAATATCTTCTTATTAAGTTCGAATTAAATCGAAAATATTCTCCTTGCCAAGTTTGAATTTAAAATATTTTCCCACCAAGTTTGAACTTATCGCATAAATTCAAATTTATCGCATAAGTTCGAATTTATCTTATAAATTCAAATTTAATCCTATTTTCTTGCATTACGAAAAAAATATTTTATAAGAGGTAAATATATCCAAAAACGTCATTGTTTATATGAGAACTTGGGTTCCCATCAATTTTGGTGAGACCTTAACTTCCCACCTTTAAAGGAAGATTAGTGGATCGAGAACTTGAGTTTTGGGAAAGTTGGACACAAAAAGTGTATCAAACAAGGAACTTATTCATTTTCTATTTCCTTCCAACATATTTTGTGTACCAAACAGGCCCTAAATGTCTGTTGTACTTTGTAAAGGCTCCCCACCACTGCCATTAACTAACCAGGCAGGTCTTGTATAAATTCCTCACCTAATATTAAAATCAGAATATAATTGAACCTAAATATAAGATATATAAAATTCACTTCATTTTTTATGGAGATTAAAGAAATTAATTAAATTACTTTAAAATATATATTTTTCTCTAAATTAATTTGTCTTACTTATAAACTTATATATAATTTAATCATATACGATATGATATGATTAAGTAACTTATTTAACATTCTTAATCTCTAAAAAAAGTCAATTAAGTCTTATATCTAGGACCGAGAGGTAATAATAAATAAGGTTAATAGCCCAGCCAAAAGAAATAAACTAATGGGTGATATTTCATTAAAAGAAAAATATAGTAATTAGAATACTCTGCTTAATTAGAATAGGAATGCCACTAAGATTAGATCGTTGATAAGTAGTGTAGAAATTTGGGGCGTATTCCTAATTAAGACAAGGATTTGCTCTCTCTTGGCGTGTACTCCTAAGAAAACAAAGCTTTTAAGAAATATATTAATTATTAATTTTTTTCATGATAATAATGTCTCTAATTTTGGTTAGAATATTAATCAAAGGATGATTCTTCAACTTACAGATAGTAGAACATATGCTCATAAAACTTTTATTACCATTCTATCTTCCCCCCCCCCCCCCAACAAGAACTTGTCGTATTTGGATGGTGTAAATTTCGGTACTAATCCTCTTGTAGTCTTTAGGGGTGTTCATGATGCTTGTGCCGCCTGTCTCATTTCCGCCCGCCCACCAAAAAATCGGGCCAAAATCCTTGGAAAAGCCCAAAGCGACCCCCGATCAAGGGCACAACAAACAGGCGGGGGCATTTTGTAAGGCGGGGGGGTATATCGGCATGGTATGCCGCCCGCCCATTTGGCCCCGTCCGAATAGTTATATATATATATATATATTTTATAGGATGGTATTATATAATTTTGATGAGACGAAAAAAGCCATTCAGCCTGGAAGTAAGCCTCAATTCTAACTATATAAAATTATTGAACACGTTATATATTCTTAGATGCTTGAACACATATATTTGATATATACACACCTGAACACATATACTACAATTCTTATTTTGTAATGTAATTGTTTTATTTTCTTCCTAGATGTTGCACATGGAGAAGGGGGAATTTAATGCTTACGGTTGCAGGTTGGCTAGTGGTGGATGAAATAGGCAATTTGCAACCTTAAAGTTTAAACTAAGGCTAAGAGCCTACAATTAATTGTTATTTTCACATGTAAATAATGTAATAATATGCTTTCTTTTTTCTTCCTTGTAGGTGATTCTATATGCTTCATCTTTTTGACATTTTGGGGCCTTGATGCAACTTCTAGGAGTTTTGAATGTCTACAAGACTTTAATTCCTATTTTTTGATGCCTTGTATTTAATAGATTATGGACTATTTGTTGATGCCTTATTAAGACATATGATTGTCTTTTTAATTTTAAGACTTAATTTGTATATTTATATTGAAATATTCAAAAGTGTAGGATTATGGATGTTATTTAATTTTTCGATTCTTAAAAATTGTTTTTTTTCACATAGGGTGTGGCGATATCCCACTTGGGCATGGAAGGGCCGCCCCCAAATTTTATTATTGCCCTCGCCCAAAAATGTTAGAACTTTCATCGAAGGCGGCGGTGACACCTTTTGCATTTGATGCCCAATATCTTTCGGGCAGGGCATTGGACAAGGGTCTCGCCATGCCCAACCCTGCCCATGAACACCCCTAGTAGCCTTGTTGCAAGGCCACTTGCCACATTTCTAGCATTTTATAGGAAGGGACAGGAAATTATCATGCACACCACTTCATTTTTAACTAACTTGCACCAAACTTCTCTAGCCTTGCTACAATTCTGGATAATATGCAAAGCAAAGTCCATATAGTTGAAGCTAAAGGGACACACCCTTTGGCTTAAATTATTCCCTTCATTTCTGACAATATCCCTATAAGCTAACTTGATATTTAATCGTTTTACCCCATGAACAAAAGCTTCTAATTCGTCAGGAAATCAACCGAAGCCTAATAAAAGGGGAAAAAATAATGAGAGAGCAAGAGAGATAGAGTTTGACATTGATGAAGCAAATTTGGGAAGGAACAGAAGCTCCATATAAAACAGAGTTGGTGGTGATGAAGAAGAAGGGATTTCAAGTGATGTCAATTTTCATGAAAAGATCCTTCAATTCATCAATATCATGACATGTCTTGGTGTAAGAATCATAGTCAAGCTTGAGTTTCTTCAACTGAATAAGTGGTTGTTGTTCATCGACATCTCGAGGCCTCTTCTTATTCTTCCTCGCCATTTTCATTTGTGGACAGAATTTCTGACATTCTGAGACGTATAGTGGACACACCCCACATTCTTTGATACCAACTACCTCGTTTATGTTACCAACTCGTACCCAAAACGAGGCTCAACGCTGAATTCAAAGCAAAGCTTTACGTCAGTGACTAACTCTTCATTTCCTCTTCTTCTTTCAATCGCCTTCAATATTTCACCAGAACCAAACTCATTATTCCATATGTACATATGATCAGAATTCATAATTGGAAGAGACAGATTATTGTACGGTAAATTTGCCACATTAAAACCTCGCAAGTAGCACGCACAGTTCAGTGCAACATAGCATGGTTTCTCTGAGTGAAACTGAAGAACCACGCAGAGAGAAAAACCCAACAAGTCTGAATCTTGAAGGACTTCAATAACGACCGAGCCTTTATCTGTTCGATATCTGAACCACTCAGGTACTACACTTCCATGAAAGCAAATCAAACTACGAGCACCTAGCCCGGCAAAAAAATAAGTATATTGAACTACTCCCTTTAGTTCTTATTATAAGATACCAATTAACAAGTATATTTGATCCTTTTTATAAGGCACTTGCTTGTTTCTAAATAGAATTAAATATTTTTATGTATACCCATAATTAAAAAGGTAGTGAGTGAGAGTAAAAATTAATTATTACTATTTTTTTGAGCGAAAAAAAGAATAATAATTAATATGATATTAGAGTTTAATATAATTAATAGGGATAATATTGAAAATTACTTAAATTTTAAGACAAATTTAATGACTTTAACTGTTTTTTTATTGACTTGTGAGAATTGTTAGTTGGTTCGCTTAAATAAGGCCGTAGGAGGGAGTATTTACTAAATAAGATCAAATAACTCAAAATACAAATAAATAATAACTGATAATTATAAATCAAAACAATATGTAAGATGATACTAACTTTTTTGGTATCTCAAACAAGAATTTTACTTTCTTCTCACAAAAATTTCAACGATGAGTAATGAAACAAACATTATCTTTACGAGAGAAGATAAAAAATTAGTTGGGGCCAAATTTGTGGCCAAATAAAATATCATATAATAAATACATATATATTCTCACAAATTTTATAAGATCGTGGTAAATTTGGCCATCAAAGAGTTCTGCCACTGCTTTAGTCCCTCTTTCTTGTTGAAATCTGCAGGCAGCTCCATTGATTACAGAATAGGCATCTTCAATGATACTATGAACTGATTGTTCATTCAGTTTCACACACTTCATAAACGAGAAGTATTTTTCATTCTTGTTCAGTGGTCTAAAAGTTGAAACTATCTCTAATGACATGCAGTTATAGGCATCTAATGTTGCAATGGATGGTGGAAGTTTCGGCAAAGAACGAAGCCTCCCGCAATTCGATAGGAAGAGACATTCCAATCTTAAAAGATGTTGTGTGTTGTTGGGAAGTTCAGTTATGTGAATACAATCTGTCAAAAATAACCCAGTTAGAGACAGCATGCCACCAAATAACATTTGTAGAATCGAATTATCAAGCACTTCACAATTAGGAAGCCTGAGCATGGTCAATGTTCTCAAGCATGATAATTGTTTTGGAATCTTCTTCAGTCTTAAGCCATACAGATCCAGCACTTCCAGATTACTAGAACGCCCAACAGACGAGTGCAAATTTTCGATTCCTGTGTTACATAGATTCAACTCCTTTATTTTTTCTGATGACACCAAAAATTCCTTTAGGCTTATGCATTCTTCCACCCGAATGTATTGTAGAGATTTTAAATGAAACTCAGTTTTCAGACTCTTTAGTCTCTTGCACCTGCTTAAGTCCAATTCAACAAGCGAGTGGAGAGACAAAATAGAAGAATGAACATAATGCAAACTTTCACAATCAACAAAAGATACTCCTTTAAGGTTTACGGCTTTAGAGAAATTTGGCAACTCCTTCAATTGTTTGCATCCACTAAGGTTTATCTCTCTCAAGTTCACAAGATCCTATAATAATAGAGATAGAAAAATAAAATGAGAACCGCCAAGTTTCAAGTATGTGAAAAGCATGAGCACAAGTAATTATGTTCATATGTACCTGAACTCCATCCCAAAGCTTTTGAACATGGCTATTAGGCATGTGAAGTTCAACCAGATTTTCAGGACAAAAAGTTGGTGGCAGGGATTTAAGTGGGTATCCATACCACTCTAGATTAGTGGTGGAACCAGAAATTTTTTTTTAAATTTCGGTAAAAAACAAACATATTGAACTTATCTCTTTGATTCTTATTATAAGGTCAACTAATAAGTATATTTCGTTCTTTTTATAAAACACTTACTTGTTTCCAAATAGCATTAAATATTTTTTTCCATGACCATAATTAAAAAGGTAGTGAGTGAGAGTAATAATTAATAAAAATTAATTATTACTATTTTTTTAGGAAAAAGAAGAAGTAATAATTAATATGATATTAGAGTTTGGTGTAATTAATAGGGATAATATTAAAAATTACTTAAATTTTAGGACAAATTTAATTACTTTAACCTTTTTTATTGACTTATGAGAATTGTTAGGTGGTTCCTTAAATAAAGACCATAGAGAGTATTTACTAAATAGTATCAAATAACCTGGAAAATACAAACAAATAATAACAGATAATTATAAATTAAAACAATATATAAGATGATACTAATCTTTTTAGTATCTCGAACAAGAATTTTACTTTCCTCTTACAAAAATTAATGGGTAATGAAACAAACATTATCGTTACGGAGAAGATAAAAAATTAGTCAGCCAAATTTGTGGCCAAATAAAATATCATATAATAAATACATATATATTCTAAGAAATTTTATAAGATCAATCGGGTAAATTTGGGTAGAAAATGCCATAAAGGCGTTCCGTCACTGCTCTAGATACTTTATTTTTTTAGGCAAAAACTCAAGAACTTTTGGTAAATATACATGACTTTAGCAATGGTTTAAATCAGAATAAAATTTAAGAAACCGCAGATTAGACATCCTTTTGAAAATTTTGGCATTCAATTGTATATCTTTGATACGAGACACATCTAACATTATGCCTTCAAGTTTATTAGTCCCCTGAAAGAAAAACCAAGAATGTTAGTAAGTAAAACAGATAATAGATGCATATTCTTTATAAAGGTGCAATTATATGACAGGATGCAAACATGTTTCTCTTAATTACCTTATTATTAGCCAAAACATCATAGATTTCTTCACAATCCCATAATCGACTCCGTCTTCCAGGTTTATTGATAGATTCTTTACGAACAATTTCTCACCCCATTTCTTGTATCAGATCATGCATTTCTATAGGCATGTGATCATCTGCCTTTATGAGAGCCTTATCATGAAGTGTTCTTATGCCAATAGCTCCATAGAAGTCGTAGCTGTCCAATAGGGTGACCACACGTTCTTTCAACATTCCCTTCAAAAAGCATGCAATCTCTAGAAATATGTTCTTCTCTTCATGATTTAGTCCATCATAACTCAATCTTAACACCTTTTGAACTTCTTCATGGGAATCTTTACAAGTTTTTTTAACGCACTATTCCATTCAACTTCACTTTTGCCACGGAGATATGAACCCAAAACTTTTAATGCCAATGGAATTCCTTTTGTATAAACAACTACCCTTTTTGTTAGTTTTCCATATCTCATTCTAGGCAGGCTAGTGTTGAAGGCATTGAAGCTGAAAAGTTCAAGGGATTGGTGGAAATCCAATTCCTTAACCTTAAATATTACATCAACTCCTTTGCTAAGCACATGCTTGTCCCTAGTTGTGATGAGAATTTTACTTCCTGGCCCAAAGCAAAAAGGTTCTCCAACCAAATATTCTAATTGCTCCACAGTACTGATATCATCAAGAACAACAAAAAATTTTGTACCACTAAGTCTAGATAGAACAAAAGTTGTTAAAGGATCAATACGGGAACCTTCTTCCTTCAGTAAACAGGAGATAAATTTATAACGTAATTCAGCAAGTCCATTTTCGGACTTTTCTCTAACAGTTTCCAAGAAGCAAGAGCCTTCATAATGGGAAGAGTGTTTGGCAAATATAGTTTTGGCAATGGTTGATTTGCCAATGCCCCCCATGCCCCAAATTCCAATGGTTTTAAAATTTCTCAACAAAAATTCAATCTCTACGCACTTGTCATCAATCCCTACAAGTCCTTTTAAATCAGCAGGTGGGTGTTTGTGACTCAACTTTTGCAATATGTCTTGGACAGTCTTTTGAATCAGTTCAGATTCGTTCCTACCAAACAGAAAATAAAAGGGAAAATGGAAAAGAAAATTTAAACAAAAAAATTGGTTTACCTAAGAAAAAAATAGTAAATAGAGGATAAATTAGAGTGTATATATCAGGAACACAAAAAAAAATATTTCAGAAAATGATCAAGATGTTTTAATTACCTGATCCATCACGTAATTCATTGCAAATGCCATCATTTGGGAATAGAAGAAAATTAATGAATTTATTACCTGAATGTGCGAGAGTCATACCCAGCTAAATTTGCAGCTTCATTAAGAGCATGCTTCCATATTTGCATCTTCTGTTGGTTGACCTTGGGGTCTCTCTCATATTTCTCAAATGCTTGCCCGTAAAGGCCAGTGTGATTTCTTACATGAGATGGCTCAACTTTATAAAAGATAGGAATAACAATCTGTTCTTCAACCTTTTTGCAATGAAGTATGTGGGTGAGTTCATCCAAGCACCATCTTGAAGAAGTATACTTTTCTGAGAATACCACCACAGATACATAGGAATCCTCAATTGCTTGCTTGAGTGCTGCTGTGATCTCATCTCCTTTGGGAAGTTCGTAGTCTATGTATGTTCTTATTTGTTTTCTGCAGAAAGCTTCATAAAGATGGCTCGTGAAGTTGGCACGAGTGTCTTCACCCCTAAAGCTGATAAAAACATCATATTTCTTGAGGTAAAATTTAGCTGAGGATGAAGAAGCATCAGGGGCCATGTCCTAGTGAGCTGGACGAGAACACTTGTATATTGAGAAGTTTAGTAGAAAAGCACATATGGATGGGTAGAAGGAAGATAAGGAGCTTCATATTTATACACACACACACACACAGAAGTGGAAGAAACAGCGCATGCAGTTCCTTTTGATAAATTTTGTAAATTCCATGATGAAGGGAATTCATTCTTTATTTACCAGTGCCACTTTATGATTCGTATCAGGAAGTGAGGTTATAATAGATTGATCCTTAACAAGTTAACAGTTATCAGCGCTCTCTCTCTCCTGCCAACAATTCTCCCCCTTCTCTCTACATCTTCCGCTCACATCTGCAACACCTCTCGCCGGTGGCTTGTGATCCCATCACATGCCGCCGGCGAGTCCTCTCTTTTGTGCCACAGACGAGTCCGAGTGGTTGTTGCGAGTCCATATCTCTGATCTGTGGTCCTGGTGTTTTGGAGTCCAGATCTTGGATCTATGGTCCTCTCCTCCCTCGAGTTACGTCGGGCGTGGCCTTCTCTTGTCTTTGGGGCGAGTCCTTCTCTCGTCCTTGTGGCGAGTCTTTTCCTCTCCTCCTCCAGATCTGATCTGTGGAGGTGAAATTTATCTGTTTTTTTGCTACTTTTCTGTGGTACTGGGTATTCTGGTGGTGTTTTTGTCTTATGAAATAAACAGATCTGTAAAATCTGCGGTCAAATCCTCTTGGTTGGATGGCTGGTTGAACGTTATTAGATCCAATTATCACTTAGTGATTCGGATCTGCGTTTTGGGGGGTAGATTTAAAGAGGCGTTGCTTGGTGTGCGGTCATGGTCACCAGATTTGTTTCAACAGAGGAGCAGAAGTTTTCTTCGGGACATTTTGGGTCGTCTTACGTCTGAGGTTGGATTTATTGTGCTCTTTACCCCAATATGGGGTACTTGTACTGTTGCTCTCATTGCGCCTTATGCTTATAAGGAGGTGTCTTGCCGTTTGGGTGGGTTTTACAACTCTTACCTTCTTCCTTGTCACTTCTAACCCTGGATTTTGAGGAGGCTGCTCTGTCCATGATTCTACTTCGACTTCTAAATATTTTATGTACGGTGATTTGGCTATTGTTGTTGTTGTTTTTGGCTTGGTTGTATTTTGTTGTACTGGATCTGGCTTTACTTATATCCAGATATTGTACCTATTTAAATTATTAATATAAATATCTTTCCGACCAAAAAAAAAAAGGTTATAATAGATTGACTAAATAAATGAAGTCTTAATAAAAGATGAATGAAGCAGACCTTTCTATAGCTATCAAACAAATTGACGATATAATAAATAAATACTCAATAAAAGATGAATGAAGCACCTTTCTATAGCTATCAAACAAATTGACGATATAATAAATAAATACTCAAACTCCTTTTGTTGTCACTCACTCTTTCTCTAGTTCGTGCAAAGGTAATGTTGAGCCTCGCTTTGCTTCAAACTTTTGGCATATTACAACAACTCAAAATAAGTTTATTCTCTCGTTAGTGCGTATTCCACCAAATCTCTAAGCGTTAACAATCAATTTAAGCTTTAAGTGTTCAAATCAAACTTGATTCCACTCATCCAATTTTAAATTTAAACTTTTAAATATATATGAGGCAAAAGCCACCGCAAGTTTTGAACTTGGTTTGTTATGAAGTTTCAATTAAAAAAAATGACAAAGAGATGTACTTCATAATAAATAACATGGGAATCCCTTAAGATAGTTCTTTTTACAAGTAATTTCTTTCAAAGAACTTGTATGATGCATCGTAAAACAAAAATGTTAAGAGATACTCCCTCCTGTCCGTAATATAAGACATATTTGAAGAGTTGACCTTGGCCCTAAATATAAGACAAAAGTTTCATATTTGTCAATTTTTTTTTCTAATTTACCCCTATTGATGCTCCCTCAACAATAAACAAGAAGGAGATGGAAGGAGGGAGTTAAGGAAGGTGACTAGGGTGTTTTAAAAAATACATGTCATATTAACTAATTTAACCAACTTCCTTAGATGATATGATTCCCGAAAGAAAACGATGATTGGATCAACTAGGAATGGAATTTCGCACCGAAAATTCAGCCGCCAACATGTTCGATACGAACATACGTATCTCGCGCTATAGACCTTGGATTTGAGTGATTCCAAAACGAGGTGAAAGATGGCTTTCCGAAACGCGATTTTGGCTCAAGAAACACCGAAAACGATAAGGAAATCGGAGATACGAAACCAAGAAATATAGAACGAAAACGAAGTTTATGGATTATAGGTAGGCGCCACAATTCCAAAGAATTGATAAGCCCAAGAACGCCACAAGGATTGAAGCCCTTGATAAGTTCGGATTCTCAAAAGAACCCTAGAGAAGCTTGTCTCTCACCAAAAAGATAAACTTTGAATTCCTCCCTCTAAAAGGCTATGGTGTTCCTTATATAGTGGACAACATCCATATTGAGTTTAACCTAATTATGCTTACACACAAAGGGCCCAACTAGCCAGCCCAATAAGCCTTATTACAAAAGTTTAACTAAACGTAATAAAAATAAAACTAAGTGCAGAATTTGGGCCAAGTAAAATGAAGCCTTTATGCATATCCATTGAGGCTTATTCTTCAAGGTCTTTAATCTGAATTAAGTGTATCATTTCTGTCTCTTCTTCCTTTAGACTTGGGCTTGTCTCAAGTAAAGTGGTCACCAAGAGATTTAGAGCCTCTTTAGCCTTTTTAGCTTTTGCTCTTGTCATTGGGCCTCCAAGACCTTGTATGTCCTCCAAGTTTGTTGCCTTGGTGCCGCCTCCTATGTCCTCATCACTTAGTCTAATCAAATTAAGTAAATATGTCTTATGTCTTATATTAAGGATCCAAAGAGTAACAATTTACAATTAACATTCAACATGTTTGCTCATGAGGAGTTTGTACAAAACACAAGGACAACTCTTACCCATATAGAGGTCCTTGTTTGCGCCTAAGCAGATCCTAACTTTCCCTTACGGAGGTCCTAGATCACTTGTGAGTAAATCCAGCGTTGCTGAAAAGCAAGAACTGGCTTGCCTGGTAACCGTTCAGCATTGCCCATGAGCAAGTCTTAGATTGATTAACTTTCATACTTAGAAAACTGGAGATAAATTAACTTAAGAGTTTGTGTGTGTGTGTATCAGGAACACAAAAATATTTATCAGAAATTGATCAAGATGTTTACACTCTACATTACTTGATCCATCACGAAAATAATAGCTAATGCCATCATTTGTGAATAGAAGAAAACGAATGAATTTATTACCTCACTGAGTCAGAGTCATCCCCAGCTAAGTTTGCAGCTTCATTGAGAGCATGCTTCCAGATTTGCAACTTGTGCTGGTTTGACATTGAGACAACACTCAAATTTCTCAAAGGCTTGCTCGTAAAGCGCAATGTGATTGCGTACATGAGATGACTTTAGCTTTATACAAGACAGCAATAACAATCTGCCTATGAACCTTTTACAATGAAGTATATGGGTGAGTTCATCCAAGCACAATCGTGAAGAAACATAATTTTCATAGAATACCACCACACATACATATGCATCCTCGATTGCTCGCAGAAGTGCAAGTGAGACCTCATGTCTCTTGGGGATTTGGTAATCCAAGTAGGTTCTGATGTGTATTCTGAAAAAGAAGAAGAAGCATTGTAGAGATGGCTGGTGAAGTTGCAGCGAGTATCCTTACCCCTAAAATTGATAAAGAGGGATTGAGCAGAGAAAGAGGATGAAGCAGCATTAAGGAGGGAACTGTATGTGTTGTATTGAGAAATTTGAAAAACAGAGCTGGAAGTGTAAAAAGAAGCATTAGAAGCTGCACATAAGCGAAAGAAAAATTACTTGTACACTCTCTGAGGGCTTCGAAGTTTCCGAAGTGATCAACAATCAAAAGAGGGAGCCCATAAAGTTTAACTTCATGAATTTGACTTGGGAGTCTCTCAGCCACAAAAAAGAATGACTCGGAAGTGAAAAAAAGATGGGTCACAGAGTACAAACTTGTCGCTAAGTAGCTAACCTTATCGCTTTTTCGAATTTGTGGCTTGATGGTGAAAGGATTTGCTTCCCTCTCCCAAACCACGATTTCGAATTGGCAGTCTCTCTTTCTCACTCATACATAAACCTAACCCTATCGTCTCCCTCTCAAAAGGTATGTGGTCCTGTTTCATTATACAGATCACTGAAAAATAACATAGAATTAGATTGAAAAATTGAGCTGGGGAGATGCTTGTTGGTGCGACCACTCCCATCGTTTCTCGATCTGTTGTTCTTTCTTGTAGATTTTGGTTCCAATCAGGTCCGATAGACTTCAAATTAGTAGGCCTCAACAAACACTCTCAGTCTATCAAGAATCCGTCATCCAATTTTGCAAGCATCAGATGGAACAGAAAGGTCATTAGTAACCGATCTGCAATGGAAGCTTTCACCACACTCGCATTAGCTCAGCCATTGACGAACGCTGATGAGCTCATTGATTCCGTCGAGACTTTCATCTTCGACTGTGACGGTACAGAACACAATGAATTTTGTATTGGTGTAATCTTTCTTTCTCATCACACATTTCTTTTCAACTTAATTTGCAGGAGTTATATGGAAGGGCGATAAACTAATAGATGGAGTCCCAGAAACTCTTGACATGCTTCGCTCAAAGGTTTGTTCCTGCTTACGATTTGTGGACAGTTACTTGCATTTTTAAATTGTAAGCTTTTGATGTTCTTTGATTATTTGATTTCTCCCTCGTCTTAGTTACTGTTGCGTCAGTTTATGATAGCATAATTTTTTTTTTTTGAAATTTGGGAATTTACAACTGTTGATAAACTTCTGTAGGGCAAACGATTAGTTTTCGTTACTAACAACTCTACCGAGTCAAGGAAACAATACGGTAAGAAGTTTGAGACTCTTGGCCTGAATGTTAGCGAGGGCAGTTCACAGTTTTCGCTCTCCATTTTCTTTATTGGCACAAAGATCAATAATTATAACCTTTAATTCCTGAATCGTTTCAGGAGGAAATTTTTGCATCATCTTTTGCAGCTGCTGCATATTTGAAATCCATTGATTTCCCAAAAGATAAAAAGGTACAAATCATTCGCAATCCTAACTATTCCTTGGGCTGATGTATGTTGGTGAATCCAAAGTACTGATAATTGAATTTTATTTAGGTTTATGTCATTGGAGAAGATGGCATTTTGAAGGAGCTTGAGCTTGCTGGTTATCAGTACCTTGGTGGGCCAGTATGTTCTCAGTTCTGCTACACAAATACTTGTTTCTTTTTTTGCTTTCAAATTTGGGTGATCAGTCGGTTCTGTTCTGTTCTGCTTTACATGCAAAAGATTTACTTATATTTGTTGTTGTTTGTTACTATCACTATTATTACTAAAAATCAAGTTTAACTGATGTGCACAGCATATTACAGTACCGTCTGATGCCATGGGCAGAGGAGTTTCCTGTGGAGTTTATTTAAGGTTTAAGAATTGGAGATTACTCTAGAATCTAATAAAATGTGAGTGCATAAAAAAATTAAGGGAAAACAAGCTAATGCAAAATGTAGATGATGCTTTAACTTCAAAAAAATGCATTAATTTCATCTACAATTTTATGGCTATGCCAGATGTCTAAAATCTCATTCCTCAACAGTTAAGGACAGAATGTGCAAATCTGTTGTAGTCTAGATGTGTGTATTCAGAATATGTTGAGGGATTCGCGTTTCATTAGTATGTTGATAGGTACGTCATTGGTGATACATAAAATTAGATATGGAGTCGTTATACATCATACTCTCTCATCCTTTACATGTCTTGTTCCTTTAGGAAGATGGAGCCAAAAAGATAGAGTTGAAGCCAGGATTTTTGATGGAGCATGATAAGGATGTAAGATACTAAGATCTTCAAACTTTATTCGCCATCAAAAGTTGTTATTGGTAATTCTGTATGCATTATCTTACCTTGTTTCTGAGTAGTGTGCCTTCTTCTTCTTCTTCTTTTTTTTTTTTTGGTCCTCATCTAAGAAGTGCCTTCATTATTAGGTTGGAGCCGTTGTTGTTGGATTTGATCGCTACTTCAACTACTATAAAATCCAGTAAGATATCAAATACTAACACAGGCACATATGACAAGTTCATTTTTATACTAAAGTTACTGATATAACTACTACTTTTTTGATGGAAGAAAAAAGTCACATGGTTGGCATTAATATACTTTTATAATTCCATTCCGTAGAAAGGACTCTAGGATAGGTTTTTCCTTATAAAAGGGAGGCATTTTTGTGTTTGTACTTTGTATGTATGTACAGGAACCTTTGTCTCTGCAAACATAGTTTGTAACAATACATGATACAAGGCATTAGTGACTGTGTTAGTTTCTTATATTACTTGTTGCTAGTAGTTAGAAGCAACAATCTATAATCACCTTACAGTGTTTGGTTGGAGCTTTTTTGAGAGGAGGGGAGTGGTTAAGTGTGTTTGGTTTGAAAAATTGGAGAAAGTACCTATTTGATCGAAAATTCAAAATTCTTATTGACCACCAGCATCTGAAACATATATTGGAGCAAAAGCCAGTGGCTCTAGCATTCAAGTGGATTAACAAGTTGTGACGCCTCAGTTATGAGATTGTGTATAGAAAAGACATAGATAATCCTGTTGCGGATGCTCTTTCAAGGAAAGAGCTCTTGAAGATAATTTCAATGCTTGAAAGTGAAACTGTTCCCGAGAGTACCCAAGTTCACATGGCACCAAGGATTGCTAAAAACAAATGGGAAGAAGTTGGTGAGCAGATATGAAGCTTTGTGAAGAGTTTTTCTATCAGTTTCATTGTGACTTAGTAGGAGGACATTCAAGTTACTCCCACTTTCAAGATGTTGGCAGCCATTTTTTTTGGAAATGAATGGCCATGGATGTTGGTATGTATCTGTGAAGATGGGTTAGCCTAAGGTACAAAAATGAGACAGTAGTTGCATGTGGAATGCTTCAATGATACTGGTGGTAGTGGATAAAGTTAACAAAGGCAGCTCACCTTATTGCTCTGTTTGAGCCTTTTAAAGTTATTCACATGGCACAAGCTTCTATGGATAATGTCATCAAGCTCCAATGCTTTCCTCTGTCAAAAGTAACAAACAGAGACCCTATCTTCTATGACAAGTTATGGAGGGCCCTTTTTATTAAGGCACGAAAAGTTAAGTTTTTGTATTCCTCAGCCTACAATCCTCATAACAGTTGCCTGAAGTGCTATCTAAGATGTATGAGTGGAATACAACCTAAGGAGTGGAGTAATTAGTTGCTATTTGTATAATCATTCTCTGTATCTATTAGGGATAGTGTTAATCCAGTGCTAGATAGGAGTTTAAGGGATAGGGATGCTACAAGGCAGTTGCTGAAGTATCATTTGGAGAGAACCCAAAACAAAATGCAATAGGTGGCGAATTAAAAAGAACTAACAGAAGCTTTTAAGAGGGGGAGATGTGGTTTATCTGAAGTTGCACCGATCCAGAGGAAATACTATCAACTGTAAATCACTGCTAGAGTTTGCAGGCAATTATAATGGATCCTATAAGGTCTGAAAGGTGGGGCAGGTTTCTTATTAGCTGTGGTTGACTGCTGACTCATGTATCATTATTTAACGTGTATGTAGGGGAAGGACACCGGTAGGTCCCGATTTTCCTTAAAAGTGGAAGATTATGGCTACTTCTTTATGGAACCAGAAGCTATGAGCAACTTCATTGATACATGTGAAATCATCCATCCCACTGTTAGAAAAAAAGCATGACATTTGTTTTTCTTTTCTTTTTGTTTGTTTGTTGGGGGGGTAGTTTGGACAAGACACTTGTGATGATGTTTTTCTTATATGCACCTCAAGGGCCATTATGTTAGTTAAGGTGTTTATTAACGGTGTTGTAGAATTGAGCCTTGTGCCACTGTGCAATAGTGTTATTTCATAGATATTTTTATTTCCTTCATAACGAAAGGTATTTTCATCATGATGAAAGGTATGGAACGCTTTGCATACATGAAAATCCAGGATGTCTTTTCATTGCAACAAATCGAGATGTTGTTACTCATCTCATAGATGCTTAGGAATGGGCAGGTTAAACCTTCTTTCCTTCTCTTACTGTGTTTGCAAATCTTAATTGTGCAATATTTTGGATTTTCCTTTAAATAAAATCAAGCTAGATTCATGTTGGCCTTACAGTGAAATAACTGATTCTGAGCTGGCCAATAGACTGCAAGATAGAGAAAGTTTCAAAAAATTCAATTACATGGAAAATTTGCGATCTTTCATCTTGAAAGTCATCTCGTTCTGTAGTACTTTACGTTTCAGAGTATACGCATCAATAAAACTTTCTTATAAATAGATATTGCCTGATATTTTCCCCATAAGATAATAATCTATGTAATGCTCCTCTGGTTGATTTTAGGTGGGGGATCTATGGTTGGTGCTATTAGGGGATCTACTCAACGTGAGCCGCTAGTGGTTCGAAAGCCCTCAACTTTCATGATGGATTACTTAGCTAACAAGTAACCTTTTATATTTTACTGAATGAAAGAACTTGACATTTTGCTCAAGAAGTCTCCAGTGAATTTGGTGTGATATTTGCAAATGATAGGTTTAGGATTGAAAAATCACAGATTTGCATGGTTGGAGATAGATTAGACGCTGATATATTGTTTGGACAAAATGGAGGCTGAAAAACTCTTCTTGTGATGTTAGGGGTAACCTCATTGGCCATGCTTCAGAATCCTAACAACACCATACAACCTAACTTCTACACCAACCAAATTTTAGATTTTCTTTTCTTGAAAGCTGTGCACCTGTATGATCGCTTTATTTATGTTTTAATTAGTTACTTCTTTTGATGTCTTGTTATTATTTAAAAATAGGAACATGATAATTATTTTGTGTATTCAAAAATCATTTTTATTATTTTTATCTCCCTCGAAGAAGCGATAATGTAATACTAGTACATGCTAGTATCTCCTTAGTTACTACTCCATGTTCTATTTTGCACCAAATGATAATAATAAATTATTCATTTGAGAAAAAGTAGTAGTATCGTAGTAGTTGATGCTAATATCATTTTGAACTCTCATAAATCCTCCAGTTGAAGTGAGGTAGTGTCACAAAACTGCATGCTCACTTCCAAAAAAAAAAAGTTAAAAAATGGTCCAAAGCTCCTCAATGATTTTGTACCTTGATTCATATTTATTTTTAATTTTTAATAGCATGATGATGTGCTATGCTGTGAAATTTTGGATTGATCTTGATGGACAGTATTGAGGGACACTAAGAAATCGGCTATAAAGAGGATCCGGATACCACTCTTCTTATCGAATGAAAACACAGAGAACTTGACAAAATCTGAAGGCCAAGTCTACAACCATATTTGAGTTGTTTACATCCTTAAGATACTTGTAAAATCATACAAATATGGTACTTCGAATAATGTCCGTAATGCATGCTAGTAACTACAAATATGCATTACTCTTTTCACATAATTGAAAATACTCTTTGTAACCAGCAAAAGCCATATTCAATCATGTAGCCACCCTACATTTCATGTATCATTGCTTAACGTTTATGCAGGGAAGGCGATCAGTAGGTCCCAATTTGCCTCAAAAGTAGAAGATTATGGCTATTTCTCTATGAAACCAGAAGCTATTTCATGAAGGAAAATAAAACCACTGATATAGATGCTTTCAATGGAAGCACTCTAATCATGGAACATAAATATATATATTTTTATACAAGACAGTTGCGATCATGTCTTTCTTACATGAACTATGGCTATTAGTGCATCAGTCACCATTATGTTAGTTAGGCCGTTTAACATTTGGTTGGGTTTTTTTTTGAGGAGATGAGAGTGGGTAAGTGTGTTTGGTTGGAAAAATTGGAGAAAGTACCTATTTGACCGAAAATTCAAAATTCTTGTTGATCACCTGCCACTGAAGCATACATTGGAGCCAAAGCAGGTGGCCCAAGCATTTCAAGTGGATTAACAAGTTGCATGCTAAAAAGAAATGGGAAGAAGTTGGTGAGCAAAGATGAAGCTTTGTGGGAGTTTTTGTATCAATCATTGTGAACGGTGGGAGGACATTCAGGTTCCACTTCCACTTACTAGACATTTGCAGCCATTTTCTTACTTGAAATGAATGGCCCTGGTCCAAAGCTGTGATATTTGTCAGCCGTTTTTTTTATTGGAAAGGAATGGCCACATATGTTAGAAGGAATGTGCAAATCTCTGCTATTTGCCAGCCATTTTTAATTGGAAATGAATAGCCAAGGATGTTAGGAGGTATACGTGAAACTGTGATATTTGCCTCAGGTACAAGCATTAGACAGTACCGGTGGTAGTGGATAAAGTTAACAAAGGCAGCACATTTCATTGCTCTCTATAATCCTTTTACAGTTATTCTCTTGAAACAAGCTTTTATGGATAATTTCATCAACCTCCAATGCTATCCTGTGTCTAAATTAACAAACAGGGACCCTATCTTCTATGGCAAGTTATGGAGGGCACTTTTCAAGGCACACAAAGTAAAGGTCTTTTATTCCTAAGCCAAACAGTCCTCAAACAGATGCCTTGAGTGCTATCTAAGATGTATGAGTGGAATGCATCCTAGGGAGAGGAGTAAATAGTTTCTATTTGTATAATTATGGTACAACTCATTCCGTTCTTCAAGAGGAATGACTTCATATGAAGCTGTTTATGACCCCCTGTAATCATTTACTGTATCGAACTGGGGACGATGATAATGCAGTGGTAGATATGAGTTTAAGAGATAGCATTCTATAAGGCACTAGCTGAGGCACCATTTGGAGAGAACTCAAAACAAAATGCACCCATCCAGTGGTCTGGAAGAAATACTATCAACCGTAAATCACTGCACGAGTTAGCAGCCAAGTATTATGGACCCTAAGGTCTTAAAGAAGGTGGGGCAAATTTCTTATTAGTTGGAGTAGCTGAATCATGTAACACCCTACGTTTTATGTATCATTGTTTAACGTCTATGTTGGGGAATGACACCAGTAGGTCCCAATTTGCCTCAACAGTGAAGATTAGGACTACTTCTCTATGGAACCAGAAGCTATGTTATGAAGGAAAATAAACCACTGATATAGATGCTCATTAAAACTTTCTTATAAATAGATATTGCCTTATATTTTCCCCATAAGCTAATAATATATCTAATTCTCCTCTAATTGATTTTAGGTGGAGAATCTATGGTTGGTGCTATTAGGGGATTTACTCAACGTGAACCACTAGTGGTCGGAAAGCCCTCAACTTTTATGATGGACTACCTAGCTAACAAGTAAGCTTTTATATTTCACTGAATGAAAGAGCTTGACATTTTTGTCAAGAAGTTTCCATTGAATCTGGTGTGATATATATTTGCAAATGACTGATTTGGAATTGAGAAATCATAGATTTGCATGGTTGGGGACAGATTAGACACTTGATATATTGTTTGGACAAAATGGAGGTTGCAAAACTCTTCTTGTGCTGTCACAGTTAACCTCTTTGGCCATGCTTCAGAATCCCAACAACACCATACAACCTGACTTTTACACAAACCAAATTTCATATTTTCTTTCCTTGAAAGATGCACATATATGATCACTTTATTATGTTTCAATTAATTACTTGTTCCGATGTCTTTCTATTATTTTAAAATAAGAACATGATAATTATTTTGCGTATTCAAAAATCATTTTCATTTATTTTTTATCTCCATTGAAGAAGTCATAATTTAACACTCATAGATGCTAGTATCTCCTTAGTTACTACTCCAGGTTCTTGTCTGCGCCAAACGATAATAAGAAGTTATCCATTTAAGAAAAGTAGTACTTTAGTATCCTAGTTGTTGATGCTAATATCAGTTTAGATTCTCATAAATCTTCTAGTTGAAGTGAGGTAGTGTCACGAAATTGGATGCTCGCATCCAAAAAAATATTAAAAAATGGTCCAAAGCTCCTCAATGATTTTGTACCCAGATTCATTTTTAATTTTTAATATCATGATGGTGTGCTACGCTGTGAGTTTTTGGATTGATCTTGATGGACAGTATTGGGGGACGCTAAGAATTCTGCCATGAAGAGGATCCAGATAGCACTCTTCTTATTGAATGAAAACAGAGAACTTGACAAAGTGTGAAGGCCAACTCTACACTACATCCTCAATTGAGTTGTTTACATCCTTAAAATACTTGTGTAAAATCATACAAATATGATACTTCGAATTATCAACACAACTACCCAATTGCACAGGATTATGTCCATAAAGCATGCTAGTAATAAGTAGCAAATATGCATCACTCTTTTCACATAATTGAAAATACTCTTTATAACTAGCAAAAGCCATATTCAATTTCAATTTCTCCTCATGCTTCTCCTTTCCCATATCTGAGACTTCACATGTAAGAATATGTGATCCTTAAACAAAATGAGGGGGTGGCAAAAGAAGAAAAAGAAAAAAGAAATGCTCTCAATTATAATGATAACCTGCTAATAACTCCACTGAAATTGCTCGATATTCTGAATCATATACCACAAGATACAAATCCTGCAGACAAAATGGTACATTTGTCAACATTCTTAGCACTACCGGGCTGGACATTGCTCAGAAAGTTGGAACCATACTGTATTGTCCTGCATATTTTATCACTGGCTTCAGCCTAGTTTAGACATAAAACCAAAAGACCAAGTTCTGCTTTGGTTGCATCCAATTGCGCTCATCCTTTAAGCTAATCAAAGTTGCATAACAAAACCAAGTTAAAGGAGGGCAATAATTTTAGAGTAACAGAATTCTAATTCATTTGGAAAAGACAACGTGTCCATATAAAAGAGGTGTGTAATTTCACATACATTGAAAAGAATATGCATAAAGGTATTCTTCTGACAAACTATGGGAAAGAGAGAAAAATTTAGGGAAAGGACAAAACCTTACTAAAGAGGTGGATGGAGGGTATGGAGAAGGGGGACAAGTGCCCACCCTTGAATTTGTCTCTTCCAAATTTTTGTTTTTGTTAAAGATGTATTTGATAGCATTGATAATAAGACAATTATGATGTAATTCCAAAAAATAAGGCATGACATTGTAATTATTTTTATTGTAATATACTTTTGTTATTAAAATATATGTATTTGAACTTATTGAATGCTCATCCTTCATTGTAATTTATGTAGCTACATTTCTAACATCATTTAGCCTTGCTTTTCTAAATTACAGGTTTGTAAACCATCATCAGTATTCACTTGATTTCATAAATGTTTTTTTGATTTTCTTTTCTTTTCTTGTTTATATTCTTTTATTTTTTAATGCATATAAAACTTTCTTAAAAAAAAAAAAAGCCCCCGAATCCCCTCACTAATTATGCAAACATAAACAAAAAATCCTAGTTCCGCCACTAGTGCCCACCCTTCATTAATTTCCTGGATCTACCACTGCTTACTAGTAGATACATTTAAGCTGAGCTGCAAGCGGTCCTTTTTCTTCATCTTGCTTATAAATTTGAGTTGCAAGGGGTGACAGATGAAACTATCACAAGATTTCTTGGATTTAGCAATAGCCAACCCCAACTCTAATTCCAATGTCAGAGGAGTGGATTGAGAGACTCCAGAATTCTTGAGTTTCTTTGTGGGAGGGAGAAGATCATCCACATAGATATCTGCAAATCTCTTCTTTTTCCTCTCCATTATTTCCATTTGCTCAACAGATTTCTGATATTCTGAGATATACATTAGCCACACCCCCGCATTCTTTGATCATTACCTTGCTAGATGATAGCTAGGTTGTAGAGAAATTAAGAATTAGAGGGTTAAGAGGCAGAAATCAGAGGGAGTGAGAAGAGAAACAAGAGGGAGAAGACAAAGACAGACTGCTATCCTGTTATTTTCATTCACAATGCACAAAACTGATTTACAATTTGCCTAGGCCCATATATATATAGCCTCAGACACATATACAGATATAAGCCGCAAGTCAGTTACTTCCCAACGGCTATAACAATCATAACAGAACAGTAACAATAACACCCTCTTAACTAACTAACAACCATGCCTAACTAACCGCCTAACTCCTAACTCCTAACTACTAACTAGCTAACTCTTTTTCTACACCTTACATATCAATACTCCCTCCCCAAAACATTTTTGCCCTCAAGGATGGTTGACACAAACTGACCCTTAAAAATACAAAGCTGAAACAAAAAACATAGACTTGAAACTTGAAACTTCTGTTGGTTCTAGTTGACTTCAGCAAACATCTGCAACTTGAAACCTGGACCCAAAATATAGTGCTCCCACATCTGCTTTCATTACTGCTGCACCCCTTCTTTTCTTATCTTTTCCACTCAGAGGACACATTCTTCCATAAAGCATTGCCATTAACTTGCCTCGGAACCAAGTGTGCAGCAAATTTTTGGTAGGAGAACACTGAAGACAGAACACTCTATGCAACAACCCATTTCTGATGATACCCATAGGAGTTATTGGGCTCATGTATGCACCTTCAAAGCCCAAAAGCTGATCTGAAAAGAAGAAAATGGGAACCAGCTGGCTACTAGATTTTTCAAACTGAACCTTTGACTGCTGCGTCAACTCCTGCCTCCTTGAGTTAATAATAGACACCAGCTGTTCAGCAATATTTGACCCTTAGTCACCCACGTGAAAGCCAATTCATTTTCTGAAAATATTTTAGCTTTCCACGCAACTCTTTCATCCTCCTTCATTGAGCCACGATCACTCCTCTCGACTAACGGAAAATCCAGAACTGGAACGATAGCATCTACGCGAGACAACGATGATGGAAGACAACTCAACGGCGGAAAAGAGACAGAAACTTCCGGCAAAGAACTTGAACTCAAAGGCAGACTGATACTCGGCGACAATAGAGAAGAAGGAGTCGTCGACGGCGCTGAAACTGAAGACGTCTTCTTCGCTGAATCGCAGCTGTCACTCTTGACTTGCAAAGACAGTGAGAACACACCTAGAGAGCTACCAAGAGTGTCGAAAATCGATACTCCATCAATTCCATCTCCTGCTTTTGAACACTTTGGGTTGCAAAACTTAGAAACAAAGTCAATAGCTGGAAATTTACTTCCACCAAAATTCATCTTCGTCTCTTTCTTGTTTTCAGTTGCTTCTTCCATTGTGCCTACTGCACTCGACTCATTCTGGGTAGACCCAAGGATCTTCAATGTCGGCGTTCTTGATATATTTACGCTGTTCAGAGGCCCAAAACGGACCCTCATTGCTTTTTTATACCTTTGCCAAGAAATCAGCTTGCCTGCTTCTTCCTCTTCGAAGGCCAGGTGCCATATGTAGGCCCTTTCATCAAGATAATCTTTAACCAGACGCACCTTCCATGTTTTCGGTGTGCCGTCGATCTCAAAGAACCTCTCACAATTGTATAACCAACCCTCGACATCCTTACGTTGGAATCTTGGTAATTCGAATTCCGTTAATCTGATCGGAGGAGTGTGCTCATAATCCCCTGTTCTGGGCCGATGATAACCGCAGCGTTCAAGAGGACGGTGGCCGATGGGTTCTTGAGTGTCTTTTTCCTGGCGACGCGATTCTTGTTTGGCTGCCATTGTTTCCATTTGAGCAACCAAGGTCTGAAGGGTGGCCTCCATTGCTTGAAAACAATTCCTTGTTTCCTCAGAGTCAGCCATGGCTGCCTCTATTGCCTTTAATCGATTTTGCGTATCCTCAGCGTCAGCCATGGATGAAATCTGAAAGTCTCTTCGAAGTCAACATGTCTTGCCGAGCGTCTTGAGTTGTTATGCCGACAATCCACGATTAGTTCAAGTGATGATAATTGGAGGGAAACCATAACGCTGACAATCAAGCTGGTACATGGTAATCTTTCGATGAGTTAGTGCCACCGGTCTTGAAACTTCTTGTATATCTGTTTTGTCTTCTTCACATCGATGACTCAGTTAATACGTGGAATTCTTCGCTGCATCAGGTCACTAGTCTGGGGATTTTCTTTGACTGTCTTTCTTTCTTTTTATTTTTTTATTTTTCTGGGTAAATCTTGAAACAAAAACTAGGCCGTAGAAGAAGAATGGACCAGCGTTTACCTCAAGAATTTCAGAGATTATACAGCGGGGGAGCCGAGGATGACTGGCTTTGATACCACTGATAGCTAGGTTGTAGAGAAATTAAGAATTAGAGGGTTAAGAGGCAGAAATCAGAGGGAGTGAGAAGAGAAACAAGAAGGAGAAGACAGAGACAGACTGCTGTCCTGTTATTTTCATTCACAATGCACAAAAATGATTTACAATTTGCCTAGGCCCATATATATATATAGCCTCAGACACATATGCAGATATAAGCCGCAAGTCAGTTACTTCCCAACGGCTATAACAATCATAACAGAATAGTAACAGTAACACCCTCTTAACTAACTAACAGCCATGCCTAACTAACCACCTAACTCTTTTCCTACACCTTACGTTCTTTCAACATTCCCTTCAAAAAGCATGCAATCTCTAGAAATATGTTCTTCTCTTCATGATTTAGTCCATCATAACTCAATCTTAACACCTTTTGAACTTCTTCATGGGAATCTTTACAAGTTTTTTTAACGCACTATTCCATTCAACTTCACTTTTGCCACGGAGATATGAACCCAAAACTTTTAATGCCAATGGAATTCCTTTTGTATAAACAACTACCCTTTTTGTTAGTTTTCCATATCTCATTCTAGGCAGGCTAGTGTTGAAGGCATTGAAGCTGAAAAGTTCAAGGGATTGGTGGAAATCCAATTCCTTAACCTTAAATATTACATCAACTCCTTTGCTAAGCACATGCTTGTCCCTAGTTGTGATGAGAATTTTACTTCCTGGCCCAAAGCAAAAAGGTTCTCCAACCAAATATTCTAATTGCTCCACAGTACTGATATCATCAAGAACAACAAAAAATTTTGTACCACTAAGTCTAGATAGAACAAAAGTTGTTAAAGGATCAATACGGGAACCTTCTTCCTTCAGTAAACAGGAGATAAATTTATAACGTAATTCAGCAAGTTCATTTTCGGACTTTTCTCTAACAGTTTCAAGAAGCAAGAGCCTTCATAATGGGAAGAGTGTTTGGCAAATATAGTTTTGGCAATGGTTGATTTGCCAATGCCCCCCATGCCCCAAATTCCAATGGTTTTAAAATTTCTCAACAAAAATTCAATCTCTACGCACTTGTCATCAATCCCTACAAGTCCTTTTAAATCAGCAGGTGGGTGTTTGTGACTCAACTTTTGCAATATGTCTTGGACAGTCTTTTGAATCAGTTCAGATTCGTTCCTACCAAACAGAAAATAAAAGGGAAAATGGAAAAGAAAATTTAAACAAAAAAATTGGTTTACCTAAGAAAAAAATAGTAAATAGAGGATAAATTAGAGTGTATATATCAGGAACACAAAAAAATATTTCAGAAAATGATCAAGATGTTTTAATTACCTGATCCATCACGTAATTCATTGCAAATGCCATCATTTGGGAATAGAAGAAAATTAATGAATTTATTACCTGAATGTGCGAGAGTCATACCCAGCTAAATTTGCAGCTTCATTAAGAGCATGCTTCCATATTTGCATCTTCTGTTGGTTGACCTTGGGGTCTCTCTCATATTTCTCAAATGCTTGCCCGTAAAGGCCAGTGTGATTTCTTACATGAGATGGCTCAACTTTATAAAAGATAGGAATAACAATCTGTTCTTCAACCTTTTTGCAATGAAGTATGTGGGTGAGTTCATCCAAGCACCATCTTGAAGAAGTATACTTTTCTGAGAATACCACCACAGATACATAGGAATCCTCAATTGCTTGCTTGAGTGCTGCTGTGATCTCATCTCCTTTGGGAAGTTCGTAGTCTATGTATGTTCTTATTTGTTTTCTGCAGAAAGCTTCATAAAGATGGCTCGTGAAGTTGGCACGAGTGTCTTCACCCCTAAAGCTGATAAAAACATCATATTTCTTGAGGTAAAATTTAGCTGAGGATGAAGAAGCATCAGGGGCCATGTCCTAGTGAGCTGGACGAGAACACTTGTATATTGAGAAGTTTAGTAGAAAAGCACGTATGGATGGGTAGAAGGAAGATAAGGAGCTTCATATTTATACACACACACACACACACAGAAGTGGAAGAAACAGCGCATGCAGTTCCTTTTGATAAATTTTGTAAATTCCATGATGAAGGGAATTCATTCTTTATTTACCAGTGCCACTTTATGATTCGTATCAGGAAGTGAGGTTATAATAGATTGATCCTTAACAAGTTAACAGTTATCAGCGCTCTCTCTCCCGCCAACAATTCTCCCCCTTCTCTCTACATCTTCCGCTCACATCTCGCAACACCTCTCGCCGGTGGCTTGTGATCCCATCACATGCCGCCGGCGAGTCCTCTCTTTTTGTGCCACGAGACGAGTTCGAGTGGTTGTTGCGAGTCCATATCTCTGATCTGTGGTCCTGGTGTTTTGGAGTCCAGATCTTGGATCTATGGTCCTCTCCCTCAGAGTTCTGTCAGACGTGGCCTTCTCTTGTCTTTGGGGCGAGTCCTTCTCTCGTCCTTGTGGCGAGTCTTTTCCTCTCCTCCTCCAGATCTGATCTGTGGAGGTGAAATTTATCTGTTTTTTTGCTACTTTTACGTAGTGTAATGGGTATTCGGTGGTGTTTTTGTCTTATGAAATAAGCAGATCTGTAAAATCTGCGGTCAAATCCTCTTGGTTGGATGGCTGGTTGAACGTTATTAGATCCAATTATCACTTAGTGATTCGGATCTGCGTTTTGGGGGGTAGATTTAAAGAGGCGTTGCTTGGTGTGCGGTCATGGTCACCGAGATTTGTTTCAACAGTGAGAGGAGCGAAGTTTTCTTCGGGACATTTTGGGTCGTCTTACGTCGAGGTTGGATTTATTGTGCTCTTTACCCCAATATGGGGTACTTGTCTGTTGCTCTCATTGCGAGCTTATGCTTATAGGAGGAGTGTGCCCGTTTGGGTGGGTTTTACAACTCTTACCTTCTTCCTTGTCACTTCTAACCCCTGGATTTTGAGGAGGAGGTTGCTCATCTCATGATTCTACTTCGACTTCTAAATATTTTATGTACGGTGATTTGGCTATTGTTGTTGTTGTTTTTGGCTTGGTTGTATTTTGTTGTCAGACGGATCGGCTTTACTTATATCCGGATATTGTACCTATTTAAATTATTAATATAAATATCTTTCCGACCAAAAAAAAAAAGGTTATAATAGATTGACTAAATAAATGAAGTCTTAATAAAAGATGAATGAAGCAGCCTTTCTATAGCTATCAAACAAATTGACGATATAATAAATAAATACTCAATAAAAGATGAATGAAGCAGCCTTTCTATAGCTATCAAACAAATTGACGATATAATAAATAAATACTCAAACTCCTTTTGTTGTCACTCACTCTTTTTTTGGATAATATAGGCAAGCCGAAGCTTGAAATGAGAAATAGGAGTTAGATTATAAGACTCTAGCCCCTAATACAAGAAGAAGAAAAATACTAGTAATAACAGGATCGTGATCCTTCAAAACCATATTCGAACAACCTCTCGGGATTGTTGGAATCATGACCACATCGTAACCAATGACAACACTATGGCCCTTCTTGGCCATATAATCAAGACAAGAGATGATTTCTCTTGGTGTATGATGAAGCTCCACGTCCCCCCTCGAAACAAAAGGTCTCTAGTCTCTCCAATAATGTCTTTAAGAGGATGATCGGTAGGGCAATCTCTCATAAGGATGTTGACGGCATCAAGGGAGTCGAGTACATGACTATACTTTGGAATCCCATTTGAACACCAATCAGAACCCTATCATGATAGCATAAATTTCGATTCAATGACGAAAAGCAAGCCAAGGGGTTTGTAGAAACCCATCAACCATTCCCCTTGAGAATTTCTTAGTACTCCCCCACACGCAGCTTTGTGTTGATGAAGCACTGATCCGTCCACATCAATGCGAACCGTGTTCGCGGGGGGGTGTCCATGATCTCTCCTCTGTCTTGTCCAGTTGGAAAATCGATGTTTTAGCTTTTGATTCGCTCCATTTTCCATGAGTAGATAGCCGCACCGATGTAACATCTCCCTTGTTTCGTGTTCACTCCCCGAAATTGGAATTTGCATCCGGTTGTCCAAAGAATCCAACACCCCAGGCTAAAGATTCTCGTCCATGAGAAGTTTTGAAATCTCCCTTTGCCAGGATTGTGTTTGGTATTCCAGTTAAGCCAAACCTGCAAGCTGCCAGAGAAAAACTGAGAGAAATAGTTAGGTTTTAAAATAAGTTTCCATAAACTTCTAGCACGCTCACAATCTCGAATGATGTGAATCACACTTTCCTCACTATTGCATTGAAAAGGACAACCATTATCGTTGGTAAGACCCTCCTTGCCCGAAGAGAGTTGGTGACGAGTCTCTCATGACCAACTTGCCACATAAAAAATTTAACTTTTTCCGGAATTTTCCATTTCCGAGACTTGTACCCGAGAAGTTATTAGTGCTTGTTTCATCGGTGTCGAGAGGAATTGGTAGGCAGATTTTACGAGAAAACCACCATCCTTTGCTTTGCTCTCCGGTAAAGCTATCCGGGGAATTGTTGGAGGGTGGATTCGAATGTAAAATGAAGTTAATAATATCCGGAGGTAGAACTCCAAACCATCTTTGATAGTCCCACTGTCCATTAGACAAGAGGTGATCTCGACGGTCTCCTCGGCGTTGATGATAAAGGATACTTGAATAAAGGAGATGATGGGTTGATCAAGAGGGAGCCAAAGGTCAATCCAAAACTTGGTACCCGCCCCGTTATTGACCTTTTTACCCACACGGTGAGAAAACAATCCCGAGACTTCGACAATCGCTCTCCAAGCGAGAGGAAGAGTTTCTCTTTCTAGAGATATTAGGCAAATGCGGGAGTTACCGCAATTATATTTGGACCACAAACATTGAACCCAAAGGGCATCCTTCTTGGTTAAAAGACTCCAACATAGTTTCATAATAAAAGCTTTGTTCGCGGCGAAGATTTTTGAAACCCGTCCCCTTGATTCTTAGCTTGTGTGATTTTTTCCCAGGCAATAAGATGCATTTTTCGCACGTCTTCTTCCTGAGACCAAAGGAAAGTCCTGGAGATTCGCTCAATTTCTCTAATAGTACAAATCGGAAGGAGAGATGATTGCATGCAGTGGCTCGGTAGGGAAGATAACACAGACTTGATAAGGACTGAACGTCCTGCCATAGTCAAAAATTTGCTCTTCCACGAGGACAACTTCTTCCTGGCTCTTTCCACAATAAGGTTGTAAGTGGCATGAGAAGCTCTTTTATGAATGATAGGAACACCCAAATATTTACCAAGGTCGAATCCCAATTCCCGGAGCCGGCTCAACTCAAGAGCCCCGTTGAAGTTAACTTTTTTAGAGCGCGGAACATTCGTGATTTGTCGAGGTTGATTCTATGTCCCGAGACTTCGCAGAAGCTTTGTATAACTTTCCGGACTTCAATCATTTGATTACTAGAAGCTTCAGTGAAGAGAATGAGGTCATCGGCAAAGAACAGGTGTGAGATGTGTTGTCACTCACTCTGTTCTCTAGTTCGTGCAAAGGTAATGTTGAGCCTCGCCTGCTTCAAACTTTTGGCATATTACAACAGCTCAAAATAAGTTTATTCTCTGTTAGTGCGTATCCCACCAAATCTCTAAGCATTAACAATCAATTTAAGCCTTGAGTGTTCAAATCAAACTTGATACCACTCATTCAATTTTAAATCTAAACTTTTAAATATTTAAAAGGCAAAAGACAGCCGCAAGTTTTGAACTTGGTTTGTTATGAAGTTTCAATTAAAAAAATGACAAAGAGATGTACTTCATAATAAATAACATGGGAATCCCTTAAGATAGTTCTTTTTACAAGTAATTTCTTTCAAAGAACTTGTATGATGCATCGTAAAACAAAAATGTTAAGAGATACTTCCTCCTGTCCGTAATATAAGACAAATTTAAAGAATTGACTTTGGCCCTAAATATAAGGTAAAATTTTCATATTTGTCGATTTTTTTTCCTAATTTACCCCTATTGATCTCCTTTAACAATAAACAAGAAGGAGAGGGAAAGTGGCTTAGGGTGTTTTAAAAATACATAATATTAACTAATTTAACCAACTTTGTTAGTTTAATTAAATTAAGTAAATATATCTTATATTTTATATTAAGGACCGGAGGAATAACAATTTACAATTAACATTCAACATGTTTGCTCATGAGGAATTTGTACTAAACACAAGAACAACTCTTACCCGTATAGAGGTCCTTGTTTGCGCCTAAGCAGATCCTAACTTTCCCTTACGGAGGTCCTAGATCACTTGTGAGTAAATCCAGCGTTGCTGAAAAGCAAGAACTGGCTTGCCTGGTAACCGTTCAGCATTGCCCATGAGCAAGTCTTAGATTGATTAACTTTCATACTTAGAAAACTGGAGATAAATTAACTTAAGAGTTTGTGTGTGTGTGTATCAGGAACACAAAAATATGTATCAGAAATTGATCAAGATGTTTACACTCTACATTTCTTGATCCATCACGAAAATAATAGCTAATGTCATCATTTGTGAATAGAAGAAAACGAATGAATTTATTACTTCAATGTGTGAGAGTCATCCCCAGCTAAGTTTGCAGCTTCATTGAGAGCATGCTTCCAGATTTGCAACTTGTTCTGGTTGACTTTGAGACAACTCTCAAATTTCTCAGAGGCTTGCTCGTAAAGCGCAATGTGATTGCGTACATGAGATGACTTTAGCTTTATACAAGACAGGAATAACAATCTGCCCATGAACCTTTTACAATGAAGTATATGGGTGAGTTCATCCAAGCACTATCATGAAGAAACATAATTTTCAGAGAAAACCACCACACATACATATGCATGCTCGATTGCTCGCAGAAGTGCAAGTGAGACCTCATGTCTCTTGGGGATTTGGTAGTCCAAGTAGGTTCTGATGTGTATTCTGAAAAAAAAAAAAGCATTGTAGATATGGCTGGTGAAGTTGCAGCGAGTATCCTTACCCCTAAAGTTGATAAAGAGGGATTGAGCAGAGAAAGAGGATGAAGCAGCATTAAGGAGGGAGCTGTATGTGTTGTATTGAGAAGTTTGAAAAACAGAGCTGCAAGTGTACAAAGGAGCATTAGAAGCTGCACATAAGTGACAGAAGAATTACAGTCACACTCTCTGAGGGCTTCGAAGTTTCCAAAGTGATCAACAATCAAAGTGAAAGAGGGAGCCCACAAAGTTTAACTTCATGAATCTGACTTGGGAGTCTCTCAGCCACCAAAAAGAATGACTTGGAAGTGCAAAAAAGATGGGTCACACAGTACCAACTTGTGGCTAAGTAGCTAACCTTGTCGCTTTTTCGAATTTGTGGCTTGATGGTGAAAGGATTTGCTTCCCTCCCCCAAACCACGAGTTCGAATTTGCAGTCTCTCTTTCTCACTCATACATAAACCTAACCCTATCATCTCCCTCTCGAAAGGATTTGCTTTCCAAAGTGATCAACAATCAAAGGATTTGCTAAGGAGATGCTTGTGGGTGCGACCACTCCCATCGTTTCTCGATCTGTTGTTCTTTCTTGTAGATTTTGGTTCCAATCAGGTCCGATAGACTTCAAATTCGTCGCCCGCAACAAACACTCTCAGTCTATCAAGAATCCGTTATCCAATTTTGCGAGCATAAGATGGAACAGAAAGGTCAATAGTAACCGATCTGCAATGGAAGCTTTCACCACACGCGCTTCAGCTCAGCCATTAAGGAACGCTGATGAGCTCATTGATTCCGTCGAGACTTTCATCTTCCACTGTGATGGTACAGAACACAATGAAATCTGTATTGATGCAATCTTTCTTTCTCATCACACATTTATATGGAAGGGCGACAAATTAATAGATGGAGTCCCAGAAACTCTTGACATGCTTCGCTCAAAGGTTTGTTGCATTTTTAAATTGTAAGCGTTTGATGTTCTTTGATAATTTGATTTCTCCCTCGTCTTAGTCACTGTTGCGTCAGTTTATGAAAGCATAAAAAAAAATTTGAAAGTTGGGAATTTACAACTGTTGATAAACTTCTGTAGGGCAAACGATTAGTTTTCGTAACTAACAACTCTACCAAGTCAAGGAAACAATACGGGAAGAAGTTTGAGACTCTTGGCCTGAACGTTAGCGAGGTCAGTTCACAGTTTTCCCTCTTCATTTTCTTGATTGGCACAAAGATCAATAATTATAACCTTTAATTCCTGAATCGTTTCAGGAGGAAATTTTTGCATCATCTTTTGCAGCTGCTGCATATTTGAAATCCATTGATTTCCCGAAAGATAAAAAGGTACAAATCATTCGCAATCCTAATTATTCTTTGGGCCGATGTATGTTGGTGAATGCAAAGGACTGATCATTGAGTTTTATTTTGGTTTATGTCATTGGAGAAGATGGCATCTTGAAGGAGCTTGAGCTTGCTGGTTATCAGTACCTTGGTGGGCCAGTATGTTCTCAGTTCTGCTACACAAATACTTGTTTCTTTTTATGCTTTCAAATTTGGGTGATCACTCGGTTCTGTTCTGCTTTACATGCAAAAGACTTGCTTATATTTGTTGTTGTTACTATTACTATTATTATTGAAAATCGAGTTTAACTGATGTGCACAGCACATTACAGTACCGTCTGATGCATGGGCAGAGGAATTTCCGATGGAGTTTATTTAAGGTTTAAGAATTGGAGATTACTTTGGAATCTAATAAAATGTGAGTGCATAAAGAAAATTAAGGAAAAACAAGCTAATGCAATTGTAGATGATGTTTTAACTTCAAAAAAATGCATTAATTTCATCTACAATTTTATGGCTATGCCAGATGTGATTTTAAAATCTCATTTCCCAACAGTTAAGGACAGTATGTGCAAATCTGTTGTAATCCAGATGCGTGTATTCAGAATATGTTGAGGGATTCACATTTTATTAGGATGTTAATAGTTATGTCATTTGTTATACGTAAATTAGATGTGGAGTCGTTATGCTTTATACTCTCTCATCCTTTACATGTGTTGTTCCTTTAGGAAGATGGAGCCAAAGAGATAGATTTGAAGCCAGGGTTTTTGATGAAGCATGATAAGGATGTAAGATACTAAGATCTTTAAACTTTATTAGCCATTAAAAGTTGTTATTGGTAATTTTGTATGCATTATCTTACCTTGTTTCTAAGTAGTGTGCTGTTTTTTTTTTGGGTCCTCATCTAAGAAGTGTCTTCATTATTAGGTGGGAGTTGTTGTTGGTGGATTTGATTGCTACTTCAACTACCATAAAATCCAGTAAGATATCAAATACTAACACAGGCACATATGACAAGTTCATTTTTACACTCAAGTTCCAGACACAACAACTACTTTTTGATTGAAGAAAAAAGCCATCATGGTTGGCATTAATATATTTTTATAATTCCATTCCATAGAAAGGACTATAAGATAGGTTTTTTCTTATAAAAGGGAGGCATATTTCTGTCTGTACTTTGTATGTATGTACAAGAATCTTTGTCTCTGCAAAATTAGTTTGTAACAATACATGAAACAAGGCATTAGTGACTCTGTTAGTTTCTTCTATTACTTGTTGCTAGTAGTTAGAAGCAACAATCAATAATCACCTTACAGTGTGTGGTTGGAGCGTTTTTGAGAGGAGGGGAGTGGGTAAGTATGTTTGGTTTGAAAAATTGGAGAAAGTACCTATTTGGCTGAAAATTCAAAATTCCTATTGACCACCAGCGTCTGAAGCATATATTGAAGCAAAAGCAGGTGGCCTCAGCATTCAAGTGGATTAACAAGTTGTAACGCCTCAGTTATGAGATTGGGTATAGAGAAGGCAAAGATAATCCTGTTGTAGATGCTCTTTCAAGGAAAGAGCTTTTGAAGATAATTTCAATGCTTGAAACTGTTCCCGAGAGTACCAAAGTTCACATGGCACCAAGGATTGCTAAAAAGAAATAGGAAGAAGTTGGTGAGCAAAGATGAAGCTTTGTGAAGAGTTTTTGTATCAGTTTCATTGTGACCAAGTAGGAGGACATTCAGGTTACTCCCACTTTCAAGATGTTGGCAGCCATTTTTTATTGGAAATGAATGGCCATGGATGTTGGTATGTATATGTGAAGATGTGTTATTTGCCTAAGGTACAGAAATGAGACAGTAGTTGCACGTGGAATGCTTCAATGATACTGGAGGTAGTGGATAAAGTTAACAAAGGCAGCTCATCTTATTGCTCTGTATGATTCTTTTAAAGTTATTCATGTGGCACAAACTTCTATGTATAATGTCATCAAGCTCCAATGGTTTCCTCTGTCAAAAGTAACAAACAGAGACCCTATCTTCTCTGGCAAGTTATGGAGGGCCCTTTTTAAGGCAGAGTTTTTGTATTCCTCAGCCTACAATCCTCGTAACAGATGCCTGAAGTCCTATCTAAGATGTATGAGTGGAATACAACCTAAGGAGTCGAGTAAATAGTTGCTATTTGTATAATCATTCACCGTATCTATTAGGGACATTGATAATGCAGTGGTAGATAAGGGATGAGGATGATACAAGGCAGTTGCTGAAGCATTATTCGGAGAGAACTCAAAACAAAATGCAACAGGTGGCGAATTAAAAAGAACTATCGGAAGCTTTTAAGAAGGGGATATATGGTTTATCTGAAGTTGCACCCATCCAAAGGAAACAACCACGTATTATGGATCCTATAAGGTCTAAAAGGTGGGGTAAGTTTCTTATTAGCTGGAGTTGACTGCTGAATCATGTATCTTTGCTTAACGTGTATGTAGGGGAAGGAAACCGGTAGGTCCCGATTTATGGAACCAGAAGCTGTGTCAGGAAGGAAGGAAGGTTGTGAGGAAAGAAGATAAACCCCTGATATAGATGCTTATTCAATGGGAGTACTCTAATCCATATGATGCTCCTTTGGAATCACTAGAAGCTACACGTGAGCGGTTCCTTGATTTTAACACTACTCTTTTTAGATACAAAGAAAAGCCAAAGCTTGAGGTAAAAGAGCTAGGAAATCTTCCCTGATCAAAAGGAGAAAGCGATAAAGCTATGAGCAACTTCATTAATACATGTGAAATCATCCATCCCACTGTTTTAGAAAAAATGCATGACATTTGTTTTGTGTGTGTGTTGGGGGGGGGGGGGGGTTAGTTTGGACAAGACATTTGTGATGATGTTTTTCTTAGTTAGGGTGTTTATTAACAGAGTGTTGTAGAATCGAGCCTTGTGCGCCAGTATGCAATAGTGTTATTTAATAGATATTTTTATTTCCTTCATAATGAAAGGTATTTTTCATCATGATGAAAGGTATGGAACGCTTTGCATACGTGAAAATCCAGGATGTCTTTTCATTGCAACAAATCGAGATGCTGTTACTCATCTCACAGATGCTCAAGAATGGGCAGGTTAAACCTTCTTTTCTTCTCTTACTGCGTTTGCAAATCTTAATTATGCAACATTTTGGATTTTCCTTTAAATAAAATCAAACAAGACTTGGCCTGACAGCGAAATTACTTATTCTGAGCTGGCCAATAGATTGCAAGATAGAGAAAGTTTCAAAAATCCAATTACATGGAAAATTTGTTATGTTTCATCTTGGAAGTCATCTTGTTCAACAGTACTTTAAGTTTCAGATTATAGGCATCAATAAAACTTTCTTCTAAATATATATTGCCTGATATTTTCCCCAAAAGCTAATAATCTATGTAATGCTCCTCTTGTTGATTTTAGGTGGGGGATCTATGGTTGGTGCTATTAGGGGATCTACTCAACGTGAGCCACTAGTGGTTGGAAAGCCCTCAACCTTCATGATGGATTACTTAGCTAACAAGTAACCTTTAATAATTTACTGAATGAAAGAACTTGACATTTTGCTCTAGAAGTCTCCATTGAATTTGGTGTGATATTTGCAAATGACAGGTTTGGGATTGAGAAGTCATAGATTTGCATGGTTGGGGACAGATTAGACACTGATATATTGTTTGGACAAAATGGAGGCTGCAAAACTCTTCTTGTGCTGTCAGGGGTAACTTCATTGACCATGCTTCAGAAACCCAACAACATACAACCTGACTTCTACACCAACCAAATTTCAGATTTTCTTTCCTTGAAAGCTGCACCTGTATGATCGCTTTATTATGTTATAATTAGTTACTTCTTTTGATGTTTTGTTATTATTTTAAAATAAGAGCATGATAATTATTTTGTGTATTCAAAAATCATTTTTATTTATTTTTATCTCCCTTGAAGAAGCCATAATTTAGTACTAGTATATGCTAGTATCTCCTTATTACGACTCCATGTTCTATTCTGACCAAATGATAATAATAAGTTATTCATTTGAGAAAAAATAGAAGTATCCTAGTAGTTGATGCTAATATCATTTTGGACTCTCATAAATCCTACAGTTGAAGTGAGGTGGTGTCACGAAACTACATGCTCGCCTCCAAAAAATGTTAAAAAATGGTCCCAAGCTCCTCAATGATTTGGTACCATGATTCAGATTCATTTTTAATTTTTAATAGCATGGTGATGTGCTAAAATGTGAACTTTTGGATTGATCTTGATGGACAATATTGAGGGATACTAAGAAATCGACCATAAAGAGGATCCGGACACCACTCTTCTTATCGAATGAAAACACATAGAACTTGATAGAATCTGAAGGCCAAGTCTACAATTGAGTTGTTTCCATCCTTAAGATACTTGTAAAATCATACAAATATGGTACTTCGAATTATCAATAAAACTACCCAATTAGACAAGACAATGTCCATAAAGCAAGCTAGGAAATAGCAAATATGCATTACTCTTTTCACATAATTGAAAATGCTCTTTATAACTAGCAAAAGTCATATTCAATTTCCAATTTCTCCTCATGCTTCTCCTTTCCCATATATGAGACTTCACTTGTAAGAATACGATCCTTAAACAAAGTGAGGGGGGTGACAGAAGAAGAAGAAGAAAAAACTCTCAATTATAATGATAACCTGCTAATCACTCCACTGAAATTGCTGGATATTCTCAATCATAAGCTGTAGACAAAATGGTACATTTTTCAACATTCTCAGCCAGGTTGGCCATTACTCAGAAAGTTGAAACCATACTGTATTTCCCCGCATATTTTATTATCACCAACTTCACCCTTGTTCAGATATAAAACCAGAAGACCAAGTTCTGCTTTGGTAGCATCCAATTGTACTCATCCTTTGTGCTGCTAATCAAAGTTGCATAACAAGATTAAGTTAAATGAGGGCAATAATTTTAGCTCAACAGAATTCTAATTCACTTGGAAAATACAACTTGTTCATATAAAAGAGGGGTGCAATTTCACATACATTGAAAAGAATATGCATAAAGGTATTCTTCTGACAAATTATGGGAAAGAGAAAGAGAAAATTTAGGGAAAGGACAAAACCTTACAAGTAGATACATTTAATATAAGCTGCAAGGGGTCCTTTTCTTTCATCTTGCTTATAAATTTGAGTTGTAAGGGGTGACAGATGAAGCTATCCCAGGGGAGTGGATTGAGAGACACAAAAATTCTTGAGTTTCTTTGTGGGAGGGAGATGATCTTCCACGCAGATTTCTGCAACCCTTTTCTTTTTCTTCTCCATTTCCATTTGCTGGACAAATTGCTCACATTCTGAGGCATACACTGGCCGCACCCCGCATCCTTTGATCATTACCTTGCTAGAAGCATCACTTACAGAACCTATCACAGTGAATTTAAAGCAAAGCTTTCTGTTAGCAAACAGCTGTTGATTTCCTTTTCTAATTTCACGCATCATCCATCCATCTTCGTAGGCATCATTCCATATATAAACATGATCATATTTCGTGCCTATAATATTCATGGATTGATGTGAACAAGCCACCTCAAAATCTTCCATGTAGCATTTGCATCCCAATGTAATAGTAGAACCAAATTTTGATTTAAAACCAATTACAACGCAGTAGAAGAAATCCACCAAGTTTGAAATTTGAGGGAGTTCAACTACCACGGAGCTTTGTGCTGCCCTGTATTTGAAACGCTTTGGTACTTTTCTTCCAGGGACTATAATCGAATGAGCTTTTTTCATGTGCTTCGCATTTTCATGCGATACATAGGCAGCCTCCATGATATTGTGAAGTGATTGTTCATTCAGTTGCATACAATTCTTGAATGTGAAGTATTTCGAGCCAGCACTTAATGGTCTCCAAGTTGGCACAATTTCCGACGACTCATTATCATATTTTGAGCCACCACTTAATGGTCTCCAAGTTGGCACAATTTCCAATGACTCATTATCAACAACAATTAGTTCTAAAATGGATGGTGGTAGTTCTGATAAAGAGAAGAGCCTTCTACAATTCCGTAGGCTAAGAGATTCCAATTGTAAAAGATGTTTAGTATTATCGGGGAGTTCAATTATATTACAACAACCGTCAAAATCCACTTCTCTTAAAGACAACATGCCATTAAAAAAGGCACGTAGCTTTAAATCATCAATGAATTCACAATTGGAAAGCGTAAGATTCGTCAAACTTGTCAAGCAAGATAATTCGTTTGGAAGGCCCACAAGTCTTAAACCCCAAAGATCGAGTTCTTCCAATTTACTTGAACGACCAACAGATGAGTGCAAGATTTCAATTCCTGATTCACCTAACCTCAACGATCTCAGTTTGTCTGATGACAATGAGAACTCCTTAAGATTACAACAATGGTCCACATAAATTTTTTCCAGAGATTGCAAATGAACCCCACTTTTCAAACCCTTGAGTTTGTAGCACGAAAATAAGTTCAACTTAACAAGCGAGTGGAGAGACAAAATTGAGGAATGAACATAGCGCAGTTTAAAGCAATAACTAAGTATTACTACTTTGAGATTCAAACATTTAGAGAGATCTGGTAGCTCCTGTAGCTGTGTGGAATTGCTAAGGTCTATCTCTTGTAAGCTCACTAAATCCTATAACAGCAAATATAGCCACTAAGGGTCAAATGTGATCATCAAGAAGTTCATATGAATGGAAAACATGAAACAAAAATAAGTTCATACATACCTGCACTCCGTTCCAAAGCTTTTGAAGATGGCTATTGGGCATATAGAGCTTGACAAGTTTTTTAGGACAAAAAGTGGACGGCAGATATTTAAGTGGAAATCTATACCACTCTAGATACCTCACTTTATTAGGAAGAAATTTGAGACCTTTAGGAAGGTGCACATGACTTGAGCCAATGTTGCAAATAGAATAAAAATTGAGATATCTTAAATTCCGCATCTTCTTGAAAACATCAGCTTCCAAATGTATATCTCTAATTTCAGACACGTTCAACTTTATGCCTTCAACTTTTCTTGACCCCTTAAAAAAACAATAGTAAATAAATCATGTCATATTACATTTATATTAATCGTATAAAGTTATGTATGGTATAAAAAAATGGATTTCTTACCATATTATTATCCAAAACATCAACGATTTCCGTAGAATCCCATAATCGGCTACGTCTTTCAGGTTCATTAATAGATTCTTCACGAACTATTTGTAAACCCATCTCTTGTATCAAATCATGCATTTTTATATCCCAACCATCACCAACATTTATGAGAGCCCTGTCATGAAGTATTCTTATGCCAATAGCTCCATGAAAGCCAAAGCTATCTAGCAAGTTTATTACAAATTCCGTCAACTCTCCCTTCAAAAAGCAAGCAATGTCTAGAAATATTTTCTTCTCCCCATCTTCCAATCCATCATAACTCAATCTTAACACATTTTGAATATCTTTATGGGGACTCTTCTTAAGTTTTCTTAAAGCACTCTCCCATTCGATTTCACTTCTATCACGAAGGTATGATCCCAGAACTTTTAAAGCCAATGGAACTCCTTTTGCATAAACAACCGCCCTTTCTGTTAGCTCTTTGTATCCCGTTATTGGCTGGTTAGTGCTAAAGGCATTCAAACTAAAAAGTTTATAGGAGTGATGCAAGTTTAATTTCTTAACCTCATATATTGCATCAACTCCTTTACTTAGCACATGCTTGTCCCTTGTTGTTATGAGAATTTTACTTTCCAGACCAAAGCAATGAGGTTCTCCAACCAAATATTCTAATTGATCTATGGCACTGACATCATCAAGAACAACAAAAACTTTCATACGACTAAGTCTAGAATCAAGAAAAGTGGTTGAAATATCCATGCAGAGATCTTCCTTTAGTACACAGGAGAGAAATTTATGGCGCAATTCAACAAGTCTATGTTTAGGCGTTTCCCTTACATTTTCCAAGAAGCAAGAACCTTCATAATGGGAGGAATATTTGGAAAATATAGTTTGGGCAATGGTTGATTTGCCGATGCCCCCCATGCCCCATATTCCAATGGTTTTAGCACGTCCCAACAATGATTCAATCTCTGCACAATTGTCATCAATGCCTACAAGTCCTTTTAACTGAGCAGGTGGATACACGTGATTCAATTTGTGCAATATATCTTCGACAGTCTTTTGAATCAATTTAGATTCATCCCTGACATACATGAAAAAAAAGAGAGGAAAAAAACATAATTAAGCAAAATAAAACAAAAGTTGATTTATGGAAGAGAGAAGATAAATGATAAATTGAATAGAGTATATATTTATACACACACACGAGGAAGACAAAAATATTTATCATAAATTGACTAGAATGTCTTAATTATTTGGTCCATCATACAAATCACAGACAAACTCTTCATTTGTGAATAGAAGAAAATTAATGAAGTTATTACCTGAATGTGTGAGAGTCATAACCAGCTAAGCTTGCAGCTTCATGAAGAGCTTGCTTCCACATTTGTATCTTATGTTCCGCAAACTTGTGGTCTCCCTCATATCTCTCAAATGCTTGCTTGTAATTCCCAGTCTGATTGCGTACATGAGATGGCTCAACTTTATAGAAGACAGGAACAACAATTTGTCCTTGAACCCTTTTGCAATGGAGTATATGGATGAGTTCATCCAAGCACCATCTTGAAGAAGCATAATTTTCAGAGAAGACCACCACAGATATATATGAATTCTCGATAGCTTGCAGAAGTGATTGTGAGATGTCATCTCCTTTGGGGAGTTGGTAGTCTATGTAGGTTCTGATGTGTTTTCTGCAGAAAGCGTCGTAAAGATGGCTAGTGAAGTTGGAGCGAGTGTCCTCACCCCTAAAGCTGATGAATACATCATACTTCTCGGGGAGAGATTGAGCAGATGAAGAGGATGAAGCATCAACAAGGGCCATATCTTTGAGATAACTGTGTTGTATTGAGAACTTTGAAAATGAATGAGAGATGGAGTATCAAAGCTGCAGATATATAAGTGAAAGAAGAAAAAGCCCACGCGGTTATGATTTGAGAGGCTTCGCAATTTCCTTGAATTATCGAATATAATTGATTCTTATGGTAAAGTCTGCAACTTTAATTTATGACTTTAAAGTCAAAAAGTGAGGCTAATGAGTGTCGGTGTCAGGGCCCATGTGCAAGGGATATAATTTTGGATCTGGCTACGGTCCACTGTCCATTTCCTTATTCTACTTAATAATTAAATTTAAATTTTTATCGCATGTGGTAATGTGAATCGTATGCGGTAAATTATTTCAAAAAATCTGCACATTAACACCATTCAGCTTTTCATTTAACGATTTAAATGAGAAAAAAGATGGAAGAGGATGGGAGAGCATGACTACCGTAGCCAGATCCTATAATTTCCAGGAAGGCGAGGATTGATCCTTGATAGTCTTTAATTATCATCAAAAGAGTGTAACTTTATGACTTGTTAGTAAATAAAAAATAAAAAATATAATAGGTTATATTTTTTGGGATAAGATATTATCACTACCAATTTTATGTCATTACCATTTTTTAACCGTTAGATCAGAATCTCAATAGGAGAGAAAAATGATAAAGGTAGATGAGATTCTGATTTAATGGTGAAAAAGTAGTAGTGACTTGGTAGTGACATAAAATTGGTAGTGACAATATCTTATCCCATTGTTTCTAATCTAAAACTTTAAACTTGGATTAGGTGTACTGAAGAACTTCAAATTAATGACGGGTAAAATTTCAGTCAGTTCCCCTTACCAAATTAATTTCCGTCAACTCAAAATTGTTTAAAACTTCATTGCAAGATAATGATACCCTTCTTTATTTTTTGTTTTTCTAGAAAAATATTTGTAAGACAAATAAAGGGATTCAAAAGAACTTAGAAAATTAAAACATTTTGGCCATTGAAAAGACAAATATGAAAATTCACAAGATAAATATGGACATCTACAAAAAAGAAGAAGAAGATATTTACAAGATAAATAAAGAAATTCAAAAGAACCTAGGGAGTTAAAAACATTTTGGTTGTTTACAAAATAAATATGGAAACTCACAAGACAAATATTGATATTTACAAGATAAATAAAGATGTTTACAAGACAAAGAAAGAATTAAAAAAAACCTACGAACTTAAAAACATTTTGGTCATTTCAAGATAAATATAAAAATTCATAAGACAAATATGGGAATTTCCAGGATAAATAAGATAATTTAGAAAACAAATATAATAATAAGGGCGTCATTGTATTTTCAACCACAAAAAATAATTTCATTTTTCATGCCACCATGTATATTAGATAAGCCTTACTTGAAATTTTTGTAATTTCTTAAAATTATTATTTTTGCAGGAATAAAATAAAATACAATAACACAGGTATGTCGGATTTCAATACGTGAAATGTAAGCTCTTTAGCCCATAACAATAGATTCGAGAGCTCATTTCAATAGGTTTTTTTTTAACCTGAACTTTCTTTTTTCTGGTAACATACACAAATATATAGCCGTTCGATATACAAATGGAATGGAATATAGGAAAAATTTGAAAGAGAAAAAGTGGGTTTTATATAGATTAAAATTATATCTTTCGTGTCCTGAAAATAAATAAAATAGTATAGAAATAATAGCTAAAATAAAATTATTATAATACGCGAGAGATATAGCATTATATGAGGATCAAGTCTATTTTTATATTATCCAGGGGTGGAGCCAAGATTTGTAGACTGGGGCGGGGTAATTATAAAGTAAAGTGTATAGGAGTTGATTTATTTTTTATTTTTTTTATGGAGATGTGTAATTCTTAAACAAACAATTTATGACAATAAAATCAATCAATATGAACTCTTTTATAGTTGTGGACCCAGAAATTTTAATGATAGGGTAAAAATAAAAAATATTATAAAATAAATACAAATATTTGAAATATGATACAAACCTAATATAGAAAAAATTGAAAAGAAATCTATTACAGAAATTAATATCACTCCACTTGACTCTTATCTATTTATATGTTTTTATATTGTTAAACTCATCTACAATTAAATCCTTGTTAAATCTCAAAATTGCATATTTGTAGGTGATTTTTATGAGAAATGTGTGATATGGAATTTTATGAATTAATACGTTCTAAAACTCATCAATAATAGACACAACAAATTGTCTTTTGTGTGAGTTTAATTTGGACAAAAAATTATTAATAAAAAAATGTAAACAGCAACATATATACTGGGTTAGGTTGAAAAGATCCATCGGAACTTTTAAACGGTATAATTCGGAAGGTAAAAAGAAAGTATATTTGGGAAGGTCAAAATGCAAATAACGACTTGTAACTAATATAAGCTTGATTTTCTAGGAGTAATTTAGCTCATGGATTATGAAATTTGAGGACATGTTATCAAAGTTTCTCATAAAAGAGGCTAGGTAAAAGTTCATCATATTTCACGGATCAACCCAACCCAGTATACTTGAATTAATCCCCCCCCCCCAAAAAAATAAAAATAAAATCCGCCATTGATATTATCAACTAATAGTATATGAAAGTCTATCTTTATATGCATAGAAACATTTTGTTACATTATTACAAGATGCCAAAATATAAAAGAACTCAAGAAGGTCTACATTTATACCACCTGTCTGCTTTTGTTGATCTGAAAGTAGCTAGTACCAAATCAGAAATTACTAGTATTAGACATTTGATGTCCATAAATACGTAAAAACTTGCCCCTTAATTATCGCATATGATATTTTCACATAATTCAAAGTGCTCAGTACAAGTAGCAAAATTAAAATCAGTATTCAATTCTCCTCATGCCTCTCTTTTCCCTTATTTGAGACTTCCCCCGTAAAAAATTGAACCCTAATAAACAAAGTGAGATTTTTTTTTTTAAAAAAAAAAAAAAGGAAAGAAAGAAAACAAAGTGACAATTTGGTACACACCCTTATAATCGATTCTTTTGGTAAAGTCTGCAACTTTATGACTTTAAAGTCAAAAAGTGAGGCTAATGGGTGTGGGTGTCGGGGCCCATGTGTAAGGGATGTAATTTCCAGGAAGGAGAGGATTGATACTTGTTAGTCAAAAATACATTACATGTTATGTTTTCTAGTCCAAAACGTTAATTAAATTGAAGTTCACAGGGCGAGGGCGTCGAAGTTTTCAAATTGATCTGCAGTCAAAAAGAGAGGGGGAGCCCACACGGTTTAACTTTATTATTTATGACTTGGGAGTCTTTCTCACGCACACCCCAAAAAAATAAAAAATAAAAAGAATGAATGAAAGAAAGAAAATCGAAGTCAAGTTGCAAGGACAAGAAAAAATAATAAAAAATTCTCATAGTAGGTTCTTCTATCAAAATGCTTGTGGGATATAAATTCTGAATGTGAAATTATATTTTTTTTTCTCGTTGATTAAAAAAAGGAAAAAAGAAACAGTAATATATGATCAGGTGTAGGTAATTGACAATCCCCACTCCATGACATGTCAAAATAGGCATATCCATTTGTCAACAGGAACTGTTTTAATTAACATAAATGAGTTTATCAATAACCACTTTTAGGCTCTATAATTTGTCAAAATAAACACATACACTTGTTAAAATGACAAATTATACATTTATATTTTGACAAATATGCACATAAATTGTGATAAATAGCACATACAAATAGGCACATAAAAAAGGCACATAAATTTTGACAAGTGTACCTGCCTATTTTAGTAAGTTATATATTGATAAGTGTATGTACCTATTTTAACAAGTTATATATTAGGGTTGGGGTGCGAAAATACTGCGTATGCAGTGAAAAAAAGCGTTGCTCAACATCGTGTGTTTTTTATGCGAAAAAGTATGTGGTTATAAAATAGGTGCAAAAGTCACAGTCTCCATTATCTTAAGCTGACTCTGTTGAAGCTGACGTGGTAGTGAACTTCTAATTTCTCCATTAAACACTTCGCCACGTGTAATAACTTCATCATCTTCTTCCCCTAAAACAACCAGAAAGACTGGGAACGGTAGGTACAAGATTAAGATTAAGATTAAGAAAGTGGAACAAAGCAGCAAGCATCTTGTCACATTCTCAAAACGCAAACTTGGCCTCTTCCACAAAGCCGCCGAACTATCTCTTCTCTCTGATTCTCAAATCGCCGTCATTGTCTTCTCCCAATTTGGCAAGGTCTTCTCCTTCGGCTACCTTGATCCAGACATCGTCATTCGTTGCTACCTCTCCTGTGCCGCCTCCTCCTCCTCCTCATTCTTGGACCCTACACCGGTTCATGATCCGGAAAGAGAATCGGCGTCGCTGATGCAAGAATTTGAAGAGGCCATAAAGCTGTTGGAAGAGGAAAAGAAATTTGTAAATGATGATACTGGCGGGTTATGGTGGAACCGTTCGGTTGAGGAGATAGGTTTGTAGGAAGTCGTGCAGTTCAAGGAGTGTGTTGAGCAGTTGAGGTAGAATGTTGCCGCTGCGGCAAAGGAGAAGAAGAAGAGCACTTGGCTGATTGATTAACAGTCGCCGCCGGTGGCCATGGTGGAGGAGAATAAGAGCACTCGGCTCATCTATTCAAAGTCGTTGCTGCTGGTGACCACAGTGGTGGAGAAGAAGTGCACTTGGCTGATTGATACATAGTCACCGTTGTGGTCAACAACGGAGTCTATGTATCTCTCTATGTTGGACGAAATTTTGGAGATTGATCAAACATGTCAAGTCAGTGAAGATTCTTTTTTTCCCCTCTAGGTGCTGCCAAGTCACCATCCAGATCATCAGAGTTAGTCCAAATGTTTCTTTTTAACTGTCAACTTTTTCTTTTAACAAAGAATGTGACTTTTGCATCTATTTTGTAACTACATAGTTACTTTTACACCTAAAAAAATATTTGATGTTGGATACTTTTTAGCCAAATTATATATATTTTTGTATTTTAACCCTATATATATATATATATATATATATATTAATAAGTGTATGTGTCTATTTTAATTTAATAATATAATAAACTAGTGTTTGAATTCTTTGGATAAAGTCTGCAACTTTATGTCTTTAAAGTCAAAAAGTCAGGCTAATGAGTGTGGTGTCGGCGCCCATATGCAAGGGATGTAATTTCCAGGAAGGAGGGGATTGATTCTTGTCTTTTTCATCAACCAGCAATAGACGCGCCTCGGTTAGAACCTCACTAGCCGCGTCGTTGGCCCAAGGGCAAAGATGCTTGATACTTGTCTTTTTGTTTTTGTTTTTATCATCAAACGAATGTAACTTCATGATAAAACAGGTTAAACATGGATTAGGTTATGTTTTTAGTCAGTTCCCCTTACCAAGACAAATATTTATATTTACAAGATAAATAAAATATTAAATGAAGACATTTATAAGATAAATAAAGAAATTCAAAAGAAATCAAAGAGTTAAAAATATTTTGGCCATTTACAAGATAAATGTGGAAATTCCCAAGACCAATATTGACATTTACAAGAAAAATAAAAGTATTTATAAGATAAATAAAGGATTCAAAAGAACCTAAGGACTTAAAAATATTTGGGAAAATCTATATGAGGGCCCATTTAAGTAAAAAAAAAAATCTCAAAAAAGGCTCAAACATTATTCAAATGTCAGAAAAGACCTCAGGACTCTTTTTGACATGCAGTTGTGAGTGAATTCTGAGTGAAAGGCAAAAAAAAACCCTCTCTCTCTCCACCGTGTTCAGATGAGGTGCGGTTGGTTACCAGAGTTGATTTTCCCTTTAATTAATTATACTTCCTCTCTCCAATCCTAAATTCTATATCCTATGTTTTCGACTGCAGAAGTAATTAGTTAATGATCCAAGTATGAATGAGTAGAATTGTCGATCAGTGGCCCTCCAGGCCGGGAGTTAAAAAACACTGCTTTTTCAAAGTTCTTACCCAGAAACACTGGGACCGGGGCCGGTGGCCGCATGGCCCGAAATTTACTATCGCAAATTTTAACCATTTTTCTTCCATGTTTTTCAAAGAAATATAATTAGTAAATTACAACAATTAAAGCTCTAATTTATCAAAAAAACACAATCATCCAACAAATAAGCAGTCACGAATTCATAATAAAAAACAAATTATATTCTAACTTACATAAAACATAAAAAGCATACAACGACGTTAAAGCATTGAAGCATTGAGAAGTTTTAAAGCATTGATGAGGTGGTATTAATTAAATAAAATACAAACAAACAATTAAAGAACAATGTGGGTTTGCTTCAGTTGAGGCCTACATAAAAAACATAACATAATACTGGTCTCCTCTTTCTGGTCTTTGTTGGGTTTTAGTTTTAGGATTAACCTAAGACTCTTGAGGCATCTCTGTGTCTTGTTTCTTTTGGAATTTTCACAGCAATCTCAGTTTCTACATTTTCTGGACTCGGCTTAAAGTTGAAAGTGATCAAAGGACCCACACCACACTTTTGCTTTTGGAAGAAGCAACCACGAAAAATAAAGGCAGAACTCAATCTAAATTTTTACTTACTGCAACTCACAACTCAGTTTCTATACTTCAAGTCTTCAACCTACTACAAATCATACTCAGTGTGACATTTTTCTATTCAACTTGGCTTTTTTGATTTCTCACCATTTTCTCAAACAGGCAGATAAAAGCAAGGTTGGATTTAAGAAAAATGAAACAATGCTAAGCCTAAAGAACCTGAGAAGTAGAATGCTCTGGATTTTCAGTTCGTTGGAGTAGATCGAAAGGCCAGAAGGGAAGTGATCCTCGGCACCTTGGGTGAGAGTGGCGGAGACTGAGGTAGATTCAACGGCAGAGTGGCGGCCTGGCGGGGACTGAGGTTGTCGGAGAGACGCGAGTGGCCGGAGTGAGTGTCAGAGAGACGCGAGAAGCCGAGAAACGAGAGGCTGAGAGCTGTGAGTGCGGCGAGGAGTGGAGAAGACGAGTTGAGACTTGAGATCGAGGAGGAGTGGAGGAGACGAGGTCGAGGAGTGTCGAGTGCTGGGTGCGGCTGAGTCCTGTGAGAGTGAGACGCAGACGCTGAGTCGCTGATGAGGAAAGAAATGGAGGAATGTGGTTTGTAGAGAATGGAGATTGATTTTTTTAGGACCCTCTCCACTTTTTTTTTCCCCTCCAGAGTCCAGAAGCAGAACCAGACCCAACTCACCACTCCAGTCCACATTCACAATTCCACAAAAAAATGACGGGCTTAACGGGTGGCCCGTAAAATCCTTGGCCTGCAGGCCAAACTTCACCTCTCACCTCCATTTTTTTGCGCCTCCTTCCCAAAAATTTAGGGTTTAACCAATCGTCCGTGGACCGGCCCGTTTTTGACTCTATGAATGAGGGAGAAGATATGAAGTGCGAAGTCAAACAAGAGTGACCCGATGATCACTCATGTTCTCGTGTTCGATAATGCAGAATTCTATCCACTGTGCAAATATGTTCAAGTTTGGGTTTCTGTTTCTGATTTTGATCCCAGCGCTTCTTCTCGTGTTCCCAGCGCTTTTTCAACAAAATAAAGACAATAAGACAGGTATTTCGAATTTCAATACATGATATGTAAGGCCTTTAGCCCATAACAATAGATTGGTGAGCGCATTTCAATAGTTTTTTTTTTACCTGAACTTTCTTTTTTCTGGTGACATACATAATATATAGCAGTTCGACATACAAATGGAATGGAATATAGACAAAATTGAAAGAGAAAAAAGTGGGTTTTATATAGATTAAAATTATATCTTTCGTGTCCCGAAAGGAAATAAAATAGTATATAAATAATATCTAAAATAAATTATTATAATACACAAGGATCAAGTCTATGTTTATATTATCAACTGAGAGTATATGAAATTATCCATAAAACTAATCAAGTACACAAGATTTATATGCATATAGAAACATTTTGTAACATTATTACAAGATGCCAAAATATAAAAGAACTCAAGAAGGTCTACATTTATACCACCTGTCTGCTTTCGTTGATTAGTAACGCTTGAAAGTCAAAGTTTCTTATAAACAGGTCTCAAATTAAAATCAATATTAAATTCTCCTCATGCCTCTCTTCTCTTATTTTATTTGAACCTTCCACCTGTAAAAAGTTGAACCCTAATAAACAAAGTGACATTTTTAAAAAAAAAAAAAAACAAAGTGACAATTTGGTACTCACCCTTATAATTGATTCTTTTGGTAAAGTCTGCGACTTTATGACTTTAAAGTCAAAAAGTGAAGCTAGTGTCGGGGCCCATGTGTAAGGGATGCAATTTCCAGGAAGGAGAGGATTGATACTTGATAGACAAAAGAGAGGTTATGTTTTCTAATTTAAAAAGGGAAAATCCATTTGGGGTCCTTTTTGGAGAAAAAATCTTTAAAAAGGCTTTAAGATTAAGAAAATCACAAAAAGCGAGGATCTTTTAGATTTTTCGAATCTCGTTAATAACTAAATCGATCGACATTAACAACTAAATATATCCGTTAACAACTAAATCGATTAGCATTAACAACAATATTTTAACAACTAAATCGTCGCATTAACTATAATATCGGCCCAGGTTAACAACTATATCACCCATTAACAACTAACGAGATTAGAAAATCGAGAAAAGGCCCGGGCCCTTTTAGGGATTTTCGTAATCTTGAAAACTTTTTTTGGGATTTTTTTCTCCAAAAACAGCCCCCAAGTATATTTTCCCATAAAAAAACGTTAAACTTGGATTAGGTGTACTGATGTACTTCAAATTAATTAAATTGAAAAATGATTAAGGGCCCATTTGAATGGGCTTTTAAAAAAAATGTTTTTTTTAAGTTCTTTTTTAAGCTCCAAATTGGAGCTTTAAAAAAAACAGCATTTTAAACTTCTTCTTTTTTTGTGACTTTTGCTTTTTAAAAAAAAAAAATCATCTAAACACATAAATTAATAAAAAAAATTATTTTTTTAGCATTAAAAAAGTGCTTTTTAAAAAAAAAAAAAAAAAAAAAAAAAAAAAAACTCATCCAAACAAACCCTAAGTCCAGTTATGTTCTGGGAGGGCATCGAAGTTTCCAAATTGATCAGCAATCAAAGAGAGAAAGCGGGATCCCACACGGTTTAACTTTATTATTTATGACTTGGGAGTCTTTCTCACACACACACCCCAAAAAAAAATCACACTCAAGTTCTAAAAATAAGAAAAAATAGGAAAAATTCTTACAGTTGATTCTTTTATCAAAAAGTTTCCTAGAGATCACTACAATGACATAAATTCTGAATATAAAATTACCTTCTTACCTCCATTGATTAAAAAAAGGAAAAGAGAAGTAGTGATATATGATTAGGTGCAGATCTAATTGTTATTCTATGACCTGTCAAAATAGACATATCCACTTGTCAACGGAAACTGTTTAAGCTAACATAAATGGGTTTGTCAATAGCCACTCTTACACTATATAGCTTGTCATTATGATAAATGTATTAGCTAACATAAATGTATGTATATGCAAATTGTAATAAATGTATGTGCCTATTTACATAGGTTTTTTTTTTTTTTTTAGAAAGCTAATTATATTAATACTAAAAACAGGTACAATATCTAGATACAAGTAAAGCCAGATCCAGAACAACAAAATACATCCAAGACAAAAACAACAACAAAAACAGCCAAATCACCGTACATAAAATATTTAGCAGTAGAAGTAGAATCATAGACAAAACAGCCTCCTCAATATCTGGGGTTAGAAGTGACAACAAAGAAGGTGATGGTTGTAAAACCCACCCAAACAAAGACACCCTCCTTATAAGCATTAGGCAACAAGAAAGAAGCGGCTATACAGTACCCCCATATTGGGGTTAAGAACACAAGAAACCCAACCTCGGATGTAAGAAGACCCATGATGTCCAGGCGAAATCTTACGCTCCTCTGTCGAATCGATCTCGTGACCATGGCCACACAACAAGCAACGCCTCTTTAGATCGCCCCAGAACGCAAATCCGAACTACCAAGGGAGAATCGGATCTTATAACGTTCATACAACCGTCCATCCAAGAGGATATGCACGCAGGTCTTACAGATCTGCTTATTACAAGAGACAAAAACACCACTAGACAACCTAGTATCACAGAAAAGTAATAAAAAAAAACAGATAAATCTCACCTTCACAGATCAGATCTTGAGAGGAGAGGAAAGGGCTCGCCACAAGGAAGAGAGAATGCCACGTCTGACAGAACTTTGAGGGAGAGGACCATAGATCAAGGATCTGGACTCCAAAACACCTGAACCGCCGATCAAAGATATGGACTCGCAACAACCACTCGGACTCGTCTGTGGCACAAAGGTGGTGGTCGCCAGCTTTGTGTGGAAGGCACAAGCCGCCGACGAGGGAGCATGCGATGAAGAAGATGAAGTGCAGGGAGGAGGAGAAAAGAGTGGAAATTAGGGTTATCTTTTAATTTTAGATACTGTGGATCCTATTTACATAGGTTTAATGTTTCTATTTTTGCATATTAGCAAGAATATGTGTCTACACTGTACAAACTTCAACTTGTTCAATTAAGAAGCTACGTCGAGATTTCCATTTTCCTCCGGTCTAATTCCCCCAACCTACAACAATAAATCCAAACTCTAGAAATAATTTCTTAGAAAAACATAAAAAATGCATTTCTTTTATGAATGAAATGTTGTGAAATACTTCCTCTGGTCATTTTTTAAAGGGTCCAACAATTTTTTTCTCAATATTTAATGTTTTTTTTTTAAATCTTTGCCCTTCATAAATAATTTATATGGCATTAATTAAAAGTGGACTTTTTTAATTCTCTCTCATCCTTTTTCTAAGGGAAAATTACGTGCAGGTTCCAAGGAACGAAAAAAATTACAAAAAAGTCCATTGAAATCATAAAATTACACATAAATCCCAAGGGAATTTTTTGATATTATTTGTATGGAAATAAAATCCAGGTTTTTAAATGTTGTTATAAATACATGCATTTCTTTTATTGTAGATATGACTTTTTCCGTTGTAAATGATCAGATTTTAAATTTTGTTGTAAATACGTGATCTGAAAGACTTCTTGTTGTAAATCTAGCATTTTTTTACATTGTAAATGACCTATCTACGTTCAAAATCCAAGTGTTTAAATGTTGTTGTAAATATAGGCATTTCCTATTGTAAATATGGCTTTTTCTGTTGTAAATGTCCAGATTTTAAATTTTGTTGTAAATACAGCACTTCTTGTTGTAAATATAATATTTTTCTGTTGTAAATGACCTCTCTATGTTCAAAATCCAGGTGTCTAAATGTTGTTGTAAATATGGACATTTCTTGTTGTAAATATGGCTTTTTCTGTTGTAAATGATCAGATATTTAAATGTTGTTGTTAATATAGGAATTTCATTGTTGTAAATATATCATTTCTTGTTGTTAATACAAATAATATCAAAAAAGTCCCTTGGAACTTCTGTATAATTTTGTGATTTCAATGGACTTTTTTGTAATTATTTTCTTTCCTTGGGACCTACGCGTAATTTTCCCTTTTTCTAATACTTTTACTATTCTACATTCTCTTTCTTATTTTCCCTCATTTGTTACCAATTTCCTCTCTCTTACTTGCCTCCTCATAAATAAATAAATATTTTAAAAAATAATGTTTATTTTAGACATATTTATTACTTTTAACCAATTTTAACTTTTTTCTTAAATTGTAAAATATAGTTATTAAGCTCGAAAAATGACAGGTGGATTTTTTTTTATCCCACCATGTATATTATATTATTAGATAAGCCTTACTTGAAATTTTTGTAATTTCTTAAAATTATTTTTACAGGAATAAAATATATATGTAAGACAGGTATTTCGAATTTCAATACACGAAATGTAAGCTCTTTAATTAGCCCATAACAATAGATTAGTGAGCTCATTTCAATAGGTTTTTTAACCTGAACTTTCTTTTTTTCTGGTGACATACACTTAATATATATTCGTTTGATATGCAAATGGAATGGAATATAGGAAAAATTTGAAAGAGAAAAAAGTGGTTTATATATATATATATATATATATATATATATTTTTTTTTACCAAAGATTAAAAGTTTATCTTTCGTGTCCTGAAAAGAAATAAAATAGTAAAGAAATAATAGCTAAAATAAAATTATTATAATATGCGAGAGATATAATAAGAAGTATTATATGAGGATCAAGTCTATGTTTATATTATCAACTAATAATATATGAAGTCATCCATAAAACTAATCAAGTACACAAGATTTATATCCATAGAAACATTTTTTTACATTATTACAACATGCCAAAATATAAAAGAACTCAAGAAGGTTTACATTTATACCACCTCTTTGCTTTTGTTGATTACTATATACTTGAAAGTTAAAATTTCTTATAAACAGGTCTGAAAGTTGTACCAAATCAAAATCTCCTAGTATTAGACATTTAATGTCCATAAATACGTAAAAACTTCCCCCTCAATTAATATTTTCACATAATTCAAAGTGCTGCTTACAACTAGAAAAATTAAAATCAATATTCAATTCTCCTCAGTCCTCATGCCTCCTTTCCCTTAATTGAGACTTCCACCTGTAAAAAGTTGAACCCTAATAAACAAAGTGACATATTTGAGCAAAAAATAAACAAAGTGACATTAAAAAAAGAGAAGGAAAGAAAGAAAAAGCTAAGCTATATTCTCAGTTATTGTGATAATGGGCTTGTTTAGATTAGCGTTAAGAGCGGTGGCTTATTTTTTATTTGACTTTTACAGAAGCCCGATAGAAAAAAAAAAGTTAGGTTGTAAATGTGATTTGTGTTTGGATTGATGGTGGCAGAAGTGACTTTTTTTTTCAAATTGAAGAGTGTTTAGATTATTATTAAAAAATGAGTTGAAATAAAAAAATAACTGAAAAGGGTATGAATCTTATTAAATACTACATATATATTAATTGTATATATTGTAATAATTGAAGATAAAAATTTAAATTATTACTCTCTGCATCCCTAGATATAAGACAAAGTTAACTTTTTTTGGAGAGATTAAATAAACTAATTCAAATTATTTTAGAGATTCCTGTTTTTATTTTCCCCCAAACTAATTAGTTTTACTAATTAAATTATTTTTTATTTTTATATTTGGCCACATTTCCACATTTTATTTTTCCTATAATTTGGCAGAAGAGGACAAAAACTGAACAAAAAAGCTTCTGTGTTTCAGTCATGTATTTATAATCCTGTTGGACAAAAAGCTCTTCCTCCTAGCTTTTATGGATAAGGATCTTTTTTGGTTTAAGCTAATTGAAATATAAGTCAATTCAAACAGGTCAGCTTTTTTTTTTTTTTTCACCCAACTTTCTTTCAAAAGTCACTGACTGATTTCACACTACAATGCTGGCCTGACGGTGTAGCCAAACAAGCCCAATAACTACATTAAGAAGGTATATACTCCCTCTGATCCCGATTATAAAGTCGCAAATTAACAATTCTCACAAACCAATAAAGACAGTTAAAATCAATAAAGTTGTCATATAATTTAAGTAACTTTCAATACTACTCCAATTAATTACACTAAAATCTAATATTATATTAATTATTACTTTTATCCACTACCCTTATTAATTATGGTAAATACATAAAAAAATAATAATTAGTTCAGCTTTGGAAATAAGCAAAGTACATTATAAAAAGAAATAAATATAATTGTTATTTGGTCATTACGCCTTATAATAAAAACATAAGAGAGTATGCTGGAGAAGTTGAGTAATATCCTGAGACTAGAGATCCTGCAAAGGAATGAGCTTCTTTCGTGTTTTATTTAAAAATAAAAATTGAAAGAACAGAGTTAGGTAGGCAACACAGTTGACTATTCAACCATCTTTATTCATTTGCCGGACGAAATTTTCACATTCTTTGATGCCAATCAATAACTTACTGATGTGTTTTAACTTTTAACCAACCTTTTTAAACTTGGACCAGCGACGTCTAAACTGGTCAGGATACTGTTATGGATCAATATATTGGGCTAGGCAGATTCTCGGCCCAGTGGGGAGTCCGCAGTAAAAGCCCCCTATTTACCCAGGTAAATGGGGAACCAGGTAAATGGTTCCCCACTACTCCATCGTGCCTGGTATGTGCGGGACTGTACGGAGTAGTGGAGCGAGACACCCGAGAACGTGGGGACGTGCATAACGGTGAAGGATGAGAGCATTTGCATGGGAGTGAAACCCTGGTAATCCTTATAAATAGGAGATTACCCACCAGGTGCACTCTGAACTCTCTCTATTTCCATTACTTACCATTCAGTCACACGGCACACACACCACCCTCTGGGCGAAACGCCCAACCTGTGTCGCATCGTGATCTGAGCTCTCTCGACGGTATCTCAACCGTAGATACTATTGAGTCGGCACCTTCCACCGAAACTCAATCGGTGGAAGACCCTTTGATCCAAGATAAACCATTCCTCTCACTAGGCGGACATCTGTGTTCTACAACAGAACATTGGCGTCGATCGATAAACTTTGATTCCCAGGCACGTTAAAAGCCGGTGATACCATTGAGGATGGCGGCAAGCACTAGAAGCCGTAGTCAGGCACTCCGGTCAGGACAGCTTCAGGGAGAGCCTCGACAGCTTGTACATGAAAATCACACGGTTCAGTATTCAGATTCGGCTAACCCGGATCCTAACTATGTCGTCGAAGTGATGGAAGGCGAAATGCAGGATACGTCAAATTCTCCCCACCCCAGTTTGATGGCTAGACGGCAGCAGACCAGGGTAGAGGATGATTTCTCTCCCTCTCGGGAAGTCCAAGTGGAACACCCCGATACCCGAATTATGCGCATGACGTTGGACTCATTACTCCAACGAATGGAGAACATGGAAACTCGTCGGCGGCTACGGAGAGAAGAGGACGCCCGACTTATGCAGGAGGACTTGGAGCGCCGAAACGCTATTTGGCGTCAAGATGAGTCAAAACGTATAAGGCTGGCTAATGATCAGCGTGAGGGACTGAAGGGGAATTCCGGCGGGGTTGCATGACGAGATATAGCCGGCACATGTCGGGTAATGACTTCAACCTCGGCACATACCCACGGAAGGGACCCCTTAAGAAGTTACGAGAAAGACAAGTTGGCAGAAGATGATTTGGGAGGGCCTACTAAAGAGGAATGTTGGGAGATTGAATTGTTAAAAGAGCGATTGAGAACGCTCGAAAATCCTGTCAGACGTACTGTTCGGGTTGCTGATAAGCCTAACTGGGTTAGCGATATAACGGCTACCGGGGTAGGTGAGGACACTCGAAGGTTAGCAGAGGGCGACATTTCCCGGGCTAAGGGAAAGCAGTCAGCTGAAAATTCGGATTTGAATAAGCAGACAACGGTACCCCCATCTCTTAACATGCCCAGGACTTCGGCAGAAGGGCACATTGGGGTGGGATTGTTGAATCAATTTTCTAAAGAGATTATGGCCGCCGTTTATCCTAAGGGTTTAGATTCCCGGGAATTACCGAAATACAATGGTACTCAAGATCCCTTGATTCACACCGAACAACTTCAAGATGGAGATCGGAGTAAAGGGTATTGTTGGACACGTGGTTCCACGGTGTTTGCGGAACCCTTCAAGGAGCGGCCCGACGTGGTTCCACTCTTTGCCGCCCGAATCCATTCATGATATGAAGACAATGGAGCATAAGTTCTTACTCTATTTTGCGACAAGCCGGAAACGACCAAAGACCGAGTTTCATTTCGACCAAGTCAAGCGATCGCCCAATGAAACATTGCGAAATATTTGGACCGGTTCAAGGACACGGCCCTCCGAGATCCCTGGTTTAAAAGAAGACGTACATTTACATTGCATAATAGCGGGCCTTAGCAATCTGTCCCGGCTTAAGAAGTCGGTCATGAAAAGTCGTCCCCAAACCTTGGCCGAGTTTACGGACCGGTCAAAAACGTACTTGGAGCTCGAACGGATGGAAATGATGAGTCGAATGCCGAGGGACGGGGAAAAGTCCTCCTCCAAAGGGTCGAGAGCCGCATTATCCGGCGTAAGCCGGAGTCCGCGGACCGGTCAAGAGCCCGACCAAGGCGAGAAAAAGCGGAGGGGAGATTTGACAAATATACCCCGTTAAAGGTGTCTCAAGCTCAGATTTGGAAGGAGGTCGCAACCACGGAAATGAAAAAGGTGGAACGACCCCGGCCCTTGCGAAGGGATGCCAGTCTAGATAAAACGCGATATTGCGAGTTTCATGATCAACACGGTCATGAAACTGACAACTGCTGGGATCTGAGAGACGCCATTGAAAGGTTCGTTCGAGAGGGAAAGCTTCGCCGGTTTGTCATACAAACTCAGGGACGACAAGGAAAGAGACGGCAGGGAGGAAGGAGTAAGAGCCCACCCCCAGAAAATAAAAAGCGGGAACAGAAAAAGAAAGCGACGAATAGTGACGACGAATTCTCAGACGCCAAGTTTGATTGTACCACGATTAGCGGAGGTTTTGGCGGTGGAGGGGATTCGAATAGTCAGAGGAAAAAGTACCTAAGGGAGGTCTTGTCTATCAGGGATCGCCCTGAGTTCAAAAGGGACACGACAAAATCAAACCCCCCGGTGCTGAGTTTCTCCGCGCGAGATTTAGAGGACGTTCCGCCAGGGCACTATGACGGCCTAGTTATCATAGGAACAGTGGTAAATTGTTGTGTAAAGAAGATCTTGATCGACAACGGCAGTGCAGTGGATATTATTCTTTGGGATGCCTTTAAACACATGCACCTCGACCCGAAGGACTTGAAGCCATGCAAAACAACCTTGACTGGATTCAATGGTAGAGACACATGCCCGAAGGGTTACATAGACTTAAAATTGACGTTGGGATCTAAAGAGGCCTTTAAGTCGGAAAGAGTGAAATTCATAGTTGCCGACTTCCCATCCCAATACAACATTATTTTGGGTTGTCCTACCATCCACGACTGGGACATACTGGCGTCCTCTAAGCACCAGAAGCTAAAGTTGGTCAACAGGAAAAATCAGATAGTAACGATAAGGGGTGATCAGAAGGACTCACGTCAGTGTTATTTCGACACGGTCAAAGAAAGCAAAATAAATCCGTCATTACGGAGGGAGCGAAATATGAAGTCCCCAAGAGCGGACGAAGACGGTAAGTCGGTGAATCTCGTCGAGTTGGATCTACGCGAGGAACAAAAATGAAGAAGACTGAACCTAATGGCGAGCTAGACGACTTAGTATTGGGCGCGAACCCGGCGGATTACCAAAATTGGAAAGAGTTTAGACCCCGAGCTTCGGGTTGAGCTAGAGAGATGCTTGAAAGAGAATCAGGACATCTTCGTCTGGAAGCCGTCAGAGATTCCCGGGGTTCATCCTGATGTATGTTGTCATGAGTTGGCGATATCCCCAGAAGCGATCCCGGTGTCGCAGAAGAAGAGAAAGCTGGGTGAGGATAGGCGAAAGGCTTTGGCCGCCTATGTTGAGGAACTGCTAAGCCGGCTTCGTCCGAGAGGTGCAAGATACTACTTGGTTGTCGAACGTGGTCATGGTAAAGAAGCCCGGTGGCAAATGGCGGGTGTGTGTCGATTATAAAGACACTGAATAAGGTGTGCCCAAAAGATTCCTTCCCAATGCCAAGTATTGACCGGTTGGTGGACAACTCGTCGGGCTTCAAATTACTTGTCATTCATGGATGCATATTCAGGTTACAATCAAATCGCTATGCATCCAGGTGACTAGGCAAAAACAGCGTTCATCACCGACAAGGCCAATTATTGTTACAATGTTATGCCCTTTGGATTGAAGAATGCGGGAGCCACTTACCAGTGAATGATGAATTGAGTCTTTCAGGATCAGATTGGAAAGAATGTGGAGGTTTACATAAATGACATGATTGTTAAGTCTTTATCTGTAACCGACCATATCCGGGACTTGCAGCAGACGTTCGATAAATTGAGAAAGTTCTGCATTCGGCTTAACCCGGCTAAGTGCGCTTTTGGCGTTCCGGCGGGAAAGTTCTTAGGCTTTTTGCTTACGCATAGGGGAATTGAAGTCAATCCGGACAAATGCCAGGCCGTGTTAGATATGCAAGCACCAAGGAACAAGAAAGAGGTGCAACAGTTGACAGGCTGGTTGGCGGCATTAACCCGATTTTTGCCGAGATCCGCAGAAAACTCCCTTCCGTTCTTTAAGTTATTGAAAAAGGAAACCTCTGGAGAATGGAATGAAGATTGTGAGTCGGCATTTAATAAGATCAAGCGGTGCTTATCCACCCCGGTGCTTATCCGGCCGGATCCGGGGAGAGTCTAATTTTGTATCGGGCATGGGGAATGAGGCCGTTAGTGCGGCTTTGATTAGGGATGCCCAGGACGGTCAAAAGCCAGTGTACTTCATAAGTCGGGCCTTGCAGGGTTCCGAACTAAATTATCAAAAGTTGAAAAAGATGGCATTTTCCCTTTTAGTGGCGGCAAGGAGGTTGCGTCCCTATTTCCAAGGCCATACGATCATAGTCCGCACTAGTCAGCCGATACGCCAGATTCTACACAAGCCGGACACAGCGGGACGGATGGTCGGTTGGGCCATCGAGTTATCGAGTTTGACATCATTTATGAAGCTCGGCATGCGATCAAGTCACGAGCATTGGCGGACTTCGTGATGGAATTCACACCGGTCGATGACCGGGATGACAAGGCGAAAATACCTGGAAGCCGTTCGTGGATGGGTCATCCAACATCCGGGTAGCGGTCTTTGGGTTATCATCGAAAGTTCGGAAGGAGTATCATTGGAGTATTCCTTCGTTTCAACTTCGGCACTTCAAACAACCAGGCTGAGTATGAGGCTCTAATCGCGGGTTTGTTGTAGGCCAAGGAAAATGGGGCAAAAGACATACATGTATCTACCAATTCCCAGCTGGTCGCTTCCCAGATAGAAGGTACATACCAAGCCAAAGGACCTCTCATGATCAAATATTTGGGAAAGGTCAAATAGCTTATGGCAGAATTTGATAGAGTAACCATAGTCCATATCCCCAGAGGAGACAACATAAGGGCCGACATTCTGTCTAAGTTGGCGAGTACTAAAAGCCCTGGAAATCATCGAACAATCATCCAACATAATTTGTTGGAGCCAAGTTGCGTGATGGTCATCTCAGAGGCAAGTGATTGGAGGAAATCAATAGTCGATTACCTGGAAAGGGGAATACTCCCGGAAGATGTTTCGGACGCCAGAAAGTTGGTAAAAACAGCGGCTTCATATTCCATGATGGGGGACGAATTGTACCGAAAAGGTTTCCATTCTCCTTTGATGAAGTGCTTAGATTCAGCTAAGGCCGAGTATGTATTGGCGGAGATACATGAGGGTATAAACGGTCATCACATGGGGGCCAAGGCATTGGCCAGAAAGGCAGTGCGGGCTGGCTACTTTTGGCCGACGATGGCGGAAGATGCAAAGAGACACGTTCAAAGGTGCGACAGTTGTCAGAAACACGGCCATCTCCTGCGAACTCCGCCATCTCAGTTAACGCCTATCTCGGCTCCGTGGCCTTTTTACAAATGGGGTATGGACCTACTCGGCCCTTTTAAGATGGCTCCTGGACAGTTACGATGGTTGATAGTGGCGGTGGATTATTTCACCAAGTGGATAGAAGCGGAACCGCTGTCAACCATCACTTCGGCCCGGGGGTGCAAAAGTTTTTTCATCGGAGCATCATATCTCGGTTTGGTATCCCGGCAGAGATTGTCACCGACAATGGAACCCAATTCATAGACAAGGGCTTCCAAGAAATGATGGCCGACTTCCATATTGAGCAGCATTTCGCCTCTGTAGAGCATCCACAATCTAATGGACAAGCAGAGGCGGCCAACAAGGTTATTGTTGAAGGGCTGAAGAAGAGAATGGAAGAAGCCGAGTCAAGTTGGGTGGATCAATTGTACCCAGTCCTTTGGGGACATCGGACTACCATCCATTCGGCAACTAACGAGACTCCTTTTAGATTGACTTATGGGTGCGAGGCAATGATCCCGGTTGAGATAGGCGAGCCCTCGTGGAGGAGAATAAAGGCTCTACATGAGGAAGAAGAGAATAGCCAGGCTATTGCAATCGAATTAGATCTGATTGATGAGATCAGGATGACGGGGCACTACCGAGAATTGGCCGTGAAGCAATTAATAGCAAACCGGTATAACAAAAGGGTCAAACCCCGAGGATTTAACAAGGGGGATCTCGTCCTACGACGGGCTGACATCGGAAACAAGAACGCCGGCCAGGGAAAGCTCGCAGCAAATTGGGAAGGCCCATACCGGGTGGTTGATAACCTGGGTAAAGGAGCTTATAGGCTGGAGACTTTGACTAAGAAACATGTGAAGCGAACTTGGAACGCGGACAAGCTTAAGGCCTATTACAGTTGAAGTACAACCGTAGGCAAATGAATTGTGTTGATTTCTTATGATGATCCCTTTGAATGTTGGTACTTAAGATTAATGAATTTTGGGTCTAGGAGCCCATTTTTTGCAAACACAAGTTCGCCATCGTGTTCCCATTAAAGCATGTAGGAGTATGAGGCTTTATAGCCCGGTTCCAGAAACCGTGTTCCAATTAACGCGTGTAGGAGTATGAGGCGTTATAGCCCGGCTCCATAAACCGCGCTCCAATTAAGGCATGTAGGAGTATGAGGCGTTATAGCCCGGCTCCAGAAACCGTGTTCCAATTAACGCGTGTAGGAGTATGAGGCGTTATAGCCCGGCTTCAGAAACCGTGCTCCAATTAAGGCATGTAGGAGTATGAGGCATTGTAGCCCGGCTCCAGAAACCGTGCTCCAATTAAGGCATGTAGGAGTATGAGGTATTGTAGCCCGGCTCCAGAAACCGTGCTCCAATTAAGGCATGTAGGAGTATGAGGCGTTATAGCCTGGCTCCAGAAACCGTGCTCCAATTAAGGCATGTAGGAGTATGAGGCATTGTAGCCCAGCTCCATAAACCGTGCTCCAATTAAGGCATGTAGGAGTATGAGGCATTGTAGCCGGCTCCGAAAACCATGTTGCAATTAAAGCGTGAGCGTTATAGCCGGTTCCGAGAAACCGTGTTCCAATTAAAACATGTAGGCACCGAGGCAATATAGCCCGGCCCCAGACACCATGTTCCCGTTAAAATGTGTGTGGATTCATGGCGGGCTAACCAGTTTCCATTAGCATATTCGCGAAAGGATGGAATGAACTCTTTATTAAACATCCAGTTTTTAAAGGACCACGCCACGCCTTCAAGAAAACGCGTATGAGTTAAAGCGGAAATTCAAAAAACGGAAAGCTAGGGTTGATCAGATCGCAGTCATATATACAAGCCGGATCATTACCACGGCATCAAAAGCAACAGGCTACAAAATAACCAAAATGAACAAAAATTACAATAAGTTCAAGAAGACGGGGGCTGGGCTGCTTCCTCCTCTCCTTCTTCATCTTCGACCCCGGGAGGTATCAGATGCCCTTGCTCGTTAACATATGATTCATAGTTAAGGCCATCCAGGTTAAGGTTGAGGTCGGGATTGAGGGCGCGAATTTGCGCTACGGCGTTGTCAAATGAGAAAACCGCTGCATCGGCATACTCGGTCAACCCCACCTTGGCTTGACTTAGTTCGACCTCCTTAGCCGAAAGCTCATTTTCCTTGGCTGCGAGTAGGGCTTTATGATGTTTGGCCTCAGATTGAGCCTTATCTACGGCCACGAGACCATCCGCGCGGAGATCTTCCAAGCGGCGGACATCCAGCTCAGCCGCCGACAGCTTCTTCTCCATCTTGTGGAGGTCGAACCTGGAAATTTCCAGTTCCTTTTCCAAGGTCATCTCCTTAGATATGGAAGACTTGAGTTCCTCTTCCTGCTTGTCCTTGGCGGCCTTCAGAGAGGAGAAATCCTGTTGTAGCTGGGCGTGCTCGGCTATGGGGCGACGGGTTGGCAACGGCTCTATTCCCCGTCCTCATCAATTTTAGCCACCTCGGAGGTTTTCCTCGGGCGGTATTCTCTCTTCGCCGCAACCAACCGAGCGTACGCCAGCCGTATTTTACCTTGACAAGCGCGTAAGAGCGAAGCAGGGAAAGACCGCGGTAACCCTCCAGCTGCATATTATTCAGCATCATCTTAATTGGCTCAGTCAGGCCGGATGCGTCGTGAAGAAAAGCAGGAGGTCTCATCACGTCTAGCACTTCCTGGCTCAACCCAGTCCCCCACAGGGCACCCTCTGGAAGGTCGGTCACGTAAGATTCCCCGGCACCGCGGTTTCAGCAGCAGAAGCAGGCGCGGGGAAGGCATTAGAAGAGCCGGCGAACCCTGAGAAACCGGAACCTCGCTGGGATTTGGTGGTCCCTCCGCAGCGTCTTTTCCCTTGGCTTTCTTTCGGGCAGCATCTCCTTCGGGATCAGACGGGGCTAGCCGCTTTTGCGAGCCGTGGACAGGAACCGGTGTGTCACTAACCGGGATAGCAAGTCTTTCTTCTGGGACCCGTGATCGATTCTTAAAGATGGCAAGTTGTTTCGGTCTACCCATAGCTCGGCCTGCAAAAGAAAAAGGATATCAGAGCAATAAAAGAAGAACAAAATGCAATTTAGCTGAGTATCAATAAGGTCATACTCGCGGTGGCTTTCCGCCTAACCAAAGGCGTGGTGATGTACTTAGCCAGATCTAAGGGATCCCCCAGAGACCCCACGTATTCCAGAAGTCTCAGGAGGGTATCATCCTCCTTGTCCGAAAACGCCTGTGGAAGGAATTCGTCGGGCCTCAAGGTATGATGGTCCGTTGACCGGTAAAGGGGAAACCCTCCTCGAGCTCCCGGAGTCGGCCCTCCTCACAAACCGGGGGCCCGGCCCTTGAGGGCCTCGACCTTGACAAAGGAAGATTTGAAGTTCTTCCGGGACTCGCGGAAAGGCTCGAAGAGTCTCCGATCGCGGATGCTTCAAGAGTGGTCCACCCAAACCATTTCGTTGTTGCGTCGTCGGATACCGGTCTCCATTGGGGAAAAGAAGGACATGAAGACCGGCACGCTACAAATAAAGTCCTTCTCCGCGCACAAGTTCTCAAACGCAACGGCGAACACCCAGCCGTTGGGATGAAGTTGGGAGGGGGCGAGGTGCAAGTGAGTCAGCAACTCGGTCTGGAAATCGGTGAAGGGAAACCTCACCCCCAAAAGAGTGACGACATCCCGGTAGATGAAAAAGAAGTGAGGACCTCTCTCCTTTGAGCGGCCGACGTCTACGGATTCAATTTTTGCGGGTAACCGTAGGACGTAACCTACCCCGTCCCCAATCCCGAGTTGCAGAAGATCCTTCGTGGTCAGGGAGTTTTTCACCTCAGTAACCTTGTGGCTTACGGCCGGGGTTAGCTCTGTAGAAATTGGGGAAGGGGTGGAAGTGCTGGACCCTTCATTCGAGGACTGGCTGGGCTGGGATGAGGCCATGAGCACCTAGATATTAAAAATCAAAGAGCATTAGTGTGGGGTCGGTGAAAAGTATTGTCCCAAATAAGGGAGTTAGAACTACAATGAGACGGGATGAAGAAATAAGCGTTTCGCCTCCGTCAAAGGGTAATTCCTGCAGCAAGCACCTTCTTGGGCTGTGATGGTTCTTTGGGTTTTCTGAAAAGTTTTTGTAAGGAAGGATCGATGTCGGAACCTAAAGGGAGACTTTTTGGCACAGAGTTTCCAATTTCACGGATGTACGGAAAGGCTCGAGCCATTAAGAACACCTAGAAAGGGGCAGCAGAGACTAAGAACCCACCCAGCAGAACCCAGAAATACAGTAAAGTTGAAAGCGATAGAAACCCAGAAACGCAAAGGAGTATACTCGGAAAAAACCACATGCATTATAGTAAGCCTAAGAGTGAAGTCGGAAGCAAGAAATCACCGGGCGAGCGATAATACAGTGAAAAAGAGGAAATGCGCAAGGTTGACGGCGAAAGGCAATAACTTGAATGCAAGATAAACTCCTGAAGCCAGAGAATAGTCGATAATGTCAAGAAGGGTTGACAGTTTTCGAAAAGGGAAATATATATAGACGTTTGGAATTTGAAAGGCCAAGAGTCGAGACGCCGTTAGCTCCTTCTAACGGAATTGGAAATCCTACGTCTCCCTACGCCAGCGTCATCCCGGCGGAACGTTTCGGGGAAACGGCGAGAGCATTAAATGCGCACGAAAACCAAAGGCCGCAATAACGGCCAATCCGCAAAAATGACGGTTGAGTACTCCAAAGCACCGACGGATAGCACGTGGATTTGACCCCGTTAGAAGTTACGGAGGGCGGTTAGTTTTAGCTTAGCCCGGATTGGAGGGCGGTTTGCTCAAAAAAAATTAATCCGTTCTGGAAGGCGGTTAGTTTTAGCTCAGCCTGGATTGGAGGGCGGTTTGCTCAAAAAATTAATCCGTTCTGGAGGACGATTAGTTTTAGCTTAGCCCGGATTGGAGGGCGGTTTACTCAAAAAATTAAAAAATTACTCCGTTCTGGAGGGCGGTTAGTTTTAACTCAGCCTGGATTGGAGGGCGTCGATTTTCAAGACAATCCGTTCTGAAGGTCAATTAGTTTCAACTTATTCCGGCTAATATGAAAGGGCGGGTTAGTTTTAGCAAGGAACGGTTGGAATAAAGAGGCGCAAAAGAGAAGCCAGCATAAAACAAGATTTTCCATTGATAAGTGAACGGTTTTACATAACATTCATACAGGAAAATAGACAGAATTGATATTCGTAAGCGGGATTACAGCAATCTTAAAATAAAAGCTCGCCGACATGTGCAGAAGGAGCTCTCTGAAGTGAATCGGCAGGCATCCTTTTGGAATGTTTGGATACGGGGGACCTATTGACCCGTATACGGCTCGTGCAACCCCAACCGTGGCACTCCCGGGGGTGATGTTTCCGGTCTTGGCCAATCCACGGAAAGGGCATCGCACATGCCCGACGGACCTTGGCTGGGACCCAGGTGGAAATATTCTGCCAGGCACGTGAAGACTGGCAAATATAGTTAGACTCCCAGAAGCCCGCCGGGGGATGTGGATGAAGACTGGAAAATACAGTTGAAGGTCACCTATAGAAAGGACCATCATCGGCATCTCAATGAACCTATGTTTCTTCTTCTTGGTTTTCCGCTGTCTCGCCGGAAAAATCTTTAAAGAGAAAAACATAGGTCTGTGGCCTGATTCAAAGGAAATCCCTATTTGTCCAGAATGGATTTTCATCTGCAAGATTCGGATGGGAGGAGAAAGGTTTCAATTTTTCAGGACACGGAATAAGGCAAAAGAGTGAGAAATCATGTCCTTATATGGGCATTATGGACATTTATTGCCTGAGCAGTTTTTATTCTCATAACATAGAGAATCGTAAAAGGCGGTGGCGTTTTCTTATACGAGGGGTTCAACCGTCGAAAGCAATAAATTCCGCTTTATGGGGAAACGTAAGCGCGTGCAATAAATGCCTCCTAAAAGGAAGGCGTGCGGATTGACGGTTAATGAGTGCATTAATTATGCACGAATCTCGAAAGGATCATGATCATAAAGAGCAAAAATCGTATCCCTAGGGAGATAAAGTCAAAATAAATCGTGACTACCAATACCTTTCATGACAACCCGAATTGGGGGCAATAGGTGGGAGACACCAAATACAGCGGCTAGGGAACCAGGCAGGCAGAATAGCCGAGGAAGTCAATCTCGGTTGCCATAAAGTGGTATTACAGAATTGACGACTTTGACGGATTGAAACGAAGGGAAAGTCGGAAAAAGTCGACAAAGTGACAAAAGGTCATAGCCGGTTATGACCAAGATCATAATAACGGTGTTAATCAAAAGATCACTTGTCGACACGAACCCCGGTCTCTATCAAGGTCAAGAAAGTGTTCTGAAGGAGAAAGCCGAGCTCAAACTCGGATGAATGATGGCCGGACTAGTCAACACGCTAACCTCGGCACGTCGGGAGCCCGCCATACCGAGCTTGGGGGCAACTATTATGGATCAATATATTGGGCCAGGCAGATTCTCAGCCCAGTGGGGAGTCCGCAGTAAAAGCCCCCTATTTACCCAGGTAAATGGGGAAACAGGTAAATGGTTCCCCACTACTCCATCGTGCCTGGTATGTGCAGGACCGTACAGGTAGTGGAGCAGAGACCTGGAGAACGTGGGGACGTGCATAACGGCTGAAGGATGAGAGCATTTGCATGGGAGTGAAACCCTAGGTAATCCTTATAAATAGGAGATTACCCACCAGGTGTACTCTGAACTCTCTCTATTTCCATTACTTACCATTCGGTCACGGCACACACCACCCTGCGGGCGAAACGCCCAACCTGTGTCGCATCGTGATCTGAGCTCTCTCGACGGTATCTCAACCGTAGATACTATCGAGTCGGCACCTTCCATCGAAACTCAATCGGTGGAAGACCCTTTGATCCAAGATAAACCATTCCCAGCTCACTAGAGCCGACATCCGTGTTCTACAAATGAATGATATCGAGTTAAGGAGTTAGTGGGTCAGACCAAAGTCATCAAACTGAAGCTAACATAGTGCCCAACCAGTGAGAAATTGAAACTTGGGTTAATGTGCAAATTTGTCTCAGAAATTTTCATTGAGGAACAATGTTATCCTAAACGTTTTTTTAGATTCAATATTACCCTAGAAGTATTAAAGTGAAGCAATGTTTGCCCATTTCTATTAAAAACTTAACAATCAACATCAATTTTTTAATAATTAACGTTAGTTTTTTAACGATATAAAATAACATTGCTAGTTTTAAAACTTCTGGGTAACATTGAACTTAAAAAAAGCTTTCATAGCAAATATTGCTCCTCATCGAAAATTTCTAAGACAAATTTACAGCTTAACCCTACAACCTTTAATTTTATTGAATTCACAAACTACATCGAACAAGTTTCCTTAAGTTTAGTCCCCCTACCCTACAAGGCTACAATAATAAATCCAAACTATAAGAAAGGAGTACTTATAAGAACATTACTCCCTCCTGTCTTTCTTAAAAGGAACAACAACCAAAATCATGTGGTTTCATATGTTAGTTAAAAGCAATAAATATGCAACTGATGTATATTTATTTTTAATTATAGCCTTACTTATAAGAGTGTGTATGAGAGATATCGGGTGAAAATTTATTATAGAGAGATAATATGTGACATATATTTAATGAGAGTAAAATGGAAAGAACGGTTTAAATTTTCAGAAAAATAGGATTTGTTCCTTAAAAAAAGGAGCAGAGGGAGTAATAATGATGTTAATTGCATTTATTTATGAATGAAATATTGTGAAATATGTTTGGCTACACACCACACACACACATAGTATCAGATAAGCCTTACTTGAAATTTCTATAAAATAAACAACAACAAAGCCTTAAATATTTTGTAGGAATTAAATAAAGACATTTAGATAGGTATTTTGGATGTCAATACTCAATAATCAATACTCCTCTAGACCTAAACGCATAATCTAGTTTGGGGAGAATTTTAATCCTAAATGCAAGATTTTTTTTCCCATTTTATCTCTTATATTTATTGTTGTTATTCAAACTAATTTGTCTAACTTTTAAACTTATATAATGTAATGTTACATTGACACAAGTATTTTAGAGTGATCATGTCACATATGTTATAATTAAATAATTTATTTAACTTTATTAATCTCTCCAAACTAAATAAATATGTCTTTTATTAAGTATATCATATAAGTATATAGTATATAGCTTGTTTAGCCAACAACAATCCGTAGTGAGCAGCTTTTTTATTACAAAAAATACCACGTAAATCTCTTAAAATAGTTCTTTGTACATTAAATTTCTTTCGGATAATGTAATAATTTAATAAGAAACATTTAGCCGTTTGATATGTAAATGAAATTAATAGAGGGGGAAAAAGGAAACCGAAAAAGTGATATTTTATCAAATGGAGGTACAAGATTTAATTTATATATATGTTCATAGAAGCATATTATTACATCATTTTGACGTGACAAAATAAATACTATTAAAACTAAAAAAAGGTCTACATTTATACTACAGCAGGTAGAGGACTAATTGAGTTATCGAGAACTTTGAAAATAAATTAGAAGCTTCAGATAAATGGAAGAAGAAAGAGCCTACGCGGTTATTTTGACAGAGGCTTCGCAATTTCCATGAAGGAATATGGAATTGATTCTTTAAATAAAGTCAGCAACTTTATGACTTTAAGTCAAAAAGTGAGGTTAATGATAGTCTTCCTTGTTATTTCCAGGAAGGAGCGCGCAATTAATATATTGCATAGGAATTTTTTATTTTTTTTGCCCGAAGGTTAGGAAAAACATTAATAACTATGTTTTACATTTATTTTTGAATGAAATGTTGTGAAATATCTTTTTTTTTTTATATATCATACACACACTTATTCATACCAGTTAGATAATTAATTTACGGATATTAAGAATATAAAATCTATGCGACCTCTTAGTTCTGGTATGCTTTACACGCAAAAGATTTCCTTGTTTTTGTTGTTGTTGTTAGTGTTACTATCACTGTTCAGGCAATACATTATAAATTGCGGAAAAGAAGCCTCCGTGATATTTATTTTACCACAGAACAACATAAAAAAAATGAGGTCTTTCGATAAGATTATTTATATTACCAGAACATAAAACAGTAAAATAGAAGCCTCCGTGATATTTGTTTTGAAATACGAGATTATTCAATCAATTGAATAAAATAAGAATATGAATAAACTTTAAAAATCTAATTTTGAATCAAACGATCAAACAAATGAGAAAACAACAAGGAACACTAAGTACAAAAAAATCACTTTGAATTTAAACATAAAAAAATTTAGTTCAAAAAATTCACTTTCAAATCAAAAGGATTATCCACATAATGTATTTGAACAAAAAACTATTTCAAAAATAGATTTAAAATAATAAGATCAAAAATTTTAAATTTTAAAATTCCAGATTATTCAATCAACAGAATAAAATAAAAATAAGAATAAACTTTAAAAAACTAATTTTAAATCAAATAATCAAACAAATAATAAAGAAACATGGAATATTAAGTACAAAAATTTTCCTTTGAAATCAAATATAAAAAAGTTTAGTTCGAAAAATTACTTCATAATCAAAACATCTGAAATCAAGGATTGTCCACGTAATATATTTGAACAAAATAAATAAATAAACTAGATTTAAAATAATAAGATCGAAAATTTTCACGTTTCGAATTTTAAAAATTTCAGATGACAAAAACAAACTTTATTTTAAAATTCCAGATTATTCAATCAACAGAATAAAATAAAAATAAGAATACATTTTAAAACTGTAATTTGAATCAAACAAATAATAAAGCAAGATGGAGTATTAAGTACAAAAAATTCACTTTCAGAAAAAAATTCCCTTTGCAATCATATATATAAAAAAAATTTAGTTCAAAAACATCACTTCCTAATCAAAATATCTGAAATCTAGGATTGTCCATGTAATATATTTGAACAAAAAAAAATAGTTCAAACCAGATTTAAAATAATAAGATCGAAATTTTTTACATTGCGAATTTTAAAAATTTCAGTTAAACAAAAACAAAGTTTATTTTAAAATTCCAGATTATTCAATCAACAGAATAAAAAAAGAATAAGGATAAAATTTAAAACAGTAATTTTGAATCAAACAATAAAAAAAACAAGGAATCTTTAAGGTAAAATATTCACCTTGAAATCAAATATAAAAAAAATTAGTTCAAAAAAATCATTTTCAAAAAAATTCACTTCCAAATCACATATCTGAAATCAAGGATTGTCCACATAATCTATTTGAACAAAATTTAAAAAATATTAGTTCAAAACCAGATTTAAATTAATAAGATCAAAAAATTACAAATGGCTAATTTTAAGAATTTCAGATAACAAGAACAATGTTTATTTTAGAATTCCAGATTATTCAATCAAAGAATAAACTATGAATAAGAATAAACTTTAAAACAATAATTTTAAATCAAACAAATGCTAAAACAACAAGGAATATTAAGTTCAGAAAGTTCACTTTGAAATCAAATATAAAAAATTTGGTTCAAAAAATTCACTTCCAATTCAAATATCTGAAATTTAAGGATTGTCCACATCATATATTTCAACAAAAATAAAAAAGTTGTTCAAAACCAGATTTAAAAAAATAAGATAAAAAAATGTCAAAATTTGGATTTTAAGAATTTCTTTGAATTTCGAGATAAATAAGAATAAGAATAAAATTTTAAACAGTAATTTTTAATCAAACAATAAAAAAATGATAAAACAACAAGGACTATTGAGTACAAAAAATTCACTTTGAAATCAAACATTAAAATTTGAAATAAAAAAGAATGAAATTTTATATTGCCAATTTTAAAAAAACATGGAAATCAAAAACATTAAAGTTTAAATAATTCACTTTCAAATCAAAAAGATGATCCACATAATGTATCTGAAAAAAAAAATCAAAACCATATTTAAAATAATAAGACCAAAAATTTTTATATAGCAGAATTTTAAAAAGTTCAGATAACAAAAAAATTTATTTTAAAATTCCACATTATTCAATCAAAAGAATAAACTTTAAAACAGTAATTTTGAATCAAACAAATAATAACGCAACATGGAATATTAAGTAAAAAAATTCACTTTCAAAATATAAAACAATTTAGTTAAAAAAAGTCACTTCCTAAAAAGATTCACTTTCTAATCAAAATATCTGAAATCAAGGATTGTCCATGTAACATATTTGAACAAAAATAATAATTAAAAAAAAACTATTTCAAAACCAGATTTAACATAATAAGATCGAAAATTTTCACATTGCGAATTCTAAGAATTTCAGATAACAAAAACAAAGTTTATTTTAAAATTCCAGATTATGCAATCAACAGAATAAAAGAAGAATAATTTGAAAAAGTAATTTTGAATCAAAATAATAATAATAATAAAACAAGGATTATTAAGGACCCAAAAAAGAAAACTCTGAAATCAATTATAAAAAAATTTAGTTCACAAAGTTAACTTTCAAAAGAATTCACTTCCTAATCAAATATCTGAAATCAAGGATTGTCCACATAATCTATTACATTTTTTTTTCAAAAAAAAAATGCAAAACCTGATTTAAAGCTATAAGATCAAAAATTTTCAAATTGCGAATTTTAAAAATATCAGATAACAAAAAAATCATTTTAAAATTCTAGATTATTCAATCGAAGAATAAGAATAAACATTAAAACAGTAATTATAAATCAAACAAATTATAAAACAAAAAGGAATATGAAGTTCAAAAAAATTACTTCCAAATAAAATATACGAAATTAAGGATCGTCCACATTAATATATTTCAACAAAAATGTAAAAATAAATAAATTCAAAACCAGATTTAAATTAATAAGATAAAAAAATTCAAATTTCGAATTTTAAAAATTTCTTTGAAATACGAGATTATTCAATCAATTGAATGAAACAAAAATAAGAATGAACTTTAAAAAAGTAATTTTGAAACTGGTTTGGAACAATTTGTTTTTCTTTTTGTTGGAATAAGATGTAATATGTGATTAAAAATCATGATAAGCAGTAGTTGCGAACCTTTAAGAGGAACCTTGACAAAGCGCTTCTAAGAATGACATTCTTGATGCAGAATAAGTTGAATTTTCCTAGTATCAAGCGTAAATAAATTAGACAGTAGTTGCACGTAGAATGCTTCAATGATACCAGTGGTAGTGGTTAAAGTTAACAAGGCAGCTCATTTTATTGCTCTGTAAAATCCTTTTATAGATATTCACTTGGCACAAGCTTTTATGGATAATGTGATCAACCTCCAATGCTATCCTCTGTCTAAAATAACAAATAGAGACCTTATCTTCTAACGCAAGTTATATGGAGAAGGCTCAAAACAAAATACGACAGGAGGCAAATTATTAAAAGAACATACAGAAGGTTTTAATTAAGATAGGAATATGGTTCTTAAAGAAGATGGGGAAGGTTTCTTATTTGCTGGAGTTGACTGACTGCTGAATCATGTAGCCACCCTACATTTCATGTATCGTTTCTTAACGTATATGCATAAGTAGGTCCCAATTTGCCTCAAAAGTAGAAGATTATGGCTACTCCTCTATGGAACCATAAGCTATGTTAGGAAGGAAAATAAACCACTGATATAAAGATGCCTATTCAATGGAAGCACTCTAATCATGGAAGCTATATTTTTTTTTAGGCAAGACAATTGTGATTATGCTTTTCTTATATGCAGGGGTGGAGCCAAGGGTGCCCCTAAAATTATAGAATTAATCCCAAATTTTCAGAAAATTATATTTCAGTTTCATACAAATTTCAATATTTTCACTTTAGTCCCTACTATTTGTTTCTTGAAGGGACTAAAATGAAAATATTGAAATTATTTGGGGCTGAAATATAATTTCATGAACACTTTGGTTAATTCTGTAATATTCACCCCTAATTGCAATTTCTGACACTTCCCCTGCTTATATGAACTGTGGCTGTTGGTAGTAAAGAGCATCAGTCACCTTAGGGACCATTATGTTGGAGAGAGGGTTCGCTTAAATAAAAGAAATTGAGAGAACAGAGTTAAATTATAGGAAAAATTATGTGTAGGTCCCAAGGATAAAAACTAATTACAAAAAAGTATATTAAAATCACCAAATTACATAGAAGTCTTAAGGATTTTTTTGATATTATTTGTATTAACAACGAGAAAAAGGCTAGATTTACAATTATTTACAAAAAAAAAAGTTAAAATCGGTAATTTACAACAGAAAAAGTCATATTTACACAACATTTAAACACCTGGATTTTGAACGTAGAGAGGTAATTTACAAAAAAAAAAAACTATATTTACAACGGAAATCTTCATTTACAACAAAATTTAAAATCTGGACATTTACAACAAAAAAATCGTATTTACAATAGAAAAAGCCATATTTACAACAACATTTAAACACATGGATTTTGAACGTAGAGAGGTCATTTACAACAGAAAAAGACTAAATTTACAACGGAAGTCTTATATTTACAACAAAATTTAAAATCGCCATTTACAACATAAAAAGTCATATTTACAACAGAAAAAACCATATTTACAACAACATTTAAAAACCTGAATTTTTTTTTCCATACAAATAATATCAAAAAAGTTCCTTGGGACTTTGGTGTAATTTGGTGATTTCAAGGGACTTTTTAGTAATTATTTCTATTCCTTGGAACCTTGCACGTAATTTTCCCTAAATTATAAGTCCCATTTGCTGAAATTTCTGACTCTAAATTAATTAAGAAGTTACTTGTATTATATATGTTAAAAAATTATATTATGTTTGTGGGGGGATAATGACGACGACGACGAATACAATATGATAATGATTTATTATTATTATTATTTTAAAAATCAAATCAAATGAAAAACTGTACGTCAAAATAAATATGAAGAAAAAGAAATAAAAGTCTGATTCCCGTGGATAAGAAGCAACGGGACTAATGGCCACATGAAGACAACCAAATTTTAATTTAGTCTGTCAACTAATACTAAACTGAACATTGGGAATTAAAAGAATTTTGACCATTTACAAGATAAATAAGACAATTTAATTATAAGACAATAAAATAAGGATATCGTGGTCTTTTCATTCACAAAAATTAATTTCATTTTAATCATGGGAGTGCAATAAAGTTCCAAAAAGTTTTAGGGTTGACAGATATTAATTTGCTAATAATCAAGGGGACTAACTGAAATTTTCCCAAAACAAAAAAACATTAATTATATCTTTGAACAAACAACTGGTGATTCATTATTCTTCTAATGTTCTGTATTGCACTATTTGTACACATGGTGGCATCATTCCATATAAAAACATGATCAGATTTCAACTTTGCATCATCATGGAACAATGATGCAACCCACGCACAAGCTTCTTCAAATGCAAACAGCAATTTGGGGGAGGGTTACAGAAATAGAAAGGAAGAGATAGCGTGAAATAGAAACATATGCTTACTAGTTACTAGTGAATAAAGTAAACAATAACATGTAAAATGTAGCTATCTACTACTTTCTTTATAGGTTTCTCTCCAATTATATATATGTAATTCTCATATTTCATCAAGTAGCATCTAAATATGGAATAACTCCCTTCAACCAGACAAAATAATAGATTATTAAACAAATTATTCTCCCTCAAATAAATCCTCATTCAAAATTAAATAATGTCAAATTTTAGGAATGTTCATTAAAGCCTAGTTTACTTAGAATTAGATGGCTCCAGTTCTACCAAATAGCTTAATGTATAAAAGTCAAATATGCTTGCTTTATTAGTTTGTTTGTTTTTTTCAAAATAGATTTCCAAATCCTTCTTTATATTACTACATCTTCACTTCTTTCTTCTACATATTTTTCAATTGAATTCGTCTTTCTTTTCTTTTCTTTCTTTTATTTTTTGGTTGTGTTGATGGGTTGGCCCACACTTTCATGCCAAGATCAAGAGATAGTCAAGAATAAACACCCTTAATTCATGAGGAAAAAAAATACAGAAATACAAGCCTAATAAAGAGATAAAACCATTTTAAAGACGCACACAAAATAGAGTATCCATTTCACCAAATACCAAGACGTGTGTTGGTAGACTGAGGAAGTGGTTGTTGCTCTTCAACATCGTACGTGAGGCCTCTTCTTTTTCGCTCTCCATTTCATTTTGCCCAACAAATTTCTGACGTTCTGAGACATACACTGGTCACACCCCACATTCTTTGATCATTACCTCCCTAGACGCACGACCTTTCACAGTGAATTTAAAGCAAATCTCTGTTAGCGAACAACTGTTGATCTCCATTTCTAATTTGATACGTCACCCCTCCAAAAACGCAGGCATCATTCCCCATTAAAACATGATCAGATTTCATCTTTAGAGCGGTCACCTCATGTTGTGAATCTGCCAACTCAAAACCATCCAAGTGGCATGTGTATTTCAAGAAAATATCAGAAATAATTTCTGAGTTAAACTCAATTACAATGCAGAAGAAATCCGCTAACTTGAGCAAAAAAAAGAAGAAATCCGCTAAGTCTGAAATTTGAGGGAGTTTAATAGTTACATAGTTTTGTGCCGCCTTGTGCTTGAACCACTTTGGTATTTTGCTTCCGGGGACATAAGTCAAAGAACCATACATGGGGATCGTATTTTCATACGATATATGATAAAGTATACAGATTATAGAATAGACAGCCTCCATGATATTGTGAAGTGATTGTTCATTCAAATGCACACAATTCAGGAATTATAAGCATGCAATATCTGACATAATTTCGCCGCCACATAATTGTCTCCAATTTGGCACAATTTCCAACGACTTGCAATCATCGGCATCTAGTCTTGCAATGGAATTGTGGTAGTTCTGGTAAAGAATGAAGCCTCCTACAGTTAAATACTCCAAGCGATACCAATCCTAAAAGATCTTTAGCATTTTTGGGGAATTCAATTATGTTATTACAACAATTCCACCGTCTTTGGTACATTCACCCATTGATGTGAACAAGCCACCTCAAAATCTTCCAAGTAGCCTTTGCATCCCAATACAATATCAGGATCAATTTTTGATTTAAAACCAATTACAATAAAGAAGAAGAAATCCACCAAGTCTGAAATTTCAGGGAGTTCAACTACCATGGAGCTTTGTGCTGCCCTGTATTTGAACCACTTTGGTACTTTGCTTCTAGGGACTATAATCGAATAATCATTTTTCATGTGCTTTGTATTTTCGTGCATACATAATAAATTACAAAAGAGGTAGCCTCCATGATATTGTGAAGTGATTGTTCATTCAATTGCATGCAATTCACGAATGACAAGTATTTTGAGCCACCACTTAATAGTCTCCAAGTTGGCACAATTTCCAGCGACTCACAATAATTGGCATCTAGGATTGAAATGGATGGTGGTAGTTCTGGTAAATAACACAATGATTTTGGATTGATGCAATATTTCTTTCTCATCACACATTACTTTTTTAACTTAATTTGCAGGAGTTATATGGAAGGGCGATGAATTAATAGGATGAGTCCCAGAAACTCTTGACATGCTTCGCTCAAAGGTTTGTTCCCGCTTACTATTTGTGGACAGTTACTTGCATTTTAAAATTGTAAGCGTTTGATGCTCTTTGATAATTTGATTTCTCCCTCGTCTTAGTCACCGTTGCGTCAGTTTACGATAGCATCAAAAAAATTTCAAATTTGGGAATTTACAACTGTTGATAAACTTCTGAAGGGCAAACGATTATTTTTCGTTACTAACAACCCTACCAAGTCAAGGAAACAATACGGTAAGAAGTTTGAGACTCTTGGCCTGAATGTTAGCGAGGTCAGTTCATAGTTTTCGCTCTTCATTTTCTTGATTGGCACAGATGAATAATTATTAACCTTTAATTCCTGAATCGTTTCAGGAGGAAATTTTTGCATAATCTTTTGCAAGCTGCTGCATATTTGAAATCCATTGATTTCCCGAAAGATAAAAAGGTACAAATCATTCGCGATCCTAACTATTCTTTGGGCCGATGTATGTTGGTGAATGCAAAGGACTGATCAATGAGTTTTATTTAGGTTTATGTCACTGGAGAAGATGGCATCTTGAAGGAGCTTGAGCTTGCTGGTTATCAGTACCTTGGTGGCCCAGTATGTACTCAGTTCTGCTACACAAATACTTGTTTCTTTTTATGCTTTCAAATTTGGGTGATCACTCAGTTCTGTTTTGCTTGGACTTGCTTATATTTGTTGTTGTAACTATTTCTATTATTATTGAAAATCAAAGTTTAACTGATGTGCAAACATATTACAATATCGTTGATGCTTAGGTAGAGGAGTTTCCGATGGAGTTTATTTAAGGTTTAAGAATTGGAGATTACTTTAGAATCTAACAAAATGTGAGTGCATAAAAAATTAAGAAAAAACAAGCTAATGCAACATGTAGATGATGCTTTAACATCAAAAAAATGTGTTATATGGCTATGCCAAATGTCTAAAATCTCATTCCTCAACACTTAAGGACAATATGTGCAAATCTGTTGTAGTCTAGATGCGTGTGTTCAGAATATGTTGGGGGATTCACATTTCATTAGGATGTTGATAGTTATGTCATTTGTGATACATAAATTAGATATGGAGTCGTTATACATTATACTCTCATCCTTTACATGTGTTGTTCCTTTAGGAAGATGAAGCCAAAAAGATAGAGTTGAATCCAGGATTTTTGATGGAGCATGGCAAGGATGTAAGATACTAAGATCTTCAAACTGTATTGGACATCAAAAGTTGTTATTGGTAATTGAGTATGCATTATCTTACTTTGTTTCTAAGTAGTGTGCCTTTTTTTTTTGTCCTCATCTAAGAAGTGTCTTCATTATTAGGTTGGAGCTGTTGTTGTTGGATTCGATCGCTACTTCAACTACTGTAAAATCCAGTAAGATATCAAATACTAACTCAGGCACATATGACAAGTTCATTTTTACATTCAAGTTACTGATATGACTACTACTTTTTTATGGAAAAAAAAGCCATCATGGTTGGCATTAATATACTTTTATAATTCCATTCCATAGAAAGGACTATAGGATAGTTTTTCCTTATAAAAGGGAGGCATTTTTGTGTCTATACTTTGTATGTATGAACAAGAACCTTTGTCTCTGCAAACATAGTTTGTAACAATACATGATACAAGGCATTAGTGACTGTGTTAGTTTCTTATATTACTTGTTGCTAGTAGTTAGAAGCAACAATCAATAATCACCTTACAGTGTTTGGTTGGAGCTTGTTTGAGAGGAGGGGAGTGGGTAAGTGTGTTTGGTTTCAATAATTGGAGAAAGTACCTATTTGGTCGAAAATTCAAAATTTTTATTGACCACCAGCATCTGAATATTCAAGTGGGTAGTTTTATCCTAGTAGTTGATGCTAATATCATTTTTCATTTTTATTATTTTTATCTCCCTCAAAGAAGCCATAATTTAATACTAGTACATGCTAGTATCTCCTTAGTTACTACTCCATGTTCTATTTTGCACCAAATGATAATAATAAGTTATTCATTAGAGAAAAAGTAGTAATATCCTATTGGTTGATGCTGATATCATTTTGGACTCTCATAAATCCTCCGGTTGAAGTGAGGTAGTGTCACAAAACTGCATACTCACCTAAAAAAAAATGTTAAAAAATGGTCCAAAGCTCCTCAATGATTTTGTACCATGATTCAGATTTATTTTTAATTGTTAATAGCATGATGATGTGCTACGCTGTGAACTTTTGGGTTGATCTTGATGGACAGTATTAGGAGCACTAAGAAATCGACAATGAAGAGATCCGGATACCACTCTTCTTATCGAATAAAAACACAAAGAACTTGACAAAATCTGAAAGCAAAGTCTACAACAATATTTGAGTTGCTTACATCTTTAAGATACTTGTAAAGTCATACAAATATGGTACTTCGAATAATGTCCATAAAGCATGCTAGTAACTACAAATATGCATTACTTTTTTCACATAATTGAAAATACTCTTTGTAACCAGCAAAAGCCATACTCAATTTCCAATTTCTCCTCATGCTTCTTCTTTCCCACATTTGAGACTTCACCTCCTCATGCTTCTCCTTTCCCACATTTGAGACTTCACCTCTAAGAATGTGATTCTCAAACAAAGTGTGGGGTGACAGAAGAAGAAGAACCACAACAACAAAAAATAAATACTCTCAATTATAATGATAACCCGCTAATCACTCCACTGAAAATGCTAGATATTCTGAATCATAAGCTGCTGAGAATCAAAGAAATTAGTACATTTGTAAACATTCACAGCACCGCCAGGTTGGCCATTACTCAAAAATTTGAAATCATACTGTATTGCCCTGCATATCTTATCACCAGCTTCACCCTTGTTCGGATATAAAACCAGTAGATCAAGTTTTGCTTTGGTAGCATCCAATTGTACTCATCCTTTGTGCTGCTAATCAAAGTTGCATAACAAGATTAAGTTAAATGAGGGCAATAATTTTAGCTCAACAGAATTCAAATTCACTTGGAAAAGACGTGTTAATATAAAAGACGTGGGCAATTTCACATACATTGAAAAGAATATGCATAAAGGTATTCTTCTGACAAATTATGGGAAAGAGAAACAGAAAATTTTGGGAAAGGACAAAACCTTACTAGTGGACTGCAAACGGTCCTTTTCTTTTATCTTGCTTATAAATTTGAGTTGCAAGGGTGACATATGAAGCTATCGCAAGATATCTTGGATTTAGCAGTAGCCAACCCCAACCCCAAGTCCAATTCCAATCCCAATCCCAATCCCAGGGGAGTGGATTGAGAGACACCGGAATTCTTGAGTTTCTTTGTGGGAGGGAGAAGATCTTCCACACAGATATCTGCAACCCTTTTCTTTTTCCTCTCCATTTCCATTTGCTCAACACAAGATTCTTGGATTTAGCAGTAGCCAACCCCAACTCCAATTCCAATCCTTGGGGAGTGGATTAAGACACACTAGAATTCTTGAGTTTCTTTGTGGGACGGAGAAGATCTTCCACATAGATATCCGCAACCTCTTCTGCTTAACAAATTTCTCACATTCTGAGACATACATACACTGGCCGCACCCCGCATTCTTTGATCATTACCTCGCTAGACACATCATAATCATCATCATCATCATCTTTTTTCCCAAGATTTTCCACAGTGAATTCAAAGCGAAGCTTTCTGTTAGCGAACAACTTTTGATGTCCTCTTCTAATTGTATCCGTCATCCGTTCATCCCACAATACACTTCTACAGGTATCATTAAATATATAAACATGATCAGATTTCATCCATGAAACATCCACCTCTTCATATGAAGAAGCCACCTCAATATCTTCCAAGTAGCATTTGCATTCCAATGTAACATCAAAACTAATTTCTGATTTAAAACCAATTACAATGCAGAAGAAGAAATCCACCAAGTTTGAAATTTGAGGGAGTTCAACTACCACGGAGCTTTGTGCTGCCCTGTAATTGAACCACTTTGGTACTTCACTTCCAGGGACTATAATCGAATAATCATTATCCATGTCCTCCGTATTTTCATGCGATGCAAGATGAATTAAACAAGAGGCAGCCTCTATGATATTGTGAAGTGATTGTTCATTCAATTGCCTGCAATCCATGAATGAGAAATTTTTTGAGCCACCACTTAATTCTCTCCAAGTTGGCACAATTTTCAACGATTCACAATAACTAGCATTTAGGGTTGAAATGGATGGTGGTAGTTCTGGTAAAGAGCAGAGCCTCCTACAACCCTTTAAGATAAGACGATTCAATCCTAAAAGATGTTTAGTATTATCGGGAAAATCAACTATGTTACAACAACCGTTCAATTCCACTGTTCTTAAAGACAACATGCCATCAAAGAAGGCATGTAGCTTCAAATCATCAATACATTCACAGTTGGAAAGCTCAAACCTCGTCAAACCTGTCAAGCAAGATAATTGGTTTGGAAGGCCCACAAGTCTTGCACCATTAAGATAGAGGACTTCCAATTTAATTGAACGACCAACAGCCGAGTGCAAGATTTCAATTGCTGTGAAGTCTAAGATCAAGTATCTCAGTTCGTCTGATGACAACGAGAACTCCTTGAGATTCCAGCAAAGCGACACATCAATTTTTTGTAGAGATTTCAAATGAACCTCACTTTTCAGACTCCTAAGTTTCTCGCACCCATATAAGTCCAACTCAACAAACGAGTGGAGAGACAAAATTGAGGAATGAACATAGCACAAACTTACGCAGTCACGAAGTCTTGCTACTTTGAGATTCAAGCACTTAGAGAGATCCGGTAGCTCCTGTAGCTGTGTGGAACCACTAAGGTCTATCTCTTGTAAGCTTGCTACATCCTATAACAACAGATATAACACCTAAGGTTCAAATAATATCATCAAGAAGTTCATATGAATGAAAAACATGAAACACAAATAAGTTCATACATACCGGCACTCCGTTCCAAAGATTTTGAAGATGGCTATTGGGCATGTAGAGCTTAACAAGTTTTTCAGTACAAAAAGTAGACGGCAAAGATTTAAGTGGGAATCCATACCACTCTAAATAGCACAATTTATTAGGAAGAAATTTGAGACCATTTGGAAGGTGCACATGACTTGAGAAATCTTAATTTTTGCATCTTCTTGAAAACATCAGCTTCCAAATGTATATCTCTAATTTCAGAAACATTAAATTTTATGCCTTCAACTTTGCTTGATCCCTAAAAAAAATAGTAAATAAATCATGTCATATTACATTTATATTACTCATAGAGTTATGCATGGTATAAAAAAATGGATTTCTTACCACATTATTACCCAAAACATCATAGATTTCTTTAGAATCCCATAATCGGCTACGTCTTTCAGGTTCATCAATACATTCTTCACGAACTATTTGTAAACCCATCTCTTGTATCAAATCATGCATTTTTATACACCAACCATCATCAACATATATGAGAGCCTTATCATGAAGTATTCTTATGCCAATAGCTCCTTGGAAGCCAAAGCTATCTAACAAGTTGATTACAGATTCTGTCAACTCTCCCTTGAAAAAGCAAGCAATGTCTAGAAATATTCTCTTCTCTTCATGATTCAGTCCGTCATAACTCAATCTTAACACCTTTTGAATATCTTCATGGGGACTCTTCTCAAGTTTTCTTAAAGCACTCTCCCATTCGACTTCACTTCTGTCACGAAGATATGATCCCAAAACTTTTAAAGCCAATGGAACTCCTTTTGCATAGACAACTGCTCTTTTTGTTAGCTTTTCGTATCCCATTATAGGCCTGTCAATGTTGAAGGCATGTAACTCGAAAAGTTTATAGGAGTGATACAACTCTAATTCCTTAACCTTATATATTTCATCAACTCCTTTGCTTAGCACATGCTTCTCCCTTGTAGTGATGAGAATTTTACTTCCTGGACCAAAGCAATGAGGTTCTCCAACTAGATATTCTAATTGATCCATTGTATCGACATCATCAAGAACAACAAAAACTTTCATACGACTAAGTCTAGATTCAAGAAAAGTGGTTGAAATATTAATACAAATATCTTCTTTCAGTAGACAGGAGAGAAATTTCTGGCACAATTCAGCAAGTCCATTTTTAGACTTTTCCCTTACATTTTCCAAGAAGCAAGAACCTTCATAATGGGAAGAATATTTAAGAAATATAGTTTTGGCAATGGTTGATTTGCCGATGCCCCCCATGCCCCATATTCCAATGGTTTTAGCACGTCTCAACAATGATTCAATCTTTCCACAATTGTCATTAATACCTACAAGTCCTTTTAACTGAGCAGGTGGATACAAGTGATCCAATTTGAGCCTTATATCTTTGACAATCTTTTGAATCAATTCAGATTCATTGCTGACATACATGAAAAAAGGGGAAAAAAGGGAAAAAAAAAATTTAAGCAAAATAAAACAAAAATTAATTTATGGAAGAGAGAAGATAAATGATAAATAAATAGATGATAAATTGAATAGAGTATATATTTATTCACACACACGAGGAAGACAAAAATATTTGTCATAAATAGACTAGAATGTCTTAATTATTTGGTCCATCATACAAATCAAAGACAAAGCATCTCTCAACAATAATTCAATCTCTGCGAAGTTAGCATCAGTACCCACGAGTCCTTTTAATTCGGCAGGTGGGTACTTGTAGTTCAATTCCTGCAATATGTCTTTGACAATCTTTTGAATCATTTCAGATTCATCCCTAACATATGAAAAAAAATTAAAAAGGAAAAATAATAATGAAAGATAAATGATAAATTGATAAAACAGGGGATAATAAATTGAAAACAGTTTATATAAATTTATAATTTTTTCCCAACGTATCCTCGTGATTGCAAATTCGAAAGGAGGGTTTTCATCAATATGATAATGATCTAAGGGTGTACAATTTATTAAAAATAACTAATATAAATAATTTTCTTAATATTCATAATTAGTTACTAACTCTTATATTTAGTAACGGGACTCGATCGGGGAGTACTTGAACAAATTAAAGGATAAATTGAATAGAGTATATATATTAAGAAGACATAAAATTATTTATCAGAAATTGACCTGATGTCTTAATTATTTGATCATCATGTAAATAACTGCCAACCCCATCATTTGTGAATAGAAGAAGATTAATGAATTTATTAATTACCTGAACGTTTGAGAGTCATACCCAGCCAAGTTTGCAGCTTCATTAAGACCTTGCTTCCACATTTGCATCTTGAGTTCTCCCTCATATCTCTCAAATGCTTGCCTGTAAGCCCCAGTCTGATTGCGTACATGAGATGGCTCAACCTTATAGAAGACAGGAACAACAATCTGTCCTTGAACCCTTTTGCATAGGAGTATATGGGTGAGTTCATCCAAGCACCATCTTGAAGAAGCATAATTTTCAGAGAAGACCACCACAGATATATATGAATCCTCGATAGCTTGCAGAAGTGATTGTGAGATGTCATCTCCTCTGCGGAGTTGGTAGTCTATGTAGGTTCTGATGTGTTTTCTGCAGAAAGCATCATAAAGATGGCTAGTGAAGTTGGAGCGAGTGTCCTCACCCCTAAAGCTGATGAATACATCATACTTCTTGGGGAGAGATTGAGCAGATGAAGAGGATGAAGCAGCAACAAGAGCCATATCTTTGAGATCACTTTGTTGTATTGAGAACTTTGAAAATGAATGAGAGATGGAGTATCAGAAGCTGCAGATATACAAGTGAAAGAAGAAAAAGCCCACGCGGTATGTTTGCTGACTTTTGAGAGGCTTCGCAATTTCCTTGAATGATGGGATGCAATTTCCAGGAAGGAGAGGATTGATAGTCTTTTTTTTGGTTTACAATAGGGACTGATCATTCAAGATCAGGAGATACTATAGCAAAATCTCGCTCGGCCAATACCCTCTGCATCCTCGAGGAGGAGGCGTTGTAGGTCGATCGGTGGCTCTTCTAAGTTGTGGTGTCCCATCGCCGGGTCCGGCATATGTAGCTAGAAAATCTGCACACCGATTACCCTCCCGATAGGTATGAGTAACGATTACTACCCACTCTGGGCCAAAAGGCGTTGAATCGCCTAATCAAACTCATATTCGCATTAGCGTGTCTGTCATCTCCCTAAGAATAAGGCTCAATGCAACCATACAATCTATTTGGACTTCCACTTTGTCTAAAACCTTTATCCCATGCCATTTGAAGTCCATCCATTAGGGCCCACAATTCCGCACGGAGAGAGGTACAAATACCAATGTGTCGGCAACATCCAGCTATCCGGCGTCCCTCATTATCACGAAGTAGACTTCCCGCTCCAAAAGCCTAGAATCACTCTTTCTCGCCCCATCACGGTTCGAGAGAGATGCCATTACCTAATGGTTTACGCCATTTAATAACCCTCTCTCGTTTTCCTCGACGTCCCCTCGTGCGGAGCGAACAAGTTCCGTTGCTTGTTTATTGAAGTCTCGCGGAAACATCAACTCTCGAGCTAGCCGAACGGTTGAAGATGAGCGTTACGAAATACTGACCTTATTCCTTGCTTCCCAAAGTTTCCGGCATGTCGGGCCAAAGACATTGGCCCATGTAGTCCGCCCGTTTAGACAGGTGTCGTTTAGTTTCCAAGTTCGGAGCAACCATCTCATGAAGTCAACGTTGGAGAAGCGTTGGATCGATGTGTTGGCATCAAGTAGCTCCAAACTTCACCGGGCAAACTGCATTTTCTTAGGACATGATCTATATCCTCTACCGCATCACCACATCGCATACAAAGATCCAAGTCCACCATATGGCGTCGGCGTCTCTCGCATTGGTAAGTAAGCTTTTTCGTGCCGTCAGCCAAAGGAAAACTCTAACTCGCTGAGCACCTTCCCACTTCCAAATTACCTCCCATAGGCGATTAGACTCCTCGCTCTCAGTATCACCAAGCATCTCGTAGGCGGAGGAGATAGAGAAGCGGCCATCATGTGATCGATCCCAAAAGCACCGAGCGCACATCCTCCTCATTTGGGGTTTTGTAACCCGAGATTAAGGAAAGAATATGATGGGGAAGATCCCTTTGAAATTTTTCCCAATCCCAATTACCTTCAGGATTCAAAAAGTAGCTGACCGGGAGGGAAGCCTCACGTGCCGTAATATCCCTAAAGGCTAACAATTTTAAGGGGCCTACCTCCGGTAGCCAATTGTCAGTCCAGAACCGCGTTCGAGACCCATCACCAACTGTCCACCTTATCCCCATCTCTACATCGCCATAACTTCTTAATTTGCCGCCATAAATAAGAACAATTATGATTTTTCCCGAGGACCACGATAATCGTCCCGACCATATTTCTGCGAAGGACACGGACCCAAAGAAGGTGTGGTCGGGATCTTAGAGCAAAACCAATCTTCATCGGAAAAGCTTGGTTTTGTTGTTCTAGTCTCTTGAGACCACAACCACTGCGTTGTAAGGCTTGCACAGCTCATCCCATTTCACCCGAGACTTGGCTTCCGTTCATTGCCCATGCTACCCCATACAAAATTCACGATATGTCGGTCAATGCGATTACACACCCCAGGTGGTAGCTTCGTTATGCATTGCATATAACGCACCCGCACAAGATAATGCGACTTCGCTAATGTAATACGGCCCGCAAGTGAGAGAGTCTTTGCAGCCCGGCCCGGATAGTTTATTTTTAACCTTCTCCTCTATATATTCGTAGGTTCCAACCCGAACTCGTTTGTGGAGTAAGGGGACACCAAGATATTTCCCAAGATCATCTGTTTTTGAAAGCCCAACTCTTCGCTCACCCATGTTTTAACATTATGAGGAACATTGTGGGAAAAAAACACCTCAGTCTTGAGATTACTAACTTTGTGTCCTGAGCTGGAGCAAAAGTCATTTAAGATATTACGGATCAGGTGTACCTGTGAGGCTTCAGTGGACCCAAAAAGTACCAAATCATCTGCAAAAAAGAGGTGGGAGAGAGGAGGTCCTCCACGACCCATACGAATTGGCTTCCATCGATTTCCTGCCACCATCTTGTTAATCATTTGAGATAGTCTCTCCATACAAAGGACAAAAAGATAAGGCGAGAGAGATCCCCTTGTCGATACCCCTAGAAGGAGAAAACTTCTCTAGCTGCTTTCCGTTCCATGCAACCCTCATGCTACAAGTGGAAACACATAACATCACAGCTTGGACAAATTTCCCTGGAAGACCTGCATCATAAAGTGTTTCTTCTATAAAGTCCCAGCGCAACCGGTCATAAGCTTTCTCAAGGTCCACTTTAATTGCCATCCACCCTTCCGAACCCTTTTTGGATCTCATGGAATGAATAACCTCTTGTGCAATAATGATATTGTCCGTAATTTGCCGTCCCGCAACAAAGCTAGACTGGGTTTGGAAGAACTAACCTGGGTAGCAAGCTCTTTAGTCGGTTAGCCGAACTTTTGTAATAATCTTATAGAGGACCGTACATAGGCTTATTGGTCGAAATTCTTTTAGCCTTTCGGAGATGGAATCTTCGGGATTAGTGTGATAAGTGTCTCATTCAATTCAGATGGAAGAATACCTTCTTCAAAAATCGAAGAACCATATGGTATACGAAGGACCCACAATCTTCCATTGATTCGGAAAAGGCGGCATGCAAACCATCGATCCCCGGAGCCTTAAGGGGCTTCATTTGAAAAAGAGCTTTATGCACTTCACTCGTGAGATAGTAGAGTCAAGAGACCGAGTCGAGATCTATCAATAGCGGGGAAGAGGCCTACACCGGGTATTGTGGGACAAATTCCCCATCTCGGCATACAAATTTTTATAAAATTGAGTCACCCATGATTGGAGGGTAGCCTCGTCGACACCAATCTTCATTCTCACCTTTTAGAGCCGTGATTAATTTATTTGCGGCCTCGTCGGCCGTCGTTTTCGCATGGTAATAGGCTGTATTTCTGTCACCAAACTTAATCCAATCACACCTGGCTCGTTGTGCCCATGTCAAATTCTCTTGCTCACATATAAGCTCAAACTCTTTACGAAGTTCACATTCCAATTTATCAAGAGCAGCAGTTGGGCGGGTCTCTTGTGCTTTCTGGATGCCACCCAGACGTGCCAATATTCTACGCTTGCGTTGTCGATACTTCCAAAGACTTCTCTGTTCCAAATCTTGACCGAATCCGTGAATTTCTTAACATTTTCAACAATGGGTTCGTTTGAGACCAACTGTCTTGAACTACTTGTCCAAAAGACTCAGATGTAGCCCATGCTGCCAAATACCTGAAAGGCTTTTGCTGTTGAGGTAGTCTTGCGTATTCATTAACCTGTATGCATATTGGGCGGTGATCAGAACTGAGTTTAGGGAGGTGCTTAACAACTGTTGTGCCAAAAGTATCCATCCAGCTAGTGTTGCCAAGGCGCGGTCTAGGCGGCGGAGTAAAGTGCCTCGCCGCCATGTATACTTAGGGCCACAAAAGCCAAGATCTTAGACCACAATTAAACATAAGTGTGCGAAAAAGTTCACAACCACGAGCTCTCGCCTCAGAACCTCCAGTTCGGTCTCCACTATTGAGGATTGCATTGAAATCACCTGCTATAAGCCATGGATCAGATATAGTCTCTGCTACGACTTTCAAGGATTTCCACAATTCCTGCCTTCGGGTATTGTTAGGACTTCCATATACCGCTGTAAAAAGAAAAGATCTAGACGTCCCTGAAGCCAAAATTCTGGTATGAATAAATTGTGAATGACAACACTCAATGGAGACATTTATGTGATCTTTCCATAACAACCAAATTCCTCCAGAGAATCCCCTTGCTTCAAGCCGGTAGGAAAAGTTAAAACCAGTGTATCTAATGAATCTATCAGCCTTAATACCAGAAATATGAGGTTCAACCAAAACAACCATAGCAGGATTGTGTTCCGACATAAAATGCATAAAGGTCCTACGAAAACTTTTACTAGGCTGCGCCCGCGATTCCGGACAAATATTTGTGTAATCATAAAAAATTAAGGAGTAGATACAACCATACCGGTCCCCGACGGATCATCATCATTCTCATGCCGCTTTGGAGAAAGTTCCGTAGTACATCCCGGAGTCACCTCCAACTCTTTTGGGTGCTCAAGTTGCTCACAAAGAAAATTGATTGCATCCTTGGAAATCTGCGTTCCTAAGGGCTTCTTTCGGACTTTCAGGTTTCGCATTATATTGGACTTTAGTTTGATGCCATGCTGTTGTTGCTTTTGGTCAGGAGGTTTGGGCATCTTATTTTCCTTGTCTCTTCCTAAATCATCAAACGCTGGCGGCGATGGTATGTTCCCCTCATTAGTATCCAGAACCATCGCGTGTACTTCTTCAAGAGCTTTTCTACTGCGCTGAAACTCTACCACAGTATGCTTACTGCTATCCAAAGTAGACTCAGTCTCAAGAGCTTGAAAGGCCGGTGACGTGAAGATTGAGCTGTTCGAGTGCTTCACCACCGGGCCGCCTCATTTATCTTTCCCATTGCATTACTCGTTTTGCGGCTAGGTGCATCTAATTTTTTGATCGCTTCCACCTGTTTGTTCAGGGACTGAACCTTTCTCTCTGTTGACCTGGAATGAGACGTGTTAGGATTCTCTTCTGCTGGTGTCTTTCTTCTATACTCCTGGACTATTCTTTGAGTGTCATTCTTTGATTTGTTATTGCCCGACTTGGGAGGAACGTTGGCCTTGGAATGTTGCTTTGTTTGCCGGGTTTAACTTTGTTGGTCTGCCTTTTTGTCCTCCTTTAAATCTGACCCTCCAGAATTCAGTGGGGTTGCCTCCGGATCCTCATATTCTAAAAGAACATTATAACGAGAACCCACTTTGAATTAGGCAAGCCACCAGACTTAGTTACCTTGTCCAAGTCTTTGCTTGGTTGCTCGCTTAGGATATCGCACGAGCATCCAGGAGCCATATGGTGATGAGCTTTCCTCCGATCTGCTTTCAGTGACGGGGCGAGAGTTCTCCATTATGTGTGCACCACTATGTGCTTCCTGCATTGATACTTCCTGTTGTCTAGGATTCACCTGATTGCCATGCTGCATTTCTCCTTTACATTTCTCCTTAGTGTGTCCATACTTACCACAGTCGAAGCATATGATTGGTAAGCCTTCATACTCTACGCCATAAGTCTTTCCATCAACCTTAATCCAAGGTACCAGGGGGTTCTGCAGGTCAATGAGAACTGCTAAACGAGCGTACTTCCCTCTCCCTCTTGTTTCCGTCATATAGTCTATTTTAACGACTTCGCCAAGTAATTTCCCAATCACTCTTAACGTACTCTTGTGGTAATATCTAAAAGAGAGGCCCGGAATCCTTACCCAAGCAACAACTTTGGAGATTTTTGCCGAGTGGGAGTCAAACTCAATTGACCAAGGTTGCACAGTAAGATAAGCACCAAAAATCATCCAAGGGCCACCGGTAAGGACCTTTATATAGTCCTCTTCTAGATCAAAAGTGGCAAAGTAGTAGCTTCCTTCAACATCAACTAGCTGGTATGAGCCTTTGGTTTGCCAGAGAGCCTTTGTTTTGATCATCAAATCTCTCGTATAAGATAGATCTACCCGGTAGTTTGATAACAAGCGTTTTCTCCATGCCTTTCATCAAAACATCACGGATCGCTTTGGAGAATTCAATTGACGGGATGTCACCTTCTTGACAAATTTTATAGTCTTCATCGCTTATCTCAACCTCTGCCGTTTGAGGAGCTCGACCATGTTGATCCAAGTTTAGCAATTTGTTCCTATAGGATGTATTCCCAGTGTTTGTCTTGTCTGTCATCAAAACATCCGTTCCCTCCATTTCATTCTCACCTTCTTTATCAGCCTCTACTGACCGTATACGAACTTTTTTGGTTGATCTGAGAGTGTCTTCTGGGATTGGCGGAGGTGGCGTATCATCCTTCTTGGTCAGTGTAGTCATGTAGGTTACTGATCAGTATCACAGAGTAGCAGTCGACGCTGATGGTGGAGAGCAGAGAAAGAGATTGGTCCGAAAAAGCTCTACCACACACAGGATCCTCTCAAACGTTAATTACCACAAGAAGAACCAGGAAAATTCCGATTCGAACACTGAATGTTCACTAGAAGAGAGAGCTTCGTCCTTAGATCTGCAAAAATAGGAAACCAGAAAGAGATCCAGGAGTTTATACCAGCGGTGGGTGACCACCGAGAAAGTAAGCACAGATCGGAGGAGGAAGCCGCTCACAAGTTCCTCACCACCGATATCACACAGATTCCTTGCGCGAAGGCACAGATCTGACACATGGAAAGCAGGGGTAGATCCACGAGACCTCCAATTTCTCACCGTCGCCGGCTACCAGTACAATAACCGGTGACCCCTCTTTAACGGTCAGTCGCAGTGGGCGACCGCCGGAAAGCGCAGGCACAGGCCGGGGGGTGAAGACGCAAGTTCCTCACCGACACAGGCCGTACAATCACCTCTCTCTATCTACACTGTGTAGCTTTCTTTTGTCTCTTGTTTATGTTATTGATAGTCTTTATCATCAAAAGAGTGTAACTCTATGTCTTGTTAGTAAAAAAATATATAGCATTTATAAGATAAATAATAAGAGTATTTATAAGATAAATAAAGGGATTTAAAAAACCTAAAGAGTTAAAACATTTTATCTATTAACAAAACAAATATGAAAATTCACAAGACGAAACAAATAAAGATATTTATAAGACAAATAAATAAATTTAAAAAACCTATGGAGTTAAAAACTTTAGCCATTTAAAAAACCTATGGAGTTAAAAACTTTAGCATTTACAAGACAAATAAAGATACTTACAAGTAAAATAAAGGAATTCAATGGAATCTAGGGATTTAAAAACATTTTGGTCATTTCAACATAGATATAGAAATTCACAAGATAAATATGAGTATTTACAAAATAAATAAGACAATTTACAAAACAAATAAAGTAAGGACATCATAATTTTTTTACCTACAAAAATTAATTCCATTCAGTGAAGTTTCAGAAAATTTTAGGGTTAACTGAAATTAATTTGTTAGAGAAAGGCTAAGTGAAATTTTCTCATAATTAAATTGAAAAATGATTTATCCACTTATGTTCACACTGCGAGGGCCGACACGGTTTGACTTTGTTATTTAATTACGACTTGGGAGTCCTTCAGACCAAAAAAAAAAAAAAAGACTCGAAAGTTAAGAAGAGAGGTTTATGCTTTATACGGTATATGAAATGACCCATAACACTAATCAAGAACACACAGATTTATATAACCCGTTTTGGGTTCAACTGGCGAATGGGTCGGACTTCCTCACTATAAGGGAAGGGGTTCGATCCTGGAATTAGTCAAGACGTTGGGGGAGGCATCCTAGGGGTCTACAAAGTAGCAACAACAATGTTGTGGACGGAATGAGATTCCCCGCCTATCCAAAGGATAGGCGGGGAGAGCCCATATGATCCGGACCGTCCGGATCGATTTGGACGGTCCGTTTATTTTTTTTTTACTTTCTATTTTTTTAATGGGTAGAAAATCTAAAATAAAGATAATCTCTCAACTAATATTTTTTTCAAAAAATGATTTTTTAATTCAAAAAGCAGTAGTTGAAAAAAAAAATCTGGACCGTCAAGATCAGATGGGCTCTTGGTGCCTATCCTTTGGATAGGCACCGAAACTCGTTCCTGTTGTGGATCGGGCTCCAAGCGCTCTACCCTTGGACTGTGGGTGAGCCCAACCCCTTTCCTAAAATTTTATTATAAAAAAAAAACACACACACACACACAAGATTTATATGCATAGAAACATTTTTTTAACATTATTACAAGATGCCAAAATATAAAAGAACTCAAGAAGGTCTACATTTATACCAGCTTTGATCTCTGCTTTCGTTGATTAGTAACGCTTGCAAGTTAAAGCTTCTTATAAATAGGGGTTAAATGCCTAATTTGCCCCGGAAGTTTTGCTAAGGGGGCGCTCAGCACCCGAAAGTTTTTTTGGTACTAAATTTGCCCTGGAAGTATGAAAAAGGTAGCAAATTTGCCCCTCCGTTAATTTTAACCGTTAAGTTTAACTGAGTGTGCACGTGGCATGCCACCTCATGACACGTGGCATGCCACCTCATCAACCCAATAAGAGTTAAGTATCATTTTTGCCCCGGAAGTTTTCATTGAAGAGCAATTTTGCCCCAGAAGTTTACAAAAGTAGCAATTTTGCCCTTCTTTCTCCCAATATTAAATTTGACTATTAAATCAGTCAAAGATCACACATGTCATGCCTTGAAAAGGTCGAACTTGGAGTCAGAGAAAGAGATCCTTAAGATGTTGAGCTTAAGGCGGCCGAATTTGTGAAGCCGAATCGGTCCTGTTTTGAGCTCAAGTACCCCCTAATGGTCTCCCAAAATTGCTCCTCAATGAAAACTTCCGGGCAAAATTGCTCCTCAATGAAAACTTTCGGGGCAAAAATGATACTTTTGATTGATGAGGTGGCATGCCACATGTGATGGTGGCATGCCACCTCACATTTTAACGATCCACGTGGACTTCCGTCGCTTTTGGGTAAATTTGATACCTTTTTAATACTTCCAGGGACAAATTTGGTACCAAAAAAACTTCCGGTCTTTGCGCCCCTTAGCAAAACTTCCGGAGCAAATTAGGCATTTAACCCTATAAACAGGTTTCAAATTAAAATCAATATTAAATTCTCCTCATGCCTCTCTTTTCTCTCATTTGAGACTTCCACCTGTAAAAAGTTAAACCCTAATAAACAAAGTGACATTAAAAAAAGGGATAATGGTTTTATTTGCCCCATATAAGTTTAGATTGATGAGCATTGGGTGGATGGAAGTTTTTTTCGACCAAAATTGCCATGAAAGTTAACAAAACGTAGCAATTTTTCCTTCAGTTAAGTTTAACTGAGTGCACACGTAGTATGTCATCTCATCAATTAAATAAGAGTTAAATATCATTTTTGTTTTGGAAGTCTTCGTTGAGAAACAATTTTATCCCGGAAGTTTACAAAACGTAGCAATTTTATCATGTCCCCCAATATTAAATTTGACTATTAAATCAATCAAAGAAAACACATGTCATACCTTGAAAAGGTCCAACATGAAGTTAGAGAGAAAAATCCTTAAAACGTTGAGCTCAAGACGGCTGAAATTTGTGAGGTCACGGTTTAACTGACTTGGGAGTCTTTGAGACAAAAGATAAATAAATAAATAAGTAAAGAGAGAGAGAGAGACTCCAAAGTTAAGAAGAGAGGCTTATACTTTATAGGGTTAAGGTGCATTTTTGCCCTAAAAGTATCTTGAGGAGCAATTTTGCCCGATGTTTTCGGTAATAGCGATGTTTTCTAAAAGTTTTAAAAGCGGAGCAATGTTGCCCCTTTTCCGTCAAAAACCCTAACGGTCAACTAACGGTCCAACGTTAGGGTTTTTGACTAAGGGCAACATTGCTCCGTTTTAAAACTTTAGAAGCAACATCAATCATTTAAAACTTCAAGGGCAAAATTGCTCCCGCCATACTTTAAGGGCAAAAATGCACCTTAACCCTACTTTATAGGGTACAAACTTCAATTTGTTCAATAAAAAAGCTAAGCGAGATTTCCATTTTCCTCCACTTTAATTCCCCCACCCTACAACAATAAATCCAAACTAAGAATTTCTATGGAAAACATTAATAATGCATTTATTCACGAATGAAATGTTGTGAATTTTTTTTTATCCCACCATGTATATTAGATAAGCCTTACTTCAAATTTCTGTAATTTTTTTAAATTGGTTTTGGAGGAATAAAATAAAGACAATAAGTAGGTATTTCTAATTTCAATACTTGATATTTAAGCTCCATGATTATGAAACCCCGGACCAGTCGGTTGGGATCGAAACCGACGAATCCACTATAAAACCGGAGCTGTCTATTATAAAAATCAAAGTCAAAATCATTTTTTTTGTTTAAAAAATAAAAGGTCCATGAGAAAGAGAAAGAGAGAAAGATGTGAACAGCGGCGGAATTTGGGGTAGGATAGGCCCCGCCCCACTAAAATTTATGGGTAAGAATAAGAACTAAGAAATAACAATTTATTTTTATAAAAAAATTTAAAATTAAATAGTCTATACTAGTATATTATTTTATATTTTGGCACCTCGGTGACAGTGTTGATGCTGCAGGAGGCTGTCAGGCGGCAAGTAACCATTTCACGCCAATGAAAAATGACCGTGTGAGATAAAACCGCCATTCAAACATTTTTCTCTCTCAACAAATTCAAAACATGAGATCAGATCGGCATCTTCCGGATATATTAGTTGCTCATCTCTTATATATATTTTATGTGCTCTTCCCTCAATCTATTAGAAGGAGGAGCACCTTTTATTTTATTTTTAATTTATATGTTATTTTCTAGAATATTTTTTGTATCAAGTATCTCACATTAATTAGTTTTTAGGATATTGATGCTACACCACAAATATTTCTGAATGTAAGACTGAAACAAATAATTTAAAAATATTGGATGCAAAAAAATATTTCATAAATCAACATATAATTTAATCTAAATAAAAAATATATATAAAAAAATTAAGAAAAATGTGTTTATCATATAAGGGGCACAAAAGATCTTTACACCTAATGTGAATTCGGGTTTGGATGGATGATGAAGATGAGGATGAGGGACCAATTCACGTGCCTCATCAACGGTTATAAAAAAAAAGGACGTGAAGGAGCCAGCTCATTTATGAGAAGCAGAGAAGGAGACTGAAGGAGTAGACTGTGTTATAAAAGGATGTGAAGGAGCCTACACGGCTTCTTTCAATAAGTTTAGCAATTTCCTCGAAGTTAGAAAGGAATCTACTCTTTTCAAGTCACACATAAAGCTCGTTGGATTGTTATAAAATAAGGTTAAGTATTAATTTTGTCATGGAAATACACCTTCTAGGAGTAATTTTTCTTAAAAGTTTTTTGGGTTTAATTTTACTTTCTCAAGATCAGGTAGCGATGTTGCGCTTTCCACTAACAATAGAAACTGACGGCGTTACAAAACACTGGAATGTGATGCCTCACACTCGAGTGCTCACGTACGGATGAGTTTTTTTTTTTTTTTTTTTTTCATCAGAGTGCACATTCTTTGAGTGTCGTCGAACAAGAGATAGTCAAGAATAAACACCCTTAGTTCATGAATAAATACAGAAATAGAAGCCTAAAGAGATATTATTCTGGTTCTATTTATAAGTCTTCTTTTGACCAAAACACACATACTAAGGAGAGGTAGTTGGCTTAATGATTATAGGGTAAAATTTCAACTTTACCCTAATTTATGATTGGGTATCTTTCAACTCTTTCTTCTCTCTCTATCTTTATTGGTATAATTAATATGATTTTGTAACTAAATATGATCAAAATATTTTTAGAAATAAATAAATAAATGCATTACAAAATTCCATTTCAAATTTTTTGGATAATAAATTGATGAAGTGGTTGTTGCCATTATTTATAAATTTTTTTTTAATTAAATCACACATAAATAAGATTCACGTTCCGTATTTAATAGCAACGCTATGCATTTCATAACTAAAAAATTTTTAGAAATATATAAATAAATGCATTACAAAATGTAATTATACAATATATACCATTATTCAGGATTCACGTTCCGTGTAACGTTTGGGGTTAACTCTTATTTAATTTCTATCAACACCTAAGGAAATTTACAACTCCTATTTAAATTCCCTTATATCTTGTATTAAATTTGCGAATTGTAGAATTAAATTAGGTTGAGAATGTGAGAAATGAGAGTTGTTAATTCCCTTATGTCTTGTTCTAAATTTACTCATGTCTTGTTATAAATTCCCTTATATCTTGTTGTAAATTTGTGAATTGTAAAACTAAATTAGATTGCACATTTAGGTGTAATAAAAGCAACGAAGCTGCTGAAATGATGAATACGGAATAGCTCAACCTGGGACCAATAATCGTCCTATACAACATAGGAGTATTATCCAAACATCACTACTCAGCAGCAGCATCAATGAAGGCAATGGCAAACACTGCTCATGAATTACTCAAAGAAGTCGATGATAGCAAATAAACCTGGTACATTATTGTTAGGGTGCTTAAGAAGTGGACGATGGCGAAGAAGAACCCACCATTTAAGGTCTGAAAAGTTTGAATGATTTTAGCTGACGAACAGGTAAGTAAATTGTGTAGTTCTCGTATTCACTAAAGGGAATTTTTGTGTACGTACCTCTTAATTAAACTTACTTGATGCAAACAGGGTGATTGAATTGAGGTTTCTATCATTCAGAAGGGGACAGATCAAACAATACACCAATGATTTAACAGAGGGAGAGGTCTACATGTTTGAGAACTTCGAAATCTTGGCCAAGGATGACGATTTACAAAACATGTGCACACCGATGGAAGATTATGCTCCACTCAAATACAATTTCTTAGAAACGTGACTTCCCCATCTCTCTACATGCATTCAACTTGGTCCCAATCAGTGTAATTTTTGCACGTCTTTGTTGTTGTTCAATTTTTAATTTCAACATTAAATAATTATGACAGGAAAAAAATTAAAATAAAATATCCCAATCATATAAAATATATTAAGACTTGTTAATTATTTATAAAGCGAGAGTGCGAGACAACTATTTAGGGGTGTCAAAGGTGATTTAACCTCAATTAAAATAACTGAAGGGTCCCAAGATTTTTTATCTCAATTTTTTTCCTGGATAACTAAAATTATATGCTTTACAAAAAACTAAAGTGAATAAGAATGTGAGGATATAGAAGAGTAAGGTCAAAATTGCCTCTAGAATAATCTCTTTAATTTATGTGTATTGGAACTACATGGATAGAAACTCCCTTCACATAACAATCAACAAAGATGCTTCAACAAAATAATAATAATAATAATAATGTGAGTCTAGTTCTTATACAAGGTCATACATATTACTCTTCCCCTCCTTAATATAAGACATAGTTTTTCTTGAGAAATTAAAGAAACTAAATAAATTACTTTAAAGTATTAATATTTATCTTTTTTATATTAAATTAATTTGTCGACTTATAAACTGATATATAATCAAATGAAACGACATGTATTATTATTAAATTACTTACTTAACTTTTTTAATCTCTCTAAAAAAAAGTAACTATATTTTATATTAAGAGCAAGAGGAATACTTAAATGTAGCATATATATATATATATATATATATATATATATATATATATATATATATCTATATTTTTCTTATCTCGTTTAATTTTATTTACTTGGAAAAATCAATACCCTATCAGCTCAACTACTAGATGTCATAATTGAGTAAATGTCTATCGTACTGTAATGGCTCCCCACCGCTGCCATTAACTAACCAGACAGGTGTTGTATAAATTCCTCGACTAACATTAAAATCAGAATATAACCTGGGTCTAAATATAAGACTAAATTGACTTTTTTTTTTTTTTGTGGAGATTAAGAAAGCTAATTAAATTACTTTAAAGTATTTATATTTATTTATTTTTCTTTAAATTAATTTTTCTAACTTATAAACTGATATATAATTTAATCATATATAACATATGATATGATTAAGTAACTTATTTAGCTTTCTTAATAAGTGACCTTATATTTAGCACCGAAAGTAGTAATAAATAAAGCTAATAACATAGCCAAAAAGAAATAAACTAATGGGTGATATTTCCTTAAAAGAAAAATATAGTATTTAGAATACTCTGCTTAATTAGAAAAGGAATGCCACTCAGATTGGATTGTTGATTAGTAGTGCAGTAATTTGGGGCGTATTCCTAATTAAGACAAGGATTTTGCTCTCTCTTGCTGTGTCCTCCCAGTACAAACATAGGTTTTAATTAAGAAATATATTAATCATTAGTTTTCTCATGATAATAATGTCTCTAATTTTGTTTAGAATATTAATCAAAGGATGATTCTTCAACAAATTAAACAGGTGGCAGAACATATGCTCATGAAACTATTATTACCATTCTATCTATTTTCATTTCACAAGAACTTATTGTATTTGGATGATTCAGATTTTAGTACTCATCACTCTTAAAGAGTACCGAAACCGGACTTGGCTTAGGTCCTTTGCGGACCTTTGTCCGTTGCATACCAAACTAGGCTGTTTTGGTGCCACACATGCACCTGTCCCTTTTTTTTTTTTTTAAAAAAAAAAAAAAACTCAAGCACTGCCGGATAGTACAAAATATAATTCAAGATATTGAATGGTACGGAAGAAATTCTTCAAGATCTTGAAAAATTATTTTAGGATCTTGAAAAATTATTTTAAGATACTGAATGGTACGAAAATGATACTTCAGGATATTGAAAAAATAATTTTATGATCTTGAAAAAATAATTTAGGTACTGAATGCTACTAAAAATATACTTTAAGATTTTTTTTCAAGATCCTAAAATAATTTTTTAAGTTCATGAATTATTTTTTTAGTGTTAGTCAGTATCTTGAAGTATCCTTTTAGTACTAGTTAATACCTTAAAATATTTTTTTCAAGATTCTAAGAAAAATTTTCACGATCCTAAAATAATTTTTCAAAATCATGAATAATTTTTTCAGTATCTTGAATTATCTTTTTACTACCCAGTAGTGCTTTTTTTTTTTTTTTTTTTTTTTAAAGGGACAGGTGTGTGTGTCGCCAAAATGGCGCCATTTGATATGCAGCGGACAAAAGTCCGCAAAGGTTCCCAAGCCAACTCCACCGAAACCACTCTTTTATTTTCTCAAGGACCAATCCTCTGCCTCTTGTTTCCAGGCCACTTGCCTCATTTCTAGCATTTTATAGGAAGGGATAAGAAATTATCATGCACACCACTTCATTTTTAACTAACTTGCACCAAACTTCTCTAGCCTTACTACAATTCTGGATAATATGCAAAGCAAAGTCCATATAGTTGAAGCTTCCAACAAATATCTTACTTTTAAATGAATCTCAATTTTCAGACTCATAAGTTTCTCACACCTAAATAAGTCCAACTTGACAAGCGAGTGAAGAGACAAAATTGAGGAATGAAGATAGCACAAACTGTGGCAGTGCTTAAGGTGTACTACTTTTAGATTCAAGCATTTAGAGTGCCGGTAGCTCCTGTTGTTGTGTGGAATGACTAAGGTCTATCTCTTGTAAGCTCACTAAATCCTATAGCAACAGATATAATGACTAAGGTTCAAATGAGATCACCAAGAAGTTCAAATGAATGAAAATCAAGAAACACAAATAAGTTTATACATACCTACACTCTGTTCCAAAGCTTTTGAAGATGGCTATTAGGCATGTAGAGCTTAACAAGTTTTTCAGCACAAAAAGTGGATGGCAGAGATTTAAGTGGAAATCTATACCACTCTAGATACCTCATTTCATTAGGAAGAAATTTGAGACCTTTTGAAAGGTGCACATGACTAGAGCCATGGTTGAGACTAGAATGAAATTTGAGATATCTTAAATTTGGCATCTTCTTGAAAACATCAGCTACCAAATGTATATCTCTAATTGTTGAAACGTCCAACTTTATGCCTTCAATTTTGCTTGATCCCTTAAAGAACAACAATAAATAGATCGTATCATATTACATTTATATTAATCATAAAGTTATGTATGGTATATAAAAAAAATGGATTTCTTACCACATTATTATCCAAAACATCATAGATTTCCGTAGAATCCCATAATCGGCTACATCTTTCAGGTTCATCAATAGATTCTTCACGAACTATTTGTAAACTCATCTCTTGTATCAAATCATATTTTTTATATCCCAACCATCATCAACATTTATGAGAGCCTAGTCATGAAGTATTCTTATGCCAATAGCTCCATGGAAGCCAAAGCTATCTAGCAAGTTGATTACAAATTCTGTCAACTCTCCCTTCAAAAAGCAAGCAATGTCTAGAAATATTCTCTTCTCTTCATGATTCAATCTATCATAACTCAATCTTAACACTTTTTGAATATCTTCATGGGGACTCTTCTCAAGTTTTCTTAAAGCACTCTCCCATTCGACTTCACTTCTAGCACGAAGATATGATCCCAGAACTTTTAAAGCCAATGGAACTCCTTTTACATACACAACCGCTCTTTTTGTTAGCTCTTTGTATCCCATTATAGGCCTGTCAGTGTTGGAGGCATTTAAGTTGAAAAGTTTATGGGAGTGATCCATCTATAATTGCTTAACCTTATATATTTCATCAACTCCTTTGCTTAGCACATGCTTATCCCTTGTAGTGGTGAGAATTTTAATTCCCCAACCAAAGCAATGAGTTTCTCCAACCAAATATTCTAATTGATCCATCGTACTGACATCATCAAGAACAACAAAAACTTTCATACGACTAAGTCTAGACTCAAGAAAAGTAGTTGAAGTATTAATACAAATATCTTCATCCTGTAGACAGGAGAGAAATTTATGGCGTAATTTAGCAAGTCCATTTCCAAACTTTTCCCTTACATCTAGCTTCCAAGAACCAAGAACCTTCATAATGAGAAGAATATTTGGAAAATATAGTTTTGGCAATGGTTGATTTGCCCATACCCCTATGCCCCATATTCCAATGGTTTTGGCACATCTCAACAATGATTCAATCTCTGAACAATTGTCATCAATACCTACGATTCCTTTTAATTCAGCCGGTGGGTACTTGTCGTTCAATTTCTGCAATATGTCTTTAACAATCTTTTGAATCATTTCAGATTCGTCCCTAATATATTAAAAAATAAAAAGGAAAAGGAAAAGCACAGTTAAGGGGAAAAAAGTATGAAAGACAAAAGATAAATGATAAATGATAAATAAACAGGGAATAATAAATTGAATAGAGTTTATATAAATTCATAATTTTTTCTCAACGTATTTCTATTGATTGAAAATTTGAAAGGGGTTTTCATCAATAAGATAATGATCTAAGGGTGTACAATTTATTACAAATAATTAATATAAATAATTTCCTTAATATTCATAATTATTAAACTGAGAAATTTGTACAATATATCTTTGACAATCTATTGAATCAATTCAGATTCATCCCTGACATACATGAAAAAAAGGAAAAAAAATGGGGAAAACATAATAAATCAAAATAAAACAAAAGTTGATTTATGGAAGAGAGAAGATAAATGATAAATAAATAGATGATAAATTGAATAGAGTATATATTTATACACACACGAGGAAGACAAAAATATTCATCATAAATTGACTAGAATGTCGTAACTATTTGGTCCATCATACAAATCACAGACAAACTCTTCATTTGTGAATAGAAGAAAAATAATGAATTTATTACCTGAATCTGTGAGAGTCATAGCCAGCTATGCTTGCAGCTTCATTAAGAGCTTGCTTCCACATTTTCCGCAAGCTTGTGGTCTTCCTCATATCTCTCAAATGCTTGCTTGTACTTCCCAGTCAGATTGCGTACATGAGTTGGCTCAACTTTATAGAAGACAGGAACAACAATCTGTCCTTGAACCATTTTGCAATGGAGTATATGCGTGAGTTCATCCAAGCACCATCTTGAAGAAGCATAATTTTCAGAGAAAACCACCACAGATATATATGAATCCTCGAAAGCTTGTCGAAGTGATTGTGAGATGTCATCTCCTTTGGGGAGTTGGTAGTCTATATAGGTTCTGATGTGTTTTCTACAGAGAAAGCGTTATAAAGATGGCTAGTGAAGTTGGAGCGAGTATCCTCACCCCTGAAACTGATGAAAACATCATACTTCCTGGGGAGAGATTGGGCAGAAGAAGAGGATGAAGCAGCAACAAGGGCCATATCTATCCGATCAAGAAGCAAGGAGATTGATAAATCCGAAAACCAGAGGTCAAAGTGTACAAAGCAGTATCAGAAGTTACGTATACGTATTCCGAAAAGAGAAGTTAAATACAAGTGAAAACAAAGCAGCCCTCGCGGCTTCTTTCAGTAAGTTAAGCAATTTCCTCGAAGCTAGAAAGGAATATATTCTTTTCTAGTCAGACATCAGTTGAGCAATTTGTTTTCTCTCTTCCCACCACCTGATTAGAATTATAAAAGCTGCAGATAAGTTAATGGATAAAGAAAAGTCAATAAAGGAGGCTGTAGGAGTAAAGGCTACACGGTGAGCAATTTGCATGAAGAAGCAAAGTCACAAATAATAGTCAACATTGGAGGCTCACTAGAATCATGTAAGCTGCACCGAAGTCTACAATGAGGAATGAGTTTCCCTGGGACGAGCAGAGCGCGCTTGTCCTTAAAAGGACGAGGCTGGCCGCCAGATCTCATTTTGAGATCTGGACGGTCCAGGTTTTTTTTCCTTTTTTTTTTTTTTTTTCAATAATACCATTTAGTATCTTAAAATAATTTTTAAAAATCATGAAGAATTTTTCAGTACTAGTAAGCACCCGGAAGTATTTTTTTTAGACAAAATCGATGGCGCGAAATATTTTTTTTTCGGATCTTAAAAAATTATTTCAGGGTACTGATTGGCCTAGAATAATTTTTTAAGATCATAAATAATTTTTTAGACTACCAACTGATCTGCGAATAATTTTTTCAAGATCCTAAAATAATATTTCGGGATATCTTACCAAGACTAAAAATATACTTATATGTGCTTATTGGTATTGAAAAATTCTTCATGATCTTTCAAGGTACTGACTGATACTAAAAAATACTTTAAGATACGGACTGGTATTGATATTATTATTTTTTGAAAAAAAAGGGAAAAACCTGTACCATCCAGATCTCAAAATGAGATCTGGCGGTCAGCGCTCGTCCTTTGACGCAGGAAAACGTGGTCCCCTACAATGACGGCACAAGGAACAGTTAAATAATATACATGTTGCAAAAATCAGTCGGTTTACTACACCTGCGTTTCATTGTTACGTTGTAGAATGCATGTGTGTATCTGAAATATTAGAGAGATCAGAAAAAAAAAAAAGGAGAGGAGAGATAAGTGCCGAAGCACTTTGAGAGAGAAGTAAGGAAATTATTTTGTGAGAGAGAAATACAAGATTGTTGTTGAGCTTGTGAGGAAAAAAAAAACAGAGATGTGCGTGAGAAGAAAAAACAGTTTTATTGTATTTGAGATTATAATAGAAGTATTATTTTTATCTTTCTATATCTTCAATTTCCAACAAGAGGGACGAAGGGAATTGAGAATGCAAGTAGGATTAATGCATGTTTTGTAGCCATCGGATCAGACCCACACATTATATTATATATATAGCAACATACAGGACTGTTATAAAATATGCACATCTTAATTATGCAACGTTTTGGATTTTCCTTTAAATAACATCAAGCTAGATTCATGTTAGCGAATGAAATTATATTTGAAATAATATGAAGGATCGATTCCTTCTGAATGTTATAATCTGCAAGAGTGCGTCCGTCCTCAAGCTGTTTCCCAGCGAAGATGAGCCGCTGCCAGTCCGGCGGAATCCCCTCCTTATCCTGAATTTTCGCCTTCACATTGTCAATTGTATCCGAGCTCTTGACTTCCAGAGTTGTAGTCTTTCCGGTGAGCGTCTTCACGAAAATCTGCATAACTCCACGCAGACGAAGCATCAGATGAAGAGTAGACTTCTTCTTGATGTTATAATCCGCAAGGGTCCTCCCATCTTCCAATTGCTCTCCGGCAAAGATCAGACGCTGCTGATCAGGGGGGATACCTTCCTTGTCTTGAATCTTTGCCTTAACATTGTCGATAGTGTCGGAACTCTCAACTTCCAAAGTGATGGTTTCACCCGTCAGGGTCTTGACGAAAATCTGCATTCTTCCGCAAAGACGAAGCACATGGTGAAGCGTACAGCCGTCTTCCAATTGTTTACCAACGAAGATAAGTCTCTGCTGATATGGAGGAATACCTTCTTTATCCTGGATCTTGGCCTTCACGTTGTCGATTGTATTAGAACTCTCAACCACCAAAGCTAATGGAACTCCTTTTGTATAAACAACCACCCTTTTTGTTAGCTCTTCGTATCTCATTATAGAGCTGTCGGTGTTGAAGGCATTTAAGTTAAAAAGTTTATAGGAGTGATCCAACTCTAATTCTTTAACCTTATATATTGCGTCAACTCCTTTTCTAATAAGCACGTGCTTATCCCTTGTAGTGATGATAATTTTACTTCCTCGACCAAAGCAATGAGGATCTCCAACCAAATATTCGAATTGCTCTACAGTACTAATATCATCAAGAACAACAAAAACTTTCATACGACTAAGTCTAGACACTAAAAAAGTGGTTGAAGTATTAATACAAATATCTTCATTCAGTAGAGTGGAGAGAAATTTATGGCGTAATTCAACAAGTCCATTTCCAGACTTTTCCCTTACATTTTCCAAGAAGTAAGAACCTTCGTAGTGGGAAGAAAATTTCAAAAATATAGTTTTGGCAATGGTTGATTTGCCGATGCCCGCCATGCCCCATATTCCAATGGTTTTAGCATCTCTCAGCAATAATTCAATCTCTGCACAATTGTCATCGATACCTACAAGTCCTTTTAACTGAGACGGTGGATACACGTGATTCAATTTGTGCAATATATCTTTGACAATCTCTTGAATCAATTCAGATTCATCCCTGACATACATTAAAAAAGGGAAAAAAAGGGAAATTAAAAACAAATTAAGCAAAATAAAAACAAAAGTTGATTTATGGAAGAGAGAAGATAAATAATTAGATGATAAATTGAATAGAGTATATATTTACACACACACGAGGAAGACAAAAATATTTATCATCAATTGATTAGAATGTCTTAATTATTTGGTCCATCATACAAATCACAGACAAACTCTTCATTTGTGAATAGAAGAAAAATAATGAATTGATTACCTGAATCTGTGAGAGTCATAACCCGCTAAGTTTGCAGCTTCATTAAGAGCTTGCTTCCAAGTTTGCATCTTGTGTTGGGAAACCCTGAGACCTCTCTCGTATCTCTCAAATGCATTCTTGTAAAGGTCAGTCTGATTGCGTACATGAGATGGCTTAACTTTGTAGAAGACAGGAACAACAATCTGTGCTTGAACCCTTTTGCAATGGAGTATATGGGAGAGTTCATCCAAGCACCATCTCGAAGAAGCATAATTTTTAGAGAAAACCACCACAGATATATATGAATCTTCGATAGCTTGCAGAAGAGATAGTGAGATGTCATCTCCTTTGGGGAGTTGATTGTCTATGTAGGTTCTGATGTGTTTTCTGCTGAAAGCGTCATAAAGATGGCTAGTGAAATTGGAGCGAGTGTCCTCACCCCTAAAGCTCATGAATACATTATACTTCTTGGGGAGGGACTGGGTAGAGGAAGAAGATGAAGCAACGGGAAGGGCCATATCTATCTGATCGAGAAGCAAGAAGATTGACAAGTCTGAAAACCAGAGGTTAAACTGTACAAAGCAGTGTCAGAAGTTACTATACGTATTCCAAAAAGAGAAGTTAAATATAAATGAAAACAAAGCAGCCCCCGCGGCTTCTTTCATTAAGTTAAGCAATTTCCTCGAAGCTATAAAGGAATCTATTCTTTCAAGTCAGACATAAAGTTCGTTGGTCGCAATTTCCTTGAAGATCATTGGCACTATAAAAATGACCCGGCCGGGAGTCCACGCAGTTTAATAATATTATATATATAAACTCTGGCTATATTATGTTCAATAAGTTTGATTATTAGAAGCTTGAATCCAGGCCCCAAATACCTTAAAACATGAACTCTAAATCATCCATGAAGTCCCTCTCGGCCAAACCCTGGCTAAATTATGTTTACTTTTCTCCTTCCGAATTTTAACGCCACTAACGATTTGATAGGTACCGGTTCTAACATGGTGGCTTGACCTATGCTGGCTAAGATATTTAATTATATAGTAGAGTAAATACCCTTTGGGTCCCTGAAAAAAACTAAGATATTTAATTATATAAATTTCCAAATTAATTTTTAAATATACTCTATATAGTAATTAAGTTTTAAATATACCAATGAACCACTATTATTAGTCTCCCTCAAATAAACTAATCTTAAAGTTTAGGAATGTTACACTAAAGCCTAGTTTACTTAGAATCACATTGTTCAAATTCTACAATTTTTCTCTCTTTATTAGTGTGTTTTTTTTTTTTTTTAAAAATAGATTTCCATTTCCTTCTTCATATTAACGATTCTTCAATTCTTCCATCCCAAACTCAAGAGATAGTCAAGAATAAACAACTTTTTTATATATTATCATTTGCTATCCAGTTCGGGGTTTGTTGCTACCATTTTCAACACATGTGACTCCTCTATTGATGTACAATTAATTCTGAGTTATGTAACACCTCTAATTCCATACTACTTATTGTGTCTGTTGACACTTGCAGGTGTAATGACCAAAAAAATAATAATTAAAAACTAACAAAAAAACTAAATAAGATAGTTATTTCATTTTTAACTAGCTAATATCTCATTTATTTGTTACAGATATGGTAATAGTCTTAAAGATTATACTTATGTATATGTAGATTTATCAATAATTAATATTTTATAAATATATATCTATACATATTTTCACAATTTGGGAACATAGTTAAGTTAGTGGCTTGGTGTCATGGTGACCGGTGAATTTGGGACATGGGTTTGAATCTCTAGAAATATTATTTTATTTTATTTCAGCACTTGAATTTACTAAATTTCCCTTTTGTTAAAAAAAATTAGGGATCATATATTTTTCTTCATCCATTTTTTGGGGGGACTTCACGCACAAAAAGGAAGAAATTAGCGTCCGTTGTCTGTCCTCTTCTTGAAACTGCACCGTTTGGTGCGGTTTCAAGTAAACCTCTGCTTTTTTAAAAAAAAATAAAAAAAATTAGGATACTTGAGGGTATTAAAAAGATAATTCAAGCTCTTGATTGGTATTGAAAAAATATTTCATAATTTTTAAAAATTATTTTAGGATCTTAAAAAAATATTTCATTTTATTGTTACTAAAAATATACTTGAGAATACTTAAAAAAAAACAAATACTTCATGATCTTGAAAAATTATTTCAGTGTCTTGATTTGATACTAAAAATATACTTCAAGATACTAAAAGAATATTTCATGATCTTGAAAAATTATTTTAAATCTTGAAAAAATATTTCAGGCTGCTGACTGGTACTTAAAAAAACTTTATGATCTTGAAAAATGGTTCTAAAAAAACTTTACGATCTTGAAAAATTATTTTAAGGTAGTGAATGATACTAAAACTATACTTTAAGAGACTGAAAAAAAATACTTCATAACCTTGAAAAAATATTTTATGATCTTGAAAAAATATTTCGAGTACGATTGATACTAACACTACTAGAAAATGTCATATTTGCGACGGAATTTGCGAGGGAAAAAAATTCCGTCACAAAATTTGGTAAATTTGCGAGGGAAAAATATTTTCCCTCGCAAAATGGTGATTTTTGCGAGGGAGAGGGAAAATGATTTCCCTCGCAAAATATGACCATTTTGCGAGGGAAGCCAAGTTCCCTAGCAAAATTGTGGAAAATTGGAGGGAAAATTCTTGCCAATTTCCCCTCATTTTGCGAGGAACTCATTTTCCCTCGCAAAAACCCTCCATTTTGTGAGGGAAAGTTGGTTCCCCTCGTAAATACCCTCCTTTTTGCGAGGAACATTGTTTCCCTCGCAAAAACCCTCCATTTTGCGAGGGAACCTTGGTATATTGAAAAATATACTCCAGGATACCGAATGACAATATTTCATGATATTGAAAAATTATTTTAGGATGTTGAAAATATATTTCAGGGTACTGATTGGTACTAAAAAAAAGTTTAGGGTACTGAATGGTACTAAAAATATACTTCAAGATATTTTTTTAAAGATTCTAAAATAATTATTCAAAATCATGAAGTATTTTTTCAGTACCCTGAAGTATCTTTTTAATACCCGTCAGTATCCTAATTTTTTTTTTTTTAAAAAAGCAGAGGTTCACTTGAAATTGGAGTGCCTGGAAGGTAAAATCGCTAGCGTCCTTCTCTTCTTCCTCTGTCGTTCTCCCTTCATCTTGGCCACTGGGTCAACTTTTCAAATGTGCTGGCTGTGATTCTCTTATTTGCGTGAGGGAGCAACTAATCGAGTTTCTTCTTCCTTATGGGCATATTTGTGTGTTCGATTAAGGTCTATGTGGTGGCTGGGTATCTTTTCATCCTTCATCGGTTTTGCTTGGCGTTGTCGTTGTGGTGGTATGTGTGCAAGCTTCTTCCTGTACTCAATATATGTGGGTGGGTGGGTGTGGTGGTTTCTAAAAAAAAAAATTATACTATGTTAAGCTTGGTGAATTTATTTGAATGTGGAGCTTGAATGTTTATGATTTCTAATTTGATAATTAAAATGCATGCTTGTTGGGTTATTTTGAGTGCCCTTAAGATGTTTGATGAAATGCTCTATAGAGAAAAGGTTCATTCAGTTATGTGTTTGTATAATATTTTGATGGTGGAGAATAATAGACAATCTTTTCAAGTGATCATGATTCATGCTTAGGTTTCCATGAGATGCTTGAAGGAAACAAGAATCATTTTCTCTTCTATATAGGAAATTTGGATGTTATGAGGTTTTATGATTTAGTTAAGAAAGAAACTTTATGGGAATTATAATATAAGAGTTCGTTATTTCTTATTAGTTTAAATTTGGTGAAGAAGTGAAATTGGGAAGGAAGCTTACTCAAATTTGTATTTTTATGTAACTTGGAGGTTACAAGAGGATGAGAGTCTAAAATATCTTGGTTTTGGAAACTAAGATTATTATGAAAAAAAAACAAGAACTTTGTTGAATATTTACTGTTATGTTTTTTCACTACAAAAAAATGTCATTTTGTAGCGGTCAAAATAAACCATTACAAATATGCGAATTTGTAGCGGTTTATACTGAAACCACTACAAATTTGTAATGGTATGACTCGTGCCAAGTGGCGCGCTGGTTCGTGAACAACATTTGTAGCGGTTATCATAAACTAACAACTACAAAATATGGTGCCAAGTTGGTGCCAAATTTGTGACAGTTATTTTGTAGCGGTTTATTTATACAAACCGCCACAAATATGGCGCCTTATGGTGCGCTATTAGTAGTGGTTTATATCAAAAACTCGCTACATAATGCCAAGAGTATGAACTTTTGTAGCGGTTATAGAAAATTGCTACAAATTCTCATGACACACGAGGTAGGATTTCTTTTTGGCAACAAATGCGGTTTTTAGTTTGTAGTTTTTTTTAGTTAAACTGCTACAAATGTGAAGTCTTTAAACACGTCGCAAATAGAAGTTATACAAAAAAAAAAGGTTATATAACATTTTTTCCATGGAAGTATTGGTTAGTGAGCATTCAAAGACTCAAAGTTTTTTTTTAGTATCATTTTTACCCTGAAAGTTTACAAAAATGAGCAAATTTGCCCCGAAAGTTTTTGTTATAAGCAAATTTTCCAGAAAGTTTACAAAGAAGAGCAACAATTCAACGGTCAAGATCAACTGATGGGTAAGTTTGCTATGTTTTTAACCTTTTGGGGCAAAAATGATACCAAAAAACTTTCGAGTGCTAAATGTTCCTTAGTCAATACTTCCGTGGCAAAATTGATATTTAACTCAAAAAAATAAAAAAAAAATTATTGTTTTAAAAAATACGTTCATATTTGTAGTAGTTTTTTTATATAACGCTACAAAATGTGATATTTTGAAATTTATTTTTTTTTTAAAAAAATACCAATGAATTTTTATAGCGGTTTGTTTTGTAATCGCTACAAAGTGTGTAATATTGAAATTTGAATATTTCGAATCTTGTCAATTTTTTTTTAAAAAAACATGTTCATATTTGTAGCAGTTTTTTATATAACCACTACAAAATGTGATATTTTGAAATAATTTTTTTTTAAAAAATATCAATGAATTTTTGTTGTGGTTTTGTAACCGCTACAAAACGGGAAAAAAAAACCGCTATAAACGTGAAGCCGCTACAAAAATTGTCACATAAATCACTACAAAGTGTGTAATATTGAAATTTGAATATTTTGAATCATGCCAACGTTCATTAATTTGTAGCAATTTTTAGTATAACTGCTACAAAATCTGAAATTTTGAAATTTATTTATTTTTTCAAAATACTAATGAATTTTTGTAGTGGTTTTGTAATCGCTACAAAACAACAAAAACCGCTACAAACATTAAATGTAATACCCTAAAATTTCTACTTAGCTTAACCACTATATTTTGATAATAAATACCTATTAAAAATAAGTGAATATGTGGTCTCAAAATTTAGGATCTTAGTTAATTGAATTTAGGGAATTTTCTCTTGGAATTAAATAAGGAATTTTCTCTTGGAATTAAATAAGCCAAAGACCAAATTTTCTAATTTCATTTAGGGATCATAAAATACCCTATTATTATCATATTAAAACATAGGTCATATTTAATCATAAGGAGCCATAAAATATTATAAAAATACCTAAACCAATTAAAGGAAATTACCAACAACCAAGGGATAATTAAATTTACAATAATTAAAATAATTGAATTAATCTTCATAATTAATTAAAAGGCATATTAAAAGTAATCAAATAGGGATGTATTAATTGAATGAAAGATCAAGGACCAATAAGGGTTCAATATTGGCATAAAGTGAATTATTAATAATCATAATTAATCTAAGAACCCATTATACTTTGACGAATTATGCCTAACAAACATCTAATAAAGGGGTAAGATTTGATTTAATAAAGCTAAAACCTATGGTTATGTTTAATTCCACAATTAAAGCTAAAATTCTTGAAATTAATTATGGACCAATGAAAGGCTTTGCACATGAGATAAAATAAACACAAATTCAAGAGTGAATTAAAGGGAGAGGGGGCGGTTTTAGCTTGACTTGGGGAGGAAGAAAAGTTGGAAAAAAAAACTAAGATATTATCTTAATTAATTTCAATGGTTGTAATTAAAGCCAACAATTAATCTTAATCCTTGTGTAATGGAATTGACCAATGATAAGTCAAGAAAATATTCTTAATCCTCATGAAATTAATTAATCCAATGGGAGATTAGCAAATAGAAGGCCAAGATTTAATCTAATAAAGTTTATCCAAAGGCTCTAATTAATTCTCCAATTAATCCATGTGAGTTGGTATGAACCAATAGGAAGCTAGAGTGCTTGTTCATGTGGCATATTATGAAACACAAATTAAAAGCCAAAGAGAAGGAAGGGCCACGGTTTTGGCTTGCAAAAAGAGGGAGGAAATTGATTAATATTATGACATCATAAACTTGTCAAAGAAGTAGGAGAAAACTTGTTGAAGAAGGGAGACAACTTGTTAAGGAAGTAGAGACAACTTGCAAGGTATGTAAGGGCTTGGATTTTCCCTATAAATAGAGACCTTGGCTCTCTTCATTCTTCACACCAAACTCAAATGAGTTTTTAGAGAGAAAGAGAGTAGAGAGAAGGGAGAGCTAGTGGGAAGCAAGAAGGAGGAAGTTCTTCAAGGGTAAGTTCTCTAGTTCTTGAGTTTTAGCTTTGAGTTCTTATAGTTGTTAGAATAAATGTTGGTTTGATCTTTAATCTTCCAATATAATTTTGATTTCATGTTTTTATGGTGGAATATGTCTTTGTTTCGAAAATATGATGGAAAATATTATGAAGCAAAATTTTTGGAAGTTATAGATTAAAGTAGCGAAATTCTGGCGAAATTTACGGTTAGGCGTTTTCAAAAGTCAGTTACAAAAAGGCCAATATCTTATGTTAAAGATGAAGTTATTAAGATCTGAAATTTTTTCATGGTTAAATTAGACATATAGAGCTTTCCAAGGGTACCTATATTGTGTCATTTTGAATTTTTTACAAAGAGATAAAAATTCTTGAAGAAAGGCTATGTTTTCTGGGAAAATTTCTGGGCAGCGTGAGAAAACATAAAACCTGGGAGTTTTTCTTAAGTTCTGGGCAAACCTTAGTATTTTTCCTCAAAACTAGACATCCTAAGGAGTCCGGGGAATTTTACGGATCCTCTTTTAAATTTTTTTAGAATTAATTATGAATTTTCAAATTTAGCAAAAATTCTGCCCCGAAATGCTGAATCAACGTTTTTGAGAAAATAAAGGGATATAATTGGAGTAACAAATCCATCTGGGGTAAAAAGGCCGGTAGTGGCTAGAATATCTCCTAAGATATTATTTACGAGGTAATAATGTGATAATACTATTATAGAACCGCACCGAGGTCCGATAGGCATTGGACGTTAAACCGCTACAAAATCCATCATATCAACGGCGTGACAAATGATACGTATCGTTATAATCCCTTTATAAATACCCCCACCACACCTCATTTCACACACTCATTCATTTCTTCATCACCCTCTTTCTTTCTCAATTTCTCTCATTTCTTTCTACCCCTTACAAAATCTTTGATTTCAATGTTTTATTTTTCTCCTTCTTCTAATATTGATACTAATTTTTTTTCTTATCCAAAACTTTAAGGATATTTTCTCAATATTCCTTCTATCATTATCAACATTTTTTCCATAATCAAATATTATCTAATGGACAACATAAATTTTTTTCTCAAAGGTGGACGACACAATAAGTTCTTATTATCTTCACATTCTCAATATTATACGTACATAATATTTATACTTTCTAACATAAGTTAATCATTTTATAAAAAAAAATATTAACTATTATCATTTAATTTGTCACTTAAAAATAAAAATATTCAACATAATATTGTAACAACGGAATCAAATTATGATTTTTTGTTTCAATTTTGCAATATTTTGTAGCGGTTGTAAAACGCTACAAATTTTAATTCAAATTCAGCTTAAATATTTGGTGCAATTTATGAAATTTTATCCAATATTTGTAACAGTTTTACAACCGCTACAAAATTTTGGCACCAATTTTTTTGAAATTCGTCATCTTGATCGCATCTTGTAGCTGTAACTCAAAACCGCTACCAATACAGTAGCGGTTTTAGAAAACAGCTACAAAATATTTTGCAACGGTGTATTTTGTAGCGGTTCTCTAAATCGCTACTACTGTGATTTGTAGCGATTTACCAATATATAATTTTAACCGCTACAAAACTCAGTTTTTTTGTAATGTTTTTTTCCCTTCTTCTATATGATCTGGTTTGGAAAGTTGTGATTAAATATAATTTTACTTATAGTTGGAACACATGAATTTTAAGGCTGTGATAAGGAGAAATAAATACTCTAGGAGTGTGTCTAAATGAAATGTGATATATGTTTGAATGAAAAGTTTATTTGGATAAGTGTTCCTATATTATCTCTTTGCTGAAAAATAATTTAGAAACTGTTTTGAATTGTTTTGATTTAAATCTTGTTCAAAGATGAAATTTGGAACCCTTATAACTTCATGATGATCGATGATATGCTATTTTGGAAAGAAGTTGATTAGAAATTTCAAGGATTGAATTTGCTTACTTTGTGCTAGACTTTTGAATGCTTATGAAGTGTTCCATGGAACTGTTGAGAAAGGAATTTTGTGGGATTGAATAATGAAATGGATTTGATCTGGCTCATGGAATTTATAAAGAATCTTGATATTGAGACTTGAGTGCATGACTACTTTATCTTGATTCTTGTAAGTATTTGACTAATTGATGTACGCGCTTGAAATGGGTTTCTATTTTGCGGATGAAAATGTTTGAGGTACATAGACTTATAATAGAAGTTTATAACAAAGCATTCTAATTGAAAACTTGATTTGATTATTGTTTTTCCTTGTTTAACAACCAAACTTATTTTAGACATGTTTTTAAATAAAGTGCTTATAAAGTCCGTTGCAAGATATGGATTATGAACATGTTGTAGAATCTTTTATGAGATTGAATTTTCATATAATGTACAAGTGCAAGTTTTCATAAGTTGAAGGAAAACTTTTATTGGAGGAACTTGACACAAAGCGCCTGAATGGCTAGTTACCCTCGTGGATTGTGTGTCCACGCTTGTTTTCATGGCCTTGAGATGCGCTTGATTATTTACCGTCGTAGACTTCATGTTCACTCTTGTTTCGTGGCCTCCGTGTTGTGCTTGTTATTCGTAGCTTCATGCTGTGCTTGGTTATTTACCCTCGTGGACTGTATGTCCACGCTTGTCTTCATGGCTTCAAGCTGCTTGTTACTCGTGGCCTTTGAGCCACATTTACTCGTGGCCTTAAAGCCGCGCTTGTTATTCGCTTTGTGATGGTTTATCTGATGGAACAAGTTGTTGGGAAAATAAAATGTTTTTATCATTATTTATTAATGAGAAGAAACTACTTTATTGAATTTTCATTTGTATCAAACTTATGCTTATTTTCTTAAGTTTCTAATTTTTTTTAATTACAAGCATATATTATACTAAGTCTGACAACTAGTTTTTATACATATTTCAATTATAACTTTTATCTCATTTATCGCATGAAATTTTATAAACCTGTTTGCATCAGTACGAATTCATCTCAAGTATTTTGGTAATAAGTTCTGTATCAAGACTATGCTCACTTGTTAAGTTATTTGTGTTCCAGAGAGCATAAATAAGCCTACTCCTTCATCCGAATTATGGAATGGATCACTTATCAAATGGTTGCATTAATTGAAATTGTAAAGTTAATTTTAAGATGAATTTGATTTATTTGTTTGTTGTAGAGAAAGGTTGCTCCAAAAATCTTAATAGGCATGATGTTCACTACCTTACTATGTGTGTGTAATATATGTTAAGAGAATGTCTTAATATTTTTTAGGAATTTGGTTGTTTGATCGTTACAAATATGTTTGGAAAGCCCAACATTTAAAGGGATATTTGTTCACTATTTACACAAAAGTTCATGGATAAATATTATAACGTCATGTGACATTATATACAAAGTAGATCTTGTCGATTGTAACTAGAAAATATCAAATTAAATAGGCTTACGAAGTAAGAACGCTATACTTCGTGCCAGTCATGCTTTAGTATTTTGGGGTGTGACACGTAGCATGAGGAATATGGTGTTCACAGATCAGAGTAAAGCGAAATGGAGAGCATGCATAATGTTTGGACGATGAGTAATTGATAACATATTGATCGAACCATATTTTTATATGATTTTCTATAACTAAATTGGGATTCTTAATGCATTTTGTAGGACATTATTGCATTATTAAGCATTGATTTGAGTTAGAGACATTTGTATTGAATTAAGTATAATTAGGGGTGAAATTGTCATAATTTGTTAATTTATTCATGCAATTGATTCCTTGAATTTTTGATGCTACCTTGTGCTTAATTTTGCATTGTAGGAATTTTAGAAGAAATTTGTAAAATTTGAAAAAATGCCAACTAAGGACCAGAATTAATGTCAAAGAAGGACCTCAATTAATATCAGAGAAGGACCTCAATTAATATAAGAGAAGGACTCAAATTGAGAAATGGCTAACAAGGACCAACGGTGAAACTTTGCGTTTTAGCAAATTAGGTTTGATTTCTTCTTCATTCAACTATCCATCAAACCCGACATCCATTTATTGAACAAACACTTGGACCTTCATCTTTCATCATCGATCTCATCCTTCCTTCTCCACTCTAAGTCACCGGGGGCCTTCACCCTCACCACCATGGAGAGAGAGAGAGAGAGAGAGAGAGTTTCAGCAGAAGATATACACAGCAGCGCCGCGACGAAAGTAGAGCTTCAATGCAGTGAAAGTTTCGTGGTGTCTCTATTCTGAGCTCTTCTCCGTCGAGCACCGTCGTCGTCGTCGTCTTCTTCATTCTCGTCACTCTCTCGCTACCATCCTCCTACCGTCGGACGACCTTGCTCTCATAGTCGCCAGAAATCGTTCTGTCCTCCACTCTTCTGCTCCTACCACCTTCACTTCCACATTAAAACACCACACCATCCTCCCTCGTCGGTTTCTCTGTGATTTCCAATGAGTTTCTGCTACTTTCGGTGAGATAATGAATTTTCTACATAACATTTCCAGGTTTCCGGCGAGAGTTTTGAATTTTCCGGCGGGTGCTCATATTCAAAGCTGTGATTATTCTCTAATTGCTATGTATAGCTAATTCATTTGCTTCTTGTTGATGAGGACTTATTCTTGAGCTTAACGGACTACATAGGAGAGTTTTTTATCATTCCATTAGTCTAGAATTATATATTTAGATTACCTAGTTTTAGGAATTATTGTATATGATTCTGGAACTGAGATTGATGTTAATTGTCTTTGTTGGTTTGATTTTTTGTAGTTGAAATTGGATTTTGAAGTGTGAAGATTATATATGTTTGGATTTCTTTGTGGTTGCATTGAGATTCTGTTAATTAGAGTGTTATTGTCTAGTTAATGTAGTTGATTTGTGTCCTTGAGGGGCTATTTAGCACTCAAATTCATTAAGACTCATGTTGCATTATTCCAATTTTAATTGCACATTAAGTGGTTTTAAACAATATCTCAAGAGGTAGTAGTTAGCTATGTTTGTAGGAACTACTATTAATTGAGAATATTGAACTCAAGTGTTATTTTGAGGTTTTTCTTAAGACTTAATGAATTTTAACTCCCATACTTTTTGAGTAAGGATAGTGATTTCTTCATTACCAAGAGCATTCATCATTCGTATTTTTAATTCCATATTATTCCATTCACTCATTCACATTTTATTAAAAAAAAAAATACTAAAAACAATAGTTAGTATTTAATTAAATTGCATTCCCATTTTAGTTTATTAATTTGAAAAACCAAAAAATCATTTCTCCTTGTTTTCATTGCATTTGCATGGTATTTAGATTACCTAGGATTCAATAAAAGGCTCCTCGAAAAGAAAGAACAATCCTAGGTTTGCCTATACGCAATCCTTGGTTAATTTTTTATTGTGGACCCCAAGGCTAACGACAAAAAGGCCCTCATCAAATGACGTCATTGCCGGGGAGCTAAGTAATTGGCTCCCTAGGTAATCTAATTGTCAAATTCACTTTTGACAAAGGGGTTTCTTGTGTGAAGCTTGTTAGTTTTACATTTTTGATTTTTCATTGCATATAGTTTTGGTTAATTTTTGCATTTAGATAGCTTGCATAGCATTCATGTATTGTCTAGACTTGGTAGCTTCTATGTGGTGTTGTTGCATTAAATTTATTCTGATTTTGAGCCTATTTGTTTGAATTCACCATGTCTCTAAGTTAATTCATAGCATACTTGCATTTAAAAAAAAATCCAAATATCTTGATTTTTCTTTGTTTTTGCATTTTCATTTGCATTCTAGTATTTTCCTACTTGATTTCAATTGTTTTGTGCTTGGTTGATGCACATTGGTTTCATTGCATTTGGATTGCTTATGGATAACTTGATTGTGATACTATTTCGGTGCATGATTCCAATTTCCAAGTCACAATTTTGATGAGATACTTTTCCCATATAGATAGTGACATGAGTGAGCTCAAGGCTCTAAGCCACATCTCTGACCAAAAGTTGGAACGGTTGAAAAGTTTGAATAGACAAATGGAGTTGTTTGGAAGTGCAGAGGACTTGGAAAGGGAGATTAAGCAATGGTTAAACCAATACTATAAGCATCTTATGTTGATAATGTCACAAGCTTCTCAAGAACCATTTGAGGAACAACTAGAAGATGACATTCAAGGACTCAATAGCAACTCCTATGCAGAAATGGGAGATGACTCTAACTTTGATGGAGTCAAAATTGAAGCTCAGGACTTGCACTGTTGTGGAGGAGCTGATAATGAGAGTTATGGATCTGAAGTATATGCTGAAAGTACACAAGCGAGAATTCATTGCTACATGAAGAAGTCATGGCTAAACAGTTGGATTGGGTCATTGCACCTAAAAAATTAGCCATTACCCCAAAGGTTCCTTAGATACTTGCCTCATTGAGGAGACAATTCAAGAAGCCATGAATGCATTAGATTCATGTGATGATAAATTTTCCTCTCCTTCTATTGATAATCTTGATATACTTAGGAGTAAGATTTCCAACTTTAACTCATCAATGGTTGATTGTTGGTTATCATCACTTGGTGATTTTTCTCTTACTTCTCTTAGTTCCTTGAGTGTGAGCTTTGTCTTAAAAACCAGAAAAGAAAAAAAAAACAGAGAGAGAGAGGATCAGTGACGAGTTGCGTTGGTGAGGAGCAGGGCGTCCGAGAGTGGAAAAAAAAACAATTGAAGGTACATCATCGAAATCTCTTCCTTTTCATTTTCCAAACGTTGGTTTTTGGGTTGAAGCTTGAGATGACATGGTTTTTACTTTTGCTTGCTGCTCTGTTTTATGGAACTAAAACAGAGACGTTTTTGGCATGTCCCTTACGTCTAGAATGTCTAAATAGCCACGCAAATCATTAGAGAATAAAGGAGGAAGCTTACTGTAAAGTGTAAATGCATACACATATAAGCCACAACATGAGAAAAGAGAAAGAAAAGTTTCTAAGCTAATATATGAGTGTGCCATGATCATTGTAGAAGAAAAGAATAATAAAAAGTTGCTGATATATTACTGCACACAGGTATATATAAACGCTATATTTAAGAGGGAAGGAAATAAGAGTATGGCTATATGAAATGCTGTGTGTGTAGATATAGCAAAAGGAAAACACTACTCTCTATATATATAAGTTAGTTTGTTTGCTGATACAATATCATGAAATATATATATAATACAGTGTTGTTCGTGGAAAGAAGGGGGAAATCTGCTGTCATGAATAAATTTATATATTACCCATAACGTTGTGCTCACTGTGGCTTTTACGTGTTTCCATTAAATAAGTATTAGAATTGTTTTGCTTATGGGTGTTTTTGGTCATTTCATTATACAATGGGCTCTTTTTGGGAATTGCAGAGTCTTAGGGCCCTTTTTGGGTTTCTTTTGCCAAAAAGGGCCCTGGTATGGATTTTCCCTTTTTTTTTGTTCGTCTTTTTCCTCCCTTCTTTATTGTCATTGCCGCCACTGTTCCTTCTACTTTCTTTTTCATTGATTTTGTTGATGGTGGGGGCTGTACCTATACCTATACAAACACAAAATCAACATTTTACTCAAACATACAATCTTTTTATCAACCAACTCACTTTCTCTCGATTATGTTCCATTTTCAAACCTATTCCCTTCTCTTTTACTGTTGGTGGGTGTGTGTCAATTTATATAAATACATATCTCTACTTCCTGATTTACCCCGGCCCATTCCTGCGTGTGTGAGTGTGTACATAATATAGTTATATGTCTGTATTTCTCTCCTGTGAGAGTTTTTGAAATGTGGGTATGTGGGTATATTATTTTTCTCCAGATCCACAATGGTCCTCTCATCCTTTTGTTGTGTATTTTACATTATTTAATTATTCATTCTTCTTCGATCAATGTTGACAAAAAAAAAAAAAAAAAAAAAAGACCCACATCCCTGTTCAACGATCAATGTGCCGTGTCTATATATATATATATATATATATATATATATATATATCATACTCCTTTTCACATCCTTTGTCCTTTTCGTCACCTATGAGGTCTTATCTTTCCAGCATTATACTCATCATATATCCTCCTCTCTCTCTACATATATGTAATTATATAACTTTTCTATCCATTGTGCCTATTATCTTCATTGGCTATTGTTCTCAAAATTTCTTCTTATACTTCTATGACAAACGCCTTTTTCTAGCAACCAATAAATAATTTAATGTATTAGGTTCTCATGTTCAAGTATTTCTATATATAAACAAGATAAATTCTGTTTTTAATTGGATATAAACTTTAATAAGAAATATCTTGGTCTGAATAGCTCAGTTTGATTTTTAGAGGGTAGCTTTAAAATTTTGCTTAAGTTTTAGAGTGGCTTTAGAATAGTTTTAAGTAGTATATTAATTAATAGATTTTATGGTTGTAATTTTGTAGACTCTCATTGAGAGCTTTGGTGTGACATTTGTGTGATTGCATGTGCACTAGGGAGTAATAGGTAACTATGAATATTCTTCCATATACTTGTAAATTGTATGTGATTGTGAGTAACTATCTTTTATTTAAAAATTAAAGGACTGAATCATATGTGTATGTGTATGTATTATAAATTGATATTTTATATGAATTGAAGCATGATTTATTGTTACTGAACATATTTGTCATGGCGGCTGTATTTGTGATGGGTTGGAGTAAGGAGGGATTTTTATGTTGAGATCTTTTACCACGTGGTATGTCATCACTTTCGGTGCACGATGGATGACACTTGTCGTGGCCCTTCTTCCATGTTTTCCTTTGGCGGGATTGCATTAGAGGCACGTGGACATGTGACACCTCCTTAGTTGTATTGTTTTAAGGAGGGGAGCCATAGTCCATACTTAAGCTCTATACATTTGGCCAGGTGTATCTTAAGTCTTGGTGAGCTTGGGACAATCCAGTCAAATGGATGAGTTGCTATTGGACTATGTGTTAGCCTATGACTCCAGTTAGCAGTTGAGGATGGATGGTGATATAAGGGAGGCTGCATATTGCATATTGTATAATTGTACGGTTCACATTGATATCATGATAATTAATATTGTATGAAATTATGGTATATACAAATATATATGGGTAATCAGCTCCTGCTTTTTGTCATATGTGACTTGCTTGTGTACGGTAGAAACTTTCAGTAGTTACTGAGATGTCAAATCTCACTCTATCTTAACAATTTTCAGGTGATTGTTCTAGTAGGGAGCGAGGGAAAGAACATATGGAGTGAGCCTTGAAGGCTCGGTTGTGCTCCTAGAATTTATGTTATGTCATTTTATTTGTCATGACTATAGGACTTCCGCTTTGTATTTTATTATTAAATATTTTGGAAATTTATGTTGACTCAAAAATACATTTTTGAATTGAATTAGTTATGTATTTTAATGATTTGGTTGTTGATCATCCTCATTGGAGATATTTCAAGTGTTTTGGCCAAGATTTTGGGTGTAAGATTTTGGGGTGTTACATTTTGGTATCAAAGCTAAACGTTTCATAGCTATTTTGTTTTTTTCTAATTGTTTTTGAAAAAGAAAATTGTGGTCGTGGCAAAATAAATAACATAACATGTGCATTTCCCTTTATTTTGTTTTAGAATTTGTGTGGTTATTAGTTTAGCTTGCCTAGTGTCCTTGTGGTATTTTCCATAGGAGGGGGAGAAATGAGTGAACCCAAGATATTTCACTTATGGGTAATGAGAATTGGCAGCAAGAGATACAATCTAGGAGTAGATATTTGAGGAATTTATATTAAAGAATGTAAATTAATTCGTATTATCAATTCTGGTAATGTCAATATCAACCATAGATATTTCAAAAATTATATTGTATTTTATTAAAATACTGTAATCTTCCCTGTTTTAAATATTTGTATGCGGTTTATTAAAACAAATTAAACCGCAATATATACAAAATTATATTTGAACTTGGTTATCTATTGATATTAATATATATTTAATATTAATATAAATTGAGTTATAATGTGTGTGTATGATTTTTTATTATTTATATTTGAACTTGGTTTTCTATTGATATTAATATATATTTAATATATTATAAATTTGTTCATTTACGATGCTTGCCGCGAAGTTTTTCTAGAAGATAATTATTAAGAATATTATCCTTTTTGGAAGATAACAAAATGCGAAACTAACTCTTATTCTTCCCTAAATCTACAATCCAGGATTCCAAATCTATAACCTATTACCAAAAATTTCTCGTGCTTATTATTCCAATCAATTTAGAATAATCTAAAATAACAAGCTGAAGAAAAAAACAGTGAATCCTACTCTTATCAATAATTTTCTTGAAAAATATCTTCATCAAAAATATTATTTGGATATAATAATTTAATACCTTCCATAAAATATTCTATTTTTTTATTAAAATAAAATAATTGATATTTACTTGATTTATAGTTAATCTTTTACGTGATTGAATCAACTTTAGATTAGATTTTTCTAAACAGGAAATAAATTCTTCATAAGATTTGAATTGAAAATCTTACTAAAAACATTTTTGACTGTTTTTCATTTTTCCACATCATCGTATATAAACACTCAAGATTTTATCCGCTCTCTCCTCACACAAAATTCCCCAAATATCCCCAAGTAAACAAGTTGAGAATTCATTCAGGACGCCAAAAATACTTTTTTGACGTCCTGAAACTATTTCAGGACGTCTAAAGTCTCAAACCCAAGTAAATAATTACGACAATGTCACCGTCTTCACTTTTTACTTCCTTTTTTTAAAAAGGGACGTCTTTTAGGGTAGTAGTATCCATATTTTGTAGTAGTGTTAGTTCTTCACATAAGTCATCTTTCAGTGATGATGCTTGTGAGGAAGGTGTTTTTGTCAAGGTTTCAGGTCATAAACCAGTGGAGGAGGTTGAGTTTGAAGCCGATAGCCAAGACTTGGACAATTTGGTCTCTGAAGGGATAGCCCTCACACTAGACTAAGACATCATCTAATGTGACTCACTTTGAACCTCAGCACAATGTGGTTAAAGGGCCATTTGCTAACTCATTGCTTCATCCTAGAACCAAGATCACTCCTCATACCTTGATATTTTTAAATGAGTTAATTGATCACTCCTTGTGAAGAAGGTATGAAAAAGATTACTCTCCCTAAGCTTGTTGCTGCTGTAGGCCAACCTAATGTTGGTTCAACACTTGGGAAGCTTGAATTTGAGTATTTCATGTTTGAGCATCATGAGAAATCTCATCTACATGAATCACTTCATACACCTCTTTCTTTTGACTTGCCTTTAGACTTAGGTGATTGTGAGAATGATGTTGCTACCATTTATTTTCTTGAACAGAACATGATGAAATCTGTCTTCTATGACTATGCCTTGGCTCTTGATAATCCTCTCTTTGCTAAGCTTGGTCACACTTCTACTCATAAAATGACCTCTTGTAATTTGACTCCGGATTTAGATGCAAAGGAGTATGATTATATTAAACACATGATTTTTGTTCAAACCTTTGCTGCTACTTGTAGTTTTGCCTTGCAAGAATTTTTGTGCGATGATTCTCCATTAAACAATGATGCACCATATATATTAGAGCCATTGCCAATTGATCCAGAACCGCCACCAAAGATGGGTTGCCAACAAACTAAACTTGTTCTGGACAAATTGCTATTGCTCATATGTGATGAGAGTTTTTGCTACAAGAGCTTGAAGAGATTTCGTCACAAGGTTGTCTCTTCCCTTCACTTACATTTGCTGTTTTGAATTGTTTAATTCCTTTATGAATATGAATGCTTGAAATAAGTGTGGGGGAGGGACTATCCTAGTAGAAGTAGTATAGTTTAGTAATTAGAATAAAAACTCCCTATGTATGCTTTGCATTTTGGCCACTACCTTCCTTAATTGTCATTGGGCCTCTTCACTCTAATTTTCTCTTTTATTATGACTTGTTTCTTCTTTCTTCTATCTTTATATGATGTTGATGTGTTGTGCTTCAATTGCAATTGGACTTCACAACTTTTCACTTCATTAAGGAGCAAGTTAGAATAATAGAATTGTTTTACAAACATTGAGAACAATGTGTTGATTAAATGTGGGGGAGGGTGATAAGTATATATTTTCTAATTAAATAGGTATAGATTCTGAGATATATTGAATTAGATTTATTAATATTTTATACTTATTTAATTATCATTTATATATTTTTCTATCCTTTAATTAATTATAGGATAAAAGGATATTTATATACACAATATAATCATATCCTATTTTATTTTGTAGGAGATATTATGTGATCTAAGAGAAGAGGGGAAAAAAAAGGCAAGAAGCATGATCACCTAGGCAACAAATCAAATTGAAAAGGATATAATATAATATATTATTATATTATGTTAAATTGACCAAAGATGAGAAAAGAAAAGACGTACACATGATGCAAGGAAGCCCAATTATATATTACATATTACGGAAGTGCAAGCAGGCTATATATAAGATAAAGGCACGAGATGCAGCAGGGGACATCAGCACGGAACGCATATTCAGACGCACATGGAGCAGCGATAGGAAGAGGGAAATATTTTGACAGAACGCACAGAGATGTGGGAACAACAGTGAGAATAGAGGAGTCTTCGACAATCTTGCTTTCTTTCATCTCTCTCTTTATTCTTTGAACTTGAATTCGTATCGTTATTTCCTGGACTTTATTCTAGCAATGTGTGGCTAAATTTTCTTTTCAACTTAGAGAACCTATAAACTTGTTTGGGTTCTAGATATTATTAACACTATTAGTTTTGATTACTTTTATTTCAGTTTATTTATTCTTGTTTTTACTGCTATTGCTTAGTAATTGACCACTATTAAGCATGTTTTGGTGATTTAGGGTTGAACTTGGAAAAGGGAATCTTAAATTGACCTTGGGATTAAATAATGTGGAATTAGGTTTTAATCTAATTTGCGTCTAGGATAGACATATACCTAGAAGCTCCGCATAATCAAATTAGAGTGAGCCCGATCTAAAATGCATCTTATTTAGTTGTGTGAGGCATTGCATAATTAATTAAGATAGGTATATAAATGGACCAGAAGGCATTTATAGACATTAACACTCTAGATTAGCTGATTAAGTTAAGTCAAAATTAATTTAGTGAGGATAAAATCTAAGAAACAAACAAGGGATTAGTGACTCTAGGTTGCTCGTTTGGTTATTGTGGTTGTTTGTTTGTTTTAATTTTAGTTTTAACTTCTTTTCTGTTAATTAAATTCAATTTGTTTTTCTTAACTTAAATGAAAGTGTAAAATCACTGCTTAACTGAAGTTTGTGATACTAAGTTCTCGTGGAAACGATACTTTTCTTATCACTTTATTACTTGATACGGCCCGTATACTTGTGAAGTTATAGGCTATAAAGTTTTGCCCTATCAAGTTTTTGGCGCCGTTGTTGGGAACTTGTGTGTCACTGATTTATGCCATATTTTCCCTATAAATGTGAGATTGTTTTTATGCTGAATATGAGTTTAAAAGTATTTTATCTGAGCAAATATATCATGATTCACTCATATAGGGAAATGCAGGATACATCTCATAAATTAGGATAAATGCATAAATATCATGTACATGTGCATAAAAAGAAGGCAAGCTTAAGGGTTATTATGAACGCACATAGTACTGCCGATACAATGCTATAGCATCGGGTAAACCTTATCAAGCTGCAATACAATGCAACTCATATGCTATAACAGTGTAAAGGATGTAATGCTATGAGTCATATGTCCTGACTTTTCCTCGAGACTTTTTTCAGGAACTAAGTGCAGGTTAATGGACAAACGTGAGTTCACGGTTAGATTGTTGACAGATTGAAATAGAAGATGCGGAGGATCAAAGATTAAGATTTGGATAATCCTGCAGAATCAGCAGAGACAATTTACCGAATTTAGAAAGTTGAACCTGACAAATATGGAAAGGTCCAGCTCACTGAACTTACACCGCAAGTAAACCTGACTATAAAAGGAAAAGACAGCTAACCCTAAAGGTCGTCGAGTCGTAGAGAGTCCAAGAACATTCCTATTCGGCTAGGCTCGAAAGAAGAGGGAGAGAAGCACGAGAACTCCAGGAGAACCCAATCCTTCCTTGCAGCGAGACGGAGACGAGAAGACGGGGAGTTGTCAAGTGACAAGCTTCTCTTAGCCGTCGAAACCTCCGCCAAGCTTTCTGTTTTTCTTTTGTTAATTTTAGTTAATCTTTTGTCATGGGTTATTCCGTTGTTAATCGTTTAGTGATTCCCTCGTCAGTCATGAACTAAACCTTCTTTGGCTGAGCGAGGATGAATTCTTGAGTGTAGAATGAACCCAGTTTGCTAGTACTTGATTTAATAAATTCAGTTTGTTTATCAGTGATCTTAATTCTTGCCGGTTAGCGAAAGCTAAGGGCTAGATCGGGTGGCCATCGGAAGGGAGTCGTGGTTAGATATCCGATAAAGATTTGTCGGGCAAGCCGGGTACAAGGCTTGACCTATCATTGTAGGCTTCAAGCATGGGTCTACCGCTCATAACCCTAACACTTTGATTTGAAGAGATAATCTGAACTAGAAAATCGCCATAGGCATATGGGAGAAGTATAGCTTAGGTTGTACGTATAAGACGCGGAAGCTTCTGTGGAAAATAGTGGTGGGTTAATTGAATGACATTGTGAAAGGTGGTTATGCTATAGAATTGCGGAATGCGGCAAAGATAATTGTTATAAGAATGTGCTAAGGCAACCGGGGATTGATATGCTTAGGATGAAGTCTGATGCTCATCCTATCTTTTACTGATATCTTCTTATGACTTCGATCATTTGTTATTTTCTTTCTTATTAGTTGTAATCACAAAAATCCCAAACCAATCATACTTTATTTAAATTTCTTTACACAACTGTTTGCATGTATCTATGTCATCATCAATATCTTAGTCTCTGTGAGACAATACTCTACTTACTCTTTATTACTTGTTTGATTGGTTCACTTGCCAACAAGGAATTCGACCAACAGTCACAATTGTCTTGGTTGGAATTTATTGAGCATTAGTAGTTTAAGTTTGAGTTCATAAATATTTTACTTTATTTTTGTTAGAAAAAAATTTAAAAAAATGGATTTCACATGGCAACCAACTGCTCTTAATATTAATAAGGAGATGGATTCTTTGTCTTCAACACAAGATAGATTGATTGCTATTTTAAATTCTGTGAATGAATATAGGACACATAAAAAGAGCATAAATGATGGTTGTATTTCATCTGTTAATTCTTCTCAATATGTTTGCATGTCTTGTGCTTATTGTGGAGGGAGTCATTTATATGTGAATTGTTTATATAGCCCAACTAGTCATTGTGCGAGAGATAATTTTGCTAGAAATCAAACTCATTCTGATTATTCATTTTGTCCTAGTGAAAGTTTTGAGCAACAAAATTTTAGGGATCCACATGTCTATTGTTCTCATGAAAATACCCCCACTTTTTACTCTTATCCACATATTGAAGAACACATCATTGAGTATAAGGAAAAATATAATTTAGAAAGATTATTTAAGGAGTGTGTGGAAGCATCAGAGAGATCTAGTAGAGAGCAAAAGGTGTTTGCCGCTAGAGTTGAGGAGTTTGACACTAGTGTTGAGTCGAGTTTACAAAATATTGGTGTATATGTGAGTCAAATAATTTCAACCCTTGAGACTAGGGGACAAGATAATTCCTTAAGCTTGATGACCACTTCTTATGCTGATAATGATTATTGTGAGGAAGTTGAAGGTATGGAATTACGTGAGATTATGGATAATGTAGAAAGTGATTGTGAGCTTGAAATTGATTTTAATGAGAATAATGGATGTCTCTAAAAGAGGTTTCAAATGTGGAGCCTAAGGTTTGTGATTTTGATGATCAAATTGATGTGGATATCCCAATTGGTGTTAAGGATGATTCTTCTATGGATGTTTTGACTCTTAACTGAGGAGAGTCAAGTTAATTTTATTGGATGCTTTAAATTCTTGGATGTGCCTATGTTTATTTTCAAGGACATGCATGTTGTGCTTCATTTGAATTCAGTGATTGCTTGTAATCCAAGTTTGTCTATGATTGAGGAAGTACAAGTAATTAACTAGAATGATCAATTTTTTTGTGTGACATCTTGTTGCTTGAAAAGGAATGAAGACAAGGTAATTGAGGTGTTTGATACTTATGATTAGTGGTTTGTTTTGAGAAGTCTAACTGAAGACTGTAAATTTAGCGCTTCTTGGGAGGCAACCCAATGATTTTTGCTCGCATCTTTTATTATTGTTGTTGTTGTTATTTTCTTTCTTTCTTTCTTTCATTGTTATCAGGTTTAAAGTTGATCACCTCTCTTGTTGCTACAAAGTCTTGCTTGTGCACTGTTTCCTCCCTCGAAATTTGAAATATCATGGATGGTACTAGATGAAGAACTCCATATCAGAGTTAGAGACCTAAACCAGGGGAGTACTAGTTCCTTTCCATCTTTATATTTTTGCAACATTGAGGACAATGTTTGATTTAAGTGTGGGAGAGAGGGGTATGATTTCTTTGGTTTTGCTTGTCCTTATTCAATTGAAAATAATTTTTGTTGTTGAAATTGTGTTGTTTAGGATTGACCTTAGCTTTGAGTCTTCCCCATCTTAGAAGAATATTATCAAGTCAAAAATTAAATAAATAAAAAAAGAATATTTCAACTAAATCTCTAAGCCTTGAATTTTTGTACCAATCTTGAGATGGACTATGAAAATAGGGATTAGTTTGTAATATGATCAACAGATTATTAGTTTATGAATATTTTACTACATGATTTCTTTAGAAAATTAGATGATGACCTTTGCTAGCTAAGTAAAACTTTTTTTTAGGGAAATGACTCGGGCAAAACAAAAACAAACACAAACAAACAAACACAACTCCAATGACTTCTCTAGACCTTACTTAGTAACCGGGGGCACTTCATCACCAATGTGGGCACTCGCGTCAAACGGTAAAGTCAAAGAGGGTTATGAGTTGGGCTAAAAGCCTCTTGAGGTGTCTGTTGGAGTAACTAAGTAACTGGTGTTGCATCACCCATATACAGGGTCGCGTCAAAAGGGGACCTACAACGGCTCAAGAAAAAAAAAGTAATTTCCTACCTGAGGATCCTTATTAAATTAAATGAAAAGCTTGGTTTAGTGGGGGCATTTGAATTTTTCTAGAGAATTTGAGTAGCGTAATATTCTTTTACTAATCTTATTGTTGAACTTATTGCTTGCCGATCTTTTGATCATGGGTCGTTAAAAGATTGTTACAATTGTTTAAGGCTATTGGCTTAGTGACCCATTCTTATAAGACATTAACTTGAATAAAACTTGATAACATGATCTAAGTGTGGTGGTAAACTCCTCTCTGTTTAGGAATTTCATAAGCAATGTTCTTTTCAGATAATGAATTCTCTTTCTTTTACTTGAGGACAAGCAAATGTTTAAGTGTGGGGGAGTTTGATAAGTATATATTTTCTAATTAAATAGGTATAGATTCTGAGATATATTGGATTGAATTTATTAATATTTTATACTTATTTAATTATCATTTATATATTTTTCTATCCTTTAATTAATTATAGGATAAAAGGATATTTATATATACAATCTAATCTAATCATATCCTATTTTATTTTGTAGGAGATATTATGTGATCTAAGAGAAGAGACAAAAAAGGCAAGAAGCATGATCACCTAGGCAACAAATCAAATTGAAAAGGATATAATATAATATATTATTAGGGATAAGGGTCTTAAATGCCATGGAAGTTTTCACTCAGGAGCACTAGTAAGACGAAAGTTTTTTTTGGACCAAAAATGCCACGGAAGTTTTCGCTGAGGAGCAATTTTGCCCCAGAAGTTTTCACTAAGGAGCAATGTTGCCCCGTAAGTTTTCACTAAGGAGCAATTTTGCCCTTCGTCCCCAAATATTAAATTTGACTATTAAATCACCAAATACCACACATGTTATGCCTTGAAAAGGTCAAACTTGGAGCCGAGAGAAGGAGATCCTTGAGATGTTGAGCTCAAAGCGGCTGGAATTTGTAAAGCCAAATTGGTCAAAGGACCGAAAGGTCGACCATTACAAAACCCGGAGGAAGCATCACTTATGATCTAAGCAAATTATCGCCTATACAAACGTAAATATTATCACTATTGATTTGTTTTACTAAACCGCTTTTGGAACAATTCATTTCTCGTTTTGCGTTTCATTTGCGTTTTGTGACAAACCTTTCAAATCCCTTCGACCAGCCTAGCTTCACAAATTATGGCCGCTTTGAGTTCAACATCTCAAGGATCTCCTTCTCTGACTCCAAGTTCTACCTTTTCAAGGCATGACATGTGTGGTCTTTGACTGATTTAATAGTCAAATTTAATATTTGGGGACATAAGGGAAAAATTGCTACGTTTTGTAAACTTCCGGGGCAAAATTGCTCCTTAGTGAAAACTTCCAAGGCAAAATTGCTCCTCGGCGAAAACTTCCGTGGCAAAATTGCTCCTCAGCGAAAACTTCCGTGGCAAAAGTGAACTTTCGGGGCAAAATTGATACTTCCTGTGAACTTCCGTAGCATTTTTGGTCCAAAAAAAACTTCCGTCTTACCAGTGCTCCTAATCGAAAACTTCCATGGCATTTAAGACCCTTAACCCTATATTATTATATTATGTTAAATTGACCAAAGATGAGAAAAGAAAAGATGTACCCATGACGCAAGGAAGCCCAATTATATATGATATATTACAGAAGCGCAAGCAGGCTATATATAAGATAAAGGCACGAGACGCAGGAGGGGATATCGGACGGAACGCATATTCGGACGCACAGGGAGCAGCGATAGGAAGATGGAAATATTTTGACAGAACGCACAGAGACGTGGGAACAGCAGCAAGAATAGAGGAGTCTTTGACAGTCTTGCTTTCTTTCATCTCTCTCTTTATTCATTGAACTTGAATTCCTATCGTTATTTCATGGACTTTATTCTAGCCATGTGTGGCTAAATTTTCTTTTCAACTTAGAGAACCTATGAACTTGTTTGGGTTCTAGATATTATTCCCACTATTAGTTTTGATTACTTTTATTTCAATTTATTTATTCTTGTTTTTACTGCTATTGCTTAGTAATTGGCCACTATTAAGCATGTTTTGGGGATTTAGGGTTGAACTTGGAAAATGGAATCTTAAATTGACCTTGGGAGTAAATAATATGGAATTAGGTTTTAATCTAATTTGCGTCTAGGATAGACATATACCTAGAAGCTCCGCATAATCAAATTAGAGTGAGTCTGATCTAAAATGCATCTTATTTATTTGTATGAGGCATTGCATAATTAATTAAGATAGGTATATAAATGGACCGGAAGGCATTCATGGACATTAATACTCTAGATTAGTTGATTAAGTTAAGTCAAAATTAATTTAGTGGGGATAAAATCTAAGAAACAAATAAGGGATTAGTGACTCTAGGTTGCTCGTTTGGTTATTGTGGTAGTTTGTTTGTTTTAATTTTAGTTTTAATTTCTTTTCTCTTAATTAAATTCAATTTATTTTTCTCAACTTAAATGAAAGTGTAAAATCGGTTTAATCAAGTTTGTGATACTAAGTCCTCGTGGGAACGATACTTTTTTTATCACTTTATTACTTGATACGGCCCGTATACTAGTGAAGTTATAGGCTATAAAGGTTTGCCCTATCAAAGGGGAATACATTTTGAATCCCATTAATTGATTGTTTTTAAATGAGAAAATGCCTTAAACTTTTTTTTTCAAAAAAATTTCAATAATAACTTGCTCTAATACATGTCCTAAGTGGTTAAGGGTCGCATTTGCCACTTTGGAAGTGTAATTTGTGGGAAATTCTTTTTAGCTTTCAGGAGATCTAGTGTTTTGACAAAAATAAAAAATAAAATAAAAAACACCATGTTTTGCTTTTCAAGTGAATGGGAAGAGAAATGAACCCACAATTGGATTTTTGCTTATTCCTTATTTTGTAAAAGAGAGTTTATATATCATTACTACATTTAAGAGTTTAGCATTATTGTAATTGATTGCAATGTTTTCATTATGTATTTGTAAGGTTAGCACTAGAAATAAGTAAGTAGATGTTTTGTGGTTAGCTTACTATGCAATTGAATGTGTTAGAGTGAGCATTGGAGAAAAACCTTGTTGGAAGGTTATTTAAGCCTTAAATTCTTTTCATGTGTGTATGATTCACTTAGTTTTTTTACCTTTTAGAACTTGTTTCCAATCTTTTTCAAAACGGCATTTGCATTAGTGTGATGCAAATGAAAGAGGCATTCAATTTTAATCCCTTTCACCCAAACACAAACCTACATTCATCTACACTTTTCTTACCCATTTTGAGTCATTCATATGTTATATGCATGCCATTACTCATAGTTTTCATAGTATTCTAAAAATAAAAAGTGAATTGTCAATAAAAAAAAATGATATGTCATGTATATGGAAAATAATAAAAAAGAAGTAGAAAAAAAAGTATTGCAAAAAAAGATAGCAATATGGAAAGTGTTTTGTAGATAAACTATTTTAAAAAAAAAAAAATATCAAGAAGGCATTTGTTCATGATTTTCAAAAGAATTGGCAAAAGTTTGTAAAGTTATTTAGATGCTATGAACTTGGTTATTAACTTTCATTTGCATATCAACTATTCATTTTTTTCAAATTAATTCATTCCATTTAGCTTTCATCCAACACTACAAGCCTTTTAAGTCCTCTTGTTTTATTTCATTAATTGCTATTAATAGTGGAGATGTTAAGGTTGTTACAAGCTTATGGTAAGGTGTTGATTAAGTGAGCTAGAGTGAAATTATTCCAATGAGTTGAGATGAGTGAAGCACTAATAATACTTTGAGAGTTCTCTTGTGCTTCATTTGAATATGTTGGATTGTGTAGCTAATTTCTTTACATCGCTTGATTATGATTAGTGTTGGCTTAATGAATTTGATCAATTAATTCATTGCTTTTTAATTATGAAATTTCTCATCTTTTCAATAGAAAATCATACATGTCTACTTTATTCCTGTAAACTCTCTAGATTTTTAAAAATCATTTGATACATAATATAAAGCTCAAAATATTCATTGTCACCCAGAATTTAAAACTGACAGTTTTCCAAACTTTCATCATAATGATCTTTGGTTTTCAAAAATTATTTCCCAGCATGTTTTTCTTCCATTTTTCATTCTAAACCCCTTTTTGACCTTAAAAACATGAAAATAAATTTACTCCATAATTTTCTGAATTAAACTACAATTTTACCAAAAATCTAAAGACTAAAGCTAAAGAACTTACCTTAAGAACCTTGCTCCTTCTTCCTTCTTGCTTTACACTTTCGCCTCTCACTTTCTAATTCTATAATCAGTTGTGTTAGCTTGTGTTGGTGTGAAGAATCAAGAGGAATTCAAGCTCTATTTATATGGAAAAATTTCAAGCTCATGTGGTCTCTATTGCATGTGATCCAACTTCTCATCTTTCACCCTCACCATTGGATCAAAATGCACTTTATCAAATTCAATCCTCTCCATTCAGTCTTGGACGTTTTTATGGACTCTTTTTCAGCCCTTAGATAAGCTTTTTATGTGGCAAAGATCCTATGGTTCAAGTCTCCAATTGGTCCAATTAATTACCTAAGGACACTACAAAAAAATTAATTTTTGCTACGGAAAAATTCCGTAGCAAAAAAGCATTTTTCCGTAGCAAAATTGATTTGCGACGGAATTGGCGACGGATTTTGTCCGTCGCAAAAAACCGCGTCGCAATTGCGACGGAAATGGAAAAAATCCGTCACAAATTCGTAAATTTGCGACGGAAATTTATGTCCGTCGCAATTTGCTACGGAAATTTCTATCCGTCGCAATTTGCTACGGAAAATATATCCGTAGCAAATTCTCAATTTTGCTACGGAATATATTTCCGTAGCAAATTCTCAATTTTGCTACGGAAAATGTATCCGTAGCAAATTCTCAATTTTGCTACGGAAAATGTATCCATAGCAAATTCTCAAATTTGCTACGGAAAAGTTTCCGTAGCAAAATTGAGAATTTGCTACCGATACATTTTAAGCAAAAATTATAATTTTTTTAAAAAGTAATTTTTTTATTACAAAAAAAATATGAAATAAAAAAGTAAAACATTTTCCGTCGCAAAATTCTAAATTTGCAACGTAAACAAAATTTCTTTCCCATTGCAAAATTCATTTTATTAAATATATATATATATATATATTAGGAAAAAAATTACATAAAAAATTATGAAATAAAAAGAACTTGTATATCATGAAAATATATAATAACAACCATAAAAGTTTACATAGAGAAAACAAAATATACATAATAATGTTGCCAACAAAATAAACTAAAAAACACAAAAATCATAAATAAGTTATATACCAAGTAACTATAGAATGAACAAATAGAGCTTTACATTCCATAAAGTACAAAAACCGATAATAACATCTCAATGCCTAAGCTTTCTTTGCAACCAAGATAGTTCCAAGCATTACACCGGGATTTGAGGTATTTGTACAACCGGTGATAGCCGCAATAACAACATCTCCATACCTAAACCGTTCTAGTTCCCCGTGGAAAGTGAAGCCCGCAACCTTATTCGAGATTCCTTCGATACAACAAAACCCTACAAACAAGGCAATACTATATAGCTCAAACCTTGGAAAATTAATTATAACAAGAATATAATGAATAGCGGCATAGGAAAATCACCATTCAAAGAAAATGAGAAATTTTGATGAGTTAATGTGATGCACAGGTAGGAGAGAAATTTCGTAAGGCAAGGTAGGAGAGAAATTTGATTACTTACCCCATTAGGGCGTGTTGATGACCAATCAATAAATACACCATAAAAAACATGTGGTTTGCATTGTTGTTGCTTCCAAAGACATCTAGTGATCCCATCTCGCAAATAACGGTTCAAGTATCAAATACGGTCATCGAACCAATGTTCTCCCCACTTTCGGGGATGTCTTGTCTTGAAAGTATTGAGCTCACTCTATCCATTTGCAATCCAGGCTTCATCTTTATACTCTTTACCCGTGCCAAAGGCTTTGTGCTACATATAAATACTCCATGTAGGCAATTTGTTGGTGAAGGAATGTCATCCACAAACACAAAACTCACCTAAATGACTTATTTGTAAAATACATACCCCTTACTGCATACTGTACGTAGATGGCAACACTATATATAAATAGAGGACGGGAGGCAAAAAGAGGGGGAAACATAGTTAACCATACGTATGGTAAAAAAGCATTATAAGAAATATGTCAACTTTATATCAAACTATCCTAATTTTGTTAGATTGCAATCAATGGCGTAGGATGGGGAAAATGGGCCCACAATTATCGGAACCTTGCAAATAAGAAGCAAGTTTTCAATCACTATTATCTTGATTTACTTTAGCAAGATGATATCGTGTCGTAATATGCAAATTATGAATCCAAGATTAGTTAAGAACTGGAAGGAGGTTTTTCAATATTGGTGAATTTGACTTCGATCAGTGGTAATCGCAATAGAATACCAAAATATGACTCATAGTCTCTGATGGATGATCTTTAGACAACAAGTTATCATGTACTTGCTAACTAAAATCATCTAACTACCAAGTAATAGAAACATAAATTTAACCATAACAATGCAAAGACGTAGGCAAGAAAGTATAAAGTAGTTGCCACTTGCCACAAAACCTACGGATCATTCATCTTCCTTTGAAAGCCAAGAATGGCGAATTGAAGTTGCTCCTTCATTATTGGCAACAGATGCTTTTGCACAAGATGTTGACAGGAGAGATTGAGAAAGAAAAACGATAATAGAACGAAAAAAGTTAAGCTGAAATCTTCGCATGATAAAAAAATTAGCCAAGCCGCCATCAAATTTCAGTATGCTAAGATTTCATCAACACATCAAAGATGGAAATAGAAGGATCATTTTGCACAATTAATCTTTTCCAAAGCCCTCACACTCTTATTTTCCACTCAACTCTTAACTTGATTCTCTTCTTATATTTCAAGCTCAAATTAGAGCTTGAACCTACACCATTCTTCCTTCTAGCTAATTGGAGCACTTGAATTTATTTAAATTTAATTCTCTCGCATCAACATAATTTCTGGTATTTCAATATCGGTTATGGCATCAAAACAACAAGCTCTAAATAAATTTTAGCATCATAAAGGGCACTTATACATCCTTGTCTAGCACTTGAGAGCGTTAGCTAATTTGGTTTTTCTTCCCTACCTTCACGTAAGAATTTCAGACCTTACAAGCTTTCCATCCATAAACATATAAATGATATCATATTATAATCATTTAAGCACTCCATGATGCCACTAAACACAACGAACAACACTTGTTCCCCAATTCTAAACTTCTCTATCCTTTACTGCATTCAACCAAAATAGCTAATATTTAAAGTTCCTAACATATCTGTCATATAAGAAACAACAAGACAACCACCAACTAATTTATAACCTTTACTATCCACTCCTCATTTTAACAATTGCAATCCGTTTCAACCATCTCAATAATTGTTCAACATTTAACCTGATAAACAACAACTAAATCTTCTTTTTTAAAAAAACCATCACTAATCAAAACAGGAAATAAAGTTCACAATTCTTGAGCATCAACGTACCCTTCAATCATGTGGACACATTTAATTATCAAAGCTTCAAAAATTCCAGACAAGAACGCTATTGATCAAGGCCAACAACATTCTTATCTAATTAATTATCCAAATTTCGATTCAACATCAAGCAACACTAATTTCATAGAACCCAACATCAATGCACATAAACATAGGTCTCGATTCAGCAATCTTAGAGAAGATAAACATTGAACATTAATAATTCACCAAATCACTCACGGATCGAACACGATGAAGAAGAAAAATGACCAAACAGATCAAAAAGAAGCAAAGTCAAAAATCTCGACTAGAGGAGAAAGGACGCGGAGGTGGTTCGATCTCTCGTGTTCTCCTTTTCTCGACCAAGTGCCGCGTGGCCTTCTCGGCTGAGCGTGAAGTCGTGAACGTCGGTGGGGTTGTGAACGTTGCGTGACATAGTGGCGGAGGTGGAAGCCGCCGGCGTCGACGATGGTGAACGGACAACGCGGCAAGGAAAGACGGAAGGACCGAGATGATCGAAGGGGGCAAGGGTTTCCAATCTAAAGCTTCTACACTCTCCTCTCCCTCTGTTTCAATGTGCGGGAAATATAAGAAATATGATGCTCTCCATTTTTATTTTTACCCATACAGTGGCATTTTGGTAATTTTAATGTTCTGAAAAACAATAAAAGAAAATTGCTTAAGCGAGGGTGGGAATTTGGGCTCTTAAACTTAGACACCCTCTAAGGCCTCCAACACCACAAGGTTTTTTTTTATTGCCACACTACAATAAATATTAATTTAATTTTGGTACTATCTAAATTTACTCATCTTCAACTTAAGGAACAATCAACAAATCACAAAAATTTCATGAATAATAGAAGAATCCAAAATAACATAAGTAATTTTTTTTTCCTTCTAATAATTTATTATCTTGATAGTCTATAAATATTGTCAGGACTATTACATTTAAAGACTAAATTCAAGATGTAAGCATAGTGAGAAATATATCTCAATAACTTGTATATATATTAGATAGGGTTTGTACAAAAAAATATACAAGAGGAGTATTAAGGAGAATTAAATGTGATAATTCTAAATCCTGAATTAGCTCATATGATTATGCCTAATTACAATAATCAAATCAAGAAATAATTTTAGGTATTTCTTTTCGATGGGGAAGTGGAATCCGGAAAAAATGCTTCGGGAATTAAAACAAATTGCTTGGATATTTTTATAATATTAAATATTATATAAATAATATATGTTTCTTTGATTGCATCAATTGCCAATTAGCTCAATTGGAGTGAGTGTTTTAATTCAGACTACGTGTCGTGTGTTCGTACTATGACTGACATGCTGAATGTTTTTTAATGATATTATCATTTTGTTTAAGTATACTACTTATAAAAAAACAAGTATGCCTACATAAATTTGATTATAAAAACAATATGACTTACAAAGAAAGGACATTAAAAGTTCCCGCCAAATGTCGTCAGCCGAAAGTCTTTTTTTTTTTTTTTTGTAGTGAAGAGCTGAAAATTTGGGACCGGTTGTCTTTCCTACCGGAGGAAGTTGCCTTTGACCCCCAAAAAAAAAAAAAAAGTGGAGGGAATTATGAAATTTTTGGAGAGAGAATAAATTTACATCGTATTGGAGGGAATATATGAATCTTTTGGAAGAATAATATTTTCTAGTGAAAAAAGAAAAGAATTATAGTTTCTCACATACTAAATAATATATTTAACTTGTTATAAAAATAATATATTTACATTTACATTTTATAATTTTTAAATTTAAAGACTTACTTCGAGATGTAAGCATAATGAAAAATCCGTAGCAAATTTGACCAAATTTGATACGGAAAATATTCCATAGCAAATTTGGTCGAATTTGCTACGGATTTCAAAATCCGTAGAGAAAAAATTTGCGACGAATACACTAACCGTCGCAAAATGGCGGACCGGAAGAAAATGGTCCGCCAAATTGCGACCGACACCGGGTCCGTCGCCCGTTGGCGGACCCTAGGGCCGCCAAATTTGTAATGGGTTAGTGGATCGGTTGAATTCCACCAAATTTGCTACGGAAAAATTTTTCCATCGCAAATAGGTGAGCGTTTTCCCTCTAGAGTTAATTTTTTAATATTTTTTTTTTGGATTTTTGCTATAGAATTTAAAATCCGTAGCAAATTGCAACGGAATTCATTTTCCGTAGCAAATAGGTGGGCGTTTTCCTTCATAATTAAGTTTTTAAATCTTTTTTTTTTGGATTTTTGCTACGAAATTTAAAATCCGTAGCAAATTGCGACGGAATTCATTTTCCGTAGCAAATAGGTAGCCGTTTTCCCTCCGAGTTATTTTTTTAAATATATTTTTTTGGATTTTTGCTACGGAATTTAAAATCCGTAGCAAATTGCGACGGAATTCATTTTCCGTAGCAAATAAAGGTGGGCGTTTTCCCTCCATGGTTAATTTTTTAAATCTATTTTTTATTTATTTTTGCTACAGAATTTAATATCCGTAGCAAATTGCGACGGAATTAATTTTCCGTTGCAAATAGGTGGGTGTTTTCCCTCCGAGTTAATTTTTTAAATCTATTTTTTTTGGATTTTTGCTACGGAATTTAAAATTCGTAGCAAATTGTGACGGAATTCATTTTCCGTAGCAAATAGGTGGGCGTTTTCCCTCCAACACTAATTTTTTTAATCTATTTTTTTTGGATTTTTGCTACGGAAATTAAAATCCGTAGCAAATTGCGACGGAATTCATTTTCGTAGCAAATAGGTGGGACGTTTTCCTCCGAGTTAATTTTTTAAATCTATTTTTTTAAAATGTTTGCTACGGAATTTAAAATCCATAGCAAATTGCGACGAATTCTTTTTCCGTAGCAAAAATTTGTGACGGATTTATTTTTCCGTTGCAAATTGCGACGGAATTCATTTTCCGTATCAAATAGGTGGACGTTTTCCCTCCAGTTATTTTTTAAATCTATTTTTTAAAAATTTTTGCTACGGAATATAAAATCCGTAGCAAATTGCGACGGAATTCATTTTACGTAGCAAATAGGTGGACGTTTTCCTCCGAGTTATTTTTTTAAATCTATTTTTTAAAAATTTTGCTACGGAATTTAAAATCCGTAGCAAATTGCGACGGAATTCATTTTCCGTAGCAAATAGGTGGACGTTTTCCCTCTAGAATTAATTTTTTAAATCTATTTTTTTAAAGTTTTTGCTACGAATTTAAAATCCGTAGCAAATTGCGACGAATTCATTTTCCGTAGCAAAAATTTGTGACGGATTTATTTTTCCGTTGCAAATTGCGACGGAATTCATTTTCTCGTAGCAAAATTTTGTGACGGATTTGTTTTCCGTCGCAAATTGCGACAGATTTTTTTCCGTCACAAAATTCCGTCGCTATTTTGACATTTTCTAGTAGTGGGATTAATGCTTTATTTAATGATTAATTTGGAACCATTGGATTGTAATACATGTGCCAAAATCCCATGGTTGGCTAATCTCATGTGCTAGTTGCTATATTTGACTTTTGGGGCAGGTTTAAGAATACTAGTGCAAAAAAGGGCTTTAAGACCGCCTCATTTAGACCAGACATTGGACGCACCGATCTTAAAGGTATGACCGGTGGCAGTTTTGTAAATATAAAGAACTTCTTATGTATGACCGGTGGCAGTTTTGTAAATATAAAGAACTTCTTATACCGGATCATTTTTTCATAGGTCTTAAATATATTATTCGCACTCGTTAAAAAACAAGCCTAGGTCTTAAAAATGTTATTAAAAAATATTCAAATATCAATTACTTTATGGAGAAATCTCACACAACCGGACTAATATTTTAAGCGGTCCAAAATAATAAGGAAAAATTTAAATATAACGGTAATAAAGTTTTAAGACCGAACATATATAAATGCCGGTCTTAAAAGTTATTCTTTTAAGACCAGACATAAAATGCGGCAGGTATAAAATATAGAAAAAGAGTGCGGATAAAAAATTAATTACTTTTAAGACCGGACTTTAATATATCCGGTCTTGAATATTAATTATTAAGACCGTCTATGTTTTTATCCAGTCTTAAAAATGAACCACCAAATAAACATTTCTTCGCGCGAAAGATTTTGTTACTATCACTGAAGAACCTCTGTTCACGTTGCGAAACCCTTCCTGTTGCATTACCTCTCTTCCTGTCTCGAAAATAAACGGTGAAAATGATTATATTCCCTGTTCCGGAACGCCGATTCATCGGCTGTGATCGGTGTGAGTCGAACGAACCCTCATCATCTCACAATGAGCCTCAGAATAACCGCCCGCACGCCGTGGTAGAAGAGGCACACGAATGATGGATGTAACCCTAAGTCGGACTTCTGGCTCAAGGCTAGAGATTTAGTTTGATGAAAAGTTGGAACCCTTCGGTCTCAAGAAATCCAAATATACTAGTTTTGTCGGCTATCTAGCACGCAACAAGGTTAGCATCTTGACAGATGAGTGGAAAAATGTGGACGTTGGCGCAGTAAAGGATCCTATTTGGGACACTATCCCGCTTACATACACTGTCACTGACTGCAAAAAGTTGAAAGACAAGACATTGTCTTATTGTGCTTATCGGTGGAGGAAGTTTAAGACCTTTCTAGCTAACAAGTATATTTTTTCCGAGGTTCAGCCTACGGAAAATCCTTGGGACAAGTACACATTTATTGATGAACAAACTTGGCAACAATTTGTTCAAAAGGAGACCACTCTTGAAGCTCGGTGAGTTTATATTTAGTTTTGTTTGCCCTTTTGTGTGCTTATTAACCTGTGCGGATATGTGAATGTTATTCATCTAATCCTTTTAGTTAAATGGTTTGGTGTGTGAATAGAAGTATACATTTCATGCCTTTGTCTATGCAAGTCTAATATGTAAACCCTGAAAAGGTAAAATACTAAGAAGGTAATTAGGGAAATAATAATGGCATAAGAGTCAAGCCATTATTATAGTCTTAGTTCTGTTATAGTAGGTAGTAGGTAGTAGTTAGACATTGTTGTTAGTTAGTTAGTATGTTAACTGTGTAATGGTTTCGGTGCAAGCTGTTATTGGGGCTTAAGAGTCAAGCCTCTAACTATTTATAAGAGGTTAGTCTAATATGTGTAGCAGCCAGTTATGATGAATGAATGAATTGACGAGTTGGCGGATTTCCGCAACTCCTTTCCTCTCGTTTCTCCCAATTTCTTCTACAATTCTACATTTTTCTTAAATAAAATCTTGAAACTTGATGAAGTGAATTTGACTAATGTTTGACCTTCATATGAAGGAGAAGTTCTGTAATTTTTGTTGGACATCAATGGCTGGAATTCATAATTAATAGTTTTTTTTCAATTCTGATTCACAAAAAAGAAGGGAGCAAGCACAGGAGATAGGGAGAAAGAATGATTGCCCGCATAGGGCTTCTCACGGCGGATATGAAATGGCCGAAAAAGAATTGATGGCGGCCAAGTGGAAGAGATTGGAAGATGAAGCTGAATCCAATCTTTTCTGAAATGCTTGAGGCTTTTAAGGACATGCTTCCGGATGATAATGTGTTGCCGCATCGATACTATGATGCTAAGAAAATACTCTGTCCACTGGGGATGGAGTACAAAAAGATCCATGCATGCCCGAATGATTGCGTATTGTATAGAAAAGAGTTTGAAGAGAAGCGGAATTGTCCGATATGTGAAACCCCAAGGTACAAGTCAAATAAGGGGCCCGCAAAGTGTTGTGGTATCTTCCAATCATACCAAGGTTCAAGCGGTTGTTTGCGAATGAAAATGATACAAAAAAATCTGAGGTGGCATGCAGATGAGAGGATTTCTGATGGAAAGCTTCGACATCCGGCCGATTCTTCTCAATGGAAGAAAATCGATCATTTATTTCCGAACTTCGACGAAGAACCTAGGAACCTTAGGCTTGCCCTTAGCACGGATCGCATGAATCCATATGGAAGCCTTAGCAGCATACATAGTTCATGGCTTGTGCTCCTTATTATTTACAACTTATCTCCAATGTTATGCATGAAACGAAAGTACATCATGCTATCTATGTTGATTTCGGGACCAAAACAACCCGAAAATGACATTGATGTTTACCTTCAGCCCTTGATCGAAGACTTGAAGGAGTTGTGGGAAGGTGTCGATGTTTTTGACTCTTTCAAGAAGGATGTGTTTAAACTGCGAGCCATGATATTTTGTACTATAAACGACTTCCTAGCATATGGGAACTTGTCAGGCTATAGTGTAAAAGTCCATAAAGCATGTCCGGTTTGTGAAGAAGGCACACGCTACCATCAACTTCAACATGGAAGAAAGACGGTTTATCTTGGACATAGGAGATTTCTTAGACGGGCCACCCATATCGTCGATTAAAGAAAGCCTTTTTTGGTGGCCAAGAGTATGAAGATGCTCCGGTGGCATTGACTGGGAGCAAGTTTATGAAAAGGTGAAAAATATCGTGTCATCTTCGTAAAGACCGCAAAGAGTAGAAAAGAAACAAATATATGGAAAAAGAGATCTGTATTCTTCGATCTTCCATATTGGCGCAATCTTGATGTGAGACACCGTATTGATGTCATGCACGTGGAGAAAACGTATGTGATAGTATTGTTGGCACGCTTCTCAACATACAAGGTAGTTCCAAGGATGGTGTGAAGGCAAGATTGGATTTGCAAGTAATGGGAATACGCAAAGACTTACATCCAAGGCCATACGGAAGAGAACTTATTGTCCCCCTAGCTTTCTCATACTTTGTCTAAGGATGAGAAACGAAGTTTTTGTGAGTGTTTACATGGCACAAAAGTTCCCTCGGGTATTCTTCAAATTTTAAGAGGCTTGTATCGATGAAGGACTTGAAATTAGTAGGCCAAAAGTCTCATGATTATCATGTCTTGATGCAACAAATACTCCCGGTAGCTATTCGAGGCATCCCCGAATATGATCTTCGGTCGTTTTGACTAGACTTTGTGTCTTCTTCAATGCGGTTTGTAGTAAAGTTTTTGAGATTGAAAAGTTGGATAAATTGGAGAATGAAGGATATCTTATCTTGTGCCACCTTGAGAAGCTTTTTCTTCCTACCTTTTTTGACATCTTGATACATCTAATTGTTCATCTAGTGAGGGAGATAAAGTTGTGTGGACCTATCCATTTATGGTGGATGTACCCAATTGAAAGATCTATGAAATTCCTAAAAGGGTACGTGAAGAACGCATACCTACTTTAAGCATCAATTGTTCGAAAATATGTTTCGAAGAAGCCATGGAATTTTGTCAAAATTATTTGGTCAAAGTAAGACATATTGGGCTTCCAAAACGTTAGCATGCTGAAGGGGGTAGACGAGGGGCTTCGGTAAAGAGTGTGGATCCCGATGAATTGTCGAAGTCCACTTATACATCTTGAATAATGTTGATGAAGTTCAAGCCGCATAGCCGCACATAAAGAAGCCGTAAGGAAAGAAAATCATCAAATGACTAAACAAAGGTTGATTAGGAGCATAACAAACTTTTGCAAACTGGTTCAAACAAAAGGTCGAGGGAGAATCATCGAATGACTGAACAAAGGTTGATTAGGGAGCATAACAGAACTTTTGCAAACTGGTTCAAACAAAAGGTCGAGGGAGAGGAATGTGTTTCTGATACAATCCAATGGTTAGCCCGTGGTCATGAGGTTGATGTCATAAGTTGGAATTCGTATGTGATCAATGGTTATACATTTTACACGAAGTCCCTAGATGATAGAGCACCGCCCGGAACAAAGGTGTTATGTTAGAGGTCAATCTATGCACTTCTCCGATTCGAAAGACAAGAGGCCTTTATTGGCGTCATGCCATATTATGGGGTTATTGAAGAGATTTGGGAGGTAGACTATGTTAAAATTAGATTTCTCATTTTCAAATGCAAGTGGGTTAATGTCAATAATGGTGTTCGGATCGATCGGCTAGGATTTACATTAGTCGATGTCAACGGTAGAAGTTTTGGTGATGAACCTTTTATTATGGCGGACTGTGCAAAACAAGTGTTCTATATCATCGATCAAGAAAATAAAATGTGGTCTGTAGCTCTCCAAGGAAAAATGGTCATTGATATTGATGAGGAAAGTCATTCAAATTATGGTCTTCTTGAGAATACTCCTTTTTCAAGGGGCCTACCGGAAATGAACGAAGAAGATGAAGCGGATAATGAACCCGGCATAAGAAATGATCATCAAGAAGGGATATGGGAGGATATCGCTTTATAAAAGAGTCAATATAATTCATAAGGTAATATTCATATGCAAACTTCTTTGAAAACTTTAAGGTTTTAACTATATTATATTCCTTCTATGTTCTTAAACAATGTCACTGACTATGAAGTATGTTCTTGTTTTATTTTTGTGGCGAGGATCAGATCCAAAGGGCATGTTATAAAAGAGGATGTTACGTTGTTGGGTGGGAATCGATGAAGGCATGGTGAATATTCCATTGGGCATGTATGTTGTATTTGTAACTTATTGTGTATTTGCATTGTAAGTAAGTTATCTATTGTATAAATTAATTTAAGTGTTGTAGTCATAGTATATTCATTAATTAAGAAGCCACATAACTCATGGTGAATAATATTTGTATTCTTTTTCCCAATTCAATTTATTCATAATTGTTCATAGCTTGTACTTAAAGTATCGACTTTTATGTGCTTGGATTGGGTGGTGGATTTGTGAATATATATGATCGGAAGAACGAACAGGGAAAAAATTCGGAAAATACGACCGGTAATAAAAAGGCTTGTCTTAAATGATCAACTGTTAAGACTGGATGTATTAATATGTCCTGGTCTTAAAGGTCATGTGTACATATTTGATATTAAGCGGTCTTAAAAGTTTGTCTTTTAAGACCGTGTATTTATACGTCCGGTCTAAAATTCAATTTTTAAGACCGGACTAATTTACCGTCCAGTCTTGAAAGTCGTCTTTTAAGACCGCGTATAATTAGTTGTCGTCTTAGAAGCTGCTATTTTTCGACCGGATTTATTTTTGTCCTGGTCTTATAATTTTGATCTTTTAAGAGCGGCGTGTTTTTTCCCGGTCTTAAAAGTTGAGTTTTAGGACTGAACAAAAAATATTTTAGCTTTATTTAGTACGACTTTTAAGACCTAATGTTTTAAATGTCCGGTCTAAAAGAGTTTCTTTAAGACCGGTTCGAGTCCGGTCTTAAATGTGGACTTTTAATACCGGCTGGAATAAGACCGGTCGCGGGTCCGATCTTACGATGCCTCTTTTGTCCGGTCTTAAAGCCCTTTTTTGCACTAGTGGAAGCTTAATTAACATCCTAATCAAAAGCTTAAATGTCCCTTTTATTACAAGTGTCATTGCCTAATTGGTTTGCAACTTAATCAAGGTCATTAGTGCTTTATTCAAGCTTAATCTTGTCTTCCATTGGCCCTTAATTAGTTTTTTAAAAAAATAATCAGCCCCTTTTTGAAGATTTTTATTATCTTTCATCAACTTGAAATCAAATGCACAAGTTGAGCAAAAACCAAGTAGGTATTAATTCCTAACTTGACATGTATAATTGTGGCATAATTTTCCTTAATTTCCATGTATTTTATTCCCTTAATTAGTTACCTTTTCCCTTGTCTTCTATCTCTTGTTTTTAGGCAAAAAAATATAACCCAATTAGGTAGTTGTAAGTATTTGCCACTAATCTCCTATTAGTGCAAGCTTATTTGCCAAACGATAATTGTTAATAGATAACAATTAAACTAAGTGTTTCCCTATTCCCTTTTCTTGTCTCATGAGCATTTAAAATAGCTATTATTTCATGTGCTATTTATATCACATTTAATAGCCCCTAAGTGTAGTCTCATAATTAACTATTGGTTCATTAATTCCAAAGTGAATTTTGGATAAGAATATAATCGAAGAATATAATTCTTTGAGACACATATTCACATTTCTATTTTGCTAATTATTCACTAAAATACAAGGTTTATGAGAATTGGGAAGTTTAGGGTATTACAAGTTAAAACCAATTACAATGCAGAAGAATAAATCCGCAATGTCTGAAATTTCAGGGAGTTAAACAATCGCGAGCCAAAGGAAGCTGGACTAGAGGAAAGACGTACCAAGGAAGTTGAGTGGAAGTGTGTGTGTTTTTGGAATGGATGGGGGAAGGGGTATTAACTCCTCACCCCATTGTGATAGTGGGTGGGCATGTGCCACCCACTATTACTTTAATTATTTTTATTTTATTTTGTTTTTAAGTTTTTAAATAAATTTCCTTAAAAATATCCGAAAAAATTCAAACAATTAACTAAGTTTAGGTATCCTACTCAAATAAAAATTTCCACAATATTTAAATAATATAATATGTCATAAAAAATACCTCTATTTAATCCCACCAAATTTTGTTATTTTTATTGAAAATTTAATATTGTTTTAAGTAAATCTTTTTACTCAAAAAATTACATGTAAAATTCACTTACCATGAAGTAATTCCATCCTAATATTACTCAAATTCTAGCATTAAAAGTTGGGATGCTACATATCTCATGAAGTAATTCCATCCAAATATTTCAGGGAGTGTTTTAATGATGGCCGGTGAAGTTGGAGCGACTGTCCTCACACCTGAAACTGATAAAAACATCATACTTCTTGGGGGAGGGATTGGGCAGAGAAAGAAAACAAAGCAGCAACAAGGACGATATCTATCTGATATAAAAATGATCTATTCTTTTCATGTCAGACATAAAGCTCGTTGTCACTATAAAAATGATGAGGGAGCCCACACCGTTTACTATTATACATATACATATAAGCAAGGGGGATTATATTATTGGTGACTGGTGAGAGAGACGAAAGGAAACTGTTTTAAAGAAATGATGAGGGAGAATGCAAGTATTAATGCGTGTTTTGTAGCCATTGGATGACAGAAAAGAGTGATTGGGAGAGATAATAAAGGAGTATTTCTCATGTGTTTAGATACCAAATACTTTTTAGTATATGGCATTATTCTCATTTTAGAATTATAAAGAAATATATAAAAATATACCAGAATCGTATGTAATCTTTGGATGAGATTATGAGACTCCTGCCAAGTCAGTCATCAAAGAAGTTATAGGGCATAAGACATAAGTATGACCATTAGAAATGTCTATTAATTATTTTCATACATAGTCAAAACATTACATCATAAACGACAAGAAATAGAACAACTCATAATTACAAGTTAAAATTCCACATGAAAGTCACAACCTGATCGAGTTACTGTGACTGAGTCTACTTTCTGATCTTCAACAACCATGATCTAATTATTATCTATTAATCATATATTCATCATAATATTAAAAGTTATAAACGATAGTACAGAAATTAGTCACACCCCATTCCTTGTCGCTTACCGTTGAGGCATGTGAATCATGATACACCACTATCATTGTTGTAACCAAATTAATTGTTTGTTTGGGTCTATGAAATCAAGATTTTAGAAGCATTTTTTTTGCAAGTAAAAGTACGTTATTCTCCAAAAACTAATACAAATACACACTTAGAAAAGTCGTGAGAGAGAAAGAGAGTGGGAGCTTACAGGCAACTGTCCAAATTTGACAAAACTTGAAAGGTTATTATATCAAATTTTATCATCAGAAGGTTATAAGGATGGATTACCACCGCATGTTATTTTTGGCATCTCCACTTAGCTGCTCGATACTTATTTTGAGTATTAAAAATCATTTTTATATTTTTTTTTCTCCCTTGAAGCCGTAATTTAATACATGTATATCATAAAAAAAGTGATCAAACTAGTTACTAGCTAGTTGGGATTTCACGTTGAGCTCTGCACCATATGATAATAATCAGTTATTCAGTGAAGAAAAAGACAAAAGGTAGTAGTATCCTAGTAGTTCATACTTCATACTAATCTTGTTATCACCACCATTTAATCACTTTCTCCATTCCTCTGGAAATTTCCTGTTTTCGCCATTGTGGCTTCTACTAGAGAGCATAAAAATCTAGAACGGAGAGAAAAATATGGAGAAAATTACATAGAGAAATTAATGAGAGAAAATTGTGGAAATAAGGAGCGAAAGAGAGACTGTTGGTGCTCTGTATGTGCAAGAGAGAGGGAATTAAACTCACAGCATACAGCTGTCGGTTTTATAGTCTTGAAAATATCTTGAGTCCTTAAAAAAATATATTATAAAATGATAACTAGCATGAAATTATAATATGATGATATATATATATATATATAAATCATTTAATCAAATGAAAATAGAAAGCTTTGATAATAATAATAACCATATATATATAAGATTCTTATATCTGCAACGTAACATCTATCTTCAATTGAAAACACTATGTACTTGACTCAATCCGAAGACCATGTTTACGACATCCTCAATTGAGGTTTTTACATCCTTAAGATACTTGTTTAAAATCATACAAATATGGCACTAATTCAAATTATCAATAAATCAACTCACTTACACAAGATTATGTCCATAAAGCAAGCTAGTAACTAGCAAACATGCATACTCTTTTCACATAATTCAAAATACTCTTTATAATCAAAAAGGGATATTCAATTCTCAATTTCTGCTCATGTTTCTCCTTTCCCTTATCTGAGACTTCACCTGTAGTGAGGAGGTGACAAAGGAAGAAGAAAAAGAAAAAAAAAATCTCAATTATAATGATAACCTGCTAATCACTCCATTAAAATAGTTGGAGATCCTGAGTCATATACCGCAAGACACAAATCCTGCAGACAAGGGAGTTGGATGGAGTACGTTATTAAAAGAAATTGAAAAAGAACAATGTTTAGGTTGGCTGTACTATTGATTATTTGATTAGTACATTATTGCATTTTGCATGTTGTGATAATGGTTGCAGTGCATAAATAGTATAAATGCATTTCCTTTTTTTAATCAGAATTTACAATTGAAGACAATTTGTTTTGAACAAATTAAGAATCACTTCTGAAGAGAAAAGAACAAATTAAACCCATTAACTTTAATATCAAAATTTAATATGCTGTAAAAATTCCTGGCAAGCTGCTCTTGCAAACCTTAGTTTAAGAGGAACCTAGACAAAGTGTTTCACAATAAGTTCGTTTTTCCAAGCATCAGATGAGCAATATAGTAACAAGTAAATACTTCCTTTAGAGTAGGAAGGGAATCCCACCACTTGACTGAATCTGTTTTTCTTTCTTCTTTTTTATTTTTTTAAAATGATTTTAGCCACACTTTTATTCCAAGCTCAATAGACAAACAAAGAATAAGTTGTCGCTGATTCATGCGGAAAGTAAAATGCAAAAATATAAACCTCATCAAATCTTGAAAAAAGAAACCCTTAATCAAATTTAAAAAACATGATCAAGACACAGAACAAGTAGAAAACCAACGAAGGGAGTTTATGTGAGCAAGCTTTTAAAAAAGAAAAACACCAAACCGTACGTAAATAACCAAACATTTCAAACAAGTCTGAATGATCCTTGAAGATTAGAAGCTTTAATCCATGCCCAAAATACCCAAAAGCATGAACCCTAGCAGAGCCATGAAGTCCCTCTCGGCCAAACCCTAAATTAAGTTCAATTTTCTCCCCTTAATTTTAAGGCCATTGACGATGTTGACCTGCGCCGGTTGTGAAATGGTTGGTTTAACCTCTGCTAGCTAAGATATTTAATTACACTCCCTCCCTCCGGGTCCTTAATGTAAGACCCAATCTACTTTTTTTTTAGAGATTAAAGAAGCAAAATAAGAAACTTTTACATAGCATATGTTATACTACCTCCGGTCCTAATTATAAGACCTAGTTGACTTTCTTTGGAAATATTAAGGAAGCTAAATAAGTTACTTAATCATTTCATATGTTGTGTATCCTTAGATTATATATTATTTTATTAGTTAAACTAATTAGTTTAAAGAAAAAAATTAAAAAAAAAATACTCTAAAGTAATTTAATTAGCTTTCTTAATCTCTTTAAAAAAAGTCAACTAGGTCTTATAATTAGGACCAGAGAGAGTATATTATTATATTATATATTAGTTTATTAATCAGACAAATTAGTTTGGTATAAAAATGAAAAATATAAATAATTTCTTTAGCTTTCTTAATCTATCCAAAAACAAAAAACAAAAACAAAAAGTCAACTCAATCTTATATAAAGGACCTAAGTTAGTATTATAATTAATTTTTAAAATATTTCTCCTTATTTCTTCCTCATCTTTTCACCTCCAAATTCCTTCAAAGATACCAATGAACCACTTTAATTTGTCTTCCTCAATTATAAATCCTCAATTAAACAAACCTTAAATTTTGGGGATGTTACACTAAGGTTGTGTTTGGTTGGAGGGAAAGGGAAGGAGGAGAGGGGAGGAGCGATACGATTTTGACCAAATTGCCCATGAAAAATTTTCAAAAGTATACATAGCTTTTCACATCATTTTCTGTATATTAACTTTGAAAGCATGTCACTTCATGATCATATCTAACTTTTCTCACCAAAGGTTGCACCTCCCCTCTCTCCCCTTCCTTCCAACCAAACACAGCGTAAAGCCTAGTCACGGAGAATCAGATTGTCCCTGTTCTATCACTGAATAGCTAATGGATAAAAGACAATTGTACTTGCTTTATTAGTTTTTCATTTCCAAATCCTTCTTTATATTAGTGAGCCCTCACTTCTTGCATCCCCATAAAGCTCAACTGAATGTCTTTTTTTGTTGTTGTCATGTTTGATGGTTTGGCTCTGTAATACCCTAATTTTCATAACTCTTATAAATATTATATTTTGGAAAATAATTACTAAAATACAAAGGTGAAAATATATCTCAAAGAAATATAATCTATTGATTATATTTTCAACCAAAATTCACTTTGAAATTATTTAACCAATGGTTAATTATGAGACATTATTTAGGAGCTATTTAATATGATATAAATAGCACATAAAATGGTAATTAATTTATAATCCAAAGGAGATAAAGAAAGAGTTATGAAAACCCTTAGCTAAATTAACATAAATTAGCAATTTATAATTAGCAAATTAGCTTGTACTAATTGAGGTTAGTGGTTTATGTCTTCAATTTGATTAAGGGTTATAAAATATGGTATAATTATTATATTAAAATCATGGTTTTTATGTAACCAAAAGCAGCAAGAAAATGTTATGAAAACACTTAAATTAAATAAAAGGAAATTAACAAGAACTAATGGGTAATTAAACTTACACTAATTAAAGGTTTGTGTAATTCTTCAAAATTAATCAAGGGGAACATTAAAAAAGCATTAATTAGGGATGTCTTAATTTAAGAATCAAGAGCCAATAAGAAGACAAGATTAGCCTTGAATGAAGCACTAATGATCATAATCAATTAAAGAACCAATCACACTATGACAATTACATCTAATAACATATAAATCACTACATTAGGGATGTTAATTAGGATTAAATATGGAACCCCCAAAGTCAATAGCCAAGGACGAAATGCACATGAAGGAAAGAGGAAAAGATTAGACAATAATATAACTAAGAGCACGCACATGTGTTTTAAAAATAAAGATCTTCAAATAGTTGTAGGATTTTTCTACATAAATGGAAGGCCAAGATTAAATCTAATAAAGCTAAAAATGGTTCTAATTAAACACACAAATAAGATAAATCCATGTGAATTTGAGAGAACCAATGGGAAGCTTGGGTTTTCATTTATGAGACTCAAAGCCAAGAGAGAAGGGGGGGGGGACGGATTGCATGTTGAGAAAGAAGGAGAATAATTGTTTATGTTATAATAACACACACATGAGATAATTGAGGGGACAAATTGGAAGAGATAAGATAAGATAATTAATGAATGGAAGAGGATAAGGAGAGAGAGAGGAGAGGGAAAAAAATTTGAAGAGTAAAGGGAGAGAAAAAGAAGACTTTTTGATGAAGAAAATGACACTTTGGGCAAATCACAAGCAAGGGCAATTGTGGTCTTTGTGCATGTGAAGCTTTTCCTATAAATACGAGGGTTAGCTCACTTCATTCTTCACACCAAATCAGCTCCAAGAGGTGATTTCTAAAGATTAGAGAGTGAGTGAGGAGTAGCTTGAAGAAGTAGAAGCAAGATCAAGTAAGTTCTTGAGTTTAGTCTTTAAATTCATAGTTAATTTATGCTTTGATCTTAAATCTTCAAGAGTAGTTTTTTTTTCATGTGTTTGAGATTAAAAATGAGTTTATTTCAAAAATTTGATGGAAAATAAGGTGGAGCAAAATTCTTGGAAGTTGAAAATCAAAGTGGCGAAATGTTGGTAAAATTTACGGTTGGGAGTTTTTCGGAGTCAGCAACGTTGAGGCTATGATTTTATGTAGAAGATGAAGTTATTAAATTATGAAATTTTTCATGGTTAAATTAGACATCTAGGGCTTTCTAAATATACCTAGAATGTGTCATTTTGAGTTTTGTGCAAGGAGATAAACATTCCTAAAGTTCGGCTACGTTTTCTGGAAAAATTCTGGACGAGAGTTGAAAAACGTTAAACTGGGAATGATTCACATATTTCCAGTGAAAACCATTATTTTTCCTCAAAAATGAACATCCTAAGGATTCCGGAGAATTTTACGGAACCTCATTTCGATTTTTGTAGAATTAATTATGATTTTTCAAAGTTAGAGAAAAATCTGGGCATAATGCTGAAGTAACGTTTTTAATAAAATGTAAGGGTAAAAATGGAATAGTAAATCCACCAAGGGTAGAAAGGTAAATTAAACCTTTAGGATATTATTCTAAGCAATATGATATTTATCAAATATTATATAATAATCCGACAATAATGTATAGGATATCTGGGAAGTCCGGAGTCGGATTCAAAGGTCGAACGTTTTGTTAACCACACGGTGAAAGGTACGTTTGCGTACTAGTAACTTTAATCGCCTATATCTTGTATGATTATATATGATTGAATGATTCATGAAGTGATGGACAAAACTAGGTCTTGGGTTATGCACTGTGACTAAGTTTACGGGGCTTTGATCACCTGTTTATATACATTCAGCTTTATGCGGGTTATAGTCTTGATAACGCGGTAGGGATGTTTTCCTAGCGCTGAGGACACGAGGAGCTGTCGTGGCACTGTTTAGTGCAAACGTTGCAAACATTACATTTGCTGTGTGCTATGTATTGTTGTGTTGTTTACATTACATTTGTTAATTGTAACACCCCAAATTCCGTAGCATAAATCGTGTCGGTGACACGTGGTTTTATAAAAATTCATCGAGTTTTGAGGTGCTACGCTTAGCGTAATGCGGAAACGGAGAGCATGTACTAAAAATTTGAACAATTGAGTGACTGATATAAAAATACTCAGACATATGCTGATGCCTGACGTATACTGATATATTATAAATTTCCCGAAGGATTGTTCATGTGATACAGTAATACAAAACTTTATAATTACAATTCTTACATGTAACTATACCCTCTTCAACCAAGCCTTGAGTAGACTTGGGGCATAGAACCTAACTCAGTTAAATCATCTCATTTGGCCAGGCTGGGTAGGTCTAGTGGAAGTCTCACCGTACTAGGGTGACTGATTGACTGAACCACATAGACGACCCTTCTAGTTTAAGCACCAAATGATGTGAAGTAACTTTATTAGATTCATGCCATAAGGTAGGTTCTGTTGACTTTCTTCCCGCATTTCCTTTGACCGGTGCCTCCTCACGGCTCCGTCCATTAATGCTCCTTCTCATGGCTCCATTCACAATGTCTTCATAAATCCTGGTTCCTTTCCTGAACCTCTAGTCAAGTCTAAGATTCAAAACAAATTGAATCTTAGGTAACAGATTAACCTCATATGAAAAGTATAACAAAGATATGTATGACAGATATTCATTACATTTCAAAGATTAACCAATACATAGCACACAAACAGATGTAATGTCAACACAACAACAAGACATAGCACACAAAGACATGTAAAGTTATCTATACAAATCCATGTATAGTTAAATAGTCCGCACCACCGTGCCACGATGTACACTCGTGTCCTCGCGCTAGGAAAACAATCTCACGGCATTATCAAGACTATAACCCGTATCAAGCCGAATGTATATAAACGGTGATTCAAGACAGTCTTAACCACGGTGCATGACCCAAGACCAAGTCTTGTCCATGACTCTATGAAATCATTTCATCTCATACATGCATACAAGTCATATCGAGTTAAAGTTACCGTACGCGAACGTACCTTTCTCCCGTGTGAATAGTAATTTACTATTTATGTATACGGTACTATTCATAAATACGGTATTTATGAATAGTAATATGTCCGTCCTTCAAATCTGAATCCTGAATACTCGTATATCCTAACATATTACCATATTGCTTAGAATAATATCCAAAAGGTTAATTTACCTTTCTAACCTTGGTGGATTTGTAATTACAATTTTGCCATTACATTTTATTTAATAAAAACGTTACTTTCAGCATTATGGCCAGATTTACTTCTAACTTTGAAAATTCATAAGTAATTCTAGAAAACTTGAAACGAGGATCCGTAAAATTCCCGGAATCCTTAGGATGTCTAATTTTGTGGAAAAATACTGGTTCTTGCCCAGAGTTTAAGAATAGTTCCCAGTTTTCACGTGTTCATCTTCTGCCCAGAAAATTTCCAGAAAACGTATTCCAACATTGGACATTTGTATCTTTTAGCACAGAACTCGAACTAATTCACTCTTGGTAGATTTGGAAAGGTCTATATGTCTACTTTAACCATGAATTTTCTCAGAATTTTAGAAATTCATCTTCAATATAAAATACTGACGTTTTTACCCCGACTTCAAAAATTGCTTACCGATAAAATTTCGCCAGAGTTTCGCTACTTTATGATTAGCTTCCAAAAATTCTGCTATATAACCTTTTCCATCATTTTTTCGAAATAAAACCATTTCTAACCATAAAAACATGAAAATAAAATTACTCTAGCATATTTAAGATCAAAGCAACTTCTATCTATGAATTTAAAACTAGAACTCAAGAACTAGAGAACTTACCCTTGAAGAACCTTGCTACTACTTCTTCCTTGCTCCAAGAACTTCACTCTACTCACTCTCTAATCTTAAAATCAGATGCTTTGAGCTGATTTTGGTGTGAAGAATATGAAGAGAAGAGTCTTCTATTTATAGAAGAAATTCAAGGCTATTCCAACTACATTTCTTCCTTAACCAAACATTCCTTATAAACCAAACACTCTTCTTCCATCTACCAAAAACTACCATTCTAATTACCTATTCCATCCACCAAAAACTACCATTCCACTTACCTATTCCATCCACCAAAAACTACCATTTAATATTTATTTGCAAATATTAAATAAGTATTGGAAAATAAAATCCTTAATTCCATATAAGAATTTTCTTCCATAATTAACTCTCTAGGCCATAAAATATTGGTTCTAAAATTTCTAGACCAAAAATTATCCTCTAACTATTTTTCCTTGAATTATTGGGAAAATAGGCCTCAAAATCCAGAAAATAGCTTTAAAACTATTTAGGCAAAATTTTCATAATAAATTCCCATAAAACATTTCTTGTTTCCAAATCCAAAAATTTGGGATATTACATTCCTCCTTTTGGTTATAAATTAATTACCTTTTTATGTGCTATTTATGTCATATTAAATAGCTCCTAAATAATGTCTCATAATTAACCATTCGTTAATTAATTCCAAAGTGGAATTTGGATGAAAATATAATCAATAGATTATAATTTCTTGAGACAAATATTCACGTTTGTATTTAATATGTATTATTTATCAAAATATAGTATTTATGATAAATAGGAATTTTAGGGTATTACATTTCTCCCCCGTTAAATTAAATTTCGCCCTCGAAATTTGATCGTAAAATCTTGAAAGATTATTTAGACTTCTAGTCTATTCCTTTCTATACATGTTTATTAGCACGTACTCTAATTTCATTTGTATTGCACCCGGTATAGTATCAAAACACGGATCCACCGATCCATTCTCTCGGTCTTGGTTATGCGGCCTTTCGCCGACTCTTTTAGCCTCTCGGCTTAACACACATTGGCCTTCCGGCTCAATCAATTACCACAAAGACCGGAGATTCTAGCTTTATTACCTAGGAAATCATCCTTAGGCCTTAAGCATCTCAACTTTTACCCGGTACAATGAATGTTTTACTAGACTTTAAAGGTACGTAGACATAATAGTCTAAAGTCACCATAGCAATCTGCATTTCACACAGGTGCTTATCCATTACGGTCTTATGGCCTAGGACACCGCCCCGTGCACACTTGCACACCAGGTCTTATTGCCTCGAGCATCCGCTCGTCTATTTCATCTCGAGTCTTTCTCATTCAAGCTCTCGACTACTTTCACTTAGCACTATAGCCGACAACTACTATCCGGCTTAACTAGTTCAAGTGTTCTAGACCTTTCTAATAGTTTCGTTCCAAATTTTCCAACTACACCGCTTTTCAACACAATAGCATTGACAAATCGTCGCTACCCAAAAACCATTATGTTGTCTCATTTTCAAATTTTCAAACATTGAAAATTTTCCGTGGTCTCAATACATTTCATAATCTGCACTATACCAAAAAGTAATAGTGCTATCATTTTCAAACTTAATCGCTGCCATAACAAATTCATGAAGATACATTCACTACTGGAGCGGTTTCAAAAACTTTTACTACCGGTATATACCTTTAAAAGGGATAACTCATTTCACAAAATTCAACTAAAAGGCACACACCACCACTTTGCCCCGGCTTACCAGGACATATCCCAATCCTTTCATACAAACCATCACGGTAACAACGCATCTGGGCCGACCGATGTGGGAGAATTTCCATCCCCCACAAGGGCCCCGGTGTCCACACTAGCATATATAATAAAGGCTCTCCACCGCTTTCCAAGTCAAACCTAGTTCGTAGTCACGGCCAATACCGTGCACCGCTTTCCTAGTCGACCGAGTTCGTAATCACGGCTACCATTGTGCATCGCTTTCCCGATCAAGTTAGTCCGTAGTCACGGTCCACCACCGTGCACCGCTTTCCCAACTGACCGAGTTAAATAATCGGGTTAGTGCCAAAGACAACACGAGAGATATGCGCCCCTTTAAGGCGGAACTACTCGGATTGGGAATATTAACCATTGGTGCGAGTGTCAACCTCTCATATCCCATCAAACAAATTTTCAATTCAAATGAGCTTTATAACGGCCGCGATTTCAAACACTTTAAAACATCTGGCAAGACCCAGCAAACCATGTATATCTACAACAGCTTCTGTCCTTTCAGTTCTGTACTGATTTTACCACAACACATTTGAAAACTTAGTTTCAAACTTTGGGTTTTAACAAAAACCCCTTTTTTTAAGACAACATCATTTCAAAATAACCATCACCGTGGTCTCAAATTCTGTTGAAAATATTTCTCTCGAAAACTCATTTTCGAAAATTCATAAGTTCGAAAAATCCATTCCGAAAATTTCAAATATAGCGTGTGTATTGGTAAGTCAAAAATTCAATTTTTAAAACTATTCGGAACCGCACAACTAACCTTAGAAGGTCATTACTAACTAACGCATTCGGACCTCTATCCTTGGCTACTCGAGCCATTCGTAGAATGCTCGTCTATTCTTCTTTAGTCTCGGGCTATTCGTTTTGGTGTGCGATTTCGTTTCATGAAACTCATTCATTTATAGACATCGATCGCACCTTTGATATTGGTTCATTTCCAAGCATCAACCAACCAAATGAATTCAACTTCCCTTATCGGTAGTAATCCGCCGAGAGCTTCTAGAAACATCTCGGGAACCTATTCACAACTAGAATGTCTTCTAGTGCGAGTTCGCTTCTTGCTTGGATATCATAGCACAATATATGCTATACAAAGACCGGAGCACCCTATGGCAATATACTTGGATTACGAAAACCTTCCCTTTAGGGAACCGATTAGATATGGGACTTGCTACAATGTACTTACCTAGAGAATTGATATACCGATAGTTCTACTTTATGGTTCGTTGTCATGGCGGGCCGCACCTTACGGCTCGTCATCACGGTGGCTCGCTCTACGGCACTTTACTCGGTGCTTCACACAATCGTTTATGACTGGTCGCCTTCTCCTAGTCAGCATCCTTTGTAGGTAAAACCTCCTCGATCGAACTCCTCATAGGTAGCCCTCTCCAATCAAAACGTTCCACAAGTAGCGTCGATTGATCGTCTCGAATCATTATAACGAGAACTCATATCTCTATCAGGTTCCTACCCTTTAGTAGTTTCGTAATCTACTGTCTCTATGTCTGCCATCTTATCTAGGGTCATTCTATTCGTGGATTTCACTATCTATTTTAGCTCCAGGCATAATCCTTAGCTCAACTTTCCCTATCGGGTAACCACCATCTTCTTAGGGAATTTATTTGCCACTAATATCTCCACGGTTATCGCTCCCACCTTGAAACCATAACCCGTGGTTCACTGAGGTTTATTCTAACAATCGTATGGTTCCGTTAAGGAACTAACTCTCAGGTATTTAGACAACTTCACTCATACTTTCTCAGGATTCCTACTCTCAGGTACTGGAACCTAAGAAATGCTCGGTCATATCTTGACCTAAGCACTATCTCTCGCTAGAGTCTATCATCTATTCTCACGGTATCCCAAAGGATTACTATGTTTCATACCTCACGGTATTCAGGCTTTAGCTCAAAGGATCTCATCCTTATGCTACATCCCAGGGGTTAAAAATTCTGAGATTTCTCTCGCCTAAGCATGCTTAACTTCATAACGTCTGTCATATCTAAGGTACTAATACTGATACACATATCACTGCATACCGACAACTCTCATAGGTACTAGTACGACATATGTGCCTCCCCGAAATATTGGGTACTTTCCCTTTCCTATCAGTTACACCCTTTTTATGTAATGGACCACCACCGTCAAAGATTTAGTCAAAGACCTCCATCCTCAGAACCACACTCCGTTGTACGCATGATGTCCGGCCTTTAGTAGGCAGGGACTTTTTTTAAATTTAGTACTTAGTAGGTTTTCTCGTTCCTACAAGGAAACTTAAGTAGTAAGTTACTATTCTTATCGGAAGACTTTTATCCGAGAAGCCATTGTTTTCACAGATAAACCTAAACAATAGGTTACTGTTTATTGAAAGACCTAGGTAGTATTGTCTTCTAAGTACAACTATCGCTTTTGTTTCGGGAATTTCATTCAGACTCCAATTTCCATATCAGAAGTCTTAGAGTTTTTCAGAAACTCTAACCATTCCTTAGGGTATTTGTTTTATTGTATCACAAAACCGCATTATATCGCACTCTTATTTTTGTTGTCCATACTATGCTCTTGAGACTAGCTGTGAAGCTAGCTCTGATACCAAAATTGTAACACCCCAAATTCCGTAGCATAAATCGTGTCGGTGACACGTGGTTTTATAAAAATTCATCAGAGTTTTGAGGTGCTACGCTTAGCGTAATGCGGAAACGGAGAGCATGTACTAAAAATTTGAACAATTGAGTGATCGATATAAAAATACTCGACATATGCTTTGATGCCGACGTATACGATATATTATAAATTTCCCGAAGGATTGTTCATGTGATACGATAATACAAAACTTTATAATTACAATTCTTACATGTAACTATACCCTCTTCAACCAAGCCTTGAGTAGACTTGGGGCATAGAACCTAACTCGGTTAAATCATCTCATTTGGCCGCCGGGTAGGTCTAGTGGAAGTCTCACCGTGCTAGGGTGGTGATTGACTGAACCACATAGACGACCCTTCTAGTTTAAGCACCAAATGATGTGAAGTAACTTTATTAGATTCATGCCATAAGGTAGGTTCTGTTGACTTTCTTCCCGCATTTCCTTTGACCGGTGCCTCCTCACGGCTCCGTCCATTAATGCTCCTTCTCATGGCTCCATTCACAATGTCTTCATAAATCCTGGTTCCTTTCCTGAACCTCTAGTCAAGTCTAAGATTCAAAACAAATTGAATCTTAGGTAACGCTAACCTCATATGAAAAGTATAACGAGATATGTATGACATATTCATTACATTTCAAAGATTAACCAATACATAGCACACGGCGAGATGTAATGTCAACACAACAACAAGACATAGCACACAAAGACATGTAAAGTTATCTATACAAATCCATGTATAGTTAAATAGTCTGCACCACCTGTGCCACGATGTACACTCGTGTCCTCGCGCTAGGAAAACAATCTCACGGCATTATCAAGACTATAACCCGTATCAAGTTTGAATGTATATAAACAAAGGTGATTCAAGACGAGTCTTAACCACGGTGCATGACCCAAGACCAAGTCTTGTCCATGACTCTATGAAATCATTTCATCTCATACATGCATACAAGTCATATCGAGTTAAAGTTACTTGTACGCGAACGTACCTTTCTCCCGTGTGAATAGTAATTTACTATTTATGTATACGGTACTATTCATAAATACGGTATTTATGAATAGTAATATGTCCGTCCTTCAAATCGACTCCGGAATCCTCGGATATCCTAACATATTACCATATTGCTTAGAATAATATCCAAAAGGTTAATTTACCTTTCTACCCTTGGTGGATTTGTTATTACCATTTTGCCATTACATTTTATTTAATAAAAACGTTACTTTCAGCATTATGGCCAGATTTACTTCTAACTTTGAAAATTCATAAGTAATTCTAGAAAACTTGAAACGAGGATCCGTAAAATTCCCCGGAATCCTTAGGATGTCTAATTTTGTGGAAAAATACTGGTTCTTGCCCAGAGTTTAAGAATAGTTCCCAGTTTTCACGTGTTCATCTTCTGCCCAGAAAATTTCCAGAAAACGTATTCCAACATTGGACATTTGTATCTTTTAGCACAGAACTCGAACTAATTCACTCTTGGTAGATTTGGAAAGGTCTATATGTCTACTTTAACCATGAATTTTCTCAGAATTTTAGAAATTCATCTTCAATATAAAATACTGACGTTTTTACCCCTGACTTCAAAAATTGCTTACCGATAAAATTTCGCCGGAGTTTCGCTACTTTATGATTAGCTTCCAAAAATTCTGCTATATAACCTTTTCCATCATTTTTTCGAAATAAAACCATTTCTAACCATAAAAACATGAAAATAAAATTACTCTAGCATATTTAAGATCAAAGCAACTTCTATCTATGAATTTAAAACTAGAACTCAAGAACTAGAGAACTTACCCTTGAAGAACCTTGCTACTACTTCTTCCTTGCTCCAAGAACTTCACTCTACTCACTCTCTAATCTTAAAATCAGATGCTTTGAGCTGATTTTGGTGTGAAGAATATGAAGAGAAGAGTCTTCTATTTATAGAAGAAATTCAAGGCTATTCCAACTACATTTCTTCCTTAACCAAACATTCCTTATAAACCAAACACTCTTCTTCCATCTACCAAAAACTACCATTCTAATTACCTATTCCATCCACCAAAAACTACCATTCCACTTACCTATTCCATCCACCAAAAACTACCATTTAATATTTATTTGCAAATATTAAATAAGTATTGGAAAATAAAATCCTTAATTCCATATAAGAATTTTCTTCCATAATTAACTCTCTAGGCCATAAAATATTGGTTCTAAAATTTCTAGACCAAAAATTATCCTCTAACTATTTTTCCTTGAATTATTGGGAAAATAGGCCTCAAAATCCAGAAAATAGCTTTAAAACTATTTAGGCAAAATTTTCATAATAAATTCCCATAAAACATTTCTTGTTTCCAAATCCAAAAATTTGGGATATTACATTCCTCCTTTTGGTTATAAATTAATTACCTTTTTATGTGCTATTTATGTCATATTAAATAGCTCCTAAATAATGTCTCATAATTAACCATTCGTTAATTAATTCCAAAGTGGAATTTGGATGAAAATATAATCAATAGATTATAATTTCTTGAGACAAATATTCACGTTTGTATTTAATATGTATTATTTATCAAAATATAGTATTTATGATAAATAGGAATTTTAGGGTATTACATTGTATGCTATGTATTGTTGTAACCTTACATCTGCTTGTGTGCTATGTATGGTTGATGCTGATATGTAATGAATATCTGTCATATATTGTTATATCTACTATAGAGGTTAACTATTACCTAAGATTCAATGGGTATTGAATCTCAGCATTGACTAAAGGTTCAGGAAAGGAACCGGGATTCGAAAAGGCACCGATGGACGAAGCCGTGAAGATGCACCGGCCGAGATGAGATTTGGAAGAAGTCTGATAGGACTAGTTCTAGCATGAATCCGATAGAGTTGTTTCAAACCATTTGGTGCCGAAGGTAGGGCTAGTCTATGTGGTTCAGTCAATAAGTCACCGTGAAAGATGGGGAGACTTTCACTAGACACCTACCTGGCCAATGGGTTTGATTAACTGTATTGGATTCTAAGCCACAAGTCTAGTTAAGACTTGGTTTAAGATTGTATAGTTACCATGTAAGAATTGTAATTATACAAAGTTCTGTATTATTGTATCATATGAATATTCCTCCGGGATTTTTAATAGACCAGATTATGCCTGGACATTTTATATCAGTCACTCATTGTCCAAACGTAAGTGCATGCTCTCCGTTCCGAGCTGTAACACCTCAAACTCGATTGATTTTCCTAAAACTACGTGTCACCAGACACAATAAGTGGTATGGAATTTGGGGTGTTACAGCCCACACTTTCATTCCAAGCTCAATAGTTAGTCCAGAATAAACAACCTTAATGCATGAGGAAAAAGCAGAAATAGAAGGCTAAAAGAGATATAAAACAATCATATAGATTGAGAGAGAAAGAGAGAGCTTACTTGGCTAAAGAAGGGAGTATCTATTTCATCAAAACTTGAATTTTTTAAACTGAGGAAATGGTTTTTGCTCTTCAATATCTTGAGGCCACTTCCTTTTTCCCTCATTTCCATTTGCTGGATAAATTTCTGACGTTCTGAGTCATACATTGGGCACACGCTGCATTCTTTGATCATTAACTTGCTCAAATCGTTAGTTTCAACAGTGAATTCAAAGCGAAGCTTTATGTTAGTGAACAACTATTGATTTCCTCTCATAATTTTACGCATTACCTGTTCTAATTCGCAAACATAATTCCATATATAAACATGATCAGATTTCGTCCATACATTCACCTTGCGTTCTGATCTTGCAACCTCAAAACCTTCGCAGTAGCACGTGCATTTCAAGAAAATATCATGCTCAAATACTGAGTGAGAACCAATAACAGTGCAGAAGAAGAATTCCGCTAAGTCAGAAATTTGATGGAGTTCAACAATTACTGAGCTTTGTTGTAATGACCCAAAAAAAAATTAATAGGATAGTTATTTCATTTTTAACTAATATTTGATTTATTTGTTATAGATATGAGTAATAGTCTTGAAGATTATATATAATGTATATGTAGATTTATCAATAATTCATATTTTATAAATATATATATATATGTATATATATTTTCTGAATTTGGGAACAAAGTTAAACTAGTAGCTTTGTGATATAGGCAACTAATGAGTGATTCGTGAAGCTCTTGGAGATGATGAATTTGAATCTCCACACCCTCAAGAGGGATCTGGCTTCCCTGCTCGTCGTGGAGCTCGTTTGTAATACCCTGAAAACCCTAACTAATATAAGTAAAATATTTGGATAAATATTTTTGAGAAAGTATATTGTCTCTAATTTTGTAACTTAATTGTTATAAATTTAGGAGCAATTTCTCTTTAAAAATTAGAAGAGATAATAAGCTAAAATCTATGAAAAATGTGTTTTAGGGCATTAAATGGATCGAAAGTATTATGATAAATCCTATATGGCAACAATTATTGACAAAAACTTAGGGAATATGTTATCTCTAATTTTAGGAATTTTTGGGGTTATTTCCCGAGAAATTTAGAAGCATGAATATAATATTATTAAAAGCACTTTTTGGCCCCATGATTTTTAATATTTTACATGGGACATAAAATACCAATGTCGTGCAAAAAATTGTGAGATAATAATTAATCTTAATTATGAAAATTATCAACAATTAGTAAGTGGCTAATTAAGTAATTAGTGGCAAATTGTTTAGATTAAGATATAAGTAAATTAATTAGTAAATAATTAATTTAAGGGAGAAATTCGAAATTAATAAATAAATAATAAATAAAAATAATAAAATAATAAAAAAATATAAAATGCTTAGAAAAATAAATAAAAAAATAAAATATCATGATATTTTGAATAAAATAATAATATATTTGGTAAAGAGCCAACAGACATTTGAGAATGGATAGAAACTAAATCCTACACCAAGATATAGGGATTTAGTCTATGTCATCCGAACTTTTTATAAACCAAAGAAATTCTACCTCGGAGTGGACTATCTCCGAAGTCATTTCGAAACCAACTAGGTCATTAAGATACGGGATAAATAAAGAATATGGCGAGATAGTACAAATGAGAACCTATAGAAAACGAAATAGTTGTGACAAACCAGGGATTAGGTTTATTGGGTCTGGACATATTATGAATCAGTGAATTTTTGTCCAGAAGCTGGTGCTATCGGATATCATTTATGTAACCGATGGCGTTTATCCGAAAATCTTCAGTAGAACACGGAATACCCTTAACGGGATCAAAAATTTAGTTAACCCAAGTAGTTGTGAAGAGAAAGAATAAAACTTCAGTGCCTTGCTATCGGATTTTTAAGATTTTCCCAGACTACGCGATTTGGACACCGAACTGGATACTTTATCGGTACCGGCTCATAAAGCAAGAGGTGTGATGTCATGCATGACATCAATTTTCCTTGGGAAGAGTGCAAGGAGGTCGGCCAAGCAAGGGAAGGGCCAAGATGATGCCACGTGTCGAAGTGCGATCCGACGGCCGAAATCCAGTCTGATAAAGTGATGAATAGTGTCCTAACTTTTCCTATAAATAGGAGTTCACCCTCTTCTCATCTCCCCACCCCAAAACCGTGTCTAGAGAGAGAAAGTAGAGAGAAGGAAGAGCCCGGAGAAAGTCTGGCGGAGCCCTGGGTAAGTTTTTCGGTCCCTGGTCTTTAGTTTCGGTAGTTCTTTCATTAGATATAGTAGAAATGCTAGATTTATCTTTAAATTTCACAGATAGTCTAGATATCATATTTAGGGGTATATATGGTATTTATTTCGAAAATATACTGGGAAAAGAGATATGTCAAAATTCTGGAGAGATAGGGTCAAAGTAGCGAAGCTCTGGCGAAATTCCGCCGATTAGGCCAACTAGGGGCAAAATGGTAATTTGCACCTAAAATGCCTATTATGCTACTAGATATTGATAAATACTATCCTTATAGGATATCTGAGATAATTGATCCGCTGTCGTACCGCTGTTGTACCGCCGTCGGGCCGCTGTCAAAAATTACTGTTTTTCGTAAAACGTGCCGAAGTACCATCAACGAAGGTACGTTCGCGACGTACTGTAACACTGACTCTGATGCTTGCTGTATGCTCATATATGATTGCTGTGTTCTTGTACCGAGATGCTGTCTCAATTATTTTTAAATGCAATCATGAATACGCGGGTTATAGTCTTGATAACACCGTTTAGAATTTTCCTAGCGCTGAGGACACGATTGTACATCGTGGCATTGGTAGAATGTGCAGACTGGGGTAACAAACATACTGCAGGGGCTGTGTATTGTTATGGCCCTACATATATGTGTATTACCTACATCTGTTATGGGCTTTTGTAGTGTTTTTATGAAAGTGTCATGAATACCTGTCATACATATATTGTTTACATGAGCATGAGGTTAACCGTTACCTGAGGTCCGATGGGTATTGGACCTCAGTCGAATGAATAGACGGAAAGGGTCTTGAACCGGAAGGCACCGGGGACGAAGCCATAGATATACGTCGATGAGACGGAGCCGTGAGAAGGCACCGGTCAAAGGAAATGCGGGAAGAAAGTCAACGTAACCTACCTTATAGCATGAATCTAATAAAGTTACTTTACATCATTTGGTGCTTAAACTAGAAGGGTCGTCTATGTGGTTCGATCAATCGATCACCCTAGCATGGTGAGACTCCCACTAGACCTACCCAGCCTGGCCAAATGAGATGATTTAACTGAGTTAGGTTCTATGTCTCAAGTCTACCTAAGGCTTGACGGAAAAGGGTATAGTTACATAGAAGAAATGTAATTATAGAGTTTTGTATTACTATATCACATGAATAATTCCTTCGGGAGATTTTTGTAATATATATATATCAGTATACGTCAGGCATCATCATATGTCTAAGTATTTCATATCAGTTACTCAGTGTTATACCCGTTGTTCAAATTTTTAGTACATGCTATCCGTTTCCGCAAAACGCTAAGTCAGTAGCACCTCAAAACTCGATGAATTTTTATAAAACCACGTGTCACCGCACGATTTATGCTACGAAATTTGGGGTGTTACATCGTTCGTACAGACGAGCTCCTGGCCGTCCAAATGATCTGGATGGCCTAGATTATTTTTAAAAAAAAATTGTTAGTTGAGGGATTATCTTTATTTTAGGTTCTTTACCCATTTAAATTATTTTTTATAAAAAAATCATATCTGGAATGCCAAATCAGATATGGACGGTCCAGAGCTCGTCCGTACGGACGAGCTCTCTTTGGACGAGCACATTAACCGGTTCTCCCTCAAGAGGGAGATTTTATTTTAATGTTTCAGCACCTGGAATTTACTAAAAAGCCCTTTTTTCTGAGGGGAAAAAAAAAAGAAGAAGAAAGAAACACAAGAAAAGAGGAGGCAGGGGATATTTTTCTTCATCCTGATTCTACCGACTATATGTGGGAGCAGACTAAGCTTTGAGAGTCTGGAGGAATCTGGAGATCCACAGCACCATCCTTACGCCAACGTCCTCTGATTCGGAAGTCAGTTCCCCATCCATCGTTGCCTTCTTCTGCTTAGTGCTGCAGAACGCCGCTCTTCCTTGCTGCTCTTCGCCCGACTCTGCAATGGGTGTAGCTACTCTTTGTGCTGAGACCATTGCAGCTTTCTTTTCTCGCTGCTAAGTTCTTCATCCTCTTCCTTCCTCATTTCTACAAGATGCTCGGTGTGTGGGCCATATCTGGGGAGCGGCTTTCCTCCTTTGCCATAAAGTAGCGCCTTTGGCACAAAACACAAGCTGGAGTTTTAAAAAAAAAAAATTAGGTATTGACTAATACCAAAAATATTCTTGAGCATATTGAATGGTACTAAAAAATTATTTTATGATCTTGAAAAATTATTTTAGGATCTTGGAAAAATACCATGCACTATATTTTTAGTACTAGTCAATACCCTAAAATATTTTTTCAAGATCCTAAAATAATTTTTTAAGATCATGAAGTATTTTTTTAGTATCAGTTAGTATTTTGAAGTATCCTTTAAGTCAATACCCTGAAATATTTTTTCGAAATCCTAAAATAATTGTTCAAGATTATGAGGTATTTTTTTAGTATCAGTCCGTATCCTAAAGTATCTTTTTAGTACTAGTCGGTACCCGATTTTTTTTACAAAAAAAAAAAAAAAAAAAAAAAAAAAAAAAAAAAAAAAAAAAAGAGCACTAGCTTGTGTTTTGCGCCTAAACAGTGCCGTTTTATAGCAAATTAAAGGAGGCCAGCAGAGAGAAGCCAGGTCCCCATATATGTTTGTTCAATTGAGGTCTTTGTGGTCGCTGGTTTTTTTTTTTCTTCCCTCACTCTCCATCGCTATGCTTGGTGCTGTGGGTACATGGGGTTGGCTTTTCTTCCCCTGTTTTGCTATTGAGGGTGTGATTCAGGATTCCCCTCCATCTGTTCTTCCTTTGCTCAATATATGTGGGTGGGTGTAGTGGTTTCTAAAAATTATAGTTTGCTAAGCTTGAAAACTTATTATTTCTAGTTTGTGAATTAAGATGCTTGCTTATTGAATTATTTTGAATGCCTATAAGGTGTTCGATTATTTGTGTGAAAGAAGAATGAGGCTTGGGAGTTTTGTGTTGCTAAAGCTTGGGGGAGGGAAGTTTATTTAAACCTGTGTTTCACTAAAATTTAAATTTTAAAAGATATAAAAGAAGCATGGGATTCATTTATTTATTTACTTATGATTCAAACTATGTTAAGAATTTAGTTTGTGACTTTGTGACTAAGTAAGGGTATTTGAAGCGCTTGATTTAATAATATAAGACAACGGTGATGGTGTTCTAACTTGCTCTTGGAAATACACACAAGTTGTTCTACAAAATGATGGAAAGAAAGAAAACTTGATTGGATATATGTTGTTCTGGAATTTTGAGGAAAATTTGGAAGATTTATAATTTAATAATGTTGGATAGAAAACGTACTGTTGGGAAATTTTAATGATCAAATTTGTTTAATGTTATGTTAGGACTTGGGGTGCATACATAATGTCCTATGAAATGTTAGAGAAAAGAACTTAATTAAGTTGTAGCCATAGGTATTTGAGTTGATATTGTTTGAATTATATAGTATAGAAGTCACTGAATATGTAATATTGATAGTTGGAAAGTTTTAGGCATTATATGTATTCATGCATTATAGTGATTTGGAAATTACATGGCTTATCTTACTAAAATGAATTTGGTAGCATGTTTAAATACGAATAATGAAAGGGTGTCTCATTGATATTGTTGAGTTTAATTGTCCAAGTAATAGAGAAGTTTGAAATATGGATTTATGCATTGAGAAACATGCTGGATGGAAATGTTGTTATATGAGGTCGTGAAATTATAGTTGTGTTTGAAGAAAATTTTAAGTGTCAATGATGGTATTTTGGAATTTCAAATTATTATATTTGACAATGGTCCTATTAATATTTGGAAAAAGTTAATAATTTCTAATGCACACAGCTTGTTTGTTAACATGTCTCAAAGGAAAAGAAGTTGAGAAGTTGGTTTTAAAATATTATATATAAGTTATTTACTTATTTTACTTGAGAAAATTTTCATGAAGTGAAAGAAATGATTTTTTTTTTTAAGATTTTGAGTATTCTTATCGAGGAACTAGATGCAAAATGCTTGATATTCGTGGGTATATCACTCCACTTGATATTCATGAGCATATCACTCTTGATATTCGTGGAATTTATTCTCACGCTTCTTTTCATGGCCTTGAGCTGCACTTGGTGATTTATCCTCGTGAACTAAGTATTCACGCTTGTTTCGTGGCCTTTGTGCTGCACTTGTTATTCGTCGCTTTGTCCTACGCCTGTTTCATGGCCTCCGTGCTGCGTTTGTTATTGTAGCTTCATGCTACGGCTGTTTCATAGCCTCCACATTGCACTTGTTATACGCTTTGTGGTTGTTCCTCTGATAAAACAAGTGTTCAAAAAGAAAAATTGCACCATTGTTTCTTAGTAGTTCAAAAAAAATTATCTTATCAAGTTTTTTTAGTTGAATTTATGATTTTTCTTCATGTTCTATCTTTAGTTAGATATAAGCATGATTATGGAAAGTTTGAAACCAAGTTTTATCCATAAGTCAATGATGACATTGGTCTCTTTTAAGTTGTGAAATCTTGTACGTACCAACCAATATGCATTGGCACATATATATTTTTAAGTATTTTATATGTTGGAATTAATGAAGTGTGACTCTCACATACTGATAAACTAATCTTTTTTTTTTTGGATGGGCAAGCAATGCTTGCAGGTAGGGGTGAGCATTCGGTTTTTCGGTACAGTGTTCGGTTAAAACCGAACAAACGAAATGCATACATTTTCACCACTGAACCGAAACCGAAGTGCCTAAAAAACCGAACCGAATTAACCGAAATATTTCGGTTCGGTTTTGCTGTTAATTCGGTGTTTGGGCCTTATTGTGGGCCTCTGACTTTGTCCTAGAAATTCAAATTGAAAAACAAATTTGTCATATATTTGTAAAACCGAACACCGAAAAACACAGCACACAGTTACAAATTGAACACCGAAAAACCATGGATTCAAAAGTTCTGAAGGCTTCGAGGATTGTGTGAACATATTTGTAATATACAGTTCCAAATGAGCACTAAATGACAGATATTATAGTATTCATCAAATATCTCAATCTCTGCTGTTGTTTGACGAAGAAAGGACGAAGAAGAAGTTGCCAATCACCACGAAAATAACACGGGATCACTTCTCAGATCTAGCCGGAGTTAAAAAGAAAGAAAGCTTAGCCGGCCCTAGATCTAACGCAGACTGGATCAGCGTCCCTGTTGGTTCACAGTGGAAGGTAAAACTGAACGTAACCGGGGCCGTAGGCTCTTGTTTCTGGGAAACGAAGAGATTGGATATGATCTACAGCGATTTCGAAGCTTCAAATCGGCACTCTTGCGCGCGAGAACGACGAACCCAGATTCTAAGTTTTGCGAAACAGCTTTGTGACTGTTACAAAATCTGAGAGAATGCCACCTGTATGCCTCCTCCGATCCACTTGCCCACCGGTAGTATCTTCTCTTGTTCCCGGATCTAGAGTGAGGAACAAACTGTTCATTCACTCTTGTCGATTCCCGGATCCGAAGGAAATAGCAACAATTTGAAACTCCTCTCACACTCACCGCCTCACCGTCTCCGATTACCAAGGAAATAACAAGAGACCACTCTTTGGCAGCGGCTGCAGTGGGCGATCACCGAGGATCTCACCGGGTCTCTCACAGGTACCATTCACTCAGAGAGCGTTAACCTCACTACCTCAAGAGACAATCCACAGTGTAGTTAATTTTAGGGTTTTCAATGGTGAGGAATTGTGAAAGTGAAGAATTGGGTTGGGCCTTCAGTTGAGTTGGGCTGAGGTCATGACTCATGAGGTGGGCTGATTAAAAAAAATATACATATATTTTATCCAAAAAAAAATACATATACAATTAATATTAATTTCGGTTATTCGGTTTTAACCGAAATAATTTTTACACAAACGAACGAAAACCGAATTAAGCCACTTCTAAAAACCGAACCAAAAAAACCGAACACCGAATTAGTCGGTTCAATTTCGGTTTTGATTTGCTCACCCCTACTTGCAGGCAAGGATCCATATTTATTTACTATTCTTGGGGTTATTTTAGTTATAAATTGTAGACTCCAGTTACTCGTCAAATTATTTGTAATTTAGTTAGTACAAATAAAGTTACTCTTTCATCTTTATTATGGAGTGGATTAACTACTTGTGAACTATTGTTATGATAAATTGGAGTTAATGATGAAATTGATTTATTCTTTTGTTGCAAATATGTTTGCAAATTAAAAAGGGCTTACGAAGTGAAATCACCTTACATTTCATACCGGTCGCGCTTTAGTATTTTGGGATGTGACATTTGTGCTGCCCTGTATTTGAACCATTTTGGTACTTTCCCTCGAGGGACATAAATTGAACCATGATTCTTGAGGTTCATATTTTTATGGGATGCATAAAAAGCTATAGAATAGGCAGTCTCCATGATATTGTGAAGTGAATGTTTATTCAATCGCATACGCTTCTCGAATGAGAAGTATTTTTTGCCACCACTTAATGGTCTCCAAGTTGGCACAATTTCCAACGACTTGCAATTATAGGCTGATAAAAACCAAGGGATGGTGGTAGTTCTGGTAATGAACGAAGCTCCAACAATCCCGTATGTTAAGTGTTTCCAATTGTAAAAGATGTTTAGTATTATTGGGGTATTCAATAATGTGGCAACAATGAGACAGATGCACTTGTCTTAAAGACAACATGCCATCAAATAAGACTTGAAGCTTCAAATCATCAATGATTTCACATTGGGGAAGCTTAAGAATAGTCAACCTTTTCAAGAGAGAGAATTCTTTTGGAGGTTCCTCATGTAACACCCCATTTTGTATAAGCGGAATAAGAGAATATTATCAAGGTAGAGCATTAGAGCAAGTAAAATAATAAGTAACTAATAAGTATGTGGTTATAAACTAACAGCGGTGTATCCGGTCGAGTGTAATAGCGGTACATTTATCCATGTATTTAAATTCTAACTATGTAGTAGAATAAATACAATTCCAAAATAAAACTCCAGCTGAGTCCTCAAGCGTGCTGCTTACCCTTGTCTCCGGCTCCCGATCCTCCAGATCCTGAAGCTATGGTAAATGCTGAGATCCAATACCCATCAGACCTTACGTAACAGTTAACCTCATGCTCAAGTATAAAAAATATATGTGTGACAGATATTCATTACATTTCAGCATTAACCATATATAGCACACAGCAAATATAAGGTTACAATAGTACATAGCACACAGAAAATGTAATGTTAACACACAACAATACATAGCACACAGCACATGTAATGTTATCCATGTTTGCACTAACAAGTGCCACGATGGCCCCTCGTGTCCTCAGCGCTAGGAAAACATCCCTACGGCGTTATTAAGACTATAACCTGCATAAAGCTGAATGTATAAACAGTGACCTAAGACAAAGTCTTAGCCACGGTGCATGACCCAAGACCAAGTATTGTCCATGACCCTATGAAATCATCTATCACATATAAAGACATACAAGACACATCAGAGTTAAAGTTACAGTACGTGTCCGTACCTTAGTCCGTGCGAATAGTGGTACGTCTGTCTGTTTGGTACGACCCCTGATTTTTCCTGGATATCCTATAATAGTATCACCGCATTATTTCCTTTGTAAATAATATCTTAAGAGATAGCTTAGCCACTTTTGACCTTTTTACCCCTGGTGGTTTTTTTTCCAATTATATCCTTTTATTTCCTTAAAAACGCTACTTTAGCATTTATGGGCAGATTTTTCAATAACTTTGTAAAATTATAATTAATTCTACAAAAATCGAATCAAGGTTCCGTAAAATTCCTTGGAATCCTTGGCATGTATATTTTTGAGGAAAAATAACGGTTTTCACTCGAAATGTGTGAATCAATACCAGTTTAACTTTTCCCAATCACTGTTCAGATTTCCTTCCAAAAATGTGACCCAATTTCACGAATTTTTATCTCCTTCTACAGAACTCAAATTGCTACAATTTTGTATCAATGGAAAGCTATACATGTCTACTATAATCATGTAAAATTTCATGATTTAATGACTCCATGTGATACATAAAATAATGCCCTTTATCTGACTAACTCCTGACAAACTGAAATCGGGGAATTTTCCAAACTTTCACGATCTTACTCCATTGATTCCAAAAATTATTTCCCAACATGTTTTTACCTCGTTAGGCATATTTCAATGAAATGAGGCCTAAAAACAATCATGGGAATTTATTTTACCATTTTTTAGATTAAACTAACATTTAATTAATAAATCTAAAAACTAAGACTCAAGAACTAGAGACTTACCCTTGAAGACCTTACTTCTCCTTCCACCTTCTCTTCCTCAATTCACGTTTCACACTCCAAATCAAAGGATCAGAGGTGATTGTGTTGATGTGAGGAAATTGTGAAGGGATTGGTGGTCTATTTATAGGAAAAGTCTATGGCACATATGGTAATTAATTGGGATCAGATTATTCACCCCAACCTTTGGATTAAATTTCACTTTTTAAAACTAAATCCTAGCCCCTACTTTAATGTGCCGACATGCCCTTCTCTCACAAGCATTTCATGTGCTTTTAAATAGCCAAAACATTGTTTATTCAATGCATAATTCCATTTGATTCATTGTGCTTTTCGTGTGTCAATATTATAACATCCTAAATCTCTCATTGGTTGATTTAATTCCATGAGGATTAAGTCTATTTCTTTGATTTTTCCCATTGCCTAATTGTTAAATTTGACTTTTCAAAGCTTTAACTTTATGCTTTATTATATGATATATCCTCTTCCCTCCAATATCTGTACCGACATGCTTCCACTTCATGAGTCATTTATTGTGTCTTTAAAATAGTCAAATATATTACCTATTTATGATTAATTCCATTAGAGAACTTTCATGCATCATGCGCCCCCCTCCTTTGTTGATTTTAGAGGTTATTTATTTGAACCTTGATTAATTTAAGTAATTATATAATTAATCTTAATTAATTCAAGCTAATTTACTCATTAACTTTTGCTAATTCACTTTAATTTACTTAAGTGTTTTCATAACATTTTCTTACTTCTTTTGGTTAAATAAGAACCATGATTTAATATGATAATTATATTGTATTTTATGATCCTTAAATGAAATTTCAAAATTGGCCTTTGGTTTATTTAATTTCAAGAGAAATTGCCTACAATGTTAATCAATAGCTTACAAAAATTTTGAGACACATATTCACCTTTATTTAATATGTATTATTTATCAAAATATAGTATTTATGATAAATAGGAATTTTAGGGTATTACACCTCAAAACTTAAGCAACTAAGATCAAGCTCTAACAATTTTCTTGAAAGCCCTACAAGACTTGTGTAAGATTTCAATATTTGTATTAGCTAACCTCAATTTTCTTAGTTCTTTTGATAACACTGAGAACTCCTTGAGATTCCAACAATTGTCTTCAATAATATGTTATAGATATTTTAAATGAAACTTACTTTTTAGACTCCTAAGTTTCTTGCATCTAAATAAGTCCAACATAACAAGAAATTCGAGAGACAAAATTGACGAATGAACATAGCACAACCTTTTGCATTCCCTAAGTGTACTACTTCGAGATTCAAGCATTGAGAGAGATCTGGCATCACCTGTAGCTGTTTGGAACCACTAAGGTCTATCTCTTGGAAGCTCATAAAATCCAATAACAATAGAGATAGTTGGTTCAAATGAGATCATCAAGAAGTTTCAATTGTATGAAAAACATGAAACACAGATAAGTTTTCACATACCTCCTTTCCATTCCAAAGCTTTCATAAATGATTGTTAGGCATGGAGAGCTTAACAAGTTTTTTAGGATGAAACGTGGATGGTAGAGATTTAAGTGGAAATCCATACCATTCTAGATACCTCAAGTTATAAGGAAGATATTTGAAACCTTTTGGAAGGTGTACATGACTTGAGTCACGGTTGAAAGCAGAATAAAATGAGGTATCTTATATTTGGCATCTTTTTAAACATATCAACTTTCAAATCTATTTCTCTAATTTGTAACACCCCATATTCAATACTACCCATTATGAATACTAATAAGCAATATATAAGAATCTCATCATAGTGGAGCATTAGAGCGTGTAAGTTGGGTGAAGTGAGTGAGTAACTGATAAGTAGCTACAAACTTAAACTCTTTGTGGTGTATCTAGTCGGCACTTTAGAGGTACAATTATCCAAATATTCAAATATTAAACATAATACATTCCAAAATAAAAAATCCAGCTGAGTCTTCACACTGCTGCTTACCCTTCCCACTGGATCCTGATCCTCTAGATCCTGAAGCTAGGGTAAATTTTGAGATTCAATGCCCATTGGATCTCAAGTAACAGTTAACCTCATACTCAAGTATAATCAATATATGTGTGACAGATATTTATTACATTTTAGCATTAACCATACATAGCACACAGCAGATGTAAGGTTACAACAATACATAGCACACAACAAATGTAATGTCAACAACACAACAATACATAGCACACAGCAAATGTAATGTTTGCAACGTTTGCACTCACCAGTGTCACGCCACCACGTGTCCTCAGAGCTAGGAAAACAACCATACGACATTATCAAGACTATAACCCGCACAAACTGAATGTATATAAACAGGTGACCTAAGACCGAGTCTTAGCCACGGTATATGACCCAAGACCTAGTCTTGTCCATGACTCCATGAATCATTTTATCACATATAAGCATACAAGACACATCAAAGTTAAAGTTACAGTACGCGTCTGTACCTTAGTCCGTATAGCTTAGTGGTACGTTTGTCTATTCGGTACGATTCCTGATTTTCCCGGATATCCTATAATAGTATCACCGCATTATTTCCTTTATAAACAATATCCTAAGAGATATCTTAGCCACAATTGGCCTTTTTACCCCTGGTGGATTTGTTATTCCACTTATACCCTTACATTTCCTTTAAAACGCAATTTCAGCATTTCTACCCAGATTTTTCGGTAACTTTGAAAAATCATAATTAATTCTACAAAAATCGAAATGAGGTACCGTAAAATTCCACACAATCCTTGACATGTCTATTTTTGAGAAAAAATAATGGTTTTAACTCGAAATATGTGAATCAATACCAGTTTAATATTTTCCAATCACTGTTCAGATTTTCTTCCAGAAAATGTGACCCAACTTCAAGAATTTTTATCTCTTTATACATAACTCAAAATGTTACAAATTTTGCATAAATGGAAATCTCTACATGTCTAATTTACCCTGTAAAATTTCATGATTTTATGACTGATAGCGACTTCGGCAAGTGCACCAGTTGTTATAAGTAATAAAGTAGTGAGAAAAAAATCGTCCCATGAGGAATAGTACTCCAATCACTAATTCGCTATTTTCGCTTTAGTTGGATGAATCGAGTAATATGGGATGAGTTGTAACCAAACAGAATTTAAAGAATTAAATAAAGAACAAGAATCCAAAATCAAGAATTTCAAGAACAACGTTTAGAAAAGATGAGTAATTAAGAAAAACGCAGCTAGGGATGAGAATCCCCCTATGTTCCTCCAAGTATTTGAATTGAATCCCTAATTGATTATTATTCCCACGATTGACGATCAATTCTCTAAAGTTAGACTAAGTCTCAATGTTTTGATGCTACCTTAGTCCGTTATCTTTGAAAACAACCTAATGTCTTAGTATTGTTTGGAAAGATCATATTTTTAAACCAGAATTATGAGATCGCATAAACTCGTAAGCCTATGTCTAGGTCATGCAACTCTATGATGAATTAACGGTTCTAGTTAAATGCACCAACATCTCTATTGTCATACACCAACCTATGAACAATCTAAAAGGTGATCAATCTTTAAGAAAGCTTTAAGCAAAGATAATTCATTCAATCAAGAAAATAACGATCAATAAAGAATCCAACCAAATACTTTAAATTCGCATAGGGTTCATCCTCGCCCTAACTACAAAGAAAACTAGCCAAGCATGGCTAGGTTAACAAAATAATAAAAGAGATGAAAATCAGACTTGTTCTTCAGAGATTGGGGAAGGTTGATCTCCACAATGGTGCTTTGATCCTCTTTCTCCAATGCCGTCTGTGTGCGTCTCCGTGATTCTGATTCTCCTCTAACATATAATGCTCCTTCCTCTGCGTCCGAATTGCGTCTCGTGCTCTGTACTGCTCGTTTTCTCGTTCTCACGGCACTCTCCCTCCAATTTCTTGCGTCTAATGTATATTAATAACTTAGGGTTCGTGCCTTTTTTTTCCACGTCTTGTGCGTTCTGATTCTTTTTTAATCTCCCATGGCATATTTGATATATTATAACAATATATTATATTATATCATTTTCAATTTAATTTGTTGCCCTTATTGCTTTTCCTATATTTTCTCATCTCTTAGATCACAAAATATCTCCCGCACAAATAAATAGGATATCAATAGATTTTACGTTATAATATCATTTTATCCTATATTTAATTAAAAGATAGATAAGTACATAAAGATAATTAAATAAGTACAAAATATTAATAAATTCAATCCAATATATCCCAGAATCTATACTTATTTAATTATAAAATATATATTTATCAATGACTTCATTTTATACATAAAATAATGCCATCTTTCCGACCGATTCCAACGATCCAAAAACCCGAAAATTTCCTATCTTTCACTATCTTGTTCCATTAATTCCAAAAATTATTTCCCAACATGTTTTTACCTCATTAGGCATTTTTTAGTGCAAGGAGGCCTAAAAATAAGTATAGAAATTTATTTTCCCATTTACTAGACTAACATACCAAAAATTAATATCAAGACTCAAGAACTAGAGACTTACCCTTTAAGAACCTTGTTCTTTCTCTCTAGCTCCAAGAGAACTCTCACTCTCACTCTCTCAAGCTAAGGATTAGAGGTGCTTATGGTTGGTGTGGAGAATTTGTGAAGGGAGGTTGGCTATTTTATAGAAAAACCCATGGCAACAATGGTAATTCTCTAGAGAACCAAAATCTCATCTTTCTTCCCATCCTTTAGATTAGAATACACTTTTTTGAAATTTAATCCTAGCCCTTGCACATGCTTGCCGACATGCCTCTCTTCAATATCCATTTCATTGTGCTTTTTAATTGCTAATTACATTGTTTATTCAATTGAAAATCTCATCTGATTCATTCCATAACTCATGTGCCCATTTTGTTGACTTTTGGGATGGTTGATTGATTAATTCATTTACCATGCAAATCAAAAGCTTAAGTTTCTAATTGGTTGATTTAATTTCATGAGGATTAAAGTTATTTCCTTGATTTTTCCCATTGGCTAGTTGCAATTTTTGACTTTTCAAAGCTAATTAGTAAGGTTTAATTATCATGCAAATAAAGTGTTTATATGCATTTTAATTACATTTTGTCATTGGTTAACTTAATTACAAGAAGATTTAGGACTAACACTTTAGATAATATCTCAAAATCACTTGGCTCATATTTCACCACAAGGTTAGTCGCACATGTGGTCCATTTGGGCTATTCATTAGGCTTAAATTAATTAGATGAATTATGCAAACCATTTTAATTAGTGTAAGTTAAATTGCTCATTTAGTTTTGCTAATTTCCTTTTGTTTACTTAAGTGTTTTCATAATATTTTCTTGCCTTCTTTGGTCCTAAAATAACCATCATTTTATGTTTTAATTATGCCACATTTTATTGTCCCTAAATAATGTCAATTAACTAACCATTGGTTAACTAATTTCAAAGTGAAATTTGCCTAAAAATTACAATTGATAAGTTATCACAATTTGAGACACATATTCATTTTCATTTTTTTCTATTCATCCATCAAAATACAATACTTATATTAAATAGAAATTTTCAGATATTACATAATTTGAGAAACATTCAACTTTATGCCTTGAACTTTTTTTGACCCCTAAAAAAAAAAAGCAAAAGAAAACATAGTAAGTGAATCTCATCATATTACATTTGTATTCTTCACAGAGTTATGTATGATATCGATAAATGGATTTCTTAACACATTATTAACCAAGAGATCGTAAATTTCTTCAGAGTCCAATAATCGGCTACATCTTTCAGGTTCATCAATCGGTACTTCACGAACTACGTACAAACCATCTCTTGTATTAGATCATGCATTTCTACATGACCACCATCATCAACATTTATGAGAGCCTTCTCATGAAGTCTTGCCATGCCAATAGCTGCTCCTTCGAAGCCGGACCTATCTAATAAGTATATTACATATTCTTTGAACCATCCCTTCAAAAAGCAAGCATTGTCTAGAAATATTTTTTCTCTTCGTCATCCAGTCCATCATAACTCAATCTTAACACCTTTTGAATATCTTGATGAGATTCTTCTCAAATTTTCTCAAAGCACTCTTCCACTCAACTTCACTTCTACCTCGAAGATATGAACCCAAAACTTTTAAAGCCAATTGAATTCCTTTTGCATAAATGACTGCCCTTTCTATGAGCTCTTTGTATCCCATTATAGGGTAGTCAGAGGCATTCAAGTTGAAAAATTTATACGAATGATACTTCCTAATCTCTTAACCTCATATATTACATCAGCTCCTTTGCCAATTAGAACATGCTTGTCCCTTGTTGTTGTGATGAGAATTTTACTTCCTTGACAGAAGCAATGAGGTTCTCCAACCAAATATTGATAGGGCAAAACTTTAGCGCATAAACTCCGCAAAGATACGGTACCGTACTCAAGTAATAAAGTGATAAGAAAGTATCGTTCCCACGGCGACTTGATATCAGAAATTTCGGTTAAGCATTAATTTTACAATTTTGTTTAAGTTAAGCAAACCAAATTTAATTTAATTCAGATAAAAGAAATTAAAACTATAATTAAAATAAACAAACTATCACAATAATAAAATGAAAGCAACCCGTAGAGTCACTAATCCCTTATTAGTTTCATAAACATTGTTTTCACTAATTTAATTAGATTTAATATCAATTTTGTTAATCTCGAGTATAAATAGCTATAAGATCATTTCGGTATTCACTTATAACCCTCTCTCGAGTAAAATTAGTTATGTCTAACATAATTACTCAAGAGGCAATAAAACTCGAACACACTCCTCAACAATTATATGGGGTCATTAGGTATATGTTTATCCTAATCACAAATTAAATCGTAATTTAATCTCATATTACCTAATCTAAGAGCCAATTAAAATCTCCTTCGCCGGTAAATCCTAATTCTCAAATTCATATTCAACATGATCGACACTAATAGATAAATCAACAAGATTAAGAACAAAAATTAATATTAATTATAACTAATTAATAAAAACAAAGCCTAATCCACACCTATAAGTTCATAGCTACTCTAGGTTGCAAAGAGGAATTAGCCAAACATGGCTTTAACACAAATCCAGAACATCACAGAAAATTCCAAAGTCAAATTCGAATTTAAAAGGCAAACCGAACAAAAGGACCAAGGAACAAATCTGCCTGATGAAGTTGGATTGTGGCTGTGAAGACGAAGCTCGCCGGCGACCGTGGTGGAGAGGGAAGCCGCCGGCGAGGGAGGTAGAATGGACAAAGTGGAGAAGGATGAAGATGCTTCCCCCACGGCGCTGATGCTCTGCTCCACGAAAATATCACTCTGCTCTCACGCTCCCCCACTCGTAGCTCACTGTCCAGCGTTAATATATCCCCAAAATGCCGCCTCTGCTGTTCCTTCTTTTTTTCCTTTTCGCACAGCGTCCTCTCCTTTTAAATTTAGGTCTTCCATTGGTTTGCTTAAACGGTGTCGCTGCTCCTTTGGGTATTCTTTTTTCAATTCAAAGTGGGCCCATTGCATTCATTGAATTCAATTGCCGAATCAATTGTATCTCCTGCTCAATGCTCATTGTAAACAAAATAATACAATTATATAATAATAATAATAATAATAATAACAACTAAATTTATTTTATTTTTTCTTTTCTTTTCTTTTTATTTTTAACAAAACTTCCTATTACTATTATTTATTTCCTAAAGTCAACAACTTTTATTTTAAATTGAAATCCCCCAAATAATGCATTCAAATTGATATCTCATAAAATTTTAATAAAATCTTTTTAAATTAGTAATAATGACTTCCTAAATATATCAAATTATGTTTCAAATCTATTAAAAATAGGAAGTCATCAAATATTCTAATTGCTCCACAGTACTGATATCATCAAGAAGAACGAAAACTTCCATACAACTAAGTCTAGACTCAAGAAATGTGATTGAAGCATCAATACAAACATCTTCCTTCAGTAGAGAGGAGAGCAATTTATGCCGTAATTCAGTTAGTCCATTTTCAGATTTTTCCCTTACACTTTCCAAGAAGCAAGAACTTTCATAGTAGGAAGAATGTTTGAAAAATATAGTTTTGGCGATGGTTGATTTTCCCATGCCCCATATTCCAATGGTTTTAACATCGTCTCTCAACAATAGTTCAATCTTGGCGCAGTTGTCATCAATGCCTACGAGTCCTTTTAATTCAGCCGGTGGGTACTTATGATTCCATTTCTGCAACATGTCTTTGACAATCTTTTGAATCAATTCAGATTATATTCATCCCTAACATATGAAAAATAAATGGAAAGGCACAATTAAGCAAGAAAGTGATTTATGGAAGACAAACGATAAATGAAAGAAAAATAGAGGATAAATTGAATAGAGTGTAAGTGCATATGTTTGCGTGCATCATGATCGTACAAATAAAAATATTCATCAGAAATTGATTTATAATATCTTAATTATTTGGTCCATCATACAAATCACAGACAAACCCATCATTTGTGAATAAGAAAATTAAAATTAATGAATTTATTAATTACCTGAATGTGCGAGACTCATAACCAGCTAAGTTTGCAACTTCATTAAGAGCTTGCTTCCACATTTGTATCTTATGTTCGGGAAACTGAGGTCTCTCTCATATCTCTCAAATGCTTGCTTGTAAACGGCTAAACGCCAGTCTGATTGCGTACATGAGATGGATCAACTTTATAGACCATAGGAACAACAATCTGTCCTTCAACCCTTTTGCAAAGGAGTATGTGAGTGAACTCATCCAAGCACCATCCTGAAGAAGCATAATTTTCAGAGAATACCACCACAGATATATATGAATCCTCGATAGCTTGCAGAAGAGATGGTGAGATGTCATCTCCTTTGGGGAGTTGGTAGTCTATGAAGGTTCTGATTTGTTTTCTGTAGAAAGCGTCATAAAGATGTCTAGTGAAGTTGGAGCGAGTGTCCTCACTCCTGAAACTGATGAAAACATCTTACTTGGGGAGAAATTGGACAGAAGAAGAGGATGAAGCAGCAACAAGGGCCATATATGTCCGATCAATCAAAAAGCAAGGTGATTGACAATTTATCATAAAACCAGAGGTCAAAGTGTACAACGCAGTATCAGAAATTACATATATAAAAGTGGATGACAAAGCAGCCCACGCGGTAAGTTTCGTAATTTCGTTGAAGTTTTAATGGAATCCATTTTTTTTCAAAAGTCGGCTATAAAGCTCGTTCGTCGCAGTTTCCTTGAAGATCGTTGGTACTATAAAAATGATCAGAGAGCTCACGCTGTTTAATATTATACACACATACATAAGCAAGAACCAATGGCGGAGCCAGGATTTTATGTTTGTATGTACACAAATCACAATTAGTGGGGGGATTCGAGGTTCAGAGGTAGCGCCCCCAATTTTTTTTTTTAAGGAACAGCAAAGAAAATGAAGTAATGAAATTAATCATCGATCGTTTTAATCATAATCATATATTTCTCAAATGCATCCTACCAAACTATATCAGAATGTACACATTGACAAATCAACTCTAACAAGAAAACAAAAATCAGATCATGCTTCCATACAATGTATGCCAGTTGTGCTCATGTTTCCCATCAATCCCCATATGAAAAAAAAAAAAAAACGTACTCCTATGTTAATAGCAGTATAGTAAAATGGCTCCCCACATACTTCTCCTAACTCAGCTACAATTATCCAAAATAGTTGAATGGAAATGTCATGGTAAGGATATTAATTTGTTTTCATGTAGGCTGTATTAGAATGAGATGGGATAAACTATTAATAAACCTATGGAAACTTTCAAAGCATGCCAGAAAACTGTAGAAGGTTGTCTGTATAATTACATACCAATTATTGCTGCAACTTTTTATTTTGCTCAATTGTGTAATTTTTCTCCTCAGTCACCTTTGAAATAAGAGTCCTTGCCTGAATCAATAATAAAACATCAATGACCACAGAGCTTTTATGCAAATCTCAGCAAGAACAAGCCCAAGCTCTTGTCATAAGTAGACACTGAAAGAGGCAAAATAATCTACCGCCAGTGGAAGAGAAGAATTTACGCCCAAATCAGCAAAACAGAATCGAGAAGCCATAAATTCAGCAATAAATTCATCCTAAATTCAGCAACAAATTCAGCGACAAAGACAACAACAAGGAAATGCCATAAATCAGCCAAAATTTAGAATTTGGAATGGAGAGCGATAAGGATCGAGAATCGATTGAGCCGGTGGAAGAGAAGAGATAAATGAAAATTACCTTGAGAGAATCGATTGAGACGGTCTTGCTGTGCGACGGTTGAACCGTTGAGACGGGGGATCTAGAACGGCCTGGAACGAAGATCGACAATGGATAGAGGGAAAGTTTGGGAGACGAGAGCGGAGAGCATGACTGCACGATTTGGAGAACCGTCGAGACGGGGGATCTGGAACAAAGAGCGACAACGGACAAAGGGATTTGGAGAGTTGGGAGACGAGAGCGGAGAGTGAGAGAACAATGAAAGTTGGGAGACGATAGTGGAGAGTGAGAGAATGATGAAAATGAAAGGGAAAAAAAGGATAAAAGGAATAGGGGGTTTGAACCGGTGACCTGAGGACTAAGTGTGAAGAGCATTAACCAACTACACTACCCAGACATGTTGTCATTAAATTCTTTCAAATTATATTTTTTTTTTCAAAATTCTGTGTCTGCACTTACCCACATGGGCACAAGTGTGGCTCCGCCACTGGCAAGAACGATCGTGTACTAATGGCGAGAGAGAGAGAGAGAGAGAGAGAGAGAGAGAGAGAGAGAGAGAGAGAGAGAGAGAGAGAGAGAGAGAGAGAGAGAGAGAGAGAGAGAGAGAGAGAGAGAGAGAGAGGAAATTAAAGTTAGAGAATGCAAGTAGGATTAAATTAACGAGTGTTTTGTGGCCATCGGATCATATCAGTCAACACATGATTATATCTAGCAACACTTCTCTTTCTGCTTTGCACAAGAATTACTGATTCAACAAACATGTATGTATCTCCTAAACATTAGTAAAGCTCCACCATGATCTAATATATATATATATATATATGAAGTTATAAACAATAAGTACAGAAACTAGTCATTCCTAATCTCTTGCCTAATGAGGCGAGTCTATTATGATCCACCTCGATCATTGTAACGAATAGGAAAAATCGCCCCGGGGGGAGCAACTAAGCGAAACTGACTTCACTGGGAAGGATGTTGATTAGCACCTCAATTTAAGCCTATTGTATGAAGGCTGCTCCATTAGCTGCTCGAGACTCATTAATGTGTGGATAGCTGAGGGTTTTGTAAAGCAAAATGCAAATGAAGATCACTTAATAATACTTGAGGAAGCAGCTGAAGAAGAATATATGAGTGAACTGATGATTCGAAGAAACTTGGTTAAAGTTGTAGGATATACTCACGTGCATGTGGGTCTCTGTGGAGTATGAAACTTAGAATGTTGGGGAATGTTTGCAATCTTTCCACAATGCAGAATGTTTGGCTCTTATCAGTACTTGCGTTAGAATGTGGCTTATGGAATAAAAACCAATTAATGTCCTATTGCACACTAAGGACCAAAGCTGAGCCAATTAATTAGAAGGAAATCATCTCCTTATCCTTTCTCTCATTTTCTCTCGCCAGTCTCACCTAAGTCGTTGATTGGGAAAATGTCAGAAAAGTCAAAGTAGTATTGTATTGATTGAACAAATGTGAGTTAGAGATTATAAGGGACGATGGAAAAAATATGATGAGAGAAACCTAACCCGTCTATCAGACTGTGGCATGTTCAAAGGAGTAACCTCTCGTTTTCTCTTCTCATTGTCTTCTCTTTTTATAACCATAATATTAAAAATTTTGAATGATTTATATTTGACCTTTTATAAAATTATTATTAAAATGTTAGTTATAAAAATAATAATTAAATTCAAATTGCTAACTTTTGTAAATATTTTAATAATGAAAATAAAAGAAAAAACTAATCTTTTAGTCCTTTAATTTTTGATTCACTTATAATGCAATCTGACTTAATCTTTAAACTTTTGACTCGCCTATGCTTGGTAATCAGTATACCCTTTTCTTTATACGTAGTACCTTTTTATATTATCATCTTTATCATCCCTAAAGTCATCTATGTGAGAGAAGTGCCAAAATGACTTTTTTATTTAATTTTAAAAATGTGTTACTGGCATAAAAAATGCATTGAAGTAGACCAATCTTATTTATTTAATTTTCTTCCATGGTCTACTCAAATTTAAAGGATACGTATTAATGTAGCTGTATGCCTGTGATGAAAATTCTAAAGTTTAATATTGAACGTCTCACTTCAAAAGTTAAGTATAAATTAAAATATAGTTGATGTATTGAGACTATATATAGTATTCGGCCTTATTTGCGTGTGTGAATGAGATATCGTACATTAATTTTCATATTTTATCATGAATGATTTAAAGTACTCACCATATATTTGTAAAGTAAGTAAGAAATGATGGAAAAACCAAAAAAAAAAAAAATTGTTTACTACTATATTATATTAATTGGTTAGGAATATTGAGTTTGGAAATTAGAAACGTTATCCAGCCGATGGTAAAGGAATCCAATCCAGATTCCCCGCTCATTCTTTGGATGTGCAGGTGATAAGTATAGATTTTATAATTAAATAGGTATATATTTTATGGTATAATGAGTTGGATTTATTAATATTTTATACCTATTTAATTATCATTTATATATTTATCTATCTTTTAATTAAATATAGGATAGAAGAATATTATAACATAAAATCTATTGATATCCTATTTTATTTTGTACGAGATATTTTGGGATCTAAGAAAGGAGAAAATATAGGGAAGACAATAAAGATAACAAATTTAATTGAAAAAGATATAACATAATATATTATTATATTATATTATAAAAGGATATAATATATCAAAGTCATCAAGGATGAAAGACATACCTGCGTAAAGAATGAAAAAGCAATTGGAAAGACGTGGACCCCACACCAATTAAATGAAAAGGGCTGATGCGTGAGCTGGAAAGAAGATATATTGTTATAATAGATATAACAATATATCATATCTAATGAAAAAAGATAAGAGCCCAACAATATATATTAAAGTCACGCACAAGGGAAAAAAGAGAATTCCGGACGCATTGACGCAGAGCAGACGCAGAGGAGAATTCCGGACGCAGAGACGCACAGCGCAGAGCAGAGCGAAGGAAATTGGGACGACGCAGATCAAGAACCACTCAAGAAGGGAGGAGCGCTGAGACTGAGGGATTCTCTGGGAGTCTTTATTTCTCTTTTCTTTTCCTATCTTATTTAAACCTGACTTTTATTTATTTTATGGATTTTATTATAGCCATGTTAGGCTAGTTGTCTTTAGTAGTTAGGGCGAGGATGAACCCTATGCGAATTTAAAGGATTTGTTTGGATTCTTTATTATTTATTATTTTCTTGATTGAATGAATTATCTTTGCTTAATGTTTTCTTTAAGATTGATCACCTTTTAGATTGTTCATAGGTTGATGTATGACAATAGAGATGTGGTGCATCTAACTAGAACCGTTAATTCATCATAGAGTTGCATGACCTAGACATAGGCTTATGAATTTATGCGATCTGATAATTTCGGTTTAAAAATATGATTTTTCCAAACAATACTAAGACATTAGGTTGTTTTCAAAGATAACGGACTAAGGTAGATCAAGACATTGGGACTTAGTCTAACTTTAGAGAATTGATCGTCAATCATGGAAATAATAATCAATTAGGAATTCAATTCAAATACTTGGAGAAACATAGGGGATTCTCACCAATTTTACCGCGCGTTTTTTAATTACTCATATTTTCTAAACATTTTCTTGAAATTCTTGATTCTTGATTCTTGTTCTTTATTCAAATCTTTAAATTCTTATACAAATCAAACTCACCTCATATTACTCAATTCATCCAACTAAAGCAAAAATAGTGAATTAGTGATTGGAGTACTATTCCTCGTGGGACGATCTTTTTCTCACTACTTTATTACTTGTAACAACCGGTGTACTTGCCGAAGTCGCTATCAGCAGGGAATCCTGATCCACAAATAATAGGGGTCTTTTCATATATTTTTTTAATACTTAATGTACTAAAAATTAATTAGCTTAAGAGACTAGGTGTTGAAAAAATATTTTAGATATTGGATGCTACTGGAAAAATATTTCAGGATGCTGGTGTTACAGGAAAAATATATCTGAATGCGAGATTAGAAATTAGTTATTTTGAGATACCAGGTGCCAAAAATATTTTAAGGTGTAGCACACAGTTTAATCCAAATGAATAAGAATTGCTCATAGATTCGATAAGTGATAAGTATATATATTATGATATAATTATTTGGATTTATTAATATTTTATACCTATTTAATTATCTCTCATATAAATATATAATGTTCTATCTTCAAGTAATTATAGGATAAAAGGATATTTTGATATACAATCTACTCACATCCTATTTTATTTTGTAGGAGATATTATGTGATCTAAAAAAAATATAAAAAAGGCCAGAAGCATGATTACCTGGGCAACAAATTAAATTGAAAAGGATATAATATAATATTTTATATTATTTGTTATAATATATTATATTATATTATATTAGAATTTTTTTTATATTAATATTATATTAGAATTGACCAAGACGTACCATGTGCAAAGAAAGGATATCAGCGGCCCAGCCCAAGCAATAATATATATTAGGGAGAGCTTACACCACGCAGAGGCGGACAGCACTGAGCAAGCCGGGAACAGCACGCACGGGAAGCAACGCGCACAGAGCAACGAGGACGAACCTAAGGAGAAGATTGGAGGACGCACAGAGGACAGCTCCACAGTAGTTGGAGTGTTGGACTATCTGTTCTTCCTCTTTCCTTCTCTTTGAATCTGAATTTTTTAATTTAATTTTGTTATGGATTTGGTTTTAGCCATGTGTACTTAATTTTTCTTTTCAACCGAGAGAACCTATGAACTTATTTGGGTTCTAGATATTATTTCCATGGATTAGTTTTGCTTAATTTTATTTCAGTTTATTTAATCTTGTCTTATTTGTTATTACTTATTAATTGGCACTATTAAGCATGTTTTAGGGATTTAGGATTGAATTTGGAAGAATGAATCTTGAATTGACTTTGGTATTAAATAATGTTGAATTAGGTTTTAATCTAATTTGCGTCTAGGATAGGCATATACCTAAAAGCTTCGAATAATCAAATTAGAGTGAGCCCGATTTAAAATGTATTTTATTTAGTTGTGTGAGGCATTACATAATTAATTAAGATAGATATATAAATGAACCGGAAGGCATTTATAGATATTAATACTCTAGATTAGCTGATTAAGTTAAGTCAAAATTAATTTAGTGGGGATAAAATTTAAGAAACAAACAAAAGATTAGTGACTCTAGGTTGCTCGTTCAATTATTGTGGTAGTTTTTTTACTTCAACTTTAGTTTTAATTTATTTTTTCTTAATTAAATTCAAATTGTTTTACCCAACTTAAATGAAAGTGTAAAATTAATGTGTAACTGAAATTTGTGATACTAAGTCCTCGTGGGAAAGATACTTTTCTTATCAATTTATTACTTGATACGACCCGTATACTTGCGAAGTTATATGCTATAAAATTTTGCCCTATCAATAAGCTGGGCACGCGGACCACCGTTAAGCTTGAAAATAATAATATGGGCCTTTTGGGACCGTCCCATTGATATAATGATACCCTCTCCAAATCCAACAATTGCTCCCACAAATTTGTCCCTCACAACTTTGTATGTGTTGGTTCAACTGGAAAGGATTATTTCCTCGTAACATGGCAAATTAAGGTTCAAAAACTCATTGGGAGAGGTATCAACATTTACTAGATAACAATACTCTTGGATTGTTTTCAATAGGATGAAACCTTATATTTGTTCCTAGAAAAAAGAACTTTTTTTGAATGAAAAGGAATGCGTTAACTAAATATTTACATAATTAAAAAACACGTCCATCTAGGCCTCTGAATTGAGAGAACTTAGCAAAGCATTGGCGCTAGTGGAATGATTGACCAGTGAACAAACAGAAATAATAATATTTTCTGGAGATACAGACACATTGATAGAAATGTTCTTGTTCCTGTTGTCCCAAATTTTCTAGATGAGAGTGCCAAAAAATAAGCGCTAGTGGATCCCCATATATCGTTAGCAAGGAGCTTGTTATTCACTGCCAGCCGAACGAAAACTCTTACCCTCTGAATTTCAGGACACTTCCAAACCCAACTCCAATGTCTACTATCTTCATATGTCTTCTTGTTTCGCTTGGTAGGCTGACGCTACTATAAATTCACTGTGAGGAGTGAGCGTCCATGAGGAGGAAGTCGGGCTATTTGCAGTAGAATGTTTTGAGGTAATAGGCGTTGGAAGGTTCATGGATTTCAGAATATGTAAGGAATTTGAGTGGACCCATGTCTCCAACCCACGCATCAAGCCAGAATCGAATGGTTACACCTTAACTATACTAGGCCAGATATGTGAGGCCGATTTGGTTTTGATATTGTACTTTGTGGTTGCAGACCCATTTTATTTGCCTCTCAGCTTCTTTACCCAAAGGCCGATTTGGTAATGACCTTGAGGGGGGGAAAACCTTTGCCTATGAGCTAATGATTTGTCTCTCACATGCATGTTGACTATTCTTTTTAATCAAAAGGGCCATCAACTACTAATCTATATATTGAGTGAGGATTTTGTCGCTCAATTGACACTGAGCAGTTCTCTTAAATATTTTTTTAGGTTAAGTTTGTGAGTTTGAACCCTAAGTGGAGGATATAATAAATACGTAAGTTATAGGAAAATGCTATTAACCTATTGACATATTAAATATGTTTAATATTATATTATATCAAATCAAATATTTTTCTTGTTTCTTATCACATCAACTAACACCAGATTTTCCAATAAGAAAGACATATATACACTAGGAACAAGTTCACTTTTATACTTTTAAAAGAAAGTGATTATAATAAATATTATTATGCTTTCTATTTTTCACTCTTAAAATATGACTATCTTTTTGTATCCATAAACAAGACCATCCTTGAAAAAGGGAATTAATTAGGAAAAATTAAATGACTTTTTTGATGATTTCTTCTCAAACCGAACGAAATACTAATCATTTATCAATGTTGGATCATTAGTTAATGTAATTTCGTTCCTTGTTGAATCATGAGCAGAAATGATTGAAGCTCCCAATTAAAGCACCATCATCATTCATCCCCCTCCATTCTTGAATATATATGTAAAGGGGAAAGTAATTGTGACTATAATTTTATAATTTTATTTTACTCTTTTTTAATTTTTTATAATTTCCTCAATTATAAGCATTGATCCATATGATAATTTGTTAATTTATAAAAGAAATTACGTTAATATAGTTGATAACGTGGCTTTCACTTAAATATACCTAGCCTGTAATTACATATTTTGTGGTATCTTACAGTCTGTTTAATCAACATTCAAATCAACCCTAATGAACAAGCTATGAGCATAAGACATAATGCTTGTAATTGAGAAAACTATAAAGACAAAGTAATAAAATAAAATACAGAAACCAAATTAGAAATTAAGCACTGAAATTAATTTCCGTTCTTTAATATAAAACAAATTTATTTAATTTACATAAATTAATAAAGTTAAATAAATTATTTCATTATAACATATGTGAGTCTATGACATGATTTGTCTAAAATATTATGTATAACATTATATTATATATAAGTATATAAATTATACAAATTAATTTGAAAATAATGACAAATGTGAGAGACAAAATTTAAAAATATTTTACATTTAGGATCAAAATCCACTATCAAACTATATCATAAATTTAGGATTGAAAGAATATTTTTTTTCCAAATAAAATCCTTGAAAGCTACACAAAGCAATCACACATCTTTCCCTCTCTTTTTTATTTGAGGCATGTGGCTTCTGGTCCACTGCTATCATTATCCGTCAATTTATTCATCCTTACCCTAATTAATTTATCATCATTATTAATTAATAATCTCTCGCCTACGCAAGCTTAATTGGTCAATCACTTACATTTATATGCTTCTTCAGTTTGATCGCCTGGCCTATAATCATTGCCTAGCTTTATTTGATCACTAATTAAGCCCACCAAACAGATAAAACTAAGACATGCATGTTTGAGTTTTTCTCCCTCCAACTAGCCATAATTCTGATGCCTAACTTTTTTGTTTTTTAGGGCAAAAAAGAAAAATTAAAGACAAATATATGAAAAAAAATTAAAAGTTTACTATAAAAAATTTATATATATATTTTTTAACAATAATGATAATGATTGGTAAATAATATAATTTGTAAAATACGTAGACAGATAGTTTTCTTATTATTAATTAATTCATTATTTTACTATTTTAAGGTTTTCTATTCTCTCTCCCCCCCCCCCAAAAAAAAAAAAAAAAAAAAATCTGACAGGTAACAAGTGCCTCCGAGTTACAGATAAGTTTTAAATTGGAAAAATGAAGGTAACACCTTTTGATATTAATATAGTCATGGCCAAACAATAGCATTATAACTTCAAAACTTTGAGATGCATCTGATTGATATTAATATAGTCATGGCCAAACAATAGCATTATAACTTCAAAACTTTGAGATGCATCTGACTTGTATCTTAGGATGTAAGAATTCTCATGAGATATTTAATTATGGAATCAAGCAATGCATAGCTTGGTATGAAAACAATATGTTTTTTTTAAAAAAAAATATAACAAAGAAAGAAGGCGTTTTTCCACATGAAAAAAGAAATAAAAGGTTGTTTTTCACTTTATTCCTCCCTTCTTCTTGACAAGAACCTAAAGTGCCTTAATTTGGCCCTAATCTAACCCCATATGCTGTCCTATTGAAGTTGAAGGCAGGCACATATTTTAATGCACGTAGTAGAGATGGCTTTGTTTTTGTCAAAGGAAAAAATTATCATGGTAGAAATAACTAAAAAGAAAAAAAACCCTAACGTTGAAAATACCACTTAACAACTTTTAAAATTCAAGGGCAACATTGTTACGCCAAAAACTTCGGGGACAACAACAAAATAATAAGATTAATAAAAAAATATCTATAAAACAATTGACAACTAACTTTTGTGATTAATAAGAATAGGAATAACCTATTTGGGATTTTGAAATTCAATGGTTTATTTTTTTTTAAAAGGATTTTCCCTATAAATAATTGTTAAAATACAAGGCATCATATTTAAATTTGTGAGAATATAAAAAAATGTCTGTCACTCTATGAAAAAGGAGAAAAAGAAAATGTCTTTGGCAAAACTATTTCTATCTAAGGCTTGACATGGATTGAGTGTCTATTTGTTTTAGCTTTTAAGAAATGTTTTTACCGTGTGTGAAGCAAGTATTTGATGATATTTAACAGCCTTGGTGAATCTATATCATTTTAAATTATTTATTAGTATATTTTCTCATTCCAAAACTTATTTATTCCGATGCTTCTTGGAAAAAACTTTAATTTGTTGGTAAAATTGCACCTTAACCCTAAATTTAAATAAATTTTAAAACAACTTTTTTAATTTTATAGGATATTTGTATATCTTTTGAAAATACAAAAAGAATCACACAATTTCAATTAGATTCTACAAAAGTTGGAATATTATACTTTAGAAAAAGTAAATATCTTTTTGTTTAAATAGGGTAGAGGCAAAGTTTGGCATAGGATTAAGAAGGATTATGGTTCTTTTAGGAAAGAGTTAGGTGTTGGCTTTTTGGTTAGCAAAATTGGATTATAACTTACTTTGCAATATGTGACAAAATCACAGAATTTGAGGCCTTATGGTGCAACTCAGATCCAGAGTACAGAACTTTTCAGCTTTTTGGCCTTCTCTTCATCTTGATCATTAAATCAATTAAGATCATTGTTAAAAAAATTTAAGAAGAAAGATTAACTCCTAAGTAATCACTACTTTCGGTTAGTGAGTGTACATGAATGCACAACAAAACATGCCAATCTAATTACGTTTAAGCTTTAATTGGTACATGAATGTCTCCAACCTTTTTCTAATTATTGCAATTATTTAGTATGATCAAGAAATGATATTTGTTGATAGTTCTCAAAATATTGAGGTCCCTTATAATCTTACTTCAAATAAAAATAGTGAGAATATTATACTTTAACTACTTATTTAAAAGATGAAAGCCCCTATCTTTTTTACCTTTACTTTAGTTTATTTAATAATTTTTTATTCTCTATAAATATTTAATTTTTCACAATTTCACGCTTTGAATTTGAACACTTTTTTTCTTTTCTTTTTCTTTTTCCCCCTAGTGATGCACATGAGAGGAACAGGAGGCCTCCCCAAAAAGCAAAGGTATAACTGAGAATATAAATTCATTAAATTTCAGCTACTCTTAATCTTTGGATATCAAAGGATATCCTTTTAAAAAGATGTCTCCAGAACAATTTTTTTAAACACTTCAATTGAAACTCTTTAATTTTTGTAAAGAAAAACTCCTTTATTCAACTTTTGCTTTGAATCGTTTGTAATACATATCATTAAGTCATTTTACAAAGTTCACTTCTCTTGTTTCTTAATACATTATTAGAAGATTTAATTAACTGTTGTTTTTTACTCACACACTTCGTAATTTATAAAGTTGAGCTAGCTCTAAGTGCATTAATTTATACAACATTTTGACTTGGTAATTAGATTTTTAGAATATTTTTAGATTTTTAATCACATAGTAATTAGAATAATTTAGATTGAGAAATTTGATGAAATTCATGAGGGACCTTTTCCCCATCAATGTTATCAATTCTCACCTGCTCTTTTATCTTTATCTTTTCTACTTCCATCAATCTTCTTTACCTTTTGTATAAATAAAAAAATCAATCTTCTTTATCTTTTGGGAAAATTGCTTATAAAATCCCATTAGAAAGTTCATTAGGAAGTTTATAACTCTACCCTAAATTCAATTTAAGGAATTATGTTAAGTTAAAGTCAAACCTTTCAAATTTCGAGCGTTCAAGCATAAAAAAATATGGATTCGTATTATATATGAAACCTAAATTGTGTTAATAAAAATATAGTTGACGTACGTTGAGGTAGAAATACTACTAAGGAGGAAGAGGTATAAGGAGATTGAAGGGGATGAATGATACTCTAATAGAAAAAATTGTGTGGAATCTATTAGCCAAACCGAAAGGATTGTGTTCTAAAATCTTGAAAGCTAAATATGGAAGGGGTGCTAATTGGCTTGTTGAGTGCACTGTGAAGCAATATGATTCATCCTTATGGAAAAATGTTGCTAAATAATGGCCTAAAGTTACTAAGGGTATTGGATGGAAGTGAGGGATGGTATAGTAGTGTGAAATTTTGGGAGGATAAATGGTTGAATGGGGTGGATAAATTGGGGAACTATTATGTGGGGGAGTTGGGAATGTTGGATCCAACCCTAACTCTGAGTCAAACCTTAAGCAAAGATGGGAATTGGAACTGGGCATGGCTTGAGGGGGTTCTACAGGATGAGGTTCTTCAATTATTAAAAGCCATCCCCCACTGTGTCCTGAGGATGGGGACGACATAGTTGTGTGGCGAGGGGGACATGGAGACAAGTTTTTGGTATCTTAAATGTAATAGCAATTGAGAAGAGATGTGACTTGGAGCTGAGGGGCATTTGGAAGGTGAAAACCACAAGAAGGATTCAAGTATTTTTATGGTTGGTAGTACATGATCGACTGCTCACAGCAGCTAGAAGAGCACGTATTCTAGGAGGTGCGCCTACTTGTAGCAGGTGTACGTGGTGAAGGAGTTGAGGACCTTGACCATGTATTGCGAAATTGTCCTGAATCTCATCGGATATGGCTGGCCCTAAAGGTGTTAACGACACATCCACAATTTTTTACAGAACACATGAATTGTTGGTTCTTAAATAATTTGCAAATTGGGGAAGAATGGGGGATTATATTTTCGGTGTATAGCTGGATGATTTGGGGATGGAGGAACAAATTATTATTTGAAGAAGGATTTAATATGCCTAAACGTCCTAAACTTGTGATCCAAAATTATGTTAGAGATTATGTTACCTCGTCAAAAAGATTTGATGAGTTTGGGTTATTAAAGAAAGTAAGGGAAATTAAATGGAATTTCCCGGAAGAAGGGTGGGTGAAACTAAATTTTGACGGTGCAGCTAGAAGATGTCCAAGCTTGGCAAGTTGAGGAGAAGTGATGGTAGCTGGATTCATGGTTTTTGTAGGAAGTTAGGCCGTTGTAAGGCTTTGGTTGCAGAGATCTGGGGGTTTGTACAAGGCCTTAAAATGACACAAGGTTTGAGCTTCAACAAGATTATTGCGGAAAGAGACTCAACTATGGCTTTATACATGATTCAAGATGCTTGGATCCAAGGAAGGGCTAGAGACCAAATGTTGAATGCATGGCTACGAGACAGGAATGATGAGCTTCAAATTTGTTTTTCCCATATTTTGCGTGAAGGCAATATTGTGGCTGATTGGCTAGCCAAGTATAGTTTTATTTATAATGAGATTTTACTGTTTTTTATTCTCCACCAGTAGGGATGGTAGATTATCTGTACAGGGATATTGTGGGAGTTGTTTACTCACGGCTAGATCCTGGTTAATTTTAATGAAGCAAAGGGCAAATGAGCCCCAATTTTTAACCCCAAAAAAAAAAAAAATAGTTATCGGTTGTATATAAAATTTTGTAAACAGTAAGAAATTACACATTAAAAAATACTTCACATATGTAGCTTCAATTAAAAGTTACCAGTATTGCATAGTCCGCGATGCTCTCAGAATATTCAAAATATAGATATTATTCCATGTTTTACATCGTACATCCAAAATATTTTGAATGTGGATTTAATATTTTAAAATAGCATTGCATTTAGTATTGATTAATTTTAAAATAAAATCTGAGATACTAAAATAGTTCCAATCGTGTATAATTTAGTATTTTGGTCAAATGTCATCTTGTCTTGTCTACAGACATTTCGCCTGGAAAAGTTTTCTAAATATTTCTTCATACGTTCAATTTTTTTTAATACAATTTAAATGAACCAAAATATCATTTTATAGGAGATTGATTAGTTTTAATATAAAACGAATATACTATACGACAACTTGCATTTATAAGATCCCAACAATTGGGTTATTATTATAACCAAACTATGGCGTTATAATAATAGGCACTTGGCTTATTATATGATCACGTCAGTGTTTACTAGTAATTTACACAGGATTAAAACTAGTGATTATGGAGATTCGAAAGATCTCGATATTAATCAATGAAATCAGACAAATATAACTGTTTTTTACCTTTTCAAATACTGTAATATATTTTAAACAATAAAGCACAATGTTCGCCATAATTTTCTCTATTCTCCTATGTCTTCTGTATTGATATTTCTCTCATAAAAATAACCAAAAAAAAAATAAAAATAAATAAAAAATAGATGGACGTTAATCAATAAAAAGATAATAACATGAATATCGTTATTAGTCTTTATAATTTAACCGAATTTTAGTTTTGATCATTATATTTTTAAATTGTTGATTTTGATCTGAGTTTAACAACTAGTCTCTATACTTTTAACGAGTTCTAGTTTTGATCAATGTATGTTTAAATTCAAACAAAATCCTTATAAAACTATATAGACTAAAACCAACAACTTGAAATTTTAAGAAGTAAAATCAAAATTAGATCAAATTATAAGAACAAGCAATGAACCTTTGACCCTAAAAACAAGACCTAGTTTGTGGTACAAATTGCATGCACTACAAACTAGGTTTTATATTTAGGATTGAGGTTAATCGATATCTCTTTATTTGCAATATGAAAATTGAATTCAATATTTTTTTAAAAATGTTAAGAAGAATTTAATTTAAATTAAGTGAAAAATAAATGTAAAGAAAAAGAAGGAGCATGGGGGCAAATAAATGGGTTGGTGAGTACCTAATTGTACGTACCAGAAATAATTGAAAGTTATAGATACTGTGTGACATGAAAAGGATCTGAAGCTACAACAAGAAGACGCACATCATACAGTCAACATGTGCTTTGGGTTTAGCTCAATTGAAAATAAATAGAAACAATTTGTTTTGGTTCCACACGTGACCGACACACTCTCCCTTTCTTCTGTTCTTATTTTAACGGCTACTTATTTAGTACCTAATGTTTGTCCAAAAAATGATAATAATAAAGGGGAATTACAATAAAACCCCAAGAGGTGAACTTAATTAATCAAAAAGTTCTAAAGACAATTAAGATATTAGTATTTCTTATATTTAAACTTGTCATTACATGCTTCTTATTAATTATTATTCAAACTTTTTAGTAATTAGGTAGGTCTCTTCCTTTGGGCCTTGTAATACCCCAAAAAACAATTAGTATCACATGTAATATCTCATTTCCAATTCTGACAATAAATATAGGAGCTAATGCAGATATTAGTTATTGTTATAAATATAAAATTTTAATCCACTTTACTTATATTAATAATATTTTTCTAAATCATCCTCATTGAATTCACATTTTAAAAGAAAGTTTTTATTTTTATTTTTATGATAGGTGTAGTTTTCAATACAAATAATTAAAAGTGATAGTGAAGGAAAATCAATAAATATGTTTTACAAATAATTAATTTAACTAATTTATTAAATCTCTATAAATTACTGGTTATCTAACTCCTAGATGAAATAGTAACAACTATAAAAAAACTTTATTCTAGAAAAGTGAATAATTGTGATACCAATTCAAAAATATCAAGTATTGAGTGTTTTAATTAGTTTGAAATTAAATTAACTAGCATTACAACAACAAAAACAAAAGAAAAATTTGTTGCAAATAAAATTCATAGTGTATTTTACAATTTCATAAATTTTTTGCCAAGAATTTGTAAGGTTTTTGTGTCAGAATCCATCATAGAAAAAATTATTTTGTTTTGTGATAAAATATTGTTCCTATCACAAATTTCGAACTATTTTCAGTTTTCACTGTAAAATTTATATCTTAATCTAAAATGTTAAGTATCAAACCGTGAAATTCAAGACCAATCCATATTTTTCCTTTTTATGTTTTTACAATATCTAGTATTATTGTGATAAACTTAATTAAAAATATCAAGTTCATTGAAGAGTAGCTCTCTCACAGCTGCAATATTTTGATCCTCATTCTTTTTTTTGACTCTTCTAAGATTGTCGCTGCAATAGGTTACCAAATTGGCTCTACATTTTCTATCCTTAAACCCCATCAACATTATTACATGGAAGAAAATCTTTCTCAATGATCTCTTCATCCACTCAAATTTTAGTGGCACATTGGAAAAAATTGCCCGTTCCCTGATCAAATCTTTTTTCGGGTCACTACATGGATAAAATTGACAATCATTTTCCCACTCCCTATACTACATGACATCAACTTTAGCTGTATGATTTTTTTTTTATTCTAATAGTATAATTGATCTTCTTCTAAAAAAATACAGGGTGAGAGTAGCTCCCTCACATAATTCTTTTTTTCCCCCCCTCTAATCAAGAAGTTCGAAATATCGATCCTATTCAAGAAAAAAGTGATTCATTTTCAAATTCATCCAATAACGCTAGCATGTCCATTCCTTACTTATAATTATAAACAATCAAAGTCAACAAATTCCTTGATTTGTTCGTAATTGTTTAGGTGTCTGCATGTTTTAGACACACAAACTCACGATTAACAAGTGGAAAAAGTAATTTCAGTGTGTACATATGTTGTTATAGTTACTACAAATAAAATATATGCTTGGAGTCGCGTCTAAAAATAATGCCCTCAAGGCATCCGTCGAGCATAAATTTAAAACCATTAAATCTAATTACAAACATTGAGTGCGATAAGGTCCTTCCATTTTAAATGGATCACTTCATAAGGGGGAATTCGCCGAATTTCTAATGTGATTGCCTCCTGGTGACTTGTCGTTGGGTGCATGAGCCCACTTTTCCTCTTGACTCATTTATTAACCCAAATTCACAAGGTATAATATATACATTTATATTCTTTTACTCTCAAATAACATGAGACTTTGTTCTTCGTGACACACTCACATGCAATGCTATAACTCCAACAACCTACTCTCACCATTAGTAATCAAGGGAGAGAAAAAAGGTTATAGAGAGAGAGGCGGGAGAGAGATTAAAAAAAAGTGAGAAAATTTTAGGAAACTGTGTGCTGATATAGATAAGGGAAGAGAGAGAGAGGTCAGAGGGGGAGAGAGAGAGAGAGAGAGGAAAAATACAAAAAGATTAAAGACAGGAAGGTACTATACAAGTGAAGAAAAAGGAAGGAACACACGCTTGAGCAAAGAAAGTGAAGTGAAGGAATAGATTGGAAGTAGCTAGGAAAGCGAAAAAGCAAGTGAGAGTCTTTAAATTCTGTTGTCATGTGAATGCCTTCTGCCTCACTCTTTGTGGAGAGTGGCCGTGGGTGAGTAGTGTAGCCCTTTCATAGGGTGGCGCTGGTGGCTCTCACAGGCAGCCACCTCCTTTACGGCCTTACCCCTTTTCTCTCTCTCCTATGCCAGTCATTCATCATGCTCCCTCTATTCTGATGATATTTGAGTATATACGTATGTGAAATGAATTTTATCTTAATTTATGAAAAATTATTTCTTAGACCATGGTTTGACACTTTACAAGAACTAATTAATTTGAGTAAATGTAATATGGTATCCCTAAATAACTTAATATTATATATCAATTTAATTATAAGTTAGGTAAATTAGTTTAAGAAAATTGATGTGTGTGTGTGTGTGATTCAAATAATTTCACATTCAGGTGCTTCAATTGCAGATAAAGTATTCAAGTTTCAAATGGAACTCTCAATTTGCAACTGAGATTCCTACTTATAACTATTTGGATAAATATTTGTAATTTGTTGTTTTATTTTTTAAAAGCATCCCAATCATCACTTTGAATTTAAAACTAATCCCTTGTAAGGCTCGCAAAAGTTTTCTACTCTTGCAACAATTCACTCTACAATGAATAAAGGAAGATTACTTCTACTGTATATTCAAAGAGTAATAAAAGAGTTGGGAAAAAAAAAGTGGTAAAAATGGGGTGGGGGTATGAATAGATGTCAAGAGTTCAAACTTTTGTAATGTATTACAAAGAGAGAGTAAAAAAACAAAAAAGACAACAAGGATGGAAGTAGGATAATAGACTTGACTAGGTGGGATCTATGTGTCATATAAAAGTTGATAAATAAATCATTTTAATGAATGTCATATTTTATGTTGATATTGATATTATTTTCTCTTATTTGACCAAAAAAAAAACATTATTTTCTCTTATGAAGTGCATGAACATAAAAAACAATTTAATTTTCAAACCATGCCCATGATATTTTACACGGCCAAAGAAAAACCGTAAAAATTGAGAAAAGAGAAAGTGGTCCTACATAAATGAATTCAGATTCTTTACAACCATCTCAAGACCTATTTGAAGAGTAATATGAAAAGAATAACTCAGAAAGTGATAGAAAAAACAGAAATAATGAGCATTAAAAAAGGATGTGGGCCTATTAATGAAGGTATTTGCATATCGAGTACGAAGACAGAGCTACATTATCTGTAAATAATGTAATTCTCTATAAATTTTGTTATTGGCATTAACAAGTGAGGTCAGAGTGAACCAGTACCATCAAATCAGAACAAACAAACAAGGCTACGCTTATTTACTCGACCAATTCAAACATTTTTTTCAAAAAAAAAAAAAAAAGTTATTATAAAGTATTTTTTTAGGGGTGTCTATCATCTAAAAATATTTTTTTATACAATTTTACACTTAACAATTTAAATAATTTAGAATATTGGATACACTTAAAAAAATACTTTAGATTATTGGATATAAAAATAATAATTTATAGTATTAGACACACTTAAAAAAATACTTCAAGACGCTTGGTGCACTAGAAAAATACTTCAGGTCCTGGGTGTACCATAAAATACTTTAAAACATTTGGAAAAATACTTGAGGGTGCCTTAATCATAGTTGTTAATACAAAATAGCATCATTGTATATAAGATGGTTTTTTCTTAAAATATTATAATAATATATAACATTTTTGTTAATGTATTTTAATTTTAATTATTATATTTAAACTTGCATGCTATAGGAGTGATAACTCTATCTAATGATGAAAACACAACAATTTATTTCATTTTAATCCTAGTGAGATGATGTTTCATATAAAAAATTAAAAATTTATTTTTGCTTTTATGAAAAATATTGGTGGATAACTATTTTCTTAATCTCTCTAAATTTACTATCTGTGTTCTAGATAGGAGAGGTGTTAATTTTTTTCAGGTTTCAATTAAATACATGCATGAACTTGGTTGATTCAATACCTAAACCATTCAATTGATATGAATCTTTTTTAATGAGAAAACCAGTAATTAAATACAAAACCTGATCCTATATTGATGGATTTGGATTCTGTGCGGACCAGTGCATGACCTATAAAAACATAAAGATGAATCAGCCAAGGGAATACATCAGAAACAGGACCTCACTCACAACTTATCTTTTTCTTTTCTTTTCTTTTCTTTTTTCTTTTTCATTTAACAAGTCCATGACGTAATCAAATTTAGCACAGTAGCTGCATTCTTTTTGAAGTGTCATGCTTCTATGCCAACATCCCAGCCAGCCTGCACACTATAAATGGACCTCACTAGGCTGGAAATGGTAGAGAAGGCAAAATCTCTCAATAGGGCTTATTAGCCATTTGAGAATTGAGAGGAGTGAAAAGAGAGAGACTTCAAAACTGCCCCAGCTAAAAGAAAGAGAAAAAAATTGTTTTTTTTTTTTTTTTTTTTTACGGCGTCTCGATCTGAAATCCCTCACAAATCTCGCCTTGAAACTTTCTACTACATCTTTTATTCCCCAAGTCTTAACGTTCATCTTCCGTCCCTCCCTTTGTTCCTCTCTCCCTCTCTGCTCCGTTAAAAAAGTTTTGACATTGCTGCTTTATGCTTCAGTTTCTATAACTCCTTTCATTATATTAGTCTTTCTCTGCTTCTCTCTTTGTTTTGCTGGATTCAACTTCAATGGCATAGTGCTTTGTTTCAGAGCAGTAATGGAGCTTTCTCGATTCGATCAAGCTGACCCAGATCTTCAATTTGTTTGATTCTGCTCAAGTGTTTACCTTTTTGGATTAAGAGCTTCGGTTCGTGTTAACCCAGTAATCATCATTTTAGTATATCTGAAGGGTGGCTTCAAGAAAGGAGATCAGAAATGTTGACCTGCATTGCGTGTTCCAAGCCGCTTAATGACAAGAGATCTCTTCCCCAACAAGATGAGCAAGAAGAAGCTATTGATACACCCAGTACCAAACAGGCCATTAAGGCCCTCACCGCACAGGTAAAAATTCTCTAAATCCTCCAAAAATTTCAACTCTGGAATCATGTAATTCTTGAAACACTATAAATACCTGATTCAGAGCTGTTGTTTTCTGTTCCATTCTCTAGTTCTTGAAAATTTCAATTTAGTGCTGAACTGAACCCAATTTATTTATTTATTTGTTGATTTTTATGCAAATTTGATATTTAGATCAAGGACATGGCAGTGAAGGCTTCTGGGGCATACAAAAATTGCAAGCCGTGTTCAGGATCTTCAAATGGTAACAGGAACCAGAACTATGCTGATTCTGATATGGCTTCAGAATCAGCTAGATTTCACTGGGCATACAAGAGGACTGGGAGCTCCAACTCAACCCCAAGGCTTTGGGGAAAAGAGATGGAGGCAAGACTGAAAGGGCTCTCTAGTGGTGAAGGAACTCCGGCGTCGGTGAGTGGCCGGACTGAATCGGTGGTGTTCATGGAGGAGGATGAGCCCAAGGAATGGGTTGCTCAAGTAGAGCCTGGTGTGCTCATCACTTTTGTTTCATTGCCTCAAGGTGGCAATGATCTGAAACGAATTCGGTTCAGGTACTTTCTCTTGTTTGTTGTTGCCGTATACTTCAAATTACACTTTATACCACGAACAATCTATCCATATCAGTTCCTAATTGTTATTAACTTGTCCTGATGATTTAGGAATCATATTTAAAAAAAAAAAAAAAAAAAAGGATCTTGATGTCTGCCCTGATAGCAAAATTTTACTAGAATTGATAGAATGATTCAATACTTCAACCTATTGGGAAATTTAGGGCTGGCTTGGCAAGTTTTCACCCGGAAAGAAAGAAGACCAGTTTGTTTATTAGCATCAAAAGTTTACCATTTCAAAGCAGAGCTTATTAGGAGCAGACTTGAAACTATAACAGATTACCAAAGTCAGTCATTGATATTCCATTTGAGGAGATGTTGGGTTAAAATATTGACTAATATGTTGGCAATTAATTTTAAATACTAAATTTATGGTAGTGACTAGTGATACTTTTTGAGGGACCGATATTTACTCAACATTTATATTTGCTCATGTTTTGATGTTCTGCATGTCCAGTATTTTTTTGATAACCCTTTAGGTGTTCAGTGCTTTTTCTGGATCCTATTAACATATATCCATACAATTGACTAATCCGAATCGAGGCCTCTGCATGTCCAATATCTTTGTCTGTATTGTTTTTATTGGCTGATCACATGCCTTGTGATGCCTTAGAGGCGAACTAACTTTTAATAAGTAGTGAAACTTTGTCTTTTGTGGGTACTTTAAACTTTCTTTCTCTTGTTGATCTTGCGATTGAGGACAAGTTTGTTTGAGAGTGATGATCACATGCTTTTAAAGGCTGTTCAGATTCTGCACTAGCAGAAGCTTGTCTTGTTTGCATAGTAACTTCTTTGGTGTGCTTTAGAGCTTTGTTCAAGTATCAGTAAGTCATTCTAGAATTATTGAAGTAGAAATGGGAAAAAGCAAAAAGCTTTGTTATCTTCTAGCCTCCGCAGGGATTTAACCTGACTCTTTTTCTGCCCACGAAAAGAAAAAGTAAAAAAAGAAAAGAAAAGAAAGAGTGACAAGAAAAAAGTAAAGGAAGCTATGCAAAAGGAAAAAAAAGAGATAGGCCTGCTTGGTTTTGTACCACAATTGCACTCATTGCATGAAATAATTGAAAGAGGTGATAACTTAATGCAAGAACTGTTTAATGACATAATGATATTTAACTAACATCTTTAATCTACTTAAATTAGTTAATTATGTCTTACATTAATGATCAGAGGAGTAACTTTTATTGAGTATTGTTCAGCTATTGACCTGTGGCAGTTGGTCTTCGAGATGATTAATGAGGCTTGAAAGTTTTATACAAAGGAATTCCTAATCTCAGTTGATTTTCCGTTTTTTATTTTTGGCTTGTCAGTGATGGTTGTACTAATTTTCATTTTATAAATTTAACCGATCAGCCGGGAAATGTTTAATAAATGGCAAGCTCAAAGGTGGTGGGCTGAGAATTATGAAAAGGTCATGGAGTTGTACAATGTTCAGAGATTCAATGAACAAGTAGGTCCCCTGCCAACCCCGCCGAGATCCGAAGATGAGGTGAGCACTCACAATTCTGTATTTTGATGAATGAGTAAACAAAGACCTTGCGGCATTTAGTTTCATGCAAAGCTTGAAGCCATTTCTAATGTCCTAGAATTGGCTACAATGATAATGTATACATTTTAATTAAAGAACCTCCATTTGTTTTTTTCAGAGCTCGAAGATTGAATCTGTTAGGGACAGCCCTGTCACGCCTCCTCTGAACAAAGAGCGTCCACTGCATCATCTTCTTCACCGTCAAATGGGAATGGGATACTCCTCATCAGATTCACTGGATCATCTTCACCACACGATGCAACAACGCCCGTGCTATGAGACGAGTGGCTTAGCTTCGACGCCTAAACTTTCTGGCATCAGTGGGGTAAAGACTGAAACATCATCCTTAGATGGTTCTGTGAGGACTAGTTCATCAAGAGAGGGAGATCAGTCGGGCGAGCTTTCACTCAGCAATGCCAGTGATATGGAGACTGAATGGGTTGAACAGGATGAACCAGGAGTATACATCACCATCAGAGCCCTACCAGGAGGAGCCAGAGAACTCAGGCGTGTCCGGTTCAGGTATGCAAATCCATTACCTGGTCGGTTAAACATTTTTCACCATTCTCATTGTTCTTTCCACGGCATGTAACTTAGGAAGCATTTGATACAAGTAATCTGACAATTACTTTGTAATGATCATAAGTTCAAAAGGAGAGCTCGTCCCAAAAGATTAGCCCCTTGACTTATAAACCACTTCACACTTGTGAGACTTGTAAAATACTCATGTTTGGTAGAACAACTGAGAATCATCATAGCAATGATCACAGCAATATTCTAAAAAGTAATCAGCATCAAGCATAATCATGATAATCAAAATATAATATAGCTTTCGACGTTATTTTGATGCAGCCGAGAAAAGTTCGGGGAAACGCACGCGAGGTTGTGGTGGGAGGAGAACCGGGCGAGGATACAGGAGCAATATTTGTGATCATACAAAGAGTTTCAGCTGAGGCTAGCTAACCGGATGAGGAAGTACAGCAAGAAAGCAGAATATATATATATAGATGTTGGGGAATGGATAGAGGCGTTTTGTGTATTCTTAGGTCCTATTACTTTTCTTCTTCTTTATTCTTCAGTTGATAAAAACATGAGCAAGTGACTTAGTCTGTAACTCTGGAATCTGTGTCTTTCACTGTGACTGTGACAAGATGATGGTGATAGTAGAGAAAAATAACTTGCAGCACAGTGAAATTTAGTCAAATAGTGGAACTTGGGTGGGCATGGTTAAATGAAATGCTTTTCTTCATCGTTTATCAACTTTAATCTTTGTTTATCATAGTATTATTGGACCCCATAACATGATGTTTTGAGAAGGATTTGACTCAAAAAGTCATTCATTTATAAGTGTGTTTATATTATACTACGAGTCTATTTGAGTTGGTGTTGAAAAAGTACGTTTACGTAATTTCAGACAAAACTCCTTTCATAAACTTACGTGTAAATCACGTTGGAAAAACAGTTTTTACTGCTAATTTAAACTGGCACGAGTAGTTAAGAAAATGCAAATATGTGATTTCTCCAACTCATCTAGAGAAAAGCTTCAAAAACCATACAAACGTAAAAACAAACGTACTACCATGAAGCACTCCAACTCAGCTTATCGTAATCCAATCCTTTTCCAATCTTAAAATCAAACTCACGAGATACATTTTTGTTTATTGATTGAAGGGATTAGGATTGCTTTGTTCTCTGTATTATTTTTCCTTTTAAAAATACAAATTTTATTAGCATTTATATAATTGCATAATTATAAAGGATTAAATTAAACATTTTAAAAACTAATATTGTACACAATTAAGGGTTTAGCTCACTGGTAAGATGTTGTATTTTACATCCTCATGATAAATCAAGCCCAAATGTGGGTTTTTATACATTTTCAAGACTTTTGAGAACAATTTCACTATTTTGATAATAAAATATTTCAAGTTGTTGTTTGGGGCTGAAAGCCTAAACAGAAGAATTTTACAAATAATTAATAATCTCGAGTATATACATTGGGCCTGTTTGAGTTGGTGGTAGGAATTGTGGCTTAAAAGCTACCTGACTTTTGTAAATGCTCGGTAGAAAAAAAGTCAAGTTATAAATATGATTTGTGTTTGGATTGCCCAGTTGGCTTTTTGCAGAAGTGGTTTTTTTCTAAACTGATGAGTGTTTGGATTATTATTTGAAAAGTCAGTTGAGATAGAAAATGACTAAAAAGGGCATAAATCATATTGAATACTACATATACATATTAGTTGTATATATATTAAGATAATTGAAAATAAAATTTTTAATTTTAATTTGAAAAAGGTTAAATTATTTTTAAAAAAATTAATAAACAATAAAATCCTTCATTAAATATATTTAATTGGATTACCTATCCTTAACAAGTTGGTCTTTGATTCAATTACCAATATAATATAAAAGACCTTATATATTTTTACAACAAAAAATATCAATATATTGGGAAAGAGTTCTCTCCTTTTTTTGACCAAAAATAAAAAAATCTCTCCTTCACTCGTTGGAATCAAAGAAAGGAATCCATGATAAGCAGTCTCGAACTCGGAACCCCCAAAACATCCAAAGATGATGATCCAGAAAGCTCCGAGGAAGACTGGTAATTCTCTCCTTCACTGGTTCTGAAGAAAGTGAGATGGAGACCATTGATGAATAGTGCCACCGACCCAAAAGTTCTCGAATCCTTTTTTGACCAAAAATAAATGATGGAGATCATTGATGAAGCACACTCTAAACAGTCTCAAGTCGCTGATTCTTGGAAGAGGACGATGAACAATAGCTTCCCTCTCCTCCTATCCGACTTTTCTCTCTCCGCCGTGAACATGGTCTCTTAACGCCGCCGAGCTATTCTTCCAACTCTTCAAATCCTAGCTTCGCGTTACCGAGCGTTTTTGGGAAAAGTCCACCATCCAAATGCCGATCCAAACGGTACCAATCCGCTTTTTTCCTAATGATGAAGCCACCGCTCCTCAACGCTACTAACGCTATGTTATCGGCGATTCCAAACACGCACATTAGTTTCGAGTCCAATGATGTCAAACTCCTCTCGTAACTCAAATCTTTCGTAAGCGTAAAGTTGTAAGCTGGAATCTTTTTTATAGGGTATAATGAGTGTGAGTTACGACGAAAAAAAGTATATTTTTGATATAATACTATTTTAAGAAGAATACCATTTTAAATTTTTTATTAATACTCATACCAGAAAAAATTAATGACATAATAATTACAATTAAATGAGCTTAATTATCAAATTTATAAATGCTAAGTATTTCAGTACTTTATTCACATAGAACGGAAAAATAATATATTGATATATATGCCAATAAAATCCAATGGTTTTTGACCAAATAAAAAGCAAATAAAAAGAAAATACGATGGTCTTTTATTTATTTATGGGTTGAGATGCAAAAATATAAATATGATTTTTTTAAAAGTGTGTCTAACATTAAGTATTTTTTAGGTGTAAAAATGACAATGTGGTTATAAAATGAAACAAAAGTCATATATTCTATTACTTTATGTTGGTGGAACCCACAAATCATTTTAACGGAACTTTTATTCTATTTTTGTAACTATATAATCACTTTTACATCAAAAAAATATACTTAGTATGGGACCCACTTAAAAAAAAATCATTCCTGTATTTTTATACCTTAATCTTTATTTATTTATCAGGAATACGATGGTTTTAAGGCCATCGTATGCCAAAAATTTCAAATTTGCCGGGAAAGATTCACATGTACTTTTTTTTTTTTTTTTTTTTTTTTTTTTTTTTTTTCTCTCCATATTTTGCGTTATTCTTAGCAAATCATTCACTTTTGTTAGTTATTCAATTGAAGATTGGAAAGGTAATGGCATTTTCGTGGTTTTGACCAAAGCCAAGGGCATATTAACTCATTAAACACGAGATTTTCTCTCATAGTCTCTGAGTGGTAAAACGATTTCAAAACCCTCATCCCTCTTCGCTCCCAAACCCCTTCAGTTCCATTCTCAAGCCGCTTCCCAGTCTCTGGCCTTCGAATGCGAACCCTACCCGCTTCCTATTTCTTATCTATTTTATCTTATTCGGTTTCAAGGTTTGATTTTTAGCTAGATACCTAGTTTTTGATTCTAGGTTTTCGCAGTATTGCCGGCTATGGTGTCTAGCGCGAGAATGGATGGTAGCACTCAGACATTTCCTGCTACAGTGCGCAAAACCATCCAATCTATCAAAGAAATTGTGGGTAACCATTCTGATGCTGATATTTATGTGGCCCTCAGGGAAACCAACATGGATCCTAATGAAACCACCCAGAAACTGCTCCACCAAGGTGGGCACGATGATTTTGGCTGAGTTTCCAAGGGGTTTTGCCTTTCATTAATATTTTAGGTCAATGAGTGTTTATGGTTTCCCTTAATTTTCTGGACTGACCGGTGGTTTTTGGATTATCAAAGTAGTAATTTAGTGGATATTGAGGCTATCGTGTTTAAAAAAGTTCTTATATGAGCCACATTTTTCAGTTGAAGTTACCGACGCAGCAATCATTATCTTACTATTATGTAATGTTTTGGAGTTTGTTCTTTTGGGTTCTGGCATCCTTTTTTTGTGGCAAAGTTTTTCTTTTACAAAGGCAATGCTCTTTGTTTGCCCATTTTTTGTAGATATTTGAATGTTTATATTTATGTAACTTAGTTAGGGCGCTGAAATTGTCTATGCATTATCCTATTTATAAGGAAAGATTGATCATGTGCTTCTAATTCTTCCCTTCTAAAGAATTTATGAAGAAAGGATAGAATCCTCTGTAACCTACCATTTTTGTTTGATGTGATTGTATATTGATTATGACTTGGAGTAATAATTGATTGAAAGAAATCAAAAGTTCAAAGTTTGTATTCTAAAGTACATTGTGGCTTAATTGTTCAGATACATTCCATGAAGTGAAGAGAAGAAGAGACAGAAAGAAAGAGGTATAACCCCTTCTACCTTCCTTTGCTTCTTATTATATGTTTGGATGCCCAGTAGAGAGTATGGTTCTTGATGAATTATTTATTGAAAAGAATTTATTGCAGCCTCAAAGTGCTGGGTACAAGGGCACATCTGAACCACAAAGACGTACTGACAATGTTGTTCGCGGAGTGAAGTTTCATGCTTCTTCTGAACGTGCTGCTCAAAGAATAAACTATCCTCGAAATACTTTGCCTGGTAATCTTCAGATTTCACTTTTTGGAGGGTAATCACCATTATATCTGTATTCATAGATCATGCATGGAAATCTGAACGTCTCTTTTGTGGTCTAAAATCTAATGGATTTGTTGAATAATTTTGTGGTCTATCACTGAATTTCATTGCATATTTTGTATTTATATTATTCTGTAGCAAACTTTCATCTGTATAACTTCTTAAATAACTAAGGGATCATTCATTACGTCATATCTGTGTGGTCATTAGCGTCAGTGTTGTAGCTGATGATTGAATGCCTACTAACTGTTCAGGCGTCAGCAGAGAGTTTCGTGTTGTCAGAGACAACAGAGCAAATCATATTTATAAAGAAGTGAAGCCTCCTTCGGTTCAGCATTCAACATCCACCAATGAGCAATTAACTTCATCCGAAAGAGGGTACATTATAATTTTCAAATGATCTAGATTGTGTTTAACTTTCTTGATTGCTCACAATCCCCTGTCTTGGGGTATGACAATTTCATTTGGTTTAGGTTTTGATGTTCAGAGCTATGTCTCTGCTTGTGGTGTCACCTTAGTTGTGAGGAAAACTTTTACCGAAGAAAGTCTTTTGAAGAAGACTACAACAACGTATTTCATGGGCTGTATTTCATTGTGGATTACTGTCTTCAACTGCTTTTAATTAAATATTAGATCAGTAGATGTCTTGATCCCAATATTTCCTTTTCTGATGTCTTTTACTACCATTTCCCACAGGATTTTACTTTATAAGGAAGTTATTTGTGCCTTAATTCTATATTATATTTGTGGCAGTTCATCATCAGATTCCAGCAATCAAAAGTCATCTGTTGCTAGAAAATCATCTCAGGTTCCAAATGGTCCTTCTGAATCACATACTAGATACCCAGATGATGCTGTTTCTAATGCCATTGACAGACAAGGTTCAACTGAGGAGAAGCAAGGCGTGTCTCCAAATGCAGCACTGCAGTCACAACCAGTTAAGCCCAGCAATGTCCACCAAAATTCTGTGACAGTGGCATCAGCTAGTTCTGCTGTTGGAGTATATTCTTCTTCTACAGATCCAGTTCATGTGCCTTCTCCTGATTCCAGATCATCAGTTGCTGTTGGAGCCATTGGGCGTGAAGTAGGGGTTGTTGGTGTTCGGCGACATTCTTCTGACAACTCATTGAAACAATCATCTGTTCCTAGTAGTTCTTATGCTAATTCACTTGTGGGAAAAGATGGTACCTCTACAAATTCATTTCATTCATTTAATACTATGTCAAAGACTGAACAATTTAGTGAAACTAATGTAACTGAACCTTCATTCCCCGACATGCCAGTTAGCAGATCATTCTTGAACAATCAGTATAACAATAGACAACATCAACAATCTGTGGGACATCAGAGAGGTATATTTCTGTTCGGAGCAGCCATATTATGGTGCACTTTCTTTTATTTATTGCAATATCAAAGATCTTTTTCAAGCGATAGCTTCTTTAGAATGCTACTGAATTGTAAGATTCTGTTTGGAAGGGGGCTCGTGGTTTTATGAAGTGATTGTACACATCAATAATCAATAATTATGGATTATTAATATAGGCTTGGAGTTTAATGATTTGTCTTGTCCTCGCAATTTTATCTCATGATTAGGAATCTTGTATTTGTGCAGGTTTTACTATGATTTATTGTGATTGACTTAGAATAGAACTTTTATTAGCAGCCTTGGGAGATTACCATTTATTATGAGTATGATATATTCGGTGAAATTCTTTTCATTGTTTCATACTTCTGTAGTTGATCCTTTGGTTACTGTCCTACATCACTCAAGATTTTTTACTGACATTTATTTTTGTTTTAGTTTAGAACTCCACTGCTAACGCATTATCTACTCTTAAATTATAATAACCCGTGGACCGCTACTGCTTTTAATTTGTTTGTACATTTATATTTGTTGCCATTTATTCATTCTCTGCAATGAAGATGGCTTTTTACATTTATTACTTATGTATTCTTATCGTTTCCTTTTTACTGTTTTGGTTCGAAATGTTTAATTTAATATTAAACCGTGAGATATGTATCTGATTTGGATTAGTTTCGCGTTTTGATGCAGTATCACAGCACAATAAAGAGTGGAAACCTAAATCAAGCCAGAAACTAAATGTTAGCAGTCCTGGAGTGATTGGAGCACCTATTAAGCCTGTTTCACCTGCTGAAAAATCTGAAGATATAGATTCAGAAACAGCAAAGCTTCAAGATAAACTTTCACAAGCAAACATATTTGAGAACCAAAATGTGATCATAGCCAAGCATATTCGTGTTCCAGAGACTGATCGCTGTCAGTTGACTTTTGGGACCATTGGGACTGCAGTTGATTCTTCTATGCATCAACCTAATTGTCAACCAATAGGGACTGCTGAAAAATCAAATGAGGAGTCTGTAGCAAGGTTTGCACCTTTTTCTTTGGGTAACTTTTTAATTGATCTCATCATTCTGAAAGGTCACTTTTGGTCGGAGAGCTGTAGATTTGGGATTTGTGAAGTATGAGATTGAGTCTTCATGAAGCTTTATTGCGCCATATTCTGGTGGTTGAGAAGATTCCGGGATACAAGGATATAAACATTTTGAATAAGAAAAGTAACTAAATTGAATCATGTGGGTGGATGAAATCTTATCTTGATAATTAATGGAAAAGCATGCACAAATTAATTTGTTTAAGCATTTTCTGTGGCTAGTTATGATGTGATTTAACTTGTGATCTCAGCTTGTCTGTACCGGCTCCAGAGTTGACCAACGATGTTTCTGGAAGCAAGCAGGTGGACATACAGGAAGACCACATTCAAAGTACTGGATCTGACTCACCAGCATCTGCTGCTGCTGCAGAGACACAATTACCAGACAACAAGGAATCTTCAAGACCTCACAATCTTGACAATTATGTGGATGTTGGGCTGGTACAAGATAATAGAATATCATATTCACCTTCAGAATCGCAGCAACAACAGGATTCACATGATATGCCGGGCTTCTCAGTGAGTGTTTTCTTTCTGTTTTATCTGACAGATTGGTTGCTCAATGAAATTCCTAGTAATGTTGTCTTTGAAGTTATTATCTATCTGCAACAAGGGGGCTGTGCTTGACACATGATGCTTCTATGCACATTGGGAAAGATATTTAAAATGTAAATATGGAAGAAAATTGGAAGCACTGAATTTTGATTAAATTAGAAAATTCATCTATTTAGACAATTAGAATTAGAGTATCTAACACTCAAATCAATCCACAGATTCATGTCATTTGGAAAATGGTGAAAGATCAGGAATAAATATCATAAACTACAAGTACTGATTAATATCAAGTCTCATTGGCTTTGTGGATAAAATAGAAGATTGTAATCTGCTATATATCATAAGCTTGTGCTATGTTGTCTTTACTGTAACTGTTGTCTGTCCTGTAACTAAACACGCTGTGGATAAAATATCTGCATTATGATGGGTAACAAATATCTGTATGTCTTTGCGTTCTCACAAATGATTTTTCCAAACAGGCATATGATCCACCGACTGGTTATGACATGCCTTATTTGAGACAGACAACAGATGAAACTGTCCGAGGGCAGGGTCTCCCATCTGCTCAGGAGGTATGCTTAAATTATAATTGTAGGTTTGTTTTTTGTTTTGGAGAAGCTGAAATTCACTTTTAGAGATTCATTCCTTATCCATAGCATTTCCTAACCTATTTTTTGGATGATTGCAGAGTTATGGCTCTCATAATTCCAATAATATTTCTGCCTCCACAATTCCCATGGTGCAACAACAACCTCCGGTGGCACAGATATATCCACAAGTTCATGTTTCACATTTCTCTAATCTTATGCCATTTCGTCAGTTTCTATCTCCAGTATATGTTCCACCAATGCCCATGCCTGGATATTCAAGCAATCCTGCTTACCCTCATCCATCAAATGGCAATAGTTACTTGTTGATGCCTGGAGGTGGTTCTCATCTTAATGCCAACAGCATTAAATACGGGGTTCAGCAATTCAAGCCTGTTCCTTCTGGCAGTCCTACTGGTTTTGGAAATTTTACAAATCCAACTGGATATGCCATGAATGCCCCTGGTATGGTTGGAGGTGCAACTGCTCTAGAGGATTCATCTCGCATCAAATACAAGGATAATCTTTACATCCCAAATCTTCAGGTAATGCCCTTTTGTTTATTATCTTGACTTGCATGAAAATGTTTTTGGGGTTGTCGTTTAAGAAAATGGTAAACAAGATTGTCTGTAGCCCTGTCAGGTACCTGACCCTAGCATCCAATCACAATGATGAAGTCATAGACTTATGGTTCTTGATAATCTTGAGCTCTGAATTTGTTTGCTCGTTAGTTTTTCTATCCGTTCCTTATCCATTTAAGGATCTTGTTAAATCATGAATTGTCAATCAAAGGAGATGGATTCCTCCTACACTGATATTTGAATCTTGACCATTGTAATATTATTTAGAATATAGCTATAGTGACTTTTTCTTATTATGCTTGTTGTTTATTCATGACAAGTGCCTGAGTTAATTATGTTCTATTTGTAGAGATGTTAACTATAGTTTCTCCTTCCTTTGTATTTTTGATAATCAAGCTTTGAATGAGTTGAAGCAAATGGAATGGGAAAACTGCTAATTGTACTCTGGGATTTATTCTTAGATTATCTTGTGACAAGTTCATTTGTTGATCCAAGACCTATTTCCATTTGATTCCTTATCTTTGGGACTAGAATTCAGTGTTGTCTATTTTTCGTGTTTCACAGGCTGAGACATCAGAAATCTGGATACAGAACCCAAGGGAGCTACCCAGCATGCAATCTCCTCAATACTACAACATGCCGGGGCAAACACCGCACCACGCAGCTTACATGCCGTCTCATGCCAACCATGCCTCCTTCAATGCGGCGGCAGCACAATCCTCTCACATGCAGTACCCAGCCATGTACCATGCTTCTCCGCAGCAAGCTGCCATGGCTAGTCCTCATCACCATATAGGACCAGCTATAGGCAACAATGTCGGAGTTGGAGTGGCTGCAGCCACACCGGGAGCTCAGGTCGGTGCATATCAGCAACCCCAAATGGGTCACCTCAATTGGACGACAAATTTCTGAAAGGAGAGAAAAAAAAGAATGTGAATCCTAACCCTTTGTTTAAGGGGCAGAAATAGATATAGAAAAAATGGCAGGTTTTATTACTGAATTTCTTTTTCCCCCAATGCATCATGATGCATTCATTTTTTTTTCAAAAAAAATCTTATCCATCTGCGGTAGAAATGGAAATTGTCAAGTTTTGACTTGGGAAAGTAAAGTTTCAAATATTCTCAAGTGCTTATGCCTTCAGACGAAGAGGGGAAAAACAAAGAAATAAATTAACATTGCCTTCTCAACTCCCTGAAATTCCCGGTAAAAAGCTTCACAAATTCGCATAAATCCTTGTGTCAAACAAAGATGTATTGATGTTATGGGTTGTCATTTGTGTTAACAGTAAATGCCAGTTTTTATTTCATAATTACCCTTGAGATATGATTGGTGTTTAAAAAGTAGTTCTTACTCTTTCTTGTCCTAATTATATGGTAAAGTGTTAAATTTCTCTATGGTTAAAAATATAGGGCAAAGTTCTGGTAGTCATTATTTTTTCAATATGCCCTCTCCTAATTACAGGGGTGTTGGTAAAATGTTAATTTCTAGATACACTTTGTTGTAGTTATTAATTTCTTACAAATTAAATGATATTAAGTATCATTCCTTAAGAATCATACAAATAGTTAACTTTGTTTGCCTTATAATTCCACTGGTGGCTAAAATCAGATATTTGAGATCAAAAGGGTGATATTGCTGATGTTAATTATAGAATATTACCTACGTGGTTTAAATGGATAAAGGCTATTAGAGTTATTTGTGATTAAAAAACATCTAATAAAGTAAAATTGAAGTTTTACTGTATTGTTATAAAATCAATAAGGGTTAAGGAGCGTCGCACAACAAACTATTAAATTTCGAAATCATTAAGACAATTAACTATTAAGTGACCACCCAACATAATAAACTTTTAAAAGGAGTCCAAAGACAACGCCGTTGTTAAAAAGTTAACGCCTTAGCAAAAAAAGTTAGCGTCCGTTATCTAAGGAAAGATCTAAGACAACAAACTATTATTCCAAGAAATAAAAGACAAAATTCTAAATTTTACTAAATTAAATAATTTTTTTCTCAATTGTCATTATTCAAAACTACTTGTATAAATATCTATGGACAAAAATTACTCATTCTTCAATTTTGTCAAAATTATAATTTGCTAAAATAAACAAAAGTTTTGATTAAAAATATAATTATATGATTTAAATAAAACTCAAGGTGTTTTATAGTTTATTATTAATGTTAATAAAATTTAAAAAATCTAAAAAATCTGTTGACAAAATTGAAGAATGAGTCATTTTTATCCATAGATATTTATACAAATAGTTTTGAATAATGACAATTGAGAAAAAAATTATTTAATTTAGTAAAAACCCAAGGTGTTTTATAGTTTATTATATATGTTAAACAAAAAAAATATATGATTTATTTTTATTTTAGAAGAAATTTATGTGAGTTAAAAAATTCATTTAATGTTAATAAAATTTAAAAAATCTAAAAAATTTGTTGACAAAATTGAAAAATGAGTAATTTTTGTCTATAGATATTTATACAAGTAGTTTTGAATAATGACAATTGAGAAAAAAATATTTAATTCAAGAAAATTTAGAATTTTGTCTTTGGCTTTGGAATAATAGTTTGTTGTCTTTGGCGCTCCTAACTGGACGTTAACTTTTTGCTAACTAATCGTTAACTTTGTTTTAACGGTGTTGTCTTTGAAAGCTTTTTTTTAAAAGTTTGTTGTCTTTGGGCCCACTTAATAGTTAATTGTCTTTTGGACGCTTTCCTGAGTTAATAGTTTGTTGTCTTTGGACGCTCCTTAACCCAATCAATAATGTTATATGGTAGTGAATATAGGACTTTATAAGAACAAGGGAATAGAGGCAGTTGAGATAAGCATATTGAGATGAATGTTTGATCATATGAAAAAAAATAGGATTATATTTGTAATAAATATATACAAGAAAGAATTGAAGTGATATTTATCAAAAAGAAAATGGTAAAAAATAACTTCAAGTGATTTGAACACGAAAACATTAAGTTATTCAGTATGACTGATTATCAAAAAATGTAGTCATTTATTTGCACATCCATTTAACCATCCTCACCTAGTGCAGTAGTGCCTAGTGGAAGGGATGAATCTTTGAATTTTTATCGTCAGGATTCTGGAAAAGTTTAGATCCTACAGTTAACTGAGTTTGTAATGCAGCCTCACCTGAAAATAAAGAAAGAAATAAAGCAAATAGTAGGAGAGGCTTTATTAGAGAGAGAGAGGGGGAGAGAGCAGCAGCAGCTTTATTGGGGCACTTGTGTTTGTGAAGAAGCTTTGTTGTTCATTGGGATCGGTGTAGCTTTTTCTTTTTGTATAGTATATTTGATATTTTAATTAAATTAATATTAATATGGATCTGATCACATTCATTCAAAGGCTTCTCTTTTTGAAGTTTTGGTACTGCTCAATCCTCTGCTCCTATCACACGCCTCAGATCAAAACTTCCAGTCGCCATAACGTTTTGTACTTTCTTTTGCTTTATTTATATGTGTGTGTGTGTGTGTGTTTTTTTCCGCCAACATATGTTTGTGTTTATAGCTATAAAGGACTCTAGTACCAGATTATAATGAAACATTGTTAGGTTTAATTTCTTCATGCATTCAAGGTTGTAATCTTCAATCTGGAAATTGAATTATTTTCCCTCAATCCTTATACAATTAGTAATATGGTTATATTAGTGAGTTATATCTTATAACTAATGACATTTATGTTCTCTTTAATCTATATTTTCCTTAACGCACTTGCACTATAAGGGGATGTGTGTCAGTATGTGTGTGTGTGTTTTTTTCCCCATACCTCTAATTCTTCTTGGTAACATAAAGAGATAATTAGTGTGAACTTGTTCGACGTTTGGCAATTATTATTATTTTGCTTTTTTTTTCCCCAAGATCTTGTTTATTTTGAAAAAAAAAGGATAGATAATTACGAATACAACATTTTACAAACAATTTCTTAACAATCGAAATTATTTGATGATAAATCTGTCCAACACTTTTATATTTTCATAGATGATTTATCTATTGTTGGATATGCCATCCAAAATAGGAGGTTTATCATTACATAACTTAAAGTTTTGAAAGACCAACGATGGTTATGGATATATATTTGGAAAAATTACATGCAGGTCCCAAGGAACAAAAATAATTACAAAAAAGTCCCTTAAAATCACCAAATTACACAGAAGTCCCAATGGATTTTTTTGATATTATTTGTATGGAAAAAAAAATCCAAGTTTTTAAATGTTGTTGTAAATATAGCTTTTTCTGTTGCAAATGGCCAGATTTTAAATATTGTTGTAAATATAGCATTTCCTGTTGTAAATATAGCATTTTTCTGTTGTAAATGACATTTCTAGGTTCAAAATCCAGGTGTTTAATTTTGTTGTAAATATGATTTTTTCTATTGTAAATGATCATATTTTAAATTTTGTTGTAACTATAGCATTTCCTGTTGTAAATATAGCATTTTTTCTGTTGTAAATGGTTTTTCTACGTTCAAAATCCAGGTGTTTAAATATTGTTGTAAATATGAGTTTTTCTGTTGTAAATATAGTTTTTCCTGTTGTAAATGGCTAGATTTTAAATTTTGTTGTAAATATAACATTTCTTGTTGTAAATATGTTTTTTCTCGTTGTTAATACAAATTATATAAAAAAAGTCCCTTGGGACTTCTGTGTAATTTAGTGATTTTAATGGACTTTTTTATAATTATTTTTGTTCCTTGGGACCAGCATGTAATTTTTCCTATATATTTACGATAATTTCATATGAACTAGAAGCAATGTCATGAGTTTGATATAATAGTGTAATGCTTTAATCGTTGGTTGGTTTATCTCTATCCATTTACTTTTGCTCCCTAATGATTAAAACCTAATACACACGGTTCATTTAACCATTAATTACGTTGTGATCGCTTTCTTCTTCCATTCTTGAGATAAAAGCCTATACAACCATTTGACGACAGCCAAACAAAATGTTGACTTTTTAACTCCAAGTTTAATTATAACCCCAATATTGAATCATTCATGCAACACAAAATTATGTCTCCATGGTAATAATCAAGTACTATTGCATGATTTATTAAAATTCTAATTTCATAGGGAAACTATAAGTTTATAAAAAAGTTTATTTTTACATCATGTAGTGCCTGTTTAGATAAGCAATAAAAGTTGCTTTTCCAACGTGACTTAAGATGTACGAAAAAAATATGTGAGAGAGGTTTTATCTCGACTTACGTGAACGTACTTTTTAAATACCAACTCAAACAAGAATTGATGCAGACTCAGTATCTTATCTCATTTTTTGGTTCAATGCGTATGTGGAATGCAATTAGAGTATTTAAAAGTAGTTTTCCAATCGTGATTTGAGATATACAAATTAAATATATTGGAGGAGCCTTGTGCCGACTTATATGAATGTGCCTCTAAATTGTGATTCCAAACACGCAATGAGAGAGAGAGAGAGAGAGAGAGAGAGAGAGAGAGAGAGAGAGAGAGAGAGAGAGAGAGAGAGAGAGAGAGAGAGAGAGAGAGAGAGAGAGAGAGAGAGAGAGAGAGAGAGAGAGAGAGAGAGAGAGAGAGAGAGAGAGAGAGAGAGAGAGAGAGAGAGAGAGAGAGAGAGAGATGATATGATAGCTTAACTAGCTAGCTAATTTGATCCAAGTTTTTGAAGTAATCTCCCTTATAAGATGTTTTAATTGATGAATTGATTATCAAAATGGGTAAAAGCAATCATTGATTTTTGTGGAGGATGACCCCACAATTTGAAATGAAATTGAGCAGAAATTTCCAATGATGGAAGCATGGCCTGCCTAAATTTGGCTACTATACCCATCATCTTTTGGTGCTTGTAGCTATTATTGTTATAGTGTCTTGACTTTCATACTTGAATTAATTCTCCACCAATAATATTTTAGAAAAATTAAAATTATTAATAGTGCATTCAATCAAAAATAAATAAAAAGGATGTATTGTGTCTCTGTGGGAGTGGGGCGGAGTAAAAAGTTTCATATTAGATATAGTTATCATTTGATAGACTATCATTGTTGAGGTTAGAGGGCTTGAAGGATAATTTGTAATATTAAAGGACTAAACATAAACTTTGTACAAACCAAATGTGCACTTTTTTTTTGGGTTTGGACTATTGTTAATCACACCACTAAAGCTGATGCGTGCCCTCCTTGAATATCTATTGGCACTGCAACTTAGATGGTATATTGTTTGGTATTATTTGTACATACTAGTTTAATAGATAATCTTTCATTGTAGGAAAACACATAAACTTAGATCTTCAGTTATATGCAACATATCTTTAATTATATATGTGCAAATGTCTTCTGCTTAATTTGCATAGATGAAAATAAATTGCGTACAGTTGGAGAAGAGTTGGCCTGCTAAAGGTAAATATTGCACATAAGTGCTTAGACAAATTTTAGATAGCTTTAATAATAAATTTTGCAATGCAATCCCCCCCCCCCCTTCAAATGTATAATATGTGAAAATGGATGCAAGCTTTTGAAAAAGAGAGAAGGATGATATGATATGGTACGATGTGATAATATATGTACGTGGATGCCACTCAAAATTGTCATTTAGTAAACACAAGGTGGCCTCAAATCAAATCATATGATAATAAACACACGCAACAAATCAAGCAATCTCATCAATGTGTTTCTCCTAATTTTACCAATTCATCAATAATTTGCACCTATTTAATCTCATAATGAAAACCAAAGATATAGGAAACTAATGCGTTTAACTTGCTCAACTGGATACAAGTAGTTGTACAAAATGTTATTTTGTTCAATATCGATGATGTTAGGATTATTGGTTAAGATGTAATTATCTCATACCTTTTTAGGTATATTATGATATGATTTTAAAACGGAAACATCTTCTGTAATTTTGCAGAAATCTTTGTTTCATAATGTCTACGTTGAAATAATGCCGATATGTCATGCTTAATGCTTCAATCAAAATCAAAGACTTGGTGTATTATCGTAGCCGTCTATATCACTTTATTGGCTTCTTCGAAACATCAGACTTTGAACAGTTCAAGTTTCATCCATGAGCTACAAAACAAAACGTTTTAATAACAGTTTCCCATTGTTGTTGTTGTTGTTATTATTATTATTATTAGCATAACGTATTGTGATGTTTTTCAAAATATATATACATGCAGTATTGTACTGTGCATGAACGTGTGTGTATATATATAGTGGAGAAGTGTCTAATCTTATTTATAGTGTGATTGGTGATATAAAGTTGGTGGAGTTCGGGTATTTGTACACTCGCAAGTCGCAAGGCTAAAGGAATATATATTATTCTTACAAGGGATGATGATCGTAAAGGAAATGATGAACATGGGTTTTCTCTTTTTCGGTTAAATTAAATCAATCACTTTTTTTTTTGGGTTCTTCTAAGTTAATCGTTACACGTTATTATATCAAACTTAGCCATTTGATTTGTGTATGAGGAATTGAATATTGTGATAATATATAACGGTTCTTTGGTGGGACGCTGATCGATAATGACTTAATTTGAATGGAATCTCTCATTACCAGCAAATTTTCTTATCACTAAGACGAATCTTAAGCCCTTTTTATTATGTTGGACAACTTGTTCTATGATATATTGTTGACAGTAATTTCGCCATGTTTCTAGTCTCAACGTTATATATTTATACTTAATTAAAACTACACACACACACACACACATATATATATATATTCTTTAAAGGTCCTATATACACTCATCAGCTAAGAACAACTTTGTTTTCAAATGAAAAAGAAAAAAACTGCGATGCAACGAAAGCTGTAAAGATTGAGAGATAAACACAATGATGATTTTTACAAAATTATATTACTCCTAAAAAAGAGAGCCTTACATTATAAATTGGCCACAAATTTGTGCAAAATGATATGAATTGTCTAAATCAAATAATAACGTACAGCCCCCATGTCCGATATTGTGGGCTTCCCTTGTCAAAATGTATTACTCTAATTAATTAATTAATTACTTAGCTACTAATCTATAACGACTCTCTGAATTAATTATTTTTCATGTGCTAGGGTTTCTACTTAATTTGATTTGATCAATAATTATAATTAATGCACTAATGATGCACATGTATGCTAGATATAATGAAGAATCAATTAAGGTTCGTAGTGATAACGCACTTATTTTTACCATCAGTTCCTATCTTAAACGGAAATCTCTCATCTTGTTTGACAAGAAAAAAATTATTAAAAATCATTAACCAGCCTATAAGTGCTTCATCCTCATACACATATATAGACGTAATAATTATTAATTAATATTTCTTACATGAAGTCAATCCACTGAAGCCTAAGAGCCCTCGTGCGTCATCATAGCAAGTCATGATTGTCAAAGAGAAGACACTTTTGGATGTGTTATCATATACATATGTGTGTGTGTGTGTGTGATAATGGATGTGTTCGTTATTAATTATGAAATATAAACTTGAGGGTGAAGGAAAGAGAGAAAGGAATAGGACAAGGCAATGGCTTTTTTCTGAAGGTTAGAAAGTAGAAGGTCAATAAAATGGATCGCATTAGTAGGATTTAGTACTGTGATTGTTTTGTTGTGATCGATGTGCCTTGTTAGGGTTAACTAAATCTCTCATAATATATATTATCATTAATTTATTATACCTTTTGTGCTTTGTTTGCGTATGTGATTCCATCATCTCTTTTGTTCTTTTATGGTGGTAATTAATAAAACTCCATTAACATCTCAGTGAACAATCATTGTGGAAATAAGCACAAACATGCACCCACTCTTTCTTTCTTTCGTTCTTTCAATTATTTACAAATGTTTAAGTGATCATCCAAACATAATGGAGGAAAACAATAATCATCTTGTCCATGTGATAAGAATAAGTTACAACTTAGCCTCTGATTGTTAGCTTAATACAACTCAGTCTCTCAAGTTTACCCATTTAATTTGTTAGTCTCTACACTTCATAACTTTGTTACAATTGATAAGTTCTTGAAGTAAAACTTGAAGAATTGTGTTGAATGAGTTAATAAACTTCAATAATTGAGTTATAATCAAGTTTTGATTATATAGACTAAATGATTAAGTTTTTCTAATTAAGAAAATTTTGAGAATAAAAGAAGACTACTTTACAGATTTACAAAGAACTTCTAATTAGCATGCGATAAGATTTAATTGATGTGTTTTAATTGATAGGAACATGAATGGGGTAATTGGACTTTCTATTCTTATTACATTATTATGCTTTGTGGGAAGCATATTGCTAAATGTTTGTCATTGAATCCTTCCTACCTTTTGAATTAACGCATGCCACGTCATAAAGTTGCTCAATTATGTACGCTTCCTCTGTTTTTTCATTATTGTTTGTTTTCCAATGATGCCTCCTAACTATGGAAAAATTCCTGAAAACCTCCTCGTTGCAAAATTAGAAAAATCCATATGGGAGTCCAAATAACAAAGAAAAACCTAAAAAAGGCCTAAAGATTCTGCAAATCCCAGAAAAGGCCCACAAGGCCTTTTTTGGTATAATTTCATTAAAACGTTAGTTGTTAACGGGGCTGATATAGTTGTTAATGAGGCTGATATAGTTGTTAACGGGTACTGATATAGTTGTTAACGGTACTGATTTAGTTGTTAGGATATTGTTGTTAATGGTACTAATTTAGTTGTTAATGACCTACCCGTTAACAACTATATCAACCCCGGTAATAACTCACGTTTTAATTAATTTATACAAGAAAATGCCCTGGGCCTTTTTTGGATTTTTCTTTGTTATTTGGGCTCCTATATGGATTTTCCCTGCTAAATGTATTGTTTAAAGGTATTCAAGGTAGAGCTAGGAAATCGGGCCGAGCCCATTGGGCCGGTCCTTTTAAGCCCTGGCCCTTCAAGGGCCGGGCTTGAAAATTAGAAAATGAAATAAGCCCTACTGGGCCGGCCCTATAGGGCCTCAAGTTTAAAAGGGCCGGCCCTGTAGACCCTTTTAATTTATTATTATTATTTTTTCGATACATGGATTCTCATATGATGGTAGTAATTTACTAATTTATATGTATTTTCTGTTGGAAATTATGCCCTAGGGGCAAGTCATTGTACTTTAAACGTTTATGTTATTTAAAGTATTCTTCTTTAGTTATCATTTCATTTGCTTGTTTATAGTTATAACTGATCCTTGGATATATCTTATAGATTATCCTACATGTCCCTGATCGGTCATCTACGCGGGAGCGAAGATGAAATCAGACCAGTATGACTTTGATGAGTATAGAGATACGAATCAAAGTCATGGACACTTGTAAGAGTACAAGGTGCTGGACCGACCCACAATGAGAAAGCTGCATGGATTTAGTCATAAGCTTTTTTCATGTATAACTGCGTCACAACGCCCTTTGACCTGAGATCATTATGTATTCTTACATGAGAGTTGTTGTTCTTTGACCTAGTCAAAAGTCACCTTTGACTGGGTGATGATAAAGGCTTGGATCGGGATCAGTGGTTTTCATGCAGAGGTATGTGAATGGTCAAGATGGAATTTGTCCCTAACATTTGTAGAGAGATAATACTAGGCCATTCGATGAGTGAGTTTGAGAAATGTATGGCCATACTATGATGGAAAGGAGTTTCCAATTTTAATTATTAGACTACTTAAGAATCGAGAAAGTAGTGGTCAAGAACGGGAAGTTGACATTATTCATGCCTCATCCTTGACCAAATTATCGCGTGACAAAAGGGACGTGACATGATTATACGATAGGTTGTATCATATCATCGATCCCCATATGAATTGGGTAGTTGCAATGTCTTGCTAGAGGCCCCTTGCGACTTGTGGGCTGGTACAGTATTGGCCCACTGCCAATCTCATGTGGGCTTGCAAGGTCGCACACAAGAATAGCCCAACACGAGCAATAGTGTCCAGATTCATTGAATCTTAGATATGTCTAAGATTTAATGAATACTGTATTTAATCTAGGATATATATATATTTATTAAATTCGAAATTAATAATGATATTATTTATAGATAATAATATTATTATATATATTATTTGATAAATTAAATAACTATAATAAATTGAGATATTGTATCTCATATTTAATTTTTGAATAAAGATATAGTATCTCATATTTAATTAAATTGAGATATAGTATCTTATATTTAATTAAATAAAAAGATAGCATATCTCATATTTAATTTATAAAGATAAATTAAATATATAGGCTTATAATTCGGATTAAATAAATATATTAGATTATATCAATTTGATAGATTTAATTAATATATTATTTTAATTGAAATTTGAATTTCAAAATTGATTGGATTAATTTTGAATATTTTAATACGGCTTATTAGGGTTTTAGAAACCCTATAATAGATATTGATCTAGTCGTATTAAGTAGATAGATGAATTAGAAAAGCCGCAAGAAACCCTAGAGAGAAAAGTGAGACGCGAAAATACTGAAGGCGCTAGCACGCTGCCGTCCGTGTTCGAGTGCTATTCGTGTGGATACCGGAAGAGGAAGGAGATTCGTAGAGTCGACTTCACATTGATCGAGAAGGTAGCCCACCATATCAAATTCGAAAGAGACGCTTATTAATTCGCATAGGTACGGTTTTTCTAACGAACCTTGATTTAAATGCGGTTGAGCGACCCTCGGATGAGATTCGTAAAAGTTTTCAATTCCGCTGCGTGTACGGATCCCAACATTTTGTATTTGTTATAGAGTTATTTATCCATTTAAGTACAAATATATAAATACATAATAACTATATATGATTTTATTATTTGTTGCAGATAAATATTATGGATGTGTTTATGATGCGGGAGAAGAAATTCATGAGATTCTTACTCATGAAGTAGAGCTTGCTACTTAAAATGAAGCACAACCAAATAAATGTCTTTTAAATTGATAATAGTGGCGAAAAAGATGACAATGATAGTCATCGTACTAATGTTGTTTAATGGTATGCTTATTATGTTTTATGTGAATTATTTGTGGACAATAGTTTTCTTTTGGTTATGAATTAATGTACATGTTTATTTATTGGATGATTCGTGTTGTTTGGATATTAATGATGACAATAGTTATTTAATAAATTAGAACTTTAATTGTTGTAATTTACTAATTATATTTCTTTGAAAAAAAAAAACAAAGAAAAAATAGTTAAAATTTGGAATAGTAACTTTCGGGCCCTGGTCCTTGAAGGGTGGCCCTGTAGGCCGAGCCGGCATGATTCTCAGCTCTAATTCAAGGGCCATAATCTATGAGTCGGTGCAACTTATCTTCAGTGCATAGAACTCTACTTTAACTGTTATGATATATCTTGAGCTTTATAAATATATTCTGTTTTGTGCTTAATTGTAGGTAGAGTTTCATATGCAGAAAAGGAATTATATTGCACATTGGTCTTTAAACAAATTTCGCTTTGCAACACAATATTTTTATACAATTTTTCTCTAATTAATTCATCTTAAATTTTGTATGTGTATTTTTTTTGAGAAAGTATAGAGTTGTCAATTTCTCATATCTTTCTCATGCCAATGATTTGAAACTTTCCTCATTTTCCCATTTGTGGATAAATTAAATAATATACCTTGCTGCGGATTTAGCTTTGTAGTTTTAGTTTTGGTGCTGTCAATGATTAAAAAAAAGAGTAATTTAATAAATTAAAGAGATTTGAGATGAGTGAGAGAATGTCAACGTTATCCTAACTAGTGATATGTGAAGTGATTCTAATGATAATAATACAGTGATTGGCTTACAATTATAACGAGTTAACCAAAGTTAAATCAATTAGAAAGTTATTATATGAGCTGATGAGGTGAGGTCAAAAAATAATAAATTAATAATATTTGGGTTGAGCGAAAATGATTAAATGTTCTTATGCAAAATATTAAAAATTTAAATTTAATAAATAACAAAAAAATAAATTTATAGAGTTTTAATTTGACTTAACTGGAATTCAAATTGATGGACAATACTAAATATCGGTTCATCAATAATAATAATAATAATATCGAGAGGCACCAAAAGGAAATAATAATTTAGGGAAAATAATTATAGCTTTAATTTAAAGCACAATGTTTATTTATGGAGCCGTATTAGTTGAAAATTTATAAATCTAATTTAAGGGAAAATTTCACTCAGATTCCAAGGATAAGAAAAAAATATTTTAAAAGTCTTAGCTAGATTCTTCTATAAAAAAAAGTCTCTAGGGACCTTAGTAATATAGATTCCAAACGTTAACTTATCTTATTGACATAGATGAGCTTGTCAATGGCAACTGTATGACATATCAATATAGTCACATATAGTTGTCAACAAAAGTTGTTTTAGTTAACATATGTAGGCTTGTTAATAGCTTATCTATGACTTGTCAATATAGTGACATACACTTATCAATGAGAGTTGATTTAGTTAACATAGATGAGCTTATCAATAGACACTTTATGACTCACTACTACAAAAAGGGCTTTTAGACCGGAGTATTGAGGCTCCAGTCTAAAAAGTATGGCGGATGACAGTTTTATAAATATCACAAACTTTTTAGACCGGATTATTTAATCATAAGTCTAAAATATATTATTTAGACCAGTTTTCAAAACAACTAGTCTAAAACGTAAAAAAAATAAAAATAAAAATTGAAATCTCGATCAATTTTTAGAGTAAACTTTTACAACCGGACGTAAATAGTATCCGGTTCAAAATATAAGACCGGTTGTATGTGTTTATATTCAGTCTTAAAAGTCTGTCTTTTTAGACCTAACATAAACGATGTCATGTCTATATAGTACGACTTTTAAGACCTCATATTTTAAAAGTTCGGTTTGAGAACAATTGTTTAAGATTGGTCTCTCATCTGGTCTTAAAAGTAATAGACTTTTTAGACCGCCTGTATCGAGACCGGTCCCAGATCCGATCTTAAGAGGCGTTTTTTCGTCCGGTCTAAAAAGCCTATTTTGTATTAATGACTTGTCAATATATTAACATACACTTGTCAACATGAGCTACTTTAATTAAGATATATGAGTTTGTTAATATAGTCTCATATACTTGTCAATAAGGTAAGTTCACATTTGGAATCTATATTACTGAGGTCTCTAAGAATTTGTTGATAGATGAATCTACACTGAGAGTTTTTTTTATATATATATATTTTCTGATCCTTGGGACCTGAGTGAGATTTTCCCTAAATTTAATGCTTCTAATTAAATATGTTATACTAGCTAATAGTATAAAGGCTAAAGTATACTCTTAGTCCTTGAAGTTTTACCTAAGGCATACTTTTGATTCCTTAACTTTATAAAGTATTCTTTTGGTCCTAAAATTTTAACACCGTTAATGTTGTTAACGGAAAACGCTAATGCGGCAAACTTAAACGATGACTAATAGCATTTAATTATACAAATTTTATATATTATTCAATTTACGCATATTTTAAATTTAAACTTAATAGCATTTAATTACACAGTCATCATTTAAGTTTACACCATTATCACTTGAGTTTGCATTTTCCGTTGGAAAAATTAACGATGTTAGAATTATAGGACTAAAAGTATACTTTATAAAGTTAAGGAACCAAAAGTATACCTTATTCAAGTAGTTTTCGACTTATAAAAAAATTGACAAACTTATAGATTTTTATCATATTTTAAAAATATATGAAATTTTTCTCAAAAAAATAAAATAAAAATAGAAGCCTATATAATTTTAACAGAATTTAAGCAAAACAAAAAATATGTAACTCACTCCTTGTTTTTAAAGAGAATGTTTATGTGCATTTTGAAAATACAAGGAAAGTTTAGATAAACATTAGTGTAAGTCAAAAGTGGTTGTTCATGTACTTTTTCATAAAAAATAAATAAATACTTGAATTGTGAACTGTAAGTTGTCCCAATAACAACTCACCTGTTGTATTTGGATGGAGTTTATGTTTAAATTTCTTATTGACATGTTTGTATATAAGTTGACAGTCATCCTTACAGAATCTTGATTGAAGAGACTAGACGACTTTTATATGTTGAGTAGTCTGTGGAAGTATGTCATGCTGCTAGGGAAATATAAATGTGTGCAGATAAGCTTGTAAGGGAGGCTCACTCTAAAGATTTTCAGGTAATTTTTCTCTTAGAGGTGCAAGAGTGCTGTCAATCAGAGTTTTGGATGAACATGAATTATATTGATGAGGAGGTTCATTCAAATAGGTAGTACATCATAATATCAGCTTCAAACTATACTTGCTATATGTAGGCGGAAAAAATATAGGTGTGTGCGCGCTTAAATTATATATAATTAAAATAAATAAATAAATCTAATATCAATAGAATAAAAAAAATATGTGTAACGCATTCTGAACCTGTACGTTCTTCTAATAACATAAGAATTCTGAGCGTATAAGAAATGCTTATCCATGAGAATCTGATTCCACATTTCCCTCCTTACCTAACTCCTTCTCGCATAGTAGAACCTCAAAGAATTGTCCCTTTTATGAGAAATAAATAACTAAATCTCAATCATAAAAAATATAATTAAAACTAGTTGGATTACTAAATATTAATTTTTTAAAGAAGGATATAAAATAAATTTTTTAATGAAAGCTTGAAACAAGAGATTAATGTTTCTAAAATAGGATAGAGAACTCTTAAAAAGAAATTCTCTTATAAAAATAACATGAGAGAGTAATTAATGACAAATATGAAATGAAATGAGTAACTAATATGTATTAATGGAATAATAAATTTCTAGGCTATAATAGTTATAGGTAACTCTCTAACACAAATACACAATATGCTATATCCTTCTTTTTCCTAAATAACAACGTCCATAATTTTTTGATATTATTATCTGGTATTCGAGTCGGTTTATAGCTGCTGTTGGAACATAATTACATCAATATAAAAGAAATGCTTTCTTATCAATATTCATCTTCCCAGTTACCATTTCCTAATTTCACTATTCAGTACTTTTATTCCACCCAACTTTTCTATTACGTAGCTTCTCTTGTGCGAAAAATGTCAACAAATCGTGGTCTTTTAGTTTTGTTTGGCAAGGTTAAAGATAATTGCTGTTGAGTGCTGAAAACTAACCAAAATATATTGGTAATTTCTTGGCATGTACTAAACTAAATGTAATATAAAAGGAAAACATGAACAATATCACTGTACTGTTGATGATATAAACATTTGGAAACATTAAAGTAATGAATATATCAATGAACTTATGAAAGCAGAAGTGGAATCTTCCTTGCACTTACAGGATGAGACCCCATGTGAATGAATGAAGCATGGAAATTCAATTTTTGAAGGGGAAAAAAGAGAAAAATTAATTAATAATGTAATCGAAAAGAAAAACAAAACATATGGACCCATGCCAAAATAGGTTGTGCTGTTAAGATCAATATCTGCTTTGCATGGTCCTACACACTAATAAATTTCCTTTCTTTTCTTATGAAAGAAAAAGTAAGGATCTAATGTCACTTCATTGTAGAGCAACAAATATAATTAAGAAGCTAAATCCAAGCCAAAATCTAATTAAATGCTCACAATATCTATTAAAAAATTTACAATTACTATTTTTTAGATGTTATAAAAACAATTATTTACTTATATATTTTTAATGTTATTATTCATGCTTTTAAAGAAAAAGATTAATGAACATGAATTATAATTTTAAGGAAAAAAATAGCTCTTAAATATTAAACTATTATTAATACATACAATGTGTATTTAATCAAAGTACTCCATCTTAAATGGGATAGTTAGAGAATCTAATCAGCATTAAAATTAAACAAAAAAATTTCCACATCATCATTAACAGCCTGGATGCCTCTAATACATCTCCCTCAATGCTTTATAAGAGCATTCAAAAGAGAGAACACTCTCAAAAACCTCTCTCCTCTCTGTCTCTCTCACACACTCAATCATCTTTGTTCTCTCTTCTATTCTCAGGCGTGGAATTTGGCTTTCGTTACAGTCTCTCTCTCTCTCTCTCTCTCTCTGTCACTCTCTCTTTCTCTCTCTAAAAACCATCATCAATGTTCCATTTCTTCTTTTCCTTTCTTTCTCCTTCTTTCTTCTTAAAACCCTGCATTCTCTGAAATACCCACCGCAGACTCCTCTGTTTCATCAGAAGAGGTCAAATTCTTGTCCCTTCACATAATCATGCCTTCTTACTTCTCTTAAACTTCTCTATCTTGGACTTCTCTGAGTCCACTTGAGCTTTTTCAGTACAACTGGAAGTTTGAAACAGACAACAAAAGTCCAAGTAATTGAGAACCCTCAAAATCCCGTTTTTCTCTGTTCTCTTCCATCCTCATACCGTGGCTCCTTTTAAAAGTAAAAAATAATCGAACCAAATGGACAGGTGGGACAAATCACAACGAGATCATCGCCACCAAGGAAATTATAGAGAGAACCCATCTTTCTCTTCTACTCTTCTCGACGCCATTTATCGATCCATCGATGAAGGAGAAACAGAGGAGAGAGAAAACCAGCTTGTGCTCTACAGAGAAGCAATGAAGAAGCAGAAACAGAGCAACTTCTTCGATAACTATCATGATGACGAAGCTAAAGCACCGAGCTTTCGTCGACCTCGAAAGTTTGAGAACTGGATGGACTCAAGGGTGTGTGAGAAAGTTGATGTTCGAAGAAATTCCATACATTCTAGCTCAAGCTCCACAGATTCCAGCTCAAATGGCGGGTTTTCTTCTTCAGAGTCATCATCAGAGTTATTCAATGGCGTCCAGAAGCTGAAGCCAATTCGAACCAGTGTTGCTCCTCCTCAAAAACCGAACTTTGATTCTCTAAACGCACAAGGGAACTATTCTGCTCATACCCAGAAGCCAAAGCAGGAAAATGGCTTTGAGAAGAAGACAAAATCGAAAGCTCTGAGACGAATCCTATACGGAGACTTGAAGAAATCGAAGCAACCAATTTCACCAGGTGCTAGACTTTCCAATTTTCTGAATTCCCTCTTCAATTCTGGTGGTAGAAACAACAACAATGCCAAAAAGAAACCAAAGGTTGTTTCATCAAACACTCTGACTCAACCTTCAACTTGTTCTTCAGCGTCTTCGTTTTCAAGGTCTTGTTTGAGCAAAACCCCATCATCATCAAGATCAGCAGCGAAGGCTAACAGGTCTGTCAGATTCTGCCCAGTTAGTGTTATAGTTGATGAAGATTGCAGGCCATGTGGGCACAAGAATCTTTATGAAGGAGAAAAGGGTTTTGAGAAATTCAGCTATATCAGCAAGAACAGTAACAATAATGAGGAGCTAAGGTTCCATGTGATGCAGGAGAGTCGAAGAGTGGAGAAGTATGCCAGAGATTTGTTGAGGAATTATCAGAAGAAGAAGAAGGAAGATATTAACAAGTTTGGTGAAATGACGCATTATGAAGATGTTGTTGATGATGATGCAGCAAGTTGTTCAAGTTCTGATCTTTTTGAATTGGAAAATCTTTCAGGAATTGGGAATATTGAGAGGTATAGAGAAGAATTGCCAGTGTATGAAACTACCCATTTCAATACCAATCGAGCCATAGCCAACAATGGCTTCATGCTGTAATTTCTACTGTTACAAAAAATTTTACAGTTGGGGGGGGTTACATTAGGACAATAAGATCTTTCTTTTGGTTTTGTTAGTCATATAATCTTGTTTTCTTCTAGTTTCTCTATTATATGTATGCCTCTTTTGTTGTTAATATTAGACAACAAGCTCTCAATCTCTTTTTCATCGCTATCATATTTATGATTATTTTAAGATTGAGATGGCTTACAGAGTGAGCAAGGTAGGCCAATGATATTGTAGGGTATGTGAAAGCTCCCTTGCGATTACTTGAAAAATAACGAGTTTAATTCTGCTTAGTACTATTAGATTCATCCTTTTTTTGTTTTTTTTTTTAAAAAAAGAGTAAGGTATTTAAAGAGTGGATCAACAAATAAATAAATAACTGATAGAGAGAGTAAGAATTTGGAAAATTTACATGAGAAATGAATGAAGATAGGAAAAAGCAAGAAAAGAAAGAGGGGATGAAGAAGATGAAGCGGAAAGGGAAGGCAGAATTTCTACATTCACAAATGGCAAGCCAAAGAAGGGCTTTTGCTTTCTCTCTCTTGAGTATGTGGGACCTCTTTTTGCTTCAATAAAAACCTTTCTTTTTTTTCTTTTTTTCTTTTTTTAAAAAAAAAAGTCTATTCTTCATGCACCAGATTTGCTTGGGAGCAATAGTCAAAAAGTTCCCACATGTTAATTTATTAATATGGTTTTTATTTCATTTAAATTGATACTAAAAAACGGATCCAATTATACACACTGATATTTTTATGAGGGATTACTATAAGGTTCTAAATAATGGATTAAATATCAAAAAGTTCCAATGACAAGTAATGCATTGTCATTTCTTACCTCTTGATAATTAAGTCTTTTCCTTGGGACCTCATAATGACTCTCCCTATTTTTATTATATTATTTCATCATTCTTATATTTGTTTTTGCCAGAATTATTTTGTTTCTCATATAGACTATAATTACTCTTCATATATTTTTTTGGTTTAAAAAGACATACAGACCGAACAACGGAAGCAACAAAAGGAAGTAACCATATGTTTAATCAAGTAAAAAATAAAGGGCAGAAATATAAGGTCCTCAAAGATGTGGACAAGTGTTCAAGATCAATTCTTGGATTCTCTAAAATCTTTGATGTTAAATTTGGTTGGCTTATTATAAAAGCTAAAAAGAGTTTGTCTTTGAGTAATTTGATCAATTGATGTGATATTATTCCATATTTGTAAACATTACATATACATACATGCACTTTTAAACTTAAATAATCTTAATCAATATCTTAAGCCCTTCTTATGATGCTCTTAATCAAAACCCTTTTTTTTTTCTACTTGTCCCTTTTTCCTTCAGTGCCAGCGATCTTGCCAAATTTCTTCTTTTTTAACCTTTAAATGTTTCAAGTTCATCTTGAACATATGTTTTCCCTTTTTCATACATTTTTTCCTTTTACCCTCTTCTTTAAAATTGAAAAGTCTAAACCTAGGGAATGCAAGCGATCTAAATGATTTTTTTATAATATTAAGAAACCAAGTCGATCACTTTGTTTGATCCTAAAGACTATATATTTAGAACACATATAGGCTTTAGTTTTCATGACAAAAGACTATGAACTACATAGTACCGACCAAGAGGAAAAAAAAAAGAACAAAAAAAAGAACAAAACCACAAACTTTATTGGGATTCTTACATTTTTTGTAAAATTTTGAAAATGGAAACATAATAAATGGAACTTAATGTTCCATAGTTTATAAAATTGAACGTTAACAGCTTTAAAAATTATTTCTTACAAAAATTATACAAATAAGTTATATATATTAATAGTGCTTTCTAAAATTACTACTTATACTTCTTTAGATTTGATATTATCCCTAAATAAAAGTATTTGGAGAGTGCAGGCGATAACTAGACTTTGAACGTCCTACATTTTGCATGAGTCTAAGGTGAACCATACTGTTAAATGTTTATAAACAGTGCAACTATTTAATTGTTGATTTTACTATATTATATGTGTATGTGTTGGTTAATAATCATTGATTGTATAGAGCATGAATATTCATCAAAGAAAAGGAAAATTATGGGGGGAGAAACTAAAAACAAATGGGAAACACCACTGAATCATATATAACGGTATGAAAGGCTCATTAATTAGTAGTTAATTAAATATTTTTATACGACATAGTTCAATTAAAGTCAAAGTCATGGAACATTCAAAGCTGGCTATAACTTGGAACATAATAGAAAAAAAGGCTATAAGCTTGCTATGCCCCAAAAGTTTCGTAGGGCATTAGAGGATGATAAAACTAAACATTAAGGAATCGATTAGCGGACATCTCAACTAAGAATTTTATAGTTTTTTTATATATGCTTAATTAAATAAATTGATTAATTTGAAACGACATGTTTTTTTACTGTTTTTATATGCATTATTATGGTTTGGTGAAGTTGGGAAGGCTCGCTACAATAATGAGAATTTTTAGGTAGCTTTTAAACAATAATTAACCAATCAACTTTTTTATATTTAAAAATTAAATAATTATCTTCAATTATTACATCATTAGATTAAAACAAATTAGTTGTAAAGCACTCACGGTGGTTATCCATATTCATAATTCCTCCAATTCTGGTTATAATAGCCACATTAATGACATTGGAGTTTCCTTTTTAATGGCTTACACCTAAAACAATAGTGTTACGTTGATAATAAAAATTTAAAATTATCAGAATTCCAATTTTTAATTTATTTATTGTGTAATTTATGAATTTTAATTTGTTATCTTGTTTATATCACTATTTTTTTAAAAAAAATATCAAATTTAACAGATATATCCAAACACACAAGCACATATTAAAACCTAAATGGCTGGTTGTGAATGTTTGAGAAACAATAAAACCATGGTTTCAGAAGTTTTTTTCACAAATTGAGGCAAAACTTTTCTCACATACTTACTTCGTAAATCATAAAATCTATTATCCAAAAGTTAATCCAAACATGCACTAAAGTTTAGGGGAGTTTATATTGCATTTGTTTTTTTAAGGACAAAAAGAGCATATCCCAAACTAATTTTGAGTTGCCACTTAAAGAAGCCATCATATAATTGGAAACAATAATACAGAAAAATATCACTTGAACTTCAAAATTCTGTTGACAATAACATTAATCGGATTAACAAGAACAATAAAGACAAATCGTTTTATTAGGAAATCACTTATTTAGGATTTTGAAATTGAAGTTGTATTTTTTGTAGGATTTTTTCTAATAACAAATCAATGAGTAAACATTACTGTTAAGTAGGCCTACAAATACAGAGGAAAAATGTTTACTTTATTGATGGATTTGACCCTAATTAAATCACACTATTCCCACAATATGTCTTTATTTGCTTTTGAAATCCTCTATTTAGAAATTTGTTTTATGCATCGAACAAACATATTGTCCGTACATATTATTTACTCTTTATTTATAAGAGTTGTGCTGTCAAACAGTGGAAGCATCCACGCTAGCTGTTAGCCACTTCATCATGCCGCAACCACGTATGAAAACAACATTATTTCATCAAATAAAACTTAATTATTAATATAAATTATTGAGCAAAGAAGGACTTGTATATGGTTATTTGGAAAAAGCGCTAGCGTGTGACCACGTGTCAGGAGACATACTTGGAAAGCTTTAAATAAGAATGAGGTGCGTGTTGTATATATCAAAGTTATTCAAGAGATATATGAGGGGTAACAACCAATATTAGAATGCCTAAAAGTGAGACAAATGACTTTCTTATAAGGATTGACTTACATTAGGGATCATTTTTAAGCCCTTATTTATTTAACTTAGTGGTAGACGTTCTAACTTAGCTTATCTAATAAATTAAAAATCCCTAACTACATGTCTTTTTATTGTCTTGAAGGGTCTTTATTTGAGTGGAAGTTAGACAAAATATATGCTTTGCAACTTTGATAAGAGACAAATTATGTAATACCCTAAAAACTCTAAAGAGCATAATAATCTTATGTTCTAAAGTAAAATTCTGTAAAAAAGAATAGAAGAGATAAAGAGCCAAAAAGGTCAAAAATACATTTAGAAAGCATAAAATGGACTGAAAATATTGTGATAAATCTTAGAGGGCAATAAAATAATTATTAAAAATTAGTGGGAATATTGTCCTTAATTATAGGAATTTAGTAAATTATTTCCTTAGAAATAAAATGGGGAAATTAATTATTAAATTAAAAACCCTAAATTAGGCCCCATGATTTTTAGTATTTTACATGGGATATAAAATACCAATGTAATCAAAATAGTTGTGAGATAATAATTTATCCTAATTAAAAAAATTATCAAAAATTAGTAAGTGGCTAATCGGTAATTAATGGGATAATATAAGAGGATTAAAATATAAGATAAATGAATTAGAAAAATATTTAATTAAGGGCTGAAATTCGTAATTAAAAAATAAATAAAATATAAAATATCTAGATATTTGTAATATAATAATATTATATTCTGATGAAGAGCCAACAGGACATTTGCGAATGGATAGAAATTAAATCCTACACCAAGATATAGGGATTTAGTCTATATCATCTCGAACTTTTTATAAACCAAATGAAATTCTACCTCGGAGTGGACTATCTCCGAAGTCATTTCAAAACAACCTAGGTCATTAAGATACGGGATAAATAAAGAATAGGGCGGATAGTACAAATGAGAACCTATAGAAAACGAAATAGTTGTGACAAACCAGGGATTAGGTTTCTTAGGTCTGGACGTATTCTGAACCAGTGAATTTTTGTCCAGAAGCTATTGCTATCGGAAGTTATTTCCGTAACCGACAGCGTTTATCTAAAAATCTTCAGCAGACTACGGAATACCCGTAACGAGGTCAAAAATTTAGTTAACTCAAGTAGTTTTGAAGAGAAAGAATAAAACTTCAAAGGCCTTGCTACTCTTTGAACTTTTGAGATTCTCCAAGATTGCGCGAATAGGACACCGATCGGGAACTTTATCAAGATTTTGAAGATGACATCATGCATGACATCATTTCCTTGAATTTTGTGCCAAGGAGGTCGACCAAGAAGGGAAGAAGGGCCAAGATGATGCCACCTAATGAAAGTGCGATCCAACGGTTGAAAACTGATCTGATAAAGCATGAATAGTAACCCATTTTCTTCTATAAATAGCACACTACCTCCTCTTCTCATTTCACACCAAAAATTCGAATCCTAGAGAGAGGTTAGAGAGAAGGAAGAGCCCGGAGAAAATATAGCGGAGCCCTGAGTAAGTTTTTCGGTCCCTAGTCTTTAGTTTCGGTAGTTCTTTCGGTAGATATAGTAGAAGTGTTATATTTATCTCTAAATTTTCCAGATAGTCTAGATATCATGTTTAGGGGTAGATATGGTATTTATTTTGAAAATATACTGGGAAAGGAGATATGTCAAAATTCGGGAGAGATAGGGTCAAAGTAGCGAAGCTCTGGCGAAATTCCGCCGATTAGGGGGTCAGGGGCAAAATGGTAATTTGTACCTAAAATGCCTGTTATAATGCTAAAATACTGATAAATGCGATATAATCCGTATAGGATATCTGTAGTCGAACCGCTGTCGTACCGCTGTAAAAAAATACGGTTTTTCGTAAAACGTGCTGGAGTACCATCAACGAAGGTACGTTCGCGGCATACTGTAACACTAATTCTCATGGTTGTTGTTATGCTTATATATGATTGTTGTATTCCTGTACTGAGACTCTGTCTCAATTATTTTTAAATGCAATCATGAATACACGGGTTATGGTCTTGATAACACCGTTTAAAGTTTTCCTTAGCGCTTTTGGACACGACTGTACATCGTGGCACCGGAGAGTGTGCAGACTGGGATAACAAACATACTGCAAGGGCTGTGTATTGTTATTTCCTTATATACATACATATATGTATTTCCTACATCTGTTATGGGCTTTTGTAGTGATTTTTGTAAAGATGTCATGAATACCTGTCATACATATATTGTTTACATAAGCATGAGGTTAACCGTTACCCGAGGTCCGATGGGTATTGGACCTCGATGCGCATGATTAGACAGATTCGGGTAATGAACCGGAGGAGGCACCGGGGATGGAGTCATAGATAGACGTCGATGACGGAGTTTTAGAAGGCACCGGTCAAAGGAAATGCGGGAAGAAAGTCAACGTAACCTACCTTATGGCATGAATCTAATAAAGTTACTTCATATCATTTGGTGCTTAAATTAGAAGGGTCGTCTATGTGGTTCAGTCAATCAGTCACCCTAGCACGGTGAGACTCCCACTAGACCTACCCAGCCTGGCCAAATGAGATGATTTAACTGAGTTAGGTTCTACGTCCCAAGTCCGCATAAGGCTTGGTTGAAGAGGGTATAGTTACACAGAAGACCTGTAATTATAAAGTTTTGTATTACTGTATCACATGAACATTCCTTCGGGAAATTTTAATATATCAGTATACGTCAAGTGTAATACCCGGATTTTAGCAAATCTGGAATTTCTGAGATAAGGGAAAATTATTGAATATTTTAATGAAGTAAATTCATGAGATAAAACTGTTATAGAAAATTGTTATAATTATAGAGTAAATTGTTGAAAAAGTTACGGAAAATCGATGAACGAGAATGACTAAAAATGATATAATGGTGATAAAAACGATCTAAAGGTATTATGATAAATACGAAAGATCATGAAAAATTATGAGAAAAATATGGAAGTGATATCCCTAAATTATGAGAATTTAATAAATTATTTCAGAGGAAATAACTTGAAGAAAAGTTTAAAAAGCATTTCGAATCATAAAGTAACTTTGATGGGGTAAACATTTTTAATATTTTACACAGATATAAAATGACAATATCGATAGAAGTTTGTAAGATAACAATATACTGTAAATTAGTAAAGATAAATATATGAAGAAACCTGATCCTAAAAAGATCACTAAACGAAGAAATTAGGTCGATTAAGCCCTAACGAAGGCAGGGGTAAAACGAGAATTTTTGGTAAAAAAAATATTATATTTTTTAAAAAATGGAAAAAATTATAGAAAAATCAATAAATCTGAATTTTTAAAAGAGGGGGTCGAAATTATGGTTATTTTTAATTAAAAAGAATTGTTTAAATAATTAAAATGGTAATTAGAATAAAATAATAATATAGTGCGGTGAGTCGGCTTATAGGCGGAAGCGAGGGAAAAGTTAGAAATAAATTCTACAGGTAAACCCAGAGGTAAAAGTCTTTTCGACTGATCAAATTAAGAACAAGTAAATTTTTACACGAGGAAAGAATTTACCAGACGTTGATTCCGCAACCGAAAACCCTAATTTCAAATAAGACGAAAAGTTGATCGATAGAGTAGAGTCGATAGTCAAAGTGAGAACCTATAGAAACAATTGCGTATTTTCAAACACAGGATTAAGTTAGACAACAACTGGACGTTTTACGATTCGGCGAATTATTGTCCGAAGTTGGTTCTATCTAAGCGATTTCCGTAACCGGACGCGTTTGTCCGAATATCTTCCGACGCACCGGAGAATACTTGGATATGATAAAAAAGAGGATCAAAATAGATAATATGAAAGAGGATGAAAAGATCTTCAAAGTTACATGCCCGGATTTTTGAGTTTCGCGAAATCGCGCGAAACGGACACGACGGGTAGCTTTATCGGACCGGAGGCCATAAAGCAAGATGACAACTCATTCTTTGACTTTTTGGGCCAAAGAGGTCGGCACCTATGGATGGAGGGCCAAGATTGCTCCTCCCAAAACCCTAGATCTAACGGTTCAAAAACAAAGCGAAAATTCCCTTTACGTCCCGAATTTTTTTCTATAAATAGACCCCCTTCCCTTCTTCATTCTTCACACCTTTTCTTCTCTCTACCTTGGCCGAAACTTAGAGTGAGAAGCTCTGCCAAAGTTGTGCCTTAGCCCCGAGTAAGTTCTTCCGTCCTTAGTTTTTAGTTTCCGTAGTTCTTTCGGTAGTTATAGTAGAACCGTTGTTTTGATCTAGGAAGTTTCGAATTTGTTCCTATGCTTGTTTTTATGCCTCATTGCATTGAAAGATTCCCGACGAGGTAAAAACATAGTGGGGATAATTTTGAAATGGAATACGGTCAAAGTAACGAAGTTACGCGAAATTCCGCCAAATTAGGGGTAGAAGGGCAAAATGGTAATTTCTACCTAAAATGCCGCTTATAATGTCAAATCACTAATGAAAGTGGTATTACTCCTATAGGGCATCGAAACTCGATTTGCTGCTTACGCCGCCCGACGTGCCGCGTCGAACATTTCACGTTTTTCCGTAAAAGTACGTTTTTCCGCGAAGTACCTAACGTCGTCAACGAAGGTACGGACGCGTCTTGTAACACTAATCTTGTACTGCTTAAATGCATATATATGTGATAGATACGTTCGTAGACCGATATACGAGACGCTTTTACACGGGTTATAGTCATGATAACGCCGTATGTTTTTCTAGCGCGAGAACACGAGTGGTATCGTGGCACCGGTGAATAGTGCAAGCTGTTATTGTTGTTTTACATTGTGGGGCTTTACATACTGCGTAATGCATATGTTTTGTCGGCATAATGATCATGCATCTCGCTGTATGCTTATGTAGTGATATACTTTGTTGTATTGTCTAGAATATCTCGTTATCCGTATACTTGTATTGTTTGGGTTTGAGATTAACGTTACCCGAGATTCAATGCGGTGAATTGAATCTCGGCTATAGCATCGGGATCCGGAGGAATACGGATCGAAGATCGAGGCAAGCATCGATGACGTGCGGCCGGAGACTTATCTATCTTTACCGCTTTCGCTTATTCACTTTCAAACTCTAGGATTAATGTAATCATTACAATGTTACACTGTGGTTGATGTTTGTTATGAATCAGTTACTCACTCGCTCCAATGCTCTACTCTGACTACTCTGCTTGAAATATTTGGAAACGTTTTTTTAAAAAAAAATCCGTCGTTTTCAAATGGGATGTTACATCAAGCATCATCATATGTCTGAGTATTTTATATCAGTTACTCATTGTTAAACTCATTGTTATTCCTGTTGTTCAAATTTTTAGTACATGCTCTCCGTTTCCGCAAAACGCTAAGCTATAGCACCTCAAACTTTGATGAATTTTATAAAACCACGTGTCAACGGCACGATTTATGCTACGGAATTTGGGGTATTACAAATTAGAGGTAAAGTGGAGGTTAAATTTGTTAGTTTTCTATGTGTTTTGATGATAACTGACAATTATAAACAAAATGTGGTTAATAATTCAAGTCCAAAGTGTTTTAACTTGATCAAACTTGAATCAGTAACTTGCTGCCAAATTGACTCGAGTTTTAGGTTGTAAAACTCGAGTCAAGTCTTTTGAAAACTTTGTCAAAATATGTTTGAACTGTGATTGACTCGAGCTAGTCACTATTGACTTGAGCCATAGGCTCTTATGAAATATTTTAAGAAATGATATTGCCTCGAGCCTGTGCTCTGTACCTCAAGTCATCTATTGTGAACTTAAATTTATTTTCAAAATACAAAAGTAGTGACTCGAGCCAGGTTCCTTAACTCGAGCTTGGATTTGAACATTATATTCAAAATGTATTTTGATAACTCGAGCCATCACTTAATGACTCGAGCTGGCGCGATTTCAAATCATTTTCAAAAAGTTATCTTGAAGTTCATTTGTGAAAATAGAACTTGACTCGAGCAAACTATGAATGACTCGAGTCATGCACTTGAGCTATACATTTTAAACTCGAGCTAAAGTCATACAGAGACATCTTTACTTAAGCTTCAAATTTATTTTTAAAGAAGATGAACTTGTGACTCGAGCTTAGATTGGTTAACTCGAGTCATTTGCTCGAGCTTGCTTGAATTTAACTCAAGCTAAAGTATCTGTTTTGCAATTATTGTGTTCGTAAATCTTTAAATATGATTTGCTTACTTTCTATCATCACTCATTATTGTTCCTTAACTATGTTTAATTAGTTTATTAATGAATTTTAGATTATTAGATGACTGATTAAATGTAGATTAATAAAAAAGCATTGATTACGTCAGTTGCATTAAATGCTAGTCCAGAAAATGAAGCACGATTTTGGACAATCAATCTCTGAACATTCTGAAAGCATTAATGGTTTCTTTCCATATTTGAATGTCAAATCATCCAATGGGAAGAACATAAGGAATGTCAATGAGATGAATGACGACAGACATTTGTTGAATCAAAGCTATGAGTAATGAAAGAACTTCAACGCTCAGGCTACATTGAATGCACTCAACGGCTCATTGAAAGCTTCCAATGGTCATTTAATTCCCTCACCAAATGTAAGCGAAGCATTCAATACGATTCAACTACCGAAAACACAAACGCTCAAACAAAATATACGCATTTACAATTGCATTCATATGTGTGATATCTTCAGATATTTATAATCTTCAGTGTTTATATATCTGCTCTTTTATAGAGTTGTTCTTTTGATAAATATTTTTGTAAGAATCTCAAAGTTGTGGGACTTTGAGATTGGGTTATTAATTACAACTTATAAGAGGGAGTGAATCCTAGTGAGAGGATTACTTCGAGTATAGAGTGTAACATCCCATTTTAGAAGCGAATTTTTTTTTTCAATCAGAGTAGAGCATTGGAGCGAATGAGTAACTGAACCATAATAAAACATTAACCATAATGTAATAGTAACGATACAGTCATCCTAGTGTTCAAAAGTAAATACATAAACGGTAAGTAAATCTACGTCCCAAAGCCTACTCCCGCTGCTTGCCCCTATCATCCATCCTCGGTCCTCCCGACCACGAAAGCTACGGTGAGATCCAATTCCCATTTGGATCTCGTGTAACGCTTAACCTTATGCTCAAATAAAACAAAAGTATATGGACAACAAATATTCATAACAATACAGCAAAGATATCAACACATAAGCACAAAGCAGATGCATGATCGTATAATGACGAACATAAGCACAAAGCAATATGTAAAGTCCCACAACATGTCCGCACATACCCGGTGCCACGATCACAACACGTGTCCTCGCCGCTAGGAAAACTCATACGGTATTACCAATATTATAACCCGTGTAAGCCGTATGTATAATTGACGACCCTAGACAGCCTCGCCTATGAACGTATCTATCACATATATGTATATGAGCAAAGACAGAGTTAGGGTTACGACGCGTCCGTACCTTTGTTGACGATATTCGGTACTTTTGACGGAAAACGGTACGTTTGACAATGGGTACGGACAATGAAAAAGACAACAGCGGTACGTGATCACGTATATCCTATAAGGATAATATCATATTTATCAATGTCCAACATCGTAACAGGAATCTTAGGTATGAATTACCATTTTGCCCCTGGCGTTACTAATCCACTAAATTTCGCCAGAGTTTCGCTACTTTGACTCCAATCTTCCAAAATTTTGACATATCTATTTTTCCAATATATTTTTGAAATAAATATCATATTTACCCCTAAAACATGATATCTAAACTAACTTGGAAGATTAAAGATTAATTTAGCATTTCTACTATAACTACCGAAAGAAACACTAAAGCTTAAGACTAGGGACCGAAGAAATTACCCAGGGCTTCGCTACAACTTTCCCAAGAGCTCTTCCTTCCTTCTCTACTCCAAAATTTCGAACTCAAGCAAGAGAAATTGGTGAGAAAGTATGCTTGGAGTTGCCATCTATTTATAGGCAATTTTGAGCTACTATTCATGCTTTTTCATATTGAATCTCAACCATTGGATCTTGGCTTTATTGCATGGTTCTTTCTTGGCCCTTGGATCCCCTTGGCCGACCTCCCCCCTTGCTTTATGCAGAAATTACATCATCAAAAATGATGTCACATACTTGCTTTTTGATCTTGTACCGATAAAGTTCCCTATTCGGTGTCCTAATCGCGTAATCTTAAACAATCTCGAAAATCCAACAACATAATCTTGAAGGTCTATTCTTCCTCTTTCAAAATATCTGGGTTAGCAAAATTTTTGATCCTATTACGGGTATTTCCTAGCTCCTAGCCCGAACATTTTCGGACAAACGCCGTCGATTCTACGAAAACGATTTCCGGTAACACCAACTTCTGGATAAAAATTCACTTGTTTATAATATGTCCTGATCTTAAAAGCTTAGTTCATGGTTTTCTAGATAAGATTTAATTTCTATCGGTTATCATTTATCCTACTTGTTTTCTTTACAAAATATCCCATTTACATTATTATTATAATACACAAAATTATCCTATTGGCCCATTCTTAATTACATGGATTTAGGCATTTTAAAATTGTTAGAAATTTTTGTAGCCTTTGATCTTGCTTTATTAGATTACATCCTAACCATTGACCATTGTTTAATTTGTCTAATTTAATTAGAATGCTTAATTAGGGCCTTAATCCTATGATTAGTAACCTTTTAGGATTTAGGGTTTTCATGTACTTAATCTCACCAATTTTTCTTAATCTTTTCTAATTAATTAGCAAGTACACTTTATGCTAACCTTAGCCATAAACATCTCATTAAAGGGTTTTACATAATTTACCTTGGATACTCTCTTGTTCAAGCTTAAACAATTAGCCATTAATTACTTGATTAATCACTTATTAATTGTTGATAATTTTCTTAATTAGGATTAATCATTTTCTCACAACTATTTCACTGACATTGGTATTTTATGTCCCATGCATTATATTAAAAATTATGTGGTCATTTAGGGTTTCCAAAACAATATTAAATTTTCCCCTTTGTTATCTCCAAGGAAATAATTTATTAAATTGCTATAATTAAGGAAAATATTCTCCTAATTTTTAATAATTATTTAATTGCCCTTTAAGATTTATTATAATTTTCTCAGGCTATTTTATGACACATAATGTATTTCTAGCCCCTTTGGCACCTTATTTCCTTTAATTTCCATGGCATTTTCCTTAGAAAAATAAGATAATTATACACATTATTTGAGACCTATATACTCACCTATAGCCATTTATTTATCTCAATATATGATTCCAGATAAATAAATATCCAGGTATTACACAGAGTATGTAATCTTTTGAAGAGTTAGTGGAAATCCCAGAGAATCTGGGGACTGAACGTAGGTCAAGAGTTAAGACCAAACCAGTATAAATCTCGTGTGTTCGTCTTTCTCTCCCTCTCTCTGATAAGCTATGTTTTTGTGAGTGAGTTTCTGGGGTATTGGAAAAAATTTTAAATCACCCCCTTCTTAGGTGATATTCTGTCTTTCAAAATTGGGGGCTAATTTTGTTCAACAAATGACAAAGTTTATATATTTGGGATCAATTATACAACAAGATGGTAAAATGGATGGAGATGTTAATCATAGATCAATTCAACTTGAATGGTATAAATGGAGAAAAGCTATTGGGTTATTTGTAATAAGGAAGTATCTAATAAGGTAAAAAGAGAAGTTTTATCGCATTGTTATAAGACTAGCAATGCTATATATGGTAATGAATGATTGATCTTTTATTAAGGTACTTAAAGGATTTTTTTTTTTTTTTATCACTTCTATGACGCATCAAATAAGATATTTATTATGTTATTTATATTTCACTTAATTATTAAGCTCATCGATTTCTTAAGAAATGAGTTTTTTGTTTTTATCATATTTCACTTTTGGAACTCACACATCTATTATACTCATAGATATTCGAACTCACAACCTTCCACTTAAAAAAGTTTTTGATGGTTCATTGAGTAAAAAGCCCCAACCTTAAAAAATGAGCTTATTAAAGATATGGTTGAAGACTTTGTTAATTTTAAAGCAAAGTTATATGTGAACTTTAAGTCTCTCCTTGATAGAAAAGACTATAAGTGAGTTATAATAAGAATCAATGGATGAGATATTTGGATTTTTTTTAAGTACGTTGATGATGCAGTCATCTAGGTGTTAATTATCTACGTCCTGATCATCAATAATTGTGAGCCGCTTTTGATAAGTTTGAGGGAAAATGCAAAGAACTTAATTAGGGTTTGTTACATAACAGATATATATTGGGCTGTCAACTTTGTTTCGTGATGCAAATATGTTTCTTTATGGAGCCACATTGTTTTCGAATCAACAATGGCGTGCGTGCATTATTATATTCTGCTTTTGTAATAAGGCCATATAATGCAAGCGCGTCACCTTTCATATTATATTCATTATAATTATATGGATCCAAATTGCGCATTGTGGGGTATCATATTTACTCATTTAGTACGCACGTATTGAATTCATGTCTTTCATTTCATCATCAAATCACAACATTATTTTTTTCCTTCAAAATAGTGCTCGTCCAAAATATGTGGAGAGTTGTTAATATTTATACCTCACTTTTCTCTTTTGTCACTACTCATACATTAAAATCGTCTTGAGCATCTTATTGTAACAATATCATTATATATATATATATATACATACACACACACACATACATATACATATATACACGCGCGCGCCATACACATATATTCAACGGTATCAATAATTGAGTGAGAATTTATATATGTCTTGTTACTTCCTTCGGTCCTAATTATAAGACTTAATTGATTTTTTTTGGAGAGATTAAGGAAGCTAATTAAATTAGCTTAGAGTATTTTTATTTTTTTCTTCAAACGAAATAGTTTGACTGATAAACTAATATATAATCTAAGGAAACACAACATATGAAATGATTAAGTAACTTATTTAGCTTCTTTAATCTCTCCCAAAAAAGTCAACTAGGTCTTATAATTAGGACCGGAGGTAGTATTATTTAATACATACATTCCAAAGCCTTGAAGTTTTCATAGTAATTTGGAAGTTACTTGCCACTCTAGCAAGGCATCTTTTACAAAAAAAAAAAAAAAAAAAAAAAAAAAAACATACATGATTCTTAATATCTTATTATAAGCATCAAATGGGGAGTTAATTACGTTTTTTTCAAGATTCTCCCTATTAAAAATATCATTAATTGCATATTTCTATGACTTTTAGGATGCGATCATGATATTATATATGAGTAATTTTGGAAGTTTTTTATTTTTAGACAAAGTTAATAATGACTTAACCATACGTACTTAGTTTTGATTAGATTATTAGAGGTGCCTTATTATAAGGATTGAAATCATATGCGATTATTTGAGTTTTGAATCATATTCATCAGGATTCAGGAGGTATTACGGATTATAATTATTTCTTTGAAATTTTGTGTGGAAAATGTTGTTCCTTTGATTTTTTGAGATCTTTTCTTCGCGCGAGTCCCTCTGATATGATCCAACACCTGTCCGTTACTAAAGCCAGCAAGTCATTAATGAAAGCTTGAAAGCAAATAAAGCCAGAGCATAAACAGCATTATAAATATATATATATATATATATATATATATATATATATATATATCAACATTATCTTCTTCTTTTTTTTGGGGTGCAGTATTAAGTTCTTGCTTCTCTGGTTCTTTGTCATGCTTTTAAATATAGGATCCCACCCACACGTGAAGGGGTGGTCCCATTTGTCCCAGAACTAAGATGCATGCACACGTGTGCTATCTATCATCTTCTTCACCGATCCCCTCAAGATCCTGAGATGATCATCCATCATCTCTCTCTGCCAATAAATCAATAATGAAATCATTCCTATTCACATTTATTCATTCACTCTCTTTGCTCCCTTATTAGTTGTACTAATTAGAGGACATGTTTACGTGGACGCCACCTTCATTCTCTTTCGTTCACATTCACATTCATTATTCTTCCATATAATTTTAAATCATTTCAGATTTTAAGTCAAGTGACAACAAGAATATATAGAAGCCTATTTTAAAAAGACTACTACTTCACAAGCTTTTAACTTTAAAAGATATTAAATTTGTTCTGATATGACTCTGCTACTCCTCACTTAGTTGGATAAGGCTTGTTGTTGTTACATGACTCTAATACTTTTTGAAAAACATGATTTTTATATTTGTCAAACTTTTCCTAATTTATTCTTATGGATGATCCATCAACAATAATCAAGGAGGAGAAAGAACGAGGGAATAAAGGAAGATTACTAGGGTATTTTAAAAAATGCATGCATTTTAATTAACTTAACTAACTTCCTTAATTTAATCAAACTAAATAAATATGTTTTATATTAAGGACTAAAAGTAAAACATATTTTATAATTAAGAGTAATTTCACGTTGATTCAACATGTGAAGGCATTTTGTTTTGGTTATTGTTTGAAGAGGTGGGGTTTGGAGAATGGAATATTGGGGGAGTTGGTAAAGGGAAATTAAAGAAAGTAAAGTGGTAGGGTTTTAAAGGAGGAGGTAGTGTGGAGAAGGCAGCTTTAGTAAAAGAAAACAAAGCAAAATGGGATGTTGTGGATTTGGATGTGTACTGTGAGAGTTGTGTGAATATAAATGTATGAAATGAAAAAAAGAGAAAGGTGATGAAGGGAATTTTGATGATCCCAAGAAGATTGCTTGTCTTGATACAGTTAAATAGTTTGAAGCAGCTTTAATTTTCTTTTTCTCTTTGGAAAGACAAAGACTTGTGGCTTACCCTCTACGCAGATTCCTTGCTTCGTAAAGTATCTTATTACCCTTCCCTCCCTATTTCTCCTTTCTATCTTTCTTTTGTTTTTTCCCCTCCCTCTCTTGATTTCATTAAGCGTTAAGTTCGATATTGAATACGCAATTTCAGTGCTTTCAAACACAAAATTTGGTCTAAGTGTAAAGAGAAAAGGAGGTTTCTTCATTTTCATTTCAAATTGGAATCAATGACAATGCCATAAATGTAAAGTATTTCGTTCTTTAGTACTTGTATTTGTTTAATTAAACTCTATGGGCAAAGAAAATGTATACATACGTGACAACGATACCACTCCCTTCAGAGGCGGCTACGGTCTTCTGCTTTAGCGTCCACTGTGGTTCACTTCGGCTTATACGTCAACGTATAAGCCGAAGTGGACGCAATAGTCGTTTTTTCACCTTTTTTTTAAAAAAAGAAAGAAAAAAAAAAGAAAAAGGGACCAATGCGTCCACTTTGGCTTATCCTTCCACGTATAAGTCGAAGTGGACCGCAGTGGACACTAAGAGCAAAGAACCGTAGCCGCTTCCACTCCCTTCAGTCTTTAACGTATGATCTAATTAAAGAGTTAATATTGCTACTAAATATAAGACTTATTTCTTATTTTTATCCATTTCTTCTAAATTAATCCTATTAATATTATCTAAACAATAATTAAATAGATGGGGGAAATTAAGAAAGATGATTAAGGTGCTTTAAAAAAAACATATTAAGAATCTAATCAAATTATTAATTAATTATGTTTTACATTAAGGACTAGATGAGTATAATTTAATCCAAAACCTTAAAGCCTCCCGTTCATGAGTTTTTATACGTATACCTCTTTAATTTTAACCATCTTTGTTAAACATGAAACTTTCCTACTTCTTCTCACACGTCTTCCCAACATATTAAACTGTTTTTTTTTTTTAATAATTGATGAGCAAGAATTTAACTTAATTACCGTAGGAGCTAGCTTATGGGCTACTCCCTCTGGTCCTTAAGGCACCAACTAGCAAATTTATTTGGTCATTTTTATAAGGAACTTGCTTGTTTCCAATGAGCATTAATTATGTTTTTCCATATTTGCTCATAATTAATAAGGGTAGTGGGTGAAAGTAATAATTAATATGATATTAGAGTTTAGTGCAATTTAATAGGGGTAATATTGGAAATTATTTAGATTCTATGACAACTTTATTGGCTTTAACTATTTTTATTGGTTTGTGAGAAAAGTTAGTTGATGCCTTATTATAAGGAGCAGAGAGAATATAAGAGATATTGCTGATTGTTATATTTTTGTAAACCACACGCATGATATTATTGAGTAGTACTAGTAGTGATATACCCGAGAGTCCAGATACATGAAAAAACCTTGGAATTGCTGAAAGTCATACAGACAAATTAAATCTCTCGCAGTCTTTATATATTCTTGTAGTTCCAGTTCAATACAGCAATCAATATATATATATATATATATATATATATATATATATATATATATATATAATTAATTTTTTTACCATACTTTATTCCTCACCCATCCATAGAAGAAAAAGAAGAGTCTCCTTTATATACATAGTTTAATAATAATATAGATCTCAGGTGTGTGTACTTTCTCCGGTCCTTATTATAAAACATCAATTAACAAATATATTTGGTCCTTTTTATAAGGCACTTGCTTGTTTCCAAAGAGCATTAAATATTTGTTTCCATGTATGCCCATAATAATAAGGGTAATGGGTGAGAGTAATAATTAATATAATATTAGAGTTTAGTACAATTAATAAGTGTATGTAATATTGAAAATTACTTAAATTTTAGGACAAATTTAATGACTTTAATTATTGTTATTGATTTGTAAGAATTGTTAGTTGCTGCCTTGTAATAAGGACCGGATGGAGTCTATCTACAGACACTTTAACGTGAAGGGGCTTGCTGCCATATGTGAAAGTTATATTCGGGTTCATTGGGGTTACTTTATGTTTTATATATTAAAGATGAAAGAGACTTTTGTTTGTGTGGAGAATTGTAGTAATAAATGAAATGGTCACACGTATATTGTATTCACATGGCATCGCACGGCCTTCATCTTTAGGTTACGTTATTTAAGGTTCCACATGGTGGACGCGCCTAAAAGTAGCCCTAGACTCTAATATATATATATATATAGGAGGGTTTCCCTTATAAAGCCATACCAGCCACCAACGTAGCTCCATCCATACCTCATTAAGGTTTCACATGGTCTGTCGTGTAATAATTGAATCTAAAAAGAAAAACAAGTTGTATATACACTTTAAGTTGAAAATATTTACAATTTTTCATGTGTTAAAAAAAAACAAAAAAGATAACTTGTTGGAGCACATCCAAAATAATACATGAAGACACTCTTAATCAGGAGTCAATCATTGATCGATCTCTTATTTGATTTTAATTTTGTTAAAAGTAAAAGAGGATAAAAAATCTACACACACACACACTAATTTTGTTAAAAGTAAAAGAGGATAAAAAATCTACACACACAGGCGCACACATATACACATACATACACGTATGTGTATGTACACACACATTGTATATAGACCGTTGGTAGAACATTTTTTTGTTAGTTTGGAATTTTGGGTATTGTTAATTATTGAGTAATTCGTTTGTATTTATTGACGATATTCACATATGGAAGTTAGTTGTTGTTCGGCATGGAAACGTCAATCGTCTTGTTCTTGAATGGGATAGGAATTTCATATCATGAGCAAAATATATAGACATGTTTGAAATCGAATATTCTTAGAAATTAAATGGGTGCTACTATTAATTAATATAATATAATAAATACAACTAAACGTGTCAGATAAATTATTTATGCAAGGATAGTGTCATGAAGGAGCTCTTACCCAATATTCCCACCACTTGCTTGACTATATATCCATTTACACTGACACATGAGATTTCCCGCCATTAACGAATCTCTGGAACTAGTAAGTTTCATGAAGATTGGCCTAACATTTATAAAGTTAGAATCAACAGGACCTATTTCAACTTAAAGTCTTATAAAATCAGTAGGAGGTTAATGATATGCAGAGCAGTAGGTGTAGCTTCCACATGCACATGTATAAATTCACAAACACACACACACACATAGTTGAAGAATTATTATTTTTTCCCTTTTTCAGTGAGAGTTGAGGAATACTTTTTCTTTGGGCATCAAACCGGCATGTATGCAAAAGTTATATTAGATTCAAGCTGAGTAGGGAAATTAATTCAAATATTATACCACTAATTAGGTTTATATGTGTGTGTGTGTGTGTGTGTTAGTTTGAAAAGGAATCAATTTTATCAACAAGCCTGTGGTAACCAAACAACCTCATATCGTAAAGAAGATAACACAGTTTTGAATATTAGGAAGCAAATAAGAGAGACAAAAAGCCTTTAATTTGTGCTCTAAACAACGGATTAATCTCAAACCCAAATTGACTTAAGATGCCCTAAATCAAACAAAAAAGGAAACAACTTTTGATTATACATCATCGAGATCCGATTTATCCTGAAGTTAAAGTTTTTCTCAAAATCATTTCATACACACACACACGGGTGTGTGTGTGTATCATCTTGTTCTTATTCTTTCAAGAGGTTGAAAATTAATTGATTCCTGAATATTCTATATATCATGAATTCCAAGTTTCATAAAATTCCAAGTTTCATAATCGCTCTTTGACTATTGAAAGAAATTAAATAATTTTCGTCTAAAAGAAGGTTGAATAATTTAATTTTCAACGTAATATCATTCCATAACTAATTGTGCAATAGTTCAATCAATCACATCCACATCAATTAAGTATATATCAACAAAACACACACACGTATGTGTGTGTGTGTGTGTGTATTTATATATTTATTGTAGTCGGTGCACCGTATGTGTATGCATCGTACGCATGCCCCAAAAAAAAAAAAAAAAACTCACTCAAATATCTAATCGTTATTATTACATATTGTTGGTTTATTGGTAGACCAAGCAATTGATGAAATCCCAGGGGCTCACGTCCACATCTATTCTGAGAAATTAAAATGATTAGGCTAAGTTTCTTTTTTTTTCCCCTTTTTATGCAGTGAATACATTTATGGCATCCGATGTTCACTGGAAACTTTGAGAAGGACAAGGTTGATGGAATTATATACGAGACTTTTGTGCTGTGTATATATATTTATAGGGGTGAATTATATATATGTACGTGTCACACACACACATATATACATATAGTGCTGAGAAAATAGGTAGGTTTATGAGTTATTATAGCTATTAGAGACAGGTAAGCTACATAGAGGGGTCTTAGGTATGTGTCTTTGTTGCGTAGAAAAATGAGGAAGAGACTTCAATATGAGATGATCTTATTACGTTGCAATTAGCTAGATGCAATGGAATTACACCAAAAATATCTTGAATGTACGTACGTAGCAGTAATGTTAGGAAGAGGTCAATTTTTTTTCTTACTCTATCTACATTATTCATCTAATCCAAATGATTCAGAACCGTGAAATTAGAGATAACACACACATACACTCTCTTCATCCAGTTCTTTTATATAGCTCCAACAAACTATTTTAGGTAAATATGTAGGAAGAGTCTTATTTCAACCAGCATAAACATACTTATTATAAACCCAAACAAGCATATTACAAAAAAACAATGAATTAGCAGCAAAATTCCATCACTAAACTCATTATTATAATTTTGATTGTGTAAATTATAATGTATATATGTGAATCAACTTGATTTTTGGTGTCAATAATATCGGTGGATGAAAGTGTGAAAATGGATGATTGAAGGCGATAATACAGGGCTGCAAATTTTCACTAGCTAGGTCACCTACCTTAAAGTGGTGACTCTTCCCTACCACAAAAGCATGGCTTTTTCATGGATCGTGTTAGATCATGTGCTTTATTTTTCAGCCTGTCTGCTCTAATAAAACAACCATGTTTCTCTATAACAAGAATTAGTTGAAGTTAATAGAAATTAAATGGTCCTCACCAATATTAAGTACTTGCTTAAAATCATCTTGTTTGGAGAAAAAGGAACGTGTATAGATTTTGTTTTGGAGAGTTTTTGCTTTCATTTTGTCAAAAAAGATTTTTCCTGTTTATTTTGAGCCACAGGTTACAATATGTTTTGTTCTTTTTGATATATCACCGGCCTTTTGTTCTTAATAAAAAAAAACTCAGTTGATTAATTTGGAGAGATGAAGAAAATAAATAATTTGTTTAATTATAATACATATGAAATATTTATGTATATCATTACATTATATATCAGTTTGTAAATTAGGTAAATTAGTTTGGAGAAAAATGATAAATATGAATATACTGTAAAATAAATTATTTAGCTTTCTTAATTTCCTCAAATCAGACAACTAAGCCTTATATTAATGATTAAAGGTAATAATACTCAATTTTTCACAACCCTTGACCCTTTTGACAATGTGCTTTTCCAAATTTTAAAAAATATAAGAACTTTTTTATATAATTTACGCACATGCCCCCAATCACAAATACTCCAACATTTAATTAGGGATAGATTTTGGAAAGGAGAAAAAAATTTAGACATAAACAACTTTATTGGTCTTTATAAGTTTAGCAACTGAATACAATTAAGAGACGGAGGGGGTAAATGACAAAAATGTTTATGAACATTTCTATTGTCCAACATCTCTTTACAAGTAATTTCTTATCTACATGGGATTTATATTGAAACACGACACAAAAACTTGGATAGGCTTATTAGTTTGCAAGGTCATTTTACAGTGGAAAAAACATAAAACTAGATAAATTCGAACCACATAAGATAATTAAATAAAAAAATATATGAATATATATAATACTATCACTTGAGTCTAGTTAAGACTTAAGACTGCAGGTAGTATACATATGTTGTTAGATTTTTAATATAGGACACATTTTAAAAGAAATCCTTGATACATAATATAAGTTATTTGGTGGGTCATACTAATAAACTTTTTTCAATTATTACTCCTATTACTACCTCTTGTCCTTTAATTTTACTATATTAAGAAAATTAGTTAAGTTAGATATTTGTTAAAAATATGTGTTTCTATAAAATACTTAAATCTTTTAGGTACATTGAAATTACTCATTGATGCTAACTATCTTAACATACATGTGCAATTAATATGGATAATTTAGGAAAAAAATGATGAATATGGAAAATAAAGTAGATTGAAATTTTATATTTATAACCAAATTCAATTTCCAACTAGCTCTTATACTTGGTATAATAAAATTAAAAAGTTTTTCATTTTCAGATCAAGTTAACAAGTCAACCATATTTCTTTTACTTTTGTGGAGGAGTTAGAAGTGACTTATAATTATAATTATGAACCGTACTGAGTTATCTTTTGTCAAAAATCAATTGTTAGGGACTAGACTCCATGAAATAGCTCATTTAATTCAATGAAAGCAACTAATGAGCTTGTAAAAGTTATTAACATACTAAAATTTATTGAATTGAGCATGGCTGATTGAGAATTTAGAGCAAGAACACAAACAAACGTGCCTACGATGGAGAGTGACAAAACAACAATAATAGAAATGGCATGCAATAAGGACGTTGGAATGGTTCCAAGACAAAATTTATTAACCGATATTCATTAAATGGAACTCATTTTCATGGCAGTGTCTTTTTTTCTTTTTCTTTTTTGGCCAACATATAGAGGTCTTTTTCTTGTGCAAATTAATTTTGGTCAAAAATGTCTCTGTTGCGTGCTAATATCATCAAGCTTTGATTAGTAATATTGGTCGGTGGTGTTGTGTTAATGATTGCCTGATTCATAGAATGTCGTCATTTTTTAGCCTAAAAAAATTCACACGATTCTTAAGAAAAAGTGAGGCGAAGATTATTTATATTATGGGTCATTGCATGAACTAAAATACTTATTAACTTGTTTTGTTAATAATATAAATACTACCAACAAACTGTTAATTGAGATAGTTAAACGGCCTCACTTCGAAAAGAATGAGAACACAAGTTCAAAAATCAGGAAACGCATTTACAGGGAAAAGCGAAAAACCTTTACCTTTTAAACTTTTAAAGGGGAAACCCTTAATCAAAAATCAAAAATAAATAAATAGTGTGCTCTAAGTTCTAGCTATGCCTCATATATGATAAAGAATAATAACAATAATATAATTACATATACTGAATTAAAAACATACTGATATTTAATTATTTATTAGCCTTATCATATAACAAGAATATGCATTCAACTAACATAAAATAATTACTTTTTTTCAAGTTTAGAAATTACTTAAATTTATAAATCTTAATATATATATACACACACACACACACAGACACACACACACACACACACACACACACACACACACACACACACACACACACACACACACACACACACACACACACACACACACACACACAGAGAAATATTCTCTTAGTAATTCATAATTCATAAAAATAAATAATTGTTAGGAAAAATGACAGAAAAATACAACTTGAACTTTAAAATCTTATTGCCCACAAGAGTAATGAGATTAACAACAACAGTAATGCAATTGACAACTTGTTTTAGTGGAAAATCACCTATTTGCGATTTTGAAATTCAAATTGTATTTTTATGAGATTTTCCTTTATTGTTATGCACTTAAGTTTAAGAATATCTTGACCATCTTTCAATCTTACTATATATTTTTTTAGACAAGTATCCTCATATTAGAGGCAATATGTTTGAGGCACTGTTGAATACTAAATGTGAGCATCTCTATCAATAGGAATCCGAATATTAGTTTATCACATTATGAGAGACTCACCTCTTATGCTAGACCCAACCCTATTGGTATCTTACTACATATATATATATATATATATATATATATATATATATATATATATATATTGCTAAGCATAGGTATCCTCCTACTGAAGGCGATCATATTTAAGGCACTGTTGGGCACTAAATATGGGCACCTCTCCCAGCTAGGATTCTAACCTTTGGTTCGTCACATTGTGAATGACTAACCCCTTTCGCTAGACTCAACCCCTGTTGGTTATCTTACTATATTTTTAAGTAAGAAAATTGTGCGAGTTAGATATTTATTTATTTGCTAAGCACATGTATGCTCCTATTGAATGCAATATTGTTTGAGGAACTATCGAGTACTAAATGTGAGCACATCTCCCAATGAGAATTCAAACATTAGTTTGCTACATTATGGGGGAACAACAAAATTGTGTGATTTATTTTATTATTATTTTTTTACTAAAAAGGATGGCTAGAATCCTACATTACACAAAAATAAATTACACAAAAAAGGGAATTTAATCTTAGACACTCTCGATCAACCCAATTCCTTAAGTTGGTAAGACATTCATCCAATATAGCAGAAGAAGAAATGCCCATTTTAGCCATTTTAGCTAAGGCATCCGCTATACTGTTGAAATCTTTGGGGATAACTCTTATATCAACCTGCCAGTTTAAAGCTAACAAATTTCTAGCTTTCAGAACCAGATTACTACATGTGTTAAGAAGATCCAAAGTCCAATAAGTCTATCGACGCCCATATTGACCTGGGCTCCCTTGTTTACATTTATAAGCCCAATACTTCCCATAATATTAGATGTGTCCAAACCAAATGCTCACCAAAGTCCAGTGTTGCTTTTTTCAAAGACCACAAAGGCACAAAGACCATATATGGGCATTGGCCAACTATGCCACTTAGAACCAATGTGAGTTGGCATAGATGGTAAGGATCCGGATTAGGCCTTGGGTTGTGGGTTCGATCCCTACATTCTTACGTCATTGGGGACTCGCTTTGGTAGCGATCTCGTAGTCCCAAGAAGTCTTCATATCTTTTTCTTCTTGGCACAGTGGGGGGCGATGTCCTAAACTTTAACCCTCCTAAACTTTTTTTTTTTAAAAAAAAAAAAAAAAAAAAAAAAAAAAAAAACTATGCCACTTAGAAATCACCCCCTCGAATCCTCCATCCTAATTATTGTCTATATATCAGAATTCGTTATGAAGTTATAAATGACCATGGAAGTATATCTGAATATGGTCGGAAGCACCGTGAAATTCATATTTTTGGCGTTTGCTTGTTCACCGTGTTCCTAATAGAGTTTGGTTTGATTGAAGCTCTGTGACCAGTGACGCAAGGCGCATTTCGAGGAAGATATGATTTAAGTTCATGCGCACCAACTCATCATCTTTGTCTCTGATCATTCACCAGAAGCACGAAACTTCAACTCTCATCAGTCACTTCCTGAATTCCAGTAAAACCATTGATCATCTACGACAAACCCAAGCACTCTTCCTTAAACTCCTCGCAACGCCCCATCACTACCAATACTTTGTGGGTCGTCTTCTTCTCCGAATCCTCCAGTGTACCGGTGATAATCTTCGTTATGCCTCCCAAGTGTTTGATCAAATACCCAGTTGCAAAAATGGCTTCCTCTGGACGTCACTCATTCGTAAATACTCACTTCATGGTCAGTTCCATCTTTCCATTTCTCTGTACTCTAGAATGCATCAAAATGGGGTCTTGCCATCTGGGTTCACTTTCTCTTCGGTGCTCAATGCTTGCTGCCGAATCCCGGTTATTTTCGAAGGAAAACAAGTGCATTCTAGAGTTTTGCAATCTGGTTTATGTAAGAACAAGATTGTGCAAACTGCAATTCTTGATATGTATGCAAAATGTGGGTTGTTATCTGATGCACGAGCAGTGTTTGATGAAATGAGTGAGCGAGATGTTGTTGCCTGGACAGCTATGATTCGTGCGTATACGAAGGTGGGAATGATGGTTGATGCAATGTGGTTGTTTGAGAACATGAAGGAAAGAAACTCATTTACTTGGACTACTATGGTTGCTGGGTATGCAAATAATGGAGATATGAAAGCTGCGAAGGAATTGTATGATATGATGAAGGAGAAGGATATGATTACATGGGTTGCAATGATTGCTGGTTATGGGAAATGTGGCAATGTGAAGGAAGCAAGAAGGGTGTTTGATGAGATACCGGTGCTGGACGCCTCAAGTTTTGCAGGAATGGTGGCTTGTTATGCCCAAAATGGTTTTGCAAAGGAAGCTATTAGGATGTATAACCACATGAGAGAAAGAAAGATTCGAATCACTGATGTGGCTATGGTGGGAGCTATATCAGCTTGTGCACAACTTAGAGATGTTCATTTTTCAAGGACATTGACTAACCAACTTGAGGATGATTGCTGTGGTAAGTAATACATACGCCTCTATTAAAACCTTTCAATTTGATATTGTTAATTAGAAATCAATGCATGAATTTTTATAAAGCCTCTCTAGTCAAGCATTTTTTTGTTTTGTTCTTCTTATACTAATGAATAGACAACTAGTCAATATAATATCTATTTTCTTCTAGTGAAAATGTCTATTTAATTTATCCTCATATTAGCTACCCAATTTGTGGAAAATGAGTCTTGCAGTAACAGTAAAAGTTGCGGCCATGTGATAAAAAAGTCACGGATTCAAATCTTAGAAACAATCTCTCCACTTACTAGGGTAAAATTGTATACATCTGACCCTTCCTAGACCCCACCTGGTGGAAGCCTTATGTGCTGGGCCGCCCTTTTTAGCATACCCGAGATTTGGAATGTGCTTTCATTCGTTCATCTATTTATATATTTACTTGGTTCTGCACTAATAAATCTTTCTTTTAGTTTGTATGTCTATCGAAATTTGTAAAGAACAAACACTTTCCTTTCCTCACATAAAGGTTAAAATTACTTCGAAAATACTTATTCTGCTCGTTACTTTCATCTCAAAGATAGGACGCTTGCTATATCAAACGCATTGATGCAGATGCACTCAAAGTGTGGAAACATAGACTTGGCCTGGAGGGAATTCAATAGAATGAGCAACAGAGATGTGATCACTTACAGCACATTAATCACAGCCCTAGCTGAGCATGGGAAATCACAAGATGCATTAGATGTTTTCTTAAAGATGCAAAAAGAAGGAATCAAACCAAATCAAATTACATTTGTTGGAGTCTTCAATGCATGTAGTTATGCTGGTCTTGTGGAACAAGGGTGCACGTATTTCAAGCAGATGACATGTTCATTTGGAATTAAGCCTTTATCTGAACACTATTCTTGTTTGGTTGATCTTCTTGGGAGAGCTGGGCAACTAGAAAGGGCATGCAATCTCATACACGAGAATGCTAGTGATGAAGCCACAGCTTGGGGTTCTTTATTAGGGGCTTGTAGGGTTCATGGTAATGTTGAGTTGGGTGAGATTGCAGCCAGACGTCTCTTTGAAATTGACCCAAATGATTCTGGAAATTATGTTCTTTTGGCAAATACTTATGCATCAAAGGACAGATGGGATGATGTGGAAAAAGTTAAGAAGATGATGAGTGAAAATAGAATGAGAAAGCCTCCAGGTTGTAGTTGGGTTTAGAGAAATATATCACTACGTCATTTTTATAAAAACCTGAAATTTGATTTGTCTCATCTAAGCATTTAATGTATTTTTACCATTTTATGCCCTAATTAATTCTATTATCTCTCCTCATCTTTTTCCCATACTACACCTTTCATATTTTCTCTTATTACTACTATATTTCTCTTTCTTACTTGCCCTTTATAATAAAGGTGTGCTTAAAAAAAAAGTTTGTTTTCCACACTTTTATTACTTCTAACAAATTTAACAGTTTTCTTAAACCACATAATTTAATTATTGAGCTATTATAAAAACTGGAGAGTATCACACTACTTTCCCAATACCTTTTGAACAGCACCGTAACAGGCTCAGTAGAAAGATTCAAAAGGAACTTACAAGCAAGAAAACAAAATAAACTGAATATTTGCTCTGAATGATTTGAAACTTTAAAAATAGATCAAACCCATAATTGTATCAAAGTGGTAAATCTTTGAATGAACCAGTTGGATTTCTTTCCTCTAACTTTATTATCCTTTCAGGTCAGATGCCGACTTCATAGATTGCAAGTACAAGTCATAACAATCACTTGGTGAAGCTTAAATAACAAAAGAAAACCAAACAAAAATACAACAAATGCACAGGTGGCAAAACCCCTATGTGCTTCCCTTAGTATGCGCACGGGAGACTATAATGCTGCTCTTCATAATAGGAGCCTTCAGAACTCAATGACTTTAGAAGCTTCTGATTTTGAATATCAACCTGTGGTCATCCCTCCCACCCACCTCACTGACCAATGCATTACAAAGTAGCATTGTAATTATGTCTTCAGGGGTGCCTTCTTCTCTCTATCGGATATCCGAGCAGGAGCCGTAGAATGTGATTTGAATCGACCCCTCCCTCCCTCCTCTTTTTCCTGCACATCCAGTGGCTCGTCATCAGAATTCAACTTTGTGTTCAGCTCGTAGCAAGGAAAGGAAATAGGATTTTATCATATGGGTTCCGCTGAATTTAACTGGGAAAATCAGAGAAAATTCCTTGTTTGAAAATTTAATTTGCTGAGAAAGACCAGAATTCGAGTATCAGTGCTTTTTGTATATAAAATCCTGCAGAGTACCAATATTTTCTATGTATAGAAACATATGAGATCCTTCTAGCTAGTAACATTTCTAAGCAAAGACTTTTCACTGATTTGCTTTTTGTATATAAAATCCAGCAGAGTACCAATAGTTTCTATGTATAGAAACATATCAGATCCTTCTGGCTAGTAACATTTCTAAGCAAAGACTTTTCACTGATTTTGCCAATTTCATTTCGCTGGAAGCATGACTTTAAAATGCATGTCAATCACACTACAGAAAACAAGTTGAGGGCAGTTTTGCTGACCTTTTTCTTAACAATCTGAACCACATCCTCATCTTGAAGAAGCTGACTAAGGCCACAATGTTGAGGATAGTGCCTTGCACTTGTACCCCATACTAAAACATACTTAACGTCCTTGACCAAACTTCTGTGAATGTGGTTGCAGAAGTCCTCTACAGTGCAGCCACCTCTATCCTGCAATAATTTACCAGAGTAAAATCACCAAGGAGGGATTGAAGAGCGAAATATTTTTGACATGTATGATAATAATTTAAAAGATCAACATACTGCAGAAAGGACCACGGGATCAGAGAAATCAGGCTGCTGGCCTTGTGGCTTTGTGTAAACTCTAACTAGACCCATTTCCTCCCACATTCTCGAAAGCAGTCTATCAAAGTTCAGCTGTATATGAAAACAAGAAATTTAGCCACAATGGCAAATAACGATTTTTTTTTTGATAAAGGATATGATGTTTTGTGACAGAATGTGCAATCAAACAGACATAAAGAACTAAAACTACGCCGGATCTTGTATTCTGCTGCTGCCAAAATATAAATCACGGCATAGTTCCCCACCAATAATCAATTAGTAGTATGGTTTGCTCAGAAATTATGGAACCCACCTTCAAATTGCAACTAATGACAACAGAACTAGACTGGCGAGCTAATCTGTCCACATCATCGATACCAACAACATCAATTTTGTTGTAGACATATATGCACTTCATATATTTACGGTTCCCTTCAATAACATCTATGAGGTCATCCACAGTAGCATCCTCACGGAAAAGGATCTGAAATGAATTTTGTCATCCCTCCATATGGGTAGGTCATCATAATGAAGAGAAAACATACATTGAATTACATTTTTACATGTAGCGTATGTGGTAATAGAAAATACAGAAATTATCAAGAGGACATTGTGCTATCAATATGATGTGAAGAACAAGAAATACCACAACTAGATAGGCAGGTTAACTGTTTAATCTTTATCCGTCAATGCTAGTCTGATCTAATTTTCATAATTACAGCTTTCATCATATCATGTTACTTAACTCCTACTTACAGGGACATGAATTAAAGACATAAAATATCAAGGGATTAAACTCAGATATACAGATGCATCAAATTAGTGAGTTATAGATAGATCAGAAAATGAATTGACTGCTAATTATAGAGAAGCCTAGGTGCAGGTAGAATGTGCAAGAAGAATAAATAAATGAATTGCAGAAGAAAAGAAACATTTTACACCCTTATATCACAAACAGTCAAACACTAGTATAGCCTAACACAAAAAAGACAAGTATTTCATCACCAATGCCAAAAAAAGAAAGGGACATGTACTTAGTTCATCAATCATTCAGTCTATTCCCACGTTCTACAAAGAAAGGCAATGATAGAGAAAATGATGATTTGTACAATTAAACTAATCAAGAATTTTACAGCAGTAGATGCAACTAACTTCCCCACTATAGTCAAACAAACTATGAAATTGATAACGAAGTATTTATAATTTCTGTTAAAAAACTACAACTCCATAATTCTAAGATCCCATATTAGCATGTCCTTTGAATTGAAATGCACACTGGCATTTTACAAATACCTCTGCATTGTGAATTTTATATTCATGCAGAATCTGATAACACAGCTTCTCATCAACATGGGTCAAAGGTAGAGTGCTGTTGAATGAAATGCCCCCAGTCTTTTTCTTTTTAAAATATATCTGCCAAGAAGACAAATCCAAAGCAATGGCAGATGAGAAGTAGACAGAGTCCAACCAAGAACTTAAAATAAACATAAACTATGCTTGAATCACTCTATATCGTTGAGGCAAAAACTCACGTGAGGTGGTCTCTTGTTTAGCCGTAAGCCAACAGCTTCCAGCTCCTTTGTCAATATTTGTCTATGACCCTCACTCTGGCAGTTTATAGGGGAAAAAATCACTTTATACCAAGATTAGAAAAAGTTTTTCAATTTGCAGTAAACTAAATACCACAAATAATACATCCAGAATGTGGAGCAGTTCCCCAAGCAATCTGTAAAAAATGATTGAGATCCATGCAAAATTTCCAAGGTTTCTCAGGCAAAACGGTTATAACATAAATTGATGATCATATAAGACTTGCTCTTTGGTCTATTCCACGAGGAAAAAGTCCAAAGTTATTCAAACTTTTTTGTTAAAAAAGACTTCACTACAGTTTTAAACCAATTTCAAACAAAAACTAAATCTTAAAAAATTAGAACCAACAGTGGGAAGAAAAAGCAATCGTTGAAATCTAACTTCACAGCCATGGAATCATCCACCAAATATTGTGGGGTTTCCAAAAGGAAAAATAGGCAACTATTAGAAGAGGAGTGCAAGAAGCCATTTGTCTTTATCACTTGATTTCTCTTTGTCCACTTTTTTTTTAATTGGCTGAACCAATGCATGGATTGGGAGATTCTTTGTCCCCTACTTCCATCTAAATGTACGTTCTTTTGCTACAATGAAATAAGTTCCAGAGTGTTTGTCTGAAATCCCACAAAAATGTAAATTTTGAAAAGTTCAATTCACGTATTTATCTGTTACTTATTACCAAGTGTAGGGGAATGAAAATTAAAGGAATAATGAGTAACCATTCTATAACAATAGAGTAACCAATGTGGTATTTCAAGGGTTAACTTGATTCCCAGCCAGAATCAGAACACAATTCTTCAAATACTGCCTAGATTAAAGCAAAAGTTGACATATTATTTTATCAAATTGCAATGCGGACAAAAGGAATGAAAAGGTACACCAGAAAATAGTAGTTCCAACCATTTAAAGAAAAAAGAAGAAAATAACACTTACTTTAGAGGCATCAAGAACCATTAATACTATGTCAGAAGATTTGGCAACAGCAATAACCTGAGAAAATAGAAGAAAAAATTGCCATGTTAGTGAAGCCTAAGTCGTTGTAGTTTATACCCTGAGTAATTAGTGAAAGGAACTAATAATCAACTTCAGTTATCAGACATCTATGTTCATTTATCAACTTGTTATGGGAAATGGTGCCCTAAAGCTTACTAATGGAAAGAAATACATGACAGCAACAAGCAATTATTATTTTACCTGCCTTCCACGTCCCTTGCCTTCAGAAGCACCTTCAATAATTCCAGGAAGATCAAGCAGCTGAATTTTAGTATCATTGTAGTTTATGATTCCAGGAATGCAGGTCAATGTTGTGAACTCATAGGATGCAGCTTCTGAATGAGTGCCCGTTAACATTGTCAAGAGAGTTGACTTCCCCACACTGTTAATGAAAAGGGAAAGGGATTGGAAAGGTGACGTTTTAATAATCATGTGTAAAATTTAGGTATACAACGAAGACAGGCACCTAAGGGTGTGCATACATGATATGGTTATTGATATAGAATTGAGAAATAGAGAGAAGAAACCAGAAATAGGGTAGAAGAGGCAGAAGACAGAGATCAAACAGAAACAGAGAAGTGAGATTAAACCATCATCAATCATAATCTCCCTTACAATAGGAATTAAACCCTTATTTATAGGCTAGATTGACTTAATACCCAAGCTAAGCCTAAACTAACTAACTAACCCTTCTAACTAATTCTAACGGCTACTCTACTAACTGACTATAACTAACTTTTAACTATTTATTATCTTTACATATCAATACATCTGTGAGAACCCCATTTGAAAACCTAGGAAGACACAATCTAAAGGGAAGGATGCTTTCTAATGTTGCAGGGTTGACTTTACTATTTTGGTATAATAGTGGGACACATAGCTGCTACATAGGGTGGTTTTAGTTATATAGCACTGTAGCATTCAGCACACTTTTTGGATACTGTGCAGATTGCCTTCTGACTATATTAGCCGTGGGGAGAGATGGTAGGAGGATGATTATTTTTTAGTGAAGTTTGTAGGAGAGGGAAGCCATTCTGTTCTTACAGAGTTGCCTTCATTCTTGGCTGCAAGAGATTATACTCTTGACAGATTGTTGTATCAGTGTGGTTCTGCTTTGTGACTAATTAAATCAGTATTTTTTAGATACTCTTTTGTTGGTCCCTACTCCTAACAACATCACACATAGAAGCAAGGTAAAAGCAAACTATTGAAACATTGAACATTAGTAGTATAATTAATTTCCTAGGAGCTTATAGTTGTAAAAGCTCATCATCCATGTAGAATGAGTCTAAAGGGAGATATGTGTCTTTCAGAGTACAGACCTTGGAAAACCTATGAGTGCAACTCGTCCATGGCCAAACTTTGTAACTTCAAATCCCTCTCCACCTCCACTGGAACCCTATTCCATGATTTGTCAAGATAGAAAACTTTACAAAAATGGGCACAGATGGATAGTTGGCTATGGTGGACCAAAAATTGAGAAACTAATGCAAGCTACAACGGGTAATAATGATAATGCTCACAAAATTCATCCATTACTCATAATATAATAATAAAAGAAATTCATAAAAATTTCACCACATATCAAGTGAGAATACATATGTGAAATAATGACTAATATGTATTAGAAACGTGTGATTAGATACATGTGTCAGTCTGTTCTTGCATCTTTTTTCCTATATAGCTCTCCAGATGAAATACAGAGCAATGCAAAACAGGATAAAAATGAGCCAAAACATTTCTAACCAACTTTGAAACGTTTCAGAAGACCACAATAAAAAATTTGACACAATTCTTAATTGCAATAAATAAAAGAGAGGATAATTCTGTCCCCTGTAAAGGAAATATTGATACTTTGGTTCCTTCAAACGTCAAACCTTGATGCAAAAATGAGCCAAAATACATTAAATCATTTTAGCTTATGCAATCAGGTAACTCAATCTTTGCAGAAAAAGTGTGAAGTGTCAATTATCACATTTAAAGTGAAAAAAACAAAAAACAAACAAACAAACAAGTTAGGAGGACAAGTGGCTGTTCATTTCTAATTGAGAGAAGATAATCTCATCCAAACAGTCAAAAGTCACATGAAAAATGTCGAGGACACAAACAAGTTTAAGCAAAAGAGAACTTAAAACAAACTATATACACAAAATCATGAACAAAAAGCAAGCAGGCTTACATACCTTTGGAGGCTCTAATAATTGTGTCCTTAGTTTGGCTATCTTAGCCTTGAGTTGCCCAAGATGATATTCTGCATGGTAAACAAATGTGAATTCATTTATGGTCTGGAAGTGCAACCAAAAAAAAAAGGGAGATAAACTTAGATTCCTTGAGGCCTCTTGCTTTATATTTAATTTATAAACTGATTGAAACAGCACCAAAAATTGTATTATTCAACTGTAAAATTACTCCACAGAGTGAAAGTCATATGGAGTATACACTAGGCAAGAGAGAAATAGCCCTACACTGCTTTCGAGAGGCACAGACTCTCCTACCACAACTCAATATTTCCCATCCCCCTCTACAGCCAGCTCTTACGCAATATATCCTCTGCTATTCTAACTGTCAACCAGAAATACCAGAAACACCCCTCTCCCCATGTGTTCTGCACCTATAACCTAACATTGGGTTTTAGTCCCATATCAAACAAAAAAACTTAAAATCATTTTAGTTATTCAAAAACCATAAATATGTTTCGTAAGACAAATAGAGGAGCGCTTATGAAGATGAGTTGTCTTCATTAGTTAAGAGAAGTGTTACCACTTATTCAAAGGTCTAATGAAGGATTTGCAGACCTCCCCTTAAGAATTCTTAACAAATCTATCCTGGAACATTTAATTGAAATCAGCCAGGATATTATTGGTGCCCTATGCTTGACACAAAAATACACCTGTGCCTGCCAAGGCCTAGTGGTGACCTTTCAACTAAGCACTGCATGGAGGGTTCCCCATCTTGGCTTTCCATAGATGTTTAGTTGCCTATGACATCTAATCCAATTAAAACTCCCGATGATAAAACCCTCCTAAGAGTGAAGTGCTTCATAGTGCCCAATGGCGTCCAACTTAGACATGATTGGGAGTGTTGTGAAGGAGTGATTTTTCATAGTCAGGGATACTCCTTGGGAGTGGCTTGATAAGATTGAAATAAAGATGCCATCATGCTATAGGATTGCTCTAGAAAATCAAATAAAAGCTTGATATTTGTAATTCGAATAGCTATTCTAGCTACCGGCACCCCCTCTCCCTTGAGAGTAGCTTGTTATCATTGAAGTAATGTGCTTTCATGCTACACACAATCGATCTAGTAAGTCAGACAAGAACTAGACACTTAGTAAGTAGAATAGTTATTCTAGTTAACTCATTCTCCCCATCCATAGCAGCACCCCCAGGAGTCATCACCAAGAACAAGACTGAAAACTCCCCATCTTCTCCCATTTAGCTAGACTCATCATTTTGAACTACCAAACCCACAATCAACAAGCATATCTTCCACATGCATCAACATCCATGATTCCAATCTCGCTTAAATTCAACCCCCAATTTGTCCCGCTGTTCCATACACTAAACATATAAAGATTTCTATCTGAGACCTTGACACCTTTTCCTGACTTCTCAAAAACCTTCAAATCACTAAAAGGCTTTTCTTTCAGTTGGGTTAGAAGGAACATTCACTTTCACAGGGGAAAGTTAAAAAAAGTGACGATCAAATCGTCTTGCTTGAAGGTTTGATAAAATATTTCATCGTTCCTATATTATGCTGCCCCCAAGATAGTGATCTATTTCATTCCTCTGTTCGAACCCCTCGTTTCTCGAACAATTAAATATACAAAATCACTTTATGTGTGATTATAACAATCATATATGGAAGCAATTAAAAGGAAACATGTATATGCAAGAAATGCCGACTCAGTACCTGTGGCTTTATTTTTCTGGGTCCGAGCCATCTCGGCCTCGATCTCTTTGATCTTCTCAATGATACCCATTATTCCAGATACTAGCCGCCACCTTCAACATAAGAGAAGAATGAGAAAAATGTTAAATTTCGCTAGCAAGCAATGAAAATAGCTATATCGAAAACCTTTCAACTTAGGCAGAATTGCTTACACAATAACAAAGCTAGCGATTCCGCAGCGAGATGTCGCTCTCAAGCAATCTCAACTCCTTAACAGTTCAGTTCCTTTACTACTTCGTTCCAAAGATGAGAATATAAACAATCAGTTGCATTGATTGGAAGTCCAAATCAAAAAATAGTAGTAAAGACAAAAGGAACCAAAAAAACAAAAAAGCAAAGAGATGGTGGTGAAGGGACGGCTCACCGGAACTAAGTCCCAGCAATGCCAAAACAGAGAAATAGTCTCCGCCGATGAGGGAGACAGAGAAGAAAGGGTGGGAAGGAAAGCAGGCGTAGGTCTTTCGACAGTGGGGATTCGGAGCTAATAAGGAGGGGCATGAAATTTCTGAATAACAAGATAAAATTAATAGGTTTATCAATATAACAATATCAATTTCTTGAAGATAAGTAAAAAAAATTAAATTTATATTATTTGAGTCATTGGATCAACCTAGATTGATATAAAAGTAGATATTTTCATTACTTAAATGGTTGGGCATTTACATCTTTTTTTATATTAAATCTTGATATGGGTTTGTGATTGTCTTTTCTAATATAGATGTGTCTTTTAATACTCTTTCTAGTCCTTATTATAAGGCACCAACTAACAATTCTCACAAACTAATAAAAACAGTTAAAGTCAATAAAATTGTCCTATAATTTAAGTAATTTCCAATATTACCCTTACTAATTGGATTAAACTCTAATATCATTTTTTTACATAGTACATCCGGTGTCCTGATGACCATTTTTTCGCACATCAATAGCCCCAAACTAATCCGAACCGACTCTAATATCATATTAATTATTACTCTCACCTACTACCATTATTAATTAGGGGCATACATGAAAAAAAAAAACATAATTAATGTTCTTTGAGAACAAACAAATGCCTTATAAAAAGGACCAAATACACTTACTAGTTGATGCCTTATAATAAAGATTAAAGGGAGTACTTGAATTCAAGATTCATAAAAATTAAGCCGGGCTTACACAATTAAACTAACCCTACATTGGGGGATTTAAATCCCTTTCTAAATATGTAGTACTTTATTCAATAGAAATCTATCCTTTTTTTTTCCTTAATGCCCTAGAGAGTGGGGGAACATTAGTCCTTAATATAGCATGAGTATCCTCTTTTATTTCTTAATTTTCGATATTCATGAGATGAAAAAAATTAAATTATTAAAAATATCATGATTGTGATACTTATATTATTAATTTTGTCGTGAGATATATTTATCAATAAAGGAAGTTTGATAGTTTTCATTATTTCTAATAGGTTGATACTTATGTTCCTTGATTTGCAACTTCATAACCTTTAATTTGCAAGTGAGATTCGTCTATTTAAAATAATAATAATAATAATAATTTAAATTGTAAAAATACTTCTAGTAGGTTTGAGAAAAGTGCATCGGTATATTTTCTCCTTAATCCTTATAATTATCTGCAAAATGTTTGAGCGCCATATTCAAACCACTGAAAATAAATTAGAACGTACTATACACAATACAAGCTGCAATTTTTAAAATTGAAACAAAGATTCAATCCATACTCGACCCCATTTCTTCCTCTCCCCTGCACCCCACAACTATTTATGCTTTAAGAGACTGGGGCGTTAATAAGAACAAATTATTAGTTCAACCCTTCAGCCTTCTTTGATACAAGCATTTCTCATAATTATATATGCCATGTTGCATCACTTTTAACCTCCATAAAATGAAGAAACCAAAAATTACTACACAAATATAACATCCATCCTTGTACTTGAGAGAAGATGAATAGTTTATATTCAACCACTAAAATACTCAGCGGATGCATAACATGGATCGAATATATAAACCTCAATTAACAGTAACATAATAACTTCGGCATGAAGCATTTAGTCTTGAAGTAGAATCATGCAAAACAACCTTTGGAAAACAAGAACTAGAAGTCCAAAACTTTAGTTTCTGCAAAGCATAGCAAACCAACTTGAAAATAAGTTACATATCTTCTCTATTCTGAAAACTGAAAAATAGCAATCTAGACTACTGGAATCTCTATGTTGGTGGTGGGGGCTGCGGGCGCTTGCAAGGGCCTAACAATGTAATCTTCTTCCTCCTTTGGTGGATGGATTGTGACCACATCCGGAATAGGCTTCGTTGGTCCTTGCTTGCCCTTAGGATCCCAATCAAGCATAATTTTCACCTTGATACCAAGAACACCCTGCAACAATTGTAGGTAGGATTTCAATCAAAAGATGCAACAACAACAAAAAATCTGATTTTAGACAATTAGTTCCTGAAGCTACAAGAACTTGAAGATCTTTTAAGTTCTGGGTTGGAGCCAACAGAAAGATATGCTGACCTGTCTCAAAAGCACGTGCCTCACAGCAGAGTCAATGTATTCTTTGACGGGCTGACCAGATGATATCATGTATCCGTCCTTGAATTTCATAGATTTGGCACGCTGAGCCCTGAGCTTGCCACTAACAATAACCTGGAGATATTTGACAGTTACCAAATTGCATCAGTAATTCATGTAATCTTATCAAATCCATGTGATCAGTCAATTAGAAGTTGGCTACAGCTACAGCTATACTGATGGAGATTGAAGAATAGGGTGGAAAAGTGAGGGCAGGACACATGGCATAGGCCAATGTGATATGGTTTTACTGACCTCACAACCTTTGGCACCACTTTCCATGACAAACCTAAGGACACCATAGCAAGCCCTGAAAAATAACAAAAGATTGTGTAATAACAAGTAGACTCCTACTGGAAATAGATATTAGCAGCAAGACAGATAACAACAAACACTTCAAAAGATGAAAACAGTAAACTAACGTTGACAGTGGCCAATCCAAGCACCATATCTAAATATGTTAAACTCAATTGTTCTAAACCCCAGAATGCGACTTTCTGTCAAAACAATGCAGGACTAGACCAGTACGACAAACTCAATAAAATTCCATACCTTCGGACAGCAAGACCTCCAAGAAGCTTGTAACGCAGAGACTCTGCCTGTGCAATAGCACAGAGCCCTCTGTTGTTGACTTTCTCAGCATATAGCTCAACACTGTTCTCGGGAAACTTGAAACGCTTCTGAACAATGGAAGTCAGTTCCCTAATTCTTCTTCCCTTCTCACCTTCACCAATAAAAGGAAAGTGACACTACCATCAGTCAGATGACAACTCCAGTTTAACAAATAAACATGGCATTTGATTTACAACCATGCAGAAAAACTTTTTCCGGAATTGAAACCAGGTATTAGTCATTAAACACACCAATTTACATCAAATTTTAATTCGCACAAATGATAATCTTCACAGTTCAGATTCAGATTTATCCTTTTTTTATAATTCTACAGATAATTTACTCTGGTTGCAGGGGGATGGAGAGGAGGAGAGGGAAAATTCTAATGACTTAAGTTTAGAAAAAAGGACAAATGAATTATAAAATTTTAGCAAAGAAGGAAAATTAATTAAAAATCGAACTCGTTAGGATCTCCCTTCACCCCTCCCCTCCAAACACAGCTAGATTTAGTGCAAGAGATCCTAATCATACATCAGAAAGCTTCAAAGATGCACTTATTAACTTCATTACCTATTATCCAGAAGAAAACAAATCAAAGATATGAAGCAATTCAACACGGCTATGCGAAATCTAGCCCAAAAAAATTATAAAAATCCGCCACCTTGAGAGTAATTAAACAAACACTAGTATACCGAGAACGTTTTGAGTGCGAGTCGCCCTAATGATGATCTCAGTCCGCATGGGAGTGACCCTAACTTCAACACCAGAGTAACCATCCTCTGCAAGCTCCCTAGTCAAAACCTCATTCAGCTCCGCGAAAAAAACTCCATCGGCTACAAACTGAGGAGCACAAGCACGGCATCATAAACAGCTTTTGACAAAAACGGAAAAGATAGAAAAGGGAGACTTTTCTTCCCTTTCATGAGGGAGAAAGGAGAATTTCGGACTCACCTTACGCTTTTTGCTCATTTGGGTCGCCATGTTGATGCGCTTCTGTGAACTCTGAAGAAAACTGAGCCTCCTCTCTGCGATTAGGTCTGTGAAACCCTAGAAAAGATAAAGACTCGTGGAAGGTTTTGATATGTGAGTTGAGTCGATCCAACGGTTGATCTCGTTTAATAGAATTTTTTGATTTTTGATGGACTTTTTTTGGGCCATCTTGATGGACTTGAATGTTTGCTTATAAAAAAATATATATATTGTTAAAAAAAAGGCCAACTTCGCATTATGAATTATAATGTTTGATTAAAAACACTTTTTACGTGCTCGCATTAAAAACCTTTCTAAAAACCCAGGTGGACAAAAAACAGATAAGGGAAAAACAACGCAGATCGTGTACGCCTCCCCTCTTAATTACATCGATTTTCTAATCTTTGCATTAAAAACCTTTCTTAAGCGCGACAAAAAATCTGGAATGCACAGATAAGGGAAAAAGAGTCGAAGTGATCATCAATCGCTCTTCTACTAAAATACATTAGATTTACTCCCACGATGACTACATTACTTCTAATGTCTTTGTGTTGGTGAAGAATTATCTCATGCTAAACATGATACATAAGTGTCATTCTTCAACTTCTTTGCTTGAGGTTGAAATTGTTTTTTATCCACCTGCGCAAATACTTTAAAATATATAATGGATATTACTTATCCATATAAAATCAATCTAGGATCTCATTTTGTATAAACAAAAGATCTCATTCTTTAGGTATTAAATCAGAATCCAATACGTAATTTCGTTCTTCTCAAGTCATGAATTATTTCTAATTCTTTCTTTAAACAATTAATTGCTTTATTGAAGCTTTTCAAATGATTTCAATAATGTTGATATCATCAACATGACTTGCAATTAAAACATTCACATCTAGATCTTTTCATAAAGATCATGGGATATTGATTTACTTTCTTTATACCCTTCTTTCAACATATATTTCTTGAGAAGATTATACCTCTTGTCAATTGCAATTGATTTAAGTCATACAAAAACTTCTTCCCCTCTATGGTTTTCAATAACTTGAATTAAATCTTTTGATTAGCATCCTAAGTCCTTCGGGACTTGTGCTTCTAGACAATAAATCATTTGATCTTCAGACCTTTAGTCATTTGACGTGTCTTTCACCCTTAAGTCTTTCGAGGGACGTATACGTCTACATCTCGCACATTAAGTCTTTCTAGGACGTGTCTTAAGACTGAAGTCCTACCTTACCACATTAAGTCCTTTTGAGGACATGTGCTTTACTAAGACTTTTTGATCCTTTGAAGATTCTTCATGTCTTCATAATTTAGTAAGCGCTTATCGTAGGCTATATAACAATATCTAATAGACGATAAATTTCTCTTTCTTTCATAATTGCCAGGATTAACAATATATATACAAAATTATTGTATCCACCACAAAATCATATATCACATCATAATCATATTTAGACTTTGTGAAAATCTTTATTTTCACATAAACATTCATATATCTCAATTTGGACTTAAATCCATAACTTGTCATAATATGATTATATTTGCGTCATATTCAATTTCACTTATCCTCTTGGCCAATCATCTATATGTCAATTTCTTGTGACATATCTTTATATAATATCCTCATTTGATCACGTGATATTATCTTTCAAAATTGTTGTCGACAACTTTATCTTTTTCGGTTCCATTTTTCCAATTCGACATAACTTATCAAGATCAATATAATTCGTTCACCCTCTTGAGGTTTTTACAATTAGTTATGTCTCGATACTCTTCTGGAGTATCTACCTCCTTAATATGATCATCTTAATTATTGCTCCAATTTATCCATAACATTTATAATTGGAACCAAATAATTTCTCATGCTTCGAGCATGCCACATTCATATTCATACAGATTGGAGCATTTTCAAATTTGAGTATGAGATTTAATAAATCTCATTTGAGTCGATAATATTATCTAGCAAATAATTCATGAATGCATAATCGATGAACTTCCGGTTCATACAACATTATTCGAGGATATATACTTTACTATAATGCATTCCATATATTGTCTTTTCCAAAATATCCAATTTCTCCCCTCATGGTAAAAACAATGTCAAACGACAATTGACTAATCATGCAAGATAAGTCTCATAAATCCATTTGTTTCCTTTAAAACATCTTTCTCTCATTTCATATAGAGACAAACAAGAAATAGAAGGTACTTATACAACATTTATCTCAAATATCTTTCTATATCCATCTATGTGCATTGTGGTGGGTTAATAATCATTGCACATTCAACCATTTTAAGATGGAAATTTGTCTGGCTTCTGACCAAAAGCCATTTTTACCGAGAATTACGCTTTGGCTTATATAAGCACTTTGCTATATAACATCAAATATACTAACATCAAATTTTGTTCTCATAAGCATTCATCCAGCTTATTTATGGATGCTTTAATTATGATTCTTAAATCATATCATCCTAAAATTGGCGCTTAATTTATTCAAACATCAAACATTATTTCAAACTTCATATTGCAATCTCTTTTGCAAACTTCATGTTGCAATTATTTACGCAAACATCATGTTGCAAGCAAATAATCTCACATGTAACCATCTTATAGATGCATCTATGGTTTACATGTTATTTCAATGGGCCCATATAAATCTGTTTGATATATTTCCGGAGATCCATTATTACCAATTATGACCTATGACATTTTCATAGTCATCTATATTTGAGAACAAGCGTATTCATGAAGAATTTTTGATTCTTCAATGGATGTCAATACAAATTCTTATTTGTATTATATATGACTTGGATGATCAAACAAGTCATGCCAACAAATAGTAAACTTCTAGTTTATTGTAACATATATCTCATCTCGAAAATTTACGGTTTCTTTGTAACATTATGATCCACAATCATAATTTATCATTCATTTTCGTGAAATCATATCTCGTCATTATGTGGGAAGTATGAGTATGACTTTCTACAAATTAGTTCACACTTGCATACTAACAATCTCCCCTCAAGTGTGAGACAAAACATTCCCCTTAAAATTCATGGACTTTGTTCTTCATAAGAGAGGCTTAATGTATGAAGTATATAACTCTTCAAAATTTCACTCACACTTGTATTCTAGAAATCTCCCCTCAGTGTGAGTCCTTTAAAAATACTTCACATACATCAATGGATTTCAATCCAAATGTGAGTTTTCACTTTTAAATCCTTTAATTCATTATCAAATGAAATTAACACTCAACATATATTCTCATCTTCCTTTGAGGACTATATTTTCCCAATGGAAAATATCTCAAATATCTCCTCCTTGATGTCTGCTCTTGAAAAATGAAGACTTATTTTCAATTTTTCTTGTTGTTGGTCATGAATTTATAATATTTGTTTACACATTAAGATATGAATTCTCAATAATTTTTCATATCTTTATTAATCACTTATGACCTCACTAGTCATATTGTAAACTTCGGTTTACAATGAGCATGTGGTTCAATACTTTTCTATATGATATCCATTTCGTAGATATCTTTGAAACTCAACAAGTTTCTTTCATATCTGAAGGAATAAAATGCATATTTAATGCATAATTTTGTTCCTTCCGAAACAATACATTAACTCTTCAGAGTCTTAAAACAAATTTATACTACCAAATATAGTCCGAACATTGGTCTTTCAAATGAAGTGGGTAAACTATGCTAATTAGTCTCCAAGACTATTAGCCTTTAAAATTATTACTCATGTGGCATAATTTCTATGCAAAATATTTGTTTTTAAGACAATAACTTAAAACTCTTTGTATCATTCAATATTTGATACATATACTTTCAGGGTCTTTATATAATAATTTATAAAATTTTCTTGCCATGCCATATCTTTAAACCAATATTGTTCTTTTATAAAAGAACAATTACAGAAATTGATAAATTTCTTAAACATCAAATAATAAGTTTATGGCAATAAAAATGATAAATTTCCTTGTCATAAAATCATAATATTATGACTACTTCTTGCCATAAAAACAAAATATTATGGCTACATGCCATTCAAAAATATCGGTTTTTTTTTTTTGATTTTTTTAAGTGAATAGTAAATACTATTCATAAAATAATAAAATAATATAAAAATGTGGGTAGGCCAAAAATTTCTCCCCGCTTCACGTGGAAGCATTGAAAAATTTGCTTGGGAAAGATTACATAACTTGACCCCAAATTCTATGAATGTTATTTTACTACCACGTAAAATTATAAAATAATACCCAAATATTTAAAATTCCAAATTGGTCCTATTTTCCGAAAATCAACGCCTCATACTTTTGAAATTGATTTTGAGGCTGATTTACATATAATAATTATCTTATCGAGATAATTTATATCAAATATTTGACCTTTAACAAATATATTATGGCATATAATAAATACAAAACTAATGACCCTTGCCACCACAACAATAACATGAATTACTATCATGTTTATTATACCCAATAATATCTCTTATTATGGTTCTTATCAATAATCTTTCCTCACTTCCTGAGAATTTGAACCACCATAATTACAACCATGTCCATTAGTAAACAAATTTACACACATATCCACAACCACAATTAATTCATTACTACATTCACTTCCAGGGAATGTAGTTATTCTGTTGGAGGAAATTCATGATTCTTAAAACAAAAACTCAATGTTTTGTTTGATCACATGCAAGAAATTAAATCAAAATATTTCTTGATTTTTTCACAATATTGCTACTTCGGAGCAAATTGAATATTCCCATATATAATAAACTTTTAGAAGAACAATCATCTTCTGGTCATATACATTCCTATTAATTTATTCTAAAGAACAAAAGAATCTTTTAATGCCAAATATATAATTTTGAGACTTTCATACAAATGATACCATACAAAAATTATGGATCGTGCCATGTCTTATAACTCTGCGCAAATTTATCTCTTTTGCTTCAGGCCAATATGTCTCATGACAAGATCAGGCCAAATTATCATTTGGCTTCGCGCCAAATTATGCCTCTTCTTGGCTTCTTGACAATTTATGCCTTCTCTTGGCATTGTCTAAATTATCGCCTCTTACGGGCTTTTGCCAACTTTTAGCTCATATCACAATATGGCTTTAAACTTTATCTTCGGGATAAACTTATATATATGGTTTAAAGCCATTATATATGACGTCTGATCATATAATAAGAAATATACTAATAATAATAATAATGAAAATAATAATAATAAAATGACAAATAATAAATTAAACATAAACAATAAATGTTATGTTAGAAACAATAACATAAATGTAAATGTTATGTTAGCAAACATAAAAGTAAATGTTATATTAGATAACATAAAAGTAAATGTTATGTTAGCAAACATAAAAGTAAATGTTATGTTAGATAACATAAAAGTAAATGTTATGTTAGTTAACATAAAAGTAAATGCTTAAATTAAATAGCATAAAGATAAATACTAAATATTAAATCAAGACTTAGGTTAGGAGGTTTAACCCCAAGTAGGTGTCGAAATTAAAATATAAATATATAAATAAATAACATAAAGGTAAATGCTTGAATATTAAATCAAGACTCCCTAGGTTAGGAGGTTTAACCCCAAGTAGGTGTCGAAATTAATAATAATTATAAAATATAAATAAATAAATATAAATAAATGCTAACATAAAAATAAATAATTAAATATAAATATGTTAGCAATAATAAAAATAAAATGCTGAATATAAATATGTTAGCGATTAAATAAAATAAAATATTATATTAAAACAATAAATGATTAAACATAAATATATTAACAACAATAAAAATAAAATATTAAAACTTAAATTTAAATAATAAAAAAAAAAATATCAAATTTTTATTTTCGTGAATAGTATTTTACTATTCATAATAAAATTAAAATATTATAAAATGTGCAAATAGTAATTTTCTAAAAATCATGTAGCCGATTCTTTACGTTTTTTTTTTTTTTTTTTTTTTTTTGCAAATAGTAATATTAATAAAATAATAAAAACATGTGGGGTCCGCGGCCAAATTTTTCAAACGTACCGACAATTTTTTTTTTTTTTTTTTTTTTTTTTTTTTTTTGGAATTTACTATGCAAATAGTAATAGTAATAATAAAATATTAAAAACATGTAGGACCCACGGACAATTTTTTCAAACCTACCGTCTCGTGACTTTTTTTTTCTTTTTTTTTTTTCTTTTTTTCTTTCTCCTCCTTCTTCCTCTCGCCGTCTCTCGCCTTCGACTTTCTTCTTTCCTCACGACACACGCATATATTTCTAAAATCAACCAACAAAATTTCATAGAAAACATACCCGAGTAGAGATCACATTACAACCGATCGAAATCAATTTTCACTTTAAACGCTCCTTTTGAGCAATTTGAAAAAAAAACTTCTTCCTCTTCCAGGGAAGGTGAACGCGGTGATGATGAACGGTGTTAGGGAGGCTCGATTGATTAGAGCCTCGTGCGATAACGTGTTATAAAACCGAAGAAAATGTATAGAAAAGTAGAGAGAAGTCGAGAGAAAATTCTAGAGAGATGGAGGAATTCTCATTTCAAGTAACTACGAATGTTTACACAAGACCTCTATTTATAGACCTTCAAGGGTTCTTATCGCAATGGACATCCACATAATACATATATTTATAACATATATATATATATATATATATATATAATGTTGGACATGTGAATTGACATTTTAATATTTCTGAATTTTTGCACCAAAAAAATATATCTGAATTCTCTTTGGCAAGAAAAGAAAAAAGAATTCTGAATTCCGATTGAATCTTCTATTTATTTTATTTATAATTTATAATTATAATATATATATATCTAAATAGAAAATTTAAAAAAATTAACATGTGAATTATTGACTTATTATATGAAGATTGTCATGAAACTTGCTAAATTAAAAGTTTTCTTTCTAAATGACAAGAACTATCAAAATGGATTGGACATGCGGGCCAACCCATTAAACCCATCTTTAGCCCCCTATTTTTAGCTCCCATGTGATGGGGTTATTTTTTGCCCTAGCCCAAAATAACCCACCGAAGGAATCCATACACGCAGCAGATTAAATAATTCTACGAATTCCATCCGAAAGATCGCTCAACCATCGTCGAAATCAAGGTTAGAGAACCGAATATTACCTATAGTGAACTCGTCCGCGTCTCGTTCTCTTTGAACTGGTGGGCTACCTTCTCGATCAGCAGAAGTCGACTCCACGAATCGGCTTCCTCTACTGGTATCCACACGAATAAACACCGAACACGGACGCGATAGCGTGCTAGCGCCTCGAACTGTGCGTCTCTCTCTATTTCGATCTAGGGTTTTTTTTCTCGCGGCTTAGATACGCTCGACAAAAAGTCTCGTAGGTTATTCTAAACCCGATCGACGTATTATATTCAAAATTAATCCTCATTAATTTTGAATTTCGAATTTCAAATATGGATTAAAAATATATTAATTAAATCTATCTGTTAGATCTAATGTAACGTATTTATTTAATCCGTATTAAAAGGCTGATCTGAAATTCGAATTTTGAATTTGGATTAAAAAATATATTAATTAAATCTATCTAATAGATCTAATCTAATCTATTTATTTAATTCAACTTAAAAGCCTTATGATTTAATTTATCTCTATAAATTAAATCCGAGAAATGATATCTATCTATTTAATTAAATCGAGATACTATATCTCAATTTAAATTAAAAGATATATGATATCTTTATTCGAAAATTAAATGAGATACAATATCTCTATTTGTTTTAGATATTTAATTTATCAAATAAATTAAATACAAAACAATATTATATAATAATATTATAATCTCCATTAATAATATTAATATATATTAATTTTGAATTTAATATATATATATATATTTATCCTAGATTAAATTAAATTCGATTCATTAAATCTTAGACGTATCTAAGATTCAATGAATCTGACACTTTTTGCTCGTGTTGGGCTATTCTGCATATGATCCGTATGACCATATGATATTGGCATATGATATTGGCGATTGGGCCAAAGTCGTATCGACCTTCAAGTCGCAAGCGGCCTCTAGCAAGACATTGCGACTACCCAATTTACATGGGGATCGATGACACGATACAACCTAATAACCATGTTGTCCCTTTTGTCATTAGCGATAATTTGGTCAAGGATGAGGCATGGATAATGTCAACTTCCTTTTCTTGACCATTACTTTCTCGATTCTCAAGTAGTCTAATAATTGAAATGAAACTCTTTTCCATCACAAGATTTTATACATTTCTTAGACTCACTCATCGAGGGGCCCAAGATATCTCTCTACAAAATGTGAGGGACAAATTCCATCTTGACCATTCACATTCCTCCGCATAAAAATCACTGATTCCGATCCAAACTTTTATCATCACCCAGTCAAAGGTGACATTTTGTAATACCCGGATAATTATTTATTTTAAATATTGTATTTAAATAAATAATATTCCTTAAATATTATATTTGAGTCAATATTACCTATTTAAAATAGGTGAATATGTGATCTCAATTTTTCTTAGTATTCTTATTTTATTTCTAAGTGATTTTAGTCTTAGAAATTAGATGGTTGAAGATTTAATTTTCTAAATCTTATTAGGGATCATAAAATACCCTAAAACTATCATAATTAAGTAAGAAACTTAATTATATCATTCTAGCAATAAAATCATCAAAGGATGACAAAATCAATTAGAGAAAATTAGTAACAATTATTGGGCAATTAAATTTGCAATAATTGGAGTATTTTTCTAATTTTCGAAATTAATTCATAATTAATTTAAAAAGTCCATAATTAAGGAAATATCAACATAATTAATATCCAAAGGATATTTAAAAGCTAATATTAGCATATAAGGAGTTTTTAATCATCTAGATTAATTTAGAAACCTATCAAAATTTGACAATTAAGCCTAATAACCCCTAAAACACTATATTAGCAATATTAACCAAAGAATAATTAATTCTCCCTTAAATTAATTAAAGTGGCAAAAATTCTTATAATTAAAAGAGAAAGAAGATGAAGCAAATAATCAAATCCAAGAACACATATGATATAAGACTAAATCTACTAATGATGGTTAAGATTACCCAACACATATGCAAGAGGCAAAAATAAGAGACATACACGGTTCATGCTAGCTTGTGGAATAAGAAGCAATTATCTAATATTTAATCAAATAATACATATAAAAACTATCATGAATTAAATGCAAAGTACCAATTAGAGACTTTTGGGGCATATGGGTGGCGGTTTGAAGAGATGAGAAAGAAGAGCAAAATATAATATCTAGATATTAAACCTAAACATGTCTTAATCCCACATAAATGCAAGAAGACTTTGTGGTAATTGATGATGCAAGCTTATGTAATAATGAGATTAATGGTTAATTAATTAAATGGCAAGATAAAAATCATTAGGATAAATTCTGCACAAGTAAATGAGAACCGATAAAAATAAATCATATCTTGAAATCCATGAACTAAGTAACAAATATAAGTAGATATTATGAATAAGCAAAATTCAAGCTTGAACGTAGTGTTTTCCAAAGTATTTTGGTAAACTTTTGAAATTCATACTATTGTGAAAACAAAGTTTAAAAATACCATAAATTAAGTCATAAAATTGTGATTCCAAAAGTACAAGTGAATCTTCAAGAAAAACACCAACTTATACTTAACTAAATTAGGATTTGGGATTGGAAGAAAGATGAAGAGAGTTAAGAGGGAGGAGGTCGGTTTGGAGAGAGTAAGAGAGAGGATTAAAAATTGGATTCAATTGGAATTTGGAATCCACCAATTAGATAGATCTTGGAATTACTATAAATAGAGGCATTAGCCTTCACTAATTCTCACACCAAAACTCAACCCAAGTGATGAGTTTAGAACAGCAATAGTAGAGAAAAGTGAGAGCTAGAGGGAAGCAAGAAGGAGGAAACTCTTCAAGAGGTAAGCAAGCTATGAGTTTCTAGTCTTTAGCTTTGTGTTTTATAGCCTAGATGTTGTTTTGATTCATAATCTTCCAATTATAGTGTTATTTACATGTTTTTATGGTTATAATTGGCTTTATTTCGAAAAAATGATGAAGAAGAAGTTATAGAATTTTTTTTGGAAGATTATGGTCAAAGTAGCGAAGCTCTGGCGAAAATTTGTCGGTTAGCGATATCTGAAAGCTTTTTCAAAAACGCTGGTATCTTATATTGAAGATGCTATGCCAAAATTATGATAAAATTCATGTTGAGAGTAGACATATAGAGATTTCCAAAAATACGTATAGCATGTCGTTTTGAGTTTTGTGCTAGGAGATAAAAATTTTACAAAATGACCTACGAAATTCTGAAATTTCTGGGCAGAACATGTTGTTGCGAAAAATGTGAATTTTTTATGAACTCTGGGCAAGAACTCATATTTTTACCTAAAATTAGACATCCTAAGGATTCCGAGGAATTTTATGGATCCTCGTTTCGAATTTTTTGGAATTAGTTATGATTTTTCAAAGTTAGGCGAAAAATCAGCATTTGTTGAGTAAATGAGCGTTTTTTACGAAAATTAAATGAAATGATGGGAAGTAATTAATCCAGGGGTAAAATGGTCATAAATAGCCAAAATATCTCTTGAGATAATATTTGTGAATTGATAGAGGCGATATTACCTTTATAGAATATTCGTGATCACAGTTTGACCATCCAAACGTACAGTAGTCGACAACGAAGGTACGTTCGCGACGTACTGTAACACTGACTCTGATGCTTGTGATATGCTTATATATGATTGCTGTGTTCCTATACTGAGACTCTGTCTTAGTTATTTTTGATACAATCATGAGTACACGGGTTATAGTTTTAATAATACCGTTGAGAGTTTTCCTAGCGCTGAGGACACGATAGGCCATCGTGGCACTGGATTTGATAGTGCGACCGGGGGTAACAAACATACCGCTAGGGGCATGTATTGTTATTGCCTTACATACATATATATATTTTCCTACATCTCGTTATGGGCTTTTGTAGTGATTATTGCGAAAATGTCATGAATACCTGTCATACATATATTGTTTACATAAGCATGAGGTTAACCGTTACCTGAGGTCCGATGGGCATTGGACCTCAGTCTTAATTAATAGTCAGGGAAGAATCATGGAAGGCATCGGTAGATGGAACCGTAGAAAGACGCCAAGGGACGTACGGAGCCGTGAGGAGGCACCGGTCAAAGTAAAAGCAGAAAGAGGAATAACAGAACCTACGTTATAGCATGAATCTAATAAGTTTACTTCATATCATTTGGTGCTTAAACTAGAAAGGGTCGTCTATGTGGTTCAGTCAATCAGTCGCCGTAAATACTCGGGGAGACTTCCATTAGACTTTACCCAGCCTGGCCAAATGGGATGATTTAACTAAGTTAGGTTATATGCCCCAAGTCTACCTAAGGCTTGGTTGAAGAGGGTATAGTTACATGGAAGAACTGTAATTATAAAGTTTTGTATTATTGTTTCATATGAATATTCCTTCGGAAATTTTTAATATACCAAAGATATACGTCGAGCATCATCATATGTCCGAGTATTTTATATCAGTTACTCGTTGTTCAAATTTTTAGTACATGCTCTCCGTTTTCGCAAAACGCTAAGCTGTAGCACTCCAAACTCTGATGAATTTTTATAAAACCACGTGTCACCGACACGTTTTCTGATATGAAAATTAGGGTGTTACATTTTGGTATCAGAGCTAGCTTTATAGCTAGTCTCAAGAGCATTGTATGAACAACAAGGTTAAGAGTACTGATATAATACTGGTATTGTGATACAATAGAACAAATACCCTAAGGTAAAGGGTTAGAGTTTTAGAAAAACTCTAAGACTTCTGATATGGAAATCGGAGTCTGAATGAAAATCCCGAAACAAAAGCGATAGTGTATTAAGAAGACAAAACAACCTAGGTCTTCCTATAGACAATAACATATTGTTTAGGTTTGTCTGTATTAATAGCAGCTTCTCGGTTTAAGATTTTTCCGATAAAGGTAGTAACTTACTACTTAAGTTTCTTGTAGGAACAAATAACCTACTAAGTTACCCTAGGAGGAAGAATCCCTGCCTAGTAGGGGCTGGTTATCATACGTACAACGGAGAGTGACTCCGGGAATAGAGGTCTTTGACTAAGTTCTTAACGGTGGTAAATCTGTTACATAGAAACGGGGGTAGAAAATGGAAGGTACACAGTATTTTCTAGGAGGCGATATCTTAGTACTAATACCCATGTATGAGAGTTATCAGTATATAGTAGTATGTGTACCGACATTAGTACCCAGAACTAATAAAATAACCTGTGAGAGTTATCAGCGCAAAATGGTAATTGTAGTGCATCAGATCTAACTGACGCAGTAAAATTAAGCATACTTAGAATAAAAGTAACCTCAGGGGAATAATTCTGGTGAGATAGCTTGAGGATTTTAGATCCTTAAAAGCTTGAATACCATAAGGTATGAAGCATAGTAATCCTTTAAGATACCATAGGAACAGAGAAGTGATGGTCAAACCTAAAATCTAAAACGAGAGAAGATACTTAAGTCAAAATATGATGAACATTATGAACAGAGATGAATCACCTTATGTAGACTATTTTAGGAGGTGGCACATAGCCTGGAAATCCGTAAATTGGTCAGACATAGAGACAACCTCGATCCAATATACCTCGTTCCCAAATGTAATTTGGAGTCAGTCTATGTTCCTAAATAAACCTGTTACATCTATAGATGAACTAAAATCTGAGTATCATCCCGTATCAGGATACTTCGATGAACAAATATACCACCCTTGAATAGTGTAACATTCTGAATCATTATATCAACTGAACCTGTGTACCAATTTTGAGTCAAAGAATCACTCTAAATCAATCACCTGTACACATTTATAACCATAGACCCCTCAGAAGTACACCATCCTGAGATAATATACAATCCTGAACCTATACCTCAAATTGATTTGTTGTACCCCACTCCAGAACATATAGTCGGTATATCTTCATACTCCTAAATATCATATCACCTTAAAAACCCGGAGAGAGTGAGTGAGATTGTCTTGAGTTTCAATACCCGGAAGTCAAATCCTTAAACAGGGTCATAAAATGGTTAGAAACAAACCCCTGTAAACCACGAGTTATAGCATATTTCAAAGTGAGACCGATAAACTAAGTAATAATAATGTCTAAAAGATAGTAGATCACAAACCCCTAAAAGATAAGAACCTAATAAAGACTCAAGTTCTCATAATTCAGAGACAACAAACTGATGATAGTACTACTTATGGAATGTTGATCGGGAAGGCTACTAACGGGGAGGTTTGATCGGAAAGGGCTGCCTGCGGAGGATTTTGACCGGTATAGTTGCCCAATCGGAGGGGTTGTGACCGGCGCCGAGTGAAGTACTGTAGGGCGAAGCCACCGTGACGTCAAACCGTAAAGTAAAAGCCGCCATTACAACAAACCAAAAAGTAGAGCTACCAGTGTATCGAGCTCAAGGTAAGTACATCATAACGAGTCTCACATTTAATAAGTTCCCTAGAGAAAAAGTTTACGTAAATGATTTTTCATACTTAAGATAAAGATATCTCTAATAAGTTCTATAAGATGTAGGAGTTTTATGATAAGGTCATTGAACATCGTTAATGACTCGTTACAGATTTTTTTTCTCATTATTTAACAATCTAATTTACATACATACTATTAGTTCTCTGTGTGTTTTGATGATAACTGACAATTGTAAACACAAGTTGAAGTTTTGTCTTTGGTAAGTTGAAAAACTTACTGTCAAAGCCAAACTCGAGTATTGGTCTCAATACTCGAGTATTGACTTGACAGAGAGTAGCTCAAACTTCTTAAACAAAGCAATACTCAAGTTTCCATTTGGAAACTGAAGTATTGAACTTACAGAGAGCACTCCAAGTTTTTCACCTGAAGCCAAACTCGAGTATTGATTTAAATACTCGAGTATGCATCATACAGAGACTATTTCAATATTGGCTAAAGTTTTCAAAACTCAAGTATCCATTTAGATACTCAAGTATTGGTCATACAGAGAGTTACCAAAGTTTTCAACTTTAGCAAAACTCGAGTATAGATCTGAATACTCGAGTATTGGTTTGACAGAAAGTTTTCTAGCTTTACACGTCTTTGAAAACTCAAGTATTGATTTGAAAACTCAAGTATTGACTTAACATAGATTTCTCAAAGTTTTCAAATTCTCTGAATACTCGAGTATGGGTTTGGAAACTCGAGTATCGGACTGACAAAAAGTTTTTCAAGTTTTACACATTATTTGAAAACTCAAGTATCATTTTGAATACTCAAGTATTGACTTGGTAGAAACTTTTAAGAGTTTTCAAAATCTCAGAATACTCGAGTATTGAGTTAGAAATTCGAGTATCGGGCATATAGAGAGCTTTGCTCCTTTTTCCAAAGGTTTGAAAACTCAAGTATTGAAATGAAAACCCAAGTGTTGAGGTTTTGGACTTAAACTTATTTTCATATCAAAAGTCCAAAACTTGAGTATTGGTCTTGGACACTCGAGTTTTGTTCCTATTTCAAACATATTGTCCAAAGCTCAAATCACGACATTCCTCTATGGAAGAGGAATACTCGAGTATCATCTTGGACACTCAAGTATTGATATAAGTGCACAGTGCCAAACTCGAGTATTGAAGAACATACTCGAGTATAGGTCGCATAGTTTGAAAATTAAATCTGACGAATTTGTGAAATCTTCTTGTTTGATCTCAATACTTCTCCTCTACACTCACTACTATACTTAACTGTGTTTAATGAGTTTGTTAGTAAGTTTCATATTGTTTAGAGGACATTAAATGAAGATTTGAACAAAAGCAAAAAGCAATGTCAGAACATTAAATGCAAAGTCCAGAAACTTGCTTCCTTTGTACCATCATTCTCTACACGTTGCAAAGGGATTAATGTCTCGCTTTCCCTAAAGAAATGCTGCTCCTCCAACGGATCTATTACAAGGGAAGTCAACTCTAATCCTCTGGACAAAAGGAATTAACTGAAGAGTAGAGAGAGAAGACACCAAAATGCCTCCAACAGCTAGTTTAATGCTTCAACGGTTATAATGGAGTTAGCAATGGTTACTAAATGTTCTCTTAGTATAAATAGAGTAGCATTCAATTATTCTCAACAACACACCTGTTGAAAACGAACTGCATTCAAGTTTTACAACTACTCTTTCAGTTTTCACTTGTAAAGTATCTTCTGATACATTAAGCTTCAGTGTTTATCATTATCTACTCTTAGAGAGAGTTCACTGATTGTAAATCATTTATTGTAAAGAATCTCAAGTTTAGGGACTTGGAGATTGGGATATTGATTGCAACTTGTAAGGGGGAGTAAGTTCTAGTGAGAGAATTACTCTTGAGTTACAAAGTGTGTAATTGATCGAACCATATTTTTATATGATTTTTAATAATAAAATTGGGATTTTTAATGTATTTTTTTGGACATTATTGCATGATTAAACACTAATTTGAGTTAGAGACATTTGTATTGAATTAAGTAAAATTAAGGGCAAAATCGTCATAATTTAGTAATTATTCATGTAAATGATTTCTTGAACTTTTGATGCTACATTGTGTTTGATCTTATATTGTAGGTGTTTAAGAAGAAAATGGAGACTTTGGAGGTCAAAATTAATATTTTGAATATTGGGGAAAATTACGAAAGGGGCCCTACAATTTCTGAAAATTGGGGATCAATGAAGGAAAGGGCTAGAGAACAATTACAGAAAATGACCCAAAAGTTTTGCAAATCACGGTTATGCCCCATATACATTTTAAAATATTTCATTCTAGTCCCTCATGAAAAATTTCGTTCTTTTCATTTAAGTCCCTTGGTCAAAACGCACATTTTGACCAAGGGATTAGCTAGGTCAGATTCAAAGAAAGAAAGAGGACCGGAGAGGCGTGACCTGATAGCTGAGGGGGAATTATTAATTCAGCGCCGCATACGCAGAGCTTGAAACGAGACATTCGACCTTCAGCTACGCAGACGCTGGACCATCTTCGACTTAGCACCTCCTCCTTCACCTTCGTCTTGTCTCACCACCGTCGCCGGCAACGTTCACCGTCATCTTCATTGTGGCCAGCGACACAACCGCTCCTTAACCATCGGTGGAGATTTTGATAAAAGACAGCGTCGCGTATTCAGCCCGACCTTCCCTCTCGCTTCCAACCTTCATCACCTACAACCACCGTCGCCCCACCATCAGAGGAGACACGAATTTGGGGGAAGAGGGATTGAGGATTCATGACCCTGGATCGGAGGCACATCATCGACTTGGAGAGGAGTCGGACCTTCATCCTCCATCACTCACCACCATAGTTGCCGACATCCACCGTGGCCCTGTGTTCCTGAATTTTCTCAACCACTATACAACACTGTTTGCTTCTGGATTTATTATCTATCTCTGATTTTTGGATTTACTTTCAGCCACCAAGCTTTCTGGGTCTAGTGTTAATTTGTGATTTTAATTAGTATTTAATGGTTGGATGTTTGAATCAAAGAGTGATTATGTTTCTTGAAGCTATTTTCATGAGTGGCTAGGCAATTTTGTGCTCTTGGTGATGAATTAGATGTGGCTTGAGTTCACATGTGCTTACATATGGGAGTTTATCTATCAATCTATTAGTCTATAATTATGTATTTGAATTTCTCAATTTTTATATATGATTCTAGAACTGAAACTAATGGTAATTATCTCTGTTAGTTTGATAATTGTAATTGAAATTGGATATTGTGGTTTGAAGATTATATATGTTTGAATTTCTTTGTGGTTGCAATGAAGCTATGTTGATTAGCGTGGTATTGTCTAGTTAATGTAGTTGATTTGTAATCCTTGAGTTGAGGGGCTGGTTAGCACTCAAATTTAAAGAAGACTCATATTGCATAATTCAAATTTCAATTGCACATTAAGTGGTTTCTAACAATATCTCAAGAGGTAATAGTTAGCTACGGTAGTAGGAGCTACTATTAATTGAGAATATTAGACTCAAGTGGTATCTTGAGGTTTTTCTTATTAGGACTTAATGAAGCTTTGACTACCATATTTCTTTTGAGCGAGGATAGCTATTTTCTTCATCACCAAGAGCATTCATCATTAAATCCTTTTAATCCAAATCATTTTTCACTATTTTCCAAAAATACCAAAAAGAATACAAACTGTTTCTTTATATTTTTATAAATTTTAATTTAGAGAAAACCAATTACAAAACCCATTTTCTAATCATGTTTTTAGCACTTAGTTTAACATAGGAATTCAAAATAAATTGGCTCCTTGATAAGAGAACGATCCCGAGTTATTTGCACTATATTGCATATTAATTCGTGGTAAATTGTGATTTGACCCTGAGACGACTAAGGTTTTATAATCAATCGCGATAGTGAAATCCCGAGAGTGTCTGGGGACCGGACGTAGGTCAAGAGATTGGATCGAACCAAGTATAAGTTTCTTGTGTCTTGTTATTCTTCCCTATCCTCTCGTCAACTCTGTTTTAGTGTTCGAAAACAGAGCAATTTCGAAAGAATTTTTAAAATTCCTCATTCACTGTAACACCCTCAAAATTAATTGAACATAATAACTAATTAAAGGTTGATCAACAACTAAGTAATGCTCCAACATTACCAAAATATACAAAATAAATCAGAGTATGCAGAATGAGCCCTAACGTGGCAATATACAATCATCTAACATAAACCAAAAAGACAGAAGCACTACTCTTAGCGTAAGTAGCCTAAGCTTCTAAGGTCTTCCCCGATGGTCCCACGGGAACTATCACCTGAAAAATGTGGTAACCATCAATCCAACTTATTACGAATACTAATACGTGCTAGTGAGGTGCCAAGTGGAACAATTTATATAACAAAATATTAAAACATAATTCACCAATATCCACATCACAAAATTTCATATCATAAATTATGTATCATAAATTAGGTATTACAATTTTTCATTAACACAATTCCCAAGATGTCTCCCACCAATCCAACCGAATCACCTTATTTCCTCGGACTAGACCCATGGGCTAAGTTACATCCATGTTACTGGTTACTCAAAAACTCACTAGTCATGTGATGAGGACCGGCCAAAATCCTGAGAGCACATGTCCCAGACCATAGGTCTTTCCCCCTCATTGAATTAGTGGGGTGTCGTAAGCCCTCATTGAACTAGTGGGCCGGTCCTCATCAACAACATGTGGGACAATAGAAAGCCAACCATCATGCATCAATGGAGGCCTCATCACGTGGTGGAATAAATTACTCCATTTCTTCCCAATTCAACCCTTTCCATAATTATCATAATAAATAACTCAATGGGAATTTTTTTCCAAGATTTTCATATTCATAACATGTTATTTAAACAATTCTCATAACCATGTCATAATAGCTCAATTCCCAATTCTTATACATAAATAAATATAATGCATATATTTCACGATTCAAATCATATGATCCACAAGGCAATTTCTATTAAGATATTCATAATCATTTCACAAAATACTCACAAACAACATACTAATACACATAATAAGTGGAAAGTGGTTACCTCTCGCCGAAGCTAAACTATTACCACACTGCTCCTAGTCCAAGAGCTCAAACACAAGCCAAAAATTGATCTACCACCACCAATTTACTATTTATTAATAACTATTCTAAAACCCCACATAATAAAAATTATAACTTATAATTTCGTAAAATTAAAAATATACAAATTTTAATAATAATATTTTTGGAATTTTTGAAGTGGGCACATTATGACGGACTGAAAAATTAAGGAGACTATTATTTCTCTTTCTATTTATTACTAATTAATAATCCCCTTTATTGTTTATTCCCCTTTTTAATAATAATAACAATATCTATTTATTATTATTTATTTATTCTATTATTATTGCCCTTTTTTTTACTACTAACAATTATTTACTTTATTATTATTATTGTTGTTATTATTATTATTATTGTTATCATCATTATTTCTCTACAAGTATCTTAAACTCTCGTGAGCTTATTTTAATACTTTAAATTAGAAGTTTAAATAAATATTAACCACATAAAATATATTTTAAACAATAATCATGTTTATTTATTATTTTATTTTATTATTTTTTTAACGCAATATTATATAATATATATATATATAGATAGATACGGTTGCATCTAGGAAATTCGAAATTCAAAACGGCATCCAACTTACTCCTAAATAATAAGATCTAATCTACTCATTCCTATTTTATTTAAATTATAATATTATTTATAAAATAACATATACATATAGCATGAGAAGAAAATTAACTTCCTTTAAACCCACGCCACACACTAACATGAAGACAATAGTTTTCCTACTTTTTTTTTTCCTTTTTAAATGCCACGTAATATACTTTAGCAACAACCCTATTTTTTTTTATATACAACGTACAGCAAGTCTTTGAGGTTCAATATATACATCTATATTTTTTATGCAATGATATCATAACAGAGCTTCCTCTCTTGATTTTATATATGCGTGTATATTATAAATGTATATATATAAATAAAACTATAGTTTTTCTCTCTTCCTTCCTTATATGCAGCAAAAAAACATGATTGTATCCTCAAGCAAGATCTTATTTCCCATTATCCTAGTGCAGCGTCTTTGTCTAAATGCCAGTAGAGTTTTAGTTTCTTATATATATATATATATACACACGACAAAAGCTCCTGGTTCTATATACACGTGTGCAGCCCGTGGCGGAGCCAGGATATAATATTTATGGGTGTACAATTAATGGTGGGATTTAGGGGTTCGGGGGCAGCGCTCACGATTTTTTTTTTTAAAAGGAGAATATAAGGCAACCCACTCTTTCGTAAAGTCTATGACAAAAAATGGGATTCAATTGATAAGTATTTCCGAGGAAATCAATTTAAATAGAATAATATACTCTAATCTCATCTAATCTCATGGCATACAGATACCCAGATGTTACACAATCAAATTCCAAAGCAACATGCAAGGAAAAATTATTATGGTTTGTTATATGTGATAGGATATTAAAAAGTCAAATTAACGAAAGAGCAAAGGAGCATAATAAATGTTATAACTCACAAGGCACCAAGCAGAGAAACCGGACGCATATAAAGGAGAAAGGAAAACAATGTGTTGATAGGCCACTGTCTTTATCCACCATTTGGGCCTCCAAGTCCATACCCAAAAAATAGCTTAGAAAGTTGTCCAACAGGAGCTCGAACACGGGATCTAATGTAGTACTAGCATGATTACCACCACACCACCTAAACAACTTGTTATAGGTTCCTTCAAAAAATATATATTTTCTTAAAATTTGTGTTGGACCCATGGGAACAAATGTGGCTCCGCCGCTGCGTGCAGCGTTTCAAACCGCAGGTGCTCAAGGTTCTTAACATATATCTAAACTATCCAATAAGCTTCATTTCCTCTATATCATAACTATATATATATATATACACACACACTCCAAAACCAACGCATCTCAGCCACTGTTTCTTACTCTTATTGCAGCAAATTTTCACGTAGTATTATCACTACATCCTCAATGGTTTTATACTCAAAACTTATAGAAAGCTAAGAAGAAACTAGGCCCGGTGATTACCTCTGATCGCTGGTTTTTTATGGTGAAGGTCCAGCTGAAACCACCTCCCCTGTTTCGGAGGCAGGAAGCAGAGAAAAATGTTCCTGGTTTGTGACCCTCTCTCTCTCCTTCTTCTCTCACACTCTCGTCTCTCTCACAGCTCTCAACTCCCTCTCTCTCGTTCAGACCTTCTCTTTCTCGGTCTGGGACTTAGCTGTGACTTTTGCTTAGGCAACGTGGATCATTAGAAAGCAAAAGCAATCCCACGGTGCAGTCCGAGAGGATTCTAAAATCATCTCCAACCTTATTTTCACTCAAATTTCATGAAAAGAATCTCTGTTGGACTGGAGACCTTTTGTGGGTCTCTTTCTCGGTGCTGACGATGGGACTTAGCTGTGACTTTTGAGTTAGGGGCATTAGGCAACGTGGATCATTAGAAATGCTTAAATTCCACTGACAAATTTCTGAGAAAAATGATGGACTGGAGATAGCGTTGTGGGTCTCGACGTTATCGTGTTTAGTAAATCAAAGTGCTGACGATGGAAGAATGATTGAAAACAAATTTCCTAATAAATAGATAAAAAGGAGAAAAGGTGCTGATGGTTCAGTTGGGTTTGTGGGCTGAAGAGAAATATCAATTGAGGGAGTGTATGCTGCGTCTATTGCTGCTATCCGAATTGAGTAGAATGGGTTGAGTGTTTAGCCCAATGGAGAATAAATTATCATAACTTTGGATAGGTTTTATGTGAGGTCCACTCCACATAATACTTCCATTTGACCCTCTACCAAACACTTATTTGAAATTAAGTCCTTTGCTCATTTACTTGTATTTAGTGGATAAATCTTAGAAATCAATTTTTTTTCCAGCCTAAAATATCATTTTCTTGAATTTATTCTTTTCCCAAAAATTTAAGGAAAAATATGTTTTAATTTCCAATAATTATTTTAGACCATAAATTATTCCGTAACTATTTGTCCTTAATTTATGAAAAATATGTCTTAAATTCTAAATATTAATTTTAACATTTATCCAAGCCAAATTTCTCATAATTAATTCCACCATAATATTTCCATATCCTCGAAATATTATTTCATAATCTTCCCAAATTTTCAAGGTCTAAAATAATTTTAATAATTATCTTAAACTTTTCCTCATAATAAACTTAAGATTTTTGGATCTATTGGCAATAAGTCTTCTTATCCCAGTTTTATTTCCAACCTTCTGGTCCAAAAATTTGAGATGTTACATTCACCCCTCTCTTAGTGATTAAGCTCCACTTTCACACATATATATATAATATAAAGAAAGACTTCCGTAACTCCTATTACTGTTATAAATGCCGTAGGGTGTTTTAGCAGTATTAAGAAAAGATTGATTTTTTTTTTGGATACATATTATTAAAAATTAGCTACAAAGGGGAAAAAATCCCAGACGATCATTTGAAATCACAGTGTGCAAAAGACTCGGGCACACATCAAAAAAAGAGGAGGATGAGAGCCCTCTTTTAGCTGTGTTCTTCTCCCTTGAAATAAATTGAACTATCAGATCCCAGCTCCTATTCATAAATTCTCTAATTCCCTATATCATATTTATCATTTTTTTCAACTACTTTATTGATAACTTTTAATTCTTTAAGGAGTAGTTCTCATGGAGAAATGGATTAGTGGAGATACTCTTTTCTAAGTTTTAATGCAAATAATTAAAAGAAGTATTTTAATGAAACCAACACACATTCTTTTCTAAAATAATTTTTGGCCCGCGGGCCAGCTCTAACCCTTAGAGTTATATAATTTTTTGGCTCGTGCGGGTTGTTTAACATACGGGTTTTTTAGCCCTTTGGGCTTTTTGGCCCTAACCCGAGTGGGCTGAGCCTAACGGGCCGGGGTGGCTCGTTTTGACAACTCTACTCGTATTATTCTACATTTTTTAGGCTTCATTAATTAAAGGCAAAGGATTTATCAAAAAATTTAAAGAAAATGAAAATTAGTAAAAGTCCCTAATTAAAAATTTTACTTGTGAGAATTATCTAATAAATTTTTATCATGGTTATTAAACCCAAACAAGATTTGTTAATTCGGATCGAAACCGGCAAAAAACAAACCATGAAGTCAGTCCGGTCTGCCATAGAAATCGGAGTCAAATTTTTATTTATTATTATTTAAACGTCAATTGAAGCTCCTTGTTTGATAGCTCCGACATGGAAAGAGAGAGACCAGAGAAAGGCCATCGGATATCAAGAAACCACTGGTGAGATCGACGAGGAGGGAGACCAAAGCGACCATTACTTCTTTCCCCTAAAAAACTGCCAGAGATCGACGAGGAAGGAGGCCACTAGATATCGACAATGGCAAATGCGCCGAGGTGCTAATCGACGGCGGACAATCAATGAGACCAGAGAAAAGATAGGCAAAGAGAAGAGGGAGCGAGACCAATGGAGGCTACGATCGACGGTGATGAAACTCAGTCTTCATTGATCCAAAACATTCAGGATAGCTCAGCAGTTTCTGAAGTTGTGGGTGGTTTGGGCAAAAAATAATGAACTTTTTAAAGGAAAATGGCAAAATGCACAACTAACTAGCTAGCTATGAGCTAAGACTCTGGAAGACATGACAATAGAGAGGTCATACTACTCATATCACTCAACTTTCATGTTTCCCAAACATTATTTAAATATAAAATGGGGTTTTTTTTTTTATAATTTCATATTAATAACTGAAATATTTCCTTTCTTACCGATGTGGCCCCAGTTTAGCTCAAATCTGACCTACTAACCCTTGACTCAGTATCTCGAACGGTTCAGTGACCGGTCCAGTTTTAATAACCTTGATTTTTATACACAAGTTTGCAAATTTCATACAATTTATGTTCAACCTACCAATAAAAATTTTTAATGGAGGATTTTCTCCCGATTTTTCCTTGAAAAAAAATGCATTCACGTATTAAATTTTAAATAAATGAATAAATAAGGGATTGAAAGAAATTATGAAGTTCAGGTTAAAAAATAAAAAAGAAATTATTGTTATAAAACTAAAGATAACTTAAGATAAATAAAGAAGAATAAGAGTAGAGAGATTCTAGAGAGAGAGAGGAGAGAAGTTCTTCATTCAAGTGTGTTTTTAATGTTTACAGAAGAAGTCTATTTATAGAAGGAAAATGGGTCCTTAAGTGTAGTTATTTCACCTGGGTCATTAGCTATAATTTTCCCCAAAATCACAAACTTCTTCAAACTTTTCTGCGCCGCCGAGTGTTCTGGAGAAGTTGAGAATTCGCACGGACCCCACATGAATAGTACCCGTATACGTGAATAGTGAATACGTATACGTGAATAGTAAATACATATATATGAATAGTAACCCCGTATGAACAATGAATCCGTATACAAATAATATTGAGGATCAAGAGTCAATGGACATCCACATAATTAGTATATTCATAACACTCCCCCTTGGATGTCCATTTATGAATGTGCCTCGTTAAAAACTTTAACTAGGAAAAACCCAAAATGGGATAAAAACCTAGCCAAAGAAAAAGTACATCATTCATTGATACACTTTCCAATGCCTTTGCCTCATTAAAAACCTTTCTAGGAAAACCCGGTGACAAAACCTAGATAAGGGAAAAAGAGTACAGCGTGTATCGACTCCCCTCTTGATGACATCGCTTTATTCCTCCCGATGACAGTATCAATATTGCTTCTTCTAATGCCAAAATTTCTTCCAATGTCTTTGTGTTGAAGAGAAACTATATCTTGCTAATAAGCATTATGCAATAGTACTACAATAGCACTAAGATATGGTACATCTGGACCAATTAGTTCTTCAACAATTATTTGTCTTTTGAAGCTCTTCAGGAGTTACAGTGATGTTGATATTATCAACATAAACGACAATTAGTGCAAATTCATTTCTGGATATTTTCATGCGATGCATGGGTATATTGGGTTATTTTTTGTACCCTTCTTTTCATCGATATTCTTTGAAACAATTATATCACATGCGCCCTAATAGCTTCGTGCCAAGGGACGTATTTAACTTAATTGAGTATTGTTCTTGAGAACTTGAATCGATGCTTCTAACATTTTGAATCTTTCGGGATTTGTGCTTTTGGCACATTAAGTCTTTCGTAGAGATATGTGCTTCGGCACCTTAAGTCCTTCGGGGACATGTGCTTTAGCACCATGAGTCCTTCAGGGACTTTTCATATAAATATCACTATCAAGTGAATTATACAAATAGACGATTACAATTTACAACGTCCCACTAGATGCGAAGCCCTTCATTTATCGCTAGGCTTTATCAAATAACAAAAGTATTTGCATCTACATATGTTTCTTCAAAATCAATGTCGGTATTTGTTTAAAACCTTGAACTATATGACGTACCTTATATCTTGTGATTTCACCCTTTTCATTTCTTCTCGTACAAAAACCTTTTTGTATCCAACTGGTTTTATATCACTGGTATTACATCATCAATTGTATGAACTTTGCCAATATTTTAATTCTGCATCAATGGCACCTTTCCATAGGGGCCAATACTTTTACTGTTGGCACTCACTAATGAATTGTGGCTCATGATCCTCATCATCATTCATTACATCATATGCTATATCATAAGCAAAGATGTCGTCAACGTTGACTTCATTTCGGTCCCATCGGATTCTATTCATAACAATTTATTGAGATCTCATTATTTACACATATTTCGTGTACCTTGGTCTCTTTTGGGACTTACAACATTCTCTTCTCGGAGATATCTCTACGGAGATAATATCTCTTCGGAGATGGCTCTTCCGGAGCTACTAATTTATGTTGATTATTTTCAACTTAATCATCTATATTCTTAGCTCATTTTCTCTTTCGAGGATTTTCTTTGGAACCGATGGACCTATCACGCTTCAGGCGTGCTATCAATTCATTTATCATAGACTGTCCTTCAGGGACATCAATAGGAGCATTAGCAGATGGTACATATGACTTTGTCACTTTCTTTGGATCAAAATGCTTCTGTCATTCGATTAGCTAAACTCTGTACATGAGTTATCTTTTGAACTTCCAGTTCACATTATTTTGTATGAGGATCAAAATGAGCCAATGATAATTTATTATAGCTAATCTCTTTACTCATCTCGCTTATTTTCTCCCCTCATATCGGGAAAACAATGTCAAATCACAATTGACTAATCATGCAGTGTAAGTTTCCTAAATCCATTTGTTATCTTTAGAAACATCATTCTGTTCTATTTAGAGACAAACAAGAAGAAGGAGGTTCTTGCACAACATTTATCCCAACTTTCTTTCTATATCCATTTATGTGCATTGTGGTGGATTTATAAGCATTGCACATTCAAAAACTTTCCAGATGGAATTGTCTGGCTCCCCCGACCAAAAGACATTTTATAGGAGAATTTTGTTGGCTTATATAAATGCCGCAATAATCAAATATACCAACATAGAAAACTTTGTTCTCATAAGCATTCATGATTTCTCGGATCATATAATCTGGAAATAGCGCACTTAATTTATTCAAACATTATTGCAACTTCAGGTTATGTTCTTACAAACTTCTCGGTTGTAATGGGCCCATATAAATCAGTTTGATATATTTCCGAGATCTATTACCAATCATGATCTATGATATTCACATAGTCATTTTTATTTGAGAACAAGCAAAGACATAATTATTCTTGAACAATATGTTGGTTATTTATGAAGAATCTTCTCGGTTCTTATATGACTCGGATGATCAAACAAGTCATGCCAACAATACATTTATTTGGATCAGTAAACTTCGGTTTCTCGTAACATATATTTCAAACAATCATAAATTTTTCAATTTCAATAATATATCGATCAAAATCCGACATGCATTTTGGGAGATCAAACTTTATGTGAAAACTATATAACTTTTCAAATATTAACTCACACTTGTTTTTCCGCAATCTCCCCCTCAAGTGTGAGTTATGTAAACATACTTTCTTTATATTTGTATTTCAAAATCACTTTCAAATTCTTTAAACTTTGAAAGGAAAAATTTATGTTAATTCTTCAGAATAAACATATAATATTGCATCACTAGTCTCATGATTCATGATTAATATGCTTCAATTAATTTATATATGCATAAACTATATGCGATCTATCACATGTGAAGATATTCATGTTGAAATGACATAGAATTACACAGATTTAGAGTCATACATATGATAATTTTCTAGCGAGAAAATGTTCATGACAATAAATTTATGATATGTAATCATAATAAATGTAAATAATAATAACAACAAATTTAAACATCGTATTACCTTGTAGGTTTATTCTTTATGTTGAGCCCGACTTCAATAAATCTCTATAGCTCATTTCCTCTTGAATATTTCATTGGTAGTAAACTTCTAGTTTACATTGGTAAAAATTTGATTTGTATTAGCAACCTTTTGATTTGCTACAATTGTAAACTTCGGTTTACAATTCCAATCTCTTGATTATCTCAGTAAACTTTCTAGTTTATCGTAAACTTCCAATTTGCATTATTATTTGTAAACTTATGGTTTACAAGAACATGTATTTTATACATGATATATACTTCTATAACATCAGTAAAATATCATTGAAACTAAGCTAATAATAAAACATATACTTTATAGTAAAATGCATTTTATACTGTCATATATATATATAGTCTAAACATTAGTTCCTCAAAATATGCTAATTAGTTTGCAGGACTATTAACCTTTATACATATTATAACATAAATCTCTACAATTTATCGTCTTCCTGACAATACTTTTCCAAAACTATTAAAATATGTATCATACAATATTTGAAACATAAGCCTTCAAGGCCTTAATATTAAGGAATAAATACAAATTTTACCATGAAAGTTTTGGTTTTGAAGCACCTAGCACGGATAAAAAGTATTCATAAAAATACCGTATTCATGAATAATGTCGTATCTATGAATAGTACCATACGACACTATTCATAGTTACTGTGCAAATAGTAACCAGGCAGAAAATTTCAAAACCTTCACGTGAATACGGGTATGGGGTGAAGAAAATTTTGACGTGGGTCCCGCATAGTTACTGTGCAAATAGTAACCAGGCAAATCTTTTTTTTTTTCATATATCGTTGGTTCGTAATTTATAATAAAATATTTCTCCACTTTCAAAGGGAACTTAGATCAAATATGATCACAAAAATGTCAATAGTCATCATATTTACATATGTATCCATAACCATAAATTCATTCACTTCCGGGGAATGACAACCAATACAATATTCATAATTCTTGTAACTCATTGTTTTGTTTAGCTACCCGAGGTCAATAAAATTAATTCATAATATTTTTGAAGATCTCTTTCATAATATTGCTACTTCGGAGCAAATTAGATACACCAATTTATAATAAATTTTTAGATGAACAACCATCTTCTCGGTGGTAATTTACCTTATGACTTCAAACCAAATATTTAACATGGATCCGTCTTCACTTCAATATGCCTTGTGGCTTCGTGCCAAATATTCAACTTTATGGATCCGGGCTTTACTCCAATTTGTCTTATGGCTTCGGCCAAATTATCACCTTGCTTCAGCAAATTTGTGTCTTCTTATAAGACTAAGTCAATTTGTGTCATCTCATAGCTTCAGCTAATTTTTCTCATTTTGGCTTCAAAATAAATGTCATATTCTCTCGCTTCAACACTCGCATAAATTTGCTCCATCACATAGTCAAGATACAAACATAGAAAGGAAAGAAGCGCACCAAACTCGTTTGAATTTAAGAGCCAAATGAACCCAAAAGCTTCCATCTTTTCTTTTTAACATACGCTTAAAACAATATAATATTATCTTCACAAAACCATTGAAGGCGATATCGTTCAACAAGCTCAAATATATGATTGGTATGAAAAATTCAAACTCAATTTTATCTCATCCACCAAAGCATGTGGAAGCCACCTAATAATATAGAAGTTTGAATTATCACTTAGAAGCATCAGATCCAAAGTGAAAGGTTCTACACGTGAAGAAAAAGAATTGAAGAAATGTCTTTGGTGATGAGTTGTCAAAGAAAAGTAAAAAAACAAGGGGTGTCTTAGCTATAAAGAAAAGAATATGCGAGAATAAGGCTACGTAATTGATAAGTTATTAAAAGTGTGGAAGGGACAAGAAAATTATGGAGACATCCTGAAGCTACAAGAAAGTAATTGAAGATGCAACGAAGTTTACAAGTCGGTTTAAAGAATTAATTAAATAATAGATTTAGGCGGTTTAGGACATAAAAAGTTAAAATGATATGACTTCTGGTCATTTTTTTTTTAATAATGAGAAAACAGTGTATAGCTTCTAAACATAATATTAATAAAAATTTGAATAGAATAACATAACATTAAAGTTAGCAATAATAACAAAGATAAATGTTATGTTAAAGTTAAGTAACCAAGATTTCCAAAGTAGGAGGTAGAACCATCCATGTAAGAGTTAAATTAACAAATTATAAAATGACACATAAATTAAATATTAAATAATAATAAATAAATGCTTTGGCATAAGAGTAAATACTTAAACATATATGTAGGAGGTAGAACCATCCATGTAGTCAAATTAAAACAATAATAAAGTGTTAGCAATAAAATTAAACTTTGAAAGTAGAACCATCCATATAGGAGGTAACAACAATATGTATATTGTGCATAAGAATAAAATATTATGTAAAATAATTGGATAAAAAAATGAATAGTAAATAATCTCCAATCTTAACCATGGAACCCGATGTTCAAAACAATCGGTAAAAATATATCTATAATTCCATATAGTGGTTAAAATTATCCCAGATCGATATAATGAACATTTAGAAGAAGATGAGAAAATCATAACACTCTTAAAGCTCGTCTAACGATAACGTGTTATAAAACTAAAGATAACTTAAGATAAATAAAGAAGAATAAGAGTAGAGATTCTATTCTGAGAGAGAGAGGAGAGAAGTTCTTCATTCAAGTGTGTTTTTAATGTTTACGTGTTTCATTTATAGAAGGAAAATGGGTCCCTAAGTGTAATTATTTCACCATTCATTACGTAATTTTCCCCAAAATCACAAACTTCTTCAAACTTTTCTGCGCCGCCGAGTGTTCTGGAGAAGTTGAGAATTCGCGCGACCCCACATGAATAACATACGTGAATATACGTGAATAGTAAAATACGTATATATGAATAAGAACCTCATTTATGAATAGTGAATCCGTATACAAATAATATTGAAGATCAAGAGTCAATGGAAATCCACATAATTAGTATATTCATAACAATTATGAAATTTATGCTAAATAGTACGGAGTACTTTTTTCTAATGGTACCTTTTGTAATAACCATATACTGATAGGGGTATTTATGGAGTTATGATGAGTTATCCATTCTCGCAGGAGCGGGAATGAAACGATTGGCGGAGTGGCAGTAATGGCGAGTGCTTCATCTCTTCCTACAGCTCTTTTGCTTCAAAATTCTTTTAATTTCCCTCCTCAAAGCTCAAGAAGACCATTCGATTCCTCTTTCCTCCTATTCAGCAGCGAAAAGTGTTTTATTACTGTGTGTTCTGCAAAGAAGAAAATCGGCTTTTTCGACCAAATTCTTGATTATATTGAAGGTAAATTTTTCTACCGACATTGCCATTTTGTTCAAGCTTCGGAAAAATTTTTATCTTTTCTCTTCAGTTCTTCCCAGTTTCGGCATCAAGCTTTGATTCTTTGTTCATTTTTAGGGGGCCCCAAATTAAGAAAATGGTATGGTGCTCCTGATCTTCTTCCTGAAGATGGATCTGCCGCAGAAGATGAGGATGAATATCTGGGTATATGACTTATTAATTCATCAATGGTTATATTTGTTTTTTACCTTAATTTTTTGAGAAAATACACTTATGGTCCCCTCCTAACACTTTCAAGTCGCGTATTTGTTCCTCTAATAAGAGGAGATATACAACCTGGTGGACTAACCTATAGGAATTACTCCCTCTCGTCCTTGATACAAGACATATTTGTGAAGGAGTTGATCTTACTTGTAAAAATAAGACATAATTTTTATATTTATCAATCTTTTCCTATTTTACTCTTATTCATACCTCTCAACTCAACTTAGGAGGGTGAATGGCAGAATTAAGGAAGATGACTAGGGTGATTTATAAAATACATGTCTTATTAATGAACTAATCTAATCAAATAAATATGTCTTATATTAAATATTGGAGTGAGTATTTAATTTCTGTCAAGTTTTTTTTCTCACACCGTTGTCTGAAAGCAGAAGATGAAGTCAGGGATGCAGTACTTGTGACAGATGGAGATAGTGAGATGGGTCAGGTCTGATGTGCTTTCCTTTTTCTTCTTAAACCACAAGCTTTTAAGCTAGTACATTATGTAGAAACTTGGTAGTTTTGATCTGGTTATATCCATGTTGAAGATTAGAAACTAAGAATCACAAGTGCAAAGCAAGCAACTAGTCTATCTATATAGGCTATCTACTTTCACAGCATAACTATTTGCATGATTGATTGAAGTGAGCTACTTGTATTAGTTCATCAAGTAACTTACAATTCTTGGATCAACCTATTGGATTACTGAAAATGAGTTGTGAGCCATGTTATTTGCTTGAGCAGATGGTCATATTGTCAATGATTGTGAAGAAAACTCGAGTAAAGGCACTGGTGAAGAATAAGCGGGTTGCACTTGAAGCCTTTGGAAGTTATGTTGAGGTGGATGAAATTAATTCAAGAAACCACGTATATATTGCATCATTGTGATTTGCTTGTTCATTTGGTTCATTTTCTGGTTATTAATTATGTGATTACTTGTTTGCGAAGTCAATGGCCGGAGATACAAGTGACAGACAATTCCTCAAGAAAGCTTTGAGGGGCGTTCGCACAATTATATGCCCAAATGTATGTAAATTTTATATAATTTGGATTATATGAAACTAAAGTGCATTTGAATGTCACACACAATGAATGAGAGGGTACATGAAACCCTCTTCCTTGCTTTTCACCCACTCTTTCTTTTCTTTCTATCTCTTACTTTAACTAATTTTATAACGGCAGTTTTTGACTGAACTTCTCAACTATAGCACTTTTTTTTTTTTTAATAAATAAATCACATTGTTTACCTCAATTATTTATTGGCTTGAATTGCTTCCATTGAAGGCTTTACTAAACAACTTACTTCCCCTTCATTTTGCTTTACATTTTTTCTCCTTTATTGTCACTAATAAATAATGAGACTTGGCCTTGAAACATGTTTCTTCTGGAAGTTTCAAATTTTCTGTTAGTAATGATGAGACTGCGACTGAAAACTATATTTCCCAGAGAATGCGTGTATGTTTCCATTTCATTCCTTTTCTCAGTAATATTAGACTTGGCCTTAAAACACATTTCTCAGGGAATTTCTTTGTGTTCTGATTATTTTCAGGAGGGTTTTCTTTCTAGTGTTGGGAACCTACAAGGAGTTAGACATATAATCCTCTTATCACAGGTACTTTTATTTTCTATCCAAATCTTCTACATACACAAAAGTGAATACATTTAGTACATAGAGAGATTAAAACAATAATAACAAAGAAGATTTGAGTTACACATAATCATACTTTTATGCCACCTCGTGTCTGAACACATAAATGCATCAATGTAGAGAATCTACAATGCATTCCTTTCTTGTACAAATTGACAAATATGTTCTTTGCTATTTTGTTTTAACAAAGCTACAGTTGTCTGTTTATAGAGGTAGAAGTGGAATTCAATCTTTGATGAAAAACAATGCAAGGAAATTGGCTGAGCAAGATGAATCAGTCTTGGTGAACTCAGGAATCCCTTACACCATAATTAGGACTGGCCTATTACAAGATACTCCCGGTGGGAAGCAAGGTTTTTCCTTTGAAGAGGTACACACACACACACACACATATATTGATAGATTCTTTACCATGTACATAGAAACGTCAAACAGAAAAGTTTCTTCAAGTGACAATTAATCTCTCTTTTTTGGTGGCTTATGAAAAGATTGCGTAATTTATTCATTATTGAAAAACTTATAGAAACACTCGAAACTGTTTTTTTTATATATAATTTATCATCTTAATCAAGGCTTGATTGACTTGGGATTCATGAGAACAGGGTTGTGCAGCTACTGGGACTCTGAGCAAAGAAGATGCAGCATTTGTTTGTGTGGAAGCCTTGGAATGTGTACCACAGTCTGGATTCATACTTGAGGTTGCCAATGGAGAAAACAAGGTTTCGGATTGGAAAGAATGTTTGACTTCATTAATGGAAAAAGCAAATCAGCAACTTCAATGACCTCAACAAACAGTTGTGTCTCTAATTTTTCTCATGGATGTGATGGTCAAAGTCATGTGAGAAAGGGAAAAATTTTCCTCTGGCTTATTGTTGTTAGACAAGAATACTATGTTATAATGAAAACGTTCTCTTCCTTGTTGGTTTTAGACTAATGAACTTGGAGATGTACAAAGTATGCACATTCTTTTATTAGTGTAAATATAATCTCAAATAAAAATCTAGCTTTACTTTCAATTAAGTATCTTTTCTTCAAATTTTTATTTGATCAATTGTGAGAGAGAATTAAACGGCCACGTGTTGGTTTTGAGCTTTTTAAAAGTGATTTTACGTTGTTAACAATAAGTATGTAAAAAAATTTATCTCAATTTGTAGAAAAGTGTTAAAAAAATTTCTAACAAAAAAGTTGTTGGTTGAGGTGGTAAGAGGCCATATACCGTAAAAAAAAGAATACAAATTTGAATCTCAGGAAGCACACTTGTTGGAAGAAGTGAAAATCTTTCGCCTTCTAAGTTTTGAGAAAACCCTTGATCAAATAAAAAAAAGGGGGTTAAGGAACAATTTGGCTAACGAACTATTAAATTAATTTTCGGAAGCCAAAGACAAATAACTTTTACATGGACCAAAAATATCAAAAAAACTTTAAAAAATGTGCAGTCAGGACAAAAAATGGAGTAAAATATTTTTGTGTTGAAATTTTGGAAAGAAAACTTTTTCTTTCTTTTTTGCTCCCTTAAATAAAAGTTTTTTGTGTTGACTGCAAATTTTTTTAAAATTTGATATTTTTGGTCAACTTAAAAATTATTTGTGCTAAGCGCTCCTGAGGTAATAGTTCGTTGGCCAAATTGTTCCTTAACAAAAAAAAGGATTTTTTATGCTTCCCAAATGGGCACTTAGCTTTTAAAGATCCACCCAAATATATCCCAAAAGACCAAAAATAAAAGATAATAAGTAGAAATAAAGAGGGATAATGAGTGGAAATAAAGAAAGATAATAAGGGGAATCATGAAGGCAAGCTCCATACACCCAAATATATCCCAAAAGACCAAAAATAAAAGATAAGAAGTAGAAATAAAGAGGGATAATGAGTGGAAATAAAGAAAGATAATAAGGGGAATCATGAAGGCAAGCTCCATACTCCCTAGTCCCTCCTTCCCTCAAATGATAATTAACTCATTAAATTTATCTTAAAATTGAAAGAAATTTTTAAATTTACCTATATTAAATGAGGTTTTGAAGCAAAGAGAAAAATATAATTAGTCATGCTTCAACATCAATTACATAAGCAAAATTGACAAAACATTAATTACTCTCAAAGTAATTTATATTGTAGACTAAGTGATTCTTTAGGTATATATTATATTTCATACTCAATTGGCGGAAAATCAACATGGTTGGAACTCTTTTCTTAAAATAAATCCTTTTTTTATATATTATCCAGAGGGAAGTGTGTGTTACACCCCCAATCCTAATCTCTACCCAATATGCCAAGTCAAGAAGATTTCAGTCATAACAAGTCTCAACGTTAAGCAAATATGGAGGAGCTTCACAATCTCATATGATCCCTTTAATGAAACAAATCCCACCCAATGTTAAGCAAATATGCTTCACGTCTTTATATGAAAGCTCAGATTGAAACTGTTAGCTGATTCTAGTTCTCTTTTGGCTTACTTTTCCATCAGACTTCAGAGTCCCACTAGAATCCCCTTCAGAGGAAGCTTCTCGAGATTTGGCACAACAAGAACTTGAAAGATCATCATAGAGATCAACCACTCTTTTGATGTTGTTATTCAACTCTCTGATCAACCCCACGTTTCTACTCAGGTTATGTGGCATCTTTGATGAGTGATTTTGATTAATCTCATTGATTAGCAATCTGTTTTGATCCAATATGTCCTGTGCTTCAAGTAAGTTCTTCTGAAACGCCTCAATGATTCTGCTATCTACTTGCATTGTTGTATTGTTACTCAAATCCCCAAATATATCACCTTCCATTCCAATTACAATGTGTGGGTCCATCATCAAATGGTTCTGCAGAGAAAAGGTAAACAGAGATAAGAGATTTCCTGCTATAATTGCTGAGAGAATAGCAGTTCACAACAGACATTTTTTAAGAAATGTTCTTGGGTAGACATCATGCACATTACTTTTAAGGTCTGTTTGTCATGAGGGATACGGAGGGGAGGAAAAAAAAATTGAGTTGGATTTTAAAATATTGGAGAACTAGAATTATAAATTTTAATAAAGATAAGATGCAAAATAAAAGAGTAAGAAAAATTAATTTAAAACTTTGAACTCCATTTCTCTAATTTTTTAAAATCCAAGTCATCAAAATTTTGTCTACCCTCCCTTCCCGTCCCTTGTACCTTAGTACCCCTTAAAGTAAGATCCACCTATGACTTACAGAATTGCGATGCAATACCTGGTCTCGAATTCGAATCTCATCATGGGAGACACAGATCCACGAACCCTAATCTATAAAAAAGAGGGGGTAAAAAAAGATCCACCTATAACTTGCCTGCCCATTATTGACTTTATCACTTATACCTATTTTTGGTCGTCAGATTAACCACAACCTGATTATTTACTGTCTATATAACCTCGTGCCAATACCAGATCACACTTTAGAGTTTAGATCACAAGTAACAAAGGTGTGCAAAGGTTTTCTCAAGCCAGAGGGAGATTGGCCCTTTAGATCACACTCTTCTTGGTATATGAACATAAACGATCTGATTCTAAGATTCATCATATCTAAATAAAAGACACCAGACAGAACAACTTTTGAAGACTTAAAGCAGGATTCTTCTGCACAGAAAATAGTGTTTTAATCTTAAACCCTAGTATCTATGTCAACTTGAGAAAGATAAAGAGGCATTTGGGGAGGTGCAAATCAGGAAATTATGATGCGTATCTGGAAAAAAAAAAACATCAATCCAGAAAGTTCTTGAGCAATAGAAAGAAAGAAATTTATGGAATCCTCTAAGACTTTACCTGGTATAGATTGCCTTAAGATTGACCACACAGAGCATCCCAGTTGTCAGCGAAGTGGGGAAAAAAATAAATGAGAAAGCCAAGATTTCAGAGAAAGGTAGGGAAAATGATTCGAATATCCGAATTAGCAAAGAGGCCCAGAAATCAGAATGAAAATGGAAATGTTAGGGAAGAAAAGCCCCTCGCTTTTCGATTCTCTCTCTTACACTAAGGATGACAAATTTGGAATCCTGGTGTGCTGCACCTTCAGGATTTTGCACTGTTTTCAGTCCACAGAGACCGATGATGAAGCTAGAGGCCTAGGCGTGACCGGAAGAATAATCATCCTAAAAACCAGCCAAATGTGGGGCTTGAAGGAGGATGAGAAATTCGACCAAAAAAGGAGGATGAGAAAAACAAAATATTGACCGTTGGATAGGAATTTGATCTCTCGGCCTAGATTTGGGCTGATCATTCTCTAATTCGGAGGCAAATATCACATATTAATATATTATACTCCATTGGTGGTTATTTTGAGAGTAAGTTGATTTTTTGTGAAGAAATTAAGAAAATTTATTAAATTATTTTAGAGTATTTGTATTTGTCTTTTTTTCTTTAAATTAATTAGTTTGACTAATAAATTTATATATAATCTAAGGATATACAACATATGATATGATTAAGTAACTTATTTACCTTCTTTAATCTCTCAAAAAAAGTCAACTACTCGTTCTTATAATTAGAACCGGAGATAGTATTGTATATACTCCCTTACATTCTAAATTAATATTTTAAATCCTATTAATTGAAAAAGAAATCAATCTTTAAAGACTGTTTTGTGGTTTTTCACAATTTGTGAAGATTAAATATATTTTTTTAATCGAAGAAAATTAAATATTTTTCAATTAATAGGATTTAAAATATTAATTTATTAAAATACTAACATATAAGCATGCTTAGTCAACATTTAATTGCATAGTTATCGCTTAAAATTGTTGAACAAGTATTTTCCTTAAGTCGACTAACGGTGTTAGTATTAAGGGATCAAACGTGTACTTTACAAACTTAAGGGACTAAAACGATACCAGAGGCAAACATAAAGGACCAAATGTATACTTTAGCCTAATTTAATTAACTTTTTTAATATTTCTAAAAAATCAACTATGTCTTATATTTATGACTTGAGGGAGTACTAGATATTCCAAAGCACAAAAGATCCTGATTCTAAATCCTCTGGTTGAATATATAAGGTTTAATTATAACCAATATCAATATTAATAACAATGTTTAATCATAAAATTTAAAGTTTAGGGTTCCAAATTGATCACCCTTTTTAATAAGCTCCTACAGTTGGCAAAAAGAATAGTAAGCTCCTACTTACGTTATGCTTAATACTTTACATCAAATGGCACAAAGCAAAGGAGCAGAGCCAATGGAAAACTTTTGGGTATCATGAAGGCTGAAGCAACACCCGTTACCTAGCATTCGCCTCACAAGTGCACAAGTTATGTAAGTAATAAAATGATAAGTAAAGTGTCATTTTCATATAGATTTGTATAACAAATTAGTCAAGCAAGAAGCTTAATGAATTTCATAAAGTCAGACTAAAACAAACTTTTGATGTGAAATGAGAATTTTTAAAAGCTATTTCTAAAACTAAAAATTGAAAAAGGCAAATGTTTCTTTGACTTCAAAGATTAAATGGAGCCTAAGATTCTTCTTCCCCTTTTGCATTTCATAAGACTTGATTGATTTCCTCTCTATTAGTATTTCAATATATATATGTGTGTGTGTTAGTCTAAGGTTCAAAAACAACTGACAAGCTATCTCAACTCAAAATTAAGTTTCTCTTCTCATTAAAATGCACAATCCCTTGCTACAATTAATGAAAATCAATCTTTAAACCACAACCTTAATGTGACAATGCAAGTTTAGTAAATATATCTCTATTTTACCAACAAACCATCCATTTATCAAGTAAACGTCAAGACAAACATAATTTTAATCAAGTTCTACATCTAGATTAGCCCTCTCAAGATAAACCTAAGTGAATAAATCAAATAAATGGAGGCCAATCACTTAGAAGCATTAAGCCAAAGTTGAAATCAACACACACACACACATATTTATCGAGGAATATCTAAATATTAATCCATACAAAGAGTCAAAAAAAAAATCCTAGAATGAAAGATTTAGCTACTTATGTCCAAATACAAAGAGATTTTACACAAAGCAACTGAAAACATGAAGAAGCTAATTGGAAAAGAGGAGAAAAGAGGAAGAACTAAGGTGAAAACCTTAAAATCTCTCTTGAGAAGAACACCCAAGCCTCCAAAGTTGTCCAAATCTCTCTCACAAACTCTTCCTTTTTGTGCTCCACTATTTCCTAGTCCAAAGAATATGTTTTTCAGCCCTTTCCTCTAGGTTAAATAGGGTTTCTCTACTTCTGAAATCAAAACGTGCCGTTGTACTTTTCACGACTAGCTACTGCCAGTTTGTCATCTTGTCGCAGCCAGTTACACAAAGAACTATTTTTCTATAGAGTCTCGACTTGCTACGGCAAGTTTGTCAACTTTCTGCGGCTAGTTACACAGAGACAAACTTCTTGAAATTCTTTACTTGTTGCAGCCTGATCGAACCATATTTTTATATAACTTTTTATAATTAAATTGGGATTCTTAATGCATTTTTTCATAGTTATTGAGCTTAAAATGTGTTTCTTGTAATAAATTGAGATTAAGAGTAAATACATTAAATTAATATTAAAAAAAGCAAAATTGTCAAATAAATTGTAATTATTCTTAATCATTTATTTTTCTGAGAATATTTGATGTTAGATTAATTCTTTTTATTGTAGGTACTTGAAGAAAGTAGATCAAATTTGAAAATGGAAGTTTGAACCCAAATTATAAAAATTGCAGTTTAGTCCCTCTACAAAAAACGTTTTAATCTTTTCACTTAGGTCCCTGTGTGAAACACATCGTTTTGGCCATTTGTGAATTAGGTTAGCTGAAGGCAATTGAATGTGAGGACCCGACATTGAATAAATGCAGAGTTTCAGCGCCGCTAACAGGGACCTTCACGCCATCATCGCGATTCTGGATTCACACCTTCACGCCTTCCATATTCGGACCTGAACATCATCTTCGACTCTCGGACTTGGACTCATCACCGTCCTTCACCCCTCAACCCACCTCGCCGGTGGCTTCTTCCACCACCAAGTCCACCGGCGAGTTTCGTCCTCCCTCAACCACTTTCACCGGTGGCAAAAACCAGAGACCTGGATTTTGGGACTCGACCTTCATCGTTCTTCTTCCTTCCTCGACTCTTGACCTCCACTGTCAACCCCCAATTCTGAGTTTCCGGCCAGCAATCATCCAGAATATTCTCCCAAATTCCGACAGGCTCTTTATGCTGTGTTGGAGTATTTTAAAGCAATGATTGGCTGATTTCTTTTGGTTCTTGGAGATGAGGATGTGTACTTGAGCTCATGCACTTAATAGGGGAGTTAATCTATCATTCTATTCTATTACCAGATTTATATATTTAGGTTCTTTAGTTTTTAGGAATTATTGTGTATAAATCCTGAACCGAGATTAATGTTTATTGCCTCATTGATTTGATAATTGTGATTGAGATTGGATTTTGCAATGTGAATATTATATTTGTTTTAATTTCTTATGGTTACAGAATGAGATTATATTAATTAGCGTGTTATTGTCTAGTTAATGTAGTTGATTTGTCTTGCTTTGGCGAATCAAGTATGTCTCAATTTCAAGAAGACTACGTCAGATTATTCCAATTTTAATCGCACACATCAGTGGTTTTTAACAATTTCTCAAGAGGTAGTGGTTAAATTTATGTTTGTAGGAATACTATTAATCGAGAATATTGACTTTCAAGTGTTATCTTGGCGTTTATCTTAAGATGATGAATTTTAACTCCCATAATCTTTTATGAGCAAGGATATTCATTTCTTCATTACCAAGAACGTTCATCATTCATTTTTTCACGTCAATACCATTCACTCATTCACTATTTTATAAAGAAAATACCAAAAACATTAGTTAACATTTGATTTAATTGCATTCTTATTTTAGTTTATTAATTTGAAAAGCCAAAACCAATTTTCCCTTGTTTTAATTACATTTTAGTATCCATTTAGATTCTTGGATTCAATAAAGGGTTCCGAGAGAGAGAGAGAGAGAGAGAGAGAGAGAGAGAGAGAGAGAGAGAGAGAGAGAGAGAGAGAGAGAGAGAGAGAAACGATCCTGTTTCATATACGCAATCCTTAGTTAATTTTTGATTGTGACCCTAACCCTAAAAAGATAAAAAGCGCCTCATCACGCCTGTTGGTCAACTTTGTCAGTTATCTGATTGTTAAAGCTTTTCTAACTTTCAGAATGCTTCATTTCCTTTATTTCTTTTCTTGCTTTGCCTTATAAAGCTTCAAAACTTGTCTCTATCTTCCTACAAAAGAGGGAGGATTTATCAATTGTCAATTGATCATAAACTCTATAAGATATAACAAGAATTTTTGATTTTTGCTTGATACTTTGATATACACATTTTCTTCTATACACTTCATTTCCTATATAGATTTTGAACCCAAAAATAGATAAAAAGAGACAGAAAATGTATTGGAATATTGTCAATTTCTAAGAATTAACAATCAACTGTTACTGTTAGGAAAAAAAAAAAGGGTAGAAATGTCAAGACCATCTGCCAAACATACAACACACGAAAGAACGAGAGATAGACAGAAAGCTCAATAGGCGAAGAATAACTAAAGGAGGCATTCCTTGTCTATTGGGTCAGGTGGACGATATTTTAGGAATGTGGAATTTCCCGCATATTGGATACAGATTTAATTAGGAAGGTCTCAAAACTAAGCAACAACATCATATATCTCTATAAAGTCTATCACCAAATCGAGAAAAATGATACACCAAAATCCATAACAATGGTTGCATAAAATAGCATATGATAAAGTTCACCTTTCTTGAACTACTATGTAACTAGAGTATATCCTCCTTTGGTGTCTGTGCCATCAAAATCAACACCATTAAAGGTAAAAACTGATCCCTTCATGCAATGAACTTCTAATCCATTGTTACAATGGAGTGTTTGAGATAACAGTGGGAAAAGTAACTTATTTACAATTTAACTTATGGAAAATAAAATTGAGTAAAAGTGAGATTGTTAAATATGATTTATGTTTGTATTGAGAGTAATATAAATGGCTTTTATAAAAATTGGGAATCTCCTGGCATAAATTCGCATAAGTTCCTACTCCGACATGGTCATTAACATTGAATTGATGAACGTTGGAACCAACATTTTGTTCAATTCCAGCAATCTCATGTCTGATATGCAAAATAAACTCATATATATTAATTTTAAGAGGACAGAATTATCTATAATGCATAAGATGAGTCTAATTTGCCCAGGTAGTGAGGATATTTTAAGTCATCCAAGTTTATTCCTAGTCCAAGTTAGATCAACAAACTCCACACAATGTGTGATTTTTATGAAAACATCATATCGTTCCCAAGAGTCCTGAACAATCAACATGTCATATGATTAAAGAATCAACACTTGTCGCAAATCAAATGTGATATGAAAAAAATAGTGAAAAGAACATATATGTTCTATCGCAAAACAATCTTTTGATGCTGTTATGTTCAGCTCTTTGATCAACCGCACGTTTCTACTGAGGTTATGTGGCATCTTTTACGAGTGATTTTGATTAATCTCATTGATTAGGAATCTATTATGATCCTTCCATTCCAATTACAATGTCTGATTCAATCATCAAATGGTTCTGCAGAGAAAAAGTAAACAGAGAGACAAGAGATTCCTTGCTATAATTGCTGAGAGAATAGCTACTAAAATTGGACTCAACAGTTTTGTTTGTTTGTTTGTTTCCCGCAACATTACCAAGTACCAACATGCATTAGTTTAGAAATATTCTTTGGTAAACATCATACACATCTATTTTTGGGACATCATCAGATTACCTCAATCTTATATCACTTGAATCAAACAAAGAACAGGACGGGTCTGCATAAGATTCATCAACCTGGTGGGCCCACTAGATCACACTCTTTTCAGTATATGATTATAAAAGCTAATTTAAAGATCCAATATACTACATCCAATTATATATTAAGGATCAGAGAGGTAGTATATCAAAATAAAAGGCACCAAACAGAACAACTTGAAGACTTGAAACAGGACGACTCTTTTGCCGCTCAGAAAAGAAACTTCTTATTTTGCTCATTCTATAATTAGCTTCACAAGTAGTGGGAACTACAAAAGTCAGCCAGTACATGAGAAAATGTTCTCCCCGAACAAACTAAGACAACCCACAAAAGTGAGGTAAAACAACTTATATATATATATATATATATATATATATATTCCTTTTTTAGAAGTTAGTGAGGCTTAATCTTGAAACCCAATATAACACGCCAAAAGTTAGTTATTGGAGTTGTAGAAATCAAGGTCTTTCAATGTAACTCTCCCAGTGTGGGACTCATGATATCAAACCACCAAAGTATGTACTCCCTCTACTCTTATGTATTGGTCACTTTTTAGAACAAATTGGTGGTTTTAAAAGCAGGAGCATTAACTAACTTTTTCTAAAAAATAATTGTTGCTTACAAGTTCTTTGAATTCATACTTTTAAGTAGAAGTATACGTGGAAAGGTATATCATTTTGTCACCATTTTTATGTTTACCTATCTTTCCATGAAGTGCCATAAATTTAGGTTGTGAAAGACGATAACTGAAATTCTTATGCATATCAGGAAAAACTTCCCACATTATTTCTGAAGATAGGAATTAGATCTCTACAATTGGGCTTTGGGCCCATATTTGGGACTTTGATTTGGGTTGTTCCCACTCTAAAGTTTGAATGTGTATTTAATTTATGTTCATGCCCTGTAAGTATTCTTTGAATTTGGAGGTATTTTCTGGCTTTGGCGAGCCTCTAGGACCCAACTCACATAAAAATTTATGTACCAAAAAAAACTAAATCAGTTCCACCAATTGAAAACTTCTTTACTTTTCCAATTCAAAAAATTCTAAAACTTTGACTATACCACTTTGGTTCTATTTATACGTCAATTTTAACAAAAAAATTTGGTCTTTATCGTAAATCCAGTTTCAGAGTAATAAATACGTTTTTTTAATAACTTTTTTGCCTTTATTAATTGCAACAACTAAAAAGAATTTTATTCATATTGACTTTTGAAACCAATTATAGATAAGAGCAAAATTAGAAATTTAGCCCATATTTAATGAGTTAACTAACTCTCAGTATGTGAGAGTTAGTTAATTTAAACTTATAAATAAGACCAAAGTATAATCCAAATCCCAAGGTTCGTAACCAAAAATAGTGTTTCAGGGGAGAAAAGAAAACACTGAAAATAGTGTTTGTCTTTTGATATTACTTATTCTCAAACGGTAAAAGTTCCTTCTACTAGGACTAACACCTATTACTCTTAAAATAGTTTTTGATAGCCATTTACATAAATACCAAGGAAAAAATATCTAAAAAATGGAGCACTAATTTTGGGTCATTAGGGGAATAAATAATACTGTATTTATTCAAAATCAAAATCTATATTAATTTTAATTATAACACTTATAAATAATTATAGTACGCACAAAACCCACTTCTACTGATATATGAATATAGAAAATCATACAAATTGAATTGAATTTTACACATCATTGTTTTTTTTTTTGGATGATGTGTTCATCTTTATTCTCACAGTTTTGGAAGGGTGTTGGGACAAAGGTGAAGTCTTCAGCTATTGACTCGCATAAACAATGATGAATGGATGTGAGTAACTTTACAAATTATGGTTAATGACTCAATTTATATAAAAAAATTACTTTTAAGATCAATAAGGGTAAATACTCATTCTTCAACATGTAAATTTTTGTCCTTTTGGTTGACAAATAGTCTTGAATATAATTTATAGGGTCAATGAGCAATTTGGGCAACGAACTATTACCTCTGGAGCACCCAACACAAATAACTTTTAAATGGACCAAAAATACCATTTTTTTTTTAAAAAATGTGCAGTTAGCACAAAAACAGAGTAAAACTTTTTTATGTTAAGCGTTCTTGGAGTTAAATTTTTTTGTGTTGGGCGCTCCTAGAGTAAAAGTTTTTTTGTGTTAACTGCACATTTTTAAAAGTTTTTTGATATTTTTGGTCTACTTAAAAGTTATTTGTACTAGGCGTTCTTGAGGTAATAATTCGTTGGTCAAATTCCTCCTTAACCCTAATTTATATTATAATTCTACACTATATGAACGGTAGGTGCTCGTGATTTGATTTTCTGGCCAAAAAAAAAAAATGCTCGTAATTTGATTGATAAATTTATGTTATATGTGTAATAAATTTGTGCGCCTTCTTAATAATTAATTTGAAAATTGGGTCATTCACTATAATTCTCCCTTTCTTTATTACGCTTAACTATTCATGACTTATAGATTATTTATTTATGGATTAGTATCATCTTTGGTCCTTGAAGTTTTTTCTTATTTTGGTTTGGTCCATAAATTTTCAAATCATTAGTTTTGGTCCCTTTAGGGGAAAAATTGTCTATATTTTATTGAATTATAGAAACCAATGTTTTAAACTAAATAAAATTTGAGGAACTAAATATTATATTTTATTTTCTCAGTGCCCATGAAAAATGACTCTACTTATAAATAACTAAGAACTAACATTTTAAAAAAAATGATAGGATATTGTCACTACCAAGTCATAATCATTTTTTTCACGTTAGATTAGAATCTCAATAAGAGAGAGAAATTATAAAGGTAGATGAGATTTTGATCTAACGGTAAAAATAATGGTAGTGACCAAAATTGGTAGTGACAATATCCTATCCAAAAATAAATTATATCCCGTGTAATGTATAAAATAAATGGGATAGAATATTGTCACTACCAATTTTGATCACTACCACTTTTTTCACCGTTAGATCAAAATATCATCTACCTTTATCATTTTTCTCTTTTATTGAGATTTTGATCTAACGGTGAAAAAAATGGTAGTAATTTGGTACATAGTAACCAAAATTGATAGTGACAATATCCTATCCCAAAATAATAATACCAATAATATATTATTATTATCATTATTATTAAAGGATACTAGTATATATATCAATTGAATAAAATTCTAGATGAAAAATTAAAATACAACACAAAAAAAAAAAGCGAATACGAAGCCTGAGAAGTTTGGGCTGTAATCAAATTTCAACCTTGTTCCCTACGTCGTTCTTCGGATTTCCGTGTCTCCATACTCAAAATCCATAGTCTCTCCGATTATGAACTCTTCAAATTCTTGTTTCAATCCACCCATATCATGGTCACCGTCACCTTCCAATCTTTATCAGAATATTTCGTCCTCTTCTTCGGTCCACAAAATGTCTACGTCTCAATCAGAACAAGATGTCAATTTCATGCCAAACGATCAATGTCAACAAATGGCGATTCAGCTATTACATCACCGGTGGAACCAAATTCCAAGGCTGCACCACCAACATCAGAGTCTGCAGCCACATTTAGAGGGCTTCAATTATATATCAGAATCAGAGTTGATAGGGCAGAGTGCAAATCTCCCCACATTGTTGTTGGATGATGCTTTACCTACTTCACAATTTTGTTCATTAGCCTCAGTATACTAATTTATTCTTGCTATAATTGTCTCCAATTTGATATGAAATACTTGCTTTGGTAATATGAGAGCCACACTAACTAATTCGCGCAGATTAAGAAAGTTAAGTAGATTAATTAATTATAACAAATGAACCTAGTCTCCCTAAATTGGAGCCTTATCTTATGCCCTAAATACCCTAGGAACTAAAGTCTGTGAGTGAATTTTTTTTGGTGTAATTAAGGGGAAACGCTAGAAACCCCATCACCCGGTATCGAGCGGCTTTTTTGGGTATAAGGGGAAAGCCACCACTCTTTCAAGGAGAAAGAGTGTGTCATTTAATGGGTTACCTCCTATGCTGATAAGTGCATTTATCAGGATTTGTGATCTCATCTTTAGATGGGCGAGACCCCACTTACCATTTATACCAATCCCTTGTTGGAGTTTGTTAATGGCTTGTGTCGTGAATTTTAGTTCTAAATGTAAGACGTTTTTCTGTTTCCTCATATTTATTTAACTTCCTTGATAATTAAATATCTTTTACATTAAAGATCATAGGAGTATTAGGAGCAAAATCAACTCTAAAAAAAACCAACTCTAAACTATGGTTCCTATACTTAAGACAGGAGAAATGATAAACAAGCTTATAATATAATGATGAAGTTCTTTAATAGAATTATGACATCTAAAAGTTAATTTCTTGACTTTTTAACTATCGTTGAGATTTTTATAGGAAAAATTTGAATTATTTGTGTGCATAAGGATGGGAATGTTTAAGGATCTCATTTGATACCTGCTCATTCCCAAGTAATGCAAGCAAAGCGGATGATGAGGCCCTTCAATAACATTAGCTCTCAAGCAACACCTAACGAATCTTTAATTGCTCATGCTCAGAGCCAGGCAAATCATCAATTCTTACAACCAAGTTCAATAAAGAGTCTACGGGTATAGTATCAGAAGTACATATATAACATGATATAATATTGTAAATTGAGATTAATATTATGCTTATTCTTATTTTGATTTGTATAGGTTGATCAAGGCTTACCAAGGAAGTCACCCCTTGCCTTCTCGGATCAACAAGAAGCTGCCAGACAGCCAGTAATGTTTAATTCCTTAGGCCAGAAACAAGAATTTAAGCCAATCCCAACAATGTTTAGCCATGGCTCATCTTCATTGTGTCTTGACCAACATCGACATCAGAAGAAGAAGCAAACCATTTTGAGGCAACGCCAGATTACATAAACTCAATCAAAACCTAATAGTATAGCATTAAATCCACAACAGCTACCCCAACTGTTGAAACAACAAATTCTTATAAGACAGCCTCACTAGGAACCTGAAGCACAAAAAACATTGATGTCCATCACAATGGCCACAACAACAGTTTTCGATACCACCGCCTTATTATCTTCAGCAACAGCAGCTGCACCATATAAAACCACTAGTTCAACAGCCCAAGGTGCAACTCCAACACCAGGATCAACAAATTCTTATACATAAGAGACAAGCACTAAGTCAACATCTTCAAGTACAAGCGCTACTTCAACCGCCTCAGCCACTACTACACCTACAGCCAAACTATATCTCAACCACTACAACAACAGTCTTCCATACCAATAACTGTTTATCAGCAGCAATCTCTGAGTACACATGAATACATAGGGCAAAAGTCATTTAGTTTAACAAAACTGCAACCAGATGATGTAGCATCTTGTGCAAATGCATTAGGAGGAAGTTCAATTCAAGGAAATAGAAACAAAAAACCATATGCTTGGAAAGAGAAATATACATGATTTGGTTGCACAGGTTTCTCATCCAATTATTAATTTACCATACAATTTTTTTTGTATTTAGCATTTAATACAAAACATAAAATCATTACCGATCATTTTAGTTAGGCCTGATATTTGCTCTTATTATGGGTGATTAGACAAGCTTGTGTTTTGGCCAAACATAGAAAATCATCCATTGCTTCACCTAGGTAAGCTGTGGGGCCAAAGAAATAACACATGTTTTAAATCTGGTAATGTTACTGTGATTATGTTGCTCAAAATTTACTCGTTACTACTTGGTGACTGTAAAAGAGAATTACTTTCATAATTTGGATTTTACTGAGACCGGCAACTGGCCTGGTGTACTGTACGTGTTGTCATATGTCTTTGTGCTTTTATTTTCTTTTTTCCTTTTTGGGACGAGTCAGAAAAACTGCCTTTGCCCTTTATTTGAGCAGTTAACATTCTTATTATAGAAATAGCACTACCTTTTTAAAAAAAAATATTTTTTAATACTTATTTCTTTTTTCAATTTTTCCTTAATCTTCATTAGCTAAGGCTTATGTAGAACTTATTTTATCAGTATATTTTTTCCTTTATTTTTTAATATTCTGAGGCTGTTTGTAAATGTTTGTTTGCCACTACTATGATCATTGTTTAGTTGTAACTTCGTTATATAAGTTGTCTCATAATTTGTTACTGATCTGGGTCAACGTACTATCTCCATTTTTATATATTAAGAATAAAACTTCAATTTCATAAAGCCATCGACTTCAATGTAACTTAATCATTTTCATTCTTATTGTAAATAAATAAAATCACACTATTATATATTATGCGGACATTAATTTCTTTCAAAATGAATTAGATGGTAATGTAGGTTTTTGTACGAAACATACTTAAAATATCATATCTAAATGATATATTTTTTTTAAAATCAATTATAACACATCAAATTTTGCTGATTTATTTGTTTCTGAATTATTATGCAGAGAAATATTTGGGTTTGACTGTTCCAGGAAATTCAAGTGGAAAGAAGCATCAGAAAACGCTGTAAGCAAAAGCTTGACATGAATATTGGAGTACTTGAACCTTTAATTCGCTCATTTATTTTCTTTTGAATTTCTTTTCCTAATTTTGGATCGATTTGATTCAAACGATGTCTGATGTTGTCAAGCTTCCGGATATTCAAGCAATAATTGATTAAAATCAAACTAGGAAATGATATCAATAATTATTTTTCTTTATTTATATATATATATATATATATTATATATATATATATATTTGGGAACTATTCTGCTGAATTCTGTAAGACCCAACGAATATATTGGGTGTTGAAGACGTTGGCAACAAGAAATTAAGAAAATAATTAATACACAGTGAAAAAAACTTATGGCTTAATTAGTATATCTGTGTATAAAAGCATTATTATTTCGATATAGCATGGTAAGTGGAAGAATTTTATGAACATGCAGGTCAATTCTGGCATTACATCGGAATATGAAGCGATCTTAGACGTGTCTAAATTTTTATTGCAATACACAAAATGAGAAGGATATATTTTACTCATTTAATGGACCGGCAAGAGCTTGACCAACTCAGAATTGTCCCATCTATAAATTTTTGTTAAAGCTTATTAGATGACGAATTATATAGATACGCACATACACTTTTGGTCGAAGAAAATTTAAATGACCAACAAGATGTTACTTGAGGTGGTAAGCGGCTTCCCACCCGTAAAGAGGATAACACAAGTTTTTATCTAAGAAAGCTTACTTGTTGGAGAGGCGAAAAACCCCTTGCGTTCAAGGCCTCAACATGGAGTATACCCTTAATCAAAGAAGAAGAAAATTTCAATGGAGTTCAGAAATCGCTAACGGAAAGGTATTATACATAACATCTGATGAATTTCTCAGTGCCATAGTTCACTTGATTATTATCCTAGTGGCATTGAAATGATGCAGCTATGTTTGTTATACATTGAGAAACCCAGTAAAAGCTAAGTGAGATATTTTGCAAAACTGTGTTTGAAACTTCAATTTACTGAGTATATATGCGTCACCTTACCAATTAATATAGAGTTGATCTAATTGTGTTAGGCCCCGCTAGATTTCTTTATGTCTCAAGTTCGAGTCTTAGAGGAGTTACTTATGTTGAGAGAGTCAGTTACAAACCCTGAACATGTTTGATGAAAAATATTACATGATGGAGCTCGAGTTGATTCATTTCTCAGGGGCGGGTTTCTAGGCTTAGTGAAAATTAATAACTTGCAACAACTTCGTAAGTATATTTTTGCTATATAAATCGAAAGGATCCAATTGGAGCAAGTTAAAAAAAAATTGTTGGAATTGGTAAAACTATTTGGATCAAAAGTGGATCTGGGGGAATCAACCATCTATCTGTACGATTCTTTGATGGAAAGAAATAAAAAATGGGTATGTTGCTGGCATTTTTGAAATATTAAATATCCTCAAAATAATGTCTAAACCCAATGATTCAAGGAAAAGCTAACAGATCATGGAACAAGTAAATACCCTTTTCAATTATCTCAACAACTAGAAAAAGTGCTTCACCTTAATTCACATTGCCAAAAGAAACGTGCATTATCTCTTGTTGGAACATTCCCTTAGGGTTTCACATTAGGTGCACATCCCTTACGTGCACCTTATGTGCTCATCCCTCTAATTTTGGGGTGAGCACATTTTTTGTTATTTTGTTATATTTTTTATTTAGATTAAATTATATGTTGCATCCTGAAATATTTTTTGCATTCAGTATCTCAAATTAATTAATTTTCAGTCCTGTATTTAGAAATATTTTTTCTATAACACCAAAAGATCCCGGAAATTAATTAATTGGAGATACTCAGCACAAAAAATATTTTAGATACAACATATAATTTAATCTAAATAAATAAAATATATAAATAATAATAAAAAAATGTGCTCACCCCAAAATTAGAGGGATGAGCGCATAAAGCGTGCATAAAAGAGATGTGCATTTAATGTGAATCACATGCTGAACTGGTTTTTAGAGGGTAAACATACCATATTCCAATATTCGTACATATATATATATAGTGCCACTAAACCCAGATGGTTTTGAAATAAATACACAAAGAGATAGAGAGACACAGGTAATTGGGTAGCTAATTATGAAATGCATGAAGAAATGAGGTTGAGTACTTGAAGAACTGCGCATTCATAAGGCAGTAGTTACGAGCAAACCATTCAAATCTAATGCCTTTAAAATGTTAAGAGTAAAAGTTCGGAGAGAGTTCATCTCAAGAGACAAGCCTAATAATATATTAGGTGAACGGGCCCTTAGACTTATAAACTCCACTTTTTTTATGAGGCTCTCCGTGTAGATACAAAACCAAGCTGATGTAAGCTCTTGCTCACTTGTCTCTTTCGCCTCGTTTGTTGTGAGTCCTCGTCATAAATACGCACATCAATTTGGGAGAAATGCTCTTGGCCGGTAGCAGCTCAAGCATCTATTGCAAAATTCTCCTTAACAAAGTCATATGACATCCGGTCCCTGCTGTCCTTAACAAAGTCATATGACATCCGGTCCCTGCTGTTTAGGGGATAGATCTAGTCCAAAATATAATATCTTAATCTATTTTTTCTTTTATATTTATTATTTTTCTCAAACTAATTTATTTAACTTATAACCTGAATTTATAATTCAATGTTACACGTAAGTATTTTAAGGAAATCAAATCACATTTGTTATCATTAACTAATTTCTTTCATTTTTTTTAATTTACCCAAATGCGTAAGTAGCTCTTATATTAAGAACTAGAATGAGTAATTCATATTATGAACCTCTCATTGTCATTGATTGTAGATATATATCTATATATTTTGCTTTAATTTGCATGCAATTTGTAATTTTGATCTGCGGAAGTAATTTAAGTAGCTTTTCTTCATCAATCTGAAGGACTCTCAAGGTTTCTCAGTTCTGATAGATTCCTTAATTATCTTGGAGATGCACACTAAGATTCTAGCTTGAACCAAAATATGAGCAACAGTCACAAGCCTGCACAGAATTTTGTTGAGCATTTGCATTGGACTTTCAATGTTACAAAGCAAGCCAAATAGAGGGCAGCTTAGATAATTAATTAACTTTGCAGTGGGATGGATTCACCAAGTTCTTCAAAGTTCAAAAAGAAAAGAGACTAATTGGGAATACGGGGAAACTCCACCTCTTGGTATATATCCGGAGCCTTTTCTGGACCCTGGCTTTCGTAACTGGGTTAAGTGTCCGAGCAACCAACTAGTCCAAGCTCAAAGGAGCAAGAGTGCGTTGGTTTTATTGGTTATCTCCTTTCTCGATAAGTACACTTCTCATGATATAAACTTGTGTTCTCATTCTTATGGGGAGCAAGACTAGTTATCATCTCTCGACTAATCATTTGTGAGTAAAAAGAGACCAATTCACGTACTTGAGTTGCCTTGTATCGAAATTTAAATTCTGAAACTAATTCACCTACTTGAGCTGCCTTGTATCAAAATTTAAATTCTGAACTGACAATTATATCAGAGTTTAAGATTTGTAAATAAATCATTCTCTTACTAACTTGTTGCTGCTGAAAGATTCGGTTTTCGGTTCGGTTTTTCGGTTAAAACCGAAAAACCGAAAAACCGAAATACACATATTCTAAAAACCGAACCGAAAACCGAAAAACCGAATGAGACTGAACCGAAAAAACCGAAATATTTCGGTTCGGTTTATGGTTAATCGGTTTTTTTATTGTGGGCGCTTCGCTTAATTGTAAAATGGTCTACTTTTTTTTTTTTTGTTGAATCAATCTACAATATCGACTATTGAGTGCAACTTGGCTATAGTATACTTTACATGACTCATAAGGTTGGGTTGGCCCCGACTCATACATATATCATCTTCGTTTTAATTAATTTCGGTTATTTCTACCCAAAACATAATAAATAAATAAAAATCGGTTTTTTCGGTTTTAACCGAAATAATTTTGCAAAAACCGAACCGAAAACCGAACACCGAACTAAGCTACTTCAAAAAACCGAACCGAAAAGACCGAACCGAAAAAACCGAACACCGAATTATTCGGTTCGGTTTTCGGTTTCGGTTTTGATTTGCTCACCCCTACTTGTTGCTGTTATCTTTTGAAAACAAAAACTGTAAATTCTGAGGACAAAGTGAAAAAAGGGATCCACTTTTAGGCACCATTTACCTATCTCGATCTGAAATCGTCAGAGATCAGATCTGAATGATCTAAATCTTATTTTTTTTACTTTATATTTTTTCAAAAAAAAATATATTTTAATGAGTAGAGAATCTAAATTAAAGATAATATCTCAATTAACATTTTTTCAAAAAATAATTTTTTTATTCAAAAAGAAGTAGTTAAGAAAATAAAATATGGATCGTCCAAATCTAACCCATGAGTCAAATCATAAATGATGCCTAAAGTGGTTTGATGATAAAAGAGAACACAACATCGTGTATATTAACTGGAAAGCAATAATAGAGAGAGTATAATAGAGACATGTGGCAAAGGGCATGTGCAAATGTAACGTATCTGACACAGACAGGGTCCCTCTGAAGATGATACTGACTGCTACGGCCTTCTTGTTGCCATATGGCACTCTAAATCAGTAAATTGTAAATTCGACCCAAAAAAAAAAAAAGTATGGCCCTCCAAATTAACGTCTCCTTGTTCAGTATATAGTGTTGTCGTACCAATTATTAGCCCATGTATATTTTCGTAACTTCAACTATATATACAACTTTATTTTTTAATTTTTATTTCTGTCCCCCAAGATCTATTCATTATATTTCATCGCTACAATATTTTGTCTCTTCTCGTCCCCATTTCATTTATGCTTTGAAGGCGACTCCACGTCCCGAAAATCAAAGGATGATCAATACGAATATGATGGGACTCATATTCTTTAAATCTTGAAACATATAAAATAATAATTATAACAGCCTTCATAGTATCATGACTAATATAATAATCTTAGGCATGCATAAATCATTTTTAGTTATATAAATGGATTATTTTACTGAAGATAATATGTCATATTTTGTAGAAATTTCAACAAGGTCGCCTATAGGTGGGACCTCCCAAAAATTCTACCATATACGGATTTTACTCCACAAAAATACATGGATATAGATATATATTCTAAAACATCAATGAGAGACAAGGATATTATTGTCTATATACTACGTGGAAGATCTAACCTACATAAGTAAATACATAAATATAAAATTACATTTACATCAACAAGCAGCTGTTCCAAAATATCTACAAGCTTTGATTAACAATGAAAGTCTTCACTCTTCAGCTAGAGGTGCAAAGTAAGCGGTACTATCTGATATCAAAATAATTTCTGGTGAATAATGTCCCATTAATACAATTCAAAGAAATATTTAAGGGAATAATTAAACATGATTAGCTTTGAAAAGCATGATACTAAATCTCAAATTCTAAATTATACAATTATAAATATAAATGAAACTGTCTAAAAACTCTTTGATTGAACAAAACTAATAGAGTCCTCTCTAAAACAATAAATCTCAAATCTTCTGTATTCGTAGGACTTCAACGGAACGGTTAACAAGCGTGGACATACAGTTCACAAGAGTAACTAACCAAGCACAGTGCAAGGCTACGAATACAAGCATGGACATAAAATCCATAAGGGTAAGTAACCAAACAAGCGCAACACGAGGCCACGAAACAAGCGTGAGAACGAATCCCATGAATAACAAGCGTGAGAGATGTTCCCACGAAAGTCAAACAAACTTGAGTTAATCATGGTGCACCAAAGACTAACAGTACTACTATTAGTAACTAACGTTATGTATTCAGTCTTCTTAAAAATATTTTCAAGCATGCTTGAGCCAATTTATCAAAGCAATAAAAAGTTCTTCTTTCAATATCATGATGACTTGTATCAAATAAGATATAAGAGTATACCTCAAAATGAAAGTTTATACATATATTTTGAAACTTCCCTTTGAAGATGGAATATCACCTAGAGGGGGGGTGAATAGGTGATCTCAAATTCTTTTTGCAAACCCACACGAAAAAGAGTAAAACAGAAATAGAAAAATGAGACAAAGAGGTGAAGTAGACACAAGATAGTTTATACTGGTTCGGTCCAAAATCACTAACCTACGTCCAGTCCCCAGAACACCTGGGATTCTACTATCTTTCAAGAATAATTACACACTCTGTAAACGAAGGATGATCCTCTCACTTTCAGACTCCACTTCCCCTTACAAGTTGTAATTGATACACCCTCTCTTAAGGTTCCTCAACCTTAAGGTTCAACTGATAATGAAGTAAATGTTTATAAACTCCTCACGAGTAGATAAAGTATTAAACACTGAAATACAAATTAATGAAACAGTTGAAACAACGAATAATATTAAACTCGAATTGATTGCACAACGTTTCGGTAGTGGCGGAATTGACTACTTCTGGTATTTATAGCGTTTTCTATTAATGCCGTTGAGAAGCTTAGCAAATTAGCCGTTAAGACTCTTCGTATTTCCGTTAGGTACAAATATCCTCTGTTTGTGAATAATCGACCGTTGTTTCATTTAATGTTCTGCCGTCGTTTGTATTTGTGCAGACAATGGTTCAGAGTGTTAGCTGGATTAAATGTTCCTCGAAAGAATGTTTTCGTCTGCCACTTGCTTTAATTCCGAATGTCACTTTGTCTTTCTGAGTTGCATTTAATGCATCTGCCACGTTGGATTGCTTTTCACTCAAAAACTGAGATTACCTTGATTAATCAGCTGAAACTTAATCAATAAGATGGTTAAACATAATATAAATAAGTTCAGACTTAATTAATGAACATTAAATAAAGACCCATTGAATTTATCGCGTCGATTAGCATTACTAGAAAGATGACTGAAACAAGAAGAAACAATTCTCGAGAATACAGTGTCCAGAGAGCTAATTGAAGGAATTGAATCTGGTCATACTCGAGAATCAAGTTCACATTCTCGAGAATCTGATGATTCAGGTCAAGCATTCAAATATCAAGTGATGGTGCATTCTTGAGAATCATATGTATATACTCGAGAATTATCTTGGGTCAAGAAATAAGATGCTACCACCCATTCTCAAGAATTGATTTGGAGTTCTCGAGAATTGCTTTGGTTCCTGAAACGAAGATACTATCTTTAATTCTCGAGAATCAGTCTGGCATTCTCAAGAATTATCTTTGATTGATAATTTCCTATTGATGCTGGTTTATATTCTCGAGAGTCCATAAGCCATTTTCGAGAATTGCCACATTGAAACACATATGCAGAACACTATCTAGCTAATTCTCGAGAATCATAAGTTTATTCTCGAGAATCATGTCTGTGAGGAAATGTTCCAATTCTTGATAGGATTAATGCTCGAGAATCCTTTTAACTCACTCAGAATCAATGAACCAGAAGTGCACACATAATTCAATTCTTATTCAAAATCTTAAAACCTTGTTATCATCAAAACATTAGGAGCTAACACCCTTCAAATTCAGGTTGTGGACAAAAACCCTTCCCAAACAATAAAACTTACGTATGAACATTGCGAAATGTAAGATCATCTTAACATGAAAATTTATGAAAGATATCTTAATAAAACCATACCTAGAACAAGGTAATTAATATAAAAATATGACAAGTAGTAAACTATCATTTATAAATATTATAATGGGGCATTATTTACTCATCTTGAAATGTTACCAAATACCTACAATTGACTTTACTAGCAGCTTTCATGTTGTATACTCTTTAAAAGCCCGCACATATAGACACAGCAACGGTTGCTTTCATGTTTTATTGCAGTTGCTTAAACTCTTTCCCCTATAAAATCAGGAATGATTTATTATTTTCTTTCCTAAAAAAATCCTTAATCTTCAAATTTATTTTAAAAAATCACATCCTATTTTTTTAATTAATTTTTTCATTACTATTTATTTATTTTTAGAATTCATAAATTCCTGGGTCATTACACCAGACTGGTGGCAGATGCATGGTTGAACAAGTTACTTATTAATTGACATGTATTGCACGTACATACTCTATAAGAAAATATAGACAACCAATTAATATTATGCCCCACAAGTTTTTACTTTTTAGAGCTTTCCTTTTTCAGGCAATAAATTTAATTATATACTGAACAGTTGATATCTAACAAAGAGAAAAGTTCATTATGATTTGAGGGTATTTTTTTTTTAATATGTTTTTTTGACTAAGTTAGATTCGATTATTGTTGAGCCAATTAGGAGTAACTCTCACAAAGACATAAATTTTCTGCATTCATACGCCCTTTCTTCTGGAATTAACACCAGCTGGTTGATTCAATTTATTCTAGTAATTCAAGAATCTTTAAAATTTAATATGAAGAATCAGTTTATGAAATTTTTTATTTATTCTTTTAATATTTTTTCACAAATTTTATTAGGAATTGTGTGAGTTTTTTTTTTTTTTTTTTCATTCCATTTTTTTCTCCACATATTTGAATGTAAAAAAATTGGATTTCAAATTTCTTAAATTATTATGTCTCTCTTGTACATAAAATAAGAGACATATATACAATAATATAAATTTCAAAGAAAATTGTATTATTTATGTGCGGCTTATTGTACAATATATCCATAAACTCGCAACAAAATTTTGAACTCGGGGTTAACAGTATACATGCATATGGTAGTTGATAAATATTTTTCTATGAATATGCAGGTCAATTCCAGAATCACATTGACAAGAAATGACCAAACTTCCGACCATTTAATACTAGAGATAATTTTTTTTTTTTTTTATTGTAATGCAAACAAATCAGATAAATACTCATCCTTCTCTTATAAATACGGAATTATAAGAGTTTTGAGCTTGATCAATACGGAATTACTTCATCAATAAAATAATTATGTCTTGAGTTTTGAGCTTTCCTTTTAATATATACTCTATTCCTTCTCTTATAAATGTAAGAGCTAGCTAGTTATGGAATTCATTTTGATTATAAATGTAACACATGCATCAATTCATTTTATCTCCTAAATTTATAATTTTATTTTCAATCTATCCTTATTGATTGCATTTCTATATATCAATGGGTAGTTCTAATATAATGATCAGAGAAAGTACTGTATTTTAAAGAAACCAATACACAATTATTTATAAATAATTAATTTAACTAATTCTCTTAATTTCTATAAATTAATTATCTACCTCTTAAATTATATTAAGGAGAGAAAGGAGCATTCAATTAGAGATCAAAGTATGATCAATCATCATTGCTGAAATGTTTCAATTCATGACGAAGCTTTTAGGTGAATTTGAGAAATTATGGCGTACTATGGCTCCTGCCACGTACTGCCTGATTTGTGTTGTGTGGACCATTTGTATCTTTTTTTTTTTTTTTTTTTTTTTTTTTTTTTTTTGTGGTAGCTTAAATGTAGCCCAAAAAATATTTTAAGAATGATTTTTTTTTTATAGTTTAATTTATTCTCGCAATTTTTAACACAGTTGATTATCATTCATTTTTAAATTCACATATACGCTTTGGTCTTCTAGCATTTGAAAATTTCAATACTTAACCACTTTCGAACTGACATTCAGATGAACAAAATTTAGGGTTTTATGGCAAGATCCACATTGAAGAGGTTAAAGAGGGTCTTAAAATATGTAACATGGTAAAGTCATTCGATCTGGCGGTATTCTTATTGAAATATAGAAGTGTTTAGCCAAGGAGGATGTGCTATGGCTAACTAAGTTCTTCAATGATATATTTTTTGTGAGCAAACGTTCTTAAATAAGATTTTAAGACCCAAGAAAATGCCTGAAGAATGGGGGAAAACGCTTTAATCCGTATTTACAAGAATAAAGGAGATATTTAGAATATGTGCAAGCTACATAGAGATAAAACTTAAAAGTCATACGATGAAATTGTATGAAAAAGTTATTGAACACGTCGATGTTGGAGACTTTCTTTTATGATAACCAATTTGGATTTATGTAAAGAAGATCTATAACAGAAGAATTTATTCACTAATTAAGGAGATTAATGGAAAAATACCAGAGAAAGCAATAAACTTACATTTTTTTTATTGACTTGGAAAAAGCTAACATAGTGAGTACTATGTAGAGCTTTGAAAAAGAAATGTGTGTTGCATATATTAAAGCCATACAAAGTATATATGAAGGGGCAATGACTAGTGTCAAAATGCTGTAGGTGAAACAAATTATTTTCTTTTAAAGATTAACCTACATGAAGTATCATATTGAGCCCTTAATTACTTGTTTAACTTAATTTTAAATGTTCTAACTGAGCATATATAATAATAAGTAATCCCTAAGTGCAGGCTATTCAGTGATGATATAGTTCTTATGAATGAGTCTATAAAAGATATTAACTCTCTAGACTTGAGTTATAAAGAAGGATTTTTGAGTCAATAAATTTTCATCTGAGTAGGAGAGTAAGACATAATATATGCATTACAGTTTTGGTAATAAGCTTAAAGGAAAGTCTTATGAAACTGTTATATAGACCAGCAATAATGCTATAGTTTGAATGTTCAGCTTCAAATTGACAACAAAAGCATCAAGTTAGGGTATTAGAAACGATGATGTTGAAATGAATGTGTGGTTATATAAGAAAAGATAAAATTCGAAACGATCATATAAAAGAAAGAATAGGCACAACACCTATTGAATAGAAAATTATACAAAATTGAGATGGTTTGAACATGTGATAATAAGGTCATGAGAGGTGTCAATTATGAAGGTAGATCAATGAAGTTGTATGCAAAAAGGCAAAATGAATACTGAATAAAATGCTCAATTAAGTCATTAAATGGATCTTTTAATTAGCAATAACCTATCTGAATATTTGTTATGGATAGGGCATAATGGTGCCATGGGAGCCAACCCCAATTATTAAGATAAGGCTTATTGCTGCTGTTGTTTTGTTTCATACTAACATTTTGAAATTCAGAGCTCAGAAGCAAACTATTAGAGGAATTAAACTTAAAAAAATTGACCTAACAAACTTTCAACCCTGTAACGGATGAATTGATATAATAGTGTGTCCAATATTATGCTGTTGCTTTTACCATTATTGAAAAACATAACTTGAAATTACAGCTTGGTTATTTGACTCGTCAAGCTCAAAATGATTAAAAATCGAAAACACAAAAGTAAATAATTCAAGAGACTGGCCTATCATGTGGAATAATTTATGTCTTATATACAGCCACAGCATACTCGAATCTCGATGAACTGGTTAGGGTACTTACAATGTTCTTGGGACATAACGCAATCGAGTGCGATGTACAAGTTGATGGGGTTGGATCATCCTACACTGTTGGTCATTTCAAAATGTGATGATAATAATAAATAAATTCATTAATATATATAGGACCACTTCCTCTAGCTAGCTTCGTCTCGAAAGCCATCTGCAGCATTCAAATCAAATTTTGATGATTTGAATTCATTTATCTATCACTTGTAAGTTTTAAACTTTCACATAACATACAGATAAAATTTGATTCAACGGTTAAAAACAAAAGCAGGTGGGAGAAAAACTCAAAAAAAAAAAAAAAAAAAAAAAGGATTGAGATTCAGTAATTCTCATTAGCAGAAGTGTATTAGCTGTTATCTAAAAGACTTTAGAAGGGAATGTATCGAATTTCACAAGGGTCAAAATCAGTGCAATCAAGAAGAGACAACCTATGAACACACAACAATTCTACACAAGAGAGTAAACAGTAGAACTCACAGTATATGAGAATCAGATACAGAACAAAAAATGATGAAATCCGAGCCCAACAGATATTGTCTCCTTAAGACAATTTGTTCCCTCAATACTGATGCCCAAAGATCATGAACAATTGCCTCCTAGGATAGAACAAATTACATCTCCATAATGATGGCACTATCACACGTACGTCTATTTATAGAAGACAAACAAAACGGTCAGATGGACTCCCGCCGGCGAATCGACACGACAGATTGGCGGTGGTCAAGGTACTTGTTTGGTCGCAACGTTTCAGTTTCAAAAAATTATCGGTTAAAAATTCGAAAACAACCAAAACCGTTATTGGCGCTGGTTGGGAGAAACACAAAGGGGCTGATAGGGAATTAGTAAAAATCTAGGGACTATTTGGACAAAAACTAAAAAATAATTTAAGAATTATTTTTAATCTCTCAAACACGCTCGCGATTGACCGGCCGAGCATCCCTTGACTCAATAACTGTATTAAGATTGACTAGCTTCATTTCCCTTGTTATACGGAAATATATTCTTGACTCAATAACTGTATTAAGATGGATATTGATACCTCAGACTTACAAAACCAAAAGCCAATATGTACTACTGTTAAGTGCATAGCCAATGAACACATAGTCCACTGTTGTAGGTTTGATTCTCAACCTTTTGGATTTAGGAACCACGACCTTAGCGAAGCACCCCCACAATTTCAAATATTTCAAGAAAAATTTCTTTCCTTTTTATATTTTGTATGGTATGCTTTGTATCTTTTTGTGGAATACTCTATTAATTATAAAGTTAGCCGTTAAAATGACTTTCCCCCACAAATACAGTGGTAAACCAGATGTAATTACCATTGCATTCATCATTTCTTTTAATGTCTGATTTTTCTTTTTTGCAATCTCATTTGATTGTAGAGCGTAAAGAGTAGTTGTCTGGTGTATAATACCAGATTTTATATAGAATTCCTCAAAGGGACCATCATATTCTCCCCTACAACTACCTCTTACCACTTTAATTTTCTTACTAAGTTGATTTTCAACTTCATTTTAATATTGTCTAAAAGCAACAATAACTTCATCTTCACTATTAAGTAAAAACATATAACAATATCTACTGCAATCATCAATCAAAATAATAAAATATTTCTTATTACCCCTAGATGATATAGATTTCCATATCACATATATCAATATGTACTAAATCTAATAATTCAGTTGATCTTTCAATAGAAGGAAACAGTAATTTAGAAAATTTTGATTCGATACATACTTGACATTTATCATTATTTGAACAATCAATTTTAGACAATAAATCTAAATGAATTAAAGTTTTAATTGATCTAAAATTAACATGTCCTAATCTTTGATGTCATAAATCAAAAGACTCAAGCAAATAAATAATAGTATTATTATTATTAATAACACCATCATTGGTCATAGTCATTACATTGAGTTTGAAAAGGCCCTCACTAAGGTAACTCTTTCCTACAAATATATCATTCTTAGAAAGTACAAATTTATCAGAAACAAACACGAGTTTTTCATTTGAAGCCATTATTGCTCAAGAGGGATCCAGACACTAAATTTTTGCGAATGTCAGGCACATAAAGCACATCATTAAGTGTCACAATTTTTCCAAAAGTCATTTAAGACCACATTCCCAACACCTTCTACATTTGAAGTAGAAGAATTACCCATGTGGAGTTTTTCATCCGGCTTCTTAGGGGTGTAGGAAGAGAACATCCATCTATTGGCACACATATGCCTAGTGGCACTAGTGTCCACCCACCACTCCTTGGCATCTCCAACCAAGTTACACTCCAACAAAACTGCCGAAAGGTTCATGTTGTCAACCAAGTCAGAAGTAGTTTCAACCATGTTGGCTTGAGTGGTCTTCCTCTTTTTGGAGTTTTTTTCCTTCTTACAATCCTTAGCACGGTGGCAAGGATTCCCACAATTATAACAATTGAATTTGAACTTCCGTCCTTTGCCTTGGCCTTGCTTAAATGATCACTCATCAAAGTGTTTCCGTTTCTTGAACTTTGAACCATCTTAAACAACATTGGCCCTTGAGACCACATGATTTCTTCCAAGTTTCTTTTCAGAAATCTTATTATCTTCTTCTATTCTCAATCTCACAATTAGACCTTCAAGTGACCTCTCCTTGCGCTTATGCTTGATATAATTCTTGAAATCCTTTCAAGATGGTGGCAATTTTTTTATAAATGTAGCAACTTGGAAAGACTCACTAAGGGCCATCCCTTTGGCATGAATTTTGATGATGATGGTCTTTTAGTCTTTAGCCTTGGGGTCCACAATAAAAAAATTAACCAAGGATTGCGTATAAGCAAACCGAGGATCATTCTCTCTTCTCGAGGAGCCTTTTATTAAGTCCTAGGTAATCTAAATGACATGCAAATGCAATGAAAACAAGGGAAAAATTGGTTTTGGCTTTTCAAATTAATGAACTAAAATATGAATGCAATTTAATTAAATGCTAACTATTGTTTTTGGTTTTTTTTTAAATTTTATTTTATAAAAATGGTGAATTAGTGAATGAAATGGTATGATATGGAATTGAAAATATGAATGATGGATGCTCTTGGTAATGAAGATATGACTATCGTTGCTCAAAAAGTATTGGAGTTAAAATTCATTAAGTGTTAATGAAAACCTCAAGATACCACTTAAGTCTAATTCTCCCAATTAAAACAAACCAAAAACTACCTTTGAGATATTGTTTAAAACCAATAAACTAAAATAGTGATGTAACAATTTAATTTGAAATGCTAACTATTGTTTTTGGTACCAATTTTTAATACAATACCACACTAATTAACATAATCTCATTGCAACCACAAAGAAATTCAAACATATATATTTTTCACACTACAAAATCCAATCTCAACTACAATTATCAAACCAACAGAGACAATTAACATTAATCTCAGTTCCAAAACCATATACAATAAATCCTAAAATTAGGCAATCTCAGTATATAACTCTAGACTAATAGTAAGATAGATAAAACTCCCCTAATGTAGTCCAATGAACTCAAGAACACATCCTCATCACCAAGATCAAGGGAAATCAGCCATTCATAACAATCAAAACACTCACTGGAATCTGGGAAAGAGTCACCGGAATTTGGAAAAAGATGCTAGAAAACTCAAACTCTCGTTGGAAAATATAGGAAACATGCCGGCCAATGCAGAATGTTACACTCCTACCGGCCTCGCATTTTCAGGTGGCGGGTAGAGTGACTTTTACTTTCAAACAAATAAATACGTATCAAAGTATCTACGCAATAGAGCAATGAGAATAATTTGCAAAATATAATTCTGATAAAGTAAAGATCTAAACAAAAATAAGTCCCTCCAAGGGTTAATATACACTCATCCAGATAAATCTTCCAAAAAAAATAACTATTAATATACAGTCATCCAAAACTAAAGATGTAATGACAAAAAGCTGTCTCCATGCTGCTCCACAAATCCTCAGTCAAGCTCTCCCGTCTTACCTCCAGACTCCTGCCCCATCCTAGACATACTTCCTGTATTCTTATAATAGTCTGATGAATCCCAGAGTAACTATTAATTTCATATACAGTGTATGTTCAAAGTATGCAAGAAAAACCATAAAACATACAGCATTTAACAGGTCGCACACAGTGAGGCATAAAGCCTAAACCCGAACGAGCAGTCACACATAACATATACTGCTTAATAAGGCACATAACCATGCCAGGGGTCGCACACAACGGGTTCCGGTATCAAAGTGCTTGGCAAACACAATAACATCGAATGCATACATAATCATGGTAAAACATACATATGAAGTCATACAAAGTATATGAGATTAAGCTTACTTACCTTCAAGTAGTTGATCAGTAAAATAGAAAATACTCAGCTACTAAATAAGAATGATAGACCTAAAATAAAATAATATAACGATGTTATTGTCAATATAACTCCTTCCTTTAAGTTATGTAATTATACACTTGTATAAAGGGTCTTTCCACTTTTGTAACTCATTAATTTCCTCTATTAATAAGTATTTCTTCTTTGGTAAATTTTTCTTTATTTTCGTACAAGGTGCGGAAAATTTCTGAAATTTGACACAATTTCAAAAATTCATAATTAATTGAAGAAAATCCGATTTGGGTGTTCCAAAAATATATGTAACCCTTGACATGTCTATTTTTGACTAAAAATACTTTCCAAGTCCAAAAATATGTAAATTATTCCCAGTTTCCGAAAATACCCCTATTGGTTTTTCTACCTCCTTATTTACATATATTCATACTTTATGCCTTCTAAATTGTACCCCATACTCTTTTTCATACAAAATTCCATTTTAAACACTTTTAAACCATTAAAATCATCAAAATAAAATCATATCACAAAGTTCTAGCTATTGACCAAAATTTCCTTAAACTTTACAAAATTTCAAGAAGTTAGAGAAGAGAACTTACTTTGCTCAAAGCCCTAACTTCTTTGGCTTCTTCACCTTGATCTCCTTGTAGTTATAGCTAGAACTCCAACAATATTATACAACATTACTAATTGAAGACTTAAACATACTTGTATGAATTTGAAAGAAATAAGATAATTCTCATGACTTCCTTACCTCTTCTCTTCTTGAAATTCTCTTTACTTGTGATTCTTACAAAACTCCCCTATCTTTCTTTCTTCTCTTTGTGTGGCGCCTCTTACCTCTAAAATGAAGAAGATTGTGGTCCTATTTATAGAGGTAAAGCACCCAAAAATATCCCCTTGTATTTTTACTTATATGCCCTTCCAATGCCTTTTAAAATTCTCTAGATTCTTCATATTTTTTTTGAGAAAAATCTGATTTTCCTTTCTTCTTCTCCCATGTCACGCCACATATCCCCTTTTTGAGCCAAATATGTCTTCTAATCACATGCCTTATTTTGTGGTGGAGATGATTTGCTTAATGGTTAAGATGATTAGGTGGCATCACTTGTCAATAAATTATGCACAAGTGTCCTCATCAACTCCTCTTTAAATTTTACCACCTTAGTAGCTTAGGTGTCCCCTTAATTGATTAACTATGCATATGTGTCCTCAACTTTTCTTTTTCCAATATTAAATTGCCACATAGTGCTTAGGTGTCCTTCCTTAATTATCCACCTTTCCATGTGTCCTCTTTAGTGTCAATTTCTTTAATTATGTGGTTGATGAAGATGTTCAAGTGTCCCTTCTAGTAAATCTTTAATTAATAAGAGAACATGTGGACTTATTCTAGATATCTCCTTAATAATCATGTGATAAAGCTTTGTCTTCCCATTTCCTTTCCTTTTATTCGCCATGTTTCAAGAAGCAAAGGAGTATAATGTTCTCTTCTTCATATATTAAAGTTATGCCCATGTGTGAATTGATAATAGCATCATCAATAAAGCTATTATCTTTAAAGTCAAAGATATTTTGCTAATAATCACTTTAATCTTACCATGTGTATGTGTCATTTTCAAAGTCATAAATGATTTTTGTTAATAATCTTCCTACTTGCCATGTGTCCATATTCTTGAATTGTCTCTTGCCTTCTTATGCCATCTCACAATAATAATCACTTATTGGCCAATTAAATGGAAACAAATATCATTTTCCTTAGATTTGATGAAAATTCCATATATCTCAATAATATAATATTAATTAGCTTCATACAATAATTTACATAAAAGTGGGGTTATTACACAGAACCTTGTCGGAACTCACAAATAACAGTGGTGTTGTGGTGGTGGAGAGAGAATGGTGGTGTCAATGAAGAAGAGTAACGGTGGATGTGAAAATGATGTTGGTGTTGAGAGCAAGATCTCTCTCCGACGAAGAATGCTGAATGGTGAGAATGGCGAAAGGGGATGGGATGTCTCCGGTGACGGTGAAGGAAGCTAAGGTCGCCGGTGACGGTGAAGAAATGGAAGGTGGAGGAAGGACGATCGAAGGTCTCCCGAGCGTACTATGTTCACGCGGCACTATATAATATCAGCTCCCAGCTCTCGGGTCTCTCCTCTTGGGTCTGCTGAAATTGGTTGAAGAAGATCAAACCTAATAATCTCAAAACGCAGAGTTTCATGTAGGGACCTAAGTGAAAAGTTTAAAAAGTTTTGTAAAGGGACTAAACTGAAACTTTTATAACTTGAGCCCAAACTTCCATTTTCAAATTTGGTCCAATTTCTTCAAGCACCTACAATTTAAACCAATCAAGCCAACATCAAATCTTCTTAAGAAACAATGATTAAGAGTAATTACAATAATTATGATGATTTTACCCTTTTTAACATATTTTTCATGTAATCACTCATTAAGCCAAATTTATCATAAATAATACATTTTTGGCCTAATTAACATGATTGAATCCCAAATTAATCATGAAATAACACATCAAAATATGGTTCGATCAAATTTCATGCACAATCACTTGAAGTTCTTCAACTTGACTCACCATAGATTTAGAATCATGCATTTTGAATTCCAAAAATCTTCCAATTATAAATTTCTTTAAGCCAGCATCCTCAGTTTTGTACTTCTTGTCTAGACTTTCCCATAATTCCTTGCTTGTCTTCAAAGAACTATACACATTATACAACATGTTGTAGACCATTGAGACTATAATTCCTACATAGGAAATCAAAATACCTCCAAGCATCAATTGCAGCAACCTTTTCCTTTTCAAATGGTTGTCCTTCTTCCAATTTCAGAGCATCAGTAAGAAATCGTGCCAAGTTCAAGGTAGTCAAATAAAAAAAGCATTTTTTTTGTTGCCATCTCTTGAAATCATTCCCATTGAACTTTTCTGGTTTGTCACCATGCATTGGAACAAAACTACTTGGGTTCACCAGATTTTTACTTATACTTGCCATTTTTGTTACACAAACAGAAACTCTGATTAATCACATAGATTAATCTAAGAACAATTTAACTGTATAATAATTGAAAATTTAGAATATTGAACACAGATTCAAAGCAAATTGTCTTAAGATTGTTATCTAAAAGACTTTAGAAAGGAATATATCGAATTTCACAAGGATGAAAATTTGTGTAATCAAGATGGGACAACTTATGAACATACAACAATTCTGCACAAGAGAGTAAATAATAGAACTCACAGTATATGAGAATCAAATGCAGAAAAGAAATGATGAAATCCGAGCCCAACAGATGTTGTCTCCTTAAGACAATTTGTTCCCTCTATATTGATGCACAAGGGTCGTGAACAATTGCGCCCAAGATAGAACAAATTACGTTTCTAGAAAGATGACACTATCAATAAGGAGCCCCCACGAACACAACCAAATGCCAAAGAAATCATACCCAAGAGATTATGGCAGAATGCAGTATACTGTATGTATGAGATTGAACTGTTAGAAAATCAAGTAAATTTTTTGTCACATGCAGTCTATTTATAGATGACAAACAAAACGGTTAGATAGACTCTTGCTGGCAAATTGACATGACAGATTGGCGGTGGCGAATGTACTAGTTGGTCATAGCATTTTGGTTTCGAAAAATTATTGGTTAAAAATTCAAAAACAACCAAAACCGTTACTAGCACTGGTTGAGAGATAGAAACACGAATGGGCTGATAGGGAATTAGTAAAAATTCAGGGATGGTTTGGACAAAAACTAAAAAAATTATTTTTAATCTTTCACACGCTCACACGACACTACAAAAAAAATCAATTTTTGCTACGGAAAAATTCGTCACAAAAAGCCTTTTTCCGTCACAAAATCCGTTTGCGACGGAAAAGGGAAAATCCGTCGCAAATTCAAAAATTTGCGACGGAATATATTTCTGTCGCAAATTTGCGATGAAAATTCCTATTCGTCGCAAATTTTTGATTTTGCGACGGATCATGTATCCGTCGCAAATTGCGACAGAAACTTATCCAACACAAATTCAAAATTTGCGACAGAAAGACATCTGTCGCAAATTGTGATGGATAGAGATCCGTCGCAAATTTCAAAGTTTGCGACGGATTCTCTTTCTGTCTCAAAACTAATAAATTTTTTTTTTTTTTCAATTTGTTTATTTTTTTTTTAGAAAATTGAATACAAAAGTAGTGTACCATGAATATAATAACAATCATAAAAATTTTACATAGAGAAAACAATAATAATGTTGCAAAGAGCAAATACTAAAAAGTAGTCTAAATAGCAGCATTGTGATCATCATCATCACCAGGAGCCGACCTCAAACCCTTGTCTTTCATTAAGGATAGGAGTTGAAGTTGCATCTGCCTCATCATCTCCGCTTGCTCAGTCATCTGCTGCCGCATCATCTCCCATTCCTGAATCATCTGCTGCTTCATTATCTCTTGTTCATGAATCATCTGCTGCTTCATCATCTCTTATTCCTGAGTCATCAGCTGCCGTGTCTCGCTAAGCTCATTTGCTGTCTGAAAAAAGATGTCCTTTGTCTGGGTTAACTCGGGCCGCTTTGCGACTCATCTCGTGTTGCTTGCTCCCGCACCAACGCCTTCATCTTCTTCACCATCTCGCAAAAACATTATGAAGTACATTTATTATTTGTACTTCATTTGAATGGACAAGAGAATGAAAATTATCAATATCAAATGTATTACGTTTACCTGAAGAAACACCTTCGGTCTTGGGATGAGGAGCGCTTTGTTTGCTTCATCGGGCGGCGAAGCACCGTATCCAAAGACTCTCCCTTTCTTGTTAAATCCGCCTGTAGCCTCAAAGAACAGACTCTCGTTATTGGACTGAGAGGATGCGGGGTCAGTCTCACGCTGCGAGTCTCTCTCTTGCGATAGCTTCTGAAAGGTTTATTACAAGCACAAAAATACATAACAAATAAGAATAAGACATGTAAAATGAAATAAATATGGTGGTGCATAAAACAAGTAATAAAGGCAATAAATGTCTCACCACTATTTGCTGCGCTCTTGGGTTAATCCATCGCCTCTCACTCCTTTCAGACTGCTGGGAATGGGTCCGCTCAAAGGTAGCCCACTCAATCAATCTTGCAAGCAGGAACTTCCACAGACTCTACCTGCAAACGCAAATGATGACCTTAATTAATTACTTCAAAGTACAAAATATTGAATACCTAAATAGAAAATAACGTGTACTTACAACTTTTCGTTGATGCTCACTAATTGGAATGGAGCCCCTAGCATATGACGGTCCTTCCATTTTGGCCCTATTTTCCTTATTTTTCGCACTTGTGTTCTGAAACTTCTCATCGTGGGCCCATTTTTCAAGTAATTCCTTTGCAGTCTCCTGTGAAATCCAATCTTTCTTGCCTATCTCCTTTCTCAATGAATAAAGCTTCTGAGACAACCACCGACATGCCTTGTGGTTATAAGTTTTTTTCAGATCTTCACGATGTTCAGGCAACGTTATATGCTTATCTTGAAAATCAATAACGAACAATTAGTGCTCCAAATTTTAAAAGTACTTAATCAGTTTGCATTTAGATATGAAATTAATAACCATGAAACAAATAACTTACCAAGAACTCATTGAACCAAACATCCTGATTCTTCTTAGAAATCTCTGTCCACTTGTCCCAAGGCTGATTGAAATTACGGAATAATTGGGCCGAGATGAAATCCCCCACCTGATTATGAGGCTCAAATATGAAGACGGAGGACATCATGTAAATATTAGCATACAAACTAATTAGCAAAGAAAATCGTAACATTACTGGTAACTTTACATGACTTACTCGTTGCTGGCAGGACGGATCCAAAGCTTCCCTGTCATAGGATCTCTTGTGCCCCAGATTGGTGTATCGGAGGAACTACCTTCTTCCCCGACGTGGCTCTGAGGCAACGCAGTGTGCTGAAGGAAGGAATGTGAAGTATTGAAGATGTTTGTACATAGATGGTTTCAGGAAACTAAACATATGTAAATCAATCAGAAATGGTAAAGTAAACATGTTGTTCCCCTTTCTGTGGATCAGTGGGGGTAGACGGTGACGACGACATATAAAGCGACGATGAAGATGACAAATAAGCCAATGGTGAAGATGACATATCAAATGGCAGCACCTCTGGGGAAGCGCTGAGCCCTCTGCCTACAGAGGGAGCAGATGACGTTGCCCTACCCCTTCTGATAGGACGGGGTCGGGCTCGACCACTACTACGTCCACTACCTGAACGTCCTCCTAGATGCTCCATCTCTGAACACTTATAGACATATTGTCAATATATATATAAAAATAAGATATTTAGTTAATATGACAATAGCGAAGTAACATAGTATGTAGTATAACAGATCGTCATAAACAAAGAACTAACACAAATCAACCGGACGATTCCTGTTCTTCGACATCTGCTTGCACGCCTTCCTCTGGAGTCTCATAGTCGTCGAACTCAGATTCACTATAAGAGTAAATCACTTATGCCTCATCTTCTGCTTCCTCATTGTCAATTTGTATGGGAATCAACTCTAACTCCGTAGCAGAATCAAAGAGATTGCTTGGTACTTCGTCGTCGAAGATGTTTATGGGCAGTACATGTTACACATCAGCTTGGAATGGTTCAGTCATACCGTCATTTGTTTCCGACTCTTTCGACTTTTGTATAATATTCCGTGCTTTGGTTTTAATAACTCCCCTCCGCCCTTGGCGGGATGTGGGGTATGATGTATAGTAAACTTGTTCCGCATGTTGAGCAAGGATGAATGGGTCATAACCAACCGTATATCTCCTTGTCCAGTAGATCTCAATATTTCAATGTTTGTCCATTTTTGTCCCACGCGGACTGTTATCAAACCACTCACAATGACATGTTCACAAGGACTGTTTCGATTTGAAACAATCGTAATAAGTGTACCATTAAAAATGACATTTTTCCTAAAGAAGTCGTTTGTAATTCTATTTTTCTAAAAAAATATTGCTTAGAACAACATATGTACAACAACTGTTTTTATGCGTAACAGTCATAGTAATTGTCTATTAAAAACGATAGTTATTCCTAAAGCAGTCGTCTATAATTTTGTTTTCTTACAAAATATTGCTTACAACGATGGCTTTACAACAATTGTTTGACTAAATCTGTCATCTATATTTTAGATATACATTTTTATAAATGAATTTGTTTTTCTATCCATATCCTTTTTTAGATACAAAACCAGAAAAGAGAATAAAGAAAACTAGGTAATAATAATCAGTCAATTGCTAGAACATAGAATAAAGAAAACTGAGAGACATCACATTATAACACCTTCATATATATAGAAGTTATCAAAATATAGCTTACAAGAGTGTGCACAAATTCATAAGTATTTCCACATGTATTTCTAAACCACTACACTACATTAAAATAAATTAAAACATTTTATCCATTTCTTCACATATTCTATATGTTCTAGAAGACGTCTCGCTAAGTGTCTCTTAGCACGTTCATGTCGTTGATAGAGTAGGTTCCTCTTGACCAAAAATTTGCGGGGAAATTTAAAATCAACTTAACATAAATCATTCAATTTAATCAAATAACGAACAATTCACTTACAGAACAAAAATGAAAATCATTTGAGAATGAAGAAATAATCACCTTGTCAAACACTGAATTAACCCACTAATGATGATGTTATACATATTAAGTATAACGTAGAACCCATACTCAGTTTTCCTTAGTTGGCGAGGGCACTATACATCAAAATAAAATGGTCAAAATGAATTAAGCCAAACAATTCGTTTTGACAAGGTGGTTGTCAATTAAAAACCTTGAATTTAAACAACTTACTTTGGGTTAGGACAACTTCACGGTAGCAACTTTAGGTTTGTGCTTCCCACTCAGCGTAGGATACGTCTTCATCGCGCTATCATTAGAATGAAAATCAAAAGACATTAAAACAATTTATTCAAGTAAAAAACCTATCATTTACAAACAACTTAACTTACGCGTTGAAAATCTTTTTAATATCTTCATTCGGCGCGCAATCCAAGGAATCAAACCAATAGATGTGGTTGATCACGGGGCAAGCAAGGCAGAGACTCAAATGATAACTATAATAACATATATAGATTAAAATGAGGGTAGCTAACATAATACTTCGTAACTTAACAAATTGAGTATTAAATTAAATTGGTAAGAATGCCCGTCAACAATTGGTGCCAGATAACATGACAACTTACTCTCTCCAATTCCATACCCCACATAGGTTGTCATGTATGCCATAGTGTTCCCTGTCTTTGTCGTACGCCCAGGACATAAGAAAGAAATAAACAAAATCTTACTTAAATGAAGGAAATAAACAAAATAAAATGTTAGAAAATCCCACAGTCCCATTTTATTCCTTAAAATCTTACTTTATGTTTTTCCCATATTCCTTCACAATGATCATTTCTAGCTGCATATTTTTCATCATTTACGAATTTCAAAACTTACTTCACTTGCTATAGGTGGACACTACTAAAAATTTCGGTTTTGCTACGGAAAAAATCCGTAGCAAAACTCCATTTTTCCGTAGCAAAACATGTTTGCTACGGATTTTGCTACGGATTTAGTCCGTAGCAAAATATCGCGTGGCAATTGCTACGGATTTCGTGAAATCTGTAGCAATTGCGACGATATGAAAATCCGTAGCAAATTTGCTACGGATTTTAATATCCGTAGCAAATTTGCTACGGATTTTAATATCCGTAGCAATTGCCACGGATTTTAATATCCGTAGCAATTTGCTACGGATACAATATCCGTAGCAATTGCTACGGATAAAATATCCGTAGCAAATTTGAAAATTTGCTACGGATATTTTATCCGTAGTAATTGCGACGGATTTACAAATCCGTAGCAAATTGCTACGGATATTAAAATCCGTTGCAATTGCTACGGATATTAAAATCCGTGGCAATTTGCTACGGATTTTTAGATCCAGTAGCAATTGCTACGGAAAAAAATCCGTAGCAAATTTGAAAATTTGCTATGGATATTTTCTCCGTAGCAAATTTCACAAATTTCCAGAAATTTGCTACGGATTTTTTCCGTAGCGCATTTGTTTTTCCGTAGCAAATTTCGGAATTTGCGTGAGATTTTCTTTTCGGTAGCAAATTTTAAATTTTTTTAATAGAAAATTGAATACAAATAGTAAAGTAATGTACCATGAATATATTAACGATAAAAAAGAGTTTACATAGTGAAAACACAATATATATATAATCCGTAGCAACAAACAAATACAAAAAAGTAGTAGCAACAAGCAAATACAAAAAAGTAGGCTACACAAAGAATTGTGATCATCGTCATCACCAAAGATGGTCATCATCACCAAAGATGGTCATCATCACCAGGAGTCGACCCGGAACCTCTCCGTCTTCATAAGGGACATGATTTGAAGCCGCATCACCCTCATCAACTCATTCCGCCGAGTCATCTCCCCGTCGCATCACCGCCCGTTCTCGCCGCAACGCCCGCTTGATCTGATCTTTTTCCCGCGCAACGCCGCTTGATCTGATCTTGTTCCGAATCATCTGCCGCCTCATCATCTCTGTTTCGAGTCGCCCGGCTCTCATCATCTCCCGTTCTCGGGTCATTTGTGTTGCTTGCTCCTCCACCAACGCCTTCATCTTCTTCACCATCTACAAAATTGATTAGTACATTTATTATTTGTACTTCATTTGAATGGACAAGAGAATGAAAATTATCAAAAACAAATGTATTATGTTTACCCGAACAAACCCCTACAAAGGCGCATTTGATGAGGCGCTTTGTCTTCTTCAATGGCCGGGCACTCACCGATCCAAAGACCCTCCCCTTCTTGTCAAATCCGCCGCAGCCTCAAAGAACAGACTCTCGTTGTCGGATATAGAGGATGAGGGGGTCGGGCCTCACGCCGCGTGGCTCTCTCCCGCGACGCTTTCTCAAAGTTTTCCTACAAGCAAACAAATACATAACAAATAAGACATGTAAAACTATATAAATATGGTGGTGCATAAAACAAGTAATAAATGCAATAAATGTCTAACCGCTATTTGTTGCGCCCTTGGATTAATCCATTGCCTCACTCCCTTCAGTCAAATGTCGAATGGGTCCGCCGAAAGGTAACCCACTCAACCGATCCAAATGAGTTTCCCCGCACTCTACCCGCAAACGCAAATGATGACCTTAATTAATTACTTCAAATTACAAAATATTGAATACGTAAATAGAAAATAACGTGTACTTACAACTTTGCGTCGATGCTCACTAATTGATATGGAGCCGCCAAAGATATGATGGTCCTTCCATTTTGGCCCTATTTTGCTTATTTTTCGCACTTATGGTCTTAAACTTGTCATTGCTTTCCCAATTGCCAAATAATTCATCTCTAGTGTCCTGTGGAAGCCAACTGTCTTGCCTCTCGACCTTCTCAATGCATAGAGCTTTCGACGCACCATCACGCCGGCCCGTGGTTATAAGCTTTTTTCGATTTTCAAGATGCTCGTGCAACGTCATATGCTTATCCCGAAAATCAATAACAAACAATTAGTGCTCAAAATTTTAAAAGTACTAAATTAACACGCATAAAAAAATAACTTACCAAGAACTCCTTGAACCACGTGTCTCGTTGCTTTTAGGAATCTCTGTCCACGCGGTCCAAGCTTGAGTGTAATTACGGAATATTTGGTCCGACATGAAAGTCGCCACCGGAGTATCGTGCAAAAATCTGAAAACGAGATTATCATGCAAATATTAGCATACAAACCAATTAGAAAAGAAAATTGTAACATTACGTAACTTTGCATGACTTACTCGTTGCCGTCGGACGGATCCAAAGAAACCCCGTCTCGGATCTCTTGAGCCCCGATTGGTACCTCGAAGAACTACCTTCTTCCCCGACGTGGCTCGAGGCGACGCAGTGTGCTAAGGAAGAAATGTGAAATATTGAAGATGTTTGTACATAGATGGTTTCAAGAAACTAAACAAATGTAAATCAATCGAAATGGTAAAGTAAACCCGTGGTCCTCCTTGCCGTGCATCGTCGGGGGGTAGCCGCCGTGACGACGATGTATAAAGTGACGGTGAAGATGACAAATATCCCGACGGTGACGACGAAAAATCAAATAGTGGCACCTCCTCGGGAGAAGAAGCCGAGCCCTCCGCTTCCATATGGAGCGGTTGGCGTCGCCCTACCCCCTCTTATAGTACGGGGTCGGGCTCGACCACCGCCACGTCCACTACTTGAACGTCCTCCCGGATGCTCCATCTCCGAACACTTATAGACATCATGGCAAAATATATATATATATATATATAAAATTAGATAATATGAGAGTAGCAAAGAAACAAAGTATGTAGTATAACATATCGTCATAAACAAATAACTAACATAAATCAACCGGACGATTCCCGTTCATCGACATCTACTTGCATGTCTTCATCTCGAACTCTCATAGTCGTCGAACTCGGATTCACTATCGAGAAGCTCATTTCTCGCCTCATCCTCATCGTCGATTTCTCATCGTCAATTTGTATAGGAATCAACTCTAACTCCGCACGAGAATCAAAGAGATTGCTTGGTACTTCGTCATCGAAGATGTTTATGGGCAGCACATGTTCCACATCGGCTTGGAAAGGTTCACCATACCGTCATTTGATTCCCGCTCTTTCGACTTTGGTATAATATTTCGTGCTTTGGTTTTAATAACTCCCATCCACCCTTGGCGAGATGTAGGGTATGGTGTATAGTAGACTTGTTCCGCCTGTTGAGCAAGGATGAATGGGTCATAACCAACCGAATATCTCCTTGTCCAGGTGGATCTCAATATTTCCATGTTTGTCCACTTTTGTCCCACGCGGACCGTTATCAAACCACTCACACTTAAAAAGGGTCACCACCTTGTCCCACCGGTAACTCACCTGAATTATCTCAACTAACTTCCCGTAGTAGTCGGGCCTCCACCCCGTCAATTTGGTCACCTCGACAACATACACCGTAATTGCAACATAGTGTACTGCGTTCGCGTCAACAAACTTCAAATCGATACCCATTGATTATATATTTGTTGCATCGGTAACTCATCATTGCAGCTCCATAAGATAAACTCCATGCAACTTCATTGGGATCTGATGGATTTTCCAAGAAATATGATCGAAACCATTTTGGAAACTCGAAATTAGTGAATTGATCAACTTGGGACACCGACATTGAAGGATTTCCGATCTGACCCAATTAGAGAAGTAACTCGTAACAAAAAACTTAAGTTAATACTTTAATACTTACCGTAATAGTAAACAAAACAAAAACTTACTCTAGGTACTTTGCAGCCTCTTCACGCTGTTTAGAATGTACCACTCGCAACTCGCTTATCTCTTCCGTCAAGAGTTGACTTCCAACGTTTTCCCACGACTCGCCCTGGAAAATTAAATATTGATTTTTGATCCCTCGTATCACCGACATCATCGTTACGGGGTACCCCTCTCCATCTTGACATCATTTCAGGGGGATAATAGTATGACGCAAATTTTGCGGCCTCTTCGACTAGATAAGCTTCAGTGATAGATCCTTCAACGTACCTTGTATTTTTGATCTTGTGCTTAAGTGTGCGTAAAAACCTACAATGGAATATCTGAGCTAAAGTATCATGTCGGTCAATTAATAACATCGCAAATCAATATATATATTACCTCTCAAACGGATACATCCATCTATACTTGTGGGGCCTCCTACCTTTGCTTCGTAGGCCAAGTGAACGAGCAAATGTTCCATTGAGTCAAACAAGCTAGGAGGAAACACCATTTCTAACTTGCATAGCGTTATGGGCATGCTCGCCTCCGTGTGTCGTAACTTTTCAACATTAAGCTCAAGCACAAATTTCTCTAAAGAACATGGACAACTCCGTTAGAATAGACCATACATGCTTCTAGTAGTGCTTTGAAGGCCCACGGCAACAATCTCGAAAAACACATGACAATCATGACTCTTCATCTTGCTCAACTTCACCTCGTGCATGTCGACACATCTTTTTCCAAATTGACGCATAACCGTCGGGAGTTTCGATCTTTAACCCATTGCAACAATTCTAAATTCTGCTCTTTATTGAATGTGTACGGCGCTCCGGGTTTGGAAATTCGTCCGAACACCGTCCACCAAATGCAAAGCAGGCCTTCTACAAATCGCTTCAACGTCCAATCTTGCGTTGGACTGTGTCTTTCGTCTTGCCCTTGGTGTCCATCACTTGCATGAATATTGCAAAACATATTTCTCTCAATATGCATGACATCGAGGTTGTGTCTTAACAATTGATCTTTCCAATATGGTAGTTCCCGGAAGATACTTGCGTTTGTTCCAATGATGATCAATGCCGTACCCTCGGGTTCGCTTGAAGCGGCCCCCTCTTCGACACTCGGAATGTGCCTCGACCATCCCATATTTCTTGTCCACTTAAACGACGAGGTGGATCTGCTCGTTCGACAACCTTCGCGTGAAGTCTTTTCTATTTCTCCTAAACGGATGATCGGGGTAGGAATCGTCGGTGCACTGTCAAACCAACCGACCTTGCGATCGTGTTCCAAGCTAAAACCCATGTTCTGTTCAAGACATACCGGCATGCGAGCTTTCCAGACGTTTGCCGCCCACTCAACATCCCATATGCGGGAAATCATTTATCGTCCACATTAAGGCAGCCGCATGGTGAAATTCGACTTAATGATATATCATACGTAAGAACACCTTCACTCCACAACATCTTCAACTCGTCTATCAAATGCCCGAGGTACACATCTATCTTTTTTTTGGGTTCGACGGCCCGGGATTAACGCGTTAAGGAAGAAAAACTCTTTCTCATGCACATAGAAGGTGGGAGGTTGTACGGCGTCACAATGACCGGCCAACAGAATAATTCCCGCCCGTATTGTTGAAAGGAGCGAACCCATCCGAACATAGACCAAGACGAACATTACGGGGATCCATAGCAAAGAAAGGATTCGCCTCGTCAAATTTACGCCAAGCTTCGGCATCGATGGATGCGTCACAAAGTTCTCATCCCTACGATGCTCCTGCCATCTCATGTGAGAAGCCGTTTTTGTTCGGATGCATACAATCTCGTAAGTCCGGGCACCGAGGAAAGTACCACATCTTGCTTAATGCATGACGGGTCTTTTTCCTTCCTTTCCCCACAACTTTATATCTCTGTCATGTCCACAGAATTTGCAATTTGTCACCAAGATCATCCTTGTAATACAACATACATCCTCCAAGGCAATGAATTTTTTTTCACATCCAAGCCCAAGCTCTTTCACCTTTTTTTTGTTTGGTAAAAGTCCTTCGGCAAATTATTGTCTTTGGGAACAACCTTACTCATGATCTCGCATCATTTCGTTGTAATTCCTCTCACTCATATGGTGATCGGTCTTCAAACTTAGTGTTGCTAGGGTAGCCGATAGCGATGAATATTCACTATTTTCAAAGTGGTCGCAACCTTCCCATAACGGACGTTGTGCTTCTTGAAGCATTTTATAGAACCTAGCGGCCGGATGAGGATCCTCACCCATGTTTGATGGTTGAGGATGGGTATCTGTCTCCTCCCATGTATGACGGTTCGCATGAGTAACGGGATCAAAATATTGGCCGATCGACGGTCCCGCGGCATCCATAACCAACTCGCCATATTGATTAAGGTTTTCTCGATGACTACTGTCCCCGTAATAACCACTCGGTGTTTGTCGGACTTCGCCATGACATTCCCAACATTCATAATCTTTTATGAATCCCTTTTGACACAAATGAATCCCGACCGTGTCCGCATCTCAAATCTTAAACACTTACATTTGGCACACGACACCTGATCTCCCTTCTTGAATTATTTGAATTCGCCAAAGCAAATTGACGAACTCTTCCAAACCCGCGAAGAATGCTTTGTTGTTACTTGTCTTCTATCGCTTAGACGATTGTACATCCAACTTCTATCATAGTTGCCTTCCATACTTCCTAGCTAGTTCAAATTACTACCCTAATTAACTTCTCAACATACCACAAATATATATAAGTCGCCTCTTATGCCTTCCAATTGCCACTTACTCAAGAAAGTGAAAAACAAACACATGCATTGAACAAAGAACATATTCCAAATAAGCAACCGGAGAATGAGGATAACACACTGAACATGGACACATGTATGTGGAGGGGGCAAACAAAGAATAGAATACTAAGTATTTTGGAGTTTCTAACATATATGGGCTAGATCAAAGAGATTACTTAACATTTAATCAAATTTATTGTATAACTTGTTAAACATAGATTGAAATAAAAAATTTAAATGAAATATTTTTTAAACAAATTACTAACAGTCATTTTTATAATAGCCTAAATCAAATAATAAATTCTACTAATTTTTATAACACATACAAATGTGATTATTATTCTTCAATGTCACACCTTCCTCCTCCCAAGTTGACATTAATTAATTCATTGTCTTATCCCTAAATTTCATTTCCAAACACTTCACTTTTCTAGTTTCAACATCATCCTATTTAAATATTTATGTATCAATACCAACTAATACAAAATCTTAATTTTATCACACCAAAATCGAATTGGAATTTATAAATTCCTAAAAAGTGCTAGATAAAAATACTTCATTATTCATTATTTTCATTATTCCAAATAAGCAAACATAATACAAAATCTTAAAGTGCTAGATTCAATTGGAATTTCTAAATACTTCATCAATATCAACTAATACAAAATCTTAATTTTATCTTCATTTCACAATTTATCTTATGTAACAAAATACAATTTAAACTCATGTAATCGATAATCCCATACCAACATACATATTTTCATTATTCCAAATAAGCAAACATAACATAAATATCAAATTGTAATAAAAAGAAAATATACTTTTTTACTTTGGAGTACAATGAACAATTTTTTATTCTCGGGAGGCCTGAGGGGGGGAGGGGGAATCGGATGATGGTGGAGGAGGGGGGGTCGCAACATAAAATATTTGTTTCACCTTGCTTGCTAGAATAAAGGACTCATCTTTATAACCACATTTTGTTTTTTACTTTGGAGTACAATGAACAATTTTTTATTCTCAAGATCGGCAACATAAAATACTTATTTCACCTGGCTTGCTAGAATAAAGGACTCATCTTTATAACCTACTCTATGAAGATTAACTGGGTAAATCCAAATTTATCTATATGCATAGCATTATTGTTCATCCATTGATATTTGAATAAAAGGACTCTCAACTTGATGTAATGACCTATTATCTGCATCATGTGATTTTCCTTATCATATTGGCAGTATAACAGGAATATATTGGTTGATTTTAATATTAAGAAGAGTATAAGCGATATTGATTTGTTGAAATAGCTGGTTTCTCATTTAAATTAGTTTTGTGAGCCTGTAATTACATTAAAATCGAGATAAATTACATTTACTTATGAATAATGTGATTCCTTATCAATTTTATACTCAATAAGTATAAACATAACATAATAGTTTTGTGACCTATTATCTGCAGATGAATGGTGCTTTTATATTAACATAACATACAGACAATGTTAATTACTCCGCCCTCTAAAACCAGAGCTACTTAACACATTTGAGGAGATCAACAAATATAGATAAATTACTTAATTATAACAAATAGAACCTAGTCTTCCTAAAATGTTCTTTTATAACATTATCTTATATATCAGTCTATAAATTAAGAAAATTAATTTAGAAAAAATTATAAATATTAGAAATAAAATGGATGGATGTCTTATATTTAAGACCTAACTCTAATAATTAGAACTTAAGAACTATATATTAATCTTAGATATTCCATCCAATCCTATTTATAAGCATTATTCTCTCTCATAGGGTTTGTTCTATATATAAATAATAAATTGACTTTGTCTAAAAAAATTAATGTACTTTTTTTTCCCTTCAATTTTTACAACAATTCAATTACATGTCTTTCTTATCTATTTTTCCTACTCATTCTCTCTCACACTCTTCATCTTCATGAATGAGGTAAATCTAATTTGAAAAATAACTCTTATATAATTATTTCTTTATACTAATTTAAACTAATTATTGGTTTTGTGTGATTTGAGTAGTTGTTGGTTATAAAAATCAGCTGAGCAAGCATTATGTAGGATGTGATTTTTTTTTTTTTTTTTTTGAATTAAAGGGGTAGGCACTATCAGCTTGAAGATATAAGCAGGATTGAACAAACGACCTCCCATTTAAAGGGAAATCTCATGCCACTAAGCTACAAGGCTATTGCACTACTACAAAATAGGAGTTTAACATCCCCCCAATTAACGTCCGTTTTAAAAAATGTAGGCGGTAGCACTACGTTGTTATTTTTTCCTTACTTTTAATGTCCATTTTTAAAAATGTAGACATTAAAACGTAGGCAGTGGCACTGTTTTAATTTTTTTTTGCCTTACTTTTAACGTCTCTTTTTAAAAAACAGACGTCAAATGTTGTGATACAACGACTGTTTTAATAAAAATAGTCGTTGTATCTTAGACACCATTTATTTATTTATTTTTATTTTGAGACATCATTTAATTTTATTTGGTGAAAAATTAGTGTTACTTACCGTTAGAATAAAAGCTTCAAGATTATATGACCACTATAATTTTATCCCATATTTATAGCTATTTCCTAGTATATAGCTTAGAATTTCGATAGTTAAGAAAAGAAATCTGTCCTTATTTTCATTTAGTTAGTTCATAATAATTAAATTTAATAAATTAAACAATATATCTCTTATATATATATATATATATATATATATATATATTTAATGATTTTATCTCATATTTATAGCTATTTCCTAGTATGTAGCCAAGAATTTCGATAGTTAAGAGAAGAAATCTAACCGTATTTTCATTTAGTTAGTTCCTAATAATTAAATTTAATAAATTAAACAATATATCTCTTATATATATATGTAATGATTTTATCTCATATTTATAGTATTTCCTATGTATGTATTTCGTATGTATGTAGAAATGTAACCGTATTTTCATTTAGTTAGTTCCTAATTAAATGTAATAAATCAAACAATATATATGTATGTATATATGTATATGTATGTATGTATGTATGTATGTATGTAAAAAATATATATCAATATCATTTAGTTTAAGCCTCCCTCATGCCATTTTATTTTATTTTTTTATTTTGAGTTACAACGACTGGTTTTTCAAAACCAGTCATTGAAACTCGAATTTTTCAGATATTTCAACTTCAATCTCACGCCTTCGACATTTTTTATATTGAGTTACAACGACTGGTTTTCCAAAACCAGTTGTTGAAACTCAAATTTTTCAGATATTTCAACTTCAATCTCGCGCCTTCGACATTTTATTATTCCCTCTCTTCCATAAAAATATAAAGTTTTCTCTTCAAAACCCAACATTGCATAATGTCTCCCTCAAATATATCATAAACGCAACCTTTCAATAAAAGTCTCGAGACCCATCCATCTTAGTCGCCGCACCCAACGACCCTACCCTTGCCACCAAGGAGGTTTGCTATCACGATGTGAGCGACTTCGACTCTGACTCATCCTCTGTCGTGAACTACGAGCGTGCTGCACAGCCTCTAGATCTGTTATTTGTCGCTGGTTTAAGATCTCAGTTGTAGATCTGCGTCTATCTCTCTCTCCTCACAAAACAATGTCGAGCAACGATCCTGAGTACCATGAAGAGGAGGAAGCCCACAGGTGATGATGAGGATACCGAAGCTCTATTTCCTGGTTCTTTCTTTTGTTGAAAATTTTGAATGGATAATTCCATTGTAGTGTTTTTCTGCTCTATTTCTTGGTGCTTTCTTTTATTTGTCTTCTGTTTCATTTAGTTAAGACTTGAGATGTTTTATTTATTTTTTAGTTTTCTTCTTATTTTGTGCTTCGTTGGACATAAACGCTCTATTTCTTGCATCGATTCTTAAATGATGTTGTTTATCATCTATTTTCAATCCATTATTTTTCTCACGAAGTTTTAGCTTATTCAAATTGCGCCTTATATATTGTGTTTTAGATTATTCTATGGACTACCTAGTATGTGTGCGTGTTGTGGATTTGTAGACATAGAACGACTATTATTTAAATAACAGTCGTTGAAATTCAACGACTGTTTTTTTAAAAAAACAGTTATTGTATGTCATAAACTTTTAACGACTTTTTTTTATGACATTTGAAAACAGTCATCTAATGGTCTTTAAAAATGGACGTTAAAAGTGTTTTCTATAATAGTGTTGGTTCATGAATTTAAATTTTGAGATTGATTGATTGATCTTTCCCAACCCTTGGGATCATAATATCTACACACACACACACACACACACTCTCTCTCACACTCACACACTCTCTCACACACTCTCACACACACACACACACACACACACACACACACACACATGCTCCCTTTGATCCTTATTATGAGACCCCAACTAACAATTTGCACAAACAAATAAAAACAATTAAAGTCATTAAATTTGTCCTAAAATTTAAGCAATTTCCAATATTCTCTACTAATTGCACTAAACTCTAATATCCTATTAATTATTATCACTCTGGTCTTATTTATAAGTCTTTTTTAGCTAAATCTCACATACCAATTAGGAGAGATATATATTTAATTAAATGATTATGAGGTAAATTTTCAACTTTGCTCTTATTTATGATTGGATATTTTTCAACTATTTCTTTTCTCTCTATCTTCATGGGTACAATTAATATAGGTAAAATTGTCACAATCTCATTTATTACATGAAACTAAGCTTATAAATAGAACCAAATTTTTTAGTTAAAAGTGACTTATAGATAGGACGAGAGTGGTACTCTCACCCACTACCCTTATTAATTATGGGTGATATACATGAAAAAAATATTTAATACTATTTAGAAACAAGCAAGTACTTTATAAAAAGGATTAAATATACTTATTGGTTGGTGTGTGTGTCTTGTGTGTTTATGTATATTGAAGAGAGAGAAGCATGAGAGGAGGGGAGTGAAATTGGTCAGACACCATGTGGTGTTACTGTAGTGAGAGGCAACCGACGTTAAATCTCGGATCATGACACATTTTCTCTCCTCCTCGTGTGGCATGAAACATTACCGTTTTCAGACCGTACGTGTTGCTCAGTCTCCACACTTTCTGGAACGCACATTATTTTATTTATTCTCTTTTTTTCCCCTTTCCTATTCACAAGTTACCCCACAAACTGGCATGTGGTTGCAGAGGTTTTGTTTGATGGTCTTCATCTAACTTTCCTGGAAGAGAAAGTTAGATTGAAGGGAAGGAAAACCCGTGGCTCATTATTTTGGAAAGGCCGTTGGGTTTTGTTTTTATTGTGATTATAATTATAATCTTCCATATTTATTTAACTGACAAATAATCATGTATGATTTCCATAGAATAGTACAAGCATGATCATGCGTATCATTTATGTAATTCAAGTTTAATACTATCTCCGGTCTTATACATAAGAACTAGTTTAATAGTGAATTTTGGCTATGAATATAAGATTTTTTTCTATCTCTTATATTTATTATTTTTTCAAATTAATGTCCCTGATTTATAAACTGATATATAATCTAATGATATATATAAGTATTTTAGAGAGATTATCTAACATATGTTATAACTAAATAATTTATCTAAAATTTTTAATTTCCCCAAATTAGTCAACTAGCTTTTATATTAAAGATCGGAGGTAGTATAATAATATGGACAGAACTCAAGTGAAGTTCTTTAGAATATGCTCCAATTAGATTCTGTCACCTGTATTATTTTTTCCCACACACATTTAACCACAAATGCTTATATGAAAAATACAAGTCGAAAAATCTGATTAGAATTTGGACGTGCTTTTCCGCCTAAGTTTTGTCCATATAATTAGGTTATTTTCAAGAATATATACTCAATTAAAAAAGTGAGACAAGGTAAATGGTCCCCCTCTTGTAGCATATGCAAATTGCAACCAAATCAATTAAATTCTGGGTCCATTAAAAAAATCCCATATCAATTGGCAGTATTGTATATTTGAGATACTTTGGTTTTCAAGAATTTAAAGTAATAGCTTTCATATAATATACACATGACAAGGTAATCATTCATATCACATATAAATACCATACAACACACTGAGGAACAAGTGGTCACCAGCCTAAAAGCTCAGAGGTATAACCCTCTTCCTTTGTCTTCGTCATCACTCTCTCACCTTCTTCGAGTGTAGAGAGAGAGAGAGTGAAGAGAGAAATGGGAAGGAGTCCTTGCTGTGCAAAGGAAGGTATGAACAGAGGAGCATGGACCGCCATTGAAGACAAGATTCTCATTGATTACATTAAGATTCACGGCGAAGGAAAATGGCGACACCTTCCCAAAAGAGCAGGTTTCATACTTAATTACAAAAACAAACACACACACACACACACACACACACACAGATATTCATGTTTATATATGAGTGTGTGTGGGAATCAATTATTGTGAGTTCATTATTTATTTGGAATTATTCACTGATATACACATGAATGTGTTTTGTATATATGATATGCAGGTCTGAAGAGATGTGGGAAGAGTTGTAGGCTGAGATGGTTAAATTATCTAAGACCTGATATCAAAAGAGGAAATATTACTCATGACGAAGAGGATCTCATTATCAGACTTCACAATCTTCTGGGAAACAGGTTCATCATCCATTTCTTTGATCTGATCATGAATATATCATCAGTTCTTGTGTTTTGGATTCGATCATCGTAATTCCATCTTTTGTGTGTGTGTGTGTGTGTGTGTGTTTATATATATATATATATATATATATAGCTTCTGTACTCATGTGAAATTATTAAGAATTATGCTACCGACAATAATAAGGGGAAATTAAATAAGATGAGAAAAGGATGGACCATAACAATAATATGCCTCTCAAGTCAACAGAAAAGAAAGGCCAGAGATTGACGTTCGTTTGAAAAAAAAAAAAAAAAAAAAAAAAGACAAGACAAACCTAATCAACACAACAATGTGATACTATATATATAAATTTTTAATTCTAATTGAGTCTTTTCAAAAAAATTATTATTTTTGTACTTATAATTTTGTTCCTCATGCGTATAATTCTAAAAGAAATAAATCTTTAGGAAATTTGCTGAAAAAATCTCATTGAAAAATTTATTGCCAAAAGTACCTAAGAGCCTAGGTATTTGAGTGGGTGCGGTTGATCATCTTCAGCGGATATAACTTTTTTTCAACTGTGTGCAACATCTTTTTAACTATATGCAAATGTATTCCATTTTGAACATCGTTAAAAGATAGGTTGCCCAAGAAAGTGTTGCACCTGCTGAAATAGTTTTAGCATTTAGATCCTTAAATAAATTCCAGATACCTTTTTATTCGTTATAAGGGTAGGTACTAATGGCTTGAGTTACAAGTGGGATTAAACCTACGAGCTCCATCCTATAGGGGAGTCGTCGTACCACTAAGTTACAAGGCCTTTGGTATTCCAGATACCTTTAGGTAGTAAATTTTACAATGGGAGATTTTTCATCATTTATAAAAACTTTAATCATTTAAATAAAAAACACTGAAATTTAAAAACTTTAATCATATATAAATATGTAGAGTTCAAATACAATTATGGGGTATTTTAATGAGAGCCACATCATCAATCAGCTAGCAGTAATAACTATATGTGTGTATATGTGTGTATATATATATGTATGTATCTATATGTGTGTGTATATATATATATGTATGTATCTGTGTGTGTGTGTATATGTATATGTATGTATGTATGACTTATATGCTTTATCATATATAGGTGGTCTTTGATAGCTGGACGACTACCAGGACGAACAGATAATGAAATAAAAAATTATTGGAACACCAACATCGGAAAGAAGCTTCAAAATAATGGTAACTCCAAAACAAAGTCCTCTCCCACTTCAAGCGGCTCGCCCCCAAGCCGAACCAGACAGGACCCGGACATGGACCGGGACCCGGACCAAAAAAGCCCTCCAAAAAACGGCCGGTTCATGCTTGGTACGAACCAAAGCAACAAGGTGCACGAAAGTGATAGTGAGCAGAGAAATCCAACCATTAAAGGCCGTACCATGTTTGACCATTCATGATGAGAACGAGAAAGTTAGGCCTCATCATGATGAGAAAATAATGGAGGCACCATTACCACATTTTGTGGATTCTGAGGGAAATAAGGATTCTGAGGGAAATAACCTTAATAATGATGATGATGAAGAAAATAATAATACAAACAACGAATTAGATTTCATGGCCGATTTCGAAATGGTTGAGGGCTTCTTTTCGGATCTTCTGAATATGGATATATCCGACCCGGCATCTTGTTTTGAGAACAAGGTCGTAGTGGAGGAGGAAGACAACACTAATGGCAACGTCACTACTAGTGAAGGTGGTGTTCATCAACATTTGGCTTCACCAGTAGTATCTAATGACGACACCCACTTGAATAATAATAACACTAATATTTCTGAGGATTCCTTGCATGAAGCTGAGGATTTTCAGTCAATGTCAGCTTTAATGGAGAATAAATTTGATTGGCTTTGAGCCTGAAACTTTGTAATTAAAGCACATGTGTAGTCGTACTCTTTCCACATGCAGATAGTTGTACAATCCCGATCTTGTATTATCAATACTAAAAAATAAGCTTTTTTTTTTTTTTTTTTTTTTTTTTACGAATATTGTGATGCTACTGATCATTTTCAGCTAATTTGGTGCTAAATATAGAAGTTGGACAACTAATTTGGAGTTGGCTTACGCTACAACAATTCATCCGCTGCACCCAAACGTTGTCGTTTTAGCACTAATTACACACACTGATCCCTTTTTTTAATAAAATAAAATAAAAAAAAAAATCAGGCACTGCCGGATAATAAAAAGATAATTCGGGATACTAAATTGTACTGAAAAAATTCTTCATGAGCATGAAAAATTATTTTAGGATCTTAAAAAAATATTTCAAAGTCTGACTAGTATTAAAAAGATACTGACTAGTACCAAAAAAATTATTTTTGGATCTTGAAAAATTATTTTAGGATCCAGAAAAAATATCCTAAAATATATTTTTAGTAGTTAGCCGATGACCTAAATTATTTTTTCAAGATCCAAAAATAATTTTTTTAGGTACCAAAGTATCCTTTTAGTACATCCCCGTACTTTCGAAATATTTTTTTTAAGATCCTAAAATAATTTTTCAAGATCATGAAGAATTTTTTCAAGATCGATTCAAAGATCCCGAATTATCTTTTTATTACCGGCAATGCCTGATTTTTTTTTTTTAAAGGGACCAATGTGTGTAATTAGCACTAAAACGACAACGTTTGGGTGGAGCGGACACAGCGGATGAATTGTTGCAGCGGAGGTAAGCCAACTTCAACTAATTTATAAATATTAAGGAAATTAACTAAATTAGTTATTATTTTTAATAAATTATATGTATTGATTTTTCTAAAATACTCCATTTAATCATTGCCCTTAATGATGAAAACCTCTTAGGGATGGCTTGGGGGAAATTCATAAATTTGAAAGGTAAAATGGATTGACATATTACACTTAGGATTAAAAACAAACACCATAACTTAATCCTACATTTAGAATCGAAGGAACACATCTTTTATCTCCCTAGCAACCATTTAATCATAACACATCAATGTGGTGATTTAGGATATCCAACGTTTCCTCATGAAATCCCCTTCTTTTACAATTGTTACAGTTAATTCAAATTTCCTAGCTAGGTTTAATTTATTTAATTTATCTTTCCTGTGAACTTTTACTGTTATTAATATCATGTTGTCCTTTGCCCTAAAGAAAAAACGAATAGAAGGAATATTATATTAAATGAGACGGAGATAGTTAGATTGCTTCATACACGGGCAGAATAGTCTACCTTGAATATTTTCATTATTGAGAAGGAACATTTGCTTAATTTTTTTTAAAAAAGACATAAATTAAAGGTACATAAAATAGTGAAATAAGAAGTCTGAAAAATAGTATGCGTACCTAAAAAAAACTATGGTTATGGGACATTAAAAGTAATGGCATATGATAATAAACAATTTATAATATATTGGCTTATGGCCTGGACTTTTGATAGAGGAAATATTTTCTATTATGTCAAGAATAATGCTATGTCATTGTTTTCTTTTCTTTCCAGTCTTGTTTCTAGTTGGCTAAGTAATTGAATTTTTCTTGATGTCATTATATTTCATAGTGGAGCCTTAAAAAAGAAAAGAAAATGGTGTTGAAAAGGGACTGATACCTAAAGTTATAATTGTTTTGACTATACATTCAAATCACGTCCTTTTTGTGGTGGGAAAAGTTGCCGTGTTTATATGTAAATACTAAAAAGGAAATTAAGCTTCTTATTTGGGTTTAACGCTTCTGCTTTTGATGCAGAAAATTTTTGTCCGTCACACTCATATAAAAATGAGTGAGTCTTTTTGTAAAAAGAAGAAAACGAAAATATTAATGGGATCACTCACTTTTATATGAATGTGACAAAAAATATATATATATTTATACAACAAAAGCAGAAATACTAAACCCTTCTTATTTATTATGAGTTAATGCATCATTTACAAGTCAAACTTACTAAATTCGTATGGAAAAAAAATAAGTTTCTTAAAACCTCTCGATATTAAATTTTCTTATGGGGTTTTTTTTTTATTATTTAATTAAATCACCGGTATCCGGCACGATTAGTAACCGATTAGTCCAGTTCGCGGGAATGTAGGCCCACAATGGGGAGAACCTCATTCTCTTCAAGTAATTATCGCATTTACATATTAAGGATTCGAATATGAAACCACTGGTTAAACTGAAACTACCCACAATCAGTTGCAATTATGGATAATTATAGCACCTGCAGGGAGTTCATATAATAAGTTATACTATTTATCTCAATGCATGGAATCCACATGCTTTACTCCAAAAAAATATCTTTTTTTTAAAAAAAGAAAAAATCAAATGTGTTTCACTTAAGAAAATCGTAATTAGCAAGGTTTTTGTCTTTACGTACATCCATAATGCATAATTGCATATATGCATGGATGTTAAGTGATATATTTAAGCAAAAAAAAAAAAAAAAAAAAAAATACATAGTCCAAATATAAAAATAATAAATTTTCACACACACAAAAAAACTCATAGTCCAAATATAAAAATAATAAATTTTCACACACAACTAAAATCATTAGTTGACTCATATATAAATAACTTATCTTTGTACTACACAAACTCCCTTCAATCAAATCAAAGGTACACACATCCCTTCAATCAAATCAAAGGCATGCATGTGAAAATTTATGTTAAAATCAAACAACTCTACAAGAAAGTCCATTACTAATTAAAAGTTGTCCTATCAAAATGTCAAAGTTAATATTCTAACTAGCTACCTAAACCCATACATCTTCTATTCATGCATATCTTTGAGACTTTGCCAGAAAGATTAGCTCCTGCTGTTTATTTCAAGTTAGAATATCAGTTATATTACACACACACACACACAACTATTTAAATAAAAATGAATTAAGAAAATGCGATTTTACAACGGTGATATAAGGTAATGATATAATTAATTGCCAGTTTTATTATACTTCGATTCACATATAAGGGAAAACGATAACTTCTCTGTATGACTTTGTCTGTTAGGTGGCTGCTAATAAAGTAGCTAGATTGGAACACTGATCACGTGCCAAGATTTTATGACTGTTGATTATAAAGTGAGGCGATTAACTAATATAGTTAGCATAAGTCGTATTTACTTATTTAAAAATTGGGTTCAACCAGTAATATGATAGTGTTAGTGTTTGTGTCATTCTGTGCTGTTTCATGCGTTCTCATGAAGCGTAAAAAGTTGTACTATCTTGCTATATTAGATCATGCAATAGAGATCCCCCTTGGATAGTAAGTTTAAATTTTAATCAATTATTATTTCACACAATATTTCTGATGTTTTTAGTTCGTTTTTATATGAGAGAAAATTAAATAATAATCCCCATAATTTATCCCAAAATTTTCTGATGTTTTTAGTCGCTACAGTTCGAAATTTGCAATTCATTCCCTACATTTTTTAATCTTTAATCCTTTAAAATTTTATAAGCACCGCATCTTGTATGTAAACAATTTTAGTGCGTATGTGATATACATATTTTTTTTTTAAAAAAATAGTTATTTACTAAACATTATTCAAAACTATTTGTATAAATATCTATGGATAAAAATTACTCATTCTTCAATTTTGTCAACATATTTTTTAGATTTTTTAAATTTTATTAACATTAAATTAATTTTTTAACTCACATAAATTTCTTCTAAAATAAAAATAAATCATATATATTTTTTTAACATATATAATAAACTATAAAACACCTTGAGTTTTATTTAAATCATATAATTATATTTTTAATCAAAACTTTTGTTTATTTTAGCAAATTATAATTTTGACAAAATTGAAGAATGAGTAATTTTTGTCCATAGATATTTATACAAGTAGTTTTGAATAATGACAATTGAGAAAAAATTATTTAATTTAGTAAAATTTAGAATTTTGTCTTTGAAGCTCTTGGAATAATAGTTTGTTGTCTTTGTAACCTCCGTAGATAATGACGTTAACTTTTTGCTAACGGCGTTAACTTTTTTTAACGGCATTGTCTTTGGCGCTCCTTTTTAAAAAAGTTTATTGTCTTTGGTGGTCCACTTAATAGTTAATTGTCTTTGACGCTCCTAAGCTAATAGTTTATTGTCTTTGACGCTCCTTAACCCTTTACTAAAATCAAGTTTACATATATATAATATTCTTTAATTTCATACTAAAAATTAATCAATCAAAAAAATTTATCTTAATTTTTTAAAACTAATTTTTCTTCATTTAAAGCAATATATAATTTGTTTATTTTTATTTTTATGATGTTTATACTTGAAAATGACATTTTACTCATGGCATTCAATAAAATAAATATGCAAAGGAAAGGAGACATAGTTTTAGATTTTAAGTTATAAAACATTTATTTATATGTCTATGTCATCTACCAAAACATGAACCATATAATACTCCATCATGTATCTAGGATAAAACTAGATAATGAATTTGCGAATATTGAAGAAGTTAGTTAGGTATTTTGTAGCAAATGCGTGTTGATTTTCCTAAAAAAAAAAATTAATAAGTAAAATAATCTTTTTAATCTTGTGAATTAAAAACATAAATATATATAATCAATACGGATACTTTGAGAAAACATTATAAATTTGGAAGACAAAACATGGATTGAAGTCTTATTTAAACCAAAGTAAACCCCTAGTTATGCTCTTATCCTTAGGACCAAAAATTATATACATATGTATGGATGCATGCCTGTATGTATATCTATGCATGCAAGTACATATATGAATCCTTCATATGCATGTTTCTATCTCGTAATGAGTACTACTTTCTATTTTTAATATAAGAGCTAATTGACTAATTTATGTAAATTAAGGAAGTTAGTTATATTAGTTAATTATAACAAATATATGTTAGTTTTCATAAAATATCATATTTTATTATGACTACCTTTAGATAAAAACTCTTTAATGTATAGTCAACGTAGGTACTTTGAAAAAAAAAAAAATCATAAATTTGAGAGACAACATTGATTGTGATCTTATATTTAAAATCAAATCCAAATTTTCAACTTGCTCCTATATTAAACACCCAGTAGCTAGTATTTTTGAAAACTGGAGGGTGTTAGCTAGGGGTTAGTTCGAAGCTGTCATCCGTAATTATTTGAATTCCTAAAGTAGATAACAGACTCTTAGACAATATAAGCTTCATAATTATTCTAAAATTAATTAATAAAATAGTATCCATAAGCTTAAAATTATTTTAAATTATTAAATTTTCTTATATTTTCTTGTATCACATACAATTGATCAGCCTACGTTCCTGTATGCCATTCTCTTTATATTTTTTTTAATTAATTAATACTCCCTCCAGTCCCTTATATATAGGTAACCTTTTGGAAGTAATTAATAGTCCCATGTATATGAGTCACACTTTTTGGGTTATTAATTAACCTTTTTTTTTTTTTAAATAAATGTTAACACAGAATGGTACAGATTTATGCTTTAAATTTCTTCTCATTGGGTTACCAAAAAAACTAGAAAAAAGTTAATAATCTGATTGTTGTTCCATTTTTCCAATTATAGCTTGTTTAGGTATGTACTCCTCTGAGCATGATAAGACACTTTGACAAGTAAAAAAGTGAGGTTTGCTTTAAATTAAACTTCAAGATTCCTTGTATCTCTCCTCAATTTCATTCATATACCTTCCAATCTGAGCACGCTTTGACTGTAATGTTCCTTTCTGTTTTTCTACATTAAATCATTTCTCGTAGTATTACCTGATTAGGTTTCTGCCTAAAGCATGTACTTAAAATAATTCTACATATATTAAGATTAATTCGGACAAATTAATAGTTTTCCTCAAATTAGGCCTAAAAACTCTGTAAAACTGTCAGTACAATGCCCACCTGTATTAATTAATGCATCTGGTTGAAGATGCACTTATGTACTAATTAGGCTAATACTATAGTTTGCTGAGTTGTGTTGAATATAGAATGATCAAGTTATAGATCATTCGTACTTTTAGAGTATGGTTTATGATCTCTCTTAATTATTAATGTTAGACAAACGAAGAAAATCAAGATCGAGAGGTAGAAGTGATAAGATAATTTGGAGAGTGATGCATTTCTGACACCCTCTAGTCCAGGGACGGAGTTTGAGAAAAATATTTGGGGAGCTAAATATATACTCATTAACTAATTAAAAGGAAAAAATATTTGAGGAACCAAATGTTTAATTTTTTTGGGCAAATGTAAAAAATAATAATTAATTTTCACTAAATTTTTTAGACAACTTTTTTTTTTGGGGCCATGGCCCCCCTGTATACGTTAAGCTCCATCCTTGCTCCAGTCCATTTTATAAAAAGTCTTCTGGAAGGTATTTTTTTCAGTAATATTTATACCACGTTATGATAACTTCAATGAGTATTAAATATTTTTTCATATATGCTCATATATTACGAGAGACTAACTTCTTTTTCTTTCTTTCTTTTTTGATAAGAACTTCTTTTTCTAGACTTGCTAGAGTGATTGTTTATGGCTTGATGATATAACTCACATATAATTATGGGCTACTAGACTTAAAGTATTTTAGCCCAGTATATTGTGTAAGATATTTATCTAATCACATGGGTTATGAATAAGAAATCGCGTCGGTTCACCGACGGGACTCCATCAGATCATTTCATTGTCTATAAATAGACATGCGTATGATAGAAAAATTATCTCGTTTTTCTAACACTACGCTTTCATACATATAGTTTAATGCGTTTTCTTTATAAGTCACATCATGCGATTCCCGAAAGCAGACTCGTTGTGTTCACTTTGAACTTGATTGAGAGTGTCATCATTCTCAAGAAAAAAAAGTCCGCTTTATCCAGAGGAAACAATTGCTCATCAACCTTGGGCGTCCATATAGAGGAAAAAATTGTTTTAAAACGAAACCACGCGTGAGTTAGTGGGCGGATTTCTACATTGTTCATTACCATTTTCGCTCTTACGAGTTTTTACTTGGTTTTCTTCTTGTGCGAAATATTGTATGTTTACAGGTTATGCATATTGATTATACAGATTCTTATCTTAGTGATATTTCTATATTAAAAGTATTTTCACCAACAATCTTAAGACAATTTTGATTCAATCTGTGTTTAAGTTTGTTATTTTTGTAAAATTAGAGTTTTTGAAATTACGATATTATCTTGAGGCAGGTATGATAGAGATTTTTGTTTGTACATGTGTCTGCGATGTAGAAAATATATGATAGATATATACTAGCATGGTTAAATTATGTGTGTTTGAAATTAAAACACCTACGAGGCCACTACCACGGTATATATCGTACTTTCTATAATTTTGATTGTCTGTGGACCCGCTAATATTCTTTCCAGATTTATTTGTTTTGGGTTTTTATGCTTTCAATGATTCTACCTTTCCTGTTTTGGATTTATATGTTTCCATATGGTTTTTCAAGAGGTATGCTATTCTGAAAAAAAAAAAATATAGAGTAATTATAAAGGATGATTTAAGTTCTTAATATGAAGAATTGTTGTTCATAGTTATAGAAGCATGACTGCATTTGCTATATATAACAGTTTATGGATATGTTAATATTTTTTCCGAACTTTGCTTTACCTTATGTGTGGCTTCAAATGATTCTACCTAGTTGAGTTTTGATTTCTGATCTTATATGTTTGAATCTGGAAATCGATTTGAGTTTGCGTCAGTTGAAAAAAAAAAGATTCTTAGCCTATGGAAATAGTAAAATTATTTATAGGACAAGAAAAGAAGGTTACAGACCAAAGAATAATATAGAAACAGAATGGAAGCCAATATGAATATCATATTCGGCCGTCTTTTGTTTTTGATATTGGGTCATAATAAAAAGGTATTTTTTAGGCCACAAAACTGATTTCATTGCGTAGATCTCGAAAAAATGAAGAGATAGACACCAAGAACGTGAAAAACCGACGTCGGAAACGCCGGTTATGGAGGGATTAAGCGTCGGGTCCGAAGGACCCAACCGGGTGAAAACGACCCGGCTGGAGGTTGAAGATAATAACCAATCTGAAAAGGCATCATTCTTATGTTATTGGAGTCTCCTCCTTTCTGTGAGAGGCTGCGTGGCACAACTGGCAGAGGGCCAGCCTTCAGGGTTGGTCTCACCCGCACTTCCCGAGTTCGAAACTTCCTGGGGCCAATTTTATGCAACGCGTTTTTTTAAAAAAATAGTTTGTTAAGAAACGCGCCTGGCAGGTTCGAACACGCGACCAAAGGCATTGAAACGAGACGCCTTACCAGGTGAACTGTTTGCAAAATTTTTTCAAAGCTAGACCTTTTTTATTTGGGCTAGCTAATTTTTGGGCTGCACGTTTTTTAGGCTTTCTTTGGGCGGGAAAAAATATTGTTAGGCCAAATTTAATTAAAAAAAATGGTAGTTTATGGATCTCCTACTATCTCTCCTTATTTTAATAATGATTTAATGATATTAAATTAATAAAGTGAAGATAATGTATATCTTACGCCTTAGTTTCATCGGGAGATTTTATTGGTTTATTAATTAATATTTTGAATTACATTAGTTATCGTACCGAGATTAAATTTTGATATAATAATGAGATCATTATTGGGTTCATGCTTGTTATTTTATTATTTGGTTTATAGTTGTAGAAATTAAATATATTTAACAGTTAAATGATGAGCTTTGTTAAAAGTCCTAAATTTTAGGATGGGAGGGAATTTATTTCCGTTTAAGGCTTTAATATCATTGGAGATATTAATTTGTTTGATAATTTCTAATCTCCTATTATCTCTCCTAAAATCTAGTGAAACTTTTTGAATTAATAATGGCTGAATAAAAATGGTGATATTTGTGAATATCTTAGCCATTATTTAAATTATTAAGAAGGATTTCTTATTTTCTATTGAAAGTAAATGTGGTAAATTATCAAATATTTTGTGACAAGTATATGACAGTGATGTGAAAATTTAATCATGTATCTAGTGTAGAGATAAAAGTGTTCTAATTTTTTATAGTATTATTATTTCTCTTGGTATAAGCATGCATGATATTGTGAAATATCTAAATATAATGAGATTGACTTGCATGATATTGGTAGAAATGTGATTATAGCCTTAATCTTATAATTATGGATGATTTTGTGGCTATGATTTTATGTTGCTTAAATATTGTGAATAGCATTTATATGAATTCTAAATATTTAAATTGTGGAATTAAGTATGGTGGATTTATTAATCACCAAAGTGGTAAATTCTTTATGAATTATTACGGTGATTACCCAGAACCTTTATGCTATGATGTTATGTTTGTGTTATGGGTGAATTAAAATTTGTTATTATAAGTTGTTTAGTGATCAACCCAAAGGTTGATTATTTGTCTTTATAATTATTGAATATAAATGTGAAATCTTTATAGCATCATTATGGTTGAATGATATATATTAGTGAAAAATCAGACATTGAAATGAATGATGAATGCAATGTTGATTACGTTTAGTTTACCACAAAACTTGTGGGGGAAGCCATTTTAATGGCTAATTTTCTAATTAATAGAATGCCCCACAAAAGGATACAAAGTATACCATACAAAATATGGAAATGAAAGAGATATTCCTTGAAATATTTGAAAGTGTGGGGGTGTTTGGCTAAGGTTTTGATTTTTAAACCAAAAGGTTGAGAGTCAAACCTAAGACAATGGACTATGCATTTATTGACTATGCACTTGACAATAGTGCATATCAGTTTTTAGTCTGATGTATCAGTTATCCTGATTAATACGGTTATTGAATTAAGGGACACTATGTTCTTTGAGAATGTATTTCCGTATACAAGGGAAGTGAAGCAAGTGGTAATAATGATAACAGTACTGTGCTACCATAGGATACTATGACAAGTGATAATCTTTTAGAGAAGGAACATAGACGTAGTACAACACAAAGGACCAAAATATCTTTTGGTCTTGATTTTCTGACCTTTTTGTTAGAAAATGAGCCTCAAATATATGGAGAGGCTATGGGCTCCCCTGAAGCACCATTTTAGGAAAAATCTATTAATAGTGAAGTTGAATCCATTCTGTCAAACCACACCTGGAAATTGGTTGACTTTCCTCCTGGCAATAAGCCTCTAGGAACTAAGTGGGTCTTCAAAAAGAAGATGAAAGCAGGTGGCACTATTGATAAGTACAAAGCTAGGCTGGTAGTAAAAAGGCTATAAACAACATGAAGGCCTAGATTATTTTGATACCTATTCACCTATTACAAAAAAATTACATCCATTCGGATGTTAATCGCGTTAGCAGTTTTGAATGGGTTGGATTTACATCAAATGGACATAAAGACATCCTTCTTGAATGGTAAATCAGAGGAAGAGATTTATCTAGAACAACCTGAGGGATTTGTTGTCTCAGGACAAGAGTGAAAAGTTTGTCGCATGATCATGTCCCTTTATGGACTAAAGCAAGCCCCAAAACAAGGGCATGGGAAATTCGATGAAGTTTTGTTATCAAATGACTTTAATATTAAGGAATGTGACAAGTGTGTCTATATTCAGAATGCTGATAAACGGTTTTGTCATAGTCTGTCTTTATGTAGATGACATATTGATAACAGGTAGTAATAATCAAATGATTAAAGCTACTAAGCGGTTTCTTACCAGTAAGTTCGATATGAAAGATATGGTCTAGCAGATGCTATTTTTGGGAATTAAAATCCATAGAATTTCTGTTGGGTTGGCTTTATCACAAGAACATTTATATTGCTAAAAATTCTTGAGAAATTCAAGAGTTTAAACATAGCTCTTATGACGAACCCTATAGACTCTAGTCTTTGTCTGTCGAGAAATACTGGTAAAGCTGAAAATCAAAAGGAGTATGCTAGAGGCTATGCAGTCTTTTGTATGTTATAAACTGCACTAGACCTGATATTACCTACGCAGTAAGCAAGTTGAGTTTTTTACAAGTAATCCAAACGAGCTTCATTGGAAAGCTATGATAAGAATTTTGGGCAAAATTGTGCTTTGCATTATGAGAAGTACCCTACAGTGCTAGAAGGGTATTGTGATGCAAATTGAATTACCAGCTCTAACAACACAAGATCCACAAGTGGTTATGTGTTCACCCTTAGTGGGGGTGCTGTGTCTTGGAAGTCATCCAAGCAAATTTGCATTGCAAGATCAACTATGAAAGTATAATTTATTGCTTTAGGTAAAGCTAGTGAGGGAGCCGAGTGGCTTCATAATTTTCTTGAGGACATTCCTAATTGGCCAAAGCCGGTACCGGTAATGTGTGTACACTGTGATAGTCAAACAACTATTGGTAGGGCCAAGAATGTCATATACAATGGCAAGTCTAGACATATACGTCATAGACATGATACCGTTAGACAACTACTCTCAAATGGAATCATCTCAATTGATTAGGTGAAATCAAAAGAGAATATAGCGGATCCATTGACTAAAGGGATTCCTAGAGAGTTAGTTAAAAAATTTGTCCAAAGGAATGGGTTTAAGGCCGATCCATTGTTGATTATTGCAGTAACTCTACCTAGAAGAGTGGAGATCCCACGAACTAGGTTCAAAGAGACAACTAAGTCATGATCGACTGTTAACACTGTAGAGTTTTAAACTCATACTCATTTCTAGACAAGACAGTGCATATATATAAGGGTAAGCTTTTAAGATTTTAATGGTTTCTAAATCTGATCTGTTCAGATGATGTATGTTGACTTGCATCATAAGGAATCACCTATGTGAGTGTGAAGTGTGAGCCGCTTCTAGGAGAACTTAAAACGGCCGATTTTCTAGAACACTCGCAGAACCAAGTGGTGTCCAAGGCCAAAATGGACACAGCATGAGAACCAACGATGCTAGAGGAGCAATTGTGTGACTCCTATTTTCTTGGTATACACAAAACGGTCGACGATTCAAGACAACACGTCCATTGATTGACCAGTATATCCGATAGGTTTTTACTAAAGAAGGCTCAAAGGTAACCCCTACCTCTCTCAATGCAGTTGCTTCTCGTAGAGGAATCGCACTTTGCATACATATTTATTTTTCACTTAGTCACAATGGACTAACTTCTTATCCATGTGGGGGATTGTTAGATATTTTTCTAATCCCATGGGTTATGAATAAGAAGTCACGTTGGTTCGCCACCGCCGGTCGCGTCGGTTCGCCGACGGGACTCCATCAGATCATTTCATTGTCTATAAATAGACATGCGTATGACAGAAAAATTATCTCGTTTTTCTAACACTACACTCTCATATATATAGTTTAATGCATTTTGCTATAAGTCATATCCATGCGATTCTGAAAACAGACTCGTTGTGTTCGCTTGGGCTTCTGATTGAGAGTGCCATCATTCTGAAGACGAAAAAATCCGCTCTATCCTGGGAGACAATTGCTCATCAACCTTGGGCGTCCATATAGAGGGAGCAAAATTGTCTTAAGGAAACAACGTGAGTTGGGCCCGGATTTCTACATTGTTCATTACCATATTCGGCAGTCTTGTGAGTTTTTACTGGTTTTCTTCTTGTGTAGTAATATTGTATGTTTACAGGTTATGCATATTGATTACACAGATTCTTATCTTAATGATATTTCTATATTGAAAGTATTTTCACCAACATATTGGGCTTTACATAACAGATTATTCCTACAGTGTAGGAACACGTACAATATATATCCTCGTACATATGCCTCTAACTTAAGGAAATTAAACTGGGCAAGGTAATTCAAGTCATAACTGCCAAGCAACTATTTATAACGAGATTACCAACTTTAGCATATATAGTTCTTTTGGATCTAACATGTTTGACGTTTTTGGCTGTGGTACGTAATTCAGGCGTTGTTTGATTTCTTTTTGTGCTTCTGATACACGAAATTTCAGTTGTTGCCTTCTGATATCTTTTGTTTCATTGTTACGTTGAATCTTTGTTCTCATTCTTAAAGTTGTGACAAATAGAGTTGATTTAGATAAAATTCTAGTTATTTCTTTGTTTAATACTTTTGTGGCTTGTCTGTGCACGACAGATAATATTATAATAAGCACAACTCGTTTCATGCAGAGATTTAATGAGCACTTTAAACTATCATATCTTTCATGATACTACGTAATAATATAGAACACAATTCCCTTCCTTCTTGTTTCTTCTTTCCCTCTTATATCATTGTGCTTGGGTCTTCAACTCACAACGTACATAGCCTAATCTTCATCTGGGTATTGAAGGCAATAGATAAAGTCTTTTTCAACTACAGAAATTAAGTAGCATCAAGTCAAAATTTAGAATTCAATTTGGGTTTTGAATGAGTAAAAAGTAAAAAACTATAAAAACCAAATAATTAATAAGTTAATTGTTCAAACTAAATATTAATTATGATTAATTCAGTTTTAATTAAATCTATGTTTTCTATAGTGTCTTATTCCCCACACACACACAGATATATATATATAGTTGTTTTCCTATAGATTTATGAAAAGTTTTCAGTTTTCTAATGTACATGTATAATTGTCAGGACTTTTGTTTGCTGAACGTTGAAGTAGGTAGATTGGATCGCGCGTGACTCGAATATTGACAATTTGAACATGTCATAGTCACATGCTAACTAATTATGCGTTAGGTTTTGAGCAAAAAAAATTATGCGTTAGGTATAATGAAACATATATATAGATATGTTCAAAAGGGGTTGGTCTGAAAATTAAGGTAAAATTTCTCTTAAATACCAAATGAAGAGATATTTTATATTAATTAAGCGCATTAAATTTATCAAATTATAAATTAGAACCAAGAAAATTCTGCAAAATTGTGTTGTTTGTTTTGCAAGAGTCGATCTCTTCTTCTTTATTTTCTCTTCTGCAGCACATGTAAGGATCTTCCACAACTTGCAAAGTTCTGAAGACTTGCACTTTCTTCCACGAAGTGGTAGATCTTTGAACACTGAGCACGAAGTAGAATGGCAAAATAAGTAACATTTGTTAAAGATTGTCTTGACCCTAGTAAATAATTTTGTAAACTTATTTACTCGTCCTTAATACAAAACATATTTTTTAAAATTGAGGAGATTAAGAAAATCTAAATAAATTATTTAATTATAACTTATGTGACATGATCTTTCTAAAATACTTTTATGTAATATTAAATTATATATCAATTTATAAATGAAAAGTTATAGAAAAATACCTTCAAAATTTGAAAATCTAAAATAAGTGATTTTCTACCGAAATGAGTTGTGAATTGTTAATTAAGTGTGTAGTCCATACCTATATTGTAGAAAACAAAACTGATTTGAGATTTTGCTATTTTGAAGATATTTTTCTGAAATATTTCTATTTATAAATTACACAAATTAGTTTGAAAAAAAAAATGAAAAACATAAAAGATAAAATGAAAATGTCTTATATATTTAAGATTAAAATTCGCCTAAACTAGATTCTATATTTATTTGGGTTAAGGTATTAAAATAATGTTCAACTAGTATTAAAAGTGCAACAAAGTAACACTAAACTATTTTTAGGGCGAAGTAATCCAACTAGCTTCCATCTATTACAATGTAAAAATTAATCTTTTAGCCCTTAAAGTTTTCGGTGTTCTATTAATTTATAATTTCATGGGATAAAAGAGCAAAAATAAACATGTGCTTTATCCTCGAGAGTGCCCAGCACCATATGTTTTTTCTGGGAGAAAAAATATACATGAACTTTCAAAACTGGAGCAAAAATCACACCACCGTTAAAAGAGCCTAACTCTATTTGTGGGACCCATGTTTTTTTAAAAAAAAAATTATCTAACTTTTCTTATTTCCCTAATTACCCTCCCACCCTATTTGCAGAAGTTCCTTTCTTCCTTATTTTCCCCAGTCGCGACTCCGGATCTGAGCTCTCAAGGTCGCGGCTATGATGGTGTGAAGGCCGAAGGAGGAGCAACGATGGTGGCTTGTGAGGACTCGGCCTCTGGCCTGTGTCGTGTTCAAGCTTCTCAGTGCCGAGGGTCCGATTCTCAGCTCTCCGATCTAAAGCTCCAAAATTCACATCTGGTTCGATCTGTGCGATTTCCGGTAGTGGACGACGGCATCGCTAGCTCGGCGGAGATTAATCTGGTCCGAAATCGCAATACGCTTCTCTAAGTCCGCGACTCTGTTGCCCGACGCTATCAAGTATGAACTTCAAACTGAGCACTTGCCGGCGACGGATCAAGGTCTCTCTGGTGGTTCAAAGGTTTTTCGGCGAGCTTTGAAGTTTTTGATCCACTAAGTAAGCAAGCTACCTTGCTTCTATATATATGTATGCTTTTTCTTTCAAAAGTATCTTTCTCTGGCAAAGAATGCCTATCACCCCAGCTCATTCCCTTCCCCATGTGAATTCTAAACCAGGACTTACCCGTGAAATCAATGCTTTTCGGACATTATATTAACTATGTAACCCTTGATAATTAGAAAGAGCCTCATTCTCAGCGCTCTTTTTCTCCTATAATTTGATCTCCTTATTCCTATCTCATGTTTCCCCCCCAATCGCCTAGTGTTTTTTGAAGTAGATCTATTTGTTTCTTTTCACGATCTGTATTGTTTCCTCATGATTTGGTGATCGGATATGTATTTTATCTTTGATCCTATGAAAACAATTGGGTATGTTCCACTGAGTTTGTTCTTCGGGTCGATTTTGTTTTGTATTTCTCTGGAAAAAATGTTGGGAAGATGATGGAATTGTTTTATGAGTTTGTATGTATGTCATTACAAAGTAATTGTGATCAATTCAGCTATGCTTTGATTAGTTTTCAAAGCGTCTTGCCAGAGATGTTGAGAGGAAGAGGTTGGGGGCATTTTGGTCCTTTCAAGTGATAGTTAACGTCTGTTAGTGTCTTTTAACGGTGATGTGATTTTTGCTCTAGTTTTGAAAGTTTATGTGTATTTTTTCTCTCAAAAAAAGCATATGGTGCTAGGCGCTCTCGAGAGTAAAGCACATGTGTATTTTTGGTCCTTTCAAGTGATAGTTAACGTCTGTTAGTGTCTTTTAACGGTGATGTGATTTTTGCTTCAGTTTTGAAAGTTCATGTGTATTTTTGCTCTCAAAAAAAGCATATGGTGTTAGGCGCTCCCGAGAGTAAAACACATGTGTATTTTTGCTCCATTACCCTAATTTCATGCCTATCTATATGAATTTGCAGTCTTTGATTGTAGACGAAATAAAATGTTTTCTCTTTAATGAAAAACAGTGTTAACGAACACCTAATTAAGGCTTACCTAGCAAGGGCGGACCCAAGGGGGGCTAGAGGTGGCCCCCGCCCCCCTAATATATATATATATTTTAAAAAATATTATATATGTGTGTGTTTAGTTGAGGGTGTGTGTTTAGTTGATGAGGGTCCAGCATGTTTTGAAGTCTAAGTCTCTACATACGTACTGACTATTATGCATATATATATATATATATATATATATATATATATAAATATAAGACCTACTTAATTTCTTTTAGAGAGATTAAAAGAAGCTAAATTAATTACTTAATTAATAATATGTTGTGTATGATTAAATTATTCGAAAAATTAGTTTGAAATTGAGTCTTATATTTAGGACTTGGTTATTATGTTTAGCACATCATGTATACACTTTACAGATATATATATATATATATATATATAAAGCGTCCTATCATCTTGTATTTCCAATTGCAAGTTTTTCTTATTGTTGATGAAGCTAGTGATATATCTAAAAAAGAATATATGGTTAGTGTATACATGATGTGATAAAGATGATATTATATGGGAAAGGTTTTTGGTCTTGTACATGTGGAAGATACAAGTGCTAAGACTTTGAAACAAGGAATATTCAACACTATTCAAGATATTTCAAATGATTTACATCTAGTTTCAACTACAAAAGATTTGATTTAGAAATTAAGAGAGACAATAATGCTTTATTGGTTCATATTCAAGAATTTTGTATAAAACATGACATTGACATTCCAAATATGAGTACAAAATATGTTTTTGGTCTTGTACATGTGGAAGATACAAGTCTTAAGACTTTGAAACAAGGAATATTCAACACTATTCAAGATATTTCAAATGATTTACATCTAGTTTCAACTACAAAAGAGTTGCTTTAGAAATTAAGAGAGACAATAATGCTTTATTGGTTCATATTCAAGAATTTTGTATAAAACATGACATTGACATTCCAAATATGAGTACAAAATATATTGAAAGGAGAGGTCATGCTCGAAATGAACAAAGTGATTAACCACCGAAAGATATTTGTTTGCTATGAAGATAATCAATAACAAGCTTCAAAATAGAATGGAAGACTAATTTCTTGATGAATCTTTGATTACATATATTGAAAAAGAAATTATTTTGAGTTTTAAGCAGATTCATTATAGATGAGTTTTAAAATATGAAAACAAGTAGAGTAAAAAATCAAGTGAAGTGATCTTAATTTCTGTAATAGATTTTTTTTAAAAAAATTATATATTAGGTCTATATTGTATTTCAAGTATTTTTATTTATTATATAGTATTTTTTATTTTCGCTCCCTTTCATCAAAATTCCAGGGTCCACCCTTGTTACCCAGATGGTAGTTAGAGGTATGACTTTAAGCTTTCTTGATGTTATGAAAAACAAAAAAGCTCAAGGTGTATGATTATGTTTTCAAAGTCTAGTTAACATTGAATTAGCTAGTTTAATCAGTCCATTTTGAAAGATCTGAAATTGATTTTTTTTTTTTTCCTTTTGTGAATGCTTGCGAATTTTGTTGAAAAGCCTTTTTTGGTATATTATGATAATGATGAACTCTTGAAGATATACTGCTGATATGGCAGATTCTTGGGACTGATAAATTTGCTGAAGTTATAGGTTTTAAGAAAACTTAGGACCGTTTGGTAGAAAGAAGATTAGAGAAGGAAATGGAAGATCCCAATCTTCCCATAGATTTTGGGTGTTTGGTAGACAGAAAGTCTCAAGATCTTCCAAATGTCATCATCTTCCCTTATTTGAGGAAGATGCTTTCCATCCGAAAATGGAAGGAAAGCGCAATCTTCCCAGGAAAGTTTAAATTTGATGATTTACCCCGAAATTCAAACTTGGCGGGAAAGTTCAAATTTGGCGATTTTTTATTTTCACGAGTTCGAATTTAACAAGAATATATTTTAGCAAAAAAAAAAATTCTTTTTTATTTTGAATTAATTTCTTTTGAGGGTAAAATAGACATTTCCTAATTCTTTACCAACTACCACCTCTTCATTTTCTTCTTACCAAACAATTCAAGCTATCTTCCCCCATCTTTCAAATCTTCCTTTCCTTTCCTTTCCCTCCTCATCAATTCTTTGTACGAAACGGTCCATAATATCACACAACCAAAGGGCTAAACTCCTGAAGTGCTAATAAGCGTAGGGGAGATAAAGATAGATAATATGGCTTTGAAAAACATACAAATCCCACATCTAGTAATGCCAAACACCGGTCTTGTATGTTTTTTAAAGCCCCATTACCTCTCTTTATTTCTTGTTTTGATAAATTTACTAAAGCCATAGACTTTAAGAAAATGGAGTGAAAATGTAGTATCACACAAACTGCTAAACTGCTAATAAGTGTGTAGGAAATAAAGAGAGATAATAGGGCTTTGTAAAACATACAAATCCGATAGCTAGCAACACCAAACACGGGTCTTATATGTTTTCTAAAGCCCCATTATCTTTATTTTCTGTACATTTTTTTAGAGGATAAATAAGTTTAATAAATTATTTAATCACTTCATATATTATATATCATTAGATTATATCTCAATTTATTAGTCAAACAAAATAATATAAAAAAAAAAAAAAAAAAAATTAAAGTTATTAATTAATTTTCTCAACTTTCAAAAAAAAATGAAATTAAATGGGTCTTATTTTTAAGCCTTAGAGGACAAAATAAAGATTAAGACCCATTTGACATTTTTAAGAAAAAAGAAGACCAGATATATAGTTTTCTTTTTATAAGAAATTTTTAGAAGATGGGTTGAGAACTGCTACTTACGAGTTTAAGGGTAGGACGGTTGGAGTCCACTCCCTCTCCCAAGGAATTCAAGACTAAGACATATCTCCACCTTAGCTTGGTTTACCATTCTCGGACCTCTAAGATGCTTCCCACGCATTAACTAACTCTGATTGAACATCTTCTCAAGTTCTTATGTATAGTTAAGATTTAGCCGTACAGATCATTCCCCCACCAAAAAAAAGGCTTTTTTTTTTCCCTATTTGCCACTTTTAAAATAATTAATTACCAATTTCTACTTTCTTTTCAAAATATTTCTCGATCTACTTTAGTCGACTAAACCAAGGTTTAGTCGACTAAAACGCGGATTTTGATTTTTTTGAAAGCCCCTGATTTAGTCGACTAAACCAAGTGGTTTAGTCGACTAAATGTCGACGAGGTTTTTTTTTAAACCCCGACATTTAGTCAGCTAAGCTACAGTGTTTAGTCGACTAAATCGCGACGGAGGGGTTTAAAAACCCCAATCGCGGCATTTGGAACTCTAATCGACTAAGCACCCTCCCTAAACCTCCCCTCTCGTTTTTTTCACCAAATCCTTGCTGAATCCGTTGGTAGAATGAAGTTTAAATGTTGCTATTATATAATATATAAATACACACACACACAAAAAATGAAACGCACACATATAGGAAGCTTGTTGAAATAATTAATTATTTGTAACACGTAATAAAAAGGTGAATGGAAAAAACTTCATGGTTGAAAATATACATATATATATATATATATCTCTCTCTCTCACACTTGCGTGAAATAAGGATCTGTTTATATTTAGGAGGTTATTTTATTGATCTAATATCATGAAATCAAAAAAGATAAAATCGACTCAACTTCCTCCTATATAATAGGATCTAATCTAAATCATTCTTATATTATTTCATTTTTAATATTATTTACAAATATAGATATATGATATAAAATATATTTTTATGTTGTTAATTTTTATTTAAAATCCTAATTTAAAGTATTGAAATAAGCTTCGAGAGTTTAAATCTTTGGTAGAGAAATAATAATAAATAATAATAATAATAATAATTGTTATTGTTATTAGGAAAAAAATAGGTAATAAAATAGAATAAATAAATAATAATAAAATAGATAATTATTATTATTAAAAAAAGGGGAATAAATTAAAAGGGAGTTAATAATTAATAAAAAAAATAAAAAGAGGTATTATTAATTACTAACAAATAGAAAAGGGTATTATTAATTAATAATAAAAGAAAGAGAATTAATAGTCTCCCTAATTTTTCATCAAAAAAATCAGGCTTTTTCATCCCTTTTTAATTTATTCTTTTTTTTAATAATAATAATTATCTATTTTATTATTATTTATTTATTCTATTTTATTACCTATTTTTTTCCTAATAACAATAACAATTATTATTATTATTATTATTATTATCATTATTATTTATTATTATTTCTCTACCTAAATTTAAACTCTCGAATTATTTCAATACTTTAAATTAGGATTTTAAATAAAAATTAACAACATAAAAAAATATTTTATATCATATATCTATATTTGTAAATAATATTAAAAATGAAATAATATAAGAATTTAACTAGATTAGATCCTATTATATAGAGGAAATTTTTATCTTTTTGATTTCATATATTAGATCAATAAAATAACCTCCTAAATATAAACAGATCCCTATTTCACGCAAAAGTGCGAGATATATATATATATTTCAACCATGAAGTTTTTTCCATTCACCTTTTTACGCTGACAAATGCAACTATTTCAACAAGCTTTCTATATGTGTGTTTATTTTGTGTATATATATATATATATATATATATTATAATAGCAACATTTAAGTATATAGATGCTATAATAAGAACATTTAAACTTCATTCTACCAACGGATTAATGAGATTTGGTGAAAAAAACGAGAGGGAGGTTTAGGGAGAATGCTTACTGATTATAGTTAAATTTTGATCGTTTTAAAACACGACGTTTAGTCACGAAAACCACTTGGTTTAATCATTAAATCGCATGAGCTTTCAAAAAATCAAAAAATCGTAAATCAATGACTTTAACCTTAGCTTTTATCAAAGCGCCAAAGATCGGTAAATATTTTAAAAAGTGGTAAATTGGTAATTAATTATTTATAAAGTGACAAATAAAAAATAGCCCAAAAAAAGAGGAAGAAGAAAGAAGGCCAAGGCCCAAGGCGGCAAACGCAGTCGGGCACGCTTCTTTGATCTTGTTTCATTGGCCTGCCTTTTCCAGTGTACGAATCTTGTTCAATATCGAGGAAAATTACAATTTTTTTGGCCGTAGAACGCCGGTCGGGAAATTAGGGTGGAGCATCCGATTGGTGCAGTTTTGATTCCTAAGCGGGTCCTTGATTTCATAAGACCATGGCTACTGATTCACCAGGTTCCGTTCGCAAAGGTGAGTCCCTACGGATGAATCAACAATTCGATTCTATTTTATGTGCGTATTAAATTGTACTATGGATTATTCAGACGGTTTTGGAATATGGGTTTTAATCTTGGTGCAGTGGTTGTCCTTCTGAGAGCCACCGGTGATGCTCCCATACTCAAGCAAGCGAAATTTAAGGTATTTATCGCTGGAGTTTGATTTCTACTAATTTTAATTTTTCAGTTAAATTGCTAATTTTCCTGTCTCTCATGTAATTGAACCTTCAAAATTTCCCTCTTTCTTAACATTACAGTTTAATTTTTTAATGACAACGTGATACTTTTTGGAAAAGTGATATTGGAAAATTATATATATTGTCATATTTTACCTTTGATTGTAATTTTTTTTATGGGTCTCCTCTGAATACGCTCCGCGTCATTCTGCATTATTTGGTTAGAAAGTTGGTGGAGTGTTGTAGTTTTCAACATTTTGTTCCAAATCATAAAATTGATAGGGCCTTGCGTTTCCTGTCTGGATCAAGATGTGTCTAGACCAAAGTAAGAACCAAAGTAAGTAGTTTCTATCATGGACAATCGTAGCAGGGTTTCCCCTTGAAAAAATTGCGGTCAGATGATGACTGCATTTAATCTTTTAAGCGTAAAGGTGTTAACTGAATGACAATGTGGTTTGGTTTGGGGATCTCATACAACTGAATATTGATTCACTTGAGGCTGTCAGTGGCATGACAATGTGGTTTGGTTTTGGGATCTCATACAACTGAATATTGATTCACTTGAGCTTTTGAATCTGTCAGTGTGTGTCATAAAGTTAAGCCTTTACTTTTGCATTTGGTCCATGACCTTCTATCAAACTGCCTAAACCACTCAGGATTAACATATGCAGTACTGGACTAGGAACGTAAACAAAAAGTAGTCTAAGAAATTGAGGTAGGAGTCAACATTCGTAGTGCTCATGGGACCAAGAAGGTATCCTGAGTTATGAGCTGCATTTGTTCTGTTTCCCACAATCATTACGGTGAGCATATTAACTGGAGAGCTATTAATGGATGGAATAATGAAAAAATTTAGCAGTTTCAGCTAATATAACTGGATGCTTTTACTTGGACTTCTAATATGGATGGAAATACTCTAAATGTGAACTGGTAAATTACTGAATTCTGCTATGAAGACCTAAATGGATAGAGACTTCTAAGTAGGCTTAGCTGTAGTCCATGATCTATCTTTAGTTATCAAATAATATGTGAGGGGTTAGGGACTGTGGGTTGAATAATTTCTCATGCTCCAATTCTCATCCTAATATCAGGAAAAAGGAATGGAATGAGGCGTTCTATTAATTTATAATTTCATGCCTATCCATATGGATTTGCAGCCTTTGATTTTAGATGGAATAAAACACTTTCTCTTGAATGAAAAACACAGGGTTAAGGAACACCTATTTCTTACTCAAATGGTAAGGGTGGGTAGTTAGAGGTCTAGGCTTTAAACTTTCCTGATGTTATGAAAAACTAAAATGTTCAAGGTGTATGATTATGTTTTCAAAGTCTAGTCAACATTGAAATTGAATTTGTTAGTGATTCCATTTTGGAAGACCTAAAATTGAATTTCTGTGTGAATGCTTGAGTTTTTTGTTGTGAAGCCTTTTTGGTATACTATGATAATGAAATCCTGAAGTATGAATTTTATATACTGCTGAAATGGCAGATTGCTGGGACTGATAAATTTGCTAAAGTGATTGACTTTCTTCGCCGGCAACTCCACAGGGACACATTGGTAAACAATCACCGTACATATTACCACATCATGTGTCAAATACTCCACAAATGATGAATACTGAATTTTATTTCATGGCCGTGCAGTTTGTATATGTGAATAGTGCTTTCTCACCAAACCCAGATGAATCAGTTATTGACTTGTATAAAGTAAGTTGCTTAATGAATCCTTTTATTTTTAATTTTCACTTTTATATCTTTATTGTGACTAATTATTCATATTTGTTGGAATTGTATTATTTCATTCAATGATAATAGTCTTTTCATATTTGTTAGAACAGAATTGTTTCCGAGACTGTAACTGGGTACATATGTGTGCAGTAGAATGCATAAGATTGTGATAATGACATATTACGATTTTATCATCATTGCTTCATCCTTATAAAGTAGAGAAATAACATTGCTCTTAGTATGTTATGAATACTCATTGAGAATAAGAAAACATGCTGACATGCTTTCGTAGATTAAAGTTACATTTTGTTAAGAACTAGTGAGTTCTTTAACTAAACTTAGAAAAATATAAACAGATATCAAGCTGATGAAACTTAAGTTTTACTATTTCACTGAACAAATATTACACTATACCAGCTTACAAGATTAAACCCAACAACCCTGTCACACCAAGAAAGCACAGAAATATAGCAACAAAATAAAAAAATGATGAAAAGGCTATTGAACAGCACTGATACTACAAATGAAACAAGTGCAGAAATGGATTACAGACTCTGAACACAAGCAAATGAGATGAATAAAAGAACTACTAAAGTATTTTACTACTGAAACCACACACACTCCAAGCACAAAAATACAGAGCTAAATCCACAAGAACAGAACAAGTTTGCCAACTTTTGAGAGGTTGGCTCTCTCCTCTAAGACTTGACTGAAAGTTTTTTCCTCCCCCTAACTCCTCAGCATTTGTTCTTCTTCTTTTATATACTTAAGTCGACTACTTTTCTGTCTTATCTAGTCCTTAACCCTTGTGCTTTCTCTGGACCTCCATTGTGTATTGTGGTTGTAGCAGGGTGTTGGAACCCTTTATATTTATGAATACCTAAATGATGGAGTTAGGAAGAAATTGGTTGACGTTGGGATCACATGCGATAATTCATGCTATCTTTATTTATCTGATCATATAATGGGCAATTGTTCAGTGCTGTGATATTGTAGCTTCCAAGTGCTAGCTTTGTTGTTCACTATTATATTGCATCTTTTAAGTTATGATTTCTCATGTTGTCTAGAATTTTGGGATCGATGGCAAATTGGTGGTCAACTACGCTTGTTCCATGGCATGGGGCTAATTCTCAAGAGTGGCTGCTGATTTGTAAATGAAATGTTTGCTTCTGTTTTTGGATTTGGGAGTCATAACACTTAAAATGTTGGAATGCAAAGCTTTAAGTTGTTCATTCTCTAGTCATTATGAATAGTTTCAATCAGTTATTCTGTTAGCAACCACTGTCAATCGAGACTGTCCCATGTAGAAAGAAGAAATTAACCACCAATCATTCATTTCCTGTACAGAAACAGGGATATGATCATATTATTTCCTTCCTTGTTAATATGATATACAATATTCTTTTTTTAAAAAAATTAATTTGGCATTAATACAAATTTAAACTCGGAACATTCTTCTCTTGGATGACTCCACTTTTGCTAAGCCAAAGATCATTGGTAATGAACAAGAAATTTATATGATGCAGAGACTAATTCTGGTTTTCTTTCTGCATGAAAAGTGCAGTGATGTTACTAATGACTAACTGCCAGTGAAAATGAGCAGCAGTCTTGTGAAAACTTAAGCAGAAAGAGTAAGAACTGCTGAACATCTAAATTTATCAGCCATTGAATGCTTGCCTAGTCTCTAATATAGGTTTCCTACACGAGGCCTTCCTGAGAAATATAATATGGCAATGAAGTTGCGAAGAAGACTGCTATACTGAGTGCACACTGTAAATTCTTTCATTCCAACAATGGAAGATGTTGTTGGAGAATGAAGAATTGCAAATGCGGGAAGGCTGAGCATTCCTGTCTAGAGGCAATGAGTGTGAAGGGTGAAGCAGTAACGACAATCTGCCCTAAAAGGAGTAAACAGAAGCAAGAGCGAGCGCGTGTCCACACACGCACAAATCTGGCCCTAAAAGGAATAAACAGAAGCAAGAGCGAGTGAGCGTGCACTCCCTCTATACTACCTCCGGATCTAAATATCAGACCTAGTTGATAGAATTTTTGGAGAAATTGAGGAAGTTATACAAGTTAATTAATCATATCATATATTGAGCATGATTAAATTATATATCAGTTTACAAGCAGAAAAATTAGTTTGTGGAAAAAATAATAAAAATAAATACTTTTACATAATTTAATTCGTTTTTTAAATCTTTTTCAAAAAAAAAGTCAGCTGAGTCTAATATTTTTAAAAACAATTAAATAAATATTTTTTAGTAGAAAAAAGTTTAAATGTTCGATAATTCATATATAACTTGGATGACTCAGTAAAAAGTAAAATTGTCATGGCTAACAATATCTGCTCGAGTAGTTTTCTTTTTGCTTTGTATGACATAAGGTAGTAGTTAAAACTTTATAGACAAACGGAGGGGTTGAATATTGTAATAAAAAGTGCAATAAGTCAATAGTTTAGGGCATGTTTGATTCTGTTTTCCCCCCTTCAAAATAGTCTTATAAAATAGTTTTTTAAAAACAAGTTTTATTTAAAAAAAATTAAAAAAAATATTTGGACAGTTGTTTAAAAACAAAAACTGGTTTTTGAAGTGACATTGCGGTGATCGTCATCATGTGGATAGGTAAAACAGCTTTAAAAAAATAAAAACAAGAAAACACCTAAAAACCCTTTTTTAGTTTTTTAAAAATTAGTTTTTTTTTTTAACAGCCTATTGAAAACAATTTTCAATAAATAGGCTAGGCTAGACAAGATTTAAAGTAGGCTAGGCCATAGATTCCTGTTAGGGACTTAACCTATTTCCACCCCAAATTACAATCTTATTTTTGAATTGTGTAACATCCCATTTTCAAAAGCAGTATATATACTTTTTTTTCATCAGAGTAGAGCATCGGGAAATTGAGTAAGAATCGATACATATATTTATAAATGCCGTAAGTCCGGTGATTTACAAAAACGGTACAATGACCGAGAGTTTTTAAAGTGAATAACAACAAAAGTGTCTCCCCGGCAACGGCCATGCCGTGTCAACAAAGAGATCTTCAGCCGGATCTCTATGCGGCTCGCTTGCCTTTCTCCTGGCCCTTGGTCCTCCCGAACCCGACGCTATGTTAGAGGGCGAGGTCCAATGCATACTGACCCGGGTAACTTAACCTCATATTTACATATACAAGATAACAAATGAACCATTCCTACATGTATCGCTCCCAAATAATGCGGACATACCGCTCCCAAATAATACGGATATATCGCTCTCGCAGCGCATACGGACTATCCTCCCAAATAGCATGCAAATGTTCGCTTATCCTCTAACATCACCATGCATTCAAATAACATACCACCAACACATATACAACACACATATCACATATACGAATACAATAAATATCGAGTTAGTGTTACAAGACGCGAACGTACCTTCGTTGATGAAAAACGGTACTTTTTGGAAAGGGTGAAACGGCATTTATGCGCGTACAACAATGGTCCGATTATCTTAGATATCCTATAAGAATAACATTTATCAACTTCTAGCAGTATAACGGGCATTTTAGGTACAAATTACCATTTTGCCCCCCGAACCCCTAATCGCGGAATTTCGCGAGGCTTGAGCTTCATTGTTGCCGCTCTATCTCTCCAATTTTGACAGATCTTTTCCCTCATCATATTTTTGAAATATATATCATATTTACCCCTAAATATGATATCTAGACTATCTTGAAAAATTAAAGATAAATCTAGCATTCCTACTATATCTACCGAAAGAACTACCGAAACTAAAGACTAAGGACCAAGAACTTACCCCGGCTTTGGCTTAGAACTTCAAGAGCTCTCCTTCTCTCTAACTTCTCTCTAAGGGGCAGATTTTTGGTGTGAAAAATGAAGAAGAGGAGCTTGGTATTTATAGAAGAGACGGATGGCGAAACGGTAAATAATTCGAACTTCGATCCGACGAATATGGACCGTAGGATCGCATTTTGAGGACAAAACACTCTTGGCCCTCCATTTGCTTGTGCCGACCTCCCCTCCCCAATAGCAACAAAATGATGTCATCTTGATGGTGACATCGAGCCCGTCTCGATAAAGTTTCAAATCCGGTCCGAAACGCGTAATCTTGACAAATCGCGAAATGCCGACTTGCAGAGTTTCGAAGTTTCTTTCTTTCTCATTAGGAATATCTAGTTTAATGAAATTTATGATCCCATTAAGAGTATTCCGTTATCTCGCTGAAGATTTTAGGACATACGTCTTCTGTTCACAACTGAATTCGGAAGCGTCGGCGTCTAGGCAAAAATCCACCGGTTTGTAATATGATCTGACCTAAGTCACTAGATTCCTAATTCATGGCAACTACTTGTTTCAAAGTATTGACTCTAAATCCTCTATCTCGCATTTTCTCTCTCCTATCCTAAGGTGTCTTAAATACCCCGTTGGTTCCAAAACTTGATTTCGGAGACCGCTCAATCCGAGATAGAATTTCACTTGTTCATAAAAAGTCCGGATGACTTAGACTATATCCCTATACCTTGGTGTAGGATTTTATTTCTATCCATTCTCAAATGTCATGTTGGCTCTTTACCATATATATATTATTATTTTATTCAAAATATCTAGATATTTATTTATTTTTCTAAGCATAAAATATTTTATTAATATTTTATTATTTTTTTATTTTTTATTTACTTAATAATTTCGAATTTCTCAATTAAAAATAATTATTTAAATTATTTTTAATTCATTTACTTTATACCTTAATTATCCCATTAATTACCAGATTAGCCACTTACTAATTTTTTGATAATTTTCTTAATTAGGATAAATCATTATCTCACAACTATTTTACTTACATTGGTATTTTATATCCCATGTAAAATATTAAAAATCATGGGATCACTTATGATCCCAAAATAATACTTAATTTCGCCTCATTATTTTTCAAGGGAAATTATCCCAAAAAATTCCTAAAATTAGAGACAACATACTTTCTAATTTTTTTATAAATATTTTACTACCTCTTGGGATTTATCATAATATTTTTAGGCCATTTAATGCTCTAAAAATACATTTTAGCTCTTTATCTCTCCTAATTTCCATAGGAATTACCTTAGAAAATAAGATAATTATTACTTATTATTTGAAACCACATGTTTACCTATTTTCAATAGGTATTATCTATCGAAATATAATATTCCAGATAAATAATTATCCGGGTATTACAAATTGCAACTTGGCTAAAGTAATTAAAGATTGACCAATCATTAAGAAAAGATATTATCAGTGTTATCAATTTTTTTTTTGGTAAACAAGTGTTATCAATTTAATTATGTCACCAGGTTGCTATTTGTTATGATATAATGATAATTTTTTTTTTTTTTTTTTGAACTCGTGAATACACACACACACACAGTAAAAACTAAACGATAAATTGCTTACAGAGACATAGCAACAAATAAGTTTTCCTGACAGAACTAAGGCAGATAAATTCTTGGTCCCCATGTGGCACATGCAAATTACAAAAAAATTAATGTATTTGGAATTATTTCATATTTTTATTAATTAAATAAATTCCGTGTCCATATCACCAAACAAAGACACTCAAGGACCATTAACAATATAATTGACGGTAGTATATAGACATTTGAGGACTTTTAAAGTATTCAAAAATGTAAAGCCGCCCTAGCTGCCCAATGAGCATCTGTATATATATTTGATATTATATACTTCCTCCTGTCGTAATTATAAAACAAAGTTTGTAATGGTAGAATGTGTGTCTATATATATATATATATATATAATATACACACACAGATCGAGAAGCAAAGTAGTGTCACGAAGCAAAAGCAAAAGCAAAAGCTAGCTAGCATATTAAAGACATATAGCATCTTTCCTTTGCCCTCATCACTATTCCCTCTCCCTCTCCCCCTCTCTATCTCCAGATCTCCTACTTCAATTCACATAATAGAAAGAGAAGATATCATGGGAAGGAGTCCTTGCTGTGCAAAGGAAGGTTTGAATAGAGGAGCATGGACTGCTGCTGAAGACAAGATTCTCACTGACTACATTAAGATTCATGGTGAAGGAAAATGGCGACACCTTCCCAAAAGAGCAGATTAGGCATATATGTATATGTATATGTATATGTATGTATGTATGCAGGGGCAGATCCAGAAAAATAGTGAAGGGGGGGCACCATTATTAGTGGGAGGGTGTGGGGGTTCGGGGGCAGCGCCCCCGAAGTTTTTTTTTTAAGGAAATTTTTTTATGCATTAAAAAATAAAATATAATCTAAACAAGAAAAAAATATTCATGAAATCAAGTTAATATTGATGATGTAATAAGAGAGACAATTATTTTAAAACCCGTCATTTAGAAAAGTAAGGCTAAATGCGGTTAAAATGCAACTATATAAATTACAATGAAGGGTGGACATTCAATAAGTTCAAGACATATATTTTAATAACAAAAATATATTACAATAAAAATAATTACAATGTCATCCTTCTAAGCTTTATTTTTTAGAATTCCATCATAATTATCTTATTATCAGTGTTATCAAATATATCTTTTTCAATATAAGGCACTAAACAATCATTCAACTATTTATCTCACATTCGATTATGAAGTGAAATCTTGATGTATTAAGAGTATGCACTAAACAATCATACAATCATTTAAACATGTATTAGTTTTTTTTTTTTTTTTTTTTTTTTTTAAACTCCCTAATTCAAGGGGGGGCACTTGCCCCCCTTGTCTATTACCTCGGTCCGCCATTGTATGTATGTATACACAAGCCCTCATGCTTTCTATATTTATGTGCATAGGTATGTGACTGTGAGTGAGTGTGTTTCGGTTATTGAATTTGAAAGCTTAAGGTGTGGTTTGTGAATTCATTTTTGTAGAGTTATTCTGAAGATTTAACTGATCAATCACTGAGTAATATTTGAATGTGTTTTGTATATATATATGATTTGCAGGTCTGAAGAGATGTGGGAAGAGTTGTAGGCTGAGATGGTTAAATTATCTAAGACCTGATATCAAAAGAGGAAATATTACTCGTGACGAAGAGGATCTCATTATCAGACTTCACAATCTTCTTGGAAATAGGCAATTTTGTTATCCCTACAATCATATCAATTCCTTCCATCATTTTTATTAGTTTGGAACAATGGTAAGGTTTTCAATCCCGGAAACGGTCTCTCAACTTATAGGATAAGACTGTATACATCTATTTATCTCTCCTCAATTCTTACCTACATGCCTGTTTTTCTTTGTTTTCAAAATATATAAGAAGTGCCAGGTGAATGTGTCAAAGCTAAATAAAGTGATTCATATGAGAGCATAATTAACAGTGAATTATGTGTTTTATGTATAGGTGGTCTTTGATAGCTGGGCGACTCCCAGGACGAACAGACAATGAAATAAAGAACTATTGGAACACCAACATGGGAAAGAAGCTTCAAAATGGGAATAAAGAACTTGGCTCCTCCTCATGTTTAGACGGGCAAGACTCCGACCCCGACCCCGACCCGGATCCCGAGCCTGGCCTAAAGCCCCCACAGAATACGACGACGCCTGGTCCATGCCTGATTCGAACCAAAGCAACAAGGTGCACCAAGGTGATACTGAACCAAGAACTCCAACCATTAATGGCTGAATCAAATTCTTCAACTCACAATAATAATGACAATCACATCAAAATAGAGGCTCCATCACCTTTCTTGGATTCCGAGGGATTTACAAACAACAACGTTTTGGATTTCATGCTGGATAATTTTGAGATTGACGATAATGTCTTTTCAGATCTTATGAATATGAAAGTACCGTCTTGTTTTGAGAATGAAGCTGTAGCAATGGAAGCAGCAGCAGCAGACAACAGTAGTGGTGATCAACAAGGTTGTTATCATTTGTGTCCTCATCCCATTTCTAATAATGAAACCTGCTTCATTAATACTGTTTCCGATGATTCAATATTGGATAGCTCCGAGGATTTTCAATCAATGTCGGCTCTCATGGAGAACGAATTCGACTGGCTTTGATATATATTGTATTATTCACATTGAAATTATTAGCTCCTTATATGTTAGAATTCATCTCAAGCAATATAGAATATTATTCTTTTTCTAATTTTATTATTATCGATAACATTTTTGTATGTTTCTTTCTGATAGTTGCAAAGTTTCTCTTTCAAGGATGATGTCCTGGCTTGTTTACTTTTTCTGGTCTTCTTTTTTGCGAATCCCATTTTTGCCGAGTACATAATTGACTTTCTCAATGTGAATGCTGCTTATATGCATAAAGAAAATGATGTTAAAATGTAACTAATATCTAATTTACTATGTTTTGATCATTTTATATTCAACTTCTGAACAAATATATTAAGAAATGCTACCTTTGGTCGTAAATGTAATATTTGGTTTGTAGTACAAATACATTAAAATGTAACTGATTCAATTTTCACAACAAACTAGTAGGAGGTCCTACATTTAGAATCAGAAAAGTAAATAAGATTCTAAAAGCTTTTGATTGATTGAGGGGAAAAAATTGTCTCCTCAAGTACAAATCCTAAATTTATTTCTTAAATAATTAACCAAATATTACTGTCATAAAATTAGTTACAATAATTAAGTATATATACTCCAGTCTTAGTTTGTTTTGTTCGCAAGAAAAAGTCTTATTAGTCTGTTTTACTTAGTTTGGAGTCTCGTGTGTGCAATTACTATTAATCTTTTCCCTATATTTTAGCCATGGAGTTTAGATGATATATAAAATAAAAATAGCATGAATTGAATAAATCAATTGTTTCAAGATAAATATTTTTAACCACAATGGATTTGATGAATGACATATATAATTTTGAGGTTAATATATTGTTTATCTTTTTCTTTCACCTCATCACCTCCTTTGGTCTCTTACAAAATTTTGTTTTATTCGGTTAGGCAAAATTAAAATTGAATCGAACCGGTCAGTTTGGTACTAGACATATGGATCGGTTCAAGATATATAAGGTCCATTGTTGGCCATTTTTCAACCACAAGTAGATGGATCTAATATAAAAAATTGCAACTAAGGCAAAACCCTTCAACAAAAACCCTCAAAATGTGTTTCAACAAGTAAAACACATGGTTGTACTTTTTGTCGTTTGCTTCAGCACACTATCGTGTGCTGAAGCATATAACACATTAAGCTCGGATCCTCGTTGGCTTCGGCCAATGTGTTGTTTGCTGAATCATATTTGACACAGTAAGTTCATATCTCATTCGCATGGGTACACATGTCATTCGCTGAAGCATGTAACACAATAAGTTTAGATTTCAAATGGCTTTCGCTAACGCGTTGTTGGTTGAAGCATATTACGACACAATAAGCTTGTTCCTCATTAAGTCCTGTTTGCTTCAACATATGTATTGTTGGTTGAAGCCAACAACACATCAGCTTTCTTCCTAGCTTCATGAGCTGGTTTTTGTTTGATCTTTGCTGCCACAAGCTTTATTCCTTAGTCTTTGAAAAGCTTCTCCATTTGTCTCTATCCCCCTACAAGAGAAAGGATTTATAGATTCTCACTTTTTCTTTGAAACAGAGCACAAGATATGTGGTTTTACAATAAAATCTTTAACTTTGGTTTGCTTCTTTAATTTGTTCATTTTCTTTTTAAACTTTTTCCATGCACCATTTGAATCCAAACATAGTTGAAAAGGGAAGAAAATGTGATGAAATATTATCAATTTTTAAGAGTTAACATCCATTCAGTCTTGAAATTGAGTTGATTCGAGTCAGTTTGGCTTGGCTTGAGACTTAAATCTTGCAAAAATGAGAATTTTTCTAAAAATGTTTCTTAATAAATTATATTTGATATTATTTTGTTTTAAAATAAAAATTGAAATCCATAAATTTACACATTTTTAATATTATAATTCAACGTTAGTTAAATTAAATATGTTTTAAGGAAACCAAATTATTTAATAATATCATTTTGGAACGAATTTCCTTAACTAGAAATTTAGAATATACCAATGCAACCCATAATTATTGCATGAGGTTTGTATAATACTCCTTCAAGTCCTAATTATAGGACATATTTAATTTATTTTGGGGAGATTAAGGAAAGAAGTTAAATGATTTAATTTTACTCATTTTCCTAAAATGCCCTTATATAAATTTAAAATGACATAAGTAAAAGTGAATTAACAGCTTCTGCCACATACTTTTTCGATCTAGAATTTTCTTTTCAACATGCTATCTGATTGAAATAATGATCTTACTATATATACATATGTGTGTGTGTGTATATATGTATACATATAGATATATACATATATGTGTGTGTGAATATATCCACACACATATATGCACGCCCGCGCGCACACACACAAAGATATGTATGTATATATATGTGTGTGTCTATATATTTTTGTGTGTAGACACACACATATATACATATATACACATACACATACACAGACACACACATATATACATACATAGATACACACACACATATATAAAAGTTTCACTTATTGGAAGAGTTTACGCACCACATTCATATACTTACAAAAAACTAAACACACTTGAGAGAATAAAATATGGATATTTTAGGAAGAAAATGACAAAACTTAAAATATTGTCTTATAATTATGACCAAAACAAACTCTAAAATGTTGTCCTATAATTAGGATCGGAGGAGTATATGCATAACATTGTGAAATATATGCACATTTAATTTTTACTTTTCAAAATATATTGATGATGATGATTCGTTATCTATAATATATATTCTGAAAATATAAAGATTATAATTCTGATTGAGCGCTTTCCCTCGTCTCTGATTTAAACTAATCAAAATTGAAGTGAACTGAAAACTGAACAAAAATTGATACTATTAAGATTAAACTAAATATCATAGCTGGTCAATTTTAATTTGTTGAATTAAATTTGGTTGTTTATCGATCGATTTTGTTTGGTTTTGACCATGTTACTTTCACGAATCACGATAGACTTTTGAATTGAGACACTCATGGAAAAAGTAGACAAATAAAATAAATTTATTCCCTTCTATCTGAAATACAACTAAAATATATACCAAATCCACATCACATGTGAGCCTTTTTTTTGGGGGGTGGGGTATCAAGATCCTTCACCTTTTTTTTTTTTATATGATCAAAGGTCCTTTACATAACACCCTGGGATCACAAATAATGTACTTTATTTTTATGGGCCAGATCCAATTAAAACCGAATATTTAATAATTGACATACTCTGTTTTTTTGTGGCACGGTGGTCTATGTTGACAGAATATCCCCTAATCATATAAAGGGCATGTGATGATTTGTGGCCATCGAAATTAAAAAAACATTACAAGTAAAAGTTTTCTAATTACTTAATTACAAGCAGATCCTAACAAATCGTCAATGCTAATATTCAAATTAAGCTACCTAAACTTCATCACATCTTCTATTCATTGTAGTCAAAACACTATTGTTAAACTCGCGAATGACTCTCCAAATTTATCATTTTTATATTTATATTTTACAAAATTGAGTCGAACAACTAGTAAACTTATGCTAGTTGTAAACTCATAAACTCGTGAGTTTACAAACCGAGTTTATCGTTTTTATGTTTTTAACTTGCAAAACTGTGTTAACTCATTCTTCAACCTGTGTTAACTTTTTCGATTTAAACATATTTAATGGAATTATATATGAATTTTATATAAATTTCTTTGTCAAGTAAGATAAATTATGAATGTTGTGTATTTAATTTCCATAATTTAGATTTTAAATATATTCAAATTGAATTGTTGACATTTTTTATATTTTAATAATTTAATTATACACTATAAATACCTATTTAATTATAAAAATAAATTCTTACGAGTATACATCACTGTCATGAATTTGCTTAAATTTATTTTTATGCTTGCTTTAATAAAAAAGAATGGAAAGACTAAAATACCCCTAGCATGATTTGGCAAAAAAGTATAATTGTCATGGCTAACAATAGCTGCTCGTGTAGTTTTCTTTTTGCTACTCCTTATGAAATCCTCTCTCATCTTGTGAGAGTTTCTCTCTCATCTAGTGAGAGTTGGTAGGTTATTCCTTTGGAAAACCAGTCCGATCGTCCTTTCTTCCGAAAAGATGATCCTTCTTTCCTTCCTTCCTCATCTTTTTTTCCTTTTCCCTTCTCTTTCGTTTCTTTGAGTTAAATTTTTCATCCGGGAGGTGTGTGTATTTTTTCTGGTTTACCATCCTTTATTTTTGAGTGATATTTTCTTTCGGAAGGTGTGTGTGCTCTCTGTCCTGTTTGTGCTTGTTGTTGGTATGGAAAGGGGTCACGGAAGTGATGATAATTGTCTGACTAGTGTAACGCTAAAGCTAGGTCATGATGAAGAATTAACCGGCGGTACCCTGGTTGGTAAACTCATATCTCGGGAAGAATATGAATATCCCCACAATCGTCACCATGATAAAAAAGAGTTGGCATCCGGATAAGGAAGTAGAGATTCACGAGCTTGACCGCGACCCAAATTTTGTTTTTCTTTTCCGCTTCCAAGATAGTAAAGACGTCATCCGAATCCTTAAAGGAAGGCCCTGGTCCATACCGGGTTGTCTCGTTAAACATTCGAGATCCGGGAGGAGTATATGGTTCTTAAGGATGTTAATTTTGAAGAAGCCCCTTTTTGGATCCAATTCCATGGACTACCGTTGGAAGCTTTTAATGAGGAGAATGTCAAAACTCTCGGTAATGTGGTAGGCGACTTGGTCATGTATGAAAATCCAAAAATGAATGGAAGACTAAGTAGAGGTTTCATCGTAGTTAGGGCATTGATTCAACCGTCTAAACCGTTAATCTCGGGTTTCGGGTTCCTAGAGTTTCTAAGGAACCAAAGCATGGTATCTCGTTAAGTACGAGAGGCTCCAAAACCTCTCGTTTTGCGTGTGGTCGAATAGGTCATGAAGGTAGGATTTGTAGAGAAGCTTCGGATGAAAGGAAGAAGACTACGGAACCCTATGGCTTTGGGAGTTGGCTCGGCAGACTGCGGTATGTGAAGACTTTCGAAGAGGCTATTGTGTTTTGCAAGTTGAACTGGTGTGAAAATAAAAGAGAGGATGTCGGGAAGTGAGAAGGTGGATACGGCTTGGAAAACGCTGATTCTCGACGGAGCTGGATTGATAGGAACTGCCGGAGTACATTGCCGGAACACCCGAACGCTAATGCGGGTATTCGGTCCCCAAGAAACAACGTTGGTCGCGAGACGAATCCCAATAATTGATGTTGACACGTTACACCGAATTGGTATTTTTCTCAAGGCCACGCCGAAAGCAAACCGACAAAATACCAAACCCAACTCCTGCTCCCATCGATGTCATCAAAGACAAGACAAAGGTGTGGCGGTGGGTCCACGAGTTGGAAAATGAAGGTAGAGAAGTTGATTATTTTATTGGCCAAAGGAAATTTGATTTCCACGGAAACATAGGTTTGGCTTTGAAAAAGGGGAAGGAAAAGGAAGTGGCACGTGGGCCCATAAGCTTTGAAAAAGTAAGTGATGCAAAGGAAGTGGCATGCGGGCCCATAAATTTTGAAAAAGAAAGTGATGCCTTAGGATACACGGAGTCAGGTTAATAATGACCAAGTTATTGGCCTCTTAGACGTTGAAGTGGTTTGCCCTAACCCCAAGTTGAAAGAGCCCGGTCATCATGTAGAATTTCCAACTTGGACCCGAGCCATCGGTGATCCAACTACTCCTCTTATTGAACTTTCCCCCGTATCGGCTATGTCCGTTTCCCTACGTAGCTTCCATCTCAAAAGGCCACTGAGGACCCGACCCGCCCTTCTGAAAGCAAGAGGCAACGTAAATTGATCTTTGAGGTCCCAGTAACTATTCCTCAATCACGGTCTGCAGATTCTCTGGTTCAACGGGGACGTCGAAAGAGCTTCAGATCGGTGAAATCATTTATCCGAAGTAGGAATAATGAAAATCAGCTGGCGAATTTGGATTTCCCAATGGCATCAGAAATTGACTTTCCTACAAGTTGGGTCACGGGTGAAGCTAAAGATACCGTGGCACAATCTTCTTCATCTGAGCAAACCTCCCGGTGGTCGGATGGAACCGACCTAAGCCGTTCGCCATGAATATTCTAGCCTGGAACTCGTCAAGGTCTTGGGGTTGCCTTGACAACCGGGAATTTAAAGGAAGAGTGCTTCCAAAAAAAACCCCCAATTGGTGTTCTTAATGGAGACTAAGCAGAAGGCTACATATATGAGAAAGCTGAGGCGACGGTGTGGTTTTTGTGAAGAGTGGTTGGTGGATCCAGTGGGGAAAAGTGGTGGGCTAGCTGTTTGGTGGAACGAGATTATACAGATTAGTATAGTATTCTCCTCCTCCAATATTATACATGCAAAAGTTGAATCTGATGATATGGAATGCCCTTCATATATTTCCTTTATCTATGGTCCGCCTTGTGAGGAGGATAGACGATTATGTTGGCGGAAATAACTAGAATTAGTAGTAATATAGGTGAGTCCTGGTTGTGCTTGGGAGATTTTAATGACATTCTCTCGATCGAGAAGTTGGGAGGGCCGCCTAGAGCGTGGAGAAAAATTCTGAATTTCAAATGTTTTGTGGTGGTCGTGAACTGGATGATCCGGCTTCAACGGTTATCGTTTTACCTGGTGCAACAATAGAGATGAACCAAAGAACGGTTAGGAACGAATTGATAGAGCTTTTGGAAACTACTTGCTTAGGGAACAGGTTTCCTAATCTTCGGTCTACCATATGGAGCCGGTGGGTCGATCATCTTATGCTACATATTCGGTGTCAACCTGTTCGATTCGGAGAAAGAAGACCTTTCGTTTTGAAGAATCTTGGACCTACCATCCGAATATCCCAAAGTCGTGGATAGTAATCGGGATCTGTTCTTGAGGGGTGTTATAGCGCCATCGTCTTTCTTTGCTTTGGTAATTTGAAAAGGTGTACGAGTGTCCTTGGAAAATGGAGTAGGAAAGCCTTTCCTAATAATGCCAGGTTGCTGGAAAAATTAAAAGATCAGTTAGCTTCTCTTTCTCATGGGAGTCTAAATGTTGTGTCTTCCAAAGCAATTAATGATGTCAAACTGGCTATGGATCGTCTGTATGAGTTAGAAGAAAAATTCTGGTGGCAACGTTCTCGGGTTAATTGGTTGGTGGCAGGAGATAAGAATACTAAATTCTTCCATTTGTCTACGGTTAAAAGAAGACAGCGTAATAGTATCCAGAGCATTAGAGGTGATGATGGTCGTGGTTGATAGAGAAGAATGATGTGGTGTCTCATATGCAAGCTTTTTTCAGCGTTGTTTGCTTCTTCAGGGGATAGTTGATCCGGATCCTATTCTTTCTTGTATTGACTCGCATATTACGCCGGAGATGAATCGAGTTTGATGCTCCCGGTAACTAAGGAAGAAGTTAAGAGCGCGGTCTTCGGTTTGGGGAGCTCTAAGGCTCCTGCCCGGATGGCTTCTCGGGTGCTTTCTATCAAAAGTCATGGCATAAGGTAGGTGATGATGTGTGTAATATGGTGCTGGAATTTTTCGAAGGCAAATCTTCTCTTGATTTGATTAACGAAACTAATATTACTTTGATCCCCAAGGTAGCTAAACCGGAGTATGTATCCCATCTCCGCCCATTGGTCTATGCAATTTCTCATATAAAATCATTTCCAAAATCTTGGCTAACCGCATGAAACCATTGCTTGATAAGTGTATATCACCTAATCAAGGCGCCTTCGTCCCGGCCGATGCATTCGGGGATAATATCGTCATTGCTCATGAGGTTTATCACTACTTGAGGAGGAAGAAAGATGGGGATAAATATGAATTTGCACTCAAGATGGATATGAGCAAGGCCTATGACAGGGTTGAATGGGCCTTTTTGGAGAATGTACTTAAAAGATTCGGATTCTGATGATTGGGTTACTCTAGTTATGAAGTGTGTGCGATCGGTTCGGATGAATTTATGTCTATCCGGGGAAGTTGTTAGCTCTTTTTCACCTGGTAGAGGTCTCGACAGGGGATCCTATCTCACCATATCTCTTCATATTGGTAGCGAAGTTCTCTCTTATGATCACTAAAAGCCAAGAGGCTGATTTGCTTGAGGATTAAATTAAGTCTTACATGCCCGGTTCTCTCTCATAGCTTCTTCGCGACGATGCTCTTGTATACACGAATGCTGATCGTAGTAACTGTCGCCATTTGGCAGCTATACTCCACCAATATTGCGAGGCTTCTGGTCAAGTTATAAATCTTGATAAATCATGCCTCTTTTTCTCTACTAATACCCCGGATGATGTGCGTGAAATGGTGAGTAATCTACTTCATATCCCTACCTCTGAAGATCCTGGGAGGTACCTTGGCATTCCGAGTATATGGGGGAAGACTAAGCAGCAAGCATTGGCCTATATAAGGGAGCGAGTAACTAACAAGCTTCAGGGGTGGGGGCACCAATTCCTCTCCTTCGCAGGAAGGGAAGTCATGATTAAAGCAGTTATTCAGGCTATTCCCATATATCCTATGAATTGTTTTAAGTTTCCACTTACAACTTGCAGAGCCATCCATAGCCTCATAGCTAACTTCTGGTGGGACGGCAATGCTTTTGGAAGAAAGACGCACTGGAAGGCGTGGAATTATCTCGCTATGGGGAAGAGTCGGGGGAGGTATGGGTTTTCGAGATATGATTATCATGAATGATGCCTTGTTGGCTAAAACTGCATGGCGGCTTTTGACTCGTCCGGGTGACTTGTGGGCTAGAGTGATGAAGAGCTTGTATTTCCCGAAGGTAGAATTTCTTGATGCGGTTAAAGGCCGCAGAGCCTCATGGTGTTGGTCTAGCATCCTTGGGGGCCGAGATTTCCTAAGAAGTGAACTCCAGTGGGATGTAGGCTCCGGGCAGGCAATTAGAATTTGGGGCGACAATTGGGTCCCCGGGGTCTGTTCTGCGAAGCGCCAAATTGTGACAACTTCTTTGTCAAGCATGGAAGAGTTAGTGATCTTATTGTTGAGGGTGGTTGGAACCTCTCTCCCATCGCGCCCTTTATTTCGGAAGAGGTCAAGAAAGCCATCTATGCAATTCCTTTACCTAACAATGGTCTTGAGGACAAGCTAATCTGACTAGCTCAAATAATGGTGCCTATCTTGTTAAAGCGAGGCTACCACACCGAAAAATCAAAGAACGTAGGCAACTCTCATACAACGGGATCGTCTTGTGTGGTTCCTAACTCTTGTTGGAAATCGGTTTGGAGTATCAAAGTTACTCCACGGGTGCAAAGCACTTCTTGTGGCGAATTCTTAACAAGGCGGTGGCTACTAATGCCGCTCTATGTGCCAGAAGGCGGGCCTCTGTTAGCCTTTGCCCCATATGTGAAGAAGCCGAGGAGAACATTGAACATCTCTTTTTCCACTGCCATTGGACGCGCTGTATTTGGTTTGGCTGTAGTCTGGGACTTAGATTCGACGCACGTGTGTCCAACTTCAATGCATGGTGGTGATGATAAATGGTATGAAATCTCTTATGCCCAAAGATATCTCCTTACTTTGGATATTATGGTATATTTGGAAACAAGAGGAATGATAAAGTTTTCAACTATGTGATCCCCAACCCCTTTGCTTTGTCATTGAATATGCTAGGACAAGTAATGCTTTGAGTTTTGGACTCACCGTGATAATATGCAATCTGTGTTAAAGGGCCCGGGCAATCCATATGCTCGGTGCGATCGTTGGGCTCCTCCTGGTTCTGGTTATTTTAAAATCAACATTGATGGTGCCTATGTGTCCGGTAGTAGCCATCTTTGCAATAGGTGTGGTTTGTCGTGATTATCTTGGTGCTTTTAAGTGGGGCTTTGTGGATAAAATCAAGTCTATATCGGCCTTTATGTCGAAGCTCTTGCTCGAAAGGGCACTCATGTTAGCGATGGATTTGGGTCATGACAAAGTTGTTTTTGAAACCGACCGTCTTTCCTTGCTTGCTTGTATTGACGCTAAGTCTCCCGATTTGTACGACGGAGGAGCGAAGCATCCTTCACGATATTATTAGCCTTTTTTCGACGGGGTTGGGTTTTCTTTATCTTATACCCCTAGAAGGGGTAATAGAGTAGTCGACTTTCTTGCGCGATTGCTTATAAGGAGGTGTGCCCGATCGGGTGGGTTTTTCAACCATCACCTTCTTTGTCTTCTCTTCTAACCTTGGATGCTCGGGAGGCTAATATTGTCGGAGATGGCTCTCATATCTCAAGTCCGGACCTGGTGGCTGGCTAATTTCCTTTGTTTGTATTGTTTACTGATTCCTATGTTGTTTGATTTTGTTTCATTGTATTTGGTTTTCTTATTCTCGCCATTGCGGCGTTATTTTTCGCCTTGATTGTCGTTATTGTTGCGATTTGGGTATCATCTATTTCATGTATTTGTTGTAATGGTTTGACTTTACTCATTAATGCAAGTTTCACTTATGAGCAAAAAAAAAGTGTAGTTTTCTTTTTGCTTTGTATGACATAAGGTAATTAAAACTTTATAGTCAAACGGACGGGTTGAATATTGTTATAAACAGTACAATAAGTCAATAATTTAGGGCATATTTTATTCTGTTTTATTTTTTCCCCTTCAAAAAAGTTTCATAAAATAGTTTTTAAAAAACAAGTTTTTTTTTTTAAAAAAAAGATAATAAAAATTATTTGAGCAGTTTTTTTTTTTTTTTTTTTTTTTTTTTTTTAAAAAAATAACTTGTTTTTGAAGTGACGTTGCGGTGCATCATGTCAGCAGTGGATAGGTAACGGCTTTAAGAAAATAATAATAATAAAAAAAACCTAAAGACCTTTTTTTTTTTAAAAAAAAAAAAACATTTTTTAAAACTGCCTATTGAAAACAATTTTTAAGAAATAGGCTAGGCTAGGCCGTAGACTCCTGATAAGGGTCCAACATATTTCCGCCCCTAATTACAATCTTATTTTCAAAGTGCAACTTGGCTGAAGTAATTAAGGATTGACCAGTCATTAAAAAAAGATATTATCAGTGTTATCAATTTAATAATGTCACCAGGTTGTGATTTTTTATGAGAATTAATTTTTTTTTTGAACTCGTGAATACACACACACACATAGTAAACACTAAACGATAAATTGCTTATAGACACATAGCAACAAATAAGTTTTCCTGACAGAACCCAGGCAGATATGGATCCACATTACATGCTTATAGTTTAGGTGCTTATTATATCTTATACCTCTATTAGAGGTATGAACATATTTTTTTTTTAATTTTTTTAATTTTTTTTATATTCTATTTATTTAGATTTAAATTATATGCTACTTTCGACATGTTTTTTGACTCGATTATCTCAAATTAATTAGTATCCGCCCCGCATTCGAAATATTTGCATGTAACACCGTATCATGGAAATTAATTAATTTGAGGTATTGAGTGTAAAAAAAAAAAAAAAAATCGGAAAGCGGGCAAAAAATTTAAAAAAATATGCTCATACCTCTAATAGAGGTATAAGCATATAATAAGCACATAAGCTTATAAGCATGTAATGTGGATTGGGCAGATATATGTATGGTCCCCATGTGATGGCACTTGCAAATTACAAACAAATTAATGTATTTGGAATTCTTTCATATTTTTATTAATTAAATAAATTCCGGGCCCATGACCAAACAAAGACATTCAAGGACCATTAACAATAGACAGTAGTATTTGGACATTTGAGGACTTTTAAAGTGTTCAAAAATCTGTATAAAAAAAAAGTGTTAAAAAATGTAAAGCCCTAGCTTCCCAATGAGCATGTGTATAATTTGATATAATACACACACACACACAGATCGAGAAGCAAAGTAGTGATCACGAAGCAAAAGCTAGCTAGCATATTAAAGATATATAGCATCTTTCCTTTGCCCTCATCACTGTTCCCTCTCCCCCCCCCCTCTCTCTTTCCAGATCTCGTACTTCAATTCACAGAATAGAAAGAGAAGATATCATGGGAAGGAGTCCTTGCTGTGCAAAGGAACGTATGAATAGAGGAGCATGGACTGCTGCAGAAGACAAGATTCTCACTGACTACATTAAGTTTCATGGTGAAGGAAAATGGCGACACCTTCCCAAAAGAGCAGGTTAGGCATAGGTGTGTGACTCTGAGTATGTGTGTGAGTTATTGAATTTGAAAGCTCAAGGTGTGGTTTGTGAATTCATTTTTGTGGAGTTATTCTGAAGATTTAACTGATCAATCACTGAGTAATATTTGAATGTGTTTTGTATATATATATGATTTGCAGGTCTGAAGAGATGTGGGAAGAGTTGTAGGCTGAGATGGTTAAATTATCTAAGACCCGATATCAAAAGAGGAAATATTACTCGTGATGAAGAGGATCTCATTATCAGACTTCACAATCTTCTTGGAAATAGGTAATTTTGTTATCCCTACAATCATATTAATTCCTTCAATCATCTTAATTAGCTTGGCACAATGGTAAGGTTTTCAATCCCTGAAACAGTCTCTCAAGTTACAGGGATAAGACTGTATACATTTATATATCCCTCCTCAAACCTTACCTACATGCCCTTTTTTCTTTGTTTTCAAAATATGAAGTGCCTGGTGAATGTGTCAAAGCTAAATAAAGTGATATATATGAGAGCATAATTAATTAGCATAATTAACATTGAATCATGTGTTTTATATATAGGTGGTCTTTGATAGCTGGGCGATTACCGGGACGGACAGACAATGAAATAAAGAACTATTGGAACACCAACATGGGAAAGAAGCTTCAAAATGGGGATAAAGAACTTGGCTCCTCCTCAAGTTTAGCCGGGCAAGACTCCGACACCGACCCCGACCCGGATCCCGAGCCTGGCCTAAAACCCCCACAGAATACGACGACGCCTGGTCCATGCCTGATTCGAACCAAAGCAACAAGGTGCACCAAGGTGATACTGAACCAAGAACTCCAACCATTAATGGCTGAATCAAATTCTTCAACTCACAATAATAATGACAATCACATCAAAATAGAGGCTCCATCACCTTTCTTGGATTCCGAGGGATTTACAAACAACAACGTTTTGGATTTCATGCTGGATAATTTTGAGATTGACGATAATGTCTTTTCAGATCTTATGAATATGAAAGTACCGTCTTGTTTTGAGAATGAAGCTGTAGCAATGGAAGCAGCAGCAGCAGACAACAGTAGTGGTGATCAACAAGGTTGTTATCATTTGTGTCCTCATCCCATTTCTAATAATGAAACCTGCTTCATTAATAATGTTTCCGATGATTCAATATTGCATAGCTCCGAGGATTTTCAATCAATGTCGGCTCTCATGGAGAACGAATTCGACTGGCTTTGATATATATTGTATTATTCACATTGAAATTATTAGCTCCTTATATGTTAGAATTCATCTCAAGCAATATAGAATATTATTCTTTTTCTAATTTTATTATTATCGATAACATTTTTGTATGTTTCTTTCTGATAGTTGCAAAGTTTCTCTTTCAAGGATGATGTCCTGGCTTGTTTACTTTTTCTGGTCTTCTTTTTTGCGAATCCCATTTTTGCCGAGTACATAATTGACTTTCTCAATGTGAATGCTGCTTATATGCATAAAGAAAATGATGTTAAAATGTAACTAATCTCTAATTTACTATGTTTTGATAATTTTATATTCAAATTCTGAACAAATATATTAAGAAATGCTACCTTTGGTCGTAAATGTAATATTTGGTTTGTAGTACAAATATATTAAAATGTAACTGATTCAATTTTCAAAACAAACTAGTAGGAGGTACTACATTTAGAATCAGAAAAGTAAATAAGATTCTAAAAGCTTTTGATTGATTGAGGGGAAAAAATTGTCTCCTCAAGTACAAATCCTAAATTTATTTCTTAAAAAATTAACCAAATATTACTGTCATAAAAATTAGTTACAATAATTAAGTATCTATACTCCAGTCTTAGTTTGTTTTGTTCGCAAGAAAAAGTCTTATTAGTCTGTTTTACTTAGTTTGGAGTCTCATGTGTGCAATTCCTATTAATATTTTCCCTATATTTTAGCCATGGAGTTTAGATGATATATAAAATAAAAATAGCATGAATTGAATAAATCAATTGTTTCAAGATAAATATTTTTAACCACAATGGATTTGATGAATGACATATATAATTTTGAGGTTAATATATTGTTTATCTTTTTCTTTCACCTCATCACCTCCTTAGGTCTCTTACAAAATTTTGTTTTATTCAGTTAGGCAAAATTAAAATTGAATCGAACTGGTCAGTTCGGTACTAGACATATGGATCGGTTCAAGATATATAAGGTCCATTGTTGGCCATTTTTCAACCACAAGTAGATGAATCTAATATAAAAAATTGCAACTAAGGCAAAACCCTCAAACAAAAACCCTCAAAATGTGTTTCAACAAGTAAAACACATGGTTGTACTTTTTGTCGTTTGCTTCAGCTGTGCTGAAGCATATAACACATTAAGCTCGGATCCTTGTTGGCTTCGGACACCGGCTTCGGCCAAGGTGTTGTTTGCTGAAGCTTATGACACAGTATGTAACATCCCATTTTAGAAGCATTTTTTTTTCCAATAAGAGTAGAGCATTGGAGCGAATGAGTAACTGAACCATAATAAAACATTAACCATAGTGTAATAGTAACGATACAGTCATCCTAATGTTCAAAAGTAAATACATAAACGGTAAGTAAATCTCCGTCACGAAGCCTACTCCTGCTGCTTGCCCCTATCACCAATCCTTGGTCCTCCCGACCCTGAAGCTACAGCTGAGATCCAATTCCCATTTGGATCTCGGTAGCATTAACCTTATGCTCAAATAAAACAAGTATATGGACAACAAATTTTCATAACAATACAACGATATCAACACATAAGCACAAAGCGAGATGCATGATCGTATAATGACGAACATAAGCACAAAGCAATATGTAAAGTCTCACAACATGTCTGCACATACCCAGTGCCACGATCACAACACGTGTCCTCAGTGCTAGGAAAACTCATACGGTATTACCAATACTATAACCCGTGTAAAGCTGTATGTATAATTGACGACCTTAAACAGAGCCTCAGTCTATGAACGTATCTATCACATATATGTGTATGAGCATCACATGGTTAGGGTTACAGTATGCGTTCGTACCTTTGTTGACGATATTCGGTACTTTTGACGGAAAACGGTACGTTTGACAAGCATCGACAATGACAGACAACAGCGGTACGTGATCACGTATATCCTATAAGGATAATATCACATTTATCAATGTCCAACATCATAACAGGTATCTTAGGTACAAATTACCATTTTGCCCCTGGTTTTACTAATCCACTAAATTTCGCCAGAGCTTCGCTACTTTGACTCTAATCTTCCAAAATTTTGACATATCTCTCTTTCCAATATATTTTTGAAATAAATATCATTTTTACCCCTAAAACATGATATCTAAACTAACTTGGAAGATTAAAGATTAATCTAGCATTTCTACTATAACTATCGAAAGAAACACTAAAGCTTAAGACTAGGAACCGAAGAGATTACCTAGGGCTTTGCTACAAATTTCTCAAGAGCTCTTCCTTCCTTCTCTACTCCAAAATTTCGAACTCAAGCAAGAGGAATTGGTGAGAAAATGTGATTGGAGGTGCCTTCTATTTATAGGCAAATTTGTGCTACTATTCATGCTTTATCATATCGAATCTCAACCGTTGGATCTTGGTTTTGTTGCAAGGCTTCTTCTTGGCCTTTAGGTGGCCTAGCCGACCTCCCCCCTTTGCTTTATGCAAGAATGACATCGTCAACGATGATGTCACACACTTGCTTTATAGTCTTATACCGATAAGGCTCCCTGTTCGGTGTTCTACTCGTGTGATCTTAGACAGTCTTAAAAATACAACAACATAGCTCTGAAAGTCTATTCTTCCTCTTTCAAAATACTTGGGTTAGCAAAATTTTTGATTCTATTACGGGTATTTCCTAGCCTGGCGAGCATTTTCGGACAAACGCCGTCGGTTAAGGAAATGACTTCCGGTAACACCAACTTCTGGATAAAAATTTACTCGTTTATAATATGTCCTGATCTTAGAAACTTAGTTCATGGTTTTCTAGATATGATTTAATTTCTATCGGTTCTCATTTATCTTATCTTTTTATTTTATATTTTAATAATCTTATATAATTCACAAAATTATCCTATTGGCCCATTCTTAATTACATGGATTTAGGCATTTAAAATTGTTAGAAATTCTTGTAGCCTTTGATCTTGCTTTATTAGATTACATCCTAGCCATTGACCATCATTTAATTTGTCTAATTTAATTAGAAAGCTTAATTAGGGCATTAATCCTATGATTAGTAACCTTTTAGGATTTAGGGTTTTCATGTACTTAATCTCACCAATTTTTCCTAATCTTTTCTAATTAATTAGCAAGTACACTTTATGCTAACCATAGCCATAAACATCTAATTAAAGGGTTTTACATAATTTACATTGGATGTTCTCTTGTTTAAGCTTAAACAATTAGCCATTAATTACTTAATTAATCACTTACTAATTGCTGATAATTTTCTTAATTAGGATTAATCATTATCTCACAACTATTTTACTGACATTGGTATTTTATGTCCCGCACATTATATTAAAAATCATGGGGTCATTTAGGGTTTCCAAAATAATATTAAATTTTCCCTCTTATTATTTTCAAGGAAATAATTTATTAAATTGCTATAATTAAGGACAATAATCTCCCTAATTTTTAATAATTATTTAATTGCCCTTTAAGATTTATCATAATTTTCTCAGGCTATTTTATGACACATAATGTATTTCTAGCCCTTTGGCACCTTATTTCCTTTAACTCTCATGGTATTTTCTTTAGCAAAATAAGATAATTATACACTCTATTTGAGACCATATACTTACCTATAGCCATTTATTTATCTCAATATAAGATTCAAGATAAATAAATATCCAGGTATTACACAGTAAGTTCATATCTCATTCGCTTTGGTACACATGTCATTGGCTGAAGCATGTAACACAGTAAGTTTAGATTTCAAATGGCTTCCGCTAACGTGTTGTTGGTTGAAGCATATGACGACACAATAAGCTTGTTCCTCATTAAGTCTTGTTTGCTTCAACATATGTATTGTTAAGTTGGTTGAAGCCAACAACACATCAGCTTTCTTCCTAGTGTAATACCCTAAAAATCGTATTTATGATAAGTATCATATTTCGGTAAATAATACCTATTGAAAATAGGTGAATATGTGGTTTCAAATAATAAGTAATAATTATCTTATTTTCTAAGGTAATTACTATGGGAATTAGGAGAGATAAAGAGCTAAAATCCTTGAAAAAGGTATTTTATAAGGCGAGAAAATGGCCGAAAATATTATGATAAATCCCATATGACTGCAAATATTGACAAAAACTTAGGAAGTATGTTATCTTTAATTTTAGGAATTTTTGGGATTATTTCCTGAAAATATATAGAGCATAAATATAATAATATTAAAAGCACTTTATGGCCCCAAATATTTTTAATATTTTACATGGGATATAAAATACCAATGTAAGTCAAATAGTTGTGAGATAATAATTTATCCTAATTATGAAAATTATCAACAATTAGTAAGTGGCTAATTAAGTAATTAGTGGCTAATTGTTTAGATTAAGATATAAGTAAATTAATTAGTAAATAATTAATTTAAGGGAGAAATTCGAAATTAATAAATAAATAAATAAAAATATAAAATGCTTAGAAAAATAAATAAAAATAAAAATAAAAAATATCTTGATATTTTGATTAAAATAATAATATATCTGGTAAAGAGCCAACAGGACATTTGAGAATGGATAGAAATTAAATCCTACACCAAGATATAGGGATTTAGCCTATATCATCTGGACTTTTTATAGACTAGTGAATTTCTACCTCGGAGTGGACTATCTCAGAGGTCATTTTTGAAACCAAATGAGTCATTAGGATACAGGGTTTTAAGGGAAAAAGTCAGATAGTCAAAAAGAGAACCTATACAAAATGAAATAGTTGTGACAAACCAGGGATAAGGTTTCTTAGGTCGATCATATTACGAACCAGTGATTTTACGCAAGAAGCTGGAACTTCCTAAGTGATTTAAAGTAGCCGTGACGTCCGTCGAAAATGTTCAACGGACAACGGAATACCCTTAATGGGATCAAAAATTTAGTTAACCCATGTATTCTTAAAGAGAAAGAATAGAGCTTGATGCCTTGATCCGGATTTTTGAGTTTCGTCAAGATTACGCGATTAGGACACCGATCATGGAACTTTATCGGTAAGTCAGCAAGATGACATCATCTTCTTCTAGAAGGATGACATAGGCAAGACATGTGTAAGGCCAAGATGGAGCCACGTGGCGAAGTGCGATCCGACGGTCGAAATCCAGTCTGATAAAGTAATGAATAGTGTCACTTTTTCTTCTATAAATAGAAGCCTTCCCCTCTTCATTTCTCACACCCCAAAACCGAAATAGAGAGAGGTTTTAGAGAGAAGGAGGAGCCCCGGAGAAGTTCTAGCCGGACCACTGGGTAAGTTCTTCGGTCTCTGTCTTTAGTTTCGGTAGTTTCTTTCGGTAGATATAGTAGGAATGCTAGATTTATCTTTAATTTTTCAAGATAGTCTAGATATCATATTTAGGGGTAAATATGATATATATTTCGAAAATATGATGAGGGAAAAGATCCGTCAAATTACGGAGAGATAGAGCGAAAACAATGAAAGCTCCGGCGAAATTCCGCCGATTAGGGTCATGGGCAAAATGGTAATTTGTACCTAAAATGCCTGTTATAATGCTAAAAGTTGTTAAATATTATCCTTATAGGATATCTCGTTATAATCGAACATTTGTTTCACCCATTTGTCAAAAAATTACCGTTTTAAAACGTAAAACGTCAGTAGTCGACAACGAAGGTACGTTCGCGTCTTTGTAACATTAACTCGATGGTTATTGTATGATTATATATGTTTGTTGTGTTCTGTTTGTTGTTGTAGCATACGTGGTTATGTTATATACACGGTTATGTCACATACGTGGTTATGTCACATACGAGGTTATTATTCTTTGTATCATACGTGGTTATGTTACATACGTGGTTATGTATTTTTAATCATACATCCTTTGTGGAATGTTGTATTGATTCTTTGTTGTCGTGTATATATTGTCATATTTAAGCATGAGGTTAACGATTCGAGGTTCAATGTGCATTGAACCTCGGCTCTTATCATAAGCGTCGAGTTCGGGAGAAGCGAAACCGAGGAGAAAAGCGAGCATGCGCACGAGACCCGCTGAAGACTTTCTTCTCGTTGTTATTCATTTTGAAAACTCTCTTAAATGTACCGCACGTAAGAATCGTACCCGGACTTACGGCAATTTGAATAAATGTATCGATTACTCAATTGCTCCGTCTCTACTTTGATGAAAAAAAATATACTGCTTTTGGAAATGAGATGTTACACTTAGCTTCATGAGCTGGTTTTTGTTTGATCTTTGCTGCCACAAGCTTTATTCCTTAGTCTTTGAAAAGCTTCTCTATTTGTCTCTATCCCCCTACAAGAGAAAGGATTTATAGATTCTCACTTTTTCTTTGAAACAGAGCATAGGATATGTGGTTTTACAATAAATTCTTTAACTTTGGTTTGCTTCTTTGAGTTGTTCATTTTCTTTTTAAACTCTTTCCATACACCGTTTGAATCCAAACATAGTTGAAAAGGGAAGAAAATGTGATGAAATATTTTCAATTTTTAAGAGTACGTTAACATCCATTTGATTCAGTCTTGAAATTGAGTTTATTTGAGTCAGGTTTGGCTTTAGACTTTAATCATGCAAAAATGAGACTTTTTTAAAAAACTTTCTTAATAAATTATATTTGATATTATTTTGTTTTAAAATAAAAATTGAAATCCATAAATTTACACATTTTTAATATTATAATTCAACGTTAGTTAAATTAAATATGTTTTAAGGAAACCAAATTATTTAGTAATATCATTTTGGAATCAATTTTCTTAACTAGAAATTTAGAATATAGCAACGCAACCCTTAATTATAGCATGAGGTTTGTATAATATATGCATAACATTGTGAAATATATGCACATTTTTACTTTTCAAAATATATTGATGATGATGATTCGTTATCTATAATATTCTGAAAATATAAAGATTATAATTCTGATTGAGCGCTTTCTCTCGTCTCTGATTTAAACTAATTAATCAAAATTGAAGTGAACTGAAAACTGAACAAAAATTGATACTATGAAGACTAAATTAAATCTCATATCTAGTCAATTTTAATTTGTTGAGTTAAATTTGGTTGTTTATCAATCAATTTTGTTTGGTTTTGACCATGTTACTTTCACGAATCACGAATGATAGACTTTTGAATTGAGACACTCATGGAAAAAGTAGACAAATAAAATAAATTTATTCCCTTGGATTTCAATATATCTATGATCTATCTGAAACCAGGGGGTTATCAAGATCCTTCAATTTTTCTTTTTTTATATGATCAAAGGTACATAGGAACTAGTTTCCGCCCATCCCTCTTGGGTTGGGACGAGGGCCTAGGAGATCTAGACGATCAAGATCTCCAGTTTTATAGTTTTTTTTTTAAAAAAATTTGAAGTTATTTTTTAAGAATCAGTCACAGTCATTATTTTGAAATATTTTTTTAAGATCAAAAAAAATATTTTAGGATATCGACTAAATCTTAAAAAGATCTTGAAGATCTTGATCGCTTTTTTCAATAATCGAAGATATCTTTGAAGTATCTTTATAATACTGCGTCGATCTGCCGAAATATTTTTTTCAAGATCGTAAAATAATTTTTAAGATCATGAAGTATTTTTGAGTTGTAGTCAGTCTGCGAAGTATCTTTTTAGTACCGTCGTGAGTGCCTCTTATGTAAAAAGATACTTCAGATTAACTCTAATTTTAAAATATTTTATGATCTTAAAAAATTATTTTAAAGATTGAAAAAATATTTCAGATATTTTATTAATCTTAAAAATATATTATAAGATCTTATTGATCTTAAAAATAATTTCAAAAATTAAAAAAAAAACTATAAAAAAAACACACAAATATGGACAGTCCATATCTCCAAGAGATCTGGACTGTCTAGATCTCCTAAGCGCTCGTTACAAGAGGACCAGCGACGCCTGCTCGGCCTTTGGTCGAGCAAGGAAACTGGTTCTTCTTTACATAACACCCGGGGACCACAAATAATGTACTTTATTTTTATGGGCCAGATCCAATGAAAACCGAATATTTAATAATTGACATACTCTATTTTTTGTGGCACGGTGGTTTATGTGGACAGAATATCGCCAAATCATATAAAGGGCACGTGATGATTTGTGGCCATCGAAATTAAAAAACGTCACAAGTAAAAGTTTGCTAATTACTTAATTACAAGCAGATCCTAACAAATCGTCAATGCAAATATTCAAATTAAGCTACCTAAACTTCATCACATCTTCCATTCATTGTAGTCAAAACACTATTGTTAAACTCACGAATTTTGACTTTTCAAATTTACCATTTTTTTATATTTATATTTTATAAAATTGAGTCGAATAAATAATAATAAACTTATATTAGTTGTAAACTCATAAACTTCATGAGTTCTAAACCGAGGTTTATCGTTTTTATGTTTAACTTGTAAAAGCGTGTAACTCACTTCTTAAACTCGTGTTAATTTTTTCGATTTAATCATACTTAATGGCTTTATATATGAATTTTATATAAATTTCTTTATCAAATAAGATAAATTATGAATGTTGTGTATCTAATTTCAATAATTTAGATTTAAAATATATTCAAATCGAATTGTTGTCATTTTTTTTATATTTTAATTATTTAATTATACGCTATAAATACATATTTAATTATAAAAATAAACTCTTACAAGTTTACACCGGATTTGTTTAATTTTTATTTTTATGCTTGCTTTAATAAAAAAGAATGGAAAGATAAAAATACCCCTCGCGTGATTTACGTCGCCAAAATCACAACCAATAGAGGAGAAAGAAGTTAGTGATATCTGTTAGGATTAACTATGTATGTGTTTAGGACATTTAATAATTTTTTTTTTATTAACCCTTGATTCTCTTCTCTCATAAGCGTTACTAGTAAGTAGTCAGCCAGTTGGGCTCCATTATGCTTGCTTTCGAGCCTTCTTTAAGGCACCAGCTCTTTGCCTTAATTCCTTGCTTGCCTTTACTTCCAGCTAGTCTGTTGTGCTTCTTTGGTCGCCGGGTTGGCCCATTGTTTGTTGCTGCTCGAGTAAAGCGAGAGGCCTTAAGACGTTAGCGTCGCTTGAGTGTCAGCTCAAGGGCTAATATGGCGCTAGATGTAAGGAAGGAAGCCTATCACTTCATTCAGGATAGGTTTCCCCCCTTAAATATAAACTCATTTTTCACGAGCCAAATTGTACAGAACATGTAATCCAATTAGTTATGCAATATTGTTTTGTTAGAAAATTTGAAGTTTGTATTATTTCTAATTTATATACATTTTTAACCATTAAATACATTTAATTAAGTATTTTAGTATTTTTCAAGTTTTTCTAAATAATAAATTAACTATTTTTTTTATTATTATAATTTTAACTTTTCTCTTAAAATTATCACAATATATACATATATGTGTGTGTATTAGTTAATAAGATTCATGTTCTTTTTAGTCATTTTCTATCTAAACTTGCTTTTTAAAATAGTTTTCAAACATGTTTCAATTTAAAAAAGTCACTTATGCTATCATTAATTAAAGTCACCTTTGCAATTGTGAATCCAAAACAAAGCCACTTCTGATATTGACTTTGAGCTACACAATTAAGTGAAAATGTGAGAATTTTTATTCTGTATTCTGTAAAGTGTAAAAAATGACTAAAAAAAAGTGATTTTGGGGTACCAAAACACGCACGAAACGGATGGTTGGCTTCGTTCACAGAAAATTTGTGGACCAGGCCAAATTGTTATTAAATTAGTCCTTAAGAACGAATTGTCATTTTTCCTAAATAAAATAGCTACTCAATTACTCAACATAGCCTCTTAATCATTTTTACTTTGTTATATGTCTCTATCGACTTTGTTAGATGGTGGGAAAAGTTGAGGTTAGATGGGATCATCACGTGCCGAGATATTTTTGAGCCAAGATTATGTATAATTCCTAATTAATTATTATTATTGTGAGATTTATTAGAATGATTCTGTCACTCGCTAATTAAACCGGTCAGATATCCTATACATATACAATACATATTTTGAATACAATTCAAGAATAAAAAATTTATCCATAGAGCTAGCTACTTGTCAATGTCAAAGTTCAATTAACATGTGCATGTTGAAGTTTGACATGTAAATGAAACTGGTTAAATAATAATAATTTTTTATTTGAGACCTATTTAATTTGTAATTCTTCCTATTTTAAAAGTTTCATTTTTTATTTAGATAATTTGATTAAGTAGCAAACAATTAAGAGTACAATGTGCTATTATTATTTTTTACGAGAAAATCATTAATCTTATGCATCTTTTTCGTATTATATGGAACTTTTTAGAATGAATATGCGGTAGATAATCCTTGTTTAAAATTTCAAACAATTTTTCCTTTTAGCTTGTTGTGATGTAATTCATAGTTTTAAATATGAGTACATTTAGAAATTTATTTCATTTTCAAACAAAGTTGATTACTAAACGGTGGGACCAATGAAGTAAATATCCTCAACATTTAATTGAAATTTATCAGCCATTAAATGCTTTTAGCTCTTTTAGTTTTAGGTGAGGGCTCGATCAAATTTTGAAAACCTGCTGGTTATGTGTGTGTGTGCTGTGTATAAACAAGACATTCTTAATATGGTAAAATTGCATAACAAGTACCCTATTGAATATAGGAATATGTTATCAAGTGATAATGTGTTAAGTTACGACTAAGAGCTTAAAGCAATTATATGAGCAAAAAGAATAAGGGGGTTGTGGTTTGAGATGGAAAATATACATTAAATTTAGTTTTCTTTTTGAATGAAAAGTCAGGTATATACCAGAAGCCACTATTGCTGCATAAAATAAAAAATTAAAGTATGCACTGCTCAACTTCACACATTAAAGCAGCAACTAATTAAATGCTATGAGCATTGTAGGTGGCCATGTTAAGGTCTTAAAAGCCCCTTTTCCCAGTAAGTCATGGGCATTAAATTGAGAATATACGTACTACACACACGAGGTACTTGAATAATACTCTACATATAGATTATATTGCCTTCAAAAAGATGAAATAAATATTATACAAATAAAGATGGGATGGGAGTTTATGAAGTTGTACCTCTTTACCCAGCAAGGTGATGTTGATTTGAGGAAATGCGAAATGTATTAATAAGGCATTGACTGGGTTGAGACCCAAATTAGTGCAAACTACCATCTGTTATTAAATATAAGCTTCAAATAACTTTTTTATTGTTTTTCAAGAAAGTAGTTAAAAGCAATTAAAATCAATAAATATTTAGGTAATACACACACACACACTCTATGCCCTCCCTCATAAATATAAGGGATAAGTATCAATTTTGCCTTTGAAGTACGCACTTAGGAGCAAATTTGCCCATGAAATTTTCGGTGTACCAATGTTGCTCCAGAAGTTTCAAAACGTAGCAATGTTGCCCCTCCGTTAACTGCCCTAACGGTCAACGTTAGGGTTGTTAATGGAGGGGCAACATTGCTACATTTTTAGACTTCCGAGGCAACATTGCTCCAAAAAACGTAGCAATTTTGCCCTTGAAGTATAAAAACGTAGTAATGTTCCCCTCCGTTAACAACCGTAACGGTCAACTAACTTATATCTAGGGATGGATCTATTCTCAAATTTGAAAAAGCTTATATTTTAGGGACGAGAGAGTAATTATGAGATGAAAGTAGTTAAATATAAATATATTTTATATTTTATATATGGCGGAAATCATTTATCCTGTCACAGGATGTAACATTTTGTCCAGTGAATAGCATACGACGTCGTTTGGTTGAGTGAAGACACTGTAGCGCACTTCAAAGCTTTTGTTCTCCGGATAGCGCGACACTCACTCTCTTCTTCGACCCTCTGCATTTCCCTCTGTTTAGGAGCTATGGATACTTGTAAAAGCCAATGGACGCAGTGGCGGAACTTAGTTAGGACATAGGGGGGCCATGGCCCCCTCAAAAAAAAAAATAATAATTTTTTTTTAATGGAACTTTTTTTTTTAGTGTAATAATACAACTTTGGCCCCCCCAAAGTAGTAAAATTAAATTTTGGCCCCCCAACTTCTTCTTCTTTTTTACATTTTCCCTCTTTTTATATCTTTGGGCTTATAATTCAATCTTTGTTCTATGTGGGGTCTTGTATGATTTATGTTAATTTTGTCATTCTTTTCTATATTTCATTCTAATTACCTGAAATTTTTAGCTTATCGCTGAAATTTACTTTTGTGGTGTATCCCTTACTATCTTTTACCCATTCTACACTTACTTATAGATGAAGTTAATTGACTTAATTTCATGAATATTTTTTTTTATTCTTTTCATTTTTAATGCATTTAAAACTTTCCTTACAAAAATTTTTCGGGGGCGCTGCCCCCGAACCCCCAAATCCCCACCACTGTTTATTTTTTGACTTTTCTTCCAAGTTCCGCCACTGAATGGACGCGTTTACACTCGTTTCTCTCTCTGTTTTTCACCGTAGGATCAGCTGATCACTACCCAACACCGCGAAGCGTCGGATTGTGGCCTGATTAGACGGCGGAGAGGCATCTTCAGATAGCAGCAAATGGTGCTCCCTTCAAGATTGCTCTTTTCGCCGACTTGCATTTTGGAGAGGCTGCGTCGCCGTCCACAGATTGGGGCCCACTTCAGGACGTGAACTCAACCAGAGTCATGAATCAAGTCCTCCATGATGAAACTACAGGTGGTGATGCCCTATAAATTCCGCCTCTCACTTTCTGTACAATATGTGAGGCGTTTCACTGTCTTTGAGATCACACATTAACACCACAGTGAAGTTAGTTTATAATGTTTAAAATTCTTCTGTACCAAATGATAATGAAGTTAATTTTTGTGTTGTTGACAGACTTTGTGATATATCTTGGCGATGTTATTACGGCTAACAATATAATGACTAAAAATGCAAGCTTGTATTGGGATCAAGCAACTTCTCCAACAAGAAATCGGGGTATACCATGGTCAAGTGTGTTTGGGAACCATGATGATGCTCCATTTAAGTGGTCACTAGGCTGGTTCTCTTCACCAGGAATCCCTCCACTTATCTGCACTCAACCCACTTCTTCATATTCAGGTATTAAAGTCATTAAATATTACGTACATTGTAAAGGCTATAAGTTTTATGATTAGACACTAATTTCATATAAGATGCTTGTCGTTGAAGAGCTTCCTGTAATTGGTAAGCAAAAGTCAAAGTTGCTTATTTGGTAGAATCTGTGTCCATTACTTTGGGCATGGTTATAGAACTATGCGAATGTATTTATCTTCAAATTTTCACGAGAAGAATGTAGCTTCAAATAATTATTGACCTAAGTTTTTTAGGTATTTACAAAAGCTGTCAAATCCAGATTTTTCTTGTTCATTCTTCCTCTGCGTTTAGTTCCAAAAACAGGGGTGTTGTGTGTAGGTGGAAGTCTGAGCGAGCAAGCTTGAAACTGAAGGTAAGTCATCGGGTCTCTCTTCCTTCTAGTTTCCATCATTTCCCAAAGCAAGATGCTGAGTATTAAGCCATGATTTTGCTGCTAAATGAATCTGAAACAGGGGGCGGTTTTGCGTCTGTGTTGTTCTTGTGTTTATGAAATTTGACCAATAAAAATGCAGAGGCAGAGTAAACGCTTCCATTGGCTTTTACAAGTATCCATAGCTCCTAAACAGAGAGAAATGCAGAGGCCAATAGACAATAGACAACCCGACCGAGCAGTGGCAGACCCAGGATTTTAAGTTTGTGAGTGCATAATTAATGGTGGGATTCGGGGGTTCGCGCCCCCGAAATTTTTTTAAGGAAAGTTTTAAACGCATTAAAAAATAAAAGAATATAAACAATAAATAGCAATTAATAGGAAACCTATCTTTTATAAATAGACAATCATTTATAAATATGCACATAAGCCAATTGAAAAATCAGTTCCTCGGTTTACCAAAGAGCTAACAGAAACCTATCTTTCAAGAGACTCAACGGCAGCAGAGGATTCCCAGCCTAGGCACAGTAGTTTCTCACAATAATCAACTGATCAACAACCTATAGTAATGCAATTATCAACCCAGTAGGCAAATTCAGCAAGCATGAAACTGATCCAGGGGCAAGCCACTTCCCGATTGAAACCGATTAACGTAGCAAATTGAACTCCAAATGCCATAATCACAAGCTCAAATCAAACTTTCACACAGTCTTCCCAAGAGTGACATAACCAAAACAATGACAGCAAAATGAATCCATAAATTCTACAACTATTCAATACTCAGAGCTCTCCTGTAAACTTATTGCAGTAATAATAACCCTACACTTACGTAGATATAACAAATTAATCTTCTTTATTTCGAAGAAACTAATCAAAAATTAAAAACTAAAGATGTCAACAAGGAGGAACTTACGAGTTCTAATTGTTTCCTCCGCAGAATCTAGCTTTAAAGACAGATCATCCATATGCTTGAGTATTCGCTTTGCCAAAGACTTGCCAAGATTTGTTGGTGTCGAAGTCACGAGAAAAAATCGCGACGAACAGAAATCGCGAGCAAGAACAATCCAGAGAAAATTGCAGCGGAAATCAAACCAGTGCCCTAATCGCATGGACAAATTGCAGCGCTTGTAATACCCTGAAAATCATATTTATGATAAGTATTATATTTCGATAAATAATACCTATTGGAAATAGGTGAATATGAGGTCTCAAATAATAAGTTTTAATTATCTTATTTTCTAAGGTAATTCTTTGTGAAAATTAGAAAAGAAAAAGAGCTAAAAATCCATGAAAAATATATTTTATAAGGCGAAAAATGACCTAAAAACATTATGATAAATACCATATGATAACATATCTTTGGTAAAAACTTGGGAAATATGTTATCTTTAATTTTAGGAATTTTTGGGATTATTTCCTGGAAAATAAATGAGCATAAATAAAATATTATTAAAAAGAACTTTATGCCCCTTTATTTTTAATATTTAATATAGGATATAAAATATCAATGTCGGTCTGAAAAGTTGTGAAATAATAATTAATCCTAATTATGAAAATTATCAACAATTAGTAAGTGGCTAATTAAGTAATTAGTGGCTAATTGTTTAGATTAAGATATAAGTAAATTAATTGGTAAATAATTAATTTAAGGGAGAAATTCGAAATTAATAAATAAATAATAATAAAATATTAATAAAATATTTTATGCTTAGAAAAATAAATAAAAAATAAAAGAAAAAAATAAATATCTAGATATTTTGAATAAAATAATAATATATATGGTAAAGAGCCAACAAGGACATTTGAGAATGGATAGAAATAAAATCCTACACCAAAATATAGGGATATAGCCTAAGTCATCCTGGACTTTTTATAAACCAAGTGGAATTTTATCCCGGAGTGACTGTCTCCAAGGTCGGTTAAAAACCAATGAGGTATTTAAGACACGGGGTAGGAGAGAGAAAATGCGAGATAGGGGAAAAAGAGGCAATACGAAACAAGTAGTTGCCGCGAATTAGGAATCTAGTGTCTTGAGTCGAACGTATTTCAAACTAGTGGATTTTTGTCTGACGGGTGCTTTCGAATTTAATTCCGTAACGGAGGCGTCATCCTAAAATGTTTAGCGATAAACGGAATACCCTTAATGGAATCATAAATTTCATTAATCCACATATTTTTAAGGAGGAAGTATAGACCTTGAACTCTACCGTCATCGGATTTTGAGATTCAAAGAAAATTACGCGATTCGGACACCGATCGGGAAACGCTATCGGTAAGTCAACACATGTGATGTCATGCATGACATCATCTTCTTCTGGAAGGATGATGTCAGCACAAGAGGTGTATGGACAAGATGAAGCCACGTGGCGAAGTGCGATCCGACGGCTCAGAATCGATCTGATAAAGTTCGACTTATTTACCGAATTGACATTCCTTTCTTCTATAAATAGAAGGCACTTCTCCTCTCATTCTTCACACCAAGTTCGAAACATAGAGAGATGTTTTAGAGAGAGAAGCTCTGGAGAAAGTCTGAGCAAAGTCTGGGTAAGTTCTTCGGTCCCTGGTCTTTAGTTTCGGTAGTTCTTTCGGTAGATATAGTAGGAATGCTAGATTTATATTTAAATTTTCAAGATAGTCTAGATATATATTTAGGGGTAAATATGATATATATTTCGAAAATATGATGAGGGAAAAGATCTGTCAAAATTCGGAGAGATAGAGCGAAAAACAAAAAGCTGGCGAAATTCCGCCGATTAGGGGTTCAGGGGCAAAATGGTAATTTGTACCTAAAATGCCTGTTATGCTGCTAGATATTGATAAATACTATCCTTATAGGATATCTGAGATAATTGAACCGCTGTCGAGCCGCTGTTGTGCCGCCGTTATACCGCTGTTAGGCCGCTGTCGGGCCGCTGTCAAAAATTATCGTTTTTCCGTAAAAGTACCGTTTACCATCAGCGAAGGTACGTTCGCGTACTGTAACACTAACTCTGATATTTACTGTATACTTATATGTGATAGACGACTATACGAGTGAATTGTATAGATAACTTTACATGAGATGTGTCTTTAACGTAGATAACTTTACATGCGATGTGTCTTGTTAGCATAGATAACTTTACATGAGATGTGTCTTGTTGTTATATTAATCTTCCATCTGCTATATACTTATGTTTTGATTAATGCTATGATGTCTTCCATATGTTGTGTATGTAAATATGAGGTTAACTTACACTGAGTCCGATGTGCATTTGGACCTCGGCCTCTAAAATAGCCCGGTCGGGAGGACCGACGACCGAGGAGAGAGGAAAGCAGCACGCATAGAGACTCCGCTGAAGATTTTCCTTTGTTGTCATTTACTTTGAAAACTCTCGGTCGTTGTACCGCTTTTGTAATCAGCCAGACTTACAACATTTTGAATATAAGTATCAGTTACTCAATCGCTCCAATGCTCTACTCTGATGAAAAAAATATATACTGCTTTTGAAAATGAGATGTTACAGCGCTCAGTTTGGAGAATCATTAGGGTCGACTTGGTGCAAGAAACTGGATCTTGAATTCCCAGTGGGTTTCTGGCCGGGAGGGTTGAGGGCGAAGGTGAATGGAGAGCGATGGTTTGCAGACGACATGGCAGCGAGCGAGGGATTTGGAGTGGAAAAAAATAAGAGAGCAATGAAAAAAAAAGGCGAGGATGAGAGCAAGGTTCGAACACGGGACCTCCAATCAATTGTGTGCACTTATAACCAACTAGGTTATCTAAACAACGTGATATAAAATTCCTTCAAAAATATATATTATCAACATTTTAGTGTGTGCACTTGCCCACACTGGTACCAGTGTGGGTCCGCCACTGCACCCGAGTGCCAATAATTATTTCTTAAGCTCAAATACTAAGACTGCGGCCAACTCGATCACCTACTGAAAAATCAAAATGACGTTATAGTTGATGCACGGGTGTGCAAGTTTCCATCGTCTACTCTATTCTATAATCAAAATAATTAAACCATTGGCTTTTACAAGTAGACGGAGGGAAATGCAGAGGGGCGAAGAAGAGAGTGAGTGTCGCGCACGCTATCCAGTGAACAAAAGCTTTGAGTGCGCTACAGTGTCTGACGGGCTTCTTCACTCGACCAAACGACGTCGTACGCTATTCACTGGACAGAATGTTATATCCTGTGACAGGATAAATGATTCCCCCTTTATTTATATATATATATACACATATATATAGGAAGGGATATATAACTACGTACAAAAATTTACAAATGAACAACATGCAATGACACGTTTTATTGGAGAAAATGAAAAATAGATCCATATTACTCACATGTTATCGATATTTTTTGGTAATTACATATACATTTGGCACCTTATAGTGAAAATTTTAGGGAAATCGTTGATAAGCCAGCGACCACCCTGCTAGTCGCCGGACACTGAAGCTCTAGTGGGAATATTCCCAGAGTGCCAAGGGTGAGATTTTTTTTTTTTTTTTTGATATTACTAAGGGTAAGATTTGAACCCATGGCACTTGGTTAATTTTTTACTAGATAAACGCAAATTGATAAAAGAGTAATTTGGTCATTTCTTTGTAATTTCAAAAAAGACAAATCAAGCCTAACATTTTTTTCTTTTAGGATTTTTAAAGTTCTTTATTAGAGATTTTCCCATGATTTTAACATTGTGTCATTTAAAAAAACGTTCATGTACATTTTAATTGATGTTAAAAAAAGACATAACAAACATTTAATGAGGGTGAAATAATAAAGGTATAATTAATTACTCACTACTATGGAAAGTACTTTTAACATTTGTTTTTAGGCCCTTTCTATGTCCCTTTTCAGGGGAACGCTTATGTAAACAACGTAGTAAAGTCTAAGAACAACATCTATCCGTTAAAAAAAAGGACGTCGTAAGTGTCTTACAACGTTTGTTTTACATGGATTTTTTGTTTCAACTTTTGTTCTTCCTCCAAAGCCAGTGACCTTTATCTTCCTTCATCCAAACATAGCTTTGCTTTTTGAAGATGTATCCATGAGTGGCAGTGGCTAAATTTCTCAAACTCTTGAAGATGGAAGCTAAAGCTTGAGTTCCAAGGGCTAAAAGGGGGAGTTCTAGTTTTAGTTCATTAGCTTGCCTAAATATTTATGATTCCTTTGTTTTTAAGAGTTGTAATTTGTAGTTAGGACTATGATTTTTTGGTTTAATTTTTGTGAACCAATTAGTGATTTGAATTAGTTGATGTTGAACATTGTGCTCACAATATATGTGGTTACATATATGTTTCATGGTAATTCTCTTGATTCTCTATTATCTTGGATGGTTCTGTTTGGATATTGAGTTGATTTTGGATTTCATTGGAACCAATTGCATTAATTAATTCACAATCACACACTAAGAGGGTTTGATAGCATCTTAAGAGTAGGGGTTCCTCTCTTTTGGTGCTAGACCTATCGGTTGATGAGGTTTCATATTTAAGAAATCTTAGTGATTTTATAATTGCATTCAAAATGGTTATTAATAGTGTATTAAGAAGTTATTATTTTCTAAGTCTACGAATAATCATTGATTAATGCACTAGACTCAACGGTGTTTGAGGTTTGGCATTACGAGGGACTTCGATTTCAATTGCTAGCGTTTTGTATTGAGTTTTGGTTAGAGGGGGATTAGGCTTTACCTAGTGTGAAAGTGTCTAATTAATCTAATTCAAGCTAACTCAAAGGGTCTTTTGGGCATTTTCAACTAGGCTAGCAAATTGAACTCTCATTATCATTATTTGAACTATGATTGCCTTTACAATCCATTTTCAAGATATTCAATTCATCTATTTCCATTTATCCATTTTAATTCCAAAAATCTAAAAATATTTTATTTAAAATAGTTTAGTTTGCAAACCTAGTTGGCCGATAAAGAGGAAAAAAAAAATCTTCAACTTGTTTCATGTCAATCATTGCATTTAGTTGCTAAGTAGTTAATAAAATGCTCTTCAAAAGACGATCAATGATTGAACCCTATATTTAAATCCTTGATTTTTTTTTTTTTTTAAGAAGTTATCAAGGCATAAGCCAACACGTTCCTTCAACCAAGGCCGATAGATGAAGATGTTGAAATGAAGACCATTTGTATTAATCTCAGAGAAAAATTTAGGTGATAAATTGTTTGGAGCGTCACCAACTTGCTAAAAAATGACAAATATATAGCTTACTTGAGGCTATGGGAATTTGAAATTATATCCCGATTAAATCTTGTTGAAAATCAGTTATGCACCTACCTTCATTATTAGTTCTATCTCTTTCCTCTTGTTGAAAAATCTCCCCATATTTTTGTCTCCCTATTCATTAGTTCAATCTACCCACTTATTTACCAATCCTTAAATTACCCTTCTTAATCATGTACATTGTAACTACCCTTGATGAAAACCCATGTACAATCAATATGGGTACTTTAGGGAAAAATTATAAACTTTGAAAGAAAAGCGGATTAACGTCTTATAAATGAAAACAACAACAAAAACATTTTCTAGCTCCTATAATCAAGACCACAGATAGTAATTAGTTTTTCTTGGTATCTATCCCCAAATATAGTAGGGAATTTATAATTGGGAAAATGACAAAAAAAAAAAAACCATTAATTACAAAAAAAAACCCCAAAATATTTATTAAATCAGCAAAAGGACAAATAGGGTGATCTGATAAGAATTTGAGATTTTGAAGTTTGGGTGTTAATAAACTGAGTATAAGCAATGACAACTTAAAAATAGCAATTAGCAACCTGGGTATACACATAAACAACTTGGGGAGCTCAAATTGTTAAAATATATACCCAAGTTGATAATTCTTATACTCAAGTTGTCAATACCCAAATTTCTACCAGATAACCTACATATCATTTTGCTAATTTAGTACCATTTTGGGGTTTTGTAATTCAAATGATATTTTTCTATCATTTTCCCTTCATAATTTCATGTTATTTTCTGACTAAAAATATATCTCTAATGATTTGTCCCTCACCCTTAATAAAGATTTTTTTTTTTTTAAAAAAAAAAACCTTTTTAATTAGGGACATATTTGGAAGGAACAAACAATTTTTTAGACAAAAATAAAATCGTTGGTGAGTAACGGTGAGTAAGAAGATTCTATAACCATGAGTGAATCACCATCTGAACCTGTCCACCTCAGTTCTGCCTTATCTTTATAGCATATGCCTTCTTCTATCCATCATACCCTTTCAAACCAGATACAAAATCTTGTTGAATTTACTCACGTTCCAGATGACGCTTGCATCTAAAATACTTATCTTCCACTACTTGATCCATACTCCTTATTTCACCGATAACACTATTCCTTCTGCAACACTCATATACTCATTTCTAGATCTACCCCTCCTGTCAAAGAGATTGTTCAAAGCTCAAAACTCGATCAGTGTAGATTGCAAGCTACTGCAGCTGAGCAATATATGTCACCCTTGAAATCTCAATAATTCTTACATTAATGAGGGTTACATCATCTCCACCTTGGATCTATTCATCTTGTGCTTACACTTCATAGCTAAAAAGGTCTCCTTCTTTCTGCCAAAGTAGCTCTACTGGACTCCTTTTTTAAAGCTTACCAACATGCCCTAGTTGGAGCCTTGGTTACTACTCTCAACAATGAGAATGCCGTTCTAACCATTGTCCCCGACTTCAATATAAAACTCTCTCTAAGAGACTGAAAGTCCAAATTCAAATCATTGGTGCTGAATAAGACCTTAAAGCCATCATGGCCACCCTCCATTATTAGCTCATTGACAAAGTTCAAAATCATTCCTTATACCTCCATTTTCTAAACTCCACCAGAGATGCTCTCTTCATGTTCACTGATAGAGATCATGGCCCTACTATTGTCAATATTTCTGGACAGATTTCTAATAAAGAGCTTGCCCAGATCATCTTATTGGATTGAATCACTAACTATGAAAGGGAATTCAATTTTACTCCCACTTACGTTCACACAACTGCTCCACCTATTGCCTGGTGGAACTATCAGGTTTAATTTCTAGAAGCCTAGCATTGAGGGATAAACACCCATCAGAAGAATTGCGACCATATCTCTTGCTTATACAAGCAAGGAGAAACCTCTCATCCACCATTTTACCAAGGAGGCTCAACATGTCTTCGTGTCACATGTTAATGGTCATTTCATTTAGGATTTGGATCCTAGCATGTGTAAGCTTGATTATGATTGCCAGTACCCTGATTTTTGGTACAATTCTAATGACGATCTTGTTGATTGTAGCTCACAAAAGAAGAAGAAAAAGAAGAAACCCCAATCTTCTTGTTCTCTTCATCTAAAACAGCATAATGATGATGTTGATTGATGGTCGAATTCCCTTATGGCAAGTGAATCAGTTGAACAAGAAATAAAGTGATGAATAAAGTATCATCCCACAAAGATTGTAATACTAACTTATACATCAAGAAAGTGATCAAAAGCAGCATGATTTTGGTAAAAGATTATAGATGTGAATGTATGATGCAAAATACTAATTTTATAAAATGAATGAAAAAGAGCGAGCGCGAATACAATTGAGAGATATCAAGATTCAAATAAGCAAAGCTCAAATTTTCCCTTAATTTGCAACTCTTCCCTATATTGCTTATCACAATGCTTCAACAAATGCTTTCGCAAAGTTATAGCAATGCTACAACAAAGTTCTTTAGTTAACCCACCTCTTATGTATACATAAGTTTTCCAATAATCCTGTAATTATATTTTGTACTCTACTTTTCTCATATTCCTATGCAGATTTCCAAGCTTGGAATAACATGCAAAATTAGGTGTATGATTGTGTGAGGTAAACTCATTCCTATAGTTTACGAGCTCAAAGAGAATATGCACAATTCTTCCAACACACTATTTAATGGAGGTTTAACTTTAAATCCTTTCCGGTAAGTTAAGATTACAAATCTTTATTATTAGTGGCTACCTAATGCAAAAGACTGACGTTACACAAGCAATTAAACAAACTGAATTATATAAATTAGAGTAAATACCCTTTTGGGTCTACGACAAAAAACACGGATCCCATTTTCGTCCCTAGAGACTAAAATGAGACTTTTTTATGGACTAAAAATGGCTTTTTGGAAATTTGTGAGGGACCAAAATGTTCACAAATCGACCATTATTCGTCCTTTTCAGGGACTAAAAGGGCATTTCTTTGTGTGAGGGACCAAAATGGGGTCCGTGTTTTTTTCCAGGGACCCAAAATGGTATTTACTCTATAAATTAAGACTAGCAATCTAGTTCAGAATTACAAATCAAGGTGCCATCATCGCTCAGCCAAGAGAAAGTTAGTTCATGGCTTGCGAGTAGAATACAACAGAAACTGACACAACGATATCCATGAAAAACACATAAAGGAAACTAAAGAGAAAAAGATGATCTGTCAAAGGAATTCGACAACAGAGGGTAGCGTCTCTCATGTAATGCTATCGTGTCTTCTTTGTCTTAGCCACCTTATGCCATAGTGTTCTATCGTGCTTTCTGTGTGTCTCGAGATATTATCTCTTTTGCAGTCTCGAACGTAATCTCTATGTTCTCTTTTCTCTTTTTTTAGGGTTGGTCATCTTTCCATTTTATCGTTGAGGTCTTTGCGCCGCACGTTTAATCTGTCTGTTAAAGAGCTGGGCTTTTCTCTTATGTCAGGTCCGACTGAAAGATTCTGTCTTGATTGATTTTGTTTTGATTAGCAAGATTTTGTTCTGATATCTTTCTAAATTCTCGTAATATTGGATTTTCTTCTTCCTCAAGAAATCGGCCTTCTTTCGTATATCTTTATCTGTTAAGCCTACTCAACGTCTAGCCCAAATTCCTATAATTATCTTCTGTTTCTCAAGAAAAGATCAACGCATAACATATATCGCAAATTATCTTTAATCAGTTGTGATGATGTAGCATGGAGACAACATTGATATGTCAGCTCAGAAATACATCAGATTTAAGTCCATTTTCTGTCTATATGTAGGATAACTTTGAAAATACAACAATGCAGCTCATCTAAATCTTATTTCCACATATGTATGAAATCTATCACTATTGGTCACATCAAACATGTTTTAAGCTCAAGAATTCAGTTCAAATTAGTCACAACATAGTGAAAATATATAGCAGAATTAGGATTTATTACTGATCATGCTCCTAAGAAAAAATCTTCAACCTATATCTAAAATTTCTTCTAAGGACATTTCCATCTAGGATCTCATTAAATAATTAGGTCATGATAATCTGATTGCTGATTTTTTTTTCTAAAAAACATCCACCAAATCCACAGCTAATAGCTCCCCGATAACATGAAGTTCCTTTGCTTCCACAGATACAACCTTTGCCTCCTCAAACACAGCCTTTGCCCTGTATTGCCATGATGCACCCTGCATATATGAAGAAGAATTCCCAGACCTTGAGGTCAAACCAATGAAAATACCAAAGTAACTAGGCAACCATGTATCGCCTCCAAAGAAACTACCCCTCAAGGACATAAGTCAACTTTCCACACATAAGTTCTTAATTAGTAAAAAGAGAATGTTGTAAGCCAAAACAAATTCCTTCATAGGATTGACTTCAAGTTGGATAGTCTCACTGTAAAAACTGAGGACCTAACTACTAAAGTTGATACTATTGCAAAGGAAATCAAGAAGTTACACATTCGACTTTCCTCACAGGCACAACAGTTAGATGCAGACCTTAGACAGAGTATTGATTAGAGATACTATAGACCTAAATTCCACATAAAAGAGCAGGAACTCTCAAAGATCAAAGAAAAGTTGAAACAAATTAAAGCAGATATTGCCAAACCTCAATGTTCTCTATCTTCTCCTTCCATAGACCCTTTATCTTTGTATCCTCCACCTTACCCGATATATTCTCCGCTCACTGTTTCTACTAGTTATGATAAGGTCTTCCAATCTACTTATCATTTAGCAAGACAAATCAATCCGCTCAAAAAATATTCCAAAAAGAAGCCAGTACATACTTCTAGTTATCAAACCACTTCCTCTATACCATTCACTGGCGCTGCTTTTACCTATGTCAGACTAAGAACTACACCACCCAAGTCTAGGAAGCCCATTCTCATTCCCTCTTCTTATTCCACCTTAAAAATATATTCACCACCTAAGTCTTCAACAAAATCTTCTACACCAACTCCCTTACAACCTATAGATGGCATAAAAGGAATTATGGATGGATTGTATACAACCCCTAATACGATTGGTACTCTTACCAGAACCAATATGAAGTCTTCTCTAACTCTATTGAAGAACTAGATTAAGCCTCTGTTCTTTCTGACTCTACTGATGTAGTCCCTGACCATCTACCTTTGAAACGTCATCTATACAGGCAACCTCTGAAATCTCTGGACCTTTTGTGATGAAAATCACTATGCTGAGCTTTCCACCATCGCTATGGTTAATCCCCAGTACGCTGAAAACTCCAACAGGAACAAACCTATTATTGAGGATCCTTCCTCCTCAAAAGAAGAAAGAACTAGTGAAATAGCCACACCAACTTCTAAATTAAGACCAAGAAATCTTGGTCTTGGTTTACTTTTTATGACGTCCCTATTTCCCAGTAGAGAAATTGTCTTCATGAGTTTGGTGCTTGGATAGACTCTCACATGGCAGACTCCCAGTTTATTCTTCAACAAGTACTTATAGAATTTGTTGCCCAAATGACAAGAAATTTAAGAGAATAGTTCTCTTATCTTAGCAAATATTATAAACTTCTACTTCTCCTCTCTGATAGCCTTGTAACATTCCTTGGAGTCATTCACCAAGAATTCCTTGGTGATTTCAATGTCATTTAGAAGCGGCAATACCAACAATATTTTGAGATGAAGTGTTGTTCCATAAATAGACATGATTTGCAGAAACATTATACCCGGATGTCTAAAAAATATTACCCTCTGGGTAGATCTCAAAATCCCAATCTCAGCCATGTCTTCATTGTTTTCCTTCTTGATCAATTACAGCTTGAACTACATAGGGCAATCGCTTCTCTTCAAAAGGATGTTGCCCAACTCACCTTTGGTGAAATTTATCAACTAGCCCTTTCTACACTCGACAAGTTATGTGAACAACAAAGATTCTTTAAAGGAAGGATCCCATATAAAGACGGTTGAAATAGGAAAAATCCTATATAATGTTGGTAAACTCAACAAATCTTAAATTGGGTCAATAACCTAATCTAGAATATTTAAATGTTGGTTATTTTCCAATAATACCCCTAACCCATAGTCCAAAGAAAAGAAAAGTAGAAAGGAAAGGCAAGAAGTGGGATGTCTGTGGCACACCATCGTCGCTCTCTCTCTCGTGTGCCCTCTGGAGCATGAACGACGTCATGAGAAATCACATGATAAGTTTCGGCTTTCGCTGCTATTAGAAGCCACCGCTATCGCCATTCAAGAAACTGAGATATAACCATATCATGTCTCCATTCAAGAACTGCAATTGTATAACATTGCAGCAACCTGGTCCCCTGATTTAAATCATACGAGCGATCTTTGATATATCCTTAAAGAATTACTTCCTGGTCTTCTTTTATTTAATGATTTGAGAAAAGAAACATATTTACTTCGATTTTGCAAAGCTAAAGCAATAACCGTAATCCAATGTAAGGGGAAAAATAAATTAGATAGCGATCTCCTAACAACTCCTATGTAAAGGTAGGACTACTCAACTCGGTTAAGGAATGAAGATTTAATTTTAGAACTAACTTATCGTAGCTTTCTTTGCCAATTTTCTGACAATGTCGAGGCCTCCAATGAATTTTCTGTCGTTAGGGTTCTTACCTAGTGCGTAAACAATATTATTCTATCTTTGATTTTGCTTTATTTTTTTAATAACTAAGGGATATAGAGGTAATTTGGCCCAAATTCTAAATCTCTAATTGTGTTACTAGCAGAGATTTGCCGTGATCTCCCAAAATAACCAGATTAGAAAAGGATTTGCAGTATAATATAACATGGGTCGTTTCCCAACGAATTCACAGTCAGTCTGAATCAGTAACAGTGAAACAAAATAGTAACAAATTGGGGGGAGTTGTTTTCAATGCAGTAAAGATTAAAACAGAAAGCAAGAAAACGAGATTAATCAGATTAAAAACGATTAACCCAGAATTGGGATTCCATAACCTTCATCAGACAAAAAGATAATAACCAAACTCGTGATTGATTCTGGACAAACCGAAATCTCTGCATTTGTCCAGATATTCCCTCGACTAGACGATCGTCTAGCATTTGATCGAACACGTGGCGAGCTCCCTGTGCGATCGCACAACTCTCTCTCAGAACCCGGTCCGACCTATGTCCTTGGGATATCAATCTAGGTATTAAATCTAATACCTAATCCACAATTATAATCGGATCCGATTAAAATAAACAGAAACGAATTACGTTACCGATTGAAGCGCGTGTCCTCTGGATTCGTGGAATCCTCAATCCATGGGTCAATCACAGAAGCCTAGCCTATCATAGCTATGTAGAACGAAAATGGAAAAGAGATGAAGAAGTTCATCATAAACACAAAGAACACGATGAACGGATGAAGAACAGTTGAGAGAAAATGAAACTTCTGTATTTTAATCCAAACGAGTAAAAACGTGAATGAAATCTGTTTTTGGTCTGCTGCCTCACTTAACCTAAAATGGAAAAATGAAATGGGGCTCCAATCCACAATTCAGGCCCAAAACAAAAATAAAAAAAAAGGCTTTAATTACAAATTTGAGCCCAAATAAAAATCCGACTTCGGCTCCAAAATCGACCTCCCTCTTGTCCGAATTTTCCCTTCATGTATTCATAACATTTGTAGCTCTCTGAATCATCTGAAATATGAAACAAAAATGAGGCAAATCCGATGTCTGGTTCAAGAGTTATGGTAGGAATAGTGAAGCAATGTAAAACTAGAATTTTATTATTAAAAATGGCTAAAATATAATCAAAGGCCCAAAGCCCAAATAAGTATAAAAGCCATTATTTATTAACTAAAGAGTCCTAAATTATTAATCAAGAGATAAAAAAGTGTATGAAATATTCAATTATCAAATTCCCCCACACTTATCTTTTTGCACTCCTGAGCAAAATTCAAAGAAAAAGACCTAAAGGAGAAACTCTTCTTTTCTAACAATTGCTAACAATGCAAAAATTACTCAAGGGACACAAATCTCCAAAAGACCAATCAATCAAGACGAAAATCCCTTCATCTCAAATTACAATTCATGGTAATCTCAATCAATGATGCTAATCACAAAAGATGGTCTCTCAAATGATACGCTCAATCAATCAATTTCTCAAGTGTTTAAGGTAAATAAGTGTATCGCTCAAATTCTACTCAAGAAAATTGTTCTACCATAAGCTTGCTCAATTTCTACGTCTCCACTACTCATAACACATGCATGCACAAATCAAGAGAGCTTATTATTAAAGGTTGTAATGGGGTTAGGGTGAATGTAGGTAATAGTATGGAATGAGAGGCTAAGCACCCAAGAAATTAAAAAGAGCATTGATTAACACAATCATTCTCTATGTATGAAAACTTTTATTTTACTCATATATCTCCTTTCTTTCTATGTATTTTCTTTCTTCTTCTTCTTTTTTTCTTTCTTTCCTTCTTTTCTTTTCTTTTTCTGCTTTTCTTTCTTTCTTTTCTTTTCTCTTTTCTTTTCTTTTGTTTTTGTTTTGAAGAACTATATACATAATCAAAATGACAAAATCGAATATCCCCCCCAACACTTAAACTATTGCACTCCTGAGCAACCCCCACACTTAAACACAAAACCAAGGTGAAACCAATGCTCAATAAATTTCCAAGGTGCGGAATAAAATGGTTTTACGCTTAGGCTTGTAATGTGGCTTAGAAAAGAATGAGTCGAAAAGGCACAAATGAGCTAGCAAAGGAAACATAATGCAAGGGAAAGCTATTTGGCCAAAGTGAGGAAAATAAAAGAAAGAAAACAAGCTTCTATCATATTTATGCATGTAAGTGAAAAATGTAGTTTCAAAAAGAAAAGGAGCAAGTTCTAGAGAACACAAATAAGGAGCAGATCAGACATGAAAGAAAGAATGGTAAAAGATGAATTTCATTCAAGCAGGCCCAAAACCTCACAAGGTCAATACCAACTTAGGCAATCAACAACATCAAATCAACTACCAAGACATGCAATCGAAGAGTCAGGAATTGCAGACCAAACATAATGATCCATGAAAACCAAAATGTCCAAGTTCATAATATGTAGCAATTATAGAAAGAGAGACTGTATTTATTTTCAAAAAGCAAAGTAGAAAAAGGAAAACAAATAAAAGAGATAGAGGGAGAAGGAAGAAGAATACTCCCCAAGGGTTTAAGGAGGATAAGTGGCATCAATGAGGAGAATCTCTCGCTTCCTCGAGCCGTTGTTGGGATCCCTCATGAAATCTGCTTGAGGCGATGCCCATTTACCTTAAAGGTTCTTCCCGTGGGTGGATCACATAGCTCAACAAAGACCAAATGGAAAAATGTTAGTGATCTCAAAAGGGCCATCCCATTTAGATCGAAGCTTACCAGGCATAAACTTTAGACGGGAGTTAAACAGAAGAACTTTCTTGCCCACAGAAAATTCTTTCCTCATAATATGCTTATCATGGAATGCCTTAGTCTTTTCCTTGTATAACCGTGAACTCTCATAGGCATCCAATCTAAGCTCATCCAACTCTTGCAATTGTAGCTTCCGCTCCATCCCAGACTTAGCCAAATCCATGTTACACTGCATAATGGCCCAATAGGCTTGATGCTCTAACTCAACCTAAAGATGACATGCCTTACCAAAGACAAGCCGATAAGGAGACATCCCAATCGGAGTCTTGCGGGGTGCGATATGCCCACAAAGCATCCTCTAATCGCTTACTCCAATCTTTCCGGGTAGAGTTAACGGTCTTTCTTCGAAGGATTTGCTTAATATCTCTATTTGAGACTTCACTTGACCGTTGGTCGAGGATGGTATCTTTGTGGAGACCTTGTGAAGCACTCCATACTTGCGTAACAAGGCACCCAGGCTTCTGTTGCAAAAATAGGAGCCCTGGTCACTGATAATAGCTCTAGGAATGCCAAACATGCAGAAAATGTTAGACCTAACCAAATCCACCACCACAGAAGAATCATTAGTCCGAGTGGCTTTCGCCTCAACCCATTTCGAGACATAATCAACAGCTAGCAGTATGTAAGTATAACCATATGAAATAGGAAATGGACCCATAAAATCAATACCCCAGACATCAAATATCTCACAAAACAAGATATAGGGTTCTCGGGGCATCTCATGCCTACGGGAAATACTCCCGCCCTCCGACGGTTATCACATGACTTACAAAACAAATGGGAATTATGAAATAAGGAAGGCCAAAATAATCCACTGTCTAACACTTTCCTAGCAGTTCTTTAGGGTCCAAAGTGACCACCACAGGCAAAAGCATGAGCAAAATGCAATATAGAGTGAAACTCATGATCAGGCACACATCTCCTAACTACTTGGTCACTACAAAATTTCCATAGATAAGGGTCATCCCAAACATAATATTTAGACTCACTTTTCAATTTAAAGGTTTGGGCCATAGTAGAGTCTATAGGAAAAACACCAGCTACCAAGTAGTTAACCAGATCAACATACCATGGAAGCTTACCTTGCAGCTGTAGAAGCTGCTCATCAAGGAAATCATCCCGAATAGAAGAGGGGTGAGAGGGAGAATGGGTGATACGGCTCAAGTGGTCAGCTACCCAGTTTTGTGCTCCACTTCTGTCTTGAATCTCAACATCAAACTCTTGGAGCAATAGCATCCACCGGATGAGTCGTGGCTTAGCATCTGCCTTTTTCAAAAGAAATTTCGGAAAAGATGGTCGGAAAACAACTACTCTACTAGCTAGCAGATATGACCTAAACTTATCAAAAGCAAATACAATAGCCAACAACTCTTTTTCGGTAGTGGTGTAATTAGACTGGGCAGGATCCAAAGTCTTGGAGGCATAGGCAATCACATGAGATGCTTTGTCGACCCGCTGTGCCAAGATAGCACCAACCGCATAGTTAGAAGCATCACACATCAACTCGAAGGGGATGCACCAATCAGGGGGCTGGATCATTGGGGTTGTAGTCAGGCAACGCTTCAAATGATCAAAGGCCGCCTTGCAAGCATCATCAAATACAAAGTCAGTGTCCTTATGCAGAAGGTTGGACAAGGGTTGGGCAGTCTTGCTGAAATCCTTAATGAAACGCTGATAGAATCCTGCATGACCAAGAAAAGAGCGAACTTCCCACACAGATACGGGGTAAGGCAAAGCAGTAATCACATCTATCTTAGCAGGGTCCACCTCAATCCCTTTCCTAGACACTATATGTCCCAAGACTATACCTGACTTAACCATAAAGTGACACTTCTCATAATTTAGCACAAGATTAGACTCAATGCACCTATGCAAAACTCTAGACAAATTAACTAAGCATGCATCAAAATCAGACCCATATACAGTGAAATCATCCATAAAAACCTTCATGCAGTCCTCTAGAAACTTAGAGAAAATGCTTACCATACAACACTGAAAGGTGCCAGGTGCGTTGCAGAGACCAAAAGGCATCCTTCGGTAGGCATATGTTCCAAAGGGGCATGTGAAGGTCGTCTTCTCCTGATCCTCAGGAGCAATATGGATCTAGAAGTATCCGGAGTAGCCATCCAAGAAGCAGTAATGAGACTTGCCAGCCAATCGCTCTAACATCTTATCAATGAAAGGTAAAGGGTAATGATCCTTGCGAGTGGCTTGGTTGAGTCTCTTATAGTCAATGCAAACTCTCCAACTATTCTGAACTCGAGTAGGAATGAGCTCATTCTTCTGATTGGCTACCACAGTGACTCTAGATTTCTTAAGAACCACCTGGACCGGGCTAACCCACTGGCTATCAGAAATGGGATAGATGATACCAGCTTGTAGAAGCTTAGTGACCTCCTTCTTCACTACATCAAGGATAAGGGGATTAAAGCGACTCTGAGGTTGCCTCACCGGCTTAGAGTCCTCTTCCAACAAAATTTGATGCATGCACATGGAAGGGCTAATACCAACGATATCAGCTAATGTCCACCCAATGGCTTTCTTGTTCACCCTCAATAAGCTTAGCAGCTTCTCTTCTTGGTCCAGAAGAAGATTATTTGCCACAATGACTGGAAACTGTTCATCCACCTCCAGAAATGTATATTTTAAGTGATCTGGAAGGGATTTCAACTCAAGTTTGGGTGGTTGCTCCGTAGATGGGAGAAGTTTGGGTGGTTGTTGCAACAACTCAGATGTCATCACACTGGAAATCCCTGAAACCACATTCAAAGAAGCAGAAGAACTATATCTATACAGCTCAATGTTAACATTATAATTCAGCTCATCAAAATCAGAGTTAAGTTCATCAAAATCAAAATCAGGATGCACATCAGGATAAGGATGAAGCTCAAAGTCAGAATCAATATCTGAATCCACAAGTAATGCAGAATCACCTGGCAAGTCAGAATCACCAAATAATGCAGCATTAACCAAATGAGTACAAACAGAGCACCATTCATTATCAACACATGCACAAATGGCGAGATCACTCTTAGATGAAAAATCGGGATAATCAAAGACACCAATCAGCAAGAACATCATCCACAGTATCATCAATCATATCAATACAGAAAACAAAATGCTCTTCCCTAGGATGTTTCATGGCATCAAAGATATTAAATTTCACAGAAATATCACCAAACTCCATGGAAAGAGTACTAGAATACACATCTATCTTAGTCCTAGCTGTTTTCATGAAAGGCTTCCCTAGAATGATTGGTGACCTACTGATAGAAGACTCATCCTCCATATCTAAGATGTAAAAATCAGCAGGGAATATCAATTCATTAACTTTTACTAATACATCTTCAACTAAACCAGAAGGATGGGCATTACTCCTATTAGCTAATTGAACAATAACACCAAATTGGACGCAAGGGACCAAGACCAAGAGATCTATAGATAGATGCAGGCATGACATTTATAGAAGCACCTAAATCTAGCATGCAATTATCAAATTTATAATTACCAATAAGGCAAGGGATAGAAAACGTCCATGGATCCTTGAACTTGCGAGGCATGGTAGGCTGGATGAGGGCTGATACATTCTGGTTCAAACTCACTCGTTCATTCCCCTTCAGTCGCCTATTGTTGGTGCATAACTCCTTCAGAAACTTAGCATATTTAGGAATTTGTTTGACTGCATCTAAGAGAGGAATGTTGATCTCTACTCTTCTAAATGTCTCAAGTATATCCTTCTCTTGTGCTTCACCATCTCGCAACTTCTTGGATCGAGGGGCTCTCGAGGGAAAGGAAGAGGAATGAGAATGTCTTCCTCTTCACCTTGTTGCATTGCCTTTTTATTTTTAGAATCAATCTGCACATTATCTGACTCTCTCTCTAATGTGGAAGTCACATCTGTAGCTGGTTGAGGTTCCTCCAATTGCTTGCCAGATCGAAGGGAGATAGCACTTAAATTCCCCTTGGGATTAGGAATTGTTTGTGAAGGAAGAGTGTTGGATTCCTGAGGTTGAAGCTGATTCAATGATGTTGCCAACTGCCCAATCTGTGTTTGAAAACTCTAAATGGAAGTGTCAGTTTGCTGTTGGAACTGCATATTGGCTGTGACAAATTGCTTCATCATATCCTCTAGTGAAGAACCACTACTACTTTGGTACTAGCCTGTCTTTGTTGTGCCGCTTTGAGGTGCACATATGGCTGGTCGAGGAGGTGGTGCTGGCAAAGGCAAATGAGGTGCAGACTGCTGTTGAAAATTCTGTGGTCTGTACTGTCTCTGTTGGTAATTCACAGAATTTTGCTGATATTGGTTACCCTGGTTCTGATTCTGGTTCCAGCGGAAATTGGGGTGATTTCTCCAACCAGGATTGTAACTATTAGAATAAGCATTATTCTGCTGGTATTGTGGCTTTCCTAGAAAAACACCCACTGCAGCTACCGACTGGTCTTGATAAGCAGGATCATGCAAAGTAGGGCAAGAATCAGTAGAATGACAAGGGTCAGAACAAAACCCACATGAGTACCCAATCTGAGGAGGGAAAGATTGTACTGTCATGTCACCGCCACTTTGCCTCACAAGGGAAGTCGATCATCAAGTCTATTCTCCAATCTCGAGAATCGTCTTGGACTCGAGGTGTTTGAATCGGTAAACAGAGTACTATTGGCCCCGGTGCCAAATTGCCGAGAATTAGCGACCATAGTAGATATCAACTCTCGGGCCTCTTCAGGTGTCTTGCTATCTAAGGCCCCACCACTGGATGCATCCATGAAACTTTTATCCATTAGTAACAAACCGGAATAAAAATATGTAATTAGGAGTTGGTCTGAAATCTAGTGGTGTGGACAGCTAGCACACAACGTTTGAACCTCTCCCAATACTCATACATAGTCTCCCCATTGATTTGTTTAACAGTAGTGATCTCCTTCTGAATAGCAATGGCTTTTGAGGAAGGAAAGAACCTCACTAGGAATAACTTCTGCATATCATCCCAACTCCCAACAGATGTTGGTTGCAAATTGTATAGCCAATCCTTAGCCACGCCATCTAGGGAAAATGGAAAAGCTCTCGGCTTAATGTGGTCCTCATCAATTGCTTGAGGTTTCATCGTCTTTGCATACCACATGGAACTCCTTTAGATGCCTGTGAGGACATTCACCTGCAAGACCATGAAACTTGGGCAACAAATGGATAAGACCATATTTTAGTTCAAAGTTAGCAGCAAGTTCAGGATATTGAATACACAAATTCGGATTGCCCACATCAGGGGTGACTAATTCTTTCAAAGTGGGACGAGCTTCTTGCTCTGCCATAATTTCTGAGTTAGCAAAATTGCTACTAGAATCGTGAAAACAACAAGACTATCGAAGTACTATCGAGTCAAGATCAACAATGGACACAATCGGACTCAAGTTCAATGTCCAATTCAAGTATTAATCCCACGACTTAGCCTAACAACTCTTCTAGCGAAGAAGAATTGTTCTTTCTATTTCGGGATCAAATGGCAACAAGTCTTCGGATTAATAGTACTCCTAGTACTCATGCAGCATAAACACAAGGCAGAATTTGTAGAAAATCAAAATTACAAAATTGCCACCAGAAAAGCAGAATTACGAAAATGCCACCAGAAGTGGTAAAAAGTAGAAAAACACTAAGATGACACACAAACAAAAACACAAAAAGCAAAAACGTATGTTAGAACTTGACCAAAACAAGTCCAAAACAGTATCAAATGATTTTTAAAATTTATGGGACTTGGACAGGGCAACTCCTAGACCATTGGGGAACCCAAAAATGGAATAAAAAAACTTCAAAAATTGAAAAGTGGTCTAAACGATGGAATTTGGCGAAAATAAGAATACCACACAGAAAATCTTGATTTTCGGTGTGCCCAGTGAGTTAGGCCACTTTCTATCACCTAGAAAAATTTCAGACCATTCATAGATGCTCCGAAAAAAATGCCCTAGTAGAAATCATAAAAGAGAAACTTAAAACAGCGAAAAAGTGGTCTAAACGATGGAATTTGGGGAAAATATGTCAGACCTCACTCTTAAAGAGAGTGACTCTTGTTTAGAATGCCCAATTCCTTATGAATAAGACTTGGTTTGAGTGATCTGGGTCAGAAAAATTTCTGTCCAGCCACCCGAACCACCGAAAACTACTGTTGCTAATGAAACCGATGCGAATTCCCCGGCAACGGCGCCATATTTTGGCAGAGATTTGCCGTGATCTCCCAAAATAACCAGATTAGAAAAGGATTTGCAGTATAATGTAACCTGGGTCGTTTCCCAACGAATTCACAGTCGGTTTGAATCGATAGAATAAAAAAACGTAATAGTAACAAATTGGGGGGAGTTGTTTTCAATGCAGTAAAGATTAAAACAGAAAGCAAGAAAACAAGATTAATCAAATTAAAAATGATTAAACCAGAATTGGGATTCCATAACCTTCATCGGACAAAAAGATAATAACCAAACTCGTGATTGATTCTGGACAAACCGAAATCTCTGCATTTGTCCAGATATTCCCTCGACTAGACGATCATCTAGCATTTGATTGAACACGTGGCGAGCTCTCTGTGCGATCGTAAAACTCTCTCTTAGAACCCGGTCCGACCTATGTCCTTGGGATATCAATCTAGGTATTAAATCTAATACCTAATCCGCAATTATAATCGGATCCGATTAAAATAAAAAGATACGAATTACGTTACCGATTGAAGCGCGTGTCCTCTGGATTCGTGGAATTCTCAATCCATGGGTCAATCACATAAGCCTAGCCTATCATAGCTATGCAGAATGAAAATGGAAAAGAGATGAAGAAGTTCATCATGAACACAAAGAACACGATGAACAGATGAAGAACAATTGAGAGAAAATGAAACTTCTGTATTTTAATCCAAACTGAGTAAAAAACGTGAATGAAATCTGTTTTTGGCTGCTACCTCACTTAACCTAAAATGGAAAAATGAAATGGGGCTCCAATCCACAATTCAGGCCCAAAACAGAAAATAAAAAAAAGGGCTTTAATTACAAATTTGAGCCCAAATAAAAATCTGACTTCGGCTCCAAAATCGACCGCCCTCTTGTCCGAATTTTCCCTTCATGTCTTCATAACAATTGTAGCTCTCTGAATCATCTGAAATATGAAACAAAAATGAGGCAAATCCAATGTCTGGTTCAAGAGTTATGGTAGGAATAGTGAAGCAATGTAAAACTGGAATTTTATTATTAAAAATGGCTAAAATATAATCAAAGGCCCAAAGCCCAAATAAGTATAAAAGCCATTATTTATTAACTAAAGAGTCCTAAATTATTAATCAAGAGATAAAAAGAAGTGTATGAAATATTCAATTATCAGTTACATAACTTAATTAATAATTTGTTAAGTTTAGTAACCCAAATTAGAATTTGGGTAATTCAATCGTCTTTATATGGGATCTCCCTTCTTTAAATCTATGCTCATTGGGAGTTATAAGCTCAAACTACCTTGTAGAAAATCCTACTTGAAGATAAAATGAAAATAAAAGGGAACTTGCCACTATTCAACAAAAAAGAGATCTCATCTTCACAAATATAAGACCCTCACAAAGAAGAAGAGATCTTATTTCAGATACTTCAGAAGGCTTTCGCCTAAATCCAAGAAATCTGATAAGTGTTTTCTTTACGAAAGTAAAGGACACTATGCTAATTCTTGTCCAAAGAAGAATAATAAGAATGAGATAAAGATGCTCCAGTCATTTCAACATGCATTGCCTATTGAAGATTCCCTTAAACCATTGCACAAAGGTATTTCCAAAGACCTAACCTAAATCCTAGGATCACTTGGATCCCTAAGAATGTCTCAAATAGGCAACACCCAAAGGCCTAACATTGAAGCTAAAATACTTCCTACAAAATATCACAAGCCCATTAAAGCTATTTCCTTTATTGAGACTAGTTCATGTGCTACCATTATCAAAACCCATATTATACCCAGTTATCTATGGGCTCCCTTCTATCAGCCCTTCACCATGGTAAACCAAGAAATTTTTGAAATAGAACTTATCTCCAAAAGGAAAATTAGGATACAGTTCTTCCGTGTATGTATTGTATGGATACGAGTCCTTGGCAGTTACTACCCTGAACAAGATATCCTTTTTGGATTTGATGCCTTTTACCAGACTAAACATGTATCCATTACCCCACCAGGTCTTCGATTCAAGCAATTATTCAACCCTTATCTCCAGGCTCCTAGTATCTTGGAAATCAACCAAGCCTCAGCCGAATATGAGCATATCCGTGATAAATTACTTCGACTTTTTTCAGATAGTCATGACCAGTTTAAACATCCTTCTCCACTTTGGAGAAATAAAGATTTCTACATCACATTTTCCTTCATAAAGAATGAAGAGGTTAACCCCACTAAGGCAACCCACTAGGAATCCATATGATCTGATCTTAACCAAGCAATAATGTGCCTCATTATTGGCCAAGGTCTTATTGAGCCCACAGATTCCAATTGAGCCTTTCAAGCATTTTATATGGAAAATATATCTGAACAAATTCAAGGAAAAAAGAGGTTGGTTATAGATTACAAGCCTCTTGATATATTACTATATGATGACAAAATGCCCTTTCCAAAAATGAATACTTTGGCTACAATGCTTGCCAGAGCAAAGATTTTTTCAGAGTTTGACCTAAAGGTTGATGTTGGTCGATTTTCTTGTGGCAAGTGAACCAGTCAAACAAGTAATAAAGAGTAAGTAGAGTTATCGTTCCATAGAGACTGTCAATATCCAATATGAGCTGATTTCCCTGTGAAAGTTGTGTATGAAGATAATAGAATTGGTTTGTTTGTTTTAGCTATTACTAATGACAAATAAAGTAAATGAGTGATCAGAAGTCGGTTGAAAGATATCAGTTTAAAAATAGGTTGAGTTCAAATTTCATCCTAACTTGCATCTTTCCCCTAGTTTGCATGTGACGCATTGCTATATAACTTCTGCAATGCTACAACAAAATGCCTTTCACAATGTTATTCATCTAAGCCACCACTAACCTATACAAAAGCGTCCGTATCTTGTAAGTACACTCCTCGCTCTACTTCTCCCATATTCCTATAGTGATTTTCCAGTTTAGAATATCAGTTTAACCTAGGTGTTTTGGCTATGAGAGGTAGACCCATTCATGTAACTTACAGTTTAGGTCAAGCCCTACACAAGCTTGCCTAGCAAACATTGTTTAAAAGAGGTCTAACCTCGAATCTCTTCCAGTATGCCAAGGCCACTGATCTAGCCCCTTAGCGGCCACTAACAGACAAGACGTTAAATTACTGTTAAACAAACTAATATATTGAATTAAAAGCTTAGCAAAATGGGTTCATTCTACAACTTAGAAATCCATCATTACTCAGCCAATGGAAATTTAGTTCATCACTGATGAAGGAAACACAAAATATAGTACAATAGAATAACCCATAGAAAGGTTAAAGACAAAAATAAGAAAAAATAGAGAAGCTCATCGGAATTATCGACGGCGTAGGGAGCGTCCTGTCATGCAACCACTTTTAATCCTCTAAAAATAATTCGCATAGTTAGTTACTTTGCGACGCAAGAAGTGACTAATGATAATGATAAAAATTTATTGGCATACTTTGACACCTCTACTGATCCCAGCGCCTTCCGACGAATTAAGGATTCAAGCTTGAGATGGGTAACTGTTATCTTATTAGCTTGTATGTATGTATGTATTCATGTATGACTAACCATGTTTGCTAGATAATTTGCATATGTGTATCCTAGCTATGGATCGGGGCTATTGTCCTATTAGGCTGCGTGTCCTAAAGGGCTTCGGTCCTTGACCGATAACTGCGTTACGGTGCGACTTGTTTACTGTGAATTATTCTATGCTTAACATGTGATATATTATCATTTATATTTTATACTTGCATATAAGATTAACTGTTAGCCTCAGGGTTCATTCATTTGAACTTCAGATCGCATGAAAGAAACGGGTAGTGGATCAGGATCAAGAGGAAAGACTCAACTATAAGGGTTACAACAGAAGGAACTTTTTGAAAAAAATATGAGTAGATGAACTGTACTAATTCGTTTATCATTTGTCGATTTTGGATTAATGTATTAATATTCCACTATGAGATAGATTCGAATTGTGAAAAATTTATCCTCATGTTTTCAGCTAAGTTATTTTAAGAAAGTTTTATTCCGCAATTAAGTTGTCCAAACTATTTCGATGCCTATGCGCTATAACTCTGATAAATAAAGGCATATTAAGGACGGGCGTCACAGTGGGGGACCTTCACCTTCGTCGACTTTCCCTCTCATCACCATCACCTTCCTCCACCTACACTATCTTCACCGTCCCACCATCAAACAAGGACAAAAGCCAGAGCTGGGCAACGGAGATGCCAGTTCGGACCAAACAAAGTTTCGAACCAGAGAAGGTTGCTTGTAATTCAAAAGTAGAGCTCGATTTTTACAGACCACAAGAAACCTTGTAAAGCATTTCCTCCCCTCTTAGGAACCTTCCATGGCCAATTTTGAGTTTTTCTGGCGAGCTTTGATTTTTCCGGCGTGATTTTTCAGATTCTGGTGAACTCTGTAATTCCGGCGAAGTCTTTTTATTTTCCGGCGATCTTGTTTCCATGGATGGTTCAAATATATAGATAGTGTGGGATCCTCTGATTGCTATATGTAGCTAAAATCTTTGCTTCTTGGTGATGAAGATTAAAGCTTGAGCTCAAGGACTACATAGGGGAGTTTATCTACTATTCTATTAGTCTATAATTATGTATTTGAATTTCTTAATTTTAACATATTACTCTGGGAACTGAGATTAATGTTAATTATCTCTGTTAGTTTGATATTTGTAGTTGAGATTGGATTTTGTAGTATGTGAAGATTATATAAGTTTGAATTTCTTTGTGGTTGCATTGAAGCTATATTTATTAGTGTGGTATTGTCTAGTTAATGTGGTTTATTTGTACCCTTAAGGGGCTGGTTAGCACTCAAATTTAAGAAGACTCATATTACATTATTCCAATTTCAATTGCACATAAATGATTTTAAACAATATCTCAAGAGGTAGTGGTTAGCTAGGGTTGTATGAGCTACTATTAATTGAGAATATTGGACTCAAGTAGTATCTTAAGGTTTTTTTTATTAAGACTTAATGAAGTTTTGACTCCCATACTTTTTGAGCGAGGATAGCCACTTTCTTCATTACCAAGAGAATATATCAATAAATCCTTTTAATCCAAAACATTCTTCATTATTTCCCAAAAAAATACCAAAAAGAATAGAATTTGTTTCTTTATATTTTCATGAATTTTAGTGTAGAGAAAACCAATTCCAAAACCCCTTTTCTAACCATGTTTTTAGCACTTAGTTACGTTTAACCTAGGAAATTCAAAATAAAAGGCTCCTTGATAAGAGAACAATCTCAAGTTGTTTGCACTATATTGCATATTAATTCGTGGTAAATAGTGATTTGACCCCGAGGCGACTAAGGTTTTTGTTAAATCAATGGTGTCGTTGCCGGGGAGTCAATTTTGACTCCTTTGGTTTACTAAATGTTAGTTGGTTTAGATTGATCGGGGTTTGCCCTTGTGAGCCTATTAGGTTTTCTTTCATTTTTCATAATTTTTAAAAAATTTCATAGTTTGTTTTTTTACATCAATTTTTTTTAGAAAAACAACTAAATATCCATATTTTTTTTCTTGCTTTTGCATTCTAGCATTTCTACTTGTCCATACACAACATACATACTCACATACACTTATACTCCTTCCTCTTTACACATTTTCTTGCTTGAAATATTGTACAAGACAGTTTTGGTACTCTATTGTTTCATTGCTTGGTTGAAAGCTTTATACGTCCGACCAATAAGAGAGGGACCTCAATTAATGTCAGAGAAGGACATAAATTAATGTCAGAGAAGGACCAAAATTAATATCAGAGAAGAACCAACAGCCAAAGCTCTGCGTTTTAGCAGCTAGGTCTGAGCTAAGAGTTTTTTTTAAAAAAAAGAGACAGAGCGCCGCGGAAGACACGCCTTTAGACCTTCGACTCAGAACCTCCGTTCACCGCTTCACCTATCTCCATCTTCCTCTAAGTCTTCGGTGGACTTCACCCTCACCACTAACATCGCTGGCGACCTTCATCCTTCCCCTCCCCCCCACCACACTTCCGCTGCAAGCTGCAGAGGAGTCTGAAAGAAATAGAACTAGAGGAGCACTGCAGAACCAGACCTTTGACCTCCCTCACTATTCTCACCATCCCCTTTCTCTTTCCCATTACAAATTCATCACCATTGTCATCTCTGACCTTATCTCCACTGTAAAAATTCTCTTCATATCAGATTTGGTTTTTAATCGGATGTAATGAATTTTCTAAGTGCTGGTCAAGTTCTTGTTGTGGATAACATTGAAGCTATGCGTGACTAAGGCCTTCAGTTCTTGGGGATGGATATTGGCTAGAGTTTTGGAGCTATGATTAGGGGAGTTTTTAGTTTAATTCATTTTCTCATTTGTGTTTTATGATTTCCTAGTTCTAGGAATATCATTCTATAGCTTGAGACTGACACTACAAAAAAAATTGATTTTTGCTACGGAAAAAATCTGTAGCAAAAAAGCCTTTTTCCATAGCAAAATCTATTTGCTACGAATTTTGTCCATAGCAAAAAGCTGCGTCGCAATTGCGACGGATTTGGCAAAATCCGTCATAAATTACGACGGAACTGACTGTCCGTCGCAAATTGCGACGGATATAATTTCCGTTGCAATTTGCTATAGAAAGGTTTTCCGTAGCAAATTTTCAAATTTGCTACGGAATTTGATTCCGTAGCAAATTTACTACGGAATCAAATTCCGTAGCACATTTGCTACGGAATCAAATTCCGTAGCAAAACTAATATTTTTTTTTTTAAAAAAAATTGATTTTGTTTTAAAGAAAATTGAAAACAAAAAGTTGTGTGCCATAGATTTAATAACAATAAAAGAGTTTACATAGCGAAAACAAAAAATATATATATAATAACAAAGTACAAATACTAAAAAGTAGTCTAAACAGCAGCATTGTGATCATCATCATCACCAGGAACCGACCTGGAACCTCTGTCTTTCAAGAGGGACATGATTTGAAGCTGCATCTCCCTCATCATCTCCCATAAAATAATTCTATACGTTTATTAACTGTGTGTACTTGAAAAAATTACTTTTTTAATTTATCTTCGTCCTAAAAAACAATGCAAGATTAAAAAAATCAATATCATAAATAAAAATCAAGATCATTATATAATTAATAGCAAAGGATAAACTAAAACAAAAAAGAAGATTTATCTTCTACTAACATACATATTTCGTCCCAAATAACTAAAAAAAAAATCATGGAATCTCCTACTAACTATAAGCATAATTCAAATTCATAAACACATTAAGTATCAAGATCATTATGAAATTAATAGCTAAGGAAAAACTAAAACACAAAAGAAGATTTATCTTCTACTAACATGCATATTTCATTTATGTAATAAAGCAAATCTAACATAGATATTTCCATATAGTTATATATAAAAAAATACATTAGGCTAACCTCACAGTGACCAGAACGGAGAAGAGGATGACGATCGAGCTGAGAGTGGGGGAGGAGCAGAGGGAGACAGAGGGGGACGAGGCGGGTGGGGGGAGGAGTTGGGGGAGGGCGGGGAGGAGGAGCCGAGGCGAGGGCGTGGGTGGTGGGGGCGGAGCTGGGGGCTTACCTAGGCGGTGGGGGGGGGGTCAAAGGTGGGGTCAAGTTGGGCGGTGGTGGCGGAGCTTGGGGGCCGAGCTGGGCGGTAGGGGCCCACTGGGGGTGGGGGCCGAGCTTGGGGGCGAGCCTAGGCGGAGCTTGGGGCCGGAGGAGGAGCCGGGGGTCGGGGGGCTTCGGGGCTTCGGGAGAAGGGGGGTCGGGGGGGGGGAGCAAAGTCTCATAAAAGAGACTTTGCTTTTTGGGGCAAAAAAAAAATCAAGATGTTTGTCGAATGGCGACGATCATAAGATCCATCGCTCATTGGCGGACTTTTTGTCCGCCTTGTTGCGACAGACAAAATGTCCGTCGCAGTTTACGACGGACCATATGGTCCCGTCGCCATCTGACGGACATAGGACGCCAAGGTTGCGACGGATTAAGTAATCCGTCAAAAATCAAGATGTTTGTGACGGATTACATAATCCGTCGCAAATTCAACCAATTTTGCTACGGAAAATTTTTCGTAGCAAAATCCGTCACTATTTACTGATTTTCTAGTAGTGTGAGTTACCGTTTGGTTTTCTCTGTGGATTGAACATCTGTAATTGAATTGGATTTTGTGATTTGGTGCTTTAGATTAATATATTTCTTTTATTAGGTCCAATGAAGCTATATTGATTAGCGTGATATTGTCTAGTTAAAGTGGTTGATTTGTACCCTTGAGGGGCTGGTTAGCACTCAAATTTAATAAGACTCATGTTGCATTATTCCAATTTCAATTGCACATTAAGTGGTTTTAAACAATATCTCAAGAGGTAGTGGTTAACTATGGTTGTAGGAGCTACTTTTAATTAAGAATATTGGACTCAAGTGGTATCTTGAGGTTTTTCATCAAGACTTAGTGAAAATTAACTCCTACACTTAATTGGACTATGATATATAGTCACTATTCCATTTCCAATAACATTCATACTTCATTCTATTTTATAAAGAAAATACCAAAAATAATAGTTAGTATTTAATTAAATTGCATTCCTATTTTAGTTTATTAGTTTGAAAAGCCAAAACCAATTTTTCCCCTTTTTTCATTGCATTTGTATGTCATTTAGATTACTTAGGAATCAATAAAAGGCTCCTCGAGCAGAGAGAACGATTCTAGGTTTATCTATACGCAATCCTTAGTAAAAAAAATTATTGTGGACCCCAAGGCTAACGACAAAACGGCCCTCATCACTAAGACAACTCGTCAAAATCATCCCGAAATACAAGCTTTACCAAACCCTTCCAGAACAACAAACCACCCAATGTTTTTTAACCATACACAGACCCTATTAACAAGATTTCCAAGGGAACCTGTACACTCCCAACAAACTTTCCTGTTTGCTGTCAAAATAGACTGGCCTCAAAATGATGCAGCTTTTTAGATAATTTGAAAGTATTTCTTTGTAATATGAATAATTATCCTTTAGAGCAAGATAACCAACTCTAATGCACCTCACTTGGTCCTATCCCTAATCAACCCTTTGTCCTTGCTGATCCCTGGCTTTGGTACCAAAGGCCTCGCAGAGAGATGTTCCCGCCAGCTATTCTTGATCTTTTGAACTCTCGAGCATTCCAGTCCACATATATTAGCCAATCTGCTCAATCTTCCTCCCATTATACACAAAACCCGTATCTTATATTTGCATTCCAAGATTCACAAGACCAGTGGGGAGGCCCATTTTCACAAGCCCTTGTGACTCCCTCAATCCCGCAGAAGATGATGCTAACGTGGACCACCAGCACTTTTCTCCAGGATATGATAGTGAGTACTGCAACTTAGGATCATATCACGAGCCCATTTACGACTGGTAAGCACATACATGACTTGGCTTATGAGTTGTGATCAACAACATATGTGCACAATTATCTTAATGTACTTTTACTTTTTCAGAGTGCTTTTAATTATTGTACTATCAGTGTGTGCTTAGTTGTCCTACTTTTCAATTAGCTTGTCGTGTTGTAAGTATGAGTCTCTATATAATGATGCTCCTAGTCCTCATAAGGACCATCGAAGGTTGTATTCTCTCTTCTATGAATATAAGAGTGTTTTTCAGTATGACTTCATTTTAAATTTCTCTTCTTCTAAAAGCCAGATCTTTTCAATATATCTCACTAAGATATTCTATTATGCTCTGCAGTACCTATCTCTTTTGAGGATCCTATGTATAAGAAAGAATCTGATTTGATCCTAGAGAATTATATATTATAATGACAAGGTTCAGTCTGGATGTTTGCAAGATGAGGTCCTAATATGGTCCATATGTCTAAGGAATTCCGAGTAGCTAGATACCTTGACTAGGTAAGTCATGCAAATACTCTGGACTGGGTGTCAGATTTATTGGAGAGAACCCCCTGGTATCAGGGCATATATTTTGCATAATTTTCCATACCTAATCATACAATAATGATAACACACGAGCTCTAAGTCATAAAAGGAAATTCAAGACATACATATATACTCCTATGAAGTGGCGACAAGTGATCCAATATTCTAACGAATGCTTACATCACTTCTCAATTATAACTTCCCTAATATTCCATGAGGCAGAAAATTAAGCTTTTATTGTGAGAAAAGTCCAAGAGTGGCCTCATCAAGTTCAAGGAATTCATTAACCCACTCCAGATTCAATTGATGATGACTTTCTTCATCATTGGACATGTCAAAGAACCCATCCACATTATCATCGAAATTTAATTCTTTTGATGTGTCTTCTTCATCAGCTCGCACTCTATAATTCTCTTCAGGAACTGCTTCCTCTAATACAACTCTTTGTTTCTGATCTTGTCTTGTTGAACTCCCACTTTTTTGCTGCTCACTCTGTCTTATCTTCTTGCACAAGTGAGAATTCCAGTAGTTCTTTATCTCATTGTCTGTTCTTCCTGGCAGCCTTCCCGCAATTAAAGACCATCTAATAAAGATTCGTACACAGTTTTATTAGTCACTTACAAGATAATAAATACTCATTTCTAATTTTGTCCCTGTAATTATGCTCATTTTCTAATTTTGCCCACTCATTAACATTTTCAATCACATTTTCCAATTATACTACAAAAAAATAGTTAGTTAGTGACAAAATTCCGTCTCTCATTAATTAGTGACAACCTGTTTAGCAATGGAATCGCCCAATTATGTTGTTAATCCACTGTCTTTTTTAGTCAATAAGGGTAAAAGTGGAAAAAAAAAATCAATTTGTGACATATTTATTAAGTAAACTGTCATTTCTTATTTTTCAAGAATTAGTTAAAGTGCCATTTATTATTGACCGTATAAGTATATCATTGGGTTTGAAGCAAGCCTACATATGCATAATATAATTCTAATTAATAATTACCTGTTTCCAAGCAGTTTATGGAGTCGAAATATCAAATCCTCTTCTTGTTCCGATATGTTTCCTCTCTTGATGTTGGGTCTAAGATAGTTCAACCATCTAAGCCTACAACTCTTACCTCCACGATTAAGGCCTGCATCAACCAAAACCATCATCCTGTTTTCTCTTTTAATTTAATTATAATGGTCACAAGTGTCCTTATGCTTCTTAATTAACCACAATAGACAAAAACATATTCTTTATTTCTAAGGAAGATATATAAGAATGATACCAGCTTTTGCAGCGATCGACTTCCACTTCTTGGCCCCATGAACTGCAATAACCTCAGCTAGTTTCCTATCTTCCTCTGGTGTCCAAGCTCCTTTGCTAATAGCTACGTTCTTCATAGCTTCATTTGACTTCATCACTTTGCTCTTATTATCATGACTCCTACAAGCCATTGCCTTTTCCTTGAGCACTTTTTAACAGGAAATGAATGAGAGAGAGAGAGCTTTGTGGTACTGATATGAGTGAGTGAAGCAGTAACAGCCAATAGGATATAAAGTAAACTTGAGAGTGAGTGAAGTTCATTTCCTCGAACTTGCAGTCATATATGTGTGTGTGTGTGTGTAAAACTTGCCTTGAAGAAGAGGGAGAGAACTGTCATGATTGAGCAAATATATCGAGTCCTACAAATTCTACTTTCTAGTTTTTTTTTATCATTAAATTGTTTTCCCTTGAAAATAATGTCTGCTAAAGTATGTGACTGCTACCAAAAGAGGCCATGGTATATACATATATATATTCCAGAAGAAAAAGGGCAAAGCGGGTGACTGTGACATTACCGAAATTTAATGTTATTTAATAGGCAGAACAAAAGGGACATTGACCAAAAAAAATTACAAAAAAAGGGATCCATAATTGCAACAATGATAGGTAACAACTAATAAAATAATGTAAACACATGTATCATTACTAGTAGTGTTGTCAAAAGCAAAAGTGATTATTGTCAATATAGGTTTTAGTGTGTGGACCATATATACAATCTACAAAAAAATATTTTATATTTTTCTTTATGAGCATGTATATAATATAATTTTTTTGCTCGCAATATATAATATAATTCAGCTACAAGGAGTCTACATATACCTCCGAATTTCCTAATCTAGATAATGGGTCCGCTGATGCGCACATATTGATATGATTTCACTGATTCTTCATGTCACCAGCTAATAAGTAGTGCAAAGATTAGTAATAAATTTTGTTAATATTTAAAAGTAATATTTAAGAATCTCATAGATTACTGTGACTGTATAATTAAGTGAAGCCGTACGTATATATATAAGTAGATACGTAGAATAGCTTTTGTCATTTAGCTGATAGATCTGTGTCATCTTCACTTTGCTTTGCATGTGCTAATTAAAGTATTATACCAAGGGAATGGATAAAATATTTTTATATATATAGTGTAATAAGTATGAAATTATTGTACATGAGATGGAGAGTATACACTTGTCAAATTGTAGAGATCGATAACATTTATTGTATGGGTGTGAGTGCATGAGGAACAAAGATTATTGGTTATGCTGCTTCTCTTTTGAGGACTCTAGCTAGGTCTGCATCTTTTTGTACTACTCCTGAGCACACATAGTTTATTGTGTATCTTCTGATCCAAACAGCTAACTCATTAAATTCCACTTCCCTTTGGCCTTTACTAATTTAATCATTTATGCAGGTACTACTTCTCGGCGTTTTATGATCTGACGACGACGTTGCTCAAACTGAAGTACTCCCTCCGATCCTAATTATAAGACATAATTGACTTTTTTAGAGAGATTAAAGAAGCTAATTAAATTACTTTAGAGTATTTTTATTTATTTTTCTTTCAAACTAATTAGTTTGATTATTAAACTAATATATAATCTAAGGATACACAACATATGAAATGATTAAATAACTTATTTAGCTTCCTTAATCTCTCCAAAAAAAGTCAATTGTGTCTTTTAATTAGGACCGGAGGTAGTATTAAATTGACAGAGGTAGAAAAAAACTGTTTTATTATTACTACACGAGAACCAAAACTCTTATGAATATAAAACAAAGCATGAAGAAGTTTAGCAAAAAAATGAGAGGGGTTTTGTTGCCTAGTTGAACGCCACACAAGATGTGTGTGTGTGTGAATTGCATATATAAAATAAAAACGTTTAGTCAAGAGAGCTCATTGATTTAAAGTTGAAAATCTTTTACCTTTTTTTTTTACACCGAACACGAAACAGTAAAGAGAGGAAACTTCGTGGATTAGACGTAAATCAGACAAGAAAAACAGTTGTTAATGGCTGGTGTCGCCAGAGTTGTTCAACAACTTTGCTAGAAATTTATTTTCCTTAAACGATGAGGGAACTGTTTTACATCTATGCAAAGTCAATAAAATAAAGAGAAAACAAGCAAAACATTAGAAGAATTTTAAGATCTCAGAATAAGAAGCTACCTAAATTAGGTGTTGAAAATGTACAACAATTCATGGTTTCCTTCATTAAGTAAAATGAAGTTGGGGCCACAAAGATCATCAATAATCTTTTTTTAATGAAAATGAGAGAACCACGCTAAGGAACATGAAGAGAATGCAGCATATACCTTTTTTATTAGAAATATAGGCATTAATAGTCTAATGTCACATGACCTCCCACTTATAAAAAAATTTACATGTCACTGAATTATAAGATTATGGAGGGTAAGTTTTAGAATAATGGTAAAGATTGTTGTCTTTGATCAAGAGTCACAGTTCAAATCCTAGAAATAGCTCATTTACTTGTTGTGATAAAGTTGGATACATCATACTCTCTCCGGGCCCCATTTGGTGGGACCATTTTACATTAGGTTGCCCGCTTTTTTAAGTTATAAGGCCACCGGCTATTTTGATACATTCATTGTATTTACTCATTCTTCAAACTTCTAGAATGAGTAGTATTGTTCAATCATTTGGACACAAAATTAAACTCAACTATATGATATATTCAACTGCCTGAAATGCTGAGGATATGCATAATAATGAGAAATTATTTATATAAATTTGATGATGCTTATCAATCATAAAATGAATCGCTAGTGACATAAGACGTTGAGTAATGGTCGAAAGCATGGACTTGGAGGACAAGGACGGAACTTCTCATATACAAGGGGGCCATGGCCAATTCCCCCCCCCCCCCCCCAAAAAAATTGTCCCAAAAATTTAATTATTATTTTTTATTTTATTTTACATTTGACCCAAAAATTTATACATTTAGTTCTTCTAAATATTTTTTTAATTAGTTAATGAATATACATTTGGTCCCCCAAATATTTATACAAGGCCCCAAAAAGAAAATTGTCCCAAAAATTTAATAAAAATTAGATTTTTTTTTTATACATTTGGTTCAAAAATTTATACATTTGTCCCACAAAGTTATACATTTGACCCCTCCAAATATTTTTTTTTCTTTTTAATTAGTTAATGAATATAAATTTAACCCCCAAATATTTATCCTAAACTCTGTCCAGGAAGATATTTTGTTGTCCTTGTCACATGATTAGACAGCGTTGTGGTGCACGTACGGCCAATGTTTACTTTCGTGTGTGTGTGTATGCTTTTATAAGCATGACATGTCATTTATATATATATATATATATATATATATATATAAAATATAATATAGACATGTCTTTTTTTTTGATAAAATATATAAGACATGTGTCAATTTATGTGTCGTAGTAAATTTGATCACAACTATCAAGCCCAATCCCAAAATAATGGGCCCTTGTTCCCCGATATATTATTATATTGACATTATGCCTTCATGAATCATGAGCTTTTAAGGAGTTAATTTCAGTGGAAGGGGCTTGACTGTACAAGTAAGGATGCCGAGTTCGAGTCCTTGAGGATGCAGAAAACTCCCTTGGGAGAGGTCCCCGCGTATGCGCGCCTACGAACCTGATCCGGGCAGTCGGAAGAAAGCTTCTCAGAACCTGGATGCGATGATGAAAAAAAAAAAAAAAATCATGAGCTTTTTATTTATTATTATTATTTTAGGCCAAACATGATCGATATGAGCTAAACACGTTTTTCCTTGTATTCAACTCTTTTTGGTTTACCAATTAAGTTAGTAAAGATTTTAAAATTAAGTTTTGTAGGTAAAAAGAAAATAATGCCCTTCTTTTTATTTTTTTTATAATAGTATACAAAACAAATATGAACATTTATAAGATAAATAAAAATATTTACAAGATAAATAAGAAAATTTACAAGACGAATAAGACAATTCACAAGACAAATAAAGTAAAGGAATCATTATCTTTTCACCCACAAAACTAAATTCTATTTTGACGTGAGGTGCAATAAAATTTTAAAATCTTTTAGGAGTTAACTAAAATTAAGTCACATCCTTAAAAGCTAACCGAAAGTCTCCCTTCTTTTAATTGAAACTCGTACTAATGCTGCATGCATGATTCTTTTGATTTTAAGTAGTTCGATATAATCTCATAAAAATGTAGTTAGATAAATGAATGAAATAAGTAAAAAATTATTAAATAGTTAATTAGCATATCAATAAGCATGATAGAGACAGTTACATATAAGGTAAAACACGCAGCGAAAAAATGGAATGCAAATGTTGAAGATCGTATAAATTTGATCGAGTAGGGTTTGAAAACAAGAGAGAAGAGCAGAAAAAAGTGTGTGGAGGTGGACAAATTTATTGATTTTGCTTTGTGATTTTTGGCATCCAATGTCAAATCATTGACTTTTGAGCCCCATCTAACTTGGGATTAACCAAGCTAGTCATTTCAAACTGGACCAAGTCGGAGCTCACAAATCCTAATATATATCACTCGATCCTATTTATAAGTTTATTTTGATCAAATCTCACATACTAAAGAGAGGTAGTTAACTCAATGATTATGGAGTAAATTTTCAACTTTACCCTCATTTATGATTGAGTATTTTTCAACTGTTTCTTCTCTCTCTATTTCCATAAGTACAATTAATATGAATAAAATTGTCACAATCTCATTTATTACATGAAACTAGACTTATAAATAAAACTAAAATGTTTGGTCAAAATGAACTTATAAATACAATCAGAGTGATATAGGGATACACATTAATGATGCTTCTTATTAGGAAAATATCTGTGATTTGACAACACATCAACCTTCTTGGGTGAAATGCAAAATATTTACCATAAATTATAATGCTATACAATACAGTATAAACAACTTGAGATTGTTCTTTTTTCAAGGAGTCTTTCATTTTAAATTTCCTAAATTAAATTAAGTGCTAGAAATATAGTTAGGAAAGGGGCTTTGAGATTGGTTTTCTCTAAAATAAAGTTTTTTCTAATCTTTTGGTTATTTTTGGAAAACATTGAAGGAATGTTTGTATTAAAAACGATTATATAACGAAATGGGTTTTGATCAAGGTTATTAAAACCGGACCGGTCATTGAACCGGTCGGTGTATTGGGTCAATGGTTAATGGTTCAGATCGGAGTCACACCAAAGTTAAACCGAGGTCAAACGGGTGAGAAAATAAAGATTTTAGATTATTAATATAAAATTATAACGAAAATAATTTCTTTTAATGGCTATTACCCTATGGTTAAAAAGATGCCAGATTTCACTAAATGTCCATTGAATAAAAGGTAGTGGTTAGTGAATTTTCTTTCACTTCTTCCGAAAGACTCACATCATTGTCCTTCTTTGATTCAATTTGAAATATTAGCCACTCCATCCCTCTTTCTATTTCCTTATGTTTCTTTCCTTTCTCTCTCTTTATTTGCTCTCTATCTCTCTCGCAAAGCATTCAACTGCCATGGCTTCTCTGTTGGTCTCGCTCCCTCTTCTCTCTGCCCGTCTGTTCTTTGGTCTCATCGATTGTCCACCGTCGATCAGCATCTCGGCACATTTTCCATCGTCAATACCTGGTGGCCTCCCTCCTCGTCGATCTTAGCGATTTCTGAGGGGAAAGAAGTAGTGGTCACTCCGATTCCGGTGACCTTTGTACTTCGGTTCTCCTCTGTTTTTCACCGATATGAGCCTTAGCTGCCAGCTCTGTCCATCTCTCTCTTTCCATGTCGAAGCTTCAATCAACGTTTTAAAAAAAACAAACAAACCCCGGTTTCTATGGTTTTCCGAACCGATTTCACAGCCGGTTCACCGGTTTTTGATTCGAACCGGCCGGTTCGATCCGGGTTTGATAACCATGGTTTTGATAGCAAAGTTGGTGGTTTTCCTAGCTTCTCAAAATGATTTGGGAGTTAATTTTGCATCAAGTCTAATTGAAAATCCTAAGCAATGACATTAGGTACAATCTACTAATTAATGATTAATCCTACAAACACACTCAGTCATCTCTTAAATAAACTGTTAAAAGCCATTGATATGTGTTTGAAAATCATATTAATCCATTTGCTTTATCTTAAATGAGAGCACAATTGCGACATTCAATATGAATCGACTGAACTACCATAGTGAACATATATAATGCATAATCTCATTAAAACATAAAGAAAGAAATTATATTGAACATAAAATCCAAAAGCATCAAAGCAAAATTTAACACAAGTGTTAGCCAACAAAGACAAATAAACACCCATCCAAATCTCACAAACATCTACCAATAAAAAAGTTAATCCAAATAGAACATAATTAGCTAATGAAACACTAACGAACTCCTCCTTGTAACACATTGGAGCTCTAGTATCAGTTTCTCTGCCACCAGGACTCACAGTAAATCATGATCTTAATTGCACCCACAACTTGCTCAAAGTTCCAGAAATCCATGGGAATTGAGTAAAGTGACGAATCAAAAGAAGAAAAAAAAAAATCAGAAAATGGTCTGTCTGCTTAGTGAGAAAACAGAGGCAATGGAAGGAGATGGTGATCAAAGGAAGACTGATGTGATGATGATGGACAAGGAAGTTGATGGCGGTCTGGAATGTTGAAGAAGCTTCGATGGTGCTAAGGTGTGGTTTTGAGCTGTCTTCTCCCTCCTCGATCTCCAAGGTCTCGGTCCCAAATTGAGGTCCCCCATCCAAGCTCTCAGTCCGAATTCACGGCACCCACTCTCCCACGGTGGATAAAACGCCAGTGGTGGTGAGAACGGAGGAGGAACGTTGGTGGTGGTTAGATCTCTGTCTCTTTCCCTCTCCTCTCAAGCTCATGTTCAAGTCTATCGAGCTCGCTCCATGTCCAGGCTCGCGCTTAGCGTCCCGCGGCGCCTCTCTAACGGCAGAGAAGACGCCGGCAATGGTTTGTGGTAGAGAACGGAGGAGCGACGATGGCGGTCTCTCCTCTCTTTTTATGAATTGAACTCTCCAGATATCCACAATCTTAGCGCCTCTCCCACACTGAAGCTCGAGATCCAATCGAAGAAGAAGGTCCCCGTCCCCCCGACAGTAACCAAATTCCCTGGTGGACCAAAATGAAAATTGTAAGAGTTTGTGGAGGGACTAAACTGAAATATTTAAACTATTTTTGGGACAAACATGTAATTTTTAAAAATCTGGGCCACTTTCTAAAATTTTCTTTAGTCCTCAAAAATATTAACTCTGACCCAATTGACATTTTCTAAATTCTCCAATTTTCTTATAAAACACTTACAATGTAAAGCACAAATCAAAAGTTAAAGAAATTATTTGCTTGAATAGTTAAAAAATTATGACTATTTTACCCCTAATTAGACTTAATTCAATACAAATGTCTCTAACTCAAATTAGTGTTTAATCATGCAATAATAACATATGAAATACATTCCATTCCCCAAATTAGTCATGAAAAAACATATCAAAATATGGTTCAATCAAGCCCCATGGAAGAGACTTAATTTCAATCAACCCCAAAAGAATCTAAAAGTCAAAATGAAATTGAGTTTTGTCGGTGAAACGAAAATGGTACCCTTGCTTTATTTTTTTATAAAAACATTTACCATGAAGAGATTTACAAGACAAATTAAATAAAAGGATTCAAAAAAAAAAAAAAAACTTGAGAGTTAACTAGAACATTTTGGTTATTCATAAAACGAATAAAGGAATTCGCAAAACAAATAAAGGCATTCACAAGACAAATAAATTCATTTACAGTACAAATAAAGGAATTCATAAGAACACATGCATAGAGTTAAAAATATTTTGACCATTCACAAGATAAATAAGGGGATTCAAAAAATAAAGTAAGTGTATAATTGTCTTTTCACCAACAAAACTTAATTTCATTTTGACCCAAAAGGATGCCATTAAGATTCATAATTAAATCTCTTCGGCCGGGGCTCAATGAAATTTTCCTATATGTTGGTTATTTACATGTTAATAATATATAGTTGGGTGATCTTGTCCTTTGTCTTGTATCAAAATAGTTTAAGCCATTCTAGTACTTACCTCAAACTTTATTTTTAATTATCTCTCCGATTAGTTAATTAAGGTGAGAGATTTTGCATTTTAGTCTAATTAACATGAATTTCAAACAAGTCATTTATAATTAATTTTCTTGAAATTTCACAAGTAACAACAAGCATGGCTTCTTTCGACCAAAAAAAAAAACATGCACGGATCATTATACTCCATCATGATGGATAAAACATCTTCTCCTCAATGTAAAATCTATTTAACTAATTTGAGTAGATTAAACAAATTCGGTAATTTAGTTAATATAGAATGTTTTTCCAAATCATTATAATCATCTTCCTTAATTCCTCATTCCTTTCTTGACTATTGGTGAGGGGTATCAATAGGGTTGATTTGAGAAAAAAAATTGATAAATAAATGAAATAAGTCTTACATTTGGTATCATAAACAACTCCTCAAATTAGGGCCTATATAAAGGACTGAAGGAGTACATGAATATCTCTCTAAATCATGAAACTTGTCTTCATCCTATCAAACATCTTAAAGATTTATTTATTTTTTTGATTTCTCCACAGTTATCCAACGCTACTCACGGCCAATTAGTCTGACTCTCGAGAATGTAGACTCATAATGAGGGAAATCTCACTATCCCTAATAAGTTACTAGTGTGGCAGCATACCTATCACTTGAACATGATACCACTGGTTACATAAGTCTTCATCCTTGTAAACATATTAAATATTACATAAGTCACCAAACTTTTTGTGATAAAATTTTTTTTAGGTGGGAGCAATATTAAAATATTGAAAATAAGTTTGATACATTATTTGAGACGGTAAATTTAAATGATGAAAGTACTGACGTCGGGAGTTCGCGGGACAAATTGAAAAGTACTTAATAAAAAAAGGTACTTTCATAAATTCCCATCCATTTCCCTGCTGAATCTATTCCCCAAAAGAATGAAACTGTACTTTAGGAATTTATGTCTTAACACCGCACGATTGTTATTGTTGCAGCTCATATCTCCTGTACGGACCCCGAGCTCCCGGAAACAGAAAAATCTACGTATATGAATTATTTATCAGTTCACAAAAATTATTAATATAATTGGCTTCGTAATCATATAACTTCACAATCACGATTTTTTTTTTTTTATTATTTGCAATCATTTGAGTCATTTCCCAATAAAGAACCGAACGTTATTTTCCTTGTTTTTACTGCTTTCCTCTTTCTGATTGGCTTCGAAGAGTGATATGTTCCTTTTCTTTGTATATTTATCTGTGTGTGTGGGGCCATGAATAAAAACAACCTAATGAAGTGGGAAATTATCATTCCTTGTAAGAGGAAGTTATGTAAAGGACTTGGCAGTATTATTTAACTCTGACGTTTTGATTCCCTTTCTTCTTTTGGTTGCACATCCTCCATTATTGTACGGACGTTGTTATTCTCCTGTTAAATGTCCTCTCACGTAGGAGACTCAAAAATTAATCCACTACCAACCAAAAATTATTTTTAGAAAAATAATGAGGTGTAGGCAGCAGTATGTATAGGTATATATTGTAGGTTCAAATTACGTAGCACATATATGATATATAGCTAGCTAGCATATATTATTTATTGAAGTTTTTGCGTTTTTATTATCATCGATCTAGTGGTTTTGTGTGAATCGCATGATGTGCATAAAATTTGAAAAATAAATTATATTCATTGTTGTTTAAAACTTGTATAACTTGATATGATAGAAATTTTATACTCCCATTGTTCTTAATGTAAGGCCTATATATCTAATTTAGGGATTTAAGGAAGCTCCATAAATTAATTAATTATAATATGTAACATGACTACTCTAAAATATTTCCTCATAACATAAATTATATATCAACTTATAATTTAGGAAAATTTATTTGATGAAAAATGATAAATATAAGAGATTAAATAAAAAAATATTACATATAAGATTAATGTTTACTGTTAAACAAGGTCTTATATTTAGATTTATGAGAGTATTTTAGATGGACATGAAGATGTTACGTTATGTGTGATCATGTTAATATTGAACTTGCTCATCAGCATGTCCCCGCAGCTTCAGCGCTTTTCATGGACAAATAAAACTCAAAATGATTTTGCCTTTCCCTTTGATTGATGTAACTTTGACAGAAAAAAATATTAAATTAGACCAAAAATATAGGGACACTTTCGTGGGACCTCATCATACCTCCTTCACTAGGTAGTACCATTTCAGTTCCTTCTCTATTATCTTTTTTTTTGTCTTATGTTCTTTTCACTTTTTCACCAGTCTTCCTTTCATGCATTATCATGATACCTTAGTTAAACACGTGGTAATTCTCAGTTTCTAACACCCCCAGAATTCCACGCAATATCAATAAATTATTCTCTTTTTTTTTTTGGCTGCCAACCAATAAATTCGAACTAAACACTTGTGATTTTACCATCCTATTTATAAGTCCTCTTTTGACCAAAACACACATACCAATGAGAGATAGTTGGCTTAATGATTATAGAGTAAAATTTTAACTGTACCCTCATTTATAATTGGGTATCTTTCAATTCTTTCTTCTCTCTATACTTTTATTGGTATAATTAATTTGGGCAAAATTGTCACAATCTCATTTCTTTCCTTAAAGAGGACTAATTTTTTTTGGTCAAAAGAGACTTATAAATAGGACTAGAGTGATATGTGTTTCCACGCCATTCTAAATTCCATCACCTTGCTAGATAATATCCATTTACAATTATAATATACTCCCTCCGGTCCTAATTAACACTTTTGTAGTATAAACTACATTACAAAAGTATTCATTTAATTAGGACTGGAAGAAGTACCATATATTAATTAATTTGTATAATTCATATTTATTATCTACAGAAGACTCCCTTTTCGCATAGGCACATGTATCTCTCAATTAGAGGCTATTCTATTCAAAACAACCATTACTGAAGAAAACTCCACATTGTCACAAAAATTTCCCAAAATAAGAATATTACATCAGTTCTGAATAAAGACGGTGATATTCCTTGGTACATTAATTAACACCAAATGGAGAAAATTAGAAGTATACAACAAGGTTTTTTAATTATTGTAAGAAGAGTCCGAGAGTTGTATCATTAACTTCAAGGAATTGACTAACCCACTCCAGATTCAATGGACCCGAAAAATCAAAGAAGCCGTCCACATCAAAACTCCTGTGTTTTGATGACGAGTCTCCTTCAGCTTCCTCAGTAGGAATCTCTTCTCTGATTTGTTTATCTTCTTCTTCTTGAGGAATCTTCTTAGCGCCTCTCCCACACTGAAGCTCGAGATCCAATCGAAGAAGGTCCCCGTCCCCCCCCGACAGTAACCAAATTCCCTGGTGGACCAAAATGAAAATTGTAAGAGTTTGTGGAGGGACTAAACTGAAATATTTAAACTATTTTTGGGACAAACATGTAATTTTTAAAAATCTGGGCCACTTTCTAAAATTTTCTTTAGTCCTCAAAAATATTAATTAGGACCCAATTGACATTTTCTAAATTCTCCAATTTTCTTATAAAACACTTACAATGTAAAGCACAAAAAAAAAGTTAAAGAAATTATTTGCATGAATAATTAAAAAATTATGACTATTTTACCCCTAATTAGACTTAATTCAATACAAATGTCTCTAAATCAAATTAGTGTTTAATCATGCAATAATAACATATGAAATACATTACATTCCCCAAATTAGTCATGAAAAAACATATCAAAATATGGTTCAATCAAGCCCCATGGAAGAGACTTAATTTCAATCAACCCCAAAAGAATCTAAAAGTCAAAATGAAATTGAGTTTTGTGGTTGAAAAGAAAATGGTACCCTTGCTTTATTTTTTTTTTATAAAAACATTTACCATGAAGAGATTTACAAGACTAATTAAATAAAAGGATTCCAAAAAAAAAACTTGAGAGTTAACTAGAACATTTTGGTTATTCATAAAACGAATAAAGTAATTCGCAAAACAAATAATTAAAGACATTCACAAGACAAATAAATTCATTTACAGTACAAATAAAGGAATTCATAAGAACACATGCATAGAGTTAAAAATATTTTGACCATTCACAAGATAAATAAGGGGATTCAAAAAATAAAGCAAGTGTATAATTGTCTTTTCACCAACAAAACTTAATTTCATTTTGACCCAAAAGGATGCCATTAAGATTCATAATCTTTTGGATTGGACTAAAATTAAATCTCTTCGGCCAGGGCTCAATTGTAATCCCCAGATAATTATTTATCTGGAATATTATATTTTGATAAATAATACCTATTGGAAATAGGTGAATATGTGGTCTCAAAACTAGTGTAATAATTACCTTATTTTCTAAGGTAATTTCTATTGAAATTAGGGTGAATAAAGAGCTAAAAATTCCTAAATGAATTTGTGGATCATAAAATGCCACTGAAAATATTATGATAAATCCTAAATGACAATTAAATAATTATTAAAAATTAGAAAGTATGTTATCTCTAATTTTAGGAATTTTGGGATTATTTCCCTTGGAAAATAATGAGGCAAAAATTAATATTATTTTGAGGGACATAAGTTGCCCCGTGATTTTTAATATTATATATGGAGTATAAATTATCAATGTCAGTCCAATAGTTGTGAGGAAATGATTAATCCTAATTAAGAAAATTGTCAACAATTAGTAAGGGACTAATTAAATAATTAATGGCTAATTGTTTAAGCTTAAACAAGAGAATATCCAAGGTAAATTATGTAAAACCCTTTAATTAGATGTTTATGGCTATGGTTAGCATAAAGTGTACTTGCTAATTAATTAGAAAATATTAAGAAAAATTGGTGAGGTTAAGTACATGAAAACCCTAAATCCTAAAAGGTCATTAATCATAGGATTAAGGCCCTAATTAAGCTTTCTAATTAAATTAGACAATTTAAATGATGGTCAATGGCTAGGATGTAATCTAATAAAGCAAGATCAAAGGCTATAAGAATTTCTAACAATTTTAAATGCCTAAATCCATGTAATTAAGAATGGGCCAATAGGATAATTTTGTGAATTATATAAGATTATTAAAATATAAAATAAAAAGATAGGATAAATGAGAACCGATAGAAATTAAATCCTATCTAGAAAACCATGAACTAAGTTTCTAAGATCATGGCATATTATGAACGAGTGAATTTTTATCCAGAAGTTGGTTATTCCGGAAGTCATTTCCGTAACCGACGGCGTTTATCCGAAAATGGTTAACAGGCTATGAAATACCCTTAATGGGATCATAAACTTTTTTAATCCAAACATTTCTCAAGAGAAAGAATAGATCTCCAAGGTGTCATCGAGGAATTTTTGAGATTTGTTCAGATTACGCGATTAGAACACCGAACAGGGGATTTTATCGGGTAAATGCATAAAGTAAGGGAGTGACATCACTTGGATGACTTCATCTTTGGAGGGATGACATAGGGGGGGACGAATTTGTGGAGGAAAATGGAGGAGAAAACTTGTTAGCTAAGGGTTGAAATGGATGGCTAGAATTCAATATGAAAAAGTGATGAATAGTGCATTTTGTGCCTATAAATAGCCATTCACTACTTTGTAAAATCCTCACACCAAAATCATCTTGCCTATTTTGAAATTTCAAGAGGGAAGAGAGAAGCTAGAGAGAAGTGGGAGCAAGAGGGTTGAAGGAAGTTCTTCAAGGGTAAGTTCTTCGGTTCTTAGTTTTTAGTTCGGTAGTTCTTGAAGTTCTAGGGTAGATGTTGTTTTGATCTTTAATCTTCCAATATATTGTAGATATCATGTTTTAGGGTTAATTAAAGTATTTATTTCGAAAATTATGTTGGAGTTAGAGATATGGCAAAATTTTGGAAGATTAGAGTCAAAGTAGCAAAGCTCTGGCGAAATTCCGCCGATTAGTGAAGTCAGGGGTAAAATAGTAATTTGGTCAGGGGTAAAATAGTAATTTGGGACTAAAATGTCTGTGATGATATTGATTAGTAATAAATACGTTGTTATCCTTATAGGATATCTGTGATCACGTACCGTCTATCGTCAACGAAGGTACGTTCGCGTACTGTAACACTAACTCTGATGTTTATTGTATGTGTATATGTGCTATGTGTATGGTATGCTTATGTGAGGTAGTTGATAGCTCTATGGTATGCTCATTGTACTGTTATTATGCTTGCTGGGTGTCGGGATACGTTTGCTAGGTGTGAAATGCTTGGTGTAGAACGATTGCTAGGTGTGAAACGTATGCTAGGTGTGATATATCTGCCAGGGGGCTTATGTGTTGTTGGGATATGCTTGTTTGTATGCTCATATACCGTCTATGTTGTATATATAAACATGAGGTTAACCGTTACACGAGGTCCGTGCGCGTTGGACCTCGGCTCTTAATATAGCCTCGGGTCGGGAGGACCGAGGATAGAGGTGAAAGGCAAGCGAAGACGCATAGGGACTTGGCTGAAGACTATCTTTTGTTGCCACGACATGTGTATTGCCATGCTGACATTTTTGTTGTTATTTACTTTAAAAACTCTCGGTTATTGTACCGCTTCTGTAACTAGCCAGACTTACGACATTTTGAATATATGTATCAGTTACTCTTACGCTCCGATGCTCTACTCTGATGAAAAAAAAATATTTATACTGCTTTTGGAAAATGGGATGTTACATCAATGAAATTTTCCTATATGTTTATTATTTACATGTTAATAATATATAGTTGGGTGATCTTGTCCTTTGTCTTGTATCAAAATAGTTTAAGCCATTGTAGTACTTACCTCCAACTTTATTTTTAATTATCTCTCCAATTAGTTAATCAAGGTGAGAGATTTTGCATTTTAGTCTAACATGAATTTCAAACAAGTCATTTATAATTAATTTTCTTGAAATTTCACAAGTAACAACATGCATGGCTTCTTTCGACCAAAAAAAAAAACATGCACGGATCATTATACTCCATCATGATGAATAACACATCTTCTCCTCAATGTAAAATCAATTTAACTAATTTGAGTAGATTAAACAAAATCTTTAATTTAGTTAATATAGAATGTTTTTCCAAATCATTCTAATCATCTTCCTTAATTCCTCATTCCTTTCTTGACTATTGGTGAGGGGTATCAATAGGGTTGATTTGAGAAAAATTTTGATAAATAAATGAAATAAGTCTTACATTTAGTATCATAAACAACTCCTAAAATTAGGGCCTATATAAAGGACTGAAGGAGTACATGAATATCTCTCTAAATCATGAAACTTGTCTTCATCCTATCAAACATCTTAAAGATTTATTTATTTTTTTGATTTCTCCACAGTTATCCAACGCTACTAGCGGCCAATTTGTCAAACTCGCTGGAATGTAGACTCATAATGAGGGAAATCTCGCTACCTCTAATAAGTAACTATTGTGGCAGCATACCTATCACTTGAACATGATACCACTGGTTACATAAGTCTTCATCCTTGTAAACATATTAAATATTACATAAGTCACCAAACTTTTTGTGATAATTTTTTTTTTAGGTGGGAGCAATATTAAAATATTGAAAATAAGTTTGATACATTATTTGAGACGGTAAATTTAAATGATGAAAGTACTGACGTCGGGAGTTCGCGGGACAAACTGAAAAGTACTTCAAAAAAAAAGGTACTTTCATAAATTCCCATCCATTTCCCTGCTGAATCTATGCCCCAAAAGAATGAAACTGTACTTTAGGAATTTATGTCTTAACACCGCACGATTGTTATTGTTGCAGCTCATATCTCCTGTACGGACCCCGAGATCTCGAAAACAGAAAAATCTACATATATGAATTATTTATTAGTTCACAAAAAGTATTAATATAATTGACTTAGTAATCATATAACTTCACAATCGCGATTTTTTTTTTTATTTCTGCAATCATTCGAGTCATTTCCCAATAAAGAACCGAACGTTATTTTCGTTGTTTTTACTGCTTTCCTCTTTCTGAATGGCTTCCAAGAGTGATATGTTCCTTTTCTTTATATATTTGTCTATGTGTGGGGGGCCATGAACAAAGGCAACCTAATGAAGTGGGAAATTATCATTCCTTGTAAGAGGAAGTTATGTAAAGGACTTGGCAGTATTATTCAACTCTGACGTTTTGATTCCCTTTCTTCTTTTGGTTGCACATCCTCCATTATTGTACGGACGTTGTTATTCTCCTATTAAATCTCCTCCCACGTAGGAGACTCAAAAATTAATGCACTACCAACCAAAAATTATTTTTAGAAAAATAATGAGGTGTAGGCAACAGTAAGTATAGGTATATATTGTAGGTTCAAATTACGTAGCACATTAATAGAGCCAGTCCAAAGCGGTGGCCCGTCCAGGCCGGCCCGTTAAACCCTGGCTTTTAAGGGGCGGGCTAAAAATGGATGAGATATTTGAAATTAGCGCGGAGGGCCGGCCCGACGGCTACGTGCCGGCCCCTGGAGAGGGTCATGGGCTACCCCCTGTGCCCTTTTCACTGTAGCTTTTTCTCTTTTTCCTTTTTAAATTTATTAATTTATATATATTTTGTATTTGTTATAGAGTTGTTTATCCATTTAACTACAAATACATAATAACTATACTTTAATCTTATGATATTCTTACTCATGAGCTAGAGGCTACTACTCAAAATGAAGAATTTTATGTTTTATGTGAGTTATTTGTGAATATGATTTTCTTTTAATTATGAATTAGTGATTGTGCTTATTTATTAGATGATTCGTGTTGTAATTTACTAATTATATTTCTTTGAAACACAGAGGAAAAATAGTTAAAATTTAGAATAGTAATTTTCGGGCCTGCGGCCGCCGCCCTGGTACTTTCGAAGTAGAAACTTTGAAAAACATGTGTTTTTCTTACTCCGGACCCGGAGGGCCGGCCTGTAGGCCCTGGCCCTTCACGGGCCGGCCCTGATTGACAGCTCTAAGCACATATATGATATATAGCTAGCTAGCATATATTATTTATTGAAGTTTTTGCTTTTTTATTATATCATCGATCTAGTGGTTTTGTGTGAATCGCATGATGTGCATAAAATTTGAAAAATCAATTATATTCTTTGTAGTTTAAAAATGGTATAACTTGATATGATAGAAATTTTATTCTCCCATTGTTCTTAATGTAAGACCTATATATCTAATTTAGGGATTTAAGGAAGCACCATAAATTACTTAATTATAATATGTAACATGACTACTCTAAAATATTTCCTCATAACAATAAATTATATATCAACTTATAATTTAGGAATATTTATTTGATGAAAAATGATAAATATAAGAGATTAAATAAAAAAATATTACATATAAGATTAATGTTTACTGTTAAACTGGGTCTTATATTTAGAATTATGAGAGTATTTTAGATGGACATGAAGATGCTACGTTATGTGTGATCATGTTAATATTGAACTTGCTCATCAGCATGTCCCCGCAGCTTCGGCGCTTTTCATGGACAAATAAAACTCAAAATGATTTTGCCTTTCCCTTTGATTGATGTAACTTTGACAGAAAAATATTAAATTAGACCAAAAATATAGGGACACTTTCTTGGGATCTCATCATACCTCCTTCACTAGGTAGTACCATTTCAGTTCCTTCTCTATTATTTTTTTGTCTTATGTTCTTTTCAATTTTTTCACCAGTCTTCCTTTCATGCATTATCATGATACCTAAGTTAAACACGTGGTAATTCTCAGTTTCTAACACCCCCAGAATTCCACGCAATATCAATAAATTATTCTCTCTTTTTTTTCCTGCCAACCAATAAATTCGAACTAAACACTTGTGATTTTGTGTTTCCATGCCATTCTAAATTCCATCACCTTGCTATATAATATCCATTTATAATTATAATATACTCCCTCCGGTCTTAATTAACACTTTTGTAGTGCAGATGACACTACAAAAGTGTTCCTTTAATTAGGACTGGAAGTAGTACCATATATTAATTAATTTTTATAATTCATATTTATTATCTACCGAAGACTCCCTTTTCGCATAGGCACATGTATCTCTCAATTAGAGGCTATTCTATTCAAAATAACCATTAATGAAGAAAACTCCTCATTGTCACAAAAATTTCCCAAAATAAGAATATCACATCAGTTCTGAATAAAGACGGTGATATTCCTTGGTACATTAATTAACACCAAATGGAGAAAATTAGAAGTATACAATAAGGATTTTTAATTATTGTAAGAAGAGTCCGAGAGTTGTATCATCAACTTCAAGGAATTGCCTAACCCACTCCAGATTCAATGGACCCGAAAAATCAAAGAAGCCGTCCACATCAAAACTACTGTGTTTTGATGACGAGTCTCCTTCAGCTTCCTCAGTAGGAATCTCTTCTCTGATTTGCTTATCTTCTTGAGGAATCTTCTGTTCTACGACCACCACCTTTTGTTGGTTGTCTTGTCTTATTGTTGAATTCCCAGTGCTTCTCCTTCATCTTTATTTTCTTGCTCAAATGAGAATTCCAATAATTCTTTATCTCATTATCTGTTCGGCCTGGTAGTCTCCCAGCGATTAAAGACCACCTTCAACGCATTTAAAATTGAGTACATAGGATATGAATACGCCATGAGATTAGTTTCATTTGAAAGCTTTAAGTTGTTAAAATTAATTAAACTCTATTATAATCTGTGACAATACCTGTTTCCAAGGAGTTTATGAAGGCGAAGAATCAAATCATCTTCTTGGGCTGATATGTTTCCCCTCTTGATGTTGGGTCTGAGATAGTTTAACCATCTCAACCTACAACTCTTACTACACCGATCAAGTCCTGCATATATAAACCAAGATATCATCAGCAAGCCAACATTTTAATCAAGAGATCAAACAGCATGCTATCTGAATTTTTCAAGTTTTAAATTCAATTCATGGTTTTTGTTATAGTAACTCGATCTATATAAATAACCACACACACACACACATATATATAATACCTGCTTTGGATGCAATGGACTTCCACCTTTTGGCGCCATGAACTGAAATAGCCTCAGCTAGTTTCCTATCTTCTGCAGGTGTCCATGCTGCTTTACTAAGAGGCACATTTGTCATGGCTTTCATTGGCTTCACTTTCCTCTTATTACAATTATTACTCTCAGAAGCCATTGCCTTTTTTCTAATTCCTAGGCTTTTAGAAGATAAGAGAGAAAGAGATAAAGATGTTCTCAAGCTTTGGGAAAGCCTTAGCCTGCTGTATGACTTTGTGAAGGGTAAACCTACAAAGAATACTAAAAACTTCTCAGTTGTTAAAAAAGTTCACTTCTGCCAGTTATATATATGGATTTTCTTGAAAACGAGGGATAGTAAGTGACACTTGTCATTAGTGTGAAAAGAAGAGTCATGAAATTGATGATTGAGCCATACCTACAAAGTGTCCCTTCTTTATCTTTATCTAAAATGCTTTTTTATTTGTAACACTGTTGAGAGCGAATAAATCTAAAAAAAAAAATCGGTGAAAAGTCTTAATTTAAATTTTTTATTGGATAGAATAAATTGTTACATGTTTACCAAAAAAAGAAGAACTTTATATGTTTTTTAATCCACATAATCTACTGATACTATGCAGTATGTTATACACAGAAAGTATCACTACTTGAATTTAGATCATTTTAACCAATAAACATGAGCTTTTCATTGATTTTCTCAAAAGTATATTGTTGAAGTGAGAGTGATTATGACCTTTAAAATTTAATGAATTACTTTCCCAATAAGGTGTCAGTTGTTATTGGGTCTAATATTTATCAATCAGTATTTATTTTAAGGTACTTGTATTTTTTTTTAAAAAAAAAATTGTTTAAAATATAAGTCACTCATAGATATTAAATAAGGTTTTGTCAATTTTACCCTTGTTGACTACTATTCTATCCTATTTATAAGTCCAGTTTGACTAAAAAATTTGGTCTTATTTATAAGTCTAGTTTCATGTAATAAATGAGATTGTGACAATTTTACCCATACTAATTGCACTCATGAAGATAGAGAGAGAAGAAAAAGTTGAAAAGTACTCAATCATAAATGAGGGTAAAGTTGAAATTTTACCCCATAATCATTGTGTCAACTAACTTAAATTTTACCCCATAATCATTGTGTCAACTAACTTTTCTTGGTATGTGAGATTTGGTCAAAGTGAATTTATAAATACGACTTGAGTGGTATATTAATAAACTCATAAGAGAGTGAGAGAGGTGTAAATGCATAGAGATAAGAGATGTGAGAGAAGATGTGTACCCTTTCATAAATAGAGGTAAATCTGGAAAAAAAAATAAATAAATATGTATTTAATACTTTTCTTGGCAGTGAAAACGTCGTACAAGTGATTTATAAATAGGCGCTGAGTAGTAGTAATAAACTTTCTACCGACCTCATTGTTCAGAAACTTACAAAAGCGCTCCATAACAAGTTGGGTTTAATTAATTAATATCAACTACTGAGTTATAATTCACGTTGCGTTACTGAGTTTATTATATTAATAAATTAAATGGACGTAAATTAATTGTTATTAGTTCGCTACCCAATAAAGCATTCAAGAGTCTCGCTTGAATTCATAAGAGAGTGTGCAAGTAGTATTGTAGTCATCAGACGAGTGAAAACGGAATTAGGTAAAATAGATTTTGTCATCTACCTCAGAGTAAACCTGCTGTAGGAATCTTTGGTGATTTACTTTCTTCCAGGACGGCTAAAGTATCATAATGAGAATGAATCATAAGCTGTAAATACATATAATATTGCATTAAGTATGAAATTTTAATCTTGTAGTAAAAGAGAATATACTTTTCATAAAAAGCATATTGGGAAAATGGAACAAAGGTCCCATTTAAGAAAAATAATTGAAACAAGTCTTATAACTTATCAATTATAGCTCTTTCACTTGTCAATGAATTATTGCTCTTTTACCTATCATTAACAAGTGTGGAAATTTTCTAACATTATATTTTTAATTGGGATCTTAATCTGAGTTTCCCAAGTATATTTTTTATTAAGTAGTAGGTGGTGAATTTCTTGTAGTGAGTGAAGGAGGGCATGAGGAACAAAAGATATTGTGCCTGTTTGGATTGGGGCGTTTTGGTCCATTAGGGGCGTTATTGTCCATTAGGAGGAAAGATTGTTGAAAAAAGCCCAACGCGTGAGTGTAGTTTGGGTTGAGCGTTCGGTTTAATGGGCTTATCTCAAAAACGCCCAAAAACGTCCATTAGGCCTAAAGCTCCAAATCAGACCGTTGCTAGGAACGCTCTCGCTGGTGGGACCGCTCTGCTGCAACTTTCTTCGCTTCCTTCATGTTGGCTTAGATTGTTTTGGACTTGTTAGGATTAATTCACGTGGGCTTGTATCGGATTTTGATGTTGATTTTCTTGGACGGACGACGAGATCTTTTTTCTTTTTGGTCTTACGGAGTAGTTTTTCTTTTAATTATTTAATTTAATGTGTTTATGCGTTTTTTTTTATTATTATTCGATTAATGAGGATTGACGTTTACTTTTATTGTTATTATTATTATTTGGTAAAACAAAAGGTCAAGCCATCAATTAATTAATTTCAAAGGTATGCAATCATAATTTCCACATGATTTATGAGAAATAGTAGGGGAGAAAAATGATCTTATTTTCCCTGGCAGCTACTAATACTCCCATTCTTAATATATAATTGATTTTTATTAAATGTTAAGTTAAATAAATAATTAAATTAAAATTTTATTATCCTAATATATATAACTAATATGTATATTAGTATTCAATATAATTCATGACTTTTTCGTCATTTTCTATCTTAACCGACTTTTAAAATAATAATCCAAACACTCATCGTTAAGAAAAAAAATTGAAACACTTCAAAAAGCCAAACCGACAATCCAAACACAAATCATTATTTATAACTGACTTTTTTCCTACCGAAACTTTTTTAAAGTCGAGATAGGCTTTTGCCCATCGCTCCTACCGCCAACCCAAATGCGTTATTGAAGAAGTTGTTGGCCGCATTTCCTTCTGTGTTTCTTTTTTGAGACTCTGGTCTTCATCTTTTTGTGCCCTTTCTGACAACACATATATTATCGTGTAACTTCTGAACATCTAATTTATTAAATTCCAGTTTTCGCAATGTTCTCTGGTCTTAATTTATTTATGTCATTTTTATTTTCTGTACTTTATCTAATTAAATGAAAGCTGCACGTAGTTTTCACGTGAGTAAACAAAGTTTTGAATTCTTACTTATACTTCAATTTATTGTTACCCCCGTACTAAAGCAAAATCGACATGTTGGCTAGAGAAAGCTTTTATTTAGTTTAATTAGTGTACACTTACCCCATTAATATTGAAGAAATAGATAAATACATAATTTATTAATATTAAATAAATGAATTAAGTTAATTGTTTGTTAAAAAAATGTGCATTGATTTTCTTAAAATACTCCTCTAATTAGTTGTATCGAATATGATCACTCTAGTCCATATTATAAGTCTATTATTGATTTTTTTTTAAAAAAAAAAAATTTGTCCTAAATATAAGTCCACCTTGATGGTTATTAATGATTCTTTTTCTAATTTTACCTTGATCTATTGAGGAAAAGGATGAGAAAAATATATATACTAATTCGGTCATTAATATAAGACTCAATTGACTAATTTGGTGAAATTAAGGAAGTCAAATAAATTACTTAATTATAGCATTTGTTACATTGTTTCTCTAAAATGCTTCTGTGTATCATTAAATTATACTCCATCGATCTTATTATAAGGAACCAATTAACAATTGTCTTTTATCCTTTTTATAAGGCATTTACTTGTTTCCAACAAGCATTAAATATTTTTTTTTCCGTGTATGCCCACATTTAATAAGGGTAATGGGAGAGAGTATAATTAATACTACCTTTGGTCCTTAATATAGAAATAATTTGTAGTGCAATTTGTATTACAAATTATGTCCTATATTTAGAATCGGAGGAGTATGATATTAGAGTTTAGTGTAATTTGTTAGGGGTAATATTGTAAATTACTAAAATTTTAAGACAAATTTGATGACTTTACCCGTTTTTATTGGCCAGAGGGAGTGTATCAGTTTATAAGTTAGACAAAAAAGTTTAGAGAAAAATAATACATATGAATACTTAAAGTAATTTATTTACTTTTCTTAATTAATCTCCCAAAATTAGTTAGATGGGTCTTCTAGTAAAAACATGAGGTAGTAACATATTTTTTTTATACAAGAAAAGTTTAGGTGAATTTGGTCTCATGACTCACTAAGGTCAGGAACATACGTATAACATATTTGTTCAATAAACATTATTTAATAAGGGAAACTTAAAAAATTTATATATTTTAGACATATTTAATGGCTTAACTGTGGTTTCTTGGTATATGAGAATTACATAAAATAAAGTAATACTAAGGACCAAAGTGGCACCTCCATTGATGGAAACTCTCTTTACATGTACAATCAATAAGGATAATTTGTAAAAATATTATAAATATAGGAAACAAAGTTAATAGAGGTTTTACATTTAGGACAAAAGCAAGTTACTCAACTAACTCATATATTTATGATAGGAGGTAGTATGTTTTGATGAATTCTTATAAGCTCTTATAAGTAGTTGATAATTGAGCATGTTTGGGATAGCTTTTCGGAGTGGCTTATGGCTTAATCCCTGTTTCAATCGAGCTTATGATGCTGTTTTCGTTTGGATAATTTTGTTGGCCAATCGAGTTTGTCGAGCGCTTATGAAAGAAATTGAGCTTATTTCAAAAGCTTCCTTTCTGAGCTTATCAAACGAGCTTATATCCGTTACGACAAAAAAAAAAAAACAGAACTCCTTTGTGAACTCTCATTTCTTCTCTCTCTCTCTCTCTCTCACTGGAGGTCTGATCTGTGGATATTTAACCGAGGTCGAGCTTCACACTACAAAAACACAAACCATTAGTAGCGCACCATTAGTAGCGGTTATAAAAAAACCGCCACAAAATCACTATGAAACGTGTTTTTGTTGCGGTTTTTTAATGAACCGCAACAAATTAGCATCGGAATCATAAAGAGGACGTTTGCTGAGACATTTGTAGTGGTTCCTATAGTGTAAACCGCTACAAATTTTGGCGCCAGCTTGGCGCGCCATGGCGCGAATCTCTGTGGCGCAACCTTTGTTGCGGTTTCTTAGTAAAACCGCTACAAATTTGGCGCCGTGATTAGCGCGTAATGGCGCGAACTTAGTCGCATGATAATTACGTAGCGGTTATATGAAAGCAACCGCAACAGAAAGGCGAAACGACAGCTTTTTGTAGCGGTTGTGTTGAAGCAAAGTTGAAACCGCATCATATAGTATGATTTTGTAGCGTTTTTTAGTACGACCGCTACAAAAAGTGACGCTATAAATAGTTAATCTGTCCGTACACCTGATTATAAATTTTCAAAAATTACCACATCTGCATTGTCGCTGAATGAACATTCTCGTCTGAGTAGTCGAAGGCATGCAGATATCTGCAGCAAATCTCTTATGTCGAGAGTGATCCTTTAGTGACAATCCACATTTGGGATTTATCTCTGACGTGAAGACTTCCTCTTCTGAAGATATAGTCTAACGTGCACCGAAGATTGATTTTCATTATAGCCACCATTCTCTCTCGTAAAATATCTCGATCAAAATGAGCCGGTGAGTGTTTCCGGAGAGTTTGGTGGCTATACCGAATGCGAATCTTCACGGACATGTTAGACTATTTTCGATAAACTCATTATTATTAATTTATTAAACTCGAGTGTTTTGAGAAAATCGATGAAAATAATTAAAATAATTGAAAGTTCTTTTATTTTAATTATTTTCACCAAACTAATTGGTTGGACTCCTAAACCAATTAGTTTGGAATTTTTTTTTGTCAAAAAAGTATTTTTGTAGCGGTTATATGATATATGGCACGTTTGGGACGAGGAGTTATGCGAGCAGTAGTGACGGGAACATGCAGTTCGGTGACGTCCCATATTATGGAAAGTTGCTTGATGTGGTCGGGATAACTTACCAAGGCATTTTTCCCGTGACGCCGTTCAAGTGTTCGTGGGCGAATACGACAACGCCCGGGGGACTCACGATCGGCGACTTAGGCATCACATCGGTGAATTTCTCCGGCCTATTCACACCGGGTTTGATGCATCGAAGATGACGAGCCGTATATTCTTGCCTCCGAGGCCCAACGGGTTTATTATGTCACCGATGAGAGGCACGTGGATTGGAATATGGTGGTTCACTTAAAGCCTCGGGACCTTTACGATATGGGCGATGGTGATAATGTCGCCTATGATTGTGAGCCGTTCCGGCCCGGCCCGGTTTTGAAAATTTCTTCCCGGATGGCGATGACAATTTACCTATAGTTCGGTATGTTTTTAAATATACGTTTTATGAAATAATAACATTTAACCAAAGTTTTATTTGTGTTTAAACATATTAAACTCACGAGTAACATTTTATCCAAACTTTCTTTGTAGGGATGGTGACGAAGAATGAGAGAACAGATTATGCCATATATAGTTAGTCGTAATCTTTTTTTTTTAAAAAAAAATAATTTTTGTAGCGGTTATGTAACCGCTACAAAACCTAAAATACTGCTACAAGTTAGAACCGCTACAAAATACGTGTCACAAACCGCTAAAAATTAATTCCGCTACAAAAAAATGGCAAATAAACCACTACAAAATGATTCGCACCTATCGTAATAAATACCCCCACCCAACCCCATTTAATTTGCTTCACTCCTACTTACCTTGTCTCTCGCATTTACTCACGTTTTCGGAATAGCTTAAGTGTTTAAAGGGGTAAGTGTTGTTGAACCACATCAAATCTAATGCTTATTTTCTACCATATATTTATACTAACTTTTGTTATTTTGCAGATGAATTTCATATTTTTTGACACTTTGTTTCGATTTTCTATCCGATTCACATTCACACACATTTTTTATACAAGCAATTATATTTTATTTAACACATTCTTTCTACCACATTCTCATTCCCATTCTCATTCTCATTCTTTTCTATTATATATTAACCTTATATAATGATATATTATATTTTAATATAAGTTATTTTTATCTAAAATATTAATTATTATTGCCTAAAAAATATTTAACTAATTTAATTACTTAATTTTTTTTTTAATTTCATTGGTTTGTAGCGGTTAATGAACCGCTACAAATAATGGAAATAAAGCATACGGAAAAAAAAACAAAAAATGAGGGAATATTTTGTGGCGGTTTTTAACCGCTACAAATTTCAAAAAGAAATTGCCGCCAAAAATTTCCCCAAAATGGCGGGAGTTATTTGTAGCGGTTACAAACCGCTATAAATATTTGCCGCAAAATTTTTCCCAAAATTACGAGGGAATGTTTGTCGCGGTCATATAACCGCTACAAAATATTTTCAAATTGTTGGCGCTACTTTTGAATATTTTTAGTTGCGGTTTAGTAACCGCTACAAATGTGATCGTTCTCAATTTGTAGCGGTTCGAAAAACCGACACTAATGTTCCAACAAGGTGGACGTCGGTGTCAAATAGTTGCGGTCATTTGTAACCGCTACGGATATAGTAGCGGTCTTGGTGGATGTAGTAGCGGTTTGTTTTAACCGCTACAAATGGCTTTGCCACGGTTGATTTTGTGGCGGTTGGCTTAACCGCTACAAATGTCATCAGTGGCGGCTAAAACCGCTACAAATATGTCATTTTAACCGCTACTAATCGTGTGTTTTTTTGTAGTGTCAGGAGCCTGGAGTGTGGATCTAGGCTTCAATCTGGTCTGCTCATGGAAGTTTGAAACTTCTCTATCGCCGAGACACACAACGAGGAGGAGGAGAGAGAGAGAGAGAGAGAGAGAGAGAGATCTGAAGTTTGATGATAAAAGAAAGAGGAGATGGATGACTGATAATTGAATATTTCATACACTTCTTTTTATCTCTTGATTAATAATTTAGGACTCTTTAGTTAATAAATAATGGCTTTTATACTTATTTGGACTTTGGGCCTTTTATTATATTTTAGCCATTTTTAATAATAAAATTCCAGTTTTATATAGCTTCACTATTCCTACCATAACTCTTGAACCAGACATCGGATTTGCCTCATTTTTGTTTCATATTTCAGATGATTCAGAGAGCTACAATTCTTATGAAGACATGAAGGGCAAATTCGGACAAGAGGGCGGTCGATTTTGGAGCCGAAGTCGGAATTTTAATTGGGCTTGAATTTGTAATTAAAGCCCGTTTTTTATTATTTTCTGTTTTGGGCCTGAATTGGATTGGAGCCCCATTTTCATTTTTCCATTTTAGGTTAAGTGTGGCGCGCCACAAACAGATTATTATTCACGTTTTTAGACTTTGGTGGATCAAAATGGGAGTTTTCAAATTCTCTCAAGTGTTCTTCATGTTCTTCGTGTTTTTCATCTTTTCTTCAAACGTTTTGCTTAGCCATGCTCGGCTAAGTTTACGTGGTTAACCTATGGATTAAGGGTTCCAAAAATCCGAGAGGACATGCGCTTCATTCGGTAATCTGGAATCGTCTCTGTTTATTTTAATCGGATCCGATTATAATTGCGGATTAGGTATTAGATTTAATACCTAGATTGATATCCCAAGGACATAGGTCGGACCGGGTTCTGAGAGAGCGTTGTGCGATCGTACAGCGAGCTCGCCACGTGTTCAATCAAATGCTAGACGATCGTCTAGTCGAGGGAATATCGGACGAACGCGAGATCTCGGTTCGTCGGAATCAATCACGAGTTTGGTTATTATTTGTTTGTCCGATGAAAGTTATGGAATCCCAGTGCAGGTTAAGCTGTTTTTAATCGTTTTTAACCGTTTTAATTTGTTTACGCATCTGCATATTTCGTTCTTTTAGTTTAATTTCATTTTCAATCTGTTTAAATCAAAAACCCCCAATTTGTTATTATTACTTTATTTTTTCTTGATTTAAACCCACTACAAATTCCTTGAGAGAAACGACTCGGTTACATTATACTGTAAATCTTTTTCTAATATGGTATTTTGGGAGATCACGGCAAATCTCTGTCAAGGACTGAAGAAGAGGAAAGACCGAAGAAGAGGAAAGTGGCGATGAACTCGATGAAGGACCGAAGAGGAGAGAAGGAGATGATAAAAGCAAGGAGCAGGAAGGCGATCTTTGGATGCTTATTAAGGGCCATATGATATGATGAAATGAAAGCCTTCTACCTCTTTCATTTATTTTTTATTTTTTTTGTGATACAGCCTTCTACTTGTTTCTTGTCACGTGGAAGACCAAGAAAGCCTTCTACTTCTTTCTTGAAGTTTCATCACCTTTATTCAAATAAAAGAAAATAAATTAAGGAAAATGATATTAAGAAAGATAGGCTTGGGCTAATAGGGAAGGGAGACATATTTTGTAGAAAATTGTGACACAATTAGATCCCAAATTATACTAGGCCTAATTTTTTAGTTACTTATGTAATATTATTTGATCAAATTATGTATTTTAGCATTGCTAAATTTTGTAATTTAGCATTTTTCATATTTTTGGTAATTTTAATTTTAATTTTTTTTCTTATAAATATCTCAAAAGTCACTTATCCATAAGTCATTCCAAACAAGTTTGTAACCCAATCGGACTTTTCCATAAGCTACTTATGCAATCACCAATCCAAACATAAATCACGTTTCACAATCAGACTTTTACCTAAGTCTTATTGCCTACCGCCATCCCAAACAAGCCCAATGGCAAATTAAATAAACATGTACCTTGGTGGACCAAGGGTCATTGGCAATCACAGTGCAATATGCTGACTATATATTACTTCTTCAGTCATTAATATATAATATATTTGGAGAGTTAATCTTGATCCTAAATATGAGACATAGTTTTCATATTTGTTAGTCTTTTTCTTATTTACCCCTATTGATGATCTCTCAACAATAATAAAAAAAGATAGAAGGAAAGAATTAAGGAAGATGACTAGAGTATTTTAGAAAATATATGTCATATTGACTAACTCAACTAACTTCTTTATCTAATCAAATTAGGTAAATATATATTATATTAAGGACAAAAAGGAACATTAAGATATATACTCTGCTAATTAATCAGGGAAAATCGTGTCTTGAACCAATTAATTAAGATATATATGGTGGAGATTTTGATGTGCAACGTCAAGAGAGATGGGAACAATAGAATTATGAGTGCGAGGTTGTCCTTTTAATTTGGGAAGGAAAAGATCACCTAATTTTGTTGTTTGGGTAAAACAACAAAAGAACTCAAAGTGATTGATGAGCCATCATTACTTTAATATTTTGCTGGTAATTACTGCCTAATATTGGTGGAATTATTAATACGTACATAAAGGCTCTCTTGTTGATAAGACTGGGACATATTACAGAATGTTGTGGGGTCTCACCAAGTTAGTGTTTCCTTCATTTACACAACCCGGACTTGGTGTTTAATTAAACAGCCAAAGCTCTTTTCATTAAAACAATTAACCAACACCCATTAACGGCTTTCATGATACAGAATGGGGCCTGTTTTAAACTTTTAATATATCTTTCACGGGTTTTTTTAATACAGTTATTAATTAGCCTCAGAGAACGCTTTTTATCCGGCGAATTAAATTAAGCAAGACATCTTAATCACGTTCTATTGCGGCTCACTAATTAAGGTTACAGTATTATACTATATAGCCACTTGTCTTTGGTATCACATGGTTGCAGTGCCCTTACAATTGCACTCACGTGCTACGATTTTATTTGGATTACAAAAAGTGATGAAAAATAATAAATATGCTTCTGTTCCAAAAATCAATAAAATGAGATAGATACAGAACTACTTACCATTAAAGGAAACAAAGTGTAGTTGGCCCCATCCCCTCTGTCGTCGCATAATCTCGTACAAAACTATCCAAAACTTTTTTATATCAAAAAAAAAATTTAAAAAAAAAATTAAAAAAAAATTAAAGGAAACAAAGTGTACCCCATGCAAAGTACAAAACTATGCAACTATTTACCATTTATTTATATAAATACTAGTAAATACATTGAAATAAACGAACATGATACTAATCGTGCAAACATCAAGTATAATAAAGGATTAAGGTATAGATTGGCCAACGAAGTGTTACACAAAGAGGTCTGACACAAAAATGTTTTATAGGGACCAAAACTACAAATAAACAATTGAAAATGAAAAAAATACCAATGAACAATTTAAAATAGGAAAATAACACAACGCCGTTAATTTCAACTTAATGCCATTGGTCAATTTGTCGTTGGTCGACGATTTAATTTGTCTCGAATTCAAGCTCATACGCGGTGGTCATGTAAGAGGGGGATGAACAAGCTGACAACGTTGTCACCAGCACAACCTTTCCTCAGTCCCCGGCTGGGTAGAAAATCAAAGTGGAAGGAAAATAAAATTAAAGAACAAATGAGCTTGTACTTCCAAGGAAGAGGATGATGAATAGTGAAGTCGCTTGCGTCTCGGATCTTTCCAGCATTCAACGTAGCTTCCAGAAAAACGTTGTGCACCTCTGTTCTACTTCCTCTCTCCCTCTCCGAAAACGATTGATGATGATGATGAACCATAGCTCAGATTCTCACTCATGATCTAAAGCACAACGGTGGAGAGGAGGAAGAAAGGATGTCACCGATGGTGATGAAGGCGAGAATCGCCGGTGACGTAAGTAACACTTCATTGGCCAATTTGCACCTTTATTGATATATTTTTTCCATTTTCATTTGTTCATTTGTATTTTTTGTCCCTCTAAAACATTTTTGTGTCGAGTCTTTGTTTGCGCAACACTTCGTTGGTCAATTTACACATTAATTCTAAAATAAAAATCAAGGAAATTATGTGTTTTTTGATTTTTATGTTTTCAAAACAATTTTATATTATAAAAAAAATAAGGCAACAAACGTGTTTGGAAATGTGTTTTGATTATATATTCTGAAAAGTAAAAAAGTTCAAATTTGCTCTAAAAAAGAAAAAGAATTTTTTTTTTAATGTTTTATTACTTGCTGTCTACAAAGTTAGAATGGACACAGAGCATCGTATTTTTATTATCGATAATGATGTTAGTAAAGAAAATTATTCTTTTAGTAATCATTATTCACTTCACCAACTAAGTTAGATATGTTTTCAAAATAATAATTCAAATAATTTTTTATTTTTTAAAAAACTTGTTATATAAAATTAATTACTCTAACAATTGTTTTGAGAACATAAAAATATAAAATATAATCAAACAGACCCCATGTTCACTTCTCATTTTAAATCCACAAACCAAAAATTCCCTAATAAGTAATTGTTTGTCAACAAGTTAATATAAATTCAAATGAATCAAAGATTGTCATACGTGGAGCGAGAGAGGGAATGTGCAGGTAAATGACAGTAGCGAACTAGTGATATGTAATGGTCCCATATAGGGCGGACCCAAAAAATTACGAAGGACACCAATTATTGGCGGGATATTCGGGGTGCCCCTAAATTTTTTTTTAAAGGAAAGTTTTAAATGTATTAAAAAAATAAAAGAATATAAACAAGAAAAAACATTATCAAAAAAATATTTATGAAATCAAGTGAATACGATGATGTAATAAGAGAGGCAATTATTTTACAAATCTGTCATTTAGAAAAGCAAGGCTAAGTACTGTTAGAAATAAATGCATTTACATAAATTATAATGAAGGGTGGACACTCAATAAGTTCAAGTATATATATTTTAATAACAAAAGTATATTACAATAAAAATAATTACAATGTCATTCTTCTATGCCTTATTTTTTAAAATTCTATCATAATTGTCTTATTATCAATACTATCAAATACATCAATATAAGGCACTAAACAATCATTCAACCATTCATCCCCATCTAATTACGAAGTGCAATCTTGATGTATTAAATGTGGACACTTAATTTAAGGGTGAGCAATCATTCAAACATGTATTAATATATATATATATATATATATATATATATATATATATACACTCTCAAATTCAAGGGGGCACTCCCCCCCTACCCAATACTTGGGTCCGCCAATGGTCCCATATTACTGGTTTCTTTGAAAGAGGGGCCTTATAGGGCCTAGAGTTGGGAATCAGGACCGGTCCGTGAAGGGTTAGGGCCGGCCCTCCAAGGCCCGGGGTAAAAAAAAACATATGTTTTTCAAAGCCCGGCCCGAGAACACTAGGGCCAGGGTCGGCCCTCCAGGGCCCGGAAGTTACTATTCCAAAATTTAACTATTTTTCCTCCGTTTTTAATTTCAAAGAAATATAATTAGTAAATTACAACAATTAAAGTTCTAATTTATCAAATAAATGTTGTCAACATTAATATCAAAACAACACAAATCATCCAACAAATAAGCACAGTCCCTAATTCATAATCAAAAACAAACTATGTTCACAAATAACTCACATAAAACATAAGAAGCATACCACTGAGCGACCACTACTACAAAAATGGGATATTACTTCCCCAAAAAACATCCTTAATTTTAAAAAAAAAAAAGTAAAAAGTGAACGTGGTGGCATTCTTGTAATTATTTGTTTATTTTGTAGCCTTAGGCGTCCTAAACTATTATTTAGGACGCCTAAAATTTATTTTTGGCGTCTAATCTTGTTTTAGGACGCCTAAAATTAATTATTTGGCGCCTTAGGATTTTAGGCGTCCTAAATAATAATTTAGGACTCCAAAAGAAAATTTTTGGCGTCCTAATCTTGTTTTAGGACGCCTAAAATTAATTATTTGGTGCATTGTTTACATTTTTTGGCGCCTTAAGATTTTAGGCGTCCTAAATAATAATTTAGGACTCCAAAAGAAAATTTTTGGCGTCCTAATCTTGTTTTAGAACTCCTAAAATTAATTATTTGGCACAATTTACTGTATTTTTAGAAATTTTTTGGCACCTTAGGATTTTAGGCGTCCTAAATAATAATTTAGGACTCCAAAATAAAATTTGTGACGTCTTGAATAAATATTCAGAACGCCAAAAAGAATCAATTTATTTTTGGTGTAATATAGCTTATATCGATGACCTACTTTTCCTCACCACCCGTGACCTGATTTATCTTGCCCATTACCCGTGAATGCTTTAAATTCTTTCCCTTCTCATTTCATCGTCATGGAACCCCAGCCACCTCCTATACCTTCAGTCGCCGGTCTCTTGCCTCGCCCTCTTCCCTGTCTGAACCTCTCCGTCTCATCCTCTGCGCTCTCCATCTTCCCTCTTCTCCATCTCATCCTCTCCCCCTCCGTCTTCGACTGTTCAAAACTGTGTCGGCACCGCATCCCACTTCTGAGGACAGCGTCGCTCTTACGTCTCATCCTCTTCGGCGTTGCATACCGGTGGTCAAGGCTAAGGTTAGTCCTGCTACCCCTCTTTTGTTTTGGACAATTTCAGATCTGGAAAATTTCAGTCCTTCTACCACTCTTTCATTTTGGAAAATTTCATATCTGCGAGGTTGTGTTAGCCCAAGTCGAAGGTTTAGATTTGCGAGGTTTTCAGTCTATCTATCTCCTTGCTTTCCTCGTTGTACTCGGAAATCTCATCCTGGCTGAATTCACATTGTTGCTCTGTTTTGTATACATTCCAGGATACGTACGAGTATACTGTCACACTGGTGTGAATTCGCACATTTGCTCTGTTTTGTACACCTTTACTTTTTTATTTTGATTTGGTTTTATTCCATACAAAAGGGGATCTTTGTGGGTCTAAATGATTACATATAGACATGACTTTTCCTTGTCTAGATTTCATGTGTTTTCTTCGAATCATTTTGTATAAATGGTTGATTCTTGGCTTCTTACTGATAGTTTGATTAGTGGGTATGTAAGGCGTAAATTCAGGACGCCTTAATAAGGCGTCCTGAATTATTCAGTCAGGAAGCCTTATTAAGGCGTCCTGAATTATATTCAAGACGCCAAAAGTGAGACAAATGACTACCCTCTTCAAGATGTCCCTCTGAAAAGGGACGTTAATTGGGTTTTATTTAGGTCGTTTTTTGTGTTTTTTGTAGTAGTGGACATTAGTACGATGACTATTATTGTCGTCATCTTCACCACTATCATCAATTTCAACGACATTTGATCGTGCTTCACTTTGAGTAGGCTCTGGTTCATGAGTAAGAATATCATGAATTTCTTCTCCCGCATTATGAACACATCCATAATCTTTATTTGCAACAAATAATAAACCAAATCATAAAATTAGAGTATAGTTATTATGTATTTGTATATTTGTACTTAAATGGATAAATAACTTTATAACAAATACAAGATACACATAAATTAGTAAATTACCATCATATGCGAATCCATGCATCCAAAAAATAATAATAATAAAATATTAAAAGGGCCTACAGGGCTGGCCCTTTTAAGGCCGAGGCCCTACAGGGCCAGCCCTCTAGGGCTTATTTCATTGAATTCCTCTAATTTTCAAGCCCGGTCCTTGAAAGGTCAGGGCTTAAAAGGGCCGGCCCGATGGGCTTAGCCCGTTTTCCCGGCTCTACTTAGGGTTCCCAACTTCAACTGCTAGCTCTTGGAGTGTAGTTCTCCCAATGATTTATAAGCATTACAATGGTGCTTTATTAAGAGACGGTCAAATGGCCGACCGAAGAGGGCTCCTACGGAGGGGAGCTAACCAATAGAAAGTTGAGTGAAGCGCCGAGTAAAGTGCCATAGTGTGAAATCGTTGGGATGTCATCTCAGCAAGCCAGTCAGAGATGGCTATCTGTGTAGGGTTCTGACTGGAGGGGCTGACTAGAGAGGGCTACCTATAGAGGTTCTGATTGGAGGGGCTGACTAGCAAGTAACTGAGTGAAAGCGGGGTGAAGTACTGTAGTGTAAAGCCGTTGAGACGTCGGCTCTCGAGGGAGTGCATTGAATCGAGTCCCACATTGTGTGAGTTTTCTTGAAAGAGGGGTCTTATAAGGTCTAAGGTTCCCCTACTCTAACAGTTAGCTTGTGGGTTGTGGTTCTCCCAAGGACCTATGCATGTTACAAGCGCTACTCTAATAAGGAAATTTTCATTTATTTTATTTTGAAATATCCAGAAAAAACACATAAGTAATAAGATATTAAATTATATAAGGCACTTCAATATAATTAATTTATCAGAACAAATAAATTGTAGTTAACTTGTTAAATTAAGAAGAAGAAGAAAATCAACTTTATCTATATATTAAATTAGGTTTTGAAGGAGAGGTAAAAGTTAAGAAAATCACATTTAAGCATTAATTATATTAGCAAAATTGACAAAAATATATATATTAATTACTCTCCAAATAACTTGTATAATGCACGAAGGCATTTTTCTTTAATTGACTTATATTGTGAGGTTGATAGAGTAGTGTAGTACTCCCTTTGGTTCATATTATATAAGGCACCAACTGGAAGCCATTTTTTGTCGTAAATATATGGCACAAGCCTCTTCATGAATTGCTTTTTTTCTCACTTAACTCTTGTTATTAATTGAGGTTTAAAACTGGAAAAAAAAAATCACATCATTTAAAGAGGGTATAGTTGGATAAATTAATTAATTATGCAAGTTTAATGACTTAACACTCTGATTCTATTTATAAGTTCACATTTGGGAAAAAAAAATTGATCCTTATTATAAGTCCACTTTTAAAGTAATAAATGAAAGTGTTACAACTTTTCCCCTATTAATTGTAATAAAAGGTAGATATATAAGAAAGAGGTTAAATATACATATTTATAAATGAGGGCGAAATTAAAAATTTAGTCTATAATTATTAAGTTAACTGACTCTTTTTAGTATGTGATAATTAATTATGTAATTTATTGGACCTATAAATAAAGCCAAAGTGATAGTCATCATTACTTATTTTGGGAGAATTAGTAGTTTGACCCATATAATAAGAACAAGACTGAGTACACCTCAAAATGGTTAGCCCTCCAAAATCAGCTGGATTTATGCATTGGTCTCCATTCTATTCACTATGTGGAGTTTGCCCTTTGATTAAGCCTGCTTGATTACGAGTAGTAGTCAATCGTTTGTTAACATCGAAATGACTTAAATCTTAATAATGTCTTGGTTGGATGAAAAAATAATAGCGGGCCAAATTAATGCCTACACAAATTTGTCTAAATGTGGGTCCTTGGATTTTGGCCTTTCGGTAAAGGTACACCCAACACCCTAAACTAATTTTAGATGTGCAATTAACACCCTAAAGTATTTAGAGTTACAATTACCACCCTAAAGTATTTACAGGTTATTTAATATCCAAAATGAAACAAAAAGATCTTGGAAATCGGTTGTTCCAGCAAAGGTGAAGGAGGAAAGATCAAAGTTTCAGACGCAGTACATCAAGAAGAAAGGGAAAGATTGAAGTCAGATATGTCGTTACTATATATTTGATTTTCACCCCCAAAACATGGGGAGCTAATTAAGGATGAGGTGTGTGTTATTATATTGTGGGATTATGTATTTTAGGTGACATGTGTGCGTATTATATATATTATGATTTTTCTAATAGGATGAGATAATAGTACGTTGTTAAGAAAACATGTGCAGTATGAAATTGAGGTTGAACAAAACATTTGAATTAAATTAAAATTATCACCTCACATTTTATCTAAATAACAATTTACCGTAATTTTACATGTAAATACTGCCTCTGCTCCACAATATTATCACTTTTGGAGAAATTATTTAATCCATAATACAAATCACTTGAAGTGTAATTAATGTTGAATTGCTAATTTTATCACTGTAATAAATGCTTAAATATGACTCTTTAAATGTTCTCTCTCTTTTAAAACCTTATCTGATTTGAGTAAAGTTGACAAATATTTTCAATTTAAGATATATTTAATGAGTTAAGTATTGTTTCTTGATTTAATAAATTAGTCAAAATGACTTATGTTGTAAATGAGAGCAAGAGGTTAGAGGGTAATATCTCAGCGCCTTGCTCTCAATGTTGTCTGTTTTTGTTATACGGACAAGTTGTCTTATGAATAATTCTTTTCTCTCGAAAGTAATTTCTAAACTCATGATATGTGAATTCAATGTCTTTATCGTTCCTTTCTTGCATAACATGACGAGAGAATTGTGTTAGAACAAAAGTTATGAAATGCTTTAATTATATGATTGAGAGTTTCATATTTGTTTTTTATTTAAAACAACCATGTAGCTCACAAATAATCATAAACTATAGTAAGAAGGTCTTGATGTCCTAGACGTGTAGGCACCTTATGGGGTCCTCATGCATTCATAAGAAGCAATTCAAAGTACATGTGTGACTTTTATTTATATCTGTTAACTCATAGAATTGGTAATATTCCAATACATTTTTTTCTCTTTTCACTGATTTTTGGGCTCAAGTTGTGCCTATCAAATGATTATAGAGGAAAATGTGATGTGACAAAAGCAAACTCAAACTTTTGTTAAATCATGAGTGAAATGCTTATAGTTGTGATATATATTGGTGAAAGTTAAAAAAACTCATGAATTCCTCCTCCTTGTAGGTGGAAGATGACAAGTTGCAAAAGCACTCAAAGATCATGGAAAATGGTGAAGGAAAGGAAAGAATGCAAGAAGAAGATAAAAAAGAACACTATGGAAGAGAAACCTACATTTGCAGTGGAATTGTCGTAGCCAAGCAACTGCAAAACTGTCTCAAAAGATAACCTATCTGTCTACCCTTTAGCCATGGATTCTCTATAGCCAAGCCATAGCGAAATCACCTGAAAAAGCATTGTCTCTGTCTGATAATTTGCTTTGGGTTCATTATAGAAAATTGACGGCAAATGCGCGAAACTGATGCTATGAGTTTTGAAAATTGAAGCTAAAAAACAAATATGAAACCTTGGGATAGGCTGAAAATCATTCATTCTAGACTTCTTGGACGTTTTGCATTTGGAAGAGGTAGGAGCTCTAGGGTTGAAGTTAGAAAAGATTTGAAGCTTCAATTCTTGGTTTTTCTCATTTTTCTTCCCTTTCTTTGCTAGTTTTTTCTTGATATGACTATAATTATTTTGGATAGTTGTGGCTATTTTAAGATTATGTATAGCTAAACTCTTCATTCTAGGATTATTTTGAACCTTGTATGGATTAAGACTTGATTATTCTTCTCTTTTAGTTATATGTGTTGATTTTATCCTTTACTTAATGCTTCTAAATGTTTGGCCACCATTTAGATTGATATGTTCATTTGAATTAGACTAGAGAAAGCTAATCAAGGTGTAGAACTAGATTAAAATCATGCTTGACTTAAAATTCACTTGAAAAATGGATAATTTGTTTTTTATATATATATAATAGATAATTTGTTGATATAGATACATTTATTAACCTTGCATTCTCACATTAAGATTGCTACTTAGAATTTACTTTGATTAATTGTAGTAAGAGATTGTACATTTTTAATGGAAACAGAAACTTTATTTTGACTTGAGAGAGCTTTGTCAAGTGCTTTTAAACATTAATAAGCTAACACATATTCATTGAAATATTATTATAGAGGAAATTAATCTAGTTTTATAAAGTGCAAAGGAAGAAATAATCATAGGTTCCATTTAATCCTTAAAGTTAAAGAATAATTTGTTTTTCTCATTTTTTTAGTCTTAAAAGTAGTTCTTAAATTCTCTTTCCACATCAAAAACTTGTTTTAGCTCAACTTTATTGAATTCACAAAGTCTATTACTTGACCAATTTGTTGATCAACTCTCCATGAGAATTATTTCTACTTATCACTTTATTACTTGACGCGACTCATACACTTTGTGATGCGAACGATATCCAAGTCTTTAAAAGATCTTCTTTATTCTATTTAATCATATTTTTCATATTAAAAATAAAGCAAATCCAAGCCAAATTTCATCAAGAGAAACAGAAATAGACAAATCAAGCTTATCTAATACAAACTATGACACAAGATTCTGTGACGTGGACTTGGTGGTAAAAGCTTCCTATACGCAATCTGTGCTGGCCAGAGATACAGTTACAAATAGAATTCTAACTACTCCCTCATTCATTGACTACTATGACCGAACCGCAACCTGATTCTGATACCACTTGTAACATTATAGCGCCTTACTCTCTATATTGTTCGATTTGAAACTGTTGCCCCTCACTACTTTAAAACACGTCGAGAGGTGACACTACTACAAAAATAAGATATAGTGTCCCCAAACAACGTCCCTTTTTAAAAAAGGGAAATAAGAAATAAAGGCGGTGACATTTTTGTAATTCTGCGGAGTATTTTAACATTCTTTTTAAAATATTTTAAAAAGGGACGCCAAAAAGGCAAACTTTTTGACCGTGAAGGAGTAAGGAAAACGCTAAATCTCTGCACTCTCTCTCGAGTTTCACACAAAGGGGTGAGATCTGCCTGCGTCGTGATGAAGGCAGCGAGATCTGCCTAGTTCAATGAAGGCAAAGAGATCTGCCTATGTCATGAGATTGTGGGATGCCTGGATCGATAAAGATTTCAAAAGGTCTGGGTCGCGCGTCGTTAAAGACTTCAAGAGGTTGTCGTTGCCATCAAGCTGCCTAACTCTTTAATTTCGAAATCGTGGGTTGCGTCTTTGGGTCGCCACTGCCTATTCTCTAATCTGAGAGTCCATCTGAAGATCGCCGACGAGGGGAGGAAGGTCTTCGGCAAAGTCGTCGTCATCGCCAGTGAGTGAGGAGGCTGAAGCAGAGGTCATCGCTAGTTTTCTTCTTCAAATCTGAGAGTCCGTCTGAAGATCGCCGACGGGGGGAAGGTCATCGTTGGAGGTCATCGTCATCGCTAGTGAGTGAGAAGGCTGATGCAGAGGTCGTCACTAGTTTTCTTCTTCAGATCTTATCTATATATGGTTAGCTCTACTTTTGGCATACGATTGTCTTTGTCTTTGCTAGCTTTTGAGATTTTGGGTTTTGGCTAGTGTTTTGTTCGAGATCTCGGTTTGTGTGGATCTGATTGAATATTATCCTTGTGTTCTTTTGTAGCTAGGCTTGTGATTTCCTTTAGTTCATTCTTTCTTGCTTCACCATCTTCAACAACCTTGTTGCTCACATACCCGACGGCCTCGATGGTATTGAGGATCAAAGATTTTTTTTTTTAAAACACCTTATGACGTCCCTAAAAAAAGGGATGACATAAGTCTCATACTGTCTCTTACGGCATCCCTGGAATAGACGTTCCCCTGTTTTCAGACGTTAAAATGCCAAAAAAAAAAAAAAAAACATATGTTAAAAGCATTATTTGTAGTAGTGATAGGTATATAAACCTGCCATCCCTTCTCAACATGTTTTAAAATCATGAAGGGAAGGCTAGTTTCCTAAAGTAAACAATATTGAAAGTGAGACGTTGAGATGTTATAACTATTATCAGAGCCTGACATGGGTCGATGTGGGTTGATGTATTAGCAAGGATGTTGAACCCAAAGGAGTGAAGTGTTATGTCTCACATTGACTAAGGATGAGAACAAAATACATCTTTTTATAAGAGTCTGGATACTTCTCCTCTCGACACGTTTTAAAACCGTGCAAGGGTGATGGGGCTCCAAAGCAAACAACATTGTGAACAAGACGCTAGGATCTTACAAAGAGCATATCGGTATATTTCACAAAATTCTTATCAATTTTTACTTCAGCTTGAGTTCTAGACAGGGGCGGACCCAAAAAAATATTAAAGGGGGGCACCGATGGCGGGGGATTCATGGGCTGCCCCCGGATTTTTTTTTAATGGAAAGTTTTAAATGCATTAAAAAGATAAAAGAATATAAACAAGAAAAGAAAAGAATATCAAAAAAAATATTCATGAAATCAAGTGAATATTAATGATATAATAAGAGAGGTGATTATTTTACAAACCTATCATTTAGAAAAGCAAGGTTAAACGTGGTTAGAATTGGAATTCCATCATAATTGTCTTATTATCAATGCTATCAAATACATCTTTTTCAATATAAGTCATCAAACAATCATTCAACCATCCATCCTCCATTCAATTACGAAGTGTAGTCTTGATGTATTAAGGTAGACACTTAATTTAAAAGTGGGCAATAATTCAAAATGTATTAATTTTTTTTTATTAAAACAGCAAATCCTCCAGATTTAAGGGGGCACTTGCCCCCCCTTGTCTAATACTTTTTTACGCCCATGGTTCTAGATCGATTACATATCTCGACAGGTATTTATTTTTTTTAAAAAAAAAAATTTATGTAAAGTAGCCCTAAAGCCTTGAGATAATTAAATGACACAAAAGTTGTTTTGCTCATGGAAGCAGATATAATTTTTTAAAAAGCCTTGAGATAATTAAATAACACAAAAACTGTTTTGCTCGTGGAAGCAGATGCAACTTTTTAAAAACTATTTGATTTCTGTTCTCAAGTGGCTTAGTGGAATAAACCTTACCGTATCATCGAAAAACGTGGGACCTAAACACTGACAGTGACGCATGCATATATAAAATTAGTTTATATGCCTCATCTTATCATCGAAAAACGTGGGAAACAACCTAAACACTGACAGTGACGCAGGCATATATAAAATTAATTTCTATAATAGTACTCGTATGTTAGAAGCCGACAAGTCTTGATAATGCCAAAAGGTAAACAGGATTATTGCTGTGCTGTGCATGAACCCCACTTAAAAGAAAACGGAGGTCCTATGTATATGGCCCTACTGTTTTTCTTTTCTTTTTTTCAACATTATGGCCCCACTTTAATCTCTTTCTTCGCGGATAATTCCAACATTATGGACTTGAGATTATTAATTGACTAGGCCGCTACTTGCCATGGTTTTAGTAAAGAAAATCTCACATATCATTGTTTGCAAGAAACAAATCAACCATTTTTATGGTAGAAATGAGGTGAAGACCTAAAATTGACATGAGGACTCTACATCTCACACACGCAATCTATAATTAGGAAAATTTATATGAAGTCATAAAATGGATAACTAAAGTGATTAACGAGCTAATGTGATCTTAATTAACTATTTCACACATCTCCATCAGTTTTGTTTAATTTTGTTTAAGAAGTGCATACGCAGGCGCGCAATGTCTAGAGGGCTCAGTTAATTTGGACATTGTTATGGACTCATGGTGGTTGATTTTCGAGAGTAAGCCCAAGTCAGACAGTGGAGAGTTCATAGGGGAATTACTATGAAATCTCAAAGGATGAATTTAATTATTTAGTCTCAATAATAAGTCAGACAGTGGAGAGTTCACATGCGCGCAATCGTTTCTTATGCTAGAACTTGTTATTACATGCTTATCAGTTTTAATATGTTGATAACTTCTTCATAATTAAATTCTTTCCTGAAACCTCATAATAATTCCACCTATAAAGCCATAATTTTGGATTCCCCTCGCCAAAAGTGAGAAATGCCAGCCATTCTTTTAATTGAAACTCGTATTAATGATGCATTCTTGATTCATTTAATTTAAAGTAGTTCGACATAATCTGATAGAAATGTAGTTAGATGAATAAGTAAAATAATTCATATATATATATATATATATATATATAGGGTAAAGAATTTCTCCAGTCATTGGAGATAAGTTATCTCCAGTAACCCCAAAACTATGTCGTTTTGGATTAATGAAAGGTGTTTCCGTAATTTTGTTTACTTTTTTATTATATAAATTTTACCGAAACATCTTTCATTAATTCACCTAAAATCACAAACACGCTATTTATTAATTCAAAACGACGTAGTTTTCGGAGTCACTAGAGATAAACTTATCTCCCGTGACTAGAGAAATATTTTTTCCATATATATATATATAGGATAGGTTATTCTGTCTACTCTTATTTTGCCTACCTTTATCTACATTTTTTCAATACCATTAGATTATAATCTCATCTAACGGTAAAAATTTAAGGGATAAAATAAATCATTTTAACTCTTCCTTTCTCCCACCCCCTCTCTTTCTCGTCTACTGTCATCTACGAACTCGGACTACATAGTTGCTGATATTCCTGCATTCTCACTACAATCTTGCTGTCGCGCACAAATTTTTCTCATTTCATCAGCAGTCAGCACGTATGAACAACACCATTACCGCTTCATATAAAAAAAAAAAAAAAAAAAAAAAAAAACACACCATTACCGCTGAAAATGAACTCTACAAAGCTAAACACCATTATTAAACATTAAAACCCTCTCTTTGATCATGATTAATAGAGCACGTGGCCAGGCAGAATTGTTGAAACTTGACCCTGATGATCCAAAGAGTGCTGATCAAGACAAGTTATTGAATTTCGGGGCATTACTTAAGGTATTTTGAAGAGACTTTAGGGTATATTTTGAATTTATTTTAAATCATTAACTAATTTTAGAAAATAATATAAATCTCAATTAATTATGATATTATTTTAATTATCTTATTTTGTGATAGATTTATATTTCCAAATATATAAAATGATTATCTTATTAGAATAAAAAAAAAGATTATTGAATGCATCACAGTAGTACAGAATCAATATGAGAAGTTTGAAGAAAATCTAAAAGCTAAGTTAGAGCCGTTTTGATGTAGCTTTTAGAGAATATGTTTTAGGATTTACGAGGTAAAAATGGCTTTAGGAAAAAAATGATAGTATTTGGATATTATAATCAGAACAGCTTTGGAGGGTCAAATTTACCAAAAAAGACATTAGTTTTTTGTATAATTGCATTTAAAGGATAAGGTTATATTTTAAATATTATAAACATTATATTTCATAATAAATACCAAAACTTACATAAGATTGTTAGAAAAAATAAATTTCTACCATTAGTAAATTATGTAACATGATAAAACTTAGATCAAACATATATGTATTAATAAATTGTATAGACAAAAATATTGTTGACATATAAAAATATTTTGGTATAACTGAATATAAAGGATAAAGTTTATTTTAAATATTTTTAACATTAACTTTCATAATAAGGATACTTGACTCATACTGAAAAAATAATTCTCATGATCTTAAAAATGTATTTTAGAATATTGAAAAAAAAAATATCTTCAATTTTAATATACGTTATTTATTCAATAATTCAATGTTTGAATGCTATAAAATGAAACCTCCAACATATAAGAGTGATGTTTCGTAAAAAAATTTAACTAAGGCCTTTATAAATACAGTCTATTTGTTCATGGTAAGGATACAAATACATTTCACATAGTCTAAATAATATACACTACTACAAAAAAGTGAAAAGATGTCCTAAATTAGAGGCAATTAACGCCCCTTTTCGGAATGACGTCTAACCAGGGAAAGTAGTAATTTGAAGCCTTTCGGTGTCCTATGGTTAAAACATGACGCCTTAACAAAGGCGTCCTATGTTTAATACAAGACGCCTTAAAAAAGGCGTCATGTGTATAATAAAGGACGCCTTAAAAAAGATGTCATGTGTTTAATCAATGACGCCTTTTAAAGGCATCCTAAATAAAAAATAGGACGCCTTATTTTTGTGTTTCTTGGCAATATAAGGTGTCCTTGACCTATATTAGGACGCCTTATTTTTGTGTTTCTTGGCAATATAAGGCGTCCTTGACCTATATTAGGACGCCTTATATTGTGCGTCCTATATGAGTAATCAGGACGCCAAATATGATATATAAGGCGTTCTGATCCTAAATTAAGGACGCCTTAGGTATAATTTTTTTTTCAAAAGTACCACCTGCTATTCGTCCACCAATTTTCCAAAGATACATATATACATACATTTATATTACCCAACATTCATCAAATTGGTCTCTTCATTACCTAAATACCTCAAGAATCAATTTCCAACAATTTATATATATAACAAGAACCCTTACTTCCTTGACTAACCAAAGAACACAATAACAACAAAAATGGAAATTTCTTAAACCCCAATTTTCGAGACATAGCAACGCCGACGAACCAAAATAATATACTGCACATCTAAATCTTCTTAAACAAAACACTAATGAAGACTTACCCAACCCCTAGATTGGGCCAGCAACAAGAAGAAAATAAAAACAAACTCAACCCCTTCCCAAGCCACCTAGAAGCTAATCATAGATGAAGAGAAGGGAGAAATCTATAATCTTTGTACCCAAAGCCTAATAAATTCAGTTTAGGCTAGAGAATGAAGATAAGCAACATGAATCAAGAACAAACCGAAAAATCACGGAGGGAAGAACAAATCTGCCATTTATAGCATCAAACAGAGGCAGCGAAAAATAGACGATTAAGAATGCTAGCAACTACAATTTGTGCAGCAAAGTGAAGTGACAGAACATATTTACTTTAGATTTGTGCAGCAAAGTATTTCACAATACAAGATCAGAAGTTCAGTGAAAAAGGCACCTCCTATGTAAATGACAACCACTTAATTACTTTGAAAATGAAACCTGCAAGTAAAGGGGGTGTATCATTAACTTCTGAATTTTACCTTCTAAACTTTTGTAATAACAATGATTATAACAACAACGAATTCCAAACATCATCCATGTCTATGAATCTTATGGAAAAGGCAACACATGACGTACATATCTATATGTGTTGAAGAAAATGTGCAGCCAAAGCGTTTCGAACTGTATCGATGTCTTCGTCCAAGCACGGATCCACACTATCAAAAAAAATTGGAAAACAAGGTATAAGTTAAACCAATGAAGTGAATGAAGTAATTAACAACTCAAGTACAACAAAAATATTATCATTTGAGAATCACGGAGCGATTACGTACGTTTTGAAAATCTGTCGTACGTCCGGCCTCAACGATGGTATCCATATAATAGATAACGTAGTATCCGCACTCAGTGTTCCCTGGTTGTCGAGGGCACTATAAATCAAAAGCAAATTGTTAAAACAAATAAAGGCATATCGAAAGCTACTATGTCAATGTAATAACTTGAATTGAAACTATTTACTCTTAGATAAAACCACTTCGGTCCACCCTGCTCTTGTGCTCCGATGAACTTAGATCTAGCCGACTTGAATGCACTATCATTAAAATGGAAAGTAACAGAGACATGAAAACAAATCATATAAATTGAAGAATCAATGATTTTAACGAAAATTTACTTACTTGGCAAACATGGATTTGATTTCTTCGTTTGGTCTGCCTCCTAAGGAATCAAACCAATAACACACGTTCTTGGACGGACAAACGATACACAGGGTCCAATGACCACTACAACATATACATTTTAATATTAAATTAAGATAAGAAAGGAATTTATTCAGAACAATCTTAAAAAGACAAAACTAACACTACGTACCCTTCAAGTATTGGGGCTAGATAAACAGGAAAGTCATCATCGGCAATTGTATAACCAACATAAAGCGTCCTTTTGGTTAACGTATTGCGAGTCGACGTCGTGTTTATTGGACTTAAGAATCCATACAAACTCGTTCGGCCGTGCTGGACACATATGTCATTGCAGACACTATGATCGAAATTAAATAAAATCAACTGCGTTGTTGAGTATAGAAAACAAAAAAGATCAATGCAATAATTAAAGGAAAACAAAAACTTACATTATCCCAACCTCAAGAACGACCAAGTCTAAATCCTTCATATGCAGAAATTCCTCCAGATCTTTTTTGTCAACGGTAAAGTCATATGTCTTTTCTCCGCCGACAATGCCCGCACGCATCTTGAAGGAGATATAGCTGATGTCCTTGTACATGTCTCGCAATTGTGCTAGGTAGGGAAATTTGCCCACAGCTTGTTCATTCTATGAAAACATAAACAAACATATTATGAGTGGGTTACCAATGAAAAGCAAGTTCTAGTAATGTATTTCTTACCATTGGAGGTGTCGTCCCCGCCATCTGAATAAGATGACTCGGCCAAAGGATGAGCGATCCTATGGCCCGGCCTAAATCTGGAACCTCGTCATCATCTATCGGAATGTGTGTTTTTCCCCCCTTTCGAACACATTTCACAGTCACCCTACGTATGTCTTGTGCAATTTCAACATTATGGTGGGTGGTGTGATCTGTGTAGATAAGAGCATCTGCAACAATACGCCAGGCTGGGGCATCCAAATAGAGAGTGCATGGTTGTCCTCCCTATGGAGTGTGAGAAGGTTCGCCAAGATCAACATCCGGAGGGTTAAAACTCTCTTTACTGCTGGGGAAGGTCGGGGATTCACGGGTTGTACGTGCCGTATTGTCCCTAGAATCTATCATGTCTTTCATTTCAGATCGTACTTGTTGCATGATTTTGTCTAATAGTGACACCCGAACTTGGGCTACAAGCTCCGTACTAGCTTTGTTCACGTCATAGACCTGTGAACGCCGTCCAAAATATTTTTTGGTAGTAACTCCCCTAGGCTCTCCTCGAATGTGATCAAGTTAATCTAGCTTCCCAATCGCCGTTGACAAAATGTCCATCCGTGGACCCGGCGTAAATGAACCTTGGGAACTCTGCTCCTCAAGTGCATCCTGTATCATAAGATGTTTCATAAATAACAACTAAACCATATAACTGCTAAAACAACTGAGGCTATTTAAAACGTATAATTTAACTACTTACAATCTTTGAGGCAACCTCAGCAACACCTATATTTATGTATTTGTCGCCCTTCATCCTCGCAGCTTTCCATTTTTTGTGACGAGGAGGATGTTCAGGTGGCTGGACAACAGTGGAAGGATCGGATTGGGCAGCTTCCCTCATTCTCTCTAACTGCTCTTCCATCATTCTCCGTTCAAGCTTCCTATACCCACCACAGGACATGCAATGCGGATACTTATTTGTCGCTTGCCTCTCTTTATTGGCTTGACTTTTTTCCTGTGACACGAAAACAAATAAAACTTAGCCTAAGTTGTCAAGTAGATTCAAATAAAAGATATGATATGAAAGAAATTTTACAAGAAATTCTGGATTTTTCCGTGACGCCACAAACTCCCTCCAGTCCTCAGGATAAATATAAGGATATATCTGACATGGATCCTCGTTCCTCTTTTCCCCTCGAATCCACTTTCTAGTCAACTTGTTCTTAAAGTCTTTCCAACGTAGACGGACTTCCCCCATCCAATGCTTCTGCATTGCCGTAGTGGGAAGGACGTCGTACGTTTACTTGCAAGGTAAAAGGAAAGGTAATTACATTTCAAGCAATTAGACAAATGATACAAATTAGGTGAATCGGGTGACGTACCAAAATTTGTGCCCAAATCAAGTGCTTCGTTTTCTCGAACGTACTTCCAAGCGAGTAGACAATGCGAACTTTGCTTCGAGCCGGATAGCCTAAATAGCTAATGAAATTGTCTTCCTCTGCACCAGTTGGATTCATGTTGTCATCAAAGTCCACATGCAACCTCTCTTTTTGATGCTCACGACGGGCCACTAGCGCACTCATCTGTGTGCTACTGATAATTGAATATTTTATACACTTATTTTTATCTCTTGATTAATAATTTAGGACTTTTTAGTTAATAAATAATGGCTTTTATACTTATTTGGGCTTTGGGCCTTTGATTATATTTTAGCCATTTTTATTAATAAAATTCCAGTTTTACATTGCTTCACTAATCTTACCATAACTCTTGAACCCGACATCGGATTTGCCTCATTTTTGTTTCATATTTCAGATGATTCAGAGAGCTACAATTGTTATGAAGACATGAAGGGCAAATTCGGACAAGAAGGCGGTCGATTTTGAAGCCAAAGTCAGATGTTTTATTTGGGCTCGAATTTGTGACTAAAGCCCATTCTTTATTATTTTCTTTTTGGGCCTGGATTATTGATTGGATCCCCATTTCTTTTTTCATTTTAGGTTAAGTAAGGCAGCAGCCACAAACACGACCATTCACGTTTTTATTCTGTTTTGAGGATTAAACACGAAGTTTCAAATTCTCGAAATGTTCTTCGTGTTCTTCGTCTTTCTTCGTTTTTCCCGCCATGTTCGGCTAAACTTATGTGGTTAACCCAATGTTGAGGATTCCATGATTCGTCCGAGAGCTCGTACTTAATCGGTAACTTTACTCGTTTCTCGTTTTCATCTTATCGGATCCGATTTAAAATAGTTCGAATATTATATTTAATATTCGGTTTGGTTCATCCCAAGGACGAGTTCGAACTAGGTTAGAGTGTTGCTTTGTGCGATTGCACGGTGAGACGCCATGTTTCGAACAGATTCTAGACGATCGTCTAATCGAGGGATTTCTGGACGAACGCAGAGATTTCGGTTCGTCCAGAGCCAAACGCGAGTTCGTTTATATTTCGTTCAATGAAGGAAGTTTATGGAATCTAAACGTTGGGTTGATCGTTTTAATCTATTTCAATCTCGTTTTAATATGTTTTTCAAATCAAAATCAAAAACCCCCAATTTTATTGTTGTTACATTTTTCTTTGCCGTTGCTAATTTAAACCCACTGCAAATTCCTTGAGAGAAACGACCCAGGTTACATTATACTGCAAATCTTTTCTAATCTGGTTATTTTGGGAGATGACGGCAAATTTCTGTCAGCTACCTCTACCCTTTCTCACAACGGGCTCGTCAACTCTATCACCTCCTGACTCGTCGGAGCTAGACATGTTCCTGTTCATCAAGGACAAATCAATGTTAGATACGTTATTAAATAGTAAACATATTAATAAAATAAACTAGTACACCCTAAACCACCACAAAAATAAGATAGTACTATTTCATAACTTAAGATCTTACTTTATATGGTTTCTCATATTCCTTCACAATGATCATTTCTTGCAGCATATTCTTCATCATCTACCACTTCTACTTCACGTGTTGTAGGGGGTTTGTTGTGAAAGGGGGTGTATCATCAAGGTTGAACGATTCTTCCCCACACTTTTGTTTTTTTACCTTGAAGTACAATGGACATTTTTTTATTTGCAGGGTCTGTAACATAAAACACTTGTTTCACCTGGCTTGCTAGAATGAATGGCTCATCTCTATGACCAACTCTTTGAAGATCAACTGAGACAAACCCAAATTGTGGATCTATTACAATAGCATTATTGCTAACCCACTTACATTTCAATAAAGCAATTTTGAACTTGATGTAGCTCATCTCCCATATTTCTTCAATAACTCCATAATAGGCCATTGATGCTAATTCCGGGTTTTTGTCTTTTGAACTCGAAAAGTGCATGGATTCAGCTTCAACCATCATTCATCCAACTATGCCCCATTTTAATAACACCTAAGACATTTCCAACAACACTCAAGGTTATAACAAAAAACATAAACGACATGCTTTTTTCTCTATCTTTTTAAAAAATTTCAGCAGCATTTCCCCTTAAAAGTAAGACATCCCAAAATTTCAACAACAAACAATTTCAACTTCATTCAACAAAACTTACTAACTATGACAATTTAGAAAAGATCAGCTATTAAATCCAATAGTTTCATCAATACAAACTATAAAAATATAGCTAAATTGTCTAAGTCATAAACTATAAATTATGGACTTCTAACAACAATATTTAACTATAATTACCTCAACTGTAAATTCTGATGCTTGAAATTTATTTGCTCTATTCAACCTAAAGACAACAACAATAAAGACAACATTAGAATTATTCAAAATAACATATGAGAGGGAATAATTGTATGACAAAAGGAACATGATTAAATATACCTACCCTAGCACCCCTCAAGCTCTTGTGGGTTGTTGTCGTGACCAAGTAATGAGTACTCAATAGGGTTATTAGCTTCCGAAGTCAAAAAAGAAGTAATCACTTTGAGAGCTTAAAACTACAAATTTCCAGATAAGTAAAATTGATCAAATATACTTTCAATGCTTAGATTTAATAAAATAAGTGAAATGTTAAATTGATTGTTGTATCTCCAAAAGAAATGCACCAAGTATACCATTGAAAGGGTCCAAACTGCAATTACAGGGCAAGTGTCCTTGAACATGTGATTAAGAATCTAATAATAATTGTAAACCAGGTATTCCATTTCGTGATTTTTGATAAACTTCTTCCATATTGTGGTAATCATTATTTGAAGTTTGTTTAATAGTAGTAAATCTGATAATAGACCAATATTATCCACACTGTCAAATTTCAGGGTTTAAATTTATAACTTTTGTACATAATTGTGATCATGATGGTTATAGAGAAAAAATAGAAGTAACAATCTTATAAGAGCCAAGGAAAAAAAAGCCATTATTTTCTTCCTAAAAGTCTATAACCATCATAACACATGAGAAAACCAATCTTAAATTCAATTCGTTTTATCTCTTTAAAGTTGGGATTTGTAACTTTTGGAGCATAGCCAACTTTATTCTCAACATACTATAATATTAGGTTCAGATTCTTTGAATAATGTACAACACGTGGTGCACTAAGAGCGAAGTAGAGAGAAAAACTTAAGATATAAAGAAATAAGCCTCAAAAAAATTAATAGGGGCCTCTTCTATGAAAGCAAACCAAATAGTTCAAAAGAAACAAGCCTCATACTCCCATTTTGTTGTATCACTTTCCCTTCTAATGGCAATACAACACAGCTGTAGAGGATCCAGAAGTATATATAGTACATTGGAAAGGTTACAGTCACCCAAGACAACCATAAAGAACAAAGAATGAATAGTGGCCTCTAGTATGAAAGTAAACTAGATAGTTCAATGATTATGTATAAAGAAGTAGAGTTCAATGGATGGGGCAAAATTTCAACACAAATATCAGGGAGGAAAATCCGTGGGCAAGATTGTGGCCATTCTTATATTCTATGTCAATACAAATAAGTTGAAGGCACATACGCTAGGATTAGGAAGCAGTGAGTAACAATAATATCTCATAATCCAAGTCCCAAACTTAGAGCTTTAATGTTTCAAAAATTTTATCACTAAGTTGTATACAGTTGAATAAGTCAATAAGAGACAATGCTCTAATCTATAAAACCAAGTTATGTATATATACTAATTACGCATGCATTTTGCCAACGGTTTATCGGGAATAGGCTCGAGACGTCTATAACAGTAGATATCAGCTCAAGATATTCTCGATTAGCATTGCAAAAAACCCATTGGCACAGGCAAACAGAATCAAAGAAGTTGAATGCTTGGACGATTAAAGTGCATTGGGGACATTCACGTTTAGATTCAAGTAGATGTAGCAAAGCATACCTGTAGCCAATGGGCGCTTCGTTAAAGATCGGAGAAGGTGGGGGACACGACAGCAACAGAGCACACAAGCCGACGGATGTCGCGAAGAGGGAAGACGGAGAAGATGGAGCTGTCGTGCACAATGTGAGGGAAAAATGAAAGGGCTTTTGGTAGGGAATGAGCCGAGTGAGAGAGCAGGGGAGAGTGAGGGTGAGCAATTAAGGCTTTGTGTAGGTTATTGTTCGGCGTGAATAAGAGAGCAGGGAAGGGGATTGGGTGTGTGAGAGAGGATTCGAAGAGACTGAGTGAGTGAGCGCTAAAGAATATGGTTTACGAGGCTTTTTTGGCATAAAAAAATAAATTAAGGCGTCTTGATCCATGTTTAGGACGCCTAAAAAGACCAAAAATTCAATTAAGGCGTCCTGATCCATGTTCAGGACGCCTTAAAATCCGGTTAAGGCGTCCTGATCCACGTTCAGGACGCCTTAAAAGCCTAAAAAATTCGATTAAGGCGTCTTGATCCATGTTCAGGATGCCTAAAAAAGCCCAAAAAATGCGTTTGACCCAAAAAAAAAACTTTAAGGATGCCAAACAATTACAATAAGGCGTCCTAACAAATATTCAAAACGCCCAAAAAAAAAATATTCAACCCATTAGCTGGCGCCAAAAAAATTCCCGAAATGGCGCCATGGAGGATTTTAAGCGTTTTGAAATTCATATAGGACGCCTTAATTAATTTTAGCTGAGAAATTATTCCCAAAACACTAGTTGGCGCCAAAAAAATTCCTAAGGGCGATTTTAGGCGTCCTGGAATTAATATAGGACGCCTTAATTAGTTTTAGCTGAAAGAAATTATTCTCAAACACTTAGTTGGCGCCAGAAAAAATTCCTAAGGGTGACTTTAGGCGTCCTGAAATTAATATAGGACGCCTTAATTAATTTTAGCTGAAAGAAATTATTCCCAAAACACTAGTTGGCGCCAGAAAAAATTCCTAAGGGCGATTTTTGTAAGACACAGCTATCACCCAAGAGGGGGTGAATTGGGTGTCGATAAAACTTTAGAAACTTTGAAAATCTTTTCGCAACTTCTAAACCAACAAGTTAGATATTCAAATAAACATATACGGAAATATAAGAGATAAGGAAGAGAATATGCAACCGAGATTTATACGGTTCGGCCAATCCTTGACCTACGTCCGGTCCCAAGCTCCACTTGAGATTTTCAATCCACTATCCTCTTGTTTAATCCGGGCACAAGAGAAGCCTATACAATCCCACAAGTTCACCCGTGGCACTTGTGAAGCCGAATCTCTCACCGAGATACTTCTTTCAATCGATTACACACTCGTACTCGAAGTTATCCTCTCATTAGGATACACTCCCCCTTACAAGTTGTAAACTGATAACCCATTCTCCAAGTCCCACGACTTGAGATTCTTACAATGATTTAGTAATTATAAATGTTCTCTCTAAAAGAGTAAATGAATAAACACTGAAGTATATTACAAATAATCTCACTCTCTAAGATGAACTATATAAGCATTGAGAACGAGAGCGTGTGAGCTAAATGTTGGATTCGAGAATATCGGCATTTCGACAATATAAGCTCTTGTCTCCAACCTCTTCTATCTTGAATGCTTCTCCTTTTATAGTTATTTGCAATTTATGACCGTTGAGCAATTCCTCCATCGATGTAAGCGAATATGACCGTTGGAAAATGTTACCGTTGGAGCTTCTGACATAATCATCTTCTTTTCGTAATCTGATGTTAATCCTTCACATAATTATCTGAAACTCATTAACAAACTAATTAAAGATGATTAGGAATAGTAATGAGTAATGGTAAGGATTAATGAAATCACAAACAATGATTTTGAATTTTCTGACAACGGTGATTTTCTCGAAACGGGAGGTTGACTCGAGTTATTCCATTTGACTTGAGTTGCGTAACTCGAGTTACCCTTCGTAACTCGAGTTATGTTTGAGCGCCAACGTTCGGTTGCTTTACGTACGAAGACTCGAGTTATCTTGCCCAACTCGAGTTAAACCGTTCATTCACTTATGCTTGTTAGCATTGTCATTGATCCTCAATCCGAGCTTTTGATCAACTCGAAACTTGCTCATGAAGATTATTAATAACATTGAGGAGCATAGCAAGTAGAAATCAATTGATAGCAATAAGATCGGAATTCTCGGAGACGTTGTGAACATTGCTCACTACTTTGTTAATTTCGAGTTAAAATCTCTTCCCAATATTCATTCTTCTCTCGTCTTCCTCTCGATTGATGTTGACTCAAGTTTCCAGTCCTAACTTGAGTTATCAAAGCCTAGTTAACAACTCATTCCAAACTCATTGTATGTTGAGCGTTCTTGAACTATCTTGAACTGATTGTAACTTTCGAAGGCCATATCTCCATGGTATAAACTCCGTTTTAGTTGGTTCAACTCTTGATGGAAATCCCTTTGAGTATAATTTCATATGCCACCAATTTCAGCTCAATCTGATTTGTAGTTTGTGAGATACACTCAAAACACCAAAGCTATGTCTGCACTGTGGCGTGATTTTCAGTCTCAACTTCTACAATTCATAGATTCTTTATCTGAACTCCTTTGAGCTTGGATTTTATATCACAATGACGCATTGGGAGTCTAGTTTCATATGCCACTGGTTTCACCTCAATCCGATCTCTGGTTTGTGAGATATCATTGAAATACCAGACCTCGCCACCAAACGCGAAACGAGAGGTGAAACGAGTTCTTTGAAATACACCGTAACTCGAGTTACTAGTGATAACTCGAGTTACACAACTCGAGTTACTTAGTGATAACTCGAGTTATATCAGTCCAGAAAACCAGAAACGCTGTAACAAAGTGGTTAACTCGAGTTGGATCATCCTGAAGCTCCATTTTGCTTATTTTAACTCCGAATTGAGCCATTCCAACTTCCATTTGATCGTAGAGACTCCTAGAATCAATCTTGGAACTTGTATAATGATATTCTCATTACATTCATCAAGTTCTTCCTTCTTCCATCTCTCATCTTGATCATTCTTCATCATTTAACTTGGACTCATTATCATAATCAACAATTTTAAGCGTCGTGAAATTAATTTAGGACGCCTTAATTAATTTTAGGTGTCCTAAATAGTGGTTTAGGACGCCAAATTCTCAGAACTCAACTTTATAATTACAAGAATGTCACTGAATTCACTTTTAACTTCCTTTTATAAATTAAGGACGTTGTTTAGAGAAGTAGTAACCATTTTTTGTAGTAGTGAGAGTATGTCAAACTAGGGAAACAATACATGACTATTGGTTTTGTCTATAATAAATTATCTAATTAGATATATGTCTATCCTAATCGCAAATTAAATCGTAATCTAATCCCATATTACTTAATCTCATATCCTAATTAAAATTCCTTTCGTCAAAGTAAATCATAATGCTCAAATTCATATTCAATTATTGTCAATCACTAATTAATATATACAGCTAAACAAAATTAAGTAACCAAAATTAATATTAATTATAACTAAATAATAAAAGCAAAGTCTAATCCACCTATAAGTTCATAGCTCGTCTAGGTTGCAAAACGAACAAGCCACTCATGCCTATAATAAAATCCAAAACAGCAACGTAATATTCAGTTTTAATGAAGAAAAGGAATGAGGAAGAACACAAATTGATTGATGCAGATGATGATAATCATAAGCGGCGCCTCCCTTTCTTCGACTCTCCTTAGTCCAGGAAGAAGACGCAGCTCACCGCCTCCTCTGGTTTCGACTACGCCTCTGTCTCTGACCTCTGTGTTTCTCGTTCAGTCCGTAGTGTTGGCTGGGGATGATGCTCGCCGGAGGCCTGTGGTGGTGAATAACGCCGCCGGCGAGAGAGGAATAAGAAGGTCGGAGGTCAGGGTGTCGCGCAACGCTGAAGCTCTCTGGTTTTTGTGTGCTGTGACTGTGTCTCTTGTCTTCTGTTTTTTTTTCCAGTCAGTGTTGCATACCCAAGATATAATGGAGGGAATTTTGGGGTTTCTACAATGATGGTGGGGCCCATTTTTGTTTTTTAACTTTGCAGAGAGAACTGAGAGTGAAAAAAAATGGATTTTGGAAAACCTAGATTTTAGGTGTAGAATAGCTTTTGAAAAAAAGATATGTGTTATGCAGACTTATAACAAAACCTAGGTTTTGGAACTCCCAAATAGGCTCTTAATTATGATCACCACTTGAATGGTCATCCTCTCGCTTTGGTGTTTTGGCGTTGGCCATAGGAGAAGCCACATCCACCTCGTTCTTTTCATCATCATTACCCTATTCCCCTTAGTATATTTTCTTCTCCAATTTCCTCTTCACATTCACGTGCAAACCCCTCACTCACACCATTGCTCGTTCATTATTCATATTGTACGTGGCATGCTTTAAGGAGACTGAAGAAGAGAATTTCATGGAAGCTTGAGTTAGCTTGGGAGACAATTTGGGAAGAATATAGAGGAAGCTAAAGCATAGAGCTTGCTCTTGAAGACCCGTGATAGTGACCTTCCTTTTATTTTTTTATTCAAGACTTGAGATTATTTAGTTTTAAATAATTTTGAGTTGCATTGCTGGAGAACAATCTAATTTTACATTATAAACATATTTGATCGATTGGATTGATTTTGTGCCTCAAGCATTTGTTGGAATTTTTTTTTTTTTGAAACTTTTGAATTATTAATTGAGTTTTCAATATTAATTTAATTGTCAATTTAGTTTATGCTTTTGATTGTGTCATTGATTTGATTATTTGTCTAGTTTAATTAGACAATTGTAAACATGATTTTCGAAATTAATTTGAAATGAATTATGATTGGTTTTAATAGGTTTAATTAGCCAGCGCTTACACCATTATGAGTTCTTTAGTGGATTAAATATTGTTGAACTTTAGAGTTTCTCATGTTTCAAGTAGATGATTAAACTTATTAATTCTTCTTCTTTATCAATCTTCATTTGGTCTAATTAATTGATTTGGGCTAAGAAAACTAACTCCATGTGAATCTTGAGTTTGTCCCATTTATCGTACCTGAAGAAAACCTTCGTCATATTTTCTTATTTGATTTTTTTTTTTAACTATTAGTTTATTTCTTTTGCTTCGGATTTATTTTTATTCTATAAGAAACCCTCAAAATTTGCATTCATCTAGATTAGTCTCAATCATTTGCATATTGCATTTAGTTAGTCTATTGCATTCTTAAATTAGTGTTTCTGCATTCCAGTTTAAGTCCATTCCATAACATCTTTCATCATCTAAATTCAATCGCAAAAAAAAAACCCCATTGATTGCTTCTTAGAAGAATGACATAAATTGTCACTATATTGCATTTGTAGAATTGGTTCTAGTTTAATTAATTACTTTAGTGACAAAAATATCATCAATGGGGATAACCAAGGGCTGGCAAATTCTTTGCTTCTTCATTGATGAGAACATATTGTTGAACACTTACATATTAAGTATAGTTGAGGCTTGTCCTCAAGGGGTGTCCAAAGTTTTCCTGTCTCTATCTTCCCGTCCCATTCCCGGGTTTTCATGTCCTAAGAATTTTCGGGAGCGGAAATTTGTAATAGGGAATGGGACTTCCCAATCCCGTTCTGTCCCGAAAATATATATATATATATATATATATATATATATAGACACACATACACATAAGGGTGAACTTACGTGGGGGTGAGGGTGCCCCCCCCCCCCAAAAAAAAAAAATTATGATTGTTTATAAAATATTCTATAGGATGGAATTCTCTCGCCATTTGATGGTATAGGAGACAATGAGGAGTAAGAATTTTTGGGGTTTGATTGTATAAGCCAGGGCAATCAGATCCAAAATCATAGGCATATCCGAAATCTTAGATATTAAATGTATAGGTGCTAGAGTTTTTTTTTTGGAAATCTGATATGATTGTATATTCTCGGATTCATTTCCTTATTTCTCGGCTTCATTAATAGAATTAATTGGTTGAACCCCTACTGATTGGCCTCTTTTTCTTTATTCTAATCGCATTCTTCTTCTTTGGCGTTTGATTTCTTCCTTTGTTTATCCCTTTCCCTTTTTGTTCTTTGTGTTTTTCCATGATACCTCACTAATCTGACGATGAAGAAAATGGAAGGTGGTCTTCTTCTTCTCACTAATCGCCATTTGATCTGGTGGTTTATGAAGAGATGCTAGTGGTAAATATTTCATCTGGGTTTTGAAAATTCAATCATTTCTTTAGGGTTTCTTTCAAATCTTTGTGGATTCCATCTCATAATAGGGGAGGCGACATTGTGCTTGGAATGATTGAGACTAAAGAACTTGATAATTAGGCTCTATCTAACCCTGTTTCAATTAGGATCTTCCAGAGTGATTCATCCTCCGACGCTCGCCTTCTCAGTTCTCACCCAGCTTGCAGCGTCCGTTTGTGTTCGAGGGAACTCATCTCGCTGTCTCGCCGTCACCCAACTATATCTCACCTAGGGACGGACCTTGGAAGAATTTTTTTGGGGGCTAAATATATACTTATTAACTAATTTTTAAGAAAAAATATTTGAGGGGCCAAATGTATAAAATTTAAGCCAAATATATAAAATTTTTGGGCCAAATGTATTAAAAAAAAAAAAGTCCAATTTGTATTAAAAATTTGGGACAATTTTTTTTTTTTTGCCCCCCCATTGTATACACAAAGATCCATCCCTAATTTTCCTCCTCATTAAAATTTCTGGATCTGCCACTGTATATATATATAACCTAAAATCCTAAATGAGCATTATTGGTGTCAGGTACTGGACTGTGCACTTTTCCTGAAGGGGGGAATGTATATTCCCACTTTCAATTTTTCCTCTTTTTGAGAGACATGTAGTATATATAATTCTAAAAAACAAAGTAAAGACTAAAAATTAAGGAACTATTTTTTCCACGAGTCAAAAAGGTATTTGCTTTTTTCAGCCTTTAGTATCAATTACTTGTACTTGGAAAATCATAATAACAACCAGTTATTAATCCTTTGAAAGAACTCATATTTAAGACCAAAAATTATTTTCGCACTAGAATCATAATAACAAACAGAGTGGTACTACATTTTAAGGTGGGAATGATATTAAAAGATTAAAAATAACTTTGGTGCATTTAACAAGGTAAATTTAAATTATGAAAGTACTGACGTAAGGAGTTGGCTGGACAAACTAGAAAGTACTTCAATACAAAGTACTTTCATAAATTCCCGTCCATTTTCCTGCTGGATCCATGCCCCAAAAGAATGAAAGTGTACTTAATAGGAATTTATGTCTCAAAACTGCACGACTGTTATTGTAGCAGCTCATATCTCCTGTAGGGGACCCCAACCTTCCGAAAAAGGGAAGAAAAAAAATCTACATGTATGAACTATCAGCTCACATAAATTATTAATATAATCGGCTTCAGTAATGACTAAACTGGGAGGTATTTTGATGGGAAAATAGGTAAAAAGTCCCAAAGTCTTACTTATCCTTTTTAAACTTATATACCGGCGTAGTAGTAGTTTTTAGAGCGTTGAGGCCAAGAGAGTTCCTTGGCTTCATGATCATCATCATATGATTTCACAATCTTGATGATTTTGTTTGTTCTGCAATCATTCAAGTCAGTTCCCAATCAAGAACCAAATGTCATTTCGTTGTTTTTTTACTGCTTTCTTCTTTCTGAATGGCTTCGAAGAGTCTGCTCCTTTTCCTTGTATATTTATCGATATATATATATGGCCATGAACAAGACAACTCAATGATGTGGGGTTATGTAAAGAACTTGGCAGTATTATTTAAATATCTGCTGTTTGATTCTCTAGCTATCTGCTTTTGGTTGCACATCCACAATAATTGTACGGACAGAGTCATTCTCCTATTAAATCTCCTCCCTTTGTGGGACACCCAAAAATTAATGCGCTTCCAACCAAACAATTATTATTTTTTTCATAGAATAATGGGGTGTAGGTAGATATATGTATTGTAGGTCCAAATTAGGTACCTCGTTGGTTCATAAAGATGTGCATGGAATCGGACCAGACTGGACCAAGTTTGACATCAATCCAACATCTGCTTTGGAGTATACAAATTAAAATCGTCTGTGATCTATGTAAGAACCGACTGAACCCAAGAGGGGGGTGAATTGGGTGTAAGATTAAAACCTTGGAACTTTGAAAAAAAATCGCGTCTTCTAAATCAACATTTAGATATTCAAATAAACATATACTAGAAATATAAGATATAAGGGAAGAAAATATACAAACTGAGATTTATATTAGTTCGGCCAATCCTTGAGCTTACAGTCCCCAAGCTCCAGTTGAGATTTTCAATCCACTATCTTCTTTCAACTTGATTATATGCTTTGTACTTGAAGTAATTTTCTCACTAGGATTCATTCTCCCTTACAAGCTGTAATCAATACACCCACTTGATCACACACTCTGTACTTGAAGTAATCCTCTCACTAAGATTCACTCCTCTTACAAGCTGTAATCAATACAATAGGTTTCTCACTCAAGATCACCTAATCTTGAGGAACTCTCACATAAGATAATTACAATGAATCTTTTCTCTTAGAAGTGAATGAATAAACACTGAAGAACAATACAAATCATTTCACTCTCTATAGAAGTTTATATGATCATTGAGATAATCAAAGAGTAAGTGATATGAATATCAAAATATTGGCATTTTGAAGATGTAAGCTCGTGTCTCAGACCTCTTCTATCATGAAAGTTTCTCCTTTTATAATTGATGAAGAGCATTCGACCGTTTGAGCAATTCTTCCCATTTAGCATATGACAGTTAGAAGAAATAAATATAGTCGTTGAAGCTTCTGACGTAATCATCTACTTTTTGTAAATGTTGTTAATCTTCATCTAATCATCTGAAACTCATTAACAAACTGATTAAACATAGTTAGAAATAGTAATGAATGATGATAAGAAGTAATGAAATCACAATCAATGATTTTGTGATTTCAGACACAGAGATTTTCTGAAGCATAAATGTTAACTCGAGTTATCATTAATTGACTCGAGTTGAGATGTTGTTGCTTTACTTCATATTGCTCTCTGTCTTGTCTTGACTCGAGTTGCATCAGCTGTGACACAAGTTAAACACACTTTCTCAAACTTCATTGCTCTCTATCTTCGAATGACTCGATTTATCATGCCTTGACTCAAGTTACGCCTTTGTTCCAAACTCACTTTGCTCTTTGTCTGACTTGTACTCGAGTTACCAACGTCTTGAATCGAGTTACAAACTCCTCTCAAAACTTGGTTTGCTCTCTGTCATCCAAAACGCAAGAATATTATCAACACAAGGGTCGATTTCCGGTGAGCGTAGCGTCTTTGATATAGCTCCAAGTTTGGCAAACCACCTATCCCCACATAGCTCTTTAAGCCGTCTTTCCAATGCAAAAAGAATCAACTCCAAACTCATTGTATTTTGACCGTTATGATCCGATGAATGAAGATTGTTCTTGACTAGCGTTTTTGCAACATCCTAAACTAATTGTCAACTTCAAAAACTCATATCTCTCTCATTTGATCTTTTTTTCGGTTCTATTGATGTTTTTGAAAAGGTATTTGAGTCTAGTTTCAAATGGAACAAGTTTCAGCTCAATTGGATGTATAGATTGTGAGATACACCCAAAATACTTAAGCTTGGTCTGCTGTATGGCGTGAATTTCACTATCAACTTCCACAATTCATAGATCCTTGATCTGAACTCTTTTGGGCTTGAATTTTATATCAAAATCATGCATTGGGGGTCTAGTTTCATACAAAATTGGTTTAATCTCAATCCAATCTTTGGTTTATGAGATATCATCGAATTACCAGACCTCACTTGAGTGAAATGCTGAATAAGGTAGAATAGAGGTGTTGAAAAACACTATTGACTTGAGTCAATAGTGGTTGACTGGAGTTAAACCAATCCAGAGACGCCAAAAACACTTATTGACTCGAGTTAATGATGGATAACTCAAGTTAACACTGTAGGAAAGTAGTAAACTTGAGTTTTGAGTCCTTAACTCGAGTTTGTTCATCCAGAAGCTTTTTTTTTCTTGTTTTAACTCCAAATTGAGCCATTCTAACTTCTATTTGATCGTGGAGACTTCTAGTATCAATTAAAGAACTCAAATAATGATATTCTCATTCCATTTAGCAAGTTCTTCCTTCTTCAATCTCTTCTCTTCTTCTTGATTATTCCCAAAAATCCTTTGATAACTTCTTGCTTCCTTGACATTCCCTGCAAGTTCTTCTTTCGTGATCTCTTATCTCCTTCTTGATTATTCTCCATAATTCAAATCTTTATTTATTCTCTTCTCTTGATCATTCTCCACAATTCAATTTGGATTAATCTACATCAAATATAGTAGTTAGTCAATGTAGGAGATAAATATATTATACAAGCTTTTTGCTCTTAATAATGGCTTCTATATAAAACATCATCAAAACTAATCATATCCAACAGTCTAGTTTGATCCACCACCAACCCGAGGCTATGCTGGATTAGACTGGTCTGGCAGACTACCTGTACCAGTCCATGTACTCATGTAGTACTCCCTCTGGCCCTTATTACAAGATACCAACTAGCAATTATATTTAGTCTTTTTTTATAAGACACTTGCTTGTTTCCAAAACGCATTAATTATTTTTTCCATATATGCTCATAATTAATAAGGGTAGTGGGTGAGAGTAATAATTATAACATTAAAGTTTAGTGCAATTAGTAGGGGTAATATTGGAAATTACTTAAATTGTAGGACAACTTTATTGACTTTAACTATTTTTATTGGTTTGTGAGAATTGTTAGTTGGTGCCTTATAATAAGGACCAGAAGGAGTACAGGACTTGAATTTGTTTTTTTTTCCTTTCCCTTCTTTGGAAGGAAAAAAATTGAACCTATCAAACACAATTAAGCCCATAAAAAATACCTATAATAATATAAAACTCATCACATAACATTAAAACTCAATCATAAATTCATAAGAATCTCCAACAACACTCAACATTAATAAAAGGCAAAACAAAAAGATTTAAAAAAATAAACTTGGGTTGGAGTGGATGACAGAGATTTGCCGTCATCTCACAAAATAACCAGATTAGAAAGAATTTGCGTATAATGTAACCTGGGTCGTTTCTCTCAAGGAATTTGCGTGGTTTAAATCGGCAACAAAAAAACAACAACAATAAAATTGGGGGTTTTTGATTTGAAACAGATTAAAACGAAATCAAACGAAACAGATCCGAAATATGCGAAATGATAAAAACGAGATTGAAATAGATTAAAACGATCAACCCAACGTTTAGATTCCGGAAACTTCCTTCATTGAACGAAATATAAACGAACTCGCGTTTGGCTCTGGACGAACCGAAATCTCTGCGTTCGTCCAGAAATCCCTCAACTAGACGATCGTCTAGAATCTTTCCGAACAACATGCGTCTCCTTGTGCAATCGCACAAGAACACTCTAACCTAGTTCGAACTCGATCCTTGGGATGAACCAAACCGAATATTAAATCTAATAGTCGAACTATTTCCGAAATCGGATCCGATAAGATGAAAACAAAACGAGTAAAGTTACCGATTAAGTACGAGTTCTGGATGAATCATGGAATCCTCAACGTTGGGTTAACCACAGAAGGTTTAGCCGAACATGGCTGGGAAAATCGAAGAACGCGAAGAACACGAAGAACACGAAGAACACGAAGAACATTTCAGAGAATCTGAAAAAACTCTATTTTGATCCACAAAACAGAATAAAAACGTGAATGGATGTGTTTGTGGCTGCTGCCTTACTTAACCTAAATTGGAAAACGAAATGGGGCTCCAATCAATAATCCAGGCCCAAACAGAAAATAATACGAGAATGGGCTTTAGTCACAAATTCGAGCCCAAATAAAACATCTGACTTAGGCTTCAAAATCGACCGTCTTCTTGTCCGAATTTGCCCTTCATGTCTTCATAACAATTGTAGATCTCTGAATCATCTGAAATATGAAACAAAAATGAGGCAAATCAGATGTCCGGTTCAAGAGTTATGGTAAGATTAGTGAAGAAATGTAAAACTGGAATTTTATTAATAAAAATGGCTAAAATATAATCAAAGGCCCAAAGCCCAAATAAGTATAAAAGCCATTATTTATTAACTAAAAAGTCCTAAATTATTAATCAAGAGATAAAAAGAAGTGTATAAAATATTCAATTATCAGTGGACTAGACAAAGTGGTCTGAAGACTCGATCCCTTGTCCAGTCCAGCTCAATGAGACCAATTTGGTCTAGTCGGTCCTTTCTTACTTTGGGCCACTTTTTTCTAGACCAAATCGGGTTTGCTCAAGTCGAATTGGGTCATACCAAACTACTACATTTTTGTGCATCCCTAGTTCATAATACAAGTTACCTTGAGAGTTATTAATTATTATTTTTTAATTTTACCCTTATTTATTGGTGACATACATTAATACTGAGAAAAAGGAGACGGGTGTGAAATAGATTTAGATAGGGGGAAAGTTGAAAAATTCTTTTAATATAATTAAGATGTATGTACCAAGTCAACAGTTTTGTGGTTGTGTTAAGGTACTTGAAGGTGACTTATATCTTTTGGGACATATGTTGATTATTAAAGTTTTTGCTTCTCTATTACTGTCAACCAATGGTCTAGTGTAATGGGATGTAAGAAAATTTATATTATTGAACTTGCTTATCATGATCAGTATGTCGCCACAACTTCAATGTTTTCCATGGACAAATAAAACTCAAATGCCCCGTTTGGTAGCCGAAATTGGTTTCAATGGAATTGGAGATGGAGATGGACATGAGAGGTTTAAAAATAGGAAAAATCCTTCTCAAGGTCTAAGTAACCAAAAAATTATCAAAAAAGGCCCAAAGAAAAGTCAAATGTCAGAATGGTATTATTTCAGAAAACGTTGTATTGATATACTTGTTAACGTGTACTGATATAGTTGTTAACGTGTCTGATATAGTTGTTAGGATATTGTTGTTAACGTCTACTAATTTAGTTATTAATGTTGTACTGATATAGTTGTTAACGTTTATGAAATAATACCAAATGACATGTGACTTTTTCTTAGGTCCTTTTTGACATTTTTTTGGTTACTTAGACCTAAGGGTATTTTCCCTTAAAAATATGTTTTGGTGTGTATTGGAAATGAGACCTAATTTTCATATAAAAAGACCAAAATTCCCTTCCAATTAAAAAAAATCTCATCTTCTCCCTCGCAATGCATCATCGATGGATTGGTTACACTTTCGCCGGAATCTTCTTTGGGTGAACCACCTTCAGAAGCAGCAACGTCCACCATAACCTAATAGCGACTAAACTAAATCTTCAACAACCACCTACAACCCAAATCCAAAACTAAAAATCACCACTTTTTCAAATCTGGAGCACCAAAGATGTGAAATCATCCAAGCTTGCTAGTTGGGCGTCGTTTAAGAAGATAAAATCTATGGGTGGTCGCCGTTGAAGGAGATAAAGACACCTCCCATTTACCGTTGAGCTTCAACCTTCCTCGTCTTCCTTGCTCGACGTCGATCTGCTGATCTGCTAGAGAAGACAAAGATCTGGAATAGAGAGCATCATGAACATACGTAGATAATGGAGAAGAAGGAAATGAATCACCGGCGCCGGCACACCTCACATCCTCGTCGTCCTCTTCCTTGCCGGTAGCAAGTAAAGTGATTTAGGAAGAGAAAATAGAAGTTCTGAATATTATTGCTTAAAAAGATACAAGATACAAGTGTCCTTTATATAGACACAATAATCTGTACAATCAGTCTCATCTATTCTAGAAACATCTAAACTAACTATTTACATGTAACAATATCTCAACTAATTTGTAACAAACTATTTATTCTAACTAAAATATATACACTAATACCCCCTCAAGCTGGAGCATGTATGTCTATCATGCCCATCTTGGTAACAAGTGTACAAAAAGAAGAAGGTGGTAAAGCCTAAGTAAAAATATCTGCCAATTGATCTTCAGATTTAATAGGAACAAGATGAATAATGCCTTGTTGTAACTTCTCACAAACGATATGACAATCAATGTCTAAGTGTTTGGTACACTCATGAAAAGTTAGATTAGCTGCAATGTGCCCAGTTGACTGATTATCACAATATAGAGAAGCAAGACCAGAAACAGAAAGACCAAAATCACGCAACAAATAACAAAGCCACTGTAATTCACATGTAGTGTCAATCAAAGCTCGATATTCAGCCTCGGAAGAAGAGGTAGAAACAATGGGTTGCTTCTTAGAACACCATGTAATCAAACCTGATCAAGAAAACTACAAAAACCAATAATAGAACATCGCGTGTCTAAACAACCAGCCCAATCCGAATCACTAAAAGCATTAAGCTTAACAGTAGATATAACAAGAAAGAAAAGCCCACGACTAGGGGCACCCTTAAGATACCATAACACACAATGAAGGGCCCGTAAATGCACACCAGTAGGGTGCTGGATGAACTGACTGAGCTGCTGTATAGCAAAGCATAAGTCTGGCCGAGTGTTAGAAAGATACAAAAGGTGACCAACTAGAGTCCTATATTGGGACCCATCAACCAGAGGAACACCAAAATCAATATAGAGCTTTAGATTGCGAGACATAGGAGTTTTGGCAGGTTTGTAGTCTAAAAAACCAGTATCAGACAACAAATCTAAAGCAAACTTGCGTTGACATAGAGAAATTCCAGTAGAACTCCTAGCAATTTCTAAGCCAAGAAAATATTTAGCATCACCAAGGTCTTTGATCTTAAAACAATCATCAAGATAGGCCTTAATATGATCAATTTCAGCTAAATAAGTCCCACTAATAATGATATCATCCACATATATCAACAAGGCAATAAAGGAAGTAGAATAACTTTTAAGAAACAGCGAATGATCAACTTGAGATTGGTGATAACCACAAGCAAAAAGAGCTTTAGACAACTTAGAAAACCATTGGTGGCTGGCCTGTTTAAGGCCATAAAGAGACCGATGTAATTTGCAAACCTGTTGAGGAGAAGACACCAGTAAACCGGTAGGAGGCAACATATAAACTTCCTCATCGAGGTCTCCATGCAAAAATGCATTATTGACATTGGGCAGCTGCAAGAGCAAGTAATAACCTGACAGTTGTCCAATTAGCAACAGGAGAAAAAGTATCATTATAGTCAATTCCCTCAACTTATGTATAACCTTGAGCAACAAGTCTACTCTTATACCGATTAAGAGTACTGTCTGAGTTATATTTCTTAGCAAAAACCCACTTACAACCAATTGGGCACTTACCAGAAGGTAAATCAATTATCACCCATGTTTGATTTTGCTGCAAAGCCTTAAGTTCAGACTGAATAACATTTTTCCAACACTCATGTTTAATAGCTTTAGAATATGATTTAGGAATATCATCGGTAGAAATAGAACAAGCAAAACGATGACATATAGGGGAAGGATGATGATAAGAAAGAACGTGAGAAAGAGGATGATAGATACCTTCCTCCAAAGAATATGGTACGGCAGATGCACATTGAAGAGCGAAATGGTAATCTTACAGATAAGTTGGTGTGTGATGAAGGCGAGTAGATTGGCGTGGTAAAGGGCCAGAACAATCAATAGTGGAAGAGGGAATAGGAGAACGTAAATCAGGTGAAACAGAAGTAGAGGGCTGATCAGAATAGTCAAGTGGTGGAGTCTCTTGTGGTAAAGAAATTGAATGTGGTAAATTCATGGAGTCAGTAGTGCTAAAAAGAAAAGTTGATTCATAAAAATATACATGGCAAGAAACATGAATTTGACGAGTAAGCAAATTTAAGGTAACAAATCCTTTAGTACCAGCCTTATATCCAAGAAAAATGCATTTGTGAGCTCGTGAATTAGATTTATTTATGTTTTGCAAAAGAGTGAAGGAAAAACAGAGACAGCCAAAAACTTTCAATAAGCTAAAATCAAGAAGCTGATTGTAGAGCATTTCAAAAGGACTTTTATTACCTAAGAGTGGAGTAGGCAGTCAGTTGATGAGATAAATTGCATGTGTAAGTGCATAAGACAAAAAAAAACCTTAGGAATATGAGCTTGAAATAAAAGAGCTCTAGCAACATTTAGAATATGTTGGTGTTTTCTTTCCACTCGACCATTTTGTTCTGAAGTTTCAGGACAAGAGGTTTGATGAATAATTCCATTTTTAGCAAAAACATTTGTCATCTGAAACTCCAAACCATTATCATAACGAATGATCTGAACAGAGGTGTTAAATTGAGTAGACACTAAAAAAATAAAAGATTGAATATAAGGCTGAACTTCAGATTTATTTTTAAGCAAGTAAATCCAAGTATATCGGGAAAAATCATCCACAATAGTTAAAAAATATTTATGGCCATGAACAAAAGGTAAATGATATGGCCCCCATATATCCATATGAACCAATCCAAACATTTTATTAGAAGCACTAGTACTGACAGGAAAAGGCAACTTTCGTTGCTTGGAAAAATGACAAACATCACAACAGTGAAATGAAGAAGTAAAAGATACATCTGTATATTGTTTCTGAATGGTATGTAAAGCATTTTTGGATAAATGGCATAGTCTAAAATGCCAAAGATCAAAAGGAACTAAACATTATTGACTAAGGGAAAGGGAACCGTATCTACTTGATTCATTATGTGTAACCCTTCAATGACACTAGCTAAACGAATCATCCTCTCTGAAGGAAGGATTTCGATATGGCAATGTAATCTTTGAAACGAAACAAAATAGAGAAGAAATTTAGTGAGTTTAGAAACTGAAATTAAATTGAAATGGAAATTTGGGACATATAGAACATCCTGAATCATAAAAATATCTGAAAAATGAACAATGCCACTATAAGAAGCTAATACTCTTATACCATCACGAAGATTGACTGAAATTGGTGGTATGCGCTTATAAAATGCAAAGAAAGAGAGATTAGCACAGACATGATCAAAATCTCCTGAATCAATAATCCAAGAGTGAGAAAACGATAAAACAGAACATATAAAAGGCATACCATTAGTCAAAACATTATTCACAGACACTGAGGGTTGAATAGAGGAATCATCAGTCTTAACGAGGGCCAGCGGCTTCTGAAATTGTTCCGGTGTGAAACCATAAAAAGAATTAGCAACCCTAATTGGTTCAATGGTGTGAGAGCTAATCACATTCTTAGATGATATGGCATTAACCGATGCATTTCTGAATTTAAAGCCTGGTGGAAAGCCATGCTTTCTGTAGAACGTAGCCTCGGTGTGCTTGTATTTACCACGGTAGGTACACTGCTTGTTAGAAACCGATGGATTTGGCTTAGGTAGTCCAAAACCAAAGGAACATTGATTAGTGGACTTAGAAAGCAGAGTAGTAGCATCAGCGACTGAAAAAGCCCAATTCACGTCCTTGTTGTTGCACTAGGGCAAAGACATGATTAATCGTAGGTAATGGATCTATGAGCATGATTTGCAATTTAACCGAAGAAAATCTATTACTCAATCCTTTAAGAAATTGAATGACATAATCTTGATCTAGGTGTTTTTTGTAAATGTCCGAAGCTCCACAAGAACACTTATATGGACATGAACAGGCAAGAATCGATCGATATATCAAACATTCATCCCACAAAATGTTAAGCCGTGTAAAATAATCACTCAGAATAAGATCTCCTTGTCACAAGTTTTGAATATCTTCTTGCAAATCTTCCAGGCGAAACACATCGTATTGAGAGAACCGAGCTTGCAAATCATCCCACACATCACTCGCACGATCTATCCATAAAACACTTTAAGCAAGAAACGGTGTGATTGAGCAAGTAATCCAAGAAAGTACCATTATATTACAGCGTTGCCATGCCTGATACATCAGATCTGAAGATTGTGGAATAGGAATAGATCGATCGATGAACTGAAGCTTGTTCTTCGATAGTAAGGCCATTCTCATAGCCCTAGCCCACGAGTGATAATTTTCACCTTATAAAATTTGAGATACAAGAATCAATTATGGATTCTCGTTAGGATCGTAAAACGGATTTGAAACATCCTGGAGAGGATTAACCGAAGGCGGTGTGGAAGAAACGGTACTGGTAGATGTCTTAGTTGAAGTCGCGGCCATTGAAAGGTGAAGTCGAAATGAAGGAAAAGTGAATTGAAATGAAGCAGGAATGCAAAGAGAGAATACGAACTCATGAAATTGCAAAAGGCACGGTTAAAAAGTCAAAAAAGTATATGAAATTGCATAGATGTATAGGAACATGGTCAGAAACCACGTGAAGTTGCAGAGATTAATTAAAAAACTATTGCAATGACAGAGATGTGTAAGGCGAAAGCAAAAAAAAATGGAAAAATTTGAGAAGAAAGACAGGATGTCAAATACTATCCTGCTTTGATACCAAAAAGTGATTTAGGAAGAAGAGAAAATAGAAGTTTTGAATATATTTTTTTTTTGATAAAATGGGCAAGCCGAAGCTTGAAAGTGAGAAATAGGAGCTAGATTATAAGACTTTAGCCCCGAAACAACAACAAGAAAGAAACTATGAATGGCGGGATTCTTGATCCTTCAAAACCATATCTAGGCAACCTCTCGGATAGTTGGAATCATGGCCATATCGGCACCAATGGCAACACCGTGGCCTTGCTTGGCCATATAATCAGCACAAGAGATGTTTTCTCTTGGAGTATGATGAAGCTCCACGTCCCGTCTCTGAACAAAAGGTCTCGAGTCTCCCCAATAATGTCTTTCAAAGGATGATCGCGGCAATCTCTCATAAGGATATTGACGGCATCAAGAGAGTCGGAGTAAATGACGATGCTCGTAATCTCATTTGAAGGCCAATCTCGCAACCCTATCCTCGATAAGATAAATTTCAGCTTCAATGACAGAAAGTAGGCCAAGGGGTTTATAGAAGCCATCAACCAATCCCCTTTAGAATTTCTTAAGACTTCCCCCACATGCAGCTTTGAATATTATAGAAGTTTTGAATATTATTACTTAAAGAGATACAAGATACAAGTGTCCTTTATATAGACACAATAAGTAATCTATACAATCACTCTCATCTATTCTAGAAACATCTAAACTAACTATTTACATGTAGTCCTCCCATACTTGAAGACATAAAAGATGACTCAGAATAGACCATGGCCTACCTTTAAGAACACGAGTAAAATCACTTGTCTCATGGAATCAGAAGAGGAAAGTGAGTTGGCTACGATCAAGATCGTGAATCTCCATCTCGCCATTTAACTGCCACCCCTTCTTAATCATAGAGATAAGGTAGAAACAATCAGATTTTTACCAGTCATAATTTTACAGACAAGAGTGCCCCCAAGCTTCGACTCACTTCCGCCCAAATCTATTGTCACCTTCCGCAAACATTTGGAAACACTACCCTGACCCACCTCCATACCTCCAACACCCCAGCCAAACACAACACACACAGGAAGAGGAAAGAAAAAACAGAAGAGAAAAAGAAAGAAAGAAATAGAAAGGATCACCCTCCGTCGGAGAAGGAAGAAAAACGACCGGAGGGGTTCACAAGAACCTAAAAGACACTCACACAATAGAGAGAAGGCTCCCACGAAGAGAGAGAATGTGACTGGTTTATTTTTTGATTGATGTATGACTTGAAAGAATAACATATTAGAGCAAAAGGAGACACTTTCAATATCCAAGCCTGATTCTCGGTTCTCATCATACCTTTACCTTCACATGGTAGCCCTATTTCAGTTCCTTTCCTATCTATCTTTTTATCCTTTTGTTTTATTCTTTCCACTTTTTCACCAGTCTTTCACACTCTCATCATCTTCATGCCAAAGTTAAATAAGATGCAAATTCTGTAATCCCATATATATACCACGCAATATCAATAAATTAGTCCCTCTGTTTTCTTGCCAAGCAATAAATTCGAACTGATTAAACACTTGTGATTTCATATATGTTTCAATGCCATTCTAAATTCCATCACCTTTGCTAGAATAACGATTTACAGTATAAGCACAGATTATTTGACTTGTATTGCTCATATTATCTACAGAAGACTCCTTTTTTCGCTTACTCATGTTCATCTCTTTGTTGGAGGCAATTCTGTTAGAAACAACTTCTAATAGGATTTGAACCACTAATGAAGTATAGTACTCGTCATGGTCACAAAAAGTCACAAAATAAAAATCTTACATCACTTCTGAATAAAGACGCTGATATTATATTCCACACGGTACTTTAATTAGCTTAATTATATGAATAATGTTGCCCTCATGACTACCGTTTATTAACACCAAATGGCAAAAATTAGTAGTAATAAATATACAACAAGGTCATTATTGTGAGAAGAGTCCAAGAGTTGTTTCATCAAGTTCAAGGAACTGGCTAACCCACTCCAAATTCAATGGACCTTCCTCTACGGAAAAATCAAAGAAGCCGTCCACACCAAGACTCTGTTTTAATGATGAGTCTTCTTCAGCTTCCTCTGTGGAAATCTCTTTTCTGATTTGCTTAGCTTCTTCTTCTTCTTCAGGAATCCTCTGTTCTGCTAGCACCTTTTGTTGGTTGTTTTGTCTTATTGTTGAACTCCCACTTGATTGCTTCTCCCTCTGCTTTATCTTCTTGCTCAAATGAGAATTCCAATAGTTCTTTATCTCATTATCTGTTCGGCCTGGTAGTCTCCCGGCGATTAAAGACCACCTACAACATTTAAAATTGAGTATAGGATATGAAAACGCCATGACTTTAGTTTCATTTGAAAGTTTGAATTTGTTAAAATGAATGAAATCTAATATCGTGTATTTGACTATATATCATATCACTTTGTAAATTATACAAATTAAATTCCTTAATCTCTCTAAAAAAAATTCAATTAGATCTTATATTGAAGACTGAAGTATATACTCTAACCTGTTTCCAAGGAGTTTATGAAGGCGAAGAATCAAATCCTCTTCTTGGTCAGATATATTTCCCCTCTTAATGTTGGGTCTGAGATAGTTCAACCATCTCAACCTACAACTCTTACCACACCGATTAAGACCTACACATAAATAAACCAAATTTTAACTTATCAAATTGTTGCTATCATCAGCTTCAACTCAAAAATTTAAATTTGTGATGGACACGCATTTTGAATCAATAGAGAGATTTTAGTTTTGACCCAAGAGATCAAACAGGAGCATCAAATATTCAAATACTATCTGAATTATTTCAAATTTTAAACTCTATCCATAAGAGAGATTTTAGTTTTGACCCAAGAGATGAAACAGCAGCATCAAATATTCAAATACTACATGAATTATTTCAAATTTTAAATTCTATCCACAATTTTGTTTAATAACCATAACCCCACACAATCACATATAAAAGAAAATACCTGCTTTGGATGCAATGGACTTCCACCTTTTTGCCCCATGAACTGCAATAACCTCAGCTAGTTTTTTATCTTCTTCTGGCGTCCATGCTGCTTTACTAAGAGGCACATTTCTCATGGCTTCAACTGGTTTCACTCTCATCTTAATACAATTATCACTCTCAGGGCTATTGCCTTTTCCTAATTCTGAACTTTTTAGAATATGAGAGAGAGAGAGAGAGAGAGAGAGGGAGAGATGTTCTCAGTTTGTGTGAAGGGTAAAACTTTTAAAAAAGACTGAAAATTTCTCAGTTGGAAAAGAAATTAGCTTCTTCCAGTCATATATATGCAATGTGCTTGAAAATGAGGGAGAGAAGGGACACTTGTCATGAGTGTGAAGAGAAGAGTCCAACAAAATATCCCTTCTTTTTAACTAATATTTTTTTATACGTAATGCTACAATGAGGCTGCCATTTTCTAAAACTAAAGTGCCACTTAGTGAGAGAGATTATGACCTTAATTAATTCAAAAATTGAATTTTTCCCCCTGGCTCCCAAGAAGAAGGTGCCAGTTGTGTAAAGGATAGGTTCTATCTTTATTCTTTAATATAATAGTAAATTTTTTAGCGACATGATTATTGTTGAAATGTTGAGAAACTTACAAAAACTCTCCATAACACGACGGGTTTAATTAAGATCAACTAGTGTATTTCATATTTCAGTGACTTTATTATATTAATCGGATTGACGTAAATTAATGGTTATTGGTTCGTTGCTCAATAAAGCACTCAAAAGTCTCTCTTGCATTATTATAGTGTGTGTGACTGTGAGTAATAGTATTGCAAGTGAAAAGGGAAATAAGGTGAAATATCTTTTGTCATCTAGTTCATAGAGTTAACCCGTAGGAATCTTTCGTGATTTACATTTTTTTCCGAGGGCGGCTAAAGTATCATAATTAGAATGAATCATTGAGTGTAAATTCATCTAATATTGCATTAAGTTTGAGACCATAATCATATAAAGGAGCGTATACTTTTCATAAAATATTTTATAAGTAGTAGGAGAATATCTTGTAGAGTATATACACCTTTTCTATCTCTGCTGAATTATATTCTCTCTCCCTGTGAGTGTCTTCCCTCTCTCTGTGAGTGTTAGTTTAGGTTCTTTGAACCCTTCCGATCTTTTTTCTTCTAGCATCGATCCCCTCCTCCCCCCTCTATTTTCTTCTTGGTTTTTCTTTTCTTGTTCTTCCCGCCTTCTCTGTGTGTTCTTCTCGTCTGGTTATTTTTTTCTCTTTGGTAAACTCGTCTGGGTTTACTTCTTCTCTTCTTCCCGTTCCTTTGAGTCGTCGTATCAATGGTGGTGTTAGGAGGCTTGGAGGAAGGGCGGGCGATAATAGTCGGGTATGAAGCAAGTTGTTCTAAATTTGAAGCAAAAGGTCGAGCGGATGGTGGATCTCTAGTTGGTAGGATTCTTACGGTAAGAACTTAAATGTACCTACGGTGGTAACTATGATAAAAAGGATGGCACCTGGATAAGGAAGTTGAAATTAACGAGCTTGATCGAAACAAACTCATTTTTCTTTTTCGGTTCTCGACGAGAAGGATTTCGCTCGTGTATTAAAAGGGAGGCCTTGGTCAATATTAGGTTTTCTTCTCAATCTTGAAGTATGGGAGGAATGTATGGTTCCCGTGATGTTCAATTTGAAAAATCCCCCTTCTCGGGTCCAGTTCCATGGTCTCGCCTATTGAGGCTTTTGACAATGACAATGCAAAGACCTTAGGTGACGCCGTGGGGGAGACGTTAATGTTCGAATGTCCTATGGTGGCTGGTAACTTGGATAGGGGTTTTATTAGAGTTAGGACTCGATCAATCTGAATGAGCCGCTAGTTCCCGGGTTTTGGATTCCACGTGGTCGAAAAATCCCGCTGGGTGACCATCAAATATGAAAGGTTGCAGCTTTTTTGTTTCAAGTGCGGTCGTCGGGCCATGAAATCCGTGGATGCAAGGAACATAGAAACCGATGTGAAGGAGAGGAGGAGGTTTTGGGGTTTGGAAGGCGGCTAAGTACACCCTCGGTCCGAACGTTTGAACATGCGCTTGAAGTGTGTCGGAAAGATTGGATTGAAGCAAAGTTTATTGTACAAGAATCTCTCGCCCCATAGTCATCGGAGCCGGTCCACCGGAAAAGCCGGACCTTCGTCTTCCTCTTGGTGCCTCGAACCGGAGATGAGGTTGGTAATGGAAGCATTGGGTACCGAGTCTCGGAATATTGGGGAACCGAGTCTGTCGGGGAATAAGAGGTGGTGGATCATGTGATGCACTTGGGGGCAAATCGACATTCCCGGTGGCGGGAATCTTTTTTACTTGAGGAAGCGGGTGGCTCGGTTTTGGAAGTGGGCCATCCCGATAGCCCAACATGCTTGATGGAAGGAAGCCCATGTGGTGGTGGAAAGGGCTTCACTAATAATTGCGAATCTTCTGAGGACTATGGGCCTATTCTACCTGTAATTAATCCTCCCATAAACTTGTCACCGATTTCACCTGTTTCTTTTTCTCTTCGGCGCATCCACCTCAAACGCCCCTTGGATGTGGAATCTGACCCAGTCTCATTGAAGAAGCCTCGTAAATTAGTCTTTGAGGAGGAGGAAGATCCTCCAGAAAACAGTCTCATCCCTACTCAAAAACCAAAGGGACGTCGTCGGAGCTTTCGCTCTATTAAGGCCTCAATCCGAGAAAAGTTTCAAGGTATTTCCCCTGTTTCTTCTAATAATTTTTCTGACTTTGTCGTTGATCTACCTGTGACTGGGGAAATTGAATTCCCTGATAGCTGGTTTACCTCCTCTGCAAATAATCAAGATGACCGTAGTCCCTCATCTTCTCCTCACGCCGGTAGCTGGTTGGAACCACCGCCGTCGCAATGAATCTTCGGCTGGAACTGTCGGGGGCTCGGGGTTGCCACGACGACGTAAATCAAGGCCGAGTGCCTAAGGAAAAAACCCCATCTCGGTGTTCTTAATGGAGACTAAGCAAAAGGCTAAATATATGAGAAAAATAAGGAGACGGTGTGGATTTTCGAGGAATGGTTGGTTAATCCGGTGGGTCTAAGTGGGGGCTTGCATTGTGGTGGTCGACACGATCACGGTGGATATATTATTCTCTTCTTCTCATATTATTCATACTCGTATTGGCTCTAGTTCTCTGAGTACACCTGCTTATGTTACCTGTATTTACGGGCCACCTATTGAAAAAGAAAGGCTCCTTTGCTGGCAAGAAATTTTCAGAATCAGTTGTAACATCCGCAATTCCTGGCTTTGTATTGGCGATTTCAATGATATATTATCTCAATCGGAAAAGAGTGGTGGTAATCCAAGGCCATGGAGGAAAATTTTGAATTTCAAAACGTTTGTTGCTGACTGTAAGTTAGATGACTTGGGCTTTCATGGCTTTAAATACACATGGTGTAATAATCGTTTTCACCTTGATACGATAAGAGAAAGAATTGATAGGGCTCTGGGTAACACTGTGCTGAGGGAGCAATTTCCTAATCTTCATGTGCTGCATGTTGAACCGTCTGGATCTGATCACCATCTATTGTGGTTGCAATGTCATCCTGAAGGACCCCGTCGAAAGCGTTCCTTTCGTTTTGAATCTTGTTGGTCTGGTCACCCTGATTTCCTTCACCTGGTTAAAACTAGCTGGCATTCGAAATCTGGTCTTACCTTGTCTGCCTCTGATGAATTTGTTCATAGTATTGTGCGATGTAGACAAGATCTTATCAAATGGAGTCATAAGGAGTTTCCTAATAATCTCCGAAGAATTGAGAGTCTTAAGGCACAAACTTGCTATTTTATCTCGGGGTGACCGTGATGCTTCCTCTTCTCGCATTATTGCTTTGGTCTCAATCTTGACCTAGATAGGATTTATGCTCTTGAAGAACAATTCTGGTGGCAACGCTCTAGAGTTAATTGGTTACAATTTGGGGACAGAAATTCTCGATTTTTTCACCTGTCAACTCTCAAGCGGCGACAAAGGAATAGTATTATGTGCATCAGAGATGATGAGGGCACTTGGCTTGTGGACAAACCAGCTATCTCGCGAATATTGCTAAATTTTTCCCGAAACCTCTTCACTACATCGGATCCCACCAATATGGATAGAGTGTTGGGTTTTATTGACTCCGAGAATTTCAGCCGAAATGAACCGGCGACTCATGCTTCCCCGTATCACGAGAGGAGGTCAAGGCCGCCGCCTTTGGCTTGGGAGCTTCTAAGGCACCGGACCCGACGGTTTCTCGGTACTTTCTATCATAATACTTGGGATGAGATTGGGGAATCTATTTACGACATGGTTCGGGAATTCTTTGAAGGAAAGTCGATGCTTGATAGGCTCAATGAAACAAACATTACTTTGATCCCTAAAGTGGAAAAACCGAACATGTGTACCACTTCGTGCCTATTGGTTTATGCAACTTCTCATACAAGATCGTTTCAAAGCTTTTGACTAATAGAATGAGGCCCATCCGGATTGTTGCATTTCCCAAAATCAAGGTGCCTTTGTTCCCGGCCGGTGTATCCAAGACAATATCATTATTGCTCATGAAGTCTACAACTATCTCCGTAGAAAGAAAACAGGGGGTAAGTTTGAATTCTCACTCAAAATGGATATGAGCAAAGCATACGACAGAATTGAATGGACCTTCTTGGAAGGTGTTCTGTTGAGGTTTGGCTTCTGTAAGGAGTGGGTATCTCTCACTATGAAGTGTGTTCAATCTGTCCAGCTTAATGTATGTGTTTCCGGGGAATCCATCAGTTCCTTTACTCCAAGTCGCGGTCTACGCCAAGGGGACCCTCTCTCCCCATACCTATTCATACTTGTTGCGGAGGTCTTAGCCCTTATGATTAGCAAAAGTCAGCATGCAAATCTCCTGAAAGGGATCAAGCTAAGTAATAGTTGCCCTGTGCTTACACATAGTTTCTTTGCGAGATGATTCACTATTATACATGAAGGCCAACAGGAAGGAATGTATGTATTTAAGCCAGCTCTTACATCTATATTGTGCGGCTTCAGGACAAGTCATCAATCTGGAGAAGTCGAGTATTTTCTTTTCTGCTAATACCCCAGACGAGGTAAGATCAATGGTTAGTGGTACTCTGGGAATTCTAGCCACTGAAGATCCGGGGAGATATCTAGGCATTCCAAGTATCGGGGAAGACCAAGAACCAAGCATTGGCGTATGTTCGTGAACGTGTTACAAGCAAGCTTCAAAGTTGGGGCCTCTCTTCCCTTTCCTTTGCGGGACGAAAGTGATGATAAAAGCTGTTATACAAGCTATTCCGATATTCCCTATGAATTGTTTCAAGTTCCCTATCAAAACCTGCAAGGAGATACACAGTTTGATTGCTAACTTTTGGTGGGATGGAAATGCCTTTGGGCACCGTACTCATTGGAAGGCTTGGGATTTCCTTACCTCTGGGAAAGATAAGGGTGGTATGGGTTTTAGAGACCTGGTTGTTATGAATGACTCGCTACTGGCCAAAACGTCTTGGAGACTTTTTATGCGTCCTGATGATTTATGGGCCAAGGTTTTGAAGAGTATCTATTTTCCCAAAATGGGAGTTCATGAATGCAGGAAAAGGACATAGAGCCTCTTGGTGTTGGTCGAGTCTTATTGATGGCAGAAATACCCTTAAGAAAGACCTTCGGTGGGATATTGGAACGGGTACGGCGATCCGCATTTGGGGCAATCCATGGATCCCTGGAATATCCTTGCCGGCCCAACCAGCAAATAATGACAACCCATATGTCCAGCAGGGTTGTGTTTGTGATCTGATTGTTGATGGCGCCTGGAATCTTGAACCGATCTCACAATTTGTATCAGAGGAGACCAAAAAGTCTATCTACAAGATCCCCATACCTACCAATGGTTTGGAGGATAAGCTTGTGTGGAGCTATGCTAAAAATGGGGAGTATATGGTTAAATTGGGGTATAATGCACGCAAAGGACCGACTCCCATTGGGACCTAGTAAGGCTGGATCGTCTATTGTTGTGCCTCCATCTAGCTGGAAATTTGTGTGGAAGCTTAAGGTAATTCCGCGTGTGCAACAATTCATTTGGAGGCTTCTAAATAATGCCATCGCTACAAATGCTTTGCCCTTTATCGTAGGAGAAGATCTTTAATTGATCTATGCCCCATTTGTGAAGAAGCGGAGGAAACGCTTGAGCACCTATTCTTCCACCGTACATGGACTCGTTGCATATGGTTCGGTTGCCACCTAGGTGGTAGATTTGATTTTGCAGTACAGTATCAAATTTTAATAGCCGGTGGCTCCACATCTTCGGTATGTCTTCTTTGAGCTCACATGACTTGTCCTTGATTTGCTGGATTTTGTGGTTAATGTGGAAGCAAAGGAATGACATGGTTTTTAGTTTTCTTCCCCCCAATCCCTTTGTGGTGCTTGAGATAGCTAGGAAGAATGCTGCTGAATTTCAGTTAATCTTGTTTTGAAGCAACTCCGAATCGGATTTATCGATAAGCCTTGTGTCCTGGCCTCTGTTTTTTGGGATCCACCGGTATTTGATAGTGTGAAAATTAATTGTGATGGAGCTTTCCATTTGGGAAGCGATGATGCAGAATCGGTATGGTTTGCGGAATCATTTTGGCTCTTTTAAATGGGGCTTCATTGACAAATTGAAATCTATTTCTGCTTTCATGACTGAAGCTCTGGCGCTTAAGCGAGCCTTACTGATAGCTATGGATTTAGGGCTTGACAAAGCTATTTTCGAATCTGATTGCCTCTTCCTAATCAATTGTGTTGTTGCCAAGTCACCTTCTTTACATGATTGGCGCTGCCGAGGGATTATTCATGATATTATTAACTTGTTTGCTTCCAAAGTTGGGTTCTCGCTCTCCTTTACTCCTCGTGAGGGTAACCGTGTGTTCTTGATCATCTTGCAAAGAATTGCTTATAAGGAGGTGTGCCCTATTGGGTGGGTTTCACAACCAACACCTTCTTTATTGTCTCTTCTAACTTTGGATGCCAAGCGGTTTCTTTAGTCGGGAATGATGTTTCTTGCTCCGCTTTTGTAAGGGGTGATGTCTTTATCTAGCTTTTATCTTTAGCTGTTTTTCTTTGTTCTCTTAGCTATGGCCTGTCTTTGTATTAGTTTTTATCCGCCTTGTGGACGCTTTCTCTAGTTGTTGTTGCTGTATTGCTGTTTACTCTTGAAGTAGTAATGTAATTCATTTCTTCGAGCAAAAAAAAAAAAATATCTTGTAGAGTTGTAGTGACTAGTGAGTGAAGGAGAATAGGAGATCATCATGAGGAACAAGGATTACTGGTGATCGATGTTGCTGTATTTCTCTGTGTTTCACTTTTGAGACTCTATGGTCTCCATCTTTTTGTACCCTTTCTGACAACATATATATTATTGTGTAACTTCTGAACATGTAATTTATTAAATCTCAGTTTTCGCAATTTATTAATGCAATTTTTACTCTATGTACTTAATCTAATTAAACGAAATTTGTACGTGCTTTCACATGAGTAAAGCAAGTTCTGAATTTTTACTTCTTCAATAATATTGTTACCACTTACCCCCATTTGAGCAAGTCGACATGTTAAAGACATCATTTAATTAGTTTACTCACTCTCTTGGTAAATATAATAGCTTAGATAGTTAATTTATGAATAATAAAACACTTAATTGAGTTAATTACTTATAAAAAATTATGTACTGATATCAACAAAGGTTGACTCTATAGTGAAAGGAGTTAGTCACTTACAATGATACTGGAAAAGATGTTTACATTTATACCTTATAGTTCCTCAAATAAGATTGTCTAGAAAAATATATGTGCCTAACAAAAAAAAACATGTATTGATTTTTTTTAAATATCCTTTTAACAAGTTCTATTGGAAATTATCATCATAGATAGAAACTCCCTTTACATATGCAATCAATAGGGATAGTTTAGGGGAAAATATAATTTTGAGAGACAAAGCTGGTTTAGGTCTTTTACTTAGCAAATAGCATAAAAGCAAGCCCATGAACTAGCTCCTACATACAGGATTGAAGAAAAGGGAATATAGGTTAATTAATTCTTACAAGCTCAATATTACAAGAAACACTTTTAACGTCCATTTTTATGCCTTTTCTACGTCCATTTCTAGGGAAACACCTATGTAAGTGATGTAGTAAAGTTTAGTTAAAGGGACGCTGTAAAAAAAAATAAAAAATAAAATTATGCCTCCCCTCGTGCAGCAGTAAAGCCTACAGGCCATAGGAAAGAAAAACGTTGTTAGTAGTTAGCAGAACCATCCATGGACACGGGCAAAGCATACACAGCAAGAGAAAGAAAGGTAGGAGAGAAAGAGGAGCACCATAGTAGGGATGTGACGAATCAGGACACCTACCACATGAAGAAGAAGAATCCAGTCACCAAAGCCGGATACCTATCGAAAAACCTTAGCAAGGCCACTTTCGCCTCCCTGTAAAAAACAAAAGAAACAAACAAACAAACAAAACTACGACAACAAAGTCAATAAAGAGATAGATGACAATGAGTGGACCGAGTCAGAACGGAGGGAACGGACCTCACCCGGCAGAATCACTTCCCTCAGCCGAAGAGGAGGAAGTGGCAATGCAAGGTCGTAGGGGAGCATCCTTCCTCAAAACCAACGAGCAGAGCACAGGACGGAGCTGCCTTCCCCATATAAGATTGCCGCCATCGGCAACAGCCCCGATCAGCTTGACGAAGAGGAAGGAACATTGGGGGGTCAGACGGGAGCCTAAATATAAGAATAGTGAGCCAAAATCATGAGAGATCTAGCTCAAAATCAAATAAGAATAGTGAACCAAAATCAAAATCAAGTTCCTTATGAGATTTGGCTTCAAATTTGTGCTCACCCTTGTGTGATTGAAGATGAAGATTGGCGTTAATCGCCGCTGCCACTGTGTTAGTGCTCATCTATTCATCCACCGCTGTAGGGTTAGTGCTCAGCGCCACCATTGCCGCTGGTTAGTGCTACTCTCATGGTCGAGAGAGATTGTGTGAGGAAAGTAGAGGAAAGTTATTGAAATCACCGGCATAGCATGGGATGAGAACGAACAAAAATAGGGACAAAGAGCTAGGAACGGATAGTAAAACACACAACATAAGGAAATCAAATCATTTTAGGTGTCTCAAATTTTGAATTAGGACGCCCAAAGCCTACTTTTGGTCTTTTTATAATTAAGACATCAAAAGTCTACTTTTTGATGTCTGTGTTTTTTTAAAGGACGCCTGATATTTCAAAATTCCTCCACAAAATTACAAAAATATCACCACCTTTATTTTTTACTTCTTTTTTTACAAAACATATGTTTTTTAGGGAAATAAAATCTGTATTTTATAGTAGTGGCTCTTTTTATAGTAGTTAAGAATGGTAGGTGAATAAATAAGCATATACTTCGGTGGGATAAGCAGTTCGCTAACTATAATATTTTTTGTCAATAACTATATAATATTATGTACTAATTAAAAAAATGTGTATCTTCAACCAATTAATTAAGATATATGATGAGATTTTAAAGCGCAATATCAAGTGATAAAGCAATATTTAGAATAATGACTGCGTGGTTGTCCCTTTGGGAAGAGAAAGATCACCTAATTTTGTTGGTAGGGGAGAAAAGAACAAAAGAAATCAAAATGATAGATGAGACATCATTTATTTAAGATTTTTGCTGATAATTACTGTCTAATGGAAGTGGAATTATTAATCCGCACATAAAGGCTTTTCTAGTTTTTTTATACTCCTGCGGTGTCTTTTTCTATAAGAATCTAAAATTTATGTTGTCTTGGTTCTTTATTTTTATATTATCATCCGGTGTTCGATTCTGAATCCATCGCTTTCCCCCAAAACACAAATATTTAATGAATTTTTTAATTTGTGTCTCTCATTAATTATATATATTGCATTAATTAAAAAGTTGATGATAATTATATTTACTTTGTTTCTCTCTTTTTCTTGCCCCTTATAAATAAAAGCATACTTAAAAAAATTATTTCAAAACATAATTATTATTTTTAATTAATTTTAACCGTTTTCTTAAATCACATAGTAATTTGGCTATGAAACCCTTATAAATAAGATGGGGGTACAAAATGGGGCCCATTTTAAACTTTTAATCTCTTTCACGGAATTCTAACACAATTATTAGCCTCAAAAAACGCTTTTTCTCCTACGGATTATATAATAATAAAGATTTTAGGCATCTCAATCACTCTCTATTGTGGCTCAATAATTAATTTTACAGTATATGCGATAGATATAGCCACTAGGCTGTGGTGTCACATGGTTTCAGTGGCGGTGTTACAAAAGTTGCAGTGACGTGCTACGATTTCGTTTAAATTATACCACTTTGGTCCTATTTATAAGTCCATTTTAACCAAATCACACATACTAAAGAAAGGTAAGTAGCTCAATAATTATGGGGGTACATTTTCAACTTTACCCTCTTTATGAATGGGTACCTTTCAAATTTTTATTCTCTCTTTATTTTCATTGGTACAATAATATGGGTAAAATTGTCACAATCTCATATATTTGGTTAAAAGAGACTTATAAATATGACCAAATTTTTTAGTCAAATAAGACTTATAAATAGGACCAAGGTGGTAGTACAAATGTTGATGAAAAATAATAAATATGTTTTTATTCCAAAAATTATTAAAATGATATAGACTCTATTAGCTATTAAAAGAATTAGAGTGGGCGCAATGCAATGTGTAAACAAATTAACATGATAATAATCGTACAGACATTTTACAAATCAAGTGATCAATTATGGACATGTTTAATTTTTTGTTTTCAAAACAGTTGTTTTGAAAAATATAAAATAAGAAAAAACACATGTTTAAAATGGAAATTTTATTAGTCATAGCTACTAATAAGGATTTGATATGTTGTCATACCCAAAAAGTATCAGTATTTTAAAATTTTCATATATTGAAAGTACCAATACTCAAGTTCACTTCTTTATCATCAAGAAAATTTACAAATATTTAGTTTCAACCAATTTTCCCTATATGTTATGAAAAAAATATTAAATTTGTTCTGAAAAAAAAAACCATTTTGTTTAAGTTGTGTTATTTTTTGTTCTACAAAACTATAGAAGAAGTTCAGAACATTGTTATTTCATTAATGACAATCACACTAATAAAGCAAACGATTATATTCTTTCACAATTCAGTTTACTATTTGACATATGTTTTTCAAGATAATGGCTTAAATAGTTTTTTTTTTTTACTTTTTTTATTTTCATAACTTGTTCTAAAAACTTACTCTCTATAAAACATAACAATATATAATAGAATCAAGCAGCTCCTATAGAAATCTTTTATCCTCTCATTTTAAATTCACAAACCAAATAGTCCCTAATATGTACTCCCTCTGGTCTTTATTATAAGGCACCAACTAGCAAGTTTATTTAGTCCTTTTTATAAGGCACTTGCTTGTTCCCAATGAGCATTAATTATTTTTTTCCATGTCTGCCCATAATTAATAAGGGTAGTATGTAAGAGTTATAATTAATGTAATATTAGAGTTTAGTGCAATTAGTAGGGGTAATATTGGAAATTACTTAAATTTTAGGACAACTTTATTGACTTTAACTGTTTTTATTAGTTTGTGAGAAAAGTTAGTCGGTGCCTTATAATAAGGACTAGAGGGAGTACTCCCTAAACCTTATTTATAAAGCATTGAAAAAATTATAATAAAGGACCTAAGAAAAATAATATTTATTAAGAATGACCATAAAAATGATAATTATTTTGAATGACCAGAAATTAAAACATTAAAATAAAAATAATAAATTGTCTTTAGCCAATTTTCCTATATTATCTTGTTTGCATTGTTTGGAGAATTTTAAAATAATAATAATGTATTTTATTTGCATTGTTTTTGCCTGTGTAGTATGTAACGCGAGTTTTAAGAGTCAAAACTGTTCAAAAAAGTACACACACGGATTTCTGTACCTCAATTTCAAGATTATGCTAGATAAATTATTGAGCCTCCCAACGTAGGTTAGAAAATAGCCCAGAATCAATGGACTATTTTAGAGGAAGAAGATGTTAAAGTCATCATTAGAGACCTTATCTTAGAAATATGATTGAAGGTGGCTCACCAATGTGTGGCACATTTCGGATAAATCTTCTATTGGAGATTCTTTCGAGCCATAACTGCAATTAGCAGAGATATGTAAGATGTAACAATAGTATAGAACGGATTTAAAACTTCTGAAATTTGAAAAGAAACTTGAGAAGTAATGTTGGAGAGAGATGAATAGTACAGACAGAGAAAAGGAGGGAGGGGCATTCATTTGGGACGCGGCTTCGGTCCACTTCTTGCTCCCATCCTCTGCCAATCACTGCCCAAAACAGCGCCGTTTTGGCGCAAAAGTGACCTGCTGTTTTTTTTTTTTTTTAATATACACATATTTTAGGGTGCGTAGATACTAAAAAGATATTTAAGATCTTGGATAATCTTGAAAAAATACTAACTAGTACTTCATGATCTTGAAAAATTATTTTAGGATGTTGAAAAAATATTTTAGAGTACTGAATGGTACTAAAAAAATACTTCAGGATAGTGACTGAGGATACTAGATGGTACCCAAAAAATACTTCATCATCTTGAAAAATTATTTTATGATCATAAAATTATTTTTCAAGATCATGAAGTATTTTTTGGGTACCAGCCAGTATCCTCAATCAATATCCTAAAGTATTTTTTTAGTACACCCTAAAATATTTTTTCAACATCCTAAAATAATTTTTTAAGATGAAGTATTTTTTCACTATCTATAAGATCCTAAAATATCTTTTTAAGATCTATAATACCCTAAAATATGTGTATATTAAAATAAATAAAAAAAGCAGCAAATCACTTTTTGCGCCAAAACGGCGCTGTTTTGGGCAGTGATTGGCAGAGGATGGGAGCAAGAAGTGGACCGAAGCCGCGTCCATTCATTTGGGTCCAATGTGGACCTTCACCTCTCTCTATCTCTTAAACAATATCCTGTAAAGTACTGTATTCTTAGAATATCAATTTCCCTACAGCAACTTTTCTTCAAACATTGTGTACTGGAAGTTGCATCTAAACTCTCTTGAGAACCAATTCAATGGACAAAGTCCGGATGTTACTAACAAGATTATACTTTTCAAACAGCAAAAACTAAGGAAATTAAACAGATAGAGTTTTTATCTAAAAAAGGATGCGGAGCCAACGCCTCAATTGTTCAACTTAACAGGAAGGTTTAGATTAAATAAGGCAGACAGGGCATAGTTGACTTTATTGTTGTCAAACTCGCGAGTTAACTTTCCGAGTTTAGCGTTTTTATGTTTCTAGCTTACAAAATCGAGTCGAGTTTCTAGTAAACTCGTAATCGTTGTAAACTCTATTAAACTCACGAGTTTATATCTTGAAATTACCATTTTTACGTTTCCAAACTTTACAAAATCGTGTTAACTCATCCTTAAACTCGTGTTAATTTTTTCAATTTGGTCATGTTCAACGGCTTTAAATACAAATTTTATGAAAACTTCTTTGTTAAATATGATAAATTATGAATATTGATGGATTTAATTTCAATTATTTGGATTTAAAAAATATTTAAATAAAATTGTTATTATTTATTATATTTTAATTATTTAATTATACACTATTAATATTTATTTAATGGTAAAAGTAAACTCTTACGAGTTTACGATACGAGTTCACCTCACTGTCATGAGTTTGTTTAAACTCGTGAGTTTAACAACCTTGGTTGACTCCAATGATCATTACAATGAGAATTAAGTTTTCAATGCCTATTGATGGAATATCTTAGCAGATTCTGATGTGTTCTATCTTTGTCATTATCCATCAATCACTCCAGATTCTTATTTAATTATAGATAATATAGGAAATCTAGCTAAGGACAATTTAGTCTTTTCTATTTTAATGTTTTAATTTCTGATCCTTCAAAATAATTACCATTTTTATGGTCCTTCTTAATAAATATTATTTTTCTTATGTCTTTTATTATAATTTTCCCTAAAGCATTTCAAGAATATTTCACACAGATTTTTTTAAAAAAAAAACTTTAAATTTCATAAACTGTCTTAAAAATCAACAGATTTCAAAATTTACCCCTTTTTAAATACTCACTTGCCAAAAAAATAACAAACTGCTGAATAATAAATTAAGCGTAAAATTATAAATCCATATAAACAATTTAATGACATGCCTTATAATATATTAGCCCAAGAAATACACACTCTCTCTTCCCTATAAGTATAACAGGATATGATGAGTAATTGTAATTGTTTGTCAAGTGTTTAGAATAGTTATTGTAGTCTTCAAAAGCAGTTTTTAATTGTGATTTATGGTATACGAGTTAAGTAAGAGAAATTTTATCTCGATTTACATGAATAAATATTTTTTGGGTCCCAAATATAATCCCAAACAAATATATAAATTCAAATGAAACCAAATGCAACTACGAATTTGAATTTGCCAGCTGGTTGTCATCAACTTGATATATAAATATACGTGGAGCGAGCTAGAGACCAGGGAATGTAGATTAATAATGACAGTAATACTCTTGTAATTAAGGAGATTCTCTTTTTTTTTTTTAAAAAAAATAATAATAATAATAAAATATCCAAAAATGACATAAATAAATAATTAAATTTTATATTTGGAAAATTCATATCAAGGCCCATTTTACGAAGAAAAAAACCCAAAAAAAGCGCCGAAGATTCGACAATCGCGAGAAAAGCCCCAAGGTCTTTTTCTTGTTGTCGAATCTACGTGAGTTGTTAACAGGTTGATATAGTTGTTAACGAGTGCGATATAATTGTTAACGGATGATTTAGTTGTTAGCAAATTGTTGTTAATGGTACTGATTTAATTGTTAATGACCTACCCGTTAACAACTATATCAGCCACGTTAACAACTCATCCAAGATTCTGAAAATCTCAGAAAAGGCCATGGGATTGTCAGAATCTTGGGGGGCTTTTTAGAATTTTTTTCTGTAAAAAAGCCCTGATGTGAATTTTCCCTTTTAGATTACATGAACTATAGACACCTCACATCACAAGGGTTAATTAGGTCTCCAAGATCACTTCGATTTGCTGAACTGTCTCCATCTTTGAATTCAGTGTGAGTAACCCTACTTCATGAAGTTCTTGTATTAGTCAATCGGTTGTTAACATCAAAATGACTTTGCATAAACAAGCCTTCGACTTTTATCTTAATCATTTCTTTTGTTTGGTACAAAAATCGCGGCCTAAATTAATGCCCCTACAAATTTGTCTACCTGGGTCATTGGATTTTGGCCTTTAATTTTCTAAATATCTGAGGCAATTATTATAGGCTTAGGTGAAAGAATAGATACTCGTTCTAATTATAAGACTGAATTGATTTTTTTAGAGAAATTAAAGAAGCTAATTAAATTACTTTAGAGTGTTTTTATTTTTATTCTTTTTCTCTAAATTAATTAGTTTGACTAATAAACTAATATATAATCTAAACATAAACAACATATGATATGATTAAATAATTTATATAAACGTTTAATCTCTCCCAAAAAAAAAAAAAAAGTTAACTCCTGACTTTATAATTAAAAACTAGGATAGAGTATTTGGTTTCTCTCAAACCCGTTTGAGCTCATTGACCCGTTTTCTTCTCTCTTTTCTTTTACTCGAATCATGTCTATGAGTCTATCACTCCAGTTAAGTTGCATGCATCGATTAAACTATAATAAAATGAATCAGTTATCAATTAATCCTTTAAATAGTATCACATCAGAACAAAAATCAACTCGAATAATGGATTATTTATTGAGGCAGTTATTTATTTTTATTTCAATTTTTTTAAAAAAATGAAGTTATGTAAAGTAGGCCTAAAACCTTGAGATAATTAAGCAACACAAAAGCTGTTTTACCCGTAGAAGCAGTTTTAACTTTTGAAAAACTGATTGATTTTTAATCCAAAGTACTGCCTTAGTGGAATAAACATCACGTTATCATAGAAAAATATGGGAAACAACCAGACCACTGAAAGTGATACATGCATGAATATGTGTTTGAATTATAAAATTAGTTTATATAATTTATGTGACAGAAGTCGATTAGTCATGATAACGCCAAAAGGTAAACAGGATTATTGCTGTGCATGAACCTATCTAGTATCTAGAAAGAAAAAACTTCAATGTCTTTAGTGCATAATTCCAACATTATTGACTTGAGATTATTATTAATTGACTAGACCACAACTTGCCATGGTTTCTATAAGGAAAATTTATCACAAATACCCCCTAAGCTCTTAGAGGAACTAGTCATTTACAGAATGAAAAATCAAGGTTCGATTGCCAATAGGAGATATATTTACATTTAGTGTCTAACAGTTCTTCATTAAAAGGATACATGTGTTTATAAATTAAAAAAAAAAAAAAGACCAGGTGAGGATCAATTGTTGACCCGAGGACTTCATATCTCACACCCACAATCTATAAATTGGACTCTATATAAAATCATAAAATGGCTTACTAGCCAAATTGTGATCAACTAACTGATGTTATCTTAATTAACTAGCTCCTTTCTTTGGGAAGCATAAAAAAAGTGTTTTTAAAGCATTTTTTCGCAAATTGGGATAAAACTCTGATCATATATATATACTTCGAACATCATAAAAACACTTCTGAAAAGTTAAAACAAACAAGCATATAATGTCACATATCTCCAACAGTTTCGTTTAATTTTATTCTTAAAATTTATGTTTATGAAGTGCAAATACACAGGCTTAATATCAAGAGGGGTCAGTTAATTGGGCCATTATTATTGTGCTTGGTTTTCAAGAGTAAGCCCAAATATAATGAAACGGTCCTAGGCCCAAATGAAAAAGCTTTTAGTATGATCCAAGATCCATAAAATCTTCTCGTAATAGGCTAGTTTATCTCTTCCTCAGCCCAAAAAGATTCTTCGTCTTCCATTTCTACAGTGGGCAGGCCTTGTATTTGAGGATATAACGTCTTTCTTGTTTTTTTGGTACAAGAGTTAGCTTGGCCCAAAAAAAATAAGCCTGTGTTTGGTCAAGTCCTTTTTTTTTCTTGCATATGTATTATGTAACTTTTTTATTTTCTTTATATAGTTGAACCTTTTTTAAATGAGACTTTTATAATTTTTGACTGTGTCTTTGTTATTTATTTTTTTTGACCTGATTTGTTAATTTGGAGTTTTATGAAATGTATGTAATGGACAAAGTCTCATAGCTAAACTTTTAAAATTTTTGGGATCTGAAGTGTTGGTATCATCTTTTACTCTCTGAGTTCATCACTCATTAATTATATATTTAAACGCGATAAGAGTTAAATAAATGGTTGTCTGAAAAATTAACAAAGTAATCCACTTTAAACAAAAGTTATTAAACCCAGACCAGTCACTGAACCGGTTTGGATAGTGGGTCAAAGATCAGCATGTCAAATAGGAGTCAAACCGGATCTAACCTTCAACCAAACTCGTGAGGAAGTGAACTTGAACAATAATATATATTTTTGTAATAGTTTAGAATTTGAAAAAATTTTAAGATCAAATAATAATATTTTTGAGTAATTCTTTTTGCATTAAAAAGTATATATCTCAAGCTTTTCGATAAACTTAATTTGTAACTTTTGAAAATATGTAGAATTAAATATGAATTTTGAAGTCATGAAATTATGAATAAATGGTCAAATATCAACATGTCGATAGAGTCAAACCGGATCTAACCTTCAACCAAACTCGTGAAGAAGTGAACTTGAACAATAATATTTTTTTGTAATAGTTTTAGAATTTGAAAATTTTTTTAGGATGAAATGATAATATTTTTGAGTTATTCTTTTTGCATTAGAAAATATACATCTTAAACTTTTCAGAGAAACTTAATTTGTAACTTTTGAAAATATGTGGAATTAAATATGAATTTAAAAGTCATGAAATTATGAATAAACACTAAACCAGTCAATCCGGCCAAATCGAACCGATTAGGTGACCGATTCTTCAGTTTTCTGGTCGAACTGGCCTGTCTGATTTTAATAACCATACTCTAAATTACTTACTGCGTAAAAAATATAGTTATATAGTTATATTATATACTGCTGCAATTAGTGATGTAAGAAAGTTTATAAAATACTATCTTATCTATATATCATGAGTACTCACTATGATTTATTTTAAACTTTTGTTTGCCAAAATAAGTTGAAACACGTCACCGTTCAATAATTCATGCATTCTTGAATTAGAACTCATTGTCGTTGAGTTAATTTAATCTTACCCTTTGGTTCTTCAATAACGCAGATTCAAACGGAAGGCTTTATTTTTCCCTACAATGAAGTAAACTCTTACATAAAACTAGTGATTGATATTCAAGTAACTCATCAAAGATCAATTGGTTTTTGACCAAATTAATAACTTTCAATAAAATAAATGTAAAAAATATTAAATTTAATACTCCGGTTCATTGTTAAGAGCCTGAAAATTAAATTGTCTAGATCATTTTTATAAGATCATACTATGGGTTGGTTGAACATTTAATGTTTTTTTAACATTTATTTCAGAATTAATTCTTTTTTTAATATTACTTTCTCGCTCATGCTTTCTCTAATTATTACTATATCTCTCCCTTACCTACGGAAGAGTATTTTCTCCCCATCTTTTTCTCCTTATCTGGGCCATTGATTGGAAAGATGAGAGAGATGTTAAAATGGTATTGTAATTTATTGGAGGAATATGATTTAGAGATGATGAGAAAAACCCAACCCCCAACCTACACCTCATGAGAAAAAAAGCTTAATTCTGAGATATTTATCATTTTTAACTAATTGCGTGAACCACATAAGTCAGGCTCTTATAACAAAGACATGATGAGTAATACTCCATCCATCCTAAAATATAAGCTTTAAATTTGTGAATGTATGTGTCCCAAAATATAAATTTTATTTTAGTTTTATCAAAACTTTTATTGTATTTTGGGTTAAGGAGCAATTTTACCAATCAACTATAGGTCTAGGAGCACCCAACACAATAAACTCTTAACTGGACCATAAATACAAATTAACTCTTGAAAAAGTTAAATGGGCACAAAACCGTTAAACCTCCGTCTGTACCGTTCCAGTGAGCTCTCCCCCTCCTCGGTTGCTCTTGTTCCAGTGAGCTCTCCTCCTGCTCTGACGCCGACAACTCCTCCCTTGAGTTCTCCTCCGTCTCCGGCAGTGGAGGTCCCGTCGCCGGCTCCTAGCAAATCGAAGAAGAAGAAGGGTAAGAAGCACAATGCACCAGCACTGTCGTCGTCGTCATTGATGAGTCCTCCAGCACCACCGACCGGAGCTCCGGGACCAAGCAAGTCTGCCTCCTCTCCTGGCCCAGCCTCTTCTGAGAATGATGAGGTACATACTCTCAGTTTGTCCTTATCTACTTTTTTATTCCTTCCCGCTTTCCTGTGAAGTACGCCGGAAAGTACAATGCTTAATAGATCTGGAAATAGAGTGAGAAATTCATCTTGTTTTAGTTCCGAATTTTACTTCTCACCCTTAGGCATTGTATTGTTAGTCAAGTTGAGGTTTCTGAAACATGATTGGAACTGCTTCTTGTGACATTCATGTTTGAACTCCATTCCCACAGCGCAGAAATTAATGGAGGAATATAAGTAATAGACACAGACAGACCTTTTGGATGAGCATCTGGGGGTGTAGATTGGAAGAAGGATTAGGTTTGAGAGAGTTGAGAAGACGCCCAAAAGTGGAAGTGAAGGCGGAGAGTGGTGACGGAGGAAGCAGAGGTTGAGGTTGGGAAGTGAGTGGTGAATGCTTGAGACTAGTGGCCTTGTGGTTTTGGGACAATCGGCGACTTGAAGAAGAAGAAGAAGAAGAAGAAGAGAAAGAAACGAGGTGGATGGAGGAAGTACAAGGTAGGTGATGCATTATTGTGTTGGAACCTGTATAGACGGACGTTTGCCCACAATTAACAGTTTTGTGCCCATTTAACGTTTTCAAGAGTTAATTTGTATTTATAGTCTAGTTAAGAGTTTATTGTGTTGGACGCTCCTGGACCTTTAGTTTATTAGTAAAATTGCTCCTTAACCCTTGTATTTTCTCCAACTTTACCCATTAACTGGGTGTATGTATTACCTCTCTCACTTATTATCTTTACAAATAAGGCTATAGTTGACTAAAATAATCTCCTTTCAGTCCGTAATATAAGTCACTTCCACTAATTTATCGGAATCAAGAAATGATAACTAACTTATTAAATTTTTCTTAAATTCAAAGAAATTTTCAATTTTACCCATATTAAATAAGGTTTTGAAAGAGAGAGAGAAAAATACAATGAATCATATTTACATTAACAACAAGAGAAAAATTGACAAATTAGAATTAATTGCTACTAAAAATGACTTATATTGTGTATAAGAGAAGAGTTATTGCTTTAAACTAACTTTAACTGTTTCATTAATAAACATAAATAGGTTATAAGGGAGTACTTAAAAGAAGACGAGGATGACCAAACACAATCCAACATGAAAACATGCATTTCTACTGCACACAGCTTTTTGGGTAATCCGCGTTCTCCTGTGCTTCACTCCACGCGATCTTTTTTCCTTCTCAAATCTCAATAGTTGACCGACTTCGACTCCAAATCACACTGTGCCTCCACGCAGAAAGCGAGTTTACATCATGACGCACCTGATCACAGCTCAATAAGTTTTGGCATCTTTAGTAGTGTCTTTAATTTATTTTTTTCTCCTACATGTCATGGCCACCTCTGCGCAAATCTGAGAAAGAAATGAAAGAGGCTGGCACAAAGCCCAATACTTTCATTAGAAATCAGCGAACAGAGCTGTGAGTATAAGACGACACTAGCTTCTCCAAAATCTTCACCCTCTTTCCTTCAGTCCTTCTTCATTTGCTCGCACCTACATCAGAAAAAGAAAAAACAAAAAAAAAAGGAAAAATCACAGTCCTATAAGGCCCACAAGAAGAAACAAGTCCGTATGATGGTTTTTACGATACACCCACCAGAAAAAATCGAAACTTTAACTCCATCCTCCATCCCCAAAACTTCATTATAACATCCACCTTTGAAGTTTGAGCTCGAACTCCAACATTCCCAACTTGCATAGAGATACACAAGGTTATTGATTTTTAAGAGAGGGACAGACACAGATATATCCATATATATATAGAGAGAGAGAGACATATTTTTAGGGGTGGTGTTGGTGTAAAAGCGTGTTGTGATTGTATTTCTTTGAGAAAGGGTAAAAAATATGAGCGATTGGATGGGGTTTTCTCTGACTCCACACTTGAGGATTGATGAAGTGTATGGGAATGGCAGAGAAAACCAAGAAGAAGAACACCGCGCAGGCTATCCTCATCCTTCACATCATCCTCGCTTGTCGGTTATGCCTTTAAGATCAGATGGCTCTCTCTGTGTTGCTGAAAACCCTTTTAGGCACTCCGGTGCACCTGAAGGTACTGATGCATGTCACTGTTCATATTTCAATATCTTTTTTTTTGGGTATTTGTCTTGTGTTTGAATCTTCAAGAAGTTGCCTCTCTTTATGATTACGAGGTGTTTGATCTTTGGCCTCTGTTTGCATGTTACCCAAAACAGCTCTTTAGCTCTATTTCCTTTTATTGCTTTTGTTACTTAGCAATGGAATCAGTTCTTTTGCTGCATGTTGTCTGAAGATACAATCTATTTCTCATCTCTGGCTTTTTTTTGGCTGCTCTGTATAGAATGGAGGTATGATAATGGAGTAGGAGAGGGTAGCTCCAATGAAGAAGGTCCAAAGCTTGAAGATTTCTTGGGTTGTTACTCAAACTCATCTGATATTGCTGAAACCAAAGTGTATTGCCAAGGCAGTACACAACAAGACCAAGACGAAGACCAGAACCAGAACCAGAACTGCCTTTCCAGCAGAATCAATGTGAATGTGGCCCCAAGCTTCAGCACCAACTCTGAGATCGAAGCTAATGGGGAAAATTTCACAAACCCAACTTCCTTAATCCAATCTTTTAATGCATACAGCGATGGTAACCAGAGAGCTTTATTCCCAAATAATGGCATATACAAGTCCTGGTTGGCTCAATCTCAATCTTCTGCTGCTGAAGTAAATGGTTATAACTACCAATCTCTTGCCCTAACTATGAGTCCTAGTGTACCAAACACTCTTTGTGGTGCAATTTCACCTGTTCAAGTGGTGGAAGATGATGGTCGTAAAAGGTCAATGACAAAATCTCTTGCTGCTAGAGAACCTGTGCCTCGCAAATCTATTGATACCTTTGGTCAAAGAACATCTCAATATAGAGGTGTTACAAGGCAAGGATAATGACTTTTTCTAGTTAACGAACCATATTTTTTTTTCCTTTGTGTTAATCATTATTCCTTTTATCTTTTCCATTTTGGGTTGTGTTAGGCATAGATGGACTGGGAGATATGAGGCCCATTTGTGGGATAATAGTTGCAGGAAGGAGGGGCAAACAAGGAAAGGAAGGCAAGGTGAGAGAAAAACTACCTTTTTTCCCCTTCACATTATGGTTAAGTAAGAACCAAACACGACCTTAATAAAGGCAATAACCTTACTTTGTAGTCTGTAGATGATCATCATCATTGGTTTTTCTTTTTTGCGCTTTCTCTTGATTTGATGAGAATATATGTACTAACGGTTTGTTTGATGCATTGTTTGGATTCTCCTCCTTTCAACGCTTCAACTCTCTCTCTGCACAGTTTACCTCGGTAGGTGAAAAACTGAAAATCCAATATACATTTGCATGTCTCCTTCTTTGGTTCTTTTACCATCTCTCTGGTTTGTACTGTTCTCCCATGACAACAATCTCTGATTGATATGTTGCAAAATTTTGTTTTTTGGAAAAAAAAAAAAACACATTAAAAGGTGTGCTCTTGTGCATGATTCTGAGAATATATATACATACTATAATAATTCATCCCTTTTTTAAAATAATAATTTATATGATGATTCTTACTAGGTGGTTATGATAAGGAAGAAAAAGCAGCAAGGGCTTATGACTTAGCTGCGCTAAAGTATTGGGGTCCAACTACTCACATAAATTTCCCTGTATGCTCTTCCCAGACTCTGCACTGTTGCTTCAGTCGAAAAGTCTTATCTATGTTCCTTATTTTGTCTTACGCTTCAAAACTATATTTAACTATTTCCATAGTACTACTGTTCGTTAGCTATATAGCCCACATTTCATCTGATCATTCTTAAATGCTTCATCAGCTAACCACATACGAGAAGGAACTTGAAGAGATGAAACACATGACTAGGCAAGAATTTGTGGCCAATCTAAGGAGGTACCAACTAGACTCTTTTCTCGTGATCTTACATTAGATACGGTTTTAGATTCTTAGATAGCGATCCTTCAGTAAGTGAGAGTACGTAGTCTTTTTTATTTTGGTACAACTGATCAGTCGCAGACTTTGCTATAATTTTTTTAACTGCAAATCTTCAATATAGCAGCAATAAACATTCAATGAATTTTATCTGAGCATTGTCGATTTGACTTTTCATCACCTATTTTCATTCAATAATATGGAACAAAACAATGTGTCCTTTTTTTTTTTTGTTGGAGCACAGGAAGAGCAGTGGATTTTCAAGAGGTGCTTCTGTGTATAGGGGCGTGACAAGGTATGGCCAAAAGGTTCTGAGCTTTTTGTACTTTATCATTAATAAGATTGATAGAAAAGTTTTTCCATTATTTACTGCAATTCCAGCTTTTGAATTAATTTTGGTGGCTATTATTGGCAAAACATTGATCTGATTCCCCTTGTTCATCTTCAGACACCATCAACACGGAAGGTGGCAAGCTAGGATTGGTAGAGTTGCAGGAAACAAAGACTTGTATCTCGGTACATTTAGTAAGTTTCACCAACCTAGTTCCCCCACCATATTTAATTAAATAATTAAACCTTATTTTACTCGTAATCTTCATGTGTTAATGACTATATTTTTGTTTTTGCAGGCACACAAGAGGAAGCTGCAGAAGCATATGACATTGCCGCAATCAAGTTCAGGGGAACAAGTGCCGTGACCAACTTTGATATAAGTAGGTATGATGTGAAGAGAATATGCTCGAGCTCGACCCTCATCGCTGGAGATCTTGCAAAGAAGTCCCCAAAAGAGTTGGCTCCCGGTATTGTTTCCACCACAACCAACGAGGCGGCTCATCAGCAACAGCTACAGCCCTTTATGGCAGTAACAAATGGCGAGCACTCGTCTGATGAGTTGGCCAACATGGTTTGGAATGATAATGGAAATCTCAATGAGAAACAGGTGAATGATCACAGTATTGCCGATAACAGCAAGAATAATAATGATAATGCCAAGAATGCGTCAAACTCAGAAGGAAGTCCCAAGTGTTCTGTGGGAATGGGAAATGAGTTTGGGGTGAGTAGTGGTACTTCAGAGTTTGGACATGGGTTCTTCTCGTTACAGGGGCCAAAGTATATTAATGATAATGATGACGACGAAGATGGGAACAAGGACGACAACAACGGTAATGATAACATGAATAATGACAACAATCGCATTGGGAACATGGGTCTGGTTCATCAAGTTCCTATGTTTGCTTTGTGGAATGAATGAACGGAGGAACGAGGCAGGGAAAGTTAGGATGCTTTAGATGGAAAACTTTTGAACAATGATATGATTATAGGATATTTGTAACCTTTTGGAAATTTGTAGTTGTTTTTACTTTCAGTTTAGGATAAAAAAGGCCAAAAAGGAAGTGAAATGTTGTGGAAATTTTGAATCCTACTGTGTTTAGTTAGTGGGGTTCGTTTAAGTAATTATATGCCAAGTTATAATTTTCGATCCATATTAACTAAGCACGCACTTGTATTAATTTTATGGGTTGTGGTGTACGAATCTTGTTGGAATTTTACTGCCTTGTAAAATATATTAGGGGGAAAATTGAAGGTACGTCTTGGATGAGCATGATCCGGATCAGCGATAATATCTATCCACGCCACTGCGAAACAACGTACGATAAAAAAGAAATTGTCGCAGAAAACCTCTGCCGTACCCTATTTGATTTGAGTTTCAATAGAATAAAGCTTATCCAGAAACCACGTCCTTTAATTTTGTCCCTATTATTGGAGTCTACATTAGGTGTCCAATAATTAGGTGTTCCTTATATGCTCATATCTCAATTAGAGGAATGAGCATATATGTATATTTTATATTTATTTATATTTAAATTATATATTCTTTTCAAATTACTTTTACATCTAATATCTTAAATTAATTAGTTTACCTTTGCATTCACGTAAAAACATTTGTCTCTAACAAAAGATATCATGAAAAGTAATTAATTTGAGATCTTGGGTTGAAAGATCATTTCGAAAGCAAAGATATAGTTTAAATATAAATAAATAAATAATATATATATATATATATATATATATATATATATATATATATATGTTGATCCCTCTAATAGAGACATGAGTACATAAAAGGCACCTAATTATTGAGCACCTAATGTGGACTCCTTATATTGATGCTAAATACTCCCTTCGGTCCTAATTATAGGAAAATATTTGAGAGTTTTCTTTTATCCTAATTATAGGTAACATTCTAATTTTATCAATTTATTCCTAAAATACCCCTATTGATATAAATGAGTAATCATGTGAAATCAATAAGGTAGTTGAAGTGCAAAATTTATATAAGAGCATTTTAAAAAATGAGTAAAATAAAATAATTTAACCTCTATTTTTAATCCTTCCAAAATTGGTTAAATATGTCCTATAATTAGGACAGAAGGGAGTATAAGATAAAATCTATTTTTTATGAAAATGTTAAAGAAGCTAAATAAATCACTTAAGTATATCTATATTGTGTATCTTAAATTATAAATTAATTTATAAGTTAGGAAAAATAGTTTGGAGAAAAATGATAAATATTTTAAAATAATTTAATTAACATGCTTAAGCTCTTTTAAAAAAAGTCAATTATGCCTTTATATTTATGACGAGTGTACATACTTAGCTGAGGTGATTTTTAATTTGAACGTGCATGTTACTTTTTATTTTTCTTTAAAGTAATTTTAAAATTTGGAATTTTTTTCAATATGAACATCTTCTATAATCTAAAATTTTAGTCAGCACTAGCATTACGTGTGTTTCTCTCTGCTTTATCTGTGTCTTAATAACATTAAGAGGAATTTGGATGTCCGGGTCTAGTGCCTATTATTGCATAGCAACATGTAATGTATGTTTGGGAAACCCTCACACCATAGTTTCGTATTTTTTGTATATATAAATCGAGACAAAACTTATTTAAATATAAGTATGACTTATTTGAACTTGAACTGGGGAGAAATCTCAAGTTGGGTTGAACATGAAGTATATAAATCCAACAACAACACGTTGAAACAAACCTTGTAGTTGGCTACATCAATAGCATCATTTTTGAACTCCATGAGCATTCAAATTTTTAAATAAAATCAAGAGGTTTCATTCAATAACTTTATCAAATATTCTTTTTTGTCGTCTCCTATATACCCTTTTAATAGAGCTCCACATTGATTGATCTACTCTTCTTATTGAAGCATTCAATGGCTTTTTTTTTTTATCTATCTTAATCAAATTTTCTTCTATTTTCTCTTCAATAGACGTCACTTCAGTTTTTCTTTGTATATATTTGTTATAAATCTGATTTTCCTATATAACTATCCACACATCTCAGCATCTTCATCTCATCTACCTTACATTTTGTCAATAATATCCCTTTAAAGTTCAACATTTATTACGTTAGAGCATTGTTAGTCCTATAATGGCACGTTAAAACTTTTCTTTTACCTTATTAATTAAATACCTTCTGATTACAAATAACTTAGGTAGCCTTTCTTTCTTTAAACCACATAGCTTAAATTTTATGATTAACATCTCCATCAATTCCATCATTTTATTGCATAATTTATCTCAAATATCTAAAAACTTAAAAATGCCACATGTGGAAAGATTTTCTCTCATTTTAACCTCCAACTCACACTACAAAAAATTCCAAAATTTGCAACGGACGAAATCCGTAGCAAAATAGTGAATTTCCATCGCAAAAAACATTTGCCAGGATTAACGTTCATCACAGAAAATGTCACCACAAATCAAATTTTGCGACGGAAAAAGAAATTCTATTGCAAAATTCTGGATTTTCGATGGAATTTTTTTCAGTAGCAAATCCTAAATTTTATTGGAAAAAAAAAACCCCTTTTTCTAATTTATTAGTGCCTATAGGGAAAAAGGGGTCATGATAAGAAAATGCTTCCACCATTAATAATTGCAAATTTTATAGTCAAATTCATCAAAAAATAAAAATATTCTTGTATCAATTTCACCTCCTTCTTTTTTATCAATTTCACCTCTTTCTTGAATTTCTGACAGTTTTTTTATTGAAAATAAAAACAGGCAATGGTGTTCTCCCTAAATAGTATATTGATGTGGGGATGTCCATGAAGTATCTCTAGGGGAACAATAAGCTTTATGTTAAATTCTAGATATTACTCCAAATATCTAATCTAATCCTATCTAAGTATCTAATTGAAATCCTTACATATCTAACTTAAATAATAAAATAAATAATATTTAAACCAAATCCTAACAATATAAATATCTAATATCCAAATCCAAGCTAATAAGATAATCTAACGAAATCATAATAAAATATTCTAACTATAAGAGGAACAATAATGTAAAATAGATTTCAAATTTCTAACTTGAAGAAACCAAAACCATTTAGACGAAAAAGAAACTTCACTACAAAAACTTATCATTGATTGTGCTCTTAGATGTTGTGATAGGAACCACCCTATTCAGGATGTGATTGATTGATGAAGTTACGCATATTTTGAACAGAGATTGGCAAGTCATGACAAAAAGATTATCCAAATCCCGTTTCTAATTTACCCATACTTTGGAAATAAAAGAGAGAGAATGCGAAAAGCTTAACTAAAATCATAGTAATTAGAAGAAGCACAACAAAATTCTATGGATTGATTGATAGGTTGGTATGCCAATTTTTTCAAATTAATTATAAATGTAAAAAAAATTCTTATCGATTTTTGTATAAAGCTAAGATCAATTTTTTTTCCATTTTAATCTGAGAACTATGACCCCTATTGCAAACCATCTGACAACAATTGGTCTATTTGAAATGCAAAAAAAGAAAATATAACTATCAAGAGATAAGTAACTCTTCAAGCAAAATATCAACCAATACAAGATTAAATATTCAAGATCTAACAACTCAAATAAGAAATTTTACTACGCGGAGAACGGCGACGTGTCGCAACGGAGAAGGAAGAAGAACAGACGGCGGACAATGAATGACAGAGAACCGTCACGGAGAATTGGACGGGAGAAAACGTCGGACACAAGAGCTGAAATGAACCACGCGGATTTGAAGATGTTATGCTTTGATTTGCGACGGAACGGGTTTCCATCACAAAAATAAGTGATTTTGTGACGAAAACTGAATCCATTGCAAAAAGGCGTCATTTTTTACGCCATTTTGTGATGGATTACTTTTCCGTTGCAAAACAACGTCACCTTTTTGCGACGGATCATGATATCTGTCACAAAACGGCGCCTTTTTTTTATGCTTTGTTTTGAGACGGATCTAGTTTCCATCGTGAATTGGCGGGCTTTTTCTTCCAGCCAATTTGCGACGGAAATTAAAATTCTGTTGCAAATTATTGCGATGGAATTCGTAAGTCACGAGAACTATATCATTTGCGAAAAACATGTGCTAGGGGATTTTTCCTTATAAAAGGTCAAATTAGATTGTTTAGAATCATGTTAAATAAGTAAGGGCTTAACAATTATCCTCGATGTATGTCAATCTTTATGCGAAGGTATTTTGTCTTACCTTTGGCAGTTCATACACTAATTGTCGACTGTTATGCATATCTTATATGAATTTGTTATATGCCACACCTATCTTTCTTTTTCAAGGCATTTTCAAAGTATGTAAATGTAAAAAATCTATAAATTTAATAATTCAAAGTTTTTTTTTTTTTGTTAAAATGTAGTGTGATGTATTTATATATATATGCACATACATACAGGTTGGCTATATTGGAACAAAAAACAAGGATTATATATGAAGCAATAATTTTTTTTTTTGGGTGACAAGCAATATTTTTGTTTGGTTTTCATTGTTTTTTACTATTTCTGAAATGCTAGGTATATAATGAACAAGGATCTCCTACCTCCTAGAATGCTGAGTGTCACTTGGAACAAGACCCTCCCAACACAGCGTTTCAAAGCATTATAAAAGTTGTCTTGCGGTTGGAAACTAATTCTCCGTTTGGATGAGGAGTGGAGAATTAAATATATAAATAAAAATACTCTGTCCGTCTTTAAATATAAACTTCAAATAACTGATTTGCGGTTCTCAAAAAAATAATTAAAATTAGTTAAGAGCTTTAAGTATAAGGTTAAATACCATTTGCGCCATGAAAGTTTAGTTTAAGGAGCGCATTAAACCCGAAAGTTTTTTTTTATCTCATTTTTGCTTCAAAAGTTTAAAAACCTAGCAATTTTGCCCATCTGTTGATCTTGACCGTTGAATTGTTGCTCTTCTTTGTAAACTTCCAGGGGTAAAATTGTTCATAAAAAAAAAAAATTTCCTCCAAGAATGAAAAAATGAAACAAAAATCTTTTGAATAATTAGTACTCCTTAGGCTAAACTTTCATGGTAAAAATGATATTTAACCCTTAATTATATATAGTTTTTCTAACTATGTCCTTATTTGTAATGATGATAAGTGAGAAAAATAATAAATGTAACAAATATAGTCAAAAAGGTAAAGTTAGAAAAAAAATCAATAATTGCTTTGACAGATTTAAAATAAAGCTTATATTTTGAAACAAACCTCTTCTAAAACTTCAAGCTTATATTTAGAAACAGGCAGTAATTTAATCTCATAGAGCTTAAAAATAGAGTTTATATATATATATATATATATATATATATATATATATATATATATATATATATATATAATCCCCATGTATCCGATGTTACTCGCAGGTAGCAACTGACTATTTCAATTCATAGGAATGTAAGCACAGTCCACAATCGGGGAACCCACAACCTCGAAATAATAGTTGCAGCTACATATCATGATTTAAACACGAGAACACTTATTAGCAAAAAGTTGAGTTTTTCTCGTTATTTTTTTTTTTTATCATTCCTCATAACACTACTACAAAAAACATGTACAACATTCTAAATTAAGCTCAATTTACGTCTTTTTTCTATAGGACGTCTCTCCAGGGGACATAGAAGATATGGCGTCCTCAAAAAAATAAGGACGCCATAATTAGAAGTTATGGCGTCCTAAATTTTATTTTAGGACGCCATAAGTTTTGTTTAAGGCGTCCTAAAATAGTATTTTAGAACGCCTATACTCTATTTATGGAGTCCTAAACCATGATTTAGGACGCCATATGTCCTTTTAAAAAAAAAAAAAAAACTCAAACAATAAATCGAATCAGATACAGTCTAAAATCAAATATGCATATCATAATACAAGGCAAACTCTCATAATGTAAATGTTTAACAATAAATCGAATCAAATACAGTCCAGAATCAAATACGCATACACAATACAAGGCAAACTCTCTTGAAAGGAGAGGATGGATTTTTCCCCTAAATATTCTTTCAAGTTATGAAATTAAATCACTAACAAAGAAGAACGAAATGAACAGAGCAATGAGGTGAACTTATAATCGAATCGGATGCGCTATATGAGATGAAAAATAAATCGAATCGAACCATTTTCAACAAGAAATCGAACTTTTCTTCCTCAATGAGATCTACGGCAAATAGAAGAACAATATATCTAACAAAGCATATCTAAAAATATAAAAATGCAGATCTAAGAAGAACAACAGATCTGGAACCTGAAGACTAGCGAAGGGCGAGCGACGAGCAATGGCGAAAGGCATGATCTCTTTTGAAGCTTAAATGCGCTGTGGTGAAGACTTGTGACGGTGAAGCCTTGCGATGGTGAGCAACGAGCGATGGCGAAGCCTTGCAACGGAGAGTGGCGAGTGACGGCGAGCAACGAGCGACGAACGATGGAAAGTTATCTGAGATGGTGCAAGATGGATGAGACATTGGCGTGAGAGAGAGAGACTGAGAAAGGTGAGAGGTTCTGAGTAGGAAAAAAAAAAAGGTGAGAGGCAATTAATAAGTCAGGGATGGGATGTAGGGGCAGGTAGGGAAAAAAAGTAATACAAAAAAGTCACGAAATTTTGGCATCCTAAATTAAAATTTAGGACGCCAAAACTTTTAACCAGCGCCAAAATTACCAATTTTTTTTGAATTGTGCGCCAAATAACTCATTTTTGGCGTCCTAATTTTAAATATAGGGCGCCAAAAAAAAATTTAGGCATCCTGAAATGTGATTTAGGACGCCTAAAGCTCAACATTCAACCAAATATTTACGAAAATTCTTCAAAATGCGCCAAAAAAATTCCTGGCGCCAAAAAATTCATCAAAATGTGCCAAAAATTTCATATTAGGCGTCCTACATATATTTTAGGACGCCTAAAATTCAATTTTGGCATCCTGATTTTATTTTCAGGTCGCCAAAAAATTTCTTGGCGCAAAAAAATTCTTCAGAATGAGCCAAAAAAATAATTTTAAGCGTCCTAAATATAGTATAGGACGCCTAAATTAATTTTAGGCGTCCTAAAATTATATTTAGGACGTCTAAGTCTCAAAATTTAGTCAAATAATTACAAAAATGTCACCATCTATACTTTTTACTTCTTTTTTTAAAATAGGGACGTCTTTTGGGGAAGTAGTATCAACTTTTTGTAGTAGTGTAATCTCTAAATCACGCATTCTCAATTAATCTAAAAGATCGTTATATAATACTGTTTTAGTTTTTTTCTCATCTTATTGATTAACAAACAACCAAGGTTAATGAGAAATAACGAGAGAAAAAGATGAACAAATGAGCTCAAAAGCGGTTGATGATAAATGCAAACACCTTGTAAACTGTAAAGCTGTGAAAATGAACGTAGAAATGACTGCGAGGGGGGAAGACGAAGTGATGGGACACAATAATGCATCCAGAGAGGTGTTTCCGTGACCCATTGAAATAGTGCTGTTGATTGGGCGCCTCAATGGACGGCTGATATGGTTGTGGACTTGTGGGAAATGGACGGCCCGGATAGCGCCGAAGGAGTTCACAAAATGTCCTCCAAAGTCAAAACATGCTGTTCTGACTTCTGCTAAACTTAAAGCGGTGTAGTTACTTATAAATTTTTGGGAAATCTACTTCAGCCCAATTTAGGAAAAAATGTCAAAAAGAGCCCAATAAAAGGTCAAATGTCAAAAAAGACCCCAAGGCTTTTTCTAGTATTATTTAATAAAAACGTTAGTTGTTAACGAAGTTAATATAGTTGTTAACTACTAAATCATTACCGTTAACAACTATATCAGTATTCGTTAATAACTATATCAGCCCCGTTAACAACTAACATCTTTATTAAATAATACTTTAAAAAATCTTTCTAAAAAAAAAAAAAAAAAAAAAAAAAAAAGTTTTTTTTGACATTTGACTTTTTTTTAGGTTTTTTTTGACATTTTTTTCTTAGTTTGGGTCCTGACATAGATTTTTCCTAAATTTTTTTTCATTTATAAAAATAGAGTAGTAGGAGAGTATACTAACTACGGTACGGTAGTGCAGCAGGGAATCCCTGTGGCCAGCCATCTTTTGACTACTATTGTAATGGATTTTATTAGATTATTATTATCTTAATTAATAAATTAAAATGGAGGTGTTGCGGGGTTAGTTCTTCATATAAGAGTTAATTAATTTTTTTAAGAGATTATGTAAGAGAAATAATTTAATATAATAGCTTATTTATTATTTTTTTGTTAAATTAATAATAATACACACTATAATTTATTTAATTTTATTAATTTATTAAGAAAAAGTGGAATTGAGTGGGACCATGGCTGGGAGAAGGATTTGAAAGAATCCAAGGAAGGTCAGGTGCTGCAGAGTGTGCCTTAAATTGCGTGCCCCACCCCGTTTCTTTCCAATCCAACACTCTTTTCTCAAAGTTGCATGGGCTTCTAAGTTCTTTGTGTGAATATAAATGAGGTGTGGTCCTACACAAAGGAAGGAAGGTGAAACTCTATCAGACTCCCTTGGATATTACTCCCTCCGATCTTAATTATAAGACTTAATTAATTTTTTTTGAAAATATGAAAAAAAAAATTAATTAAATTAAACTTTTTGTAGTATTTTTATTTTTATTTTTATTTAAACTAAATAGTTTGGCCAATAAACTAATATATAATCTAAAAAAACACAAAGATATGAAATGATTAAGAACTTATTTAAATTTTTCCTTAATCTTTTTTAAAAAAAAAACTGTGCCTTATAATTAAAGCCTAGGAGGTAGTATCATTTATTAAATCACATCACCTCCTTCCATTAGAACCAAAATATAGAGTTCATACATATTTTATTAAGGAGGATTTTTTTTTTTATTTATATAAAAAGGAATGAAGATGAGGAGGACTGGAGGATGGTGAGGGAAGAGAATGTAGGGGATAAGTTGAGTGTTATAGCATATTGATGTGAATACAGGTTTGATTTTTCTCACCGTCTCTTATAATTTTTAAATTATGTTCGCTTAATTAACCTGAAAGGTAAAAAATGAGTCACGTCATCAAGTTATCACTCCGCTAACTTTTCTCTCCTCTTCTCAATCAACGTTCGGATAGGCTCCTCTTCCTAATAAACGGTTTAGATGGGCTCATAAGAAATGATGAGAAAATAAGATGATGAGAGGATCTACCTCCTAGGTGAAAACTCTTTCCTAAACAATAAGGTTAAACCCGGACCCGTGATATCAACCAAACCATTCTTTGGATCAAAAGTTAGTAGGTTAACTCAGGCCAAACCATTAAGAAATTGACGATTTTAGGGTAATTAATATAATATTTTATTTTATTAAAAAATCGATTTACAAAAATGGACGGAATTGGATTGATGGCCAGACCAATTCAGTGGGGATTTCAGAACAGACACAACTGTGAGTAGCATAAAGTTGTAGAATTTTTTATTTCATGGGTTGTTGTGGAATATTTTAATAAATATATTTATTATTTGGGAATTTAAAGTAATTCAGCCAATGAAAATAAAACGCAGGAGATAGGTAGTAGGTAAAAGCATAGGTGTATGCAGTTTCAGGTTCAGACGCCAAGCCCCTTAGCCTGAAACTGCATTGCCTTTGCTCTGCATGCTCCTTTCACTCTCACTCTCTCTCTCTGCCATGCCATGACGTCTTTTTCATTATGTACTACCTTTGACTTTTTCCATACTCCTTCCCCCTCAACATATCTCCACCTTTTTATATTTTTATTTTAAATATAACTCTTCCTTTACAACACTTATTACTTGATCTTTAATATAAAATATATTTAGAGTTAAATTTGATTATAAATATACATATTTTTCATTTGGTTAATTTACCCCTATTGATACTCTCTCCACAATAACTAAGGAGGATAAGGAATAAAGGAATTAATATGATATTTTAAAAAATATGTTTCATATTAACTAACTTAACCATTTTCTTTTAATTTAATCAAATTAGGTAAATATGTCTTTTATTAAAGACCGGAGGAGTATTTCTCAATTTCAATCACGCATTTTCAAAGATCAAGTTTATAGTAACACACTATTAAGCTTGTTTGGGATAACATTTGGATCTCAAAAATGTTTATTCACGTAAATCGAGATAAAATTTCTCTAACATATTTATCTTATATAATATAAATCACGATTCTATTTATATCATATTTTCCTTTGATACGCCCCTTTTTAAGTCACTAAGGGTATCTTTTAAATGTATATTTGAATTGACTTTAGAAACGCACGTTCACGTAAATCGAGATAAAACTCATCCCACATACTTATCTTATAAATCATAAATTATGTTAGAAAAACATCTCCTCTTAACCCAAACGGACACAAGTTCCTTTGGACTTCAAACTAGTCACTTTCAAAGCACAATGAAGGGTCTTCATCTCTCTGAATCATGGATACTTCAAACTAGTCACTTTCAAAGCACAATGAAGGGTCTTCATCTCTCTGGATCATGGATACTTCAAACTTGTGTTTTACTCCGCTACAAATAATGTAATATGGTTTTTAAATTTGGGGCAATGTTACAGACCAATGGCAGAGCCACAGTGGGTCACGTGACTGCAAGTGCAGACATTAAATTTTAGGGTTTTAAAAAAAAAATGAAAAAAACGAACTAACTAACTAGTTAACATACTAACTAGTTAGAAACTTGACTCTTAAGGCCCAATAACAGCTTGCATCGAAACTATTACACAGTTAACATACTAACTAACTAACAGCAATGTCTAACCACTACTTACTATAAAAGAATACCTTCCTAACTGACGAATGGCCTCATAGGAGATATTATGTCATTATTATTTTCCTAATTACCTACTTAGAATTTTACTTTTTCACGGTTTACATATCAGACTTACATAGAACAATAGTGAACTTTTACTGTATTACTTCATCTACAGTCACATTCACATAAGAACTAAGACATGCTCCTTTGAAGCAGGATAAAGGATGAAAATGTATACTTCTATTCACACATCAAATCATCTAACTAACAGGATTAGATGAACACAATAACATTCACATATCAGCACAGGTTACTAAGCAAACAAAAAAAGGCTAAAAAAAAAAAACTAAATAAAAACTCACCAAAGCTTCAGAAGTGGTCCGCATCTGAACAAATTTTTGCCAAGTTTATTCATCAAGAAATGTGTAATTGTCGCAAGGATTAAGGCGAGGCTCACCAACTGGAATCTCGGCAAAAATATAGTTGTTAGCTAGATAGGTCTTAAACTTCCTCCAGCGATCAGCACAATACGACAATGTCTTGTCTTTCAACTACTGACTGTCAGGAAAAGTGTATGTAAGCCGGATAGTGTCCCAAATAAGATCCTTTACTTTGTCATCGTCAACATATTTCCACTCATCAGTAAAGATGCTAACCTTGCTGTGTGTTAGTGCGCCGACAAAACTATTATATGTGTTTTTTTTAGGACCGAAAGGAGCCAAATTTTCATTAAACTAAATCTTGAGCTTTGACCCAGCAGTCCGACTTACGGATAGATCTTTCATTCGTGTGCCTCTTCTATCACGGCGTGCAGGGCGGTTATTACGAGGCTTACTGTGAGATAAACAGGGTTCATTCTGACTCACACCAGTCACATCAGTAACTGGCGTTTCACGAATAGGACTAAAATCGTTTTCTCCGTTCATTTTCGAGAAAGGAAGAGAGGTTAAGAGAGATGGTGCGAAAGAGGAATGCCTAAAAAAAATGAGAGAGTAACATAGGATGGTGGTGATGGGTGAGGAAGAGAGGTAATGCAACAGGAAGAGAGGTTTCGCAAAAGAACAGGGGTTCAGACTTCAGAGAGAGCAACATATAGAAGGTTTCACGTGAAGAAAAATATATTTAGCGCTTTGCTTTTAAGACCAAATGTGTTGAAAAGACGGTCTTAAAAGTAAACATTTAAGAGCGGCCTTTATTAAACTCCGGTTTTAAAAGTAATTAATTTTTTGTTTATTTTTTTTCAATATTTTGTACTGGCCACAATTTAAATCTGGTTTTAAAAGATTAAGATAGGAAGTATTGAAACGTCGGTCTTAAAAGTATAAATTTAAGACTGGTCCTTATTAAACTCCGGTTTTAAAATTAATTAATTTTTATTTTTATTTTTTTCAATATTTTGTACCGGCCACAATTTATGTCCAGTCTTAAAAGTTAAACCTTTAAGACCGGCTTTTATATATAACCGATCGTAAAAATTTCAGACAAATATATTTAAATTTTTCCTTATATTTTGGACCACAGAAAATATAAGTCCGGTTGTATGAGATTTTTCTAAAAAGTAAATTGATATATCAATTTTTTAATAACATTTTTAAGACCGGCGGTTTTGTTTACCGATCTGAATAACATATTTAAAACCTATGAATAAAGGATCCGGTCCAAGAAGTTCTTTATATTTACAAAACTGCTACCGATCATACTTTTAAGACCGGGGTGTCAATACTCCGGTCTAAACGAGGCGGTCTTAAAGCTCTTTTTTGCACTAGTGAGATACTCAATTTCAAAAGTTGGGTGATCAATTTGATAATGTCAATACCAAGTTGCTTGAGTGTTTGAGTTGTCTTGATCCTCTTGATTCATTTGCTAATTTTAACAAAGAAAAGTTGATTGAGTTTGCTAAATTCTATCTTTGGAGTTTGATGAGCTTATAGATATTCCTTTTCTTTCTTCAAGTCTGGGTAATTTTATTGTTGATGTGAGAGCTGATTCTTATTTTGTCAATTTGAAAACAATTTCTGACTTTGCTTTGAAGATGGTTGAGAAGAAAAAAGGATATTGTTTATCCATTGGTCTATTTGTTGATAAAGTTGACACTCATTCTACCGGTAGCAACCGCTAGTGTTGAAAGAGTTTTTTCTGTAATGACTTTTGTTAAGGATAAGTTGCGCAATGGGATAAGTGATGATTGGTTTAACTCATGCATACTAACTTATGTTGAACGTGATATGTTTTATAAGATTAATGATGAAGATATAATGTAATATTTTCAAGGAATAAAGAATCAAAGAATGCTTTTGTAATCGTTCTATTATAATAACTTAGTTGACTCTTGATTATTATTTTTCTATGCTAAGTTGAAGTTTTCTTATCTTATCTTATCTATATTTTTTTGTTTTTTAATGTATTTAAAACTTTCCTTAAAAAAGTTTCAAAGAGGCAACCCCCTACTAATTATGCCGATTCAAACACAAAATTCTGACTCCACCACTGTTACAACAGAACCTGAAGTTGATCCACTGCATCTGCAAGCAATTCACCCTCAATTCCCCACGCTCACCGCTGATGTGGCTCTCTATGTATTTACCTTTCATAGAGAGAGAGAGAGAGATTTCATTTTTGTTTAAATTTGGGTAAATTCGTATTATGGGTGTGTCTCCATAATTCCGACACATATCAGTTTTGGGTTAGCGGCTGTAAATTGCGAAAACTAAACATTTCTTCATGATGACCCCTCAATTTTGATAATAATTTTAGAAAATTGGATACGTATTCTTGTCACATAACTTGAACACAAAATGGCAGGGAGGGGTCATTTTCAGGTGTGCAGTTGGGAGAACGAGGATGAGTAGAAGAAAACGACACAGACAGAGACAACACACAAGGAGCAAACGGACACACATATATATTAAAAATCATTTCAATCTTAGTATTTTTATTAATACGTGTTAACTAACATTCCTTGACAAATTTCATAATCTAATTACCATTTTTGAGTCTTAATACCAAGCATCGTTTTAAATATAAGATATAATTGATTTTTTTTTTCAGATGTTAAGGAAGATAAACATGTTATTGAATCATATCATATATTGTGTATGATTAAATTATATACCAATTTATAAGTCTAAAAATTAATTTGGAGAAAAAAATGATAAATATAAATAGTTTAAAGTAATTTAATTTACTTCTTTAATCTTCCCAAAAAAGTTAACTAGATCTTATATTTGGAACCAAAAAAAGTAAAAAATTTAATTTGAGGTGCAATTTGTACAACAAACAAAATTTTTCATATTTGTTCGTATTTTCTTAATTTACTTATATTGATACTTTCTCAACAATAATCAAGTAAGAGAAATAGAACGCAATTAAGGAATACAATAAGGGTGTTTTTTTTATTAAAAAAAAAAACACATGTCAAATTAACAAACTTATTTGAATTTTTTAAATAGAAATTACATTAAACATAGGAATGATTGTATCTTATATGAGTATGAAGGGTGGGTGGGATTAATTAAATTAGAACTGGTGCTCGTACTTGTTAAGATATTGTGATTTTTGAAGTGACAATGGTAGTTTAGATGTTTTTTGATAATAGAAGAGGCTAAAAGCCAGATTACACAAAAAGGAAATTACATAGAAAAGGGAAAGGATCCCAAACAATCTTTATCAGCAATGGCCCTTAAGGATAAAGGACATTCACTGAAAATACTAGACTTGAAAAGACCCCATTTGGCCAAGGCATCAGCAAGTTTGTTAAGATCTCTAGGAGTAAATTGCAGAAGGAGACCGACCAATTTCTAGTCACCAATTCCATAATCCTAAGCACCAGCAAATTGTTGGAACTGAATTGTATATCAGCAAGACAGCCAACAAGCTCTGCAGCATCAGTATCGACAATGACTTTCTTAATGCCTAAATCCCATGCAAGCAATAAGCCTTCAACAATCGCCTACTCCTCTATAGATCTAGCAGAGCACATGCCTAATTGTTTGCAAAAACCAGCAATCCAAACACCATAATTATCTCTCAACACTCCACCGCAACCAGCCTTTGAAGAGCTTAAAACCTCTGTGTAGGTTCATGTGTAGAAACCAATGCATTCAGTGATTGGGCTTTTAGAGCGAATAAGTGGCACATTAGGCCCAACAATGTTATTTCTTGACTTTGGTTTATCGTTTTAAAATAATCCTTTTGATCTATAAATTTTAAAAATTATTTTTTTTTCTGATATTGTTATCATTGTTAAATTAGTCTCTCTCTTTTTTCAATATTTTCTCATCTTCATCTAATTATTTCCTTAGAATAAGGATATATAAGAATAGGAGAGGCAGAGGCATGTGAGGGACACTTAAAAGCTGAGGCATGATTAAATATATTATCCACACAAATATTCTTCATGGCTTTTGACAGTTCATAGTTGAGAGGGATCACTTTTGGACATTTCAAGAGTATTTATTTACGTAAATTGAAACAAATCTTATCTCATATACGATAAATCTCAATTAAAAAACTGTTTTTGAATGCTTCAATCACTATTTTAAACAAACACAAATGATGAAGACAAATCTCATTTATGCTATTATTAGGTGTCTCTTGTCTTTTTTTTTTAAACTCGGATCATCATTAACTCAACTCAAGTCGTCTTATATATGTATATATAATTAATGGAAAAGTCATTCTAAATGATTGAATTTAAAAGTCATGTTAACCACCAACGGGGTTGGCATAAGTGGTAAGCGGTTTGTGTCGTTTAAGCAAGGTCTCGAGTTTGAGCTTATGAATGCAGAAAAGCCCCGCTGGAGATTCACCCACCATAGCTTTGGTGCGCGGCCGGTCGAATCCGATCCGTTAGGGCGAAGTGCTTTGGATATCGGATTGGCGAAAAAAAAAAAAAAAAAAAAAAAAGCCATGTTAGCCCATCTCATACAAATAAGAGAGGACGGACAACATAAATAAACAATTTTACATTTTTATTTTGCACCCAAAAAAACACAAAGAGGCTTGTACGAAAAAAATTGAAATTTGTAATAAATATGTGTGTAGTTTAGTATTATGTTCAAGGTTGTTAAACTCACGAGTTTAAGCAAACTCGTGACGATAACATAAACTTGTATCGTGAACTTAATCATAAACTCAAACTGTGAACTTGTATTATGAACTCAAATCTTAAAATCGTAAGAATTTACTTTTATCATTAAATAGATATTAACAGAGTGTATAATTAAATAATTAAAATATAAAAAATGGCAACGATTTGATTTAAATATATTTTAAATCTAAATAATTGAAGTTAAATAATCAACATTTATAATTTATTATATTTAATAAATAAATTTCTATAAAATTCATATATAAAACTGTTGAAGATGATAAAATTAAAAAATTTAACATGAATTTAAAAGTGAGTTTACATGGTTTTGTGACCTATAAATGTAAAAACGGTAAACTAAATGTGTAAATTCGTGAGTTTAATCAAGTTTATAAATAACACGAGTTTACCAATAACTCAACTTAATTTAGTAAGATAGAAACATAAAAACAGTAAACTCGGAAAGTCAACTCACAAGTTTAACAACAATGATCATGTTCTTGTTTTTCATTTGTTTTTCTTATGACTCAGTCGTTATTATAACTTCAAAAATATTGTTTATAAAAATAGGTAAAAAATTAACACTTTTAATGAAAGGTAATTCTCATCATTAGTATAGATGTGTCAAGGTCGATGTTAAGCTAACAATGAAAACAATTAATTTCATAATCAACAAGATTAACTGACAAACATCCAAACCATGTTGCCCCAAGAGAAAGACATGTAACGAAAATATGATTCAATGTTCATTCAAACTGGTCATTAGACTGCTAGAGGTATTGGGTCAAGGGTCATATCGGCAAAATCGGTGAAAAATGGAAGTTTTAGGGTTATTTGTATGAAATTTAAATATTTTTTTTAAAAAAAAAAAACATTTTTTTTACCTTTTTAAAAAGGTGAACTGGTTTCACCCCCGGGCCAGATCAGTTTGCCAACCGGTTCGCCGGTTTCCGATCTGGTTCGATTGTTCTAGTCCAGATCTGAGAACATTGGATAGTATTAGGAATTGATCCATATGGGAAACAGTGTATTTTCATTCAGGACGTTAATTTTTATAAAAACATGTGAACAAATTACAAATATTTTTGAAAATCAATTTCTAAATCATATTATATAATAAGAATAATGCTAAGAGAATTTAGTTGAAATGAATATATACTCTTTGCCCTCAATATTTTAGGAGAGATTGAACTGTGTTATATATAAATGTATGTATATACTGCAAATGTCTCCAAAAACATGACAAACAAAATATTACTTCCCCGATTCTAATTATAGGACCAAGTTTATATTACAGACTGAGGTAGTACAATTTTGTTTTAATAAAATTTGGCCGGCATTTTCATAACACTTTCAAGCACACAAATAAAAACGAATAGAAATGGACAAGCAAAACGGTACTGCCTATCGGCATTACAAGCAACATATTTTTTAATGAAAATTGAGATCGCTCTTTCTATTTTTACCCAATTAATTATATATTTTTGCATTAATTATCACACATACACTATTCATTCTCTTTCATTTACTTTTCTTATAAATTGAATTATATTGGAAAAAATTTATTACCTTTAACTGAAAATTTATATGTTTTTAGTAGTTATTTATTATAAAAAAAAAATCGGAAATAGTATATTTTTCTTCATGTGGTACAAAAGTCCCTTATAATACCGTAAATAATATATTTCTAGTGATTTTGGCAACAAAAAAAATCAAATGATAATAGAAAGCGTTTTTTTTTTTTTAAGTAACTGATGATTCAGGCCAAAAAAAAGTAACCACTGAACCAAATCTAACCCGTGATGCTCAAAACATCGCTGTCTTTCTCTTTATATGACCATTATACCAAATGGGCCCCGCATAATCAAACAGTAATGGGCCATCACCGTCCGACACGTCACCACTACCACGTGCCCCACACCCTCCTCCCTCCCTCCGGGTCTTCTGTCTCTCTCTCTTCACGACTCATGAGAGTCATGACAGGTCTAAATGTTGACGATTCTATCCAGCTAGCTCATCAACTCGCCTAAATTAGCCTAGCCGTTGAACCTCCCGTACAATCTCTCTCCCTCTCTCTCTACTCTCCAACCTCTTTCTCTCTCTCTCTCTGCAATTCCCCTCCATTTTCTTTGACGGTGGACATATAGGACCCATCCTCATGAGCTTCAATCCACCGTGGGCTCTGATTCAACGTCTTCTTCTTTCTCAATCTTCACCTTCATCTTGATTCCGCCATTTTCTTTTACCCTCTTCTCGACAAGGAGGGACCCGCTTTTGTCTGGGCTCGAAGGACACGACCCTTCGCCGGAGATTTCGGATTTGTTCCTCGGTTGCTCAAGGGAAAGAAAGCGAAGGTTTGAGGATAATCCTGTACGCTTGGTTTCTCTGCATTTGATTTTTAGGGACACCAGCATTTTGCATTTACATCTGAATTAGCCATAAGGCACCCTCGAAAATCAAAATTACATGCCAACGGTGGGTGTTGCCGGATGCGAAGAACACCTCCTTTGCCCAATTGTTGTTGAATATCGGAATTCTTTGATCCTTGTTCTATGGATTCAACATTTTCGTCCTTGAGTTTTGTGATCTTTGGCTTTACCATCAGCCTTTATGTTTTACTTGTTGAATCCAACGTAGCCGGTCGTAATGTGATGGCATTATCTCCTCCTCATTCCCCACCACCGCCTCCGCCTCCGCCTCCGCCTCCGCCTCCGCCACCGCCACCTCCTCCCCCTCCACCGCCGCCGCCGCCTCCCCCTACTCCCCCTCCCCCCCCTCCCCCTCTCCCTTCTCCTCCCCCTCCGCCTCCAACATCACCTCCACCGCCCGGATCTTTGCGGCCACCACTACTACCACCATCAGCACCGACGACTACACCACCTCCTCTTGGTCACAACCACCTTAACCAGCTCCGGCGACCGGCGCCCTCTATGAATGCCGGAAAGAAGATTGGGCTATTGTTTTTGGGTATGGCGGCAGTAATGCAAGTTGGGGTGATCGGGTTATTGATATATAAGCGAAAGCAACTCTTAAAGGACTTATGACAGATATGAAGCTTGTTCTTTGGAAAAATACTCTGCGATCTCTCCTGTCAATCGTAATGTGGTAGAATTGAGATTCTTGACTGAGATTCTGTATATTCTTCTAAGAAGAAATCAAGGGCTACAAGAATTGAACATCAATTGTGGATTGCTTGCGGCATGGCTGATTCCATTTGGGTCTTCAGATTGTTCTGTAAATTGGTGTTGTTAGTTGATGTTGTCTGTTCTTAATGTTCATTCCTATTCGTTTCACTGCTTCCCCTGTTATTTTGTTTACATGGCTTATAGTTAACGGAAGCACTTTATTCATCTGAAGTTCTTTCTTCTTCTTTTTTGTCTGACATTTTCACTGTACAATGATGTTAGAAAGTAATGCAAATTTAACAGTGACATAACATTTGTATACTCCTTTCCTTTCGCTATTTTGTGTGGTCCTCATTGTTGAATGTTTCTACCTCTACTTTTTGAGTGTTTGTGTCGACTAGAATTTCTGTGATTTTCTCATCAAAAAAGAATTTCTGTGATTTTTCTTCTATGGTTGCTCGAAAGCAATGTGATTTCTTTGCTACAACGCTCACTAGATAAATGTGTTTTATACGAATAGCAAGGGCTGAATAATGCACGTTTCACCTTACATTACAGAATTTGGTGCCATGACTTTCCAACAAACTCTAATACTCCCTCCATGTGTTTTGTTTTAAAATATTTGTCTCTTCAGAATTTCTATGGATTTTTGGACCATTTTTACCCTTCATTAATAAAAGAGATTTATTAAGACAGCAGAAGATAAAACAAAATAAATAAAAGTATCTTAGTCAAATGCCATTAGATCTTATTACAACCCAGGCTTTTTAATAGCCTTTTCTTTTAATGTGCATAACCTTAAAGGAGAGGTTATTTGAAATAGAATGAGTATTCTGTTTAGATTTTTATCTTTCATAGATTGCAAAATTGGAATAGTGGATGGATGTGTTAGTTACTAGTTTCACTAATCTGCTTGTTGATTTAGCGACCTCATAGTTGCTCTTTCTCTCTTGTTGAAATTAATTGTATATAGCAGGCGAAATGGTATATTCTCTAGTCCCTCCTTCGTTTTACTTGCTGTGTAGTCTTCTCTGCCAGAGAGTATGCCTATCTTCTTATGCTTTGTACCAGTGTTCTGTCTCCTTCTGTAGTTTCTGCATACATATCATGCACTGGAAGCTTGTCATGTTTATGCGTCGTGCATTTTAGAAGTGTACAAATTTGATGGCTGTTTAGTCTTGGAAGGTATCAGGGTGTACAGTGTTTTGCTGCAACTTGGTTTATGCTTCATGTTACTACTTCTGTCGGTCACTGTTATACTATACCTCCGTAATATTGAATGTATAGGAAGAGAAAACATAGAGAGAAAGATAGGTAAGAAGTAAGAACAGAGAAAACGGAGGGTGAAAGGAGAGCAGAACAGAAGAGGATCGAGACTGAATAACTCTTGTGTATTATTCAAAGCATAGGCAAAAACATACACATCAAATGATCTGGGTTCACTTATATAGACAATGGGAGGAGTATTCCCAACGGCTAGTGCATCAATTGCTTCTTATGAATCTGAACCAACAAACTACTAACAACCTTACCTACCCTTAAGTCAGAATTGCATATACTGCCTTGGTTCTAAATATAAGACCGGTTGACTTTTCTTGGAAAGAGTAAGGAAGCTAAATAAATTAGTTAATCATATTATATGTTGCGTATAATTGGATCATATATTAGTTTATAAGTCACACAAATTAGTTTGAAGAAAAGACGATAAATATAAATGCTCATAAGGTAATATATTTAGCTTCATTAATCTCCCAAAAAAAGTCAACAAGGTCTTATATTATATTTAGGACTGGAGGTGGTATATAACAGTCACTGTTTATTGTTTTTGTAGTGGATTGGCATTTGTTAAAGAGATGATGAACACTTCACAGGTTACCTGAAATTCGCGAAGGGGACTGGGGACGGTGCTATTATTTCACACTATACAGGATTTTAATGTTACTCTTAAGCCATTTTTTCCCCTGGCAACAAAGGAATATAGTTTATAACTGAGCATGGAACAGGGTTTAGGATTTGATATCCGCAGGACTTGCACTGATTCAGTGAACTTAATAACTACGACCATGCCTGGTATTTTGTTGAGCCGGTTCATATTACTCAAAATGGGGACTTTGACACCCTTTAGTCCTTATGGACCTTTATCGCTCATCTCTCTTTTTTTTTAATGAAACAGGCAAGCCGAAGCTTGAAAAGAAAAAGAAAGAGCTAGATTATAAAACTCTAGCTCAAATTATAGCAAAAAAGAGAAACTAGGAATGACAGGATCACTGATCCTTTAAAGCCATATCAAGATATCATTTGGGAATCGTAGGAGTTATAACCACCTCAGCCCCAACAGCAACACCGTGGCCCATTTTGGCCATGTAATCCACACAGAAGATGTTCTCTCTTGAAGTATGATGGAGTTCCACGTCCCAGTCTCGGAATAAGAGGTCACGAGTCTCCCCAATGATGTCTTTAAGGGGATGATCAGTGGGAGAATCCCTCATAAGGATATTGACGGCATCAAGGGAGTCAGAGTAGATGAGAATTCTCTAAAGACCCATCTGGAGGCCAGTTTGTAGCCCTAGTAAGATAGCATAAATTTCAGCTTCAATGACCAATCAAATGCCGAGGGATTTATAAAAGCCCATCAACCAATCACCGTGAGAGTTCCTAAGTACTCCCCCGTAGGCCACTTGATGTTGATGACGCACTGAGCCATCCACATCAATGTGAACTGAATTTGCAGGAGGGGGGTCCACGATTCCTCTTCAAGCTTGTCCAAACGAAAAATCAGGTGATGTAGCCGCTGGTTCGTTTCATTTTCCATGAGAAGGTAGTTGCATTGGTGCATTATCGCTCATCTCTATCTTACCGTTGCTTTCAAAGTTTTCAAAAACCACTTTTTAGTCGTGATTCATAGTGTACAGGTAAGTATACGAGAGGGGTTTTGCTTTGGTTCGAATGAACGTGCTTATAATAAGGAACTCCAAACAAGCACTAAAAAGTTGAACTTTCTGAACAATAGTTGGTATAAATATGTTATGGCATTAGTCAAGACTCAGAATCAAGAAATTGTGTCACGCAGGTAATCTGAAAAAATGTTCTCCTAAATTTGATTTCAACTGGTAAATTCGGCATAAGCAGGCACAATGGAATGAGTAATTGTTTGAGAAACTGGTGAAACAGTGTTCTTTTCATGCTTGACATTTCCATGTTGACTCACTGTATTCTTGGTTAGCCAAGGAGATTTTGTACACACAGGATATGACAGTTGTAGACCCGACCGACCTAACAAAACACATAATGTTGAAATGTCACTTAGAAATAACGCATTTGTACGAGTATCTAACGTAGTTTGAATAGAGTCATCAGGTTCTGCTCGGTCAATTTTGAGGGATGCTGAATCTGAGAAAATCTTCAAACAAGGCAGAGGCAAAGTTCTTATTTTTTTCAATTTAGTTTGAGTGTTTCCTGAAATGGTTCTGCCTCTACCTTTTCGACAACAGCCAAGGAATTCCCAGACTATGTCTGCATATGATTTGCTTTCATTATTAATGGTATCAAGTTAATGAACTTTTTTTCTGTCCAAATAAATACTCTTCTAATCCTAAACGTAAGACTAATTTAAGAGCAATGTCTTGCCTCAATTGTATTTTGATTATTTGAGATACTTGAAAAAATGATTGATTTAGTCTCACAACTAAAAGCAATAATTTATAGGGGGTTGGTAGGACAGAATTGCATATGGCTTTACAGAGAACAGTCCAATTGGTGGAGCATATCTTGACTTTATTAATCATAATCTTACTTGGTACTACTGTGGTCAGACTTGTCTTTGGACTCCACTAGAAATTAAATTCTTGTCCAGACAACTTTATCAGTTTATATTTTGTCCAATACTTGGTAAGCTTTTAAGTCTGCCAATTGTGAGATTAGACTACTGCTTCCTAAAGTTCAGTTGGCAAAGGAAGGAACCAAGGGCAAAGAAAGAAAGCAGATTATCAAGGAGTCTAAACAAAAGGCACAAATATGTGAACTACTGTTTGATTAAAACTTTGAAACTGTAAAAATCTCAGTAGCTCAACTTGTCCATTAGAAGTGGGACAGAGAATTTTGTAGTTTTCTGTTCAGGAGAGGACTTCAGGGAGCTAGCTAGTTGCATCCCTCACACAGTGTTGGTACAATTCACTTATTATTATTATTATTCATTTGTTGGTCCATAAGACATATTCAGAAGAAGCAGAAGCTTATTATCATAAAAGTAGACACTGCGGAGTAACAACACCATGCTTTCCAGTCAAACAACAGGCTGTGCAAATCTGAGACAACTTTTTTCCCTTCGAAGGAGAAGGAAGAAAGTAATAATATATAAATATATCACTAAAAGTACAGACACGCATGACAGATCCTCTTACTGTGGCCCCCCACATAACTCAACAAAGACCACTCTTTCCCAAAAGAAAGCTACCCCGGCCAGCCAGCCATAATAACAAGTTCTTTTCTCTGCAGCAATTCTCTCATGAGCCTTATCATTCATCTGCGCAGAAAAGGAGGCTAAATAAATTAAAAAGAACTACATAGATTATATATAATATAGACAAGCATATAAAGCTATATAGATAATAAAACATTTTACCAGAGGGCATTCTGGAATTTGAAGCAAGATCAAGCCAGGAATCTGTGTTCTTTGGAGGCCATTCACCAAAGAAATGATGAAGGGATCTTTGGGTCATCTCAGTTTCATTATCATGTTTTATTTCTCCTTGTGATTTGAAGTCTCTTTCCAGGACAAAGCTATGTTGCTGCTCTTGTTGTTGCCTTGGAGTTGGATTATCATTCATGTTTTGGAACTGAGAGTTTGAATAAGGCTTACAGGAGCTCATTGGTAAATGCTGATATGAATCAGTAAAGCTCCTGACACTCCCTGTGGCTTCTGGGAAGAAAGCTCTCTCATCCACACCTTCCCTCATTCCATGAATATGCCTGCTCGGAAAAATAAACCCAAACTTACTAATTAACCAATAGAAAGAACAAATATAACTATTAAATTAACCCTTTGTTTCAGACAAACCTATAGGCCTCATCCCTAGAATAAGATCCAGGGTCCAAAAATAGCTGGTGGGTATTGCTTTTTTGAGAAGGAAAATCAGAATCAAGAGGCCTGCATGAGGTTGGGAGGTTGTAGAACAAGGGGTTAGGAGAAGAATTTTGGTACATATGGGAATAAGGATGTTGGGTATCAGAGGGCATAGAAGAAGAGGACAATAGAGAGAAAGGAAAATGAGAACTTGAAGAGTGTGGATTGGGATTGCTCATCATGGTCAGGCTTCTGTTACTATATGGTGATGAAGAGATTATTGACTGTGAAGATGTGTTTGTTGAAATGCCAGTAGTAGTTGTTGCTGTTGCTGAAGAAATTTCCACAGGCTTTCTTGAACGGTTTTTGCCTCTGTGCATGTGCCTCTCACAGTATTTTGAGTCTGGATAGGCTTCTTTTGAGCATCTCCATTTCTTGCCGTCTGTTCTTCTGCACCTTCCTGGCTCTGGGTCTACTTTTCTGCCATATCCCATTTCTAGGCATCCCCATCCCACTGCAGCAATAATATAATAAAATCAATTATAAAAAAATAAGGGGAAAAAAACTGAACCACACTCTTTATTCACATTATGCTTCATTCTTACTTGGATGGAAGGGGAAGAGCCTTGAAGACGAAGATGAAGAAGAAGAAGACAGTGAAGAGTCTAGGCTTCTTTTGACAGAGAAAATGAGATCAGGTGGGATGGGACTTCCTGAGACCAGGTATTTGAAGACAAGAGCTTGTTGTTCAAGTTCTTGCCATTGAATTGCGGTGAAAGGAGATCTATTTCTTACACTAGTTTCACTTATCATTTTTGACATACAAGAAGCTTCTTTATATGTCAAATAAAAAGTTTTAACTATGTAGTAGAGATGAAGAGAAAAGAGCTCAGTAACAGAAGGGTTCAAAGACAGAAAAGAAAATGGATTTCTTCTTGTTTCATTGGCTAAGAATCTTCTTTCTCTGCATGGATAAGAGTCAAGAGTAATGGCTTCTCTGATGACATGCTTCTGCGGCCTAGAGGGGTTTGTGAGTGAAGGAGTGAGAATGAGTGTGTTGCTCTTGAAAGCTCTTTGCAAGTGTTATAATGACTGAACATGTAATGGCTTTTGTCTCTTAGTTCTGCAAGCTGCTGCCGTAGTCTCTGACATGTTTGCAAAAGTCCAAAAACAAATGAACAAAACGTAAGCAAAGCAAAAAAAATTAAAATTAAAATATAAAGAGAGAGTGCCATGCACCTTTGGGTTTGCTGTCTCTTCACATTACATCCTGGAAAATAGTGTCCTCTGATTCTGTTTGAAGTGTAAGCTGCTCAGTTACATGACTCTACAGCAACTTTTGCCTTTTTATGCTGGCTAGTATTATGGATATTTGAAGCCATTTTAAGAATAATATTTACATTGTTGGCAAATATTCTTTCAGCAGTGTTGTTCATTAGTTAATTAATTAATTAACCTGTTGCAAGTTTGCACATTGAACATGATCCCTTTCAAGAAGAACAAGAAGGTAGTCAAATAAACATTTTGGTGATTAGGTGATAAGCATATTATTAGTAGGTTTTATGTGGTTTAATGAGGGAAACGAGTGCTTCAATAAGGAAAGTATTAATTTTGAGTTGATATTTAATAAGATGAGAGTGATTGCCAAAAGAGAGGAGGTTAAAAACTGATGGGTAAAGAAAGGAGATATGAAGTATCATACTTTGTTTGTTTGTTTGTTGAGAAGTGAGAAGTGAGAGGATAAGGCAGGAGGGGGGTGTCAGGTAAAGGGAGGTATTAATACTCTGTTGCTCTCTGCCTCCCTACACATGCCCCCCTTCCCCCTCCTTTATTCATTTCCCCATACCTAACTCTCTCTCTCTCTCTATATATATATAGACACACAGAGATAGATGTGTGTGTCACTATGGTGAGAGCTCCACCACACCAGAGGCATAGAATGAACAGGTGAAGAAATTGTTGCGATGGACGGTGAAGCAATCAGGGGTGGGCGGAAGCAAAATCGATCATGATGGACGGAGCAATTGAGAGAATAGGTCTCGATTGATCCAGTTTTTCCTCCTTTTCTTGAGACCTATTCTCTCGATTGTTTCAGTTTTTTTTTGTTTTCTCGAGACCTATTATCTCGATTGATCCAGTTTTTCCTCATTTTCTCGAGACCTATAGAAAAAATATTTCAGAGAGGACACAACCTGGGCTCTGGTACCATATGACTTGGCAAAATGGAAAGAATGAATGTTGTGTCCTGTATTCATATACAAACATTACATATATATATATACAAGATAAGAGAGCTTCAATTGTAATGGCTCATAATGACTATTAATGAAGATTATTCCTAATACCTATAAATCAAGGATTCCTATAAATCAGAATACAATTTGCTATGTAATCTCTGCCACACTACATTCTTAAAGTTACAAGCCACATCGAATTTCTTAGAGGAAAACTTTCATGTCATTAGCTTAACTCTTTCTCTCTGTATATATAAGCAGACACTAATGGCCGAGTGTTATAATGAGATCTAACATGCCACATCTCACTTTCATATAAGCTCTAGTGCCACTGTGCCAGTAGTTTACAAAATCATTGGCCAGTACTTTCTCACACACACACACTCCTTTCTTTCTTTAATATAAAAACTATTTAGGATATGATCTTGGTTATAAATATAAAACATATTTTTTCAATTTTTTTTAATATTTTTCAAATTTACTCTAATTTATACTCTCTTAACTATAATCAATGAGGAAAAGGAAGGAGAGAGTTAAGAAATATGACTAAAATATTTTAGAAAATACATGTCACATTAATTAAGATCAATATTTCTTATATTAAGAATAGGATGACGTAAATGGTTATTATTGAGGGTTACAAATTCATTGGCCCAAAAACCCAGCTAAATTTTGCTTTATATTTATAGACATGGTTATTGTTGAGCTCAATTAAGGGTAGTCTCTTATAAACGTTTTCTGCATTTACTCAGAGTTAAACCAGAGATATGATTTGTTTTAACATGATTAAAAGTTAAAATTTAAAACTTTTTTAAATTTTAACATGATTTTTTTTTTTTACAAACTTTATGTAAAAAGTGTTGAACCTTTTATGGCTTAACACAAGTACCATATATCTCTTTGCTCTATTGTTTTTTTTGCTTCTTCTTACATTTCTACTTATATACACGAGCTGTGCATCACATTTCTATCTCACATCACATTTATGTACTATTTTGAGTATGGAAAAGCAGGGAGATGTGATATATAAAAATTCATTGTTCTGTTTCACTAATCACTTTCTCAGTGGAGATGATGAGACAAAACAGTGGGCGTTACAAGAAACTATTCTCATACGCTGTCTTTAATTATATTTAATATAATCATATCACCATTTTTTGTTTTCATTAGCCCTTGTCCCTTGATAGATGTTACCAACTCTTTTTAGAGTAATTTGCCATCTTAGTACACTACTAGTGGACGAGCCAACAATGAAAGGACATCAGAACTCTCTGAACAAATTCTATGCTCACAATCTTACAAATGATACATGTGTGTGTGTCTTGGAAGAGCTTCTACGTATTTGAGCTCTTGACAATACTTGAATTTAAATCATAATTTATGATATCATTGTAAGAGTTTCAGGTGTACCTACAATCCAATTAACTTGTTGAAATACCCACAAGAAACCGGAGCACCGATTTACATAGCAAATTGACCAAAGAGAGTGAAAGAAAAAGAACATTATTATGAGATAACCTTTTAGAGTGAGAAACTTGTTATTCTGTGTCTGTTATTTTCAAATTATTTATTCCCCAAATCCTACATCCTTTATATATTGTCCATATAATTAGATGGATTAGATATAATTTACATAAGAATAAACATATATAACTCTTGAACTATAAAGACAAAAACTCTCTCTTTAACCCTGTTTCTTCATATTCATTCAATAACCCCAATTTACATTGATCTTGCGCCCTAATCCACAAAAAGTGGACTAGGTATATTTCAACGTCCATGTATCATATCAGAAAGTTGCTGTGAAGAATATCAACATCTAAGTAGGTTCCCCATAAAAAAAAAAAAAAAAAAGTCTTAATCAACCGTTGGTCTTACAGTTGGAAAAGAAGTGCTTTTCCTGTGTACTCACCATCTACACACACACTCTCTCAGTCATATATGTGTGTGTGTATAACTCAAATGGTGCTGTTTATGGAATGAGTAAAGTTTGCTTTTTAGGACATTGTGAAGGGTTGGTGCTAGGGTTTTTAATGTGGCTAGTGTTTCCTAGCTAGATATAGGCTGCCTAAGAGGCTTTAACTGCATGTGCTAGCTCATCCTCTTAGATGCTGTGAAATTTTTGTCTCTAGGTTCACTTGGTTTTTCCATCACCAGTCAACTTTTGCCTTTATAAAGTATATATATGCACAACATGTACGACATTTTTGGCCTTTGAAATTGATTTGCAGCTTTAAAGTTTTTCTTAAAAAAATAAAATAAAAAACGTTCATAAATTGCTCGTCAAAGCATTTATACTTTGTTGTCTGTATTAGAGTCTGGTGTGGACAGTGAGGTGTACCAAGCAAAGCAGTGACTCTCTTTTTCTCTTTTGAAGAGAATCTCAAAAGACAGAATGGCAATTCAATGGACACATTTGAAAGTTTTGAAACTGTTTCAAAACACTGTGTGTGTCTGTGTGTAACTGCAGAAGCAGCTGTAGAGGAAGCCAGCTAACAACATGTGGAGGATCATGAGCATTCATTTTTCATGAAATGCAAATTTGACTCAGTGAATCAAATGTCACAACTAAAATCTTAAAAGCAAAAAAGATACATAGGAAATCAAGCTGCAGTGTTAAAGCGTGCTCTTGTATATGGCGTAATTTTCTCAAAACTAAACCTGCTTTAATTTGTCAGTGGAGATGAGATGACTATGGCTTTAACTTAATAAACTACATCATGTTCATTAACTGGTGAGAGTTCGAGGCCGTGCAATGAATATATCTTAGCACTTGAGTAAAGACTCTCCTATTATTCACTCACTTTGATGGTTCCTTTTGAAAAGTACAGCAATGTGATTTCTCAGTCAAAATTGTCTATTTTTACCTGATCTTAGGATGTGTGGGTTGTCTATTTTTCTGAAGGTCGCGGATTTGATCCAATGATCCTGCTTATTGTAATCATGTGCTGTTAATGCCTGTCCCTTTTATTCAAACTGAAAAATAAAGAGGATGTATATGTGGGGTATGAGCTCCCTTTATATGTGGAGAAAAAGATCTAATATTTGAAGTTCATTTATGTCTCACTGACTAGGTTTTGTTTGGGATAGTGTTGGGTCTAAAAGCTCAACGGTCATGAAAAAAAGTCTAACAGAGGCAAAGTAAGTGTTTTACATGATTTTTGTTTGTGTTGGGCTTAAGTAAAAAAAAAAAAAGTCATTTTTAATATAAGCCATAAATTACAGCTTCTCCCACAAAAAATTCATTTCTCACACCATCATTTTAGATACAAATCACATTTATAATCTGACTTTTATTTTTATCTTACTTTTGCAAAAGTCAGAATATGAATAAGTCACTTTTACTACCGTTATCTCAATGGAATACTAAAATGGCGAGAGATCATATCAAGGTTAAAAAGTGAGGTCTTATACATTCAAGGTGAGACGAGCAGCCATCAGAGAAAAGAATTGAAGAAAGAAAGCTATTTTTACACACGCACCAATATGTATAGAGTATGTTTGGGAAACGGAAAAAAAAAAAAAAAAAATTTCTAAAAATCTAAAAGAAATAGACTTTAAGGCACATATAAATTGAAATATAATCTAATAATACATAATATAATATAATGAAATAACTTATTTAATTTTTCTAATCTGTCCAAAAAAAGTTTATTTTATTTCATATTTAGGACTGAATGGAGTATTCATATTATCCTCAAGGCACATACATACAAGAGGATCAAATTTGGATGGCAAAGTAGGACATATCCATATTTAGATTAATTTTTAGAGAATAGATTTTATGATATACGAAGTAAAAAAAAGTCATTTTAGCAAACAGAGAAAAATATTATCTTAACTAGTAAAAAATATTTAGCTCTTGGACTTGATTTTTTTTTGGTCAAGTCTTGGACTTGATTTCAAAATTACCTAAAAACTCAAAAGTCCACAGCCAACTGCCAAGCAACACTCTTCGTACGTACGTACCTCTCTGCTTTCTGTCGAGCAAGAGCAAGCAACCTTTATGATCGATTCTTTGCCTAATTAATTAATGCAAAATTGCAAATGCAAACATCACGACAACAAGTACATCAAACCCTAAATTTAAGATATGGATACATATGCTATACACATAGATAGAGATAGGCTCAATATTCCATATTTATCTAAAAGATTAGTATGAGATATTTAATTATTTATCCCTTTAATTTTTAGGTGGGACCCTTTTTTTTATATAAAAATTATATTTTTTTTATTTTGATTAAATTATATGTTGTACTATGAAATATTTTTTTACACCCAATATATAAAATTTATTAATTTCTAATCCTGCATTTAGAAATATTTTTTGTATAACACCAGTATTTTGAAATGTTTTTCAATAACACCTAATATATAAAATATTTTTTCAACGTTCAGTATCTTAAATTAAATAATTTTTAGAACATAAAGTTTTTTTTTCAAAAAAAAAAAAAAAACCCTTTTATTTAAGGATGAGTATCCAGTCCACACTCATCTTTTGGATGAGCATGAAATGTAGAATCTACACACAGATTTTTTTTTTTTTTTTTTTTGATAAAAGAGATGGCTAAACGCCTATATTACAAGCAAAATTACAGACGCGCATCCATCTAAATCTACACACAGATATATAGAGCGGCAACAGACGCACATATATGTGGGATGGTTGTAGCCATCTATAGTACTGCTCGTATCTTCAACTGCAATTTACAATATTCCTTCCAATCAACCAAGTTTTACAACTGATAAGGATGAGTGTACCGGATGCCAAATAAGTGTATTGCAAAACAAAGTGTTCTTATAAAAATGCGTACAGATTACATGTCACTATATCTCTAGAGCATTGGCATCGCTTCATCCATTTTAATGGAAATCACTCACATTTACACAACAACCGCAGACCGCTTTACCAATGAAAACACTACATTTTTAGTGTATACAGTCGTACCATATAATTGATTTTCCACATTATAAGTTATAACAACAACAAAACCTTATTATTGCTCCTTTATTAGGCCTTTCTTATTATTGCAACTCCTCTAACCCTTTTGTTCGAGACTATTATCACATAAACAGTGGTTTCTTTTCGGGTGGGAAAACAGCATAACAGTAAGTTCCAAAAATAGTAAACAACATCACCTTGTTATTGACGCAAAGAAAAATCAATGTTCTAACTTACTAACTCACTCGTTTGGAATATAATCTTAAAATTAACTTGGAGAGTTCGCTGCTTCCTTGGCAGAGAACACATTCAAGGCACAACACCAGCGAAGTAGCTTCTCGCAGTCGCCCTTCACAAATGGAGTTCCACCCACTAATCGTTAACCCAATTAAAATCAACTAGATACGATTACGATGATATATGGGGAAAAAATGTGAAGAATGAACAAGTTCCATCAATCATGAGGAGCATTATCATTGAATCGAAGTTAGAGAGTTCACAGCATAAACATAAAGGTGTTCTGTACAGAGAGATATGCAATGTGTGCAATCAGTGTCGCTAACTATACTATCTTTGTTATAATATCATGTTAAAACCAGTGCCAAGGTCAGCTTCTAGAGCCAACCATGCCAGTTGAAGCAGGTACAGTTATCTCCCTATTATACATACGCTGGATTTCTTCCCTATACTCTGTCAGAGACTTGTCTGGTAAGGCAGGTGTAAGCTCCACCACATCTCCCATATTCAACTTACACTTAGGATCGTTCACAGGCTCATAATTCAGCCTTGGCCTCAGTTCTTCTTTCAATGGAAATCTGTATGGGGTCCATTTTGAGCTTCCTCGTCCAGCTCTCTCCAGCAAGTCCATCACCATCGAGTTTGCAGGAAACTCCTGCACAGACATCTGCATATATACAAACAAGCACTCTAGTAAGTTCAAGAAAGAAAAAAGGGGGAAAAGGACTAGCTAAATCCCGTTGTCGAGTTACTGAAATTTATTTAAGTTCTAAGAATCAAAACATGGGTTGAAAAAAGAACATGAAATTCAGATGTGTAAGAGCTTATTTAAATTAACATTGGCAAAAGTGACTTTTATCTCAAATAACTTTTGCAAATTTAAGTTGAGGTAAAAGTTAATTAGTGTAAAAAAAGTCAACTTCCAAAGGTTCCAATTTGAACAAAAGTCAAAAGCCAGAAAAAGTTGCTTCAACTTTAAAGTGTCTAATTACCCCCATAGCCATGTCAAACATCATTTTTTTCATCCCATTTGGGTCTCTCGTGCTTTTCATGCCTAGAATTCAGTTTAAACAAGCCCTAAATTTGTGACACAAACCTTATCGTTCTCTATCAAGATGATGAACACAGGGCCATCCTGACCACAATGAGGTTTGTAAGAATGTGGGCAATCATCAGCATGGGAAGGGAACTTGCATGGTGGCTTGACCGAATCAGCACATCCAACAGTTGAACAATCTTTTTTCATTGTCTCACAGTGCCAGGTGACGACCCATCGAGCCCACTCAACCATCTGCACCACAAATGACGAGTGCTGGCAATCACCTTCCTTGTATCTCCAATGAGCAGCAAATCCAAATTCTGCTTGCAAATGCATCTCTTTTGTCCGGATTTGTACTTCAAGGGGAACCTTTCCTTCACCCATCACAACAGTATGCAGAGATTTATACCTATAATCACACAAAATAAAAGAGTTAGAAAAGAAATAGAGATAGCCAAAATGCAAGTTTGGACTTCAGAGCATCAATCCCAAGTTATTACATACCCATTGAACTTAGGATGACAAATGTAGTCCTTGAACTTTCCAGGTACCTCGGACCATAACTGGTGAACAATTGTCAAGGCTTTATAACAGTCCTCCTCCTTGTCAACGATCAAGCGCATCCCATAAATATCATGAATGTCATTCATGCTAAGCTTCTTCCTGCAAATAATTACATACATCAATGAACATTTGAGGATCCTTTGCTTATTACTCTAGTTTTCCAAATGGAAGATAATATGCAAGTTCAAATAACATACTGCATCAGAAGAAATGCCAAAATTTCCCAACAACTCCAACATTAATTTTTATGTTCACAAACACTTTTGCAGTAGCTTTTGTTTTTTTTACACAGATTTTTTGTAGAGAATCCTCCCTAACCCACTGAAAAGGAAATTCCTGGTATTATCTTCATATATTAATCAAATTAAGGGTTCCATGGTACGTACTTCAGCATTTTGCAATAAATGCTATATAGGCTCTTGTGCCGCCCAGAAAGGACATGGTAAGAAATGCCTTCATCTTTAAGTGCTTGCTCTAATTTCTCTATCGCAGAAGTCATCATTGCCTCATCACATGATTCCACAAGCTTTGAAGAAATCTCCTGGTACTCTTCTGGATTGAGATGCTTAAAACACAAGTTCTCCAATTGCTCCTTCCAACTAGATATTCCCAATCGATTGGCCAAAGGAGCAAAAATCTCCAAGGTCTCCTTTGCAAACCTTTGCTGCTTGGCCACTGGCAATGCATCTAGAGTCATCATATTATGTAATCGATCTGCCAATTTGATGAGAACAGCTCTTGCATCAACCATAGCAAGGAACATGGTATGCAGCCGATCTGCCTCAACTGATTTGCATGCCGTATTATTCTCTCGTGCAAGCTTGCTCAAGTGACTCAGCTTAGAAACCTAAAATACCATGGAGATTAGACAGAATCCTCAAGGGATCAAACAATCATCATCCAGAAATCAAAACATACGAAACAACCAAATACAATTTTTTAATCTAGATTCCTAAAGTGCAAGCTACAAGTATTTTAAGATATAAAGAAAAAAGGAGTATCTGACCAGAGCAGAAAAGATATTAAATCATTAAATTAAGACTGTCCACCGAATGCAAAATGAACAGAAATTCCAGCACCAACATGATTACATAAGTGAGATTAAATGTGATTTACTTCACAAGTTGATTACTAATGAAAACAGGCTAATAGAATCTCGTGCCAGGAAATCTGATCTTGATTATGAAAATGAGACCGTGAAAATAAAACTAACACTTTTTTTCAATTGGCAAAACTAACACATTTAAGAACTTATTTAATGAGTGAGATTAAGAGAAAGACGATTTAAGATGAAATCCAATATCTGGATCAAATTCAAAACTTACAAGGCTTTAATAAAAATTTTAGCATCTATTTGAGGTAACCATATCAGAAGTTCATTCCAATGCCAATTCACAACAAAAAATAACAAATGCCAAATAGTTATAAATCTCAAGAGACATGTTCCTCACCCCTTCAACTAAATCAGCAACCCCAGCGCCAAAAAGCCCAAAGATGTAATCATAAGTCAGAAAGGAATCATCAAGTGAATCGTGCAAAAGCCCAGCAGCCACAACTGTGGAATTGGCACCAATCAAAGCCAGCAGAACCGCTGTTTCAACACAATGCTGCAAATATGGATCACCAGAAGCTCGCATCTACAGAAACAAATTCAAAACCTTTCAACTCCCAACAATAAACCCACAAATCATATTATCCATACGTATAAAAAGTTATATATATATCCTACCTGCCCTCTGTGCGCTTTCTCGGCTTCACAGAAAGCCTTGATAACAAATTCTTCACAAAAGATCTTGTGCTTTAACTGGGCACCCACAAGCAATTCTCTAGCGTACTGCTCGAAATGTACCCCCACAAAAGAATCCTCCAAATTGAAGGTCAGTTCATCCGCTATGTCACCACCATGCAGCTCGAAACTTGGCGAATTGTAATCCAAGCACGAACCTAATGAATTTCTCACAAAGCCATCTAACAATCCACTGTCCCTAAATCGAATCGAGCTATCGCCACCGATCCTCATTGGGGAGGTCCTTGCGGAACCAGAAACGCTACTGCTACTACATGAAACGGGTCCTTGGAAAACCGAAACAGGGCTCTGATCTCTTTTCCAAGAGGAACCAACAAATCTGCTTGGTGAATAGGAAAAGGAGCTGCTCAATTCCTTCAATTCAGATAAAGGACCCAATTCCTCTCCGCCAACGGTAAAGCTCGACAGAGGAACATGCTTCACAGTCGGCGAAGAGAATAAACACGAGAGGCCACTCATTCCTTGTTTTTGAGATGACAACGCCGTTGTGGAAGACGACGAGGACGATCGCGAACCCAAGTCGAAATCGTATGATGCATGGGCGTTGATATGGCAAGGGTGCGCAGTAGAACACACACTGCTCGGCGGGCTAGCGCATAAAGCAATAGTAGACACCGTCATGTTTCTTCTTCGGATCTTCGCCTACTGGGTTTCGAATCCCAAACTCAGAAGCACCATATTGACAATAAATACAATTTTTTTAATAAAATCTAATGTCAAATATATGAATCAGCGAACTAATAAATTATTCCCTAGAAACCCACAAGCAATCTCTCGAAGCCCCAATGACTTTTAGCGAAAGACTTCCTCTTTTCTACGTCTACGGACAGTTTTGTAAAATCCACTGCCAGAAAAAGAAGCACGGACAGAGGATTCGATGTGTGTCGTCTATACAGAAACAAATTTTGAACAATTCAAAGATTCAAATAGTAAAGTGGTTCGTATATACAGATTTTTATAGAACAGGAAGGTATGGAAAAGAAAAAGCCCTAAATAGAGGAGAATTTACAGACTGTTGATGTTCGAGGAAAGAGGGAAGAGGGAAGAGAGTCAAATAGGGTTGGAAATTAAACGAAGGCTGCGTCCTGGATTTATCTTCCGAGTTCGAAGAATCTGTTGGGTGTGTATTTTTCCTGAGCTTGCTTTGTTGTGTTGCGATGAGAGAGTTGGAAATGGAAGGGAGTGGGGAATTTACTGTTATGACCTTCAAGCAATCCGCTAATGACGGAATCTCCAATTGCCGCTAATCATATTACAGACGAGGATTTGCGTGTGTTGGAAAACATCCAAAGTGTTTCAGAAGTCTTTCTTAAATACCGAAATAAAACTCTTCTCACATACTCTTTATATGCTTTATTATAAGATCAATTAAATGTTTATTTGATCTTTTTTATAAGGCCATTGCTTCAATGAACAATAATTATTTTTTTCCACGCCTTTCCTAATTAATAAAGGTAGTGGGTGAGAGTAATAATTAATATAATATTAGAGTTTAGTGTAATTAGTAGGGGGTAATATTGGAAATTACTTATATTCTAGGACAACTTTATTGACTTTAACTACTTTTATTAATTTGTGAGAAAAATTAGTTGGTGCCTTATAATAAGGATCAGAGGGAATACTTATCTTATGAATCGTAAAAACTATTTTTCAAAAGCTAACACAAAATATTAGCAAAGACCACTTAAAAACTTCTTTGTTGATCCGGTGGTTTTCAGTCAATTGATGTAAATTGGGCAATCCACTAATGACGAAATCTCCAATTGCCGATAATCATATTGCCAGACGAGGATTTACCTGTGTTGGAAAACATCCAAAGCGTTTCAGAAGTCTTTTCTCACATACGGAGATAAAATTCATCTCACATACTTACCTTATAGATCATAAAAAGTATTTTTCAAAAGTTATTCCACAAAATATCAGCCTAAGACCACTTAGAAACTTCTTTGATTGATGATCCAGTGGTTTTCAGTCAATTGATGTGAATTTGGCAATGTTTAGGCCCATGAATCTAGACGGTCTTTAGGGGAGATGAGAAGTTTAAGAAAGAACCCAAAAAAAAACAGAATTTGAGGAAGCAATGGAATAATAATAAAAAAAAAAGCAAAAATGAGTGTGGTTATTGGCTGGCCATGATTTATATTGTTAAGAAATACTGGTATATATGTTTCAATGATCTTGGCGAGACAAAGGGAATAAAATCCTCTCTTCATGAAAATGACATAAATCTGTAAGCATAAGGTATCATTCTCTAATCTCTATCTGTTGGTATGTTTTTCCCCCTAATTATAAATATAAATCCGCAGATGCCATATTTTCTTTTTAATTTTTTTTTAAAAGAACAATTGCTAAGGTTATACTCCCTCTGGTCCTTATTATAAGGCACTAGTTAGCAAGTTTATTTGGTCTTTTTTATAAGGCACTTACTTGTTTCCAAATAGCATTAATCATTCTTTTCCATGCATATGCCCATAATAAATAAGGGTAGTGGATGAGAGTAATAATTAATATGATACTAAAGTTTAGTGTAATTAGTAGGGGTAATATTGAAAGTTATTTAAATTATAGGCTAACTTTATTGACTTTAAATGTTTTAATTGGTTTATAAGAATTGTTAGTTGGTGCATTATACTAAAGACCAGAGGGAGTACCTTTTACTGTGTTGCCCCATTATCAACTGATAGAGTTTCGATGTTAAGGAGATTAAACTTACTTCATCTGATTCTTATTATAAGACATCAACTAATAATTCTCACAAATCAATAAAAATAGTTAAAATCATTAAATTTATCCTAAAATTAAAGTAATTTTCAATATTACCCTACTAATTGCACTAAACTATAACGATATTATTTTCACCTACTATCCTTATTAGTTATGGGCATACATAGGGAAAAATATTCAATGCTCTTGGAAAACAAGCAAGTGCTTTATAAAGAAGATAAAATATATTTATTAGTTGGTGTTTTATAATAAAAACCAAATGTTACTCCAGGCCATCTAATCTAATTAGAATACTTAGATTAAGCTTTTCTATTTATTTATTTTTTTAAAAAAATTAAATAGAATATAAATTAAAGATAATATTTAAATGGTTAGTTTTTTCAAAAAATATTTTTTTATTGAAAAAATATTAGTTAAAGTTTTTTAATATGAATTATTCAAATTGTATATTTAGGAATAAGTTTTGAAATTATGATTTACCATGTATAAAGTAAGTATGTGAAAAGAGTTACTACCTCCAAATCACAATTATAAGGCATAGTTGACTTTGTTTGGAGAGATTAAGGAAGTAAAGTAAGTTCTTAATCATTTCATATGTTGTAGATCATTATATTATATATTAGTTTATTAGTCAAAAAATTACTTTGAAGAAAAAAATAAAAATAAAAATACTTTAAAGTAATTTAATTAGATTCCTTAATTTCTCTAAAAAAGTCAACTATGTCTTATAATTAGGACCGGATGGAGTATATCTCAGGTTATACAAACATACTTATAAAAATTGAAAAACACCTTCAAAAAAACACAAAACAAAACGTTATGGCCGACAATATGGTAATAGTAAATGAAACAGGTAAAAAGAATTGATAATGTTTCTTTTTTCTTTTTCTTGCCAGAAAGGATAAGGTTGGATATGGTCTGTGGTGACGTCATAAATGAACAGGAACAGAAAGCAATTAAAAATCAGAAGCTAGAGGTGGGAGCCATCAATATAATGGTTTTATTTATTTATTGTGAAAGGCTTTATTTATAGTAGACGTGTGATGATGATATTGGTTCATTTAATTTTTTTCTTGTTTAATTAATTTAAAATTAAGAGCCTAAATGGAATATTGAATAATTAGTTAGCTTAAGGATAAAGGAAGGCCTGCACAGCACGGATAAAACAAATAAATAAATATCAACTCAATAATTGAAACGTTGATTTTCTTTTCGGCAACGCCAACAGCAGTATAAGCAAACCCCCTTTATTTATAATATTTTTATAAACTCTACTTTCGTCCTTATCTTTATCACCGTTTTCAAATTTCACACCAATAAAAAAATATGTGGGACGAAACTTCTAGAACAAGAAACGCACACCCATAGATTGTATTTTGCATGGTTTAAACCTTATATTTTATTCCTATTAAATAGTACAAGGTTGTAGTAAAATATTTACTTTAAAATATTTTTTTGTACTATATTACTCTCTTTTGCTTTAAATACAAGACATAATTAATTTTTTTGTGGAAATTAAGGAAGCTAATTAAATTACTTTAAAATATTTATATTTATTGTTTTTTTCTCCAAACTAGTTTGCTTAATATACAAACTGATATATTAATTTTTGCATCTTAAAAATTTTATTATTTGTAACTAAATTTAATTTTTTGTTGTTGTTGCATATTAATGGGAACTATATATAGCGTGGAAGGGAGTAGTATTAACCTTTGTGTATATCTTTTTCACATTCCATGATTTGTGAATGTTAGGAAACCAAGTAAAACCATGCATGCATCATACAGAAAAAGACATATATATTCAACAAATTTAGGAGAAAAAGAATTCAGGTACCAAACAAGAGTGTGCATTGGTCATTCACTTTGAATGTGCAAATGTTCAATGCATTTTTTTCTTCATTCATGAAGAATTTGGAACACACGTATTGAATAAGATTCAATTAAAGAATGAGATGAAGTTTGGGAAGAATATTTTGGAGATAAATTATTTTCCATTTGTTAATTAATCTATAAAATAATTAAATGTAGAAGAGAACTTGTTTGAATAAATAATAGGAAGGATAAATCTGAGAGGGATGGAATGAATAAATAAAAGCTTGATAAATTGTTGGATTCTTTAGGCTATGTTTGGTTTGAAGGTAGGTAAGAGGAGGAAACGGAGGGGAGCAAAAAAATTTCCCAAATTACCCATGATTTTTTTTTAAAATTACATATTTTTTTACATCGTTTTCCGCACATTAATTTTAAAAAATGTCACATTATATTCATTTTTGACTTTTCACACTAGTTGAGACCTACCCTCCCTCCCTCCCTCACCTTCAACCAAACACAACCTTAAACACAATGTCCTAGGTTTAAACTAGACCATATGTATATAAAATACTTTGTTAGGAGAATCAAAAGTATGAAACCCACTTTAATAATCTCTAACTTTCTGTTAGAAGATATGGTTTGATTTTATTTTTATTTTTTTAAAAAATAAATAAAAAAAAAAAAAGGGGCATGTACAAGGAATGACGCACTTAGGCAGGAAAGTGGGCTAGGAGGCGGGTTCGAGGCCATCAATTCAATACTTTTGGCTCGCAAATCAAAACTGCGTCGTTGTGGGGGTCCCGCATGTTGAATGAACCATGGCGCATGCTTAAATATTTTATGAACTTACTGTATTTTTTGGGGACGTAAAATTAATTAAAGAAAACAAGGAGAGATTTATTGAAAATAGGAGGAGGAAAGAGGGGCAATATGGGAAAGAGGAGAAGGGCCAGACGGCCTGAACTGTGTGAATGAGTGTCCGCAAATCTCTCATGATCTTTTTTTCAGTATTGCTCGTGAGTTTATTAAGACCATTGATTAAAAAGATAAAAGGAAAATTAAAATAATATTATAGCCTTTTTGATTAACTAAACAGATTTGATTTAGAGACTATAAGGATGATAAATAACGGCCCGTTTGAGATAACGGTGATAGAAGTGACTTTTACATTTAATGGATTTTTTTGATGAACTTTTTTTCTTGATATGATTTATGTTTGGGATAACGGTACCTTTTTGGTGATGGGACCAGAAGCAAGGAGGTGTAGCTTAACATTAAAAGCAGCTTCAGACTTTGAAGCCCATCAAGTGTGAAGCTATCCCAAACACACGAAAAACAAATTTTCACTCCTGATAAGCTTCTGAAGAACTTTTTTTTGGCTTGTGATGCTTTCCAAAACAAGCTCTAAGAATGTGAGAGAAACTGACTCGGAGTTGAGGGGGAAGAACGGCAAGGTGGTTGGTTTGCTTGAACTAGTGCGGGAGCGGTTTAGGACCATCACCTGCCGCAAGGGGACACGTGGCGAGAGGCAAAGGGACACGTGGTCGTCAACGTCGGCTGGAGCATGAGAGAGAGAGAGAGAGTTCCATGAGGTTCTGGACAGTGGGGACAAGGTCACACTCCATGCACGTGCTCTTCTCTCTCCCACGTCTCAGGAATGAGGAATCATTCTCGTTTACTATTCACCACCTTTGACTTCCTTCCTTTCAGAAACAAGTAAATGAAGGTTGAGTTGAGGAGTGAAGTTTTTGCCTAGGCCAAGTTTTGGACTTGTTTTGTTTGGGATAGTTTCAAATATTGATTTTTTTTTTATCAAAAAGTAAAATAAACTAAGCCAAAAAAAAAAAAAGAGTTAAAGTGTACTGTTTGAGATAATTTTAAGAGTTGATCGACTTATTGTAAAAAAGTGACTTATAATATAAATAACTTCTTTTAGTTTTTGGAGTGATTTTTTTCAACTTTTTGAAAAAAATGTTAGAAATAGATGACTCAATAAGAAATGCACTCTTAAATATAAATTTGTATACCTTCTAATGTATTTATTAGAATATATTTAGTTAAGTATTTCAAAGTTTTTTAATTTTTTTAATAATAATTATTTTTTGATCAAATTTAAATTTTTATCTTTAATTACCACACCACACATATATCCAACTAATATATATATATATATATATATATATGCGGTATTCAATAAGATTTATGTCATTTTCAGTTATTTTTTTATCTTAAATGACTTTTCAAACGCTATTCCAAATAATAGCCCATTTAGAAAAAAAAAAAAAATCATTTCTGTCACTACTATCTCAAACACAAATCACATCTACGATTTTACTTTTATCTTATCTTTCGTTTATAAAAATCCATCTAAAAAAAAGTCACTTCCGGTTTGTAAAAGTCCAAATTGTGCCATCATAATTATGTTGTTGTTGTTTTACTTGATTTTTAATAAATGGCGTTTTTATTATAAACAAAATATTAGGCGTGTAATTTGTGGAAAAGATGATCACGTATATACTTCCAAATGAGTCGGTGAAGCGGTAGAATTATAAAGGTGTGGAGACATAATCATTGACAATATTCTTAAATTGTACCCCCTCCCATCCCCTTTTATAGGAAAAATCACGTGCAGGTCTTAAAGATAAAAAATAAATACAATAAGGTATTTTAAAATCACTAAATTACACAAAAAAAAAAAAATTAGTAATTTTTTTGATATTATTTGTATTAACAATGTAGAAAGTGTCATATTTACAACAGAAAATACTATATTTATAACAAAATTTAAAAATTTGACCATTTATAACATAAAAAAATCATATTTACAACAAAAAATGTCATATTTACAACAACATTTAAACACCTGAATTTTGTTTCAAACTCAAGTCCCTAAACATACAGAGGTCATTTACAACAGAAAAATGCTATATTTACAACATGAATTGTTATATTTACAAAAAAAATTAAAATCTGGCCATTTACAACAGAAAAAGCCATATTTATACAGGAAGTGCCATATTTACAACAAAATTTAAAAACCTGGATTTTGTTTTCATACTATCAAAAAAGTCCTAGGGACCTAGATGTAATTTTCTCCCTTTTATAAATAACAACTCACACATGCTTCCTCCGTACTTATATGTAAGAGTTTCTTAGCGGGGTTCTAAATAATAGTTAAAAGTAATTAAATATAATAATTATGTAAGAAAATTAATGTCCCCAAAAAATACTCTATTTATAAATGGGTGAGAGTGAAAGTAATAATGAGAAAATGATGAAAGATAATGTATACACTATAATAATTAATCAAGGCAAAATATGAAAAAATGCATTTATTATTAAGACAAACTTAATAAGGATCTTAAATGAAAGCCCATTAAAAAAAGCTTTCATATATAGGAACAAAATAAGTATATTTGTTTCCTATTTATAAAGAAATTTAAAAAATGTTTTAATTTTTGTTTGTTACATTCTCTTTCTCTATCTTCTACAATCATATTTATTACTTTTATAATATTTTTTTTATTCCCTCTTCTAAAATCCCCTTTATTATAATAATTTCCTCGTTATCTCTTGTTTCATATCTCCTTACAAACAAAGGTATTTTTTATTTATTTATCAAAATGGTTATAATTTTTACAAATTCATTGTGCTGAGTTACTCATGGCATCTTCTTTTTGTGTGTGTGATTTAAGGGGGTGGAGAGCACGTGCGAGGTTGGGCATTGCTTGAAGGGGAAGGTGGAGGAAACGTGGAAGCAAAAGGGTGGCGCATGTTAGCAAGTGTATGCACGTGGACTTTAGCATTCACTCATTCAACACACACTCCTTGACAAAAAAAACCACTTGTGGTGTATGTGTATCACTAGAGCGCCCAATTCCCTCACTTTTCTTCTCCCTAATGCCCCACGCAATTTCTCCCTCTTCCCTCCTCTTTATTTAATACTCCCTCCTATTTTAATTATAGGAAAGACTTTTTAGGAAGAATTTTGTAGTGTAATTTACACTGAAAAGTCTTTCCTATAATTAGGACCGGAGGTAATATATTTTTAGTATTCAATCTTCTCTAGAACTCAAGTTCTCAGGTCCACCAATCTTCTTTTAAAGGTGAGAAGATAAGATCTCATAAAAATTGATGGAAACTCAAGTTCTTTCTATATATGAACCGTGAAACTTTCAGATATATTTACCCCTCATAAAATATTTATTTTTTATAAGGTAAGAAAATATGATTACATTCGAATTTATGTGACAAATTCGAATTTCATAAAAGAAGATTTTATACAAATTTGAATTTTTTTTTATTGTGAAATAAATGTTTCGTCATAAAATTCGAATTTGACTAATAATGAATTTGATACAAGCAATTTCGTATCAAATTTGAATTATGATTTTTTTTTTCATTTTAAATTAATTACTTTTAACAATAAAATATATATTTCCTGATTCTTTCCCAACTGGCACATTTTCATTTTCTTCCTTCTAAACAATTTATTTTCCCCTAAGTCATCTTCCCTCATCACTCAAAATATCTCATTCCCTTCCTTTCCCTCTTCTAAATTCATTTCCCTTCTAAAATATTCCCCCCTTTAGTTTTTCCTAGGTTTAAGCAACTAACACTAGTATCTTAAACTAATTTTTTGTCTACTCAGTATCCTCAAGCATTTTTTTAGTAGTATCCCTGAATATTCTCAAGTATTTTTTGTACAATTTTTCCTAAATGTATTTTTTTCCCAATGTCATGGAGGCACCTAAACTTAAGATACTAGGTGCTAGCTACCTGGAACAATATTTTACGGTGTTATATATATGCATAAAAAATATTTTAAGGTGCTGGATATATATAAAAAATTAGTTTAAAATATTTGGTGTTATTGAAAAAATGCTTCAAAGTATCAAATGCTATTTTTTTTTTTTTTCAAATGATCTATTGATATGGCATACTTTTCTCGTTTTGTTTTTATGTGCTCCTCTCCCCTTTTCTTGTGGTCCATTCTCATTCTAAATTCCTTACTATTTCCTCACCTTTTTACCTACCATTACTAGCTATTATATTATACTAACTCTAGTTGTAAATATAAGACCTATTTATTTTTTTATTGATTAAAGAAGTTAAATAAGTTACTTAATTGTATCATATGTTATGTATGATTAAATTATGTATAAGTTTATAAGTTAAACAAGTTAGTTTAGAGAAGAAACGATAAGTATAAATACTTTAAAGTAATTTAATTAACTTATTTAATCTTTCAAAAAAAAATTTAACCGAGTTTTATATTTAGAATGAGAAGTAGTAGCTAACATTACATATACCCCTGCCACTTATGCAATTGACGTCCAATAATTTATGTGTTGCATTAACAAGAAATATTCATCAGCTATCGCATGCTTTTTTATTTTTTGGGAAACAAGCATTATATCTCAAGGCAACTTTTTTTCTTTTTTGGTAAAAAAAAAAGTTTTGGAGGCTTCATCGATCACACTGCGCTGCAAAAGACGCCTTGGCATTTCTTTAAGACTTAATGGGACTTACGAGATCGCTTATCAAAGAGTCCCCCAATGATGAAGGGATCGAACACATATCCCTTTGGGACTTGAACAAATCCCTTACCATCTATGCCAATTATCTTTGACTGGCAACTTAATTATATGTAGGTTGGGTTCAATGATTATAGTCTATAATAGATAGTCTCTTGCTTTATTTTGGAAGGTCCATTTACCATGAAGATGGAACATAAAGGCCCACAATAAAGAAAAAGGCAATCATCTTACTCATATATGACTCATCACGCGGGCAACATGTATTCAGCCGGATAACTATGACCACCTTCATTAAAAAAAAAAAAAAAAACTCTATAACCACCATGCTTACCTAGATTCAACTAGTAAAGGGGTCAGACACTCTTACTAAAAAGAAAGAGTTTAATCCTAGAGTTGGTCATGGCACTGGGGAAGACATCTTAGCTTCTGAGTGCTTAGGTAAACTCCTGAGGGTAATAGACGGCTCACTCTGCTCAACATTGGTATCACCTGAAAGGAAGGGAGACTTCATCATGTCTTTAGATCGTGGGTGAGCTCAACTCCTTTCCTAAAATTTCAATAGCAAAAAAAAAAGAAAAAAGAAAAAAAAAAAAAATATAACCACGCTTGCTGCTTTACTAATATGATTTTTTGAGTTAGCGGTAAAAAAATACTTTTATATAATTTATGGTTTACGGGGTAAGTGTATGAGATAAGGTTTATCTCAATTTGTTTGGACGTGCTTTTCTAACACTAACTCAAACATGCACATATTCTTCATTTTAATTTGATAATCAACCCCTTATTCCATTAAAGGATATTTTTGGTAAAATTGTGTAAATTATTGACACATTTATAAGTTTTAACAAAACATCTGAATTTCTCAGCCATCAAAACTAGGCAAGAGGATATCTTATAGGATTTTTTTTTTTTTTTTTTTTTGATAACAAGGCGATAGGGGAGGGGGGATCGAACCCAGGACCTAGGGAGGGGAAATGAATCCCAATACCATTTACGCTACTAAGGCGCTGGTTATAGGAATGTTTTTAATGCACAAATATGTTGTTATGACTTTCACTGTGGGGCCCGAAAGTCATGGGCTTAAATCTGAAATTGAGACTACAAACTGTGGGCTTTTAAATTGGACCTCCCTCACCTTGGGCTAATCACCTCCTGGACCCTACCAACCATTGGGCTTTGTTTGGAACCAAGCTTTATCGAAATCGAGCTCTAATTCCTACCCTCCTACCTTCAAATCTAGTAGAATGAGCTAGTCGATTACAACATGGCGAAGTAATGTTCAGCTGCCCTAATAGAGAATTTGAATTATCTATAGTCCTAGTACTTATGACTAGCTTTATACATATATAAAACTTATTTTGAAAGTTGATTTTAGTTCTAATTATAAGACATATTTTTCATATTTATCAATTTTTTTTTCTTGTTTACTCCTATTAATGCTCCCCCAAAAATAATAAAATAAGAGGAGAGTGATGGAATTAAGGAATACATGACTAGAGTGTTTTATAAACTACATATGATATTAACTAGGGTTTAATGTTTCTGCTTTTGCTGCTGAAATATTTTTTCTATCACACTCACATAAAAGTGAATGAGTCCTATTGTAAAAAGAAGTGAGAGAAAATATTATTGAAACCCACTCACTTTTTATGTGAGTGTGGCAGAAAAAATGTTTGTACAGCAAAAGTAGAAACATTAAACCCTATTAACTAACTTCTTTAATCTAATCAAATTAGGTAAATAAGTTTTATATTAAGTACCGGAAAGAGTAAGAAATATAAGAGGTCATAGAAAACAAGTTCATTGAACCTATGTTTTATTAGCTTGAGGTGTTAAAAGGAAATTTGGAAGTTAATGACTTTGGGTTATATGATGACGTTAAAAGTTAAAACCCTTTTCTCATTGAGGAAAGTCACTAGTTCATACCTGTTTTGACTGTGTCGGTACTCGGTATATATATATGTGTGTGTTTTCAATTGTTAAGGATACCCATCTGAATTCACATTAGGTTCTTTTTTTATTAGGTACTTCTTATGTGTTTTTCGGTCTAATTAGAGGGATGTAGCATTTATTTATTTAGATTAAATTATATGCTGCATTTTAAAACATTTTTTGTATCCAGTATCTCAAATTAATTAATTTTCAGGATATTGGTGTTACAGGAAAAATATTTCTAAATGTAGAACTGGAAATTAATTATTTTGAGATACTAGGTGCAAAAAATATTTTAAGATGCATCATATAATTTAATTTAAATAATTTAAATATATATATATAAAAATACTTCATTCCTTTAATTAAAGGAAAAAAGCACGTAAGAAACACCCAATAAAAAAACACATAATATGAACCCGTAAAGATCTTCAACTTTATACACATATCACATGTACTATATATTGTTAGTATCTTGAAGCATGTGTATGCAAAGGGGGTAAATATAATAGTTGGTTTGTCAACGTCACCAAGGAACTTTATAATTAATATTTTTAATGTTGACTTTAATAACCCAACTTGGTTAATGGAGTCTTATCCAAGTTTCCTTCTTTAACCTTGTCATGTTTTGTCACTTTTCTCTTTACATTTCTGTTATTATTTGACATATCATGCACTATTTATTAATTAATCAACTAATTTAAAATATTAATGATCAAGTGTACGTGTATTATTCAATATCCCCCCCAAAAAAAAGTTAAAAAAATAATAATAAAACCATGTGATTAATTACTTGGTTAATATTATAACAAGTGGCGTAGGTTTTAAATTGATTAGGATGAGAATAAGTGACACTGATATGTAGAAAATAATTATTCGTTTAATTATTATTTTAAAAATAATTTTCAAAAAGAAAAAAAAGAGAGAGAACGTGTTACATACAAAATAGTAAGTTGGTACGTAGTTATTGTCAGTATATGGGAGAGAGGAAGAAAGGTCAAAGATTCTCGAGAGAGAGAGCAGATGACTCGTCCAACATGAACTTCTAGAATCTGTCTTCTATCCAGCCGACCCTCTCCCACGCTTTCACCCCCTCTTTCACATCAATTTTTTCTTATTTCTTTTTATTTTAACAATAATAAAAATAATTTCAACATCCACTTCTTGGACTTATCACTAGTTTTTTTAAAATAACTAAAATAATATTCCTTCCTATCCTATTTATAAGAAATGAGTTGATTTTTTTTTTGAAAAATTAAGGAAGTTAATTAAATTACTTTAGAGTATTTTTATTTTTATATTTTTTCCAAATTAATTAGTTTGACTAATAAAATAATATATAATCTAAGGATACATAACATATGATATGATTAAGTAACTTATTTAGATTCTTTAATCTCTCCCAAAAAAAAATCAAACCTATTTTTATAATTGTGACTGAAAATAGTATATATTATGATTATTTTTTAGGAAAAATTACGTGTAGGTCCCAAGGAACAAAAATAATTGCAAAAAAGTCATTTGAAATTACCAAATTACACAAAAGTCCCAAGGGACTTTTTTGTAATTATTTGTATGGTAAAAAAATCCAGGTTTTTAAATGTTGTTGTAAATATGGCTTTTTCTCAAAATGGCCATATTTTAAATTTTGTTGTAAATATAGTATTTCCTGTTGTAAATATAGCATTTTTATGTTGTAAATGACCTTTCTACGTTCAAAATCCAGGTGTTTAAATGTTGTTGTAAATATGACTTTTTGTTGTTGTAAATATGTTTTTTTTGTAAATATAGTATTTCCTGTTGTAAATATAGCATTTTTCTTTTGTAAATGACATTTCTACATTCAAAATCCAGGTGTTTAAATGTTGTTGTAAATATGACATTTTCGGTTGTAAATATGGTTTTTTCTGTTATAAATGACCAGATTTTAAATTTTGTTGTAAATATAAGATTTCGTCAGAATCTATGTTTTTTCATTGTTAATACAAATAATATCAAAAAAGTCCCTTGAGACTTTTATGTAATTTGGTGATTTTAAGGGACTTTTTTGTAATTAACTCTGGTCCTTGGGACCTTTATGTAATTTTCTCTATTTTTTACTCCATTCGATCTTAGATATAAGACCCAGTTGACTCTTTTTTAGGATAGATTAAAAAAACTAAATATATTACTTAATCATAAAAGTATATGTCATATATCAATTTATAAGTCACGTAAATTACTTTAGAGAAAAATCATAAATATAATACTTTAAACTAATTTATTTAGTTTCCTTATTTTTTTTAAAAATCAATTAGATTTTATATTTAACTGAAGGTAATATATATATGAATATTTCAACTATGTATACTCATACAACAATATACATGTTTTAGTCCACAAATCCTATTATTACAATAAGAGTATCAAATCTTTTCCACCTACTAAACTTATAACTCATCATTATATGAATCGATCTTTTATTATTTTAAAATTTAGAGGTTATACTTTTTTACCCTAGAAAACCCTCCCCCTCATTCTCAAGATCATTAGTTAATACTCCCTCCGGTCCTAATTATAGGACATATTTACCAAACTTTGGAGAAATTAATGATTGTAGTTAAATTAGTTAATTATACTTATTTTCCTAAAATGAACTTATTTAAAATCCAAAATGGCTTTAGGAAAATATTGTTGAATCAATAGCCTCATGCGCTTGTGCCTCTCTGACATCACACGACTTCTCCGAGTCCGGCATCGTTGACTTCTCCGGGATCTTACACTTCCATTGTAGACTTCTCCAAGCTCTCACAGAGTCTGAAGAATATCTATAAATCTATAAGGTGCGCGCGCCCACACACACAACACACACACACTTACACAATTGATGTATATGTGACATTAATGAGTTGCAAGCATTATTTACTTTATTGATACATAGATGCATTATTAAATTATCATTGTGTTTAATTATTATTGAGAAAGTATTGATAGAAGTATTTTAGGAAGAAATTGTCAAAAAATATAACGTTGTCTTATAATTAGGACCAAAATCAACCCTCAAATGTTGTTTAATAATTAGAACTGAAGGAAGTGGTATTTTAAAATATATAATTAATAAAGCTTAATTTTTATAAAATTGCCGTTATTCTTTAATTTAATTCTTAAAAGTGATACTATTAAGTCTATATTTTCATAAGAAAAATTGATTGAATTGTAACTAAATTGCATTGATAGGTAGTGTTATATCACGGTGGGTGTCGTTTACTCATTTTGTTCATAATTGTTTTTCTAGATGTTAATTAATTAAGTGAAATCAATTAATTAATTAGTGTGACTTTGGTAGTGCATCTGCTACTCGGTTAACCAAAAAATTTTCACTTTTCTTCAAAAAAAAAAAATTACAGTCCATGACGCTTAGAGGAAGTAAGATCACTCTTTCACTTGATGTTAATATCTTTAAATGTTAACCGAAGAGAATCAAATCAAAATTCATATATGTTCACAAAAATCGTCACATCTGATAAGTCATGGAAAATATAATTTATACTTATCAACATACTTCCCCCCCCCCCCCTAATTTCAAATAATGAGATATGCATTTCGGTCACACAAAAAAAAAAAAAGAGATATTCATGGATGCCTATTGCTAATCAAACCATAAAAAGAGAAGATATAGAATATGTAGAGAGAAAATTAAATTTGAAATAAATATTAATGTCAAGAAAATTGTGTTGACTTGGTCAACCACCAATTCTCTAGCTCCCCGATTTTCTTGTATGAAATTAAGTAAGAGCAGTAAAAAGGTTTTCGCGCCTAAGTTTTTTAAAAAACATGTATATGCTTTAGCGCTTATAGCCTCTGTTACAGGCTCATGTCTTTTTAATCAAAGCCTGACCTGTTTTCACCTTTATACACAAGGATTATTGTCTATTGATATACCAGCTAAATGACAAAATGAGCGGCTTCCACTTTTATACCTAAGGATCATTATCTATTAATATACCAACTAAATGACAAAATGAGCCGACTGTATTGGAATCCAATCTTCTTAAAAAAAAACAATTGAGAAGAGGCATCACAATGTCTTGACCCAGATTTGTTGGTTGTTGAAGTACATAAAACAAGCTCAAAGAGTTGTAAAAAAAAAGGGACATGGATTAGTTCTTGATTCAACAGCTCGAAGCGACTTGTCTATTTGCTTATTAGAAAATCATTTGATGAATTTGTAATTTTTTAGATCCAAATCCATGAGTTGAATGAAATTTCCAAAATCCAGAAAATCATGTCTTGTCTCGATAACTTCTATTTTACCTTCCTCACATCGTGACCACACAACAATGACTTAAAAGAGAGAGAATAAGCTATAAAACATAATAAGCAGCTGGACATCATTTTACCCCAGAGACAACCTTAAGGAAGTTTCCGAACCTCAAATGGATACTCTTTTTTATTTTTTAAATGAGAAAATTGCAACAAGGTCCCAAATAACAAAATTAATTGTGATAAGGTCATTTGAAATTATCAAATTGTAGTGAAGTCTCAAGAGACCTCTATTAATTCCAAATGTGAAAGTACAACTTTGCCCCAATGACAAGTTTAGAGTATCCAATAATAAGTTTAAAGCGATCAATAACAAATTACATAGAAATCAATGACAAGTTTAGAGTAATCAATGGCAAGTTATATGTCAACCAATGAAAAATTTAGAGCAACCAATAACAAGTTAAATGACAACAACATAAGTTTCATAGATAAATACCATAGATATGCAAAGATTTTTAATTGTATGATATCTGTATGATTTATGTTGTTACGTTGTTTGATTGAGTGTGAGGGACAGTTTGGATTTTTGCTATGTTCTTATGAAGATTGTGTTATGTTTTCATATACTTAGACATGATGAATGAAAATGATAGAGCTTTATGTATTTATAACACCTGTTATGGGATTTTGAAACATATCATCAATACAGTGTTTTGAAATTGTCAATGTTGCTCATGTAGTTTGCCAATAACAATTTTGTTTTGCAAATTGAAAAAAAAAAAGACAAGTACATCTAGAAATCATATATTATATTTTTTGCATATAGGGGGATTTCTAAATGGAGAAGAAGGTGATTTGTAATATGTAGGGGTAGCATTAAAACAACAACTATAAAGGAAGACACTAGTATAAGGAGTTGAAAATAATTGTAGCATCAATTGTCCAAAAAAAAAAGTAGTGGAATTAATTACCATGAAATTCATATTGATCTTTGATGATGCAACAACCTTTGTGGACCTTGTAGATGATGAAAATGTAGAACATTTTATTAAATTCAATGGAGAAAGTAATTATATAAATGTAGGAGAGAATATTAATGTAGATAAGAATACTCAACCAATAAAGGATGATACAAGAGAGGAACAATATGTGTAAATTGTATTTATTTTTTGAACTAATATTTTATGTAGTCATTTGTTGTAATATAACTTGTCACTAGTTGTTCTAAATTTGTTATTGGTTGCTATTTAACTTGTCATAGGTTGCTCTGAAATTGTCACTTTGGATGCTCAACAATTTGATGATTTCCAAGAAACCTGATTGTAATTATTCTGTTAATTAGGACTTGGTTACAATTTTTCCTTTTTAAATTCCCCAAAACCTACTCATTATGAAATTGCAAAGAAACAGCTGCCATGAATTTAAGAAAATATATATCAAAATTATTAAAGTCAAACAAACGTGGAAGAATAAAAAACAATGTCCCGATGAAAGAATATGCATGAAATCTACTTTTATATTATTTATTTTTAAATTTTTATGTGATTGCATTATATTATATATATCGGTGTACACAATAAATTTATGGCCGTGAAATATTTAAATATGAAAAGGAGATCTCCAAGTCCCCACAAGAGCCTAGGCAGAAATAACAAAGAAAACCGTATGTAGAATAAATGAAGAATAAGATCAAATGTATGAAGACAAAATACTATGGCCGCGTCAATGTCATTTTTCCATGCAATTAAAAAAAAAGGATAAATATCAATTTTGCCATGGAAGTTTTGGTTTTGGATCACCCAGCACCTGAAAGTTTTTTTGGTATCATTTTTTCTTCGGAAGTTTACAAACGTAACAATCTTGCCCATTGGTTGATCTTGACCGTTGGATTTATCATTTTTGCCCCGGAAGTTTACAAAAATTTGCTCATAAAAGAAACTTCCGGGGCAAATTTGCTTCATAAACAACTTCTCGGATATTTCGCTTTCCTTTTTAAACTTCCGGCGCAAAAAAATCGATACAAAAAACTTCCTAAGGTCTTAACGCCCACTAACCAATACTTTTTGCTAAAAAATGTTTATTTAACCCAAAAAGAAAAAACCTTATTTCTTGATGTAATTTTTTTTTTTTAAAAATTTTTTTTGTCTTCTACCATAATATTAAAAATAATGTTAACATTAGCTATATCCAGAAAATTTCCACCCACTTTGAAAATGCTTGCCATGACCTACCAGCTTTCTCATTTATCCTCTTCTCCATCCCTTTGATTTGATATATATCCTACATTCCTGTATCTACCAAACAATGTTATTTAACACCCTCCAATCTCTCTCTCTTCTTAGCTTGAAAATTAAAAAGCATATTAACGCCGTTTAAACTCTAAACCACCACATTAACAGATTGATTTGTAAATGCTGGGCCAAGTTTTATACTCCTTCGGTTTTAAAATAAATTTCGTTTTAGGTTTTCTCAAAGTATTTATTGTGATTTTTTAACTTTACCTCTTTTTACTGTATTTATTATCTCTCTCGCTTATTTCCTCCCGTTGATAATATAGGATGACGACGACAACAAAAACAAAATCTTATTGAGCATTTTTACTAATTCACATGAAACAAAAAGTGACGGTTAACTTATTAAATAAGTTTTCATTTTTTTTTCTTTTACCCTTGTTAATTGGAAAGTTTCATGAGCGGGCAAAATTGAAAATGAGTATTAATTACAAGGACAAAAATAAAACATGAGCATTAACTATCTTGTAAGTGACTTGTATTTTAGACCAAGTTATTCTTTTAGAAGCGTTCTATATTGTGAACCAGAGGTAGTATCATCTTTATAAATAAGGACATAGTTAGAAAAAAATCCATATTTATTACTTTTAACTAATTTTAATTATTTTCTTAATAAACACAAATCGGTTTTTTAAAGCTTATGATTAGGGCTACTCCATTAGACAATAGGAAGGGAGAGAAGAAAGTAATGACAACACGTTTTAAGGCTTCTCTATAAAAAGCAAGGCTCTTCTGTTTGTTAAAGCTATGAAATAAACTAAAACATTCACATACACATAGTTTATTCATCTGTTACAATAACATGCCCTTCAAAGTCTTCCTACTTGGCTGTTTCAGGGCCAAGAAAAATAAAAAGCCATCCTCTGATCCAACTCTAGTCTCCAGAAAGGCACCTTCTAGGAGAATGTCCTTATCTGATTGGAGCGATACTTCTTCAATCTCTATCATGAGTGATTTATCAAACTCTGTTTTGGGATCAAATCTTCATGTTTTCACCTACAAGGAGCTTCAAGAGATCACAAACAACTTCAGCAGCAGCAGTGTTCTCGGAGAAGGCGGGTTCGGCAAGGTGTATAAAGGCTTCATTGATGACAAGCTTAGGCGTGGATTAAAACCTCAAGTTGTGGCAGTTAAGGTTTTAGACTTAGGTGGGAAACAAGGCCATAGAGAGTGGTTGGTAAGCACCTACATTATTTCAAACCTTTACATAAAGCATGGGCTTTTCTAATCAAGTGATGAAATTAAATTGAATAGGCAGAAGTTATATTTCTGGGGCAGTTGAAGCATCCAAATCTGGTGAACCTAATTGGGTATTGCTGTAAAGATGAGAACAGGCTACTGGTATATGAATACATGGAAAGGGGCAATTTAGATGACAAGCTTTTCAAAGGTAATTGAGTTCAAATATAATTCTCTCGTTTTGAAATTAATGAAGCAGAGAAACAGAGTAATTTAATCTTCTTCTGATAAATGCAGGCTATTTAGCAGCCTTGCCATGGCTAACAAGAATCAAAATAGCAATTGGGGCAGCAAAAGGTCTTGCCTTTCTTCACGAAGAAGAGAAACCAGTCATATACAGAGATGTTAAAGCCTCAAACATACTATTAGATGCCGTAAGTTCTTTCAGAGTCTCACTCAATATGATCCCCATAGTTTATTCTTCTACCTACAATCATAACTCAAACTTAGATATGTTATATTCAAATAATCAGGATTACAATGCCAAACTCTCTGATTTTGGGCTAGCAATAGACGGTCCAGACGAACATGAGAGCCACATCACAACTCGAGTTATGGGTACACATGGCTATGCTGCTCCTGAGTATATTATGACAGGTTTTTCTCATTGTTCCTTTTTTTTTTTTAAGCCAAACCCCTTTTTAGCAATATTGTCCCAAAGTTTTCTAGAAAAATTACCTCAAAGTCCTCCAATATATATATATCAGAAAAAGTCCTTGTAAATGGCAAATGAAATAGAATGGCAAGTGAAATTGCTGTTGTTATTGATAAGTTATGGCAAGTGAAATTGCTGTTCTTATTGATAAGTTATGAAATTTTTATAATATTATTTTTTTAGGGATATCAATGTGATTTTTTTAGGTTCAATTTTACACTCAAAATATTAAAAAATGGAGCAATGTTTTATCTTCCAAAGTTAACTGTGATTGTTAATTTTTACATTTTTTTTTACTGTACATGGAAAAATTGCCAAGTTCTGAAACTTGAAAAACCTTTTGCCACACTGAAAATTTCTAGAACAAATTTGTAACTTAACCCAAACTAAAAAGACATTGTCTGAAAGATTCAAACTCTTGATCTCATCCAGGACATTTAACAACAATGAGCGATGTTTATAGCTATGGGGTGGTTCTGTTAGAGCTACTTACAGGAAAGAGATCTGTGGACAAGAAACGACCATCGAGAGAGCAGGATTTAGTAGGATGGGCAAGACCACTTCTGAAAAATACCCAGAAACTCGAAAGAATAATGGATCCAAGACTTGAGGGTCAATATTCAGTTGAAGGAGCCAAAATGGTGGCTGCTTTGGTTCACCAATGTCTGAGCCATCAAGCCAAGACTCGACCATCAATGCGAACCATGGTCAAGTCATTAGAGTCTATCATGAACCTCACCGACGACATTCCAGTGAACCCCTTTATCTATGTAGTTCCTGGTGATGGTGAAGTGGACGGTTGCGTACAAAGTAGTCAAATTGAAAAAGAGGATAAAGTGGAGACAAAGGAGAAGGGTCGGCCCAAGAATCGGAGAAATCGAAGACGTAAACGACAGATTAAACCGCTGAAGTCTCGTGCCGTTTACACTGATACGACATTGTATAAATCTCTTGGTACTAGTTTGTACAATCAAATTAGTGTGATAAATTGATATTTAATCTTTTTTTTTTGTACTATAAGCAATAGATAGGCATGGAATAGAATAGGAAGGTAGAGGAAAAAACAAGGTGATGATAGTGTACATTAAAATCTTATTTATTTTGTTTTCTATAAATTGCTAATAATTAATGTAAAAATGGTTATCATAAACATATGCTATAATCTTTTTTTAAATATTTGTTGGCATGTTGCTAACTTATAATTAAGTATGACCTTTTTTCTCCCGGCCCTCTCATTTAAAAGAATCATTTAGGCTAAAATGATTTATTTATTAAGACACATAATTTTTATTTGAAAATGTAAATAGTATATGTTTATAAAATTTTCACTTTTTAGTATTTATTGACAAGATGGGTGCAGCCTAACTGCCTAAGTTTGTTTACCACATGATTTAAGTGCTTGTTCGGGAAGGAAAAAAAGAAGTGTTTTTTCAAGTATTTTTTTTAAGTTAAAACAAAACTTCTTCCATATATTTACTTTGAATGCTGTAAAAACACTTCTAAAAATATAAAACAATCATGTACTGATCGGCTGTTACTAGTTATTGCTACTACTATATTTACACTAGAAAGATGTAACATTTGAATTTAGTCAGTGTCATGGACAACCTCTCCTTTAACCTTATTGAAAGTGTCTGTAATTGATGAATAAATTAAAACGTGGTTAAGTCACCCAATAGAGTTACATTTTTCAGTTTTGTAATGCAACTATATATGGAGATTTTAATTAAACTTTTCTTTGGTGTTTTGCACCTTCATTATTTTTTACTTTGATGGTATTTGTAAATTATTGGGGAGCTTTTTTCCCTCCTAAGAGTGAAAGTGATGGGACCATATTCCAGAGACAATAGTGACCGTTCCCACTATATATATGGCTAATGACTTAGGGATGAAGAAATCAATGGAAGGGCCACAAATTAACAAAAGTATTTAGTTAGAAAGTCACAAAAAGTTGAGTTGAAAACAATGGTTATGATGAGTTTAATCCACAAAGACAGAAACGGGCCAAATCAGCCATTGACTTGTACCGTTGACTTGTGCCGTGTATTATCATTAATCTAAGAAGAAGATTCAAAATTGTGCGTATGTAGCACTAAAATTCTTCTTCTGGTTTTTTATAGTTTTTAACTGTCGCACATGACTTTGGATTGCAGTAGTTACCCTCCCTTTGCGGGTGTGGATTAATTAAAGTAAGGAAAAATTGGCCTATGTGAGTTTTTCTTATAGAGTTTCACATATCGTTGTCTAAAATAATAAGACTGAAGTTCACATTTTGTTGTTTGATCTTAGTCATTCACATCACGAGATGGATTATTCAAGTTGAGGTGCTAGAAACTTGCTTGGCATTTACGTTATGTTTGAAACGTCTATATATATATATATTGGAAATATTTTCAATGAAATGAAAATGAATATTAATAAAAAAAATTGTTTAGCAAATGAAATGTGTACATTTAGTCCTTTACTTTTATATAAGTTTTCACTTTGACCGTACCCTTATAATTTTATAAAGTACTCATCTTCTTAATCTTCTGATTCTAACATTATCTTCTAATTTTTTTTTTTTTTTCATATAATAATAAAAAAAAAAACACACACACAAAAGAATGGCGATAATGAAATTTTAAATATTGGTAAAACATACTCAAAGGTTGACATATTAATTTTAATTTTTAAAAACAAAAATGATTGATACAAAAATATCATATGAGATGTTAAGGTTAGAGAATGAAAAAAAATAATTTATAAAATCAAGAAACACTACTACAAAATATAGATACTACTTCCCTAAAAGATGCCATTTTTTTTTAAAAAAAAGGAAGTAAAAAAGAAGGCGGTGACATTTTTGTAATTATGTGGAGACTTTTGGCGTTCTAATTCTAAAATAAAACGCCAAAAGTGTACCCTTACGCTACTTCTGACAGTAAAAGAACTATTTGGAGTCCTAAAAATTATTTAGGTCGCCAAAAGCCTAAAAAAAAAAAAAAAAATGCTCATTTTCGAATAGAGCATCGACTCACTCGTTTTGTCGGAAAAAAAGGCAGAGCCAGTCACTTCCTCATTTTCAAACTAGATTAAAATCTTATTTAAAGTTATAGGAAAAAGTTCATAAACACTATTGCTTGAAAAAAGGAAATATATTTTTAAGTGATGTTTGGTGTGATAAAAAAAAAATTAAAATTAAAAAATGACTAAAATGGATCTATCAAAAACCAAATGACCAAAATAATGTTTTATTATTTCCTAGAGAATGAAGGTTGGAGCAGCGAGCTTCCATCACAACAAACAAATAAATCTGACCTTCAATTTTAATTTCCTAAACCAAACGTATCCTCAGAATTGAATTAACATGCAAAAGTAAAAATAAAAAATGAAGAAGAAAACCAGAAAATGACAGCAACTGAACGTTACGTTTATTTTTTAATTTAAATTTTTGGTATTTTATATTTTAGAGGCTAATAAAGTGGTTAGTTAGGGCAGGTGAGGGAGGGAGTGAACAGTGATATATATATATATATATATATATATATATGTGTGTGTGTGTGTGTGTGTCGTTTTCATGGTTCACCAAACCTAACAAAAGGCAACAAATTAAATAAAAAAGTGTGGGGTTCATGAAAATCACTTGTGGCAATGCTAATATCACTAATTAAGAATATCTCCGACAGCTGTTTTAATTAATTTGGTGAGATGTCACTAAACGATCTCATTCCACACTGATTTGATTGTTACTACTCATCAAATCCATTAATTCCCATTTGCTTTCATTACTCGGTTTATCACCAGCTGTATTTATTATAATATATTATTGCACAAATGTTTAGTCAATTAATTAAGTCACTCATCATATAAGTCTTTTAGAATCAACTTCATGTTTAAGAATGAGTGTGATGATATAGTAATCAATTTAGGTGACATATTCGTTGAAATACTCCCTCTAGTCCTTTTTATAAGAGTCCAAAATTTGAATGACCTTAATTCTTTTTAGGGTTAAGGAATAACGTCCAAAGACAACAAACTATTAAATTTTTAGAAATATTAAAAGACAATTAATTATTAAGTGGGCCACCCAAAGACAATAAACTTTTAAAAAGGAGCGAGCCAAAGACAACGCCAAAAAAAAAGTTAACGCCAAAGAAAAAGTTAACGTCCGTTATCAAGGAAATACCAAAGACAACAAACTATTATTTCAAGAAATGCCTTTTTTGAAGACAAAATTCTAAATTTTACTAAATTAAATAATTTTTTTTCTCAATTGTCATTATTCAAAACTACTGTATAAATATCTATGACAAAAAATTACTCATTCTTCAATTTTGTCAAAATTATAATTTGCTAAAATAAACAAAAGTTTTGATTAAAAATATAATTATATGATTTAAATAAAACTCAATGTGTTTTATAGTTTATTATATATGTTAAAAAAATATATGATTTATTTTTATTTTAGAAGAAATTTATGTGAGTTAAAAAATTAATTTAATGTTAATAAAATTTAAAAAATCTAAAAAATCTGTTGACAAAATTGAAGAATGAGTAATTTTTATCCATAGATATTTATACAAATAGTTTTGAATAATGACAATTGAGAAAAAAATTATTTAATTTAGTAAAAACCCAAGGTGTTTTATAGTTTATTATATATGTTAAACAAAAAAAATATATTATTTATTTTTATTTTAGAAGAAATTTATGTGAGTTAAAAAATTCATTTAATGTTAATAAAATTTAAAAAATCTAAAAAATTTGTTGACAAAATTGAAAAATGAGTAATTTTTGCCTATAGATATTTATACAAGTAGTTTTGAATAATGACAATTGAGAAAAAAATTATTTAATTTAGTAAAATTTTGAATTTTGTCTTTGGCGCTCTTGGAATAATAGTTTGTTGTCTTTAAGCTTTCCTTAGATAACTGACGTTAACTTTTTGCTAACTGCGTTAACTTTGTTTTAACGGTGTTGTCTTTGGTATTTCTTTTTTAAAAGTTTGTTGTCTTTGGCCCACTTAATAGTTAATTATCTTTGACGCCTTTCCTGAAATTAATAGTTTATTGTGTTGGATGCTCCTTAACCCTTCTTTTTATAAGAGCTTGACAAAAGTTGTCTAAGCATTTAATGAGTGTTTTTTTTTCCCATTTTTGTGGCATATTAATTATATGAATTGCATTAATTAAAATGTTAGTAATACCTATATTTACTCTATTTCTCTCTCTTGTTTACCTACTTATAAATAAAGGCATACTTAGAAAAAATGTTTATTGTAGATGCACTTATTATTTTTAGTTAATTTTAACCACTTTCTTAAACTGCGTAATTCAGTTATTGAGCTCTTATAAAAAGAATCTGAGGGAGTATATATGAGGGTGATTTACAAATTAAGCACTACTAAATTGGGTTTTTGAATAGATTTTAATGTTTGTATTATTGTAATGAAGTAGCTAAGAATTGACGCTCATGTAAGTATGTGACCGTCACCTTATAACTAAGAACATGCATGCTCGAATTTTGCCTTTGATGTGAGAATGTTGTTAATAAGTAATAATACTTAAAATATTTTCATAAACAAAAAATATAGCCATATTTTTGTTTTATTAATTGTGTGTGTTCATTTTAGTGATACAATTTGCTTTCCTCCAAAGAAAATATTTTCGATGGAGGAATATACACACACATACTAATTTGTAATTAATTTTGGTCCTTTTCATTATAAAAAATAAAAAAAACCAATAAGTTGTTGGTTGAAGCAGCAAGCGGCCTCACCATTAAAGGAGAAATACTTACATACTATAGGAGCGTCACCTCATCTATACAATAACTAATTAAAATAAAACAACTCATATTACTTTAATCCTACACGGCAAATGAATCATATGGAGAAATTCAAATTTTATAATTTTTTTAAAAATACAAACTTCTTGATTTAGAAAAACAAAAAACACAATTCCTTCCCATCATCCCTAAAATAAAATCATAAATTTTGAATTTATTAAGATTACTCATTTGCCATGTAGGATTAAAATAAGATGAGTTGTTGCATTTTAATTAGTCAAAGAGGTGGCGCTCCTAAAGTATGTAAGTATTTCCTCTAATGAAGAGGAGAACACTAATTCAAATTTCAAGAAGCAAATTTATTGGGAGAGGCAACATTTTTTGTGTTTCGATCGAATTCCAAAAGAGATATATCCTTGACTAAATTAAAAAAAAAAATTAATTTGTTGGGAGAGGCAAATATTACTTAGTAGTGCTCAAGTCTCAATTAGACAATTATTATGGGAGCATTTATGAATCCAAATGCATTATTGCCCAATTTCGTTGAAAAACTCAACGAACATCAAAACATAATATTAAAAGTAAAGTTTTAATAATATTCTTGACTAAAACATACACACACAATTTTAATATTAAATGTAAAATTCAAATGGTGGAAATAAAACATTAAAACAATGAACATATGTACAATGCACTTCTATTTGGACAAGGAGAGAAGATTCAACGAAATGGTTCATGAAGGACGTAAAAATTGGGCAATAATGCATTTGGATTTTTCTTGGCTCCAATAATAATTGTCTAATTGAGACTTGAGCACTACCAAAGGACCAAATTGAGTCTCTTTCAAAACGTGGCTTTGATTAAATATTGATCACAAAAGAAAAATAAAATATCTACAGAGATCATAGTAGTCTGATCTAGTACCTGTTACATTACACAAATTAAACTTACTTGATCTCCTAGGTTTTTGAAGCTAAATTAAATTGCGTGACGTATATATATTAACATGTCACCTCGTAATTATTATTCAAATAAAAAGAACTCTATTTTGTCATATTATATATAGAACGTATAATGTGGACCCTTTATGTGACACTACAATACAAAACATATTATCTAAACTAAATGGTTCTACTATACATATTATATTTTTTTTTTGGTAATTTATTTTGGACTAAAAATGTAGAATTAGTATTTTCATTTGACTCTTCTTCTAAATCTTTTCAATTTTGTATATATACTTGATCAATAATATAATGATGGCTATGAACGAGCAATGCACCTACTACTAGTACTAGAGAAGCAAAGAGCCAAAAGATGACTGGCTTTACGTGGAGCCCATTGTGTTATCATCCTCAAATATATCTCAAGTCAAAAGTTATTAAACTTTTTAAAAGCAAAAATATCTATGCTTGGTAGGAGCAATAATGTAAAAAGGATTCAATCAATTATTGAACCGGGTGAGACATTGCTTCATAATTCAATGGTCGAATAATGTTTTAACCATGGTAATAAGTAAGTACTCAATAAATTTTAAATAATATATATTCAAAATAAAGTTAAAAGAAAACCAATATATGGTAAAAGAAGAGGAAATATTGATCAACCTTCCTTAGTTTTCATTAAAATATTCCTTAGTTTTGCACCATCATCATTCAACAAGCTGATGCGTGCGTTGTTGAAGATTGTGAGTAAAAGATGAGTCACACTGATTTTTTCAATGAACGTATGTAACGTTAATCATGTTTTCCTCCCACACACACACACACACACAATAAAGACCCTATAATTCGCAGCGAAAATCATTATTCTAGATTGTTGCACATACATGCATGGTTTTTTTGGTTTGTATTATTAGGTATCCGAGTGATTGTCTAATCTAGATTGAGTCTTTATGATTAGGATACCTCTCCCCAAAGGTGTTTTTCAACAAGGTGGGATTTAAACTCAGTTCGCCAACTTTGTAGTTTAACTGACCAACTACTAGACCGAGCACCCTTAGGTACATGTATGGTTAACTCATACTCCCTCCAGTTCTTAATATAAAATATATTTAGGGAGTTAATCTTGATCTTAAATATAAAACATAGTTTTTATATTTATCAAGTTTTTCTTATTTTACTCTTATTGGTGTTCTCTTAACAATAATTAATGATTAGAGAGAATAGAAGAATTAAAGAAGATGATTAAAGTGTTTTAATAAGTATATATATATATTAACTAACTACCTTAATCTAATCAAATTAATAGAAGGGAGTAAGTATTCTGGTTAGTTAGCATTAGAATGAACACATACACGGGGTCAAATGAAGACAAATGGAAAAGTTTCCGAGTGGGGTTGGAGATGTTACAAGGGCACACATCATCCTAGACTAAACCTCTTAGGCTTAGTTATAGTATATGGCCTCAGTGACGCTAGAATTTGAAGTTGGCGTAGTGATCATAACTCCAATTAAAGTTATATATATATATAAAGGGTAAAGTATTTCTCCATTCACTAGAGATAAATTATCTCCAGTGACTCCCAAAACTACGTTGTTTTGGATTAATGAAGAGTGTTTTCGTAATTTTGCACATTTCATTAATTCACTTAAAATTACAAACATACCCTTCATTATTTCAAAACGACGTAGTTTTTGGGGTCACTCTGACTGGAGAAATACTTTTCCTATATATTAAAACAAAAAAGTTGACACTTTATCTTACAACAATTTGTTACTCTCTCTTGTCTTAAGACTTTGCTCTCAACATGGCCAAAAATTACGAAAAGAAACTTGGTTTTGATTTGGTAAAATGAATAAGTTACATATTTTTTTAATACTTGTATTGGAATTATATTTTAAACATTCTTAATCAAACACTGAATCTCTTCTTCATATACTCTCTTTGATCCTTATTATAAAACACCAATTAGCAAGTGCATTTGGTCATTTTTATAAGGCACTTGCTTGTTTCCAAGGAGTATTAATTATTTTTTCATATATGCTCATAATTAATAGGGGTAGTGGGTGAGAGCAATAATAATATAATATTAGAGTTTAGTATAACTAGTAGGGGTAATATTGAAAATTACTAAAATTTTAGGACAATTTTATTGACTTTAATCGTTTTTATTGGTTTGTGTGAATTGTTAGTTGGTGCCTTATAATAAGGACAAGAGGGAGTATATCTAAAAATATAGTGATTTCTACTGATACGCTTACATAGTGCTTCAGTCATAACCACTTTCCTGATATAAGTATTCTTTTTTAACGATAATGTCAAATGATAATAGTAGTACCACCATCACGCAAGGGGACCTCCTAATGACAAAATATAATTCGAAAGCACTGAAATAACCAGGCCAAGCAGATTGCGTCCTTTGTGGAATAATATTGGGCCGGCCCAGTCTATTTCAACATTTCTGGCCTTTTTCAGGCATTGCCCGTTTCCCTATTATAAGAAAGCATATGAAAGTTATAGCAAAAAAAGAAAGCATATGAAAGAACCAACAACCATTGGGAGCAAGTGCTAAGGGACTTGCTTTCCCACCATCATGTCCTTGGTTCGAGGCGTGAAAATGGTGAAAACGGTGTTGTGGGAGCTCTTCCCCCACAATCGTGGGCCTGACGCGGGACAAAATTTGGATTAGTTGGAATCAAAGGTTTCGATGAACCGGGTGAGATACCAAAAAAAAAAAGCATATGAAAGAAACCCAAGGCTTGTTCCCGTAGAATAGGTTAATCCCTCATGATGTGGCAAATGAATGTTTGAATTTTTGTTGGGACATGTGTCCATATTTACTACCTGATAGTGTCTTAAACAAAATTACTTTTAATAAGAGGATACATGTACTTAGCCCAAAAAAAAAAGAAAGCATATGAAAAAAAGTTTTATAATTAACTATCAAATAAAATAAAATAATATTCACTTCAGTTTATGAGTCAATATAAATGAGAAAGGTCTAATCTACTTATACTATTTATTCGCCATATGAGTAATTGCTTTTGTGTTTTTGAAGAAGCTTGTATTGCCATCTTGGGGATGGGCAGGTTAGTACTTAATAGGAGGATATTCGACATCATTTTTTAAATAAAATCATTATTTTTTATTATATATATATCGAATAAAGGACTACCCGATGTTCAATATCAACTCTCATTATATTCCTAATTACCTAGCAGGATGATCAAATAGAGTGGGATGCTAGGCAACTTGCAAAACACTTTCAACTAAAACCACTTGCAGGGAATTGAACATCATAAACATTTTTTTCTTTTTTCCCTTCTCGATCTTCTTGGGTGATAGGATATTCATCATATTCTCATATTTTTTCCCTTTTTGTTGTAAGAATTTTGGGTACCAAATGTTGGCGTTAGCACCTTGCACCACATAAATTATAGGCAGCAACATCTGCAGAAACATAACAAATGTATAGCTCGAGTCACGCTTAAGGACATTGTCCTTAGGAGATCCACTACTACAAAATACACTTTTAACGTCTGTTTTTTATATACTTAGACAACTGTTTTCAAAGGGTCGTGAATTTTATGGTCGTTGAAAGTTTATGACATACAACGATTGTTTTAAAAAAAATAATCTTTGAATTTCAACGACTGTTATTTAAATAACAGTCGTTGTATGTCTTTTTCCCCCCCCAAATAGCAGCGGCAAAAAAGTATTGCAACAGGAAAATTGAAAAGCCAAAAAACATTGTAGCGGGAAAATTGAAAAACAACATGAAGCTTTGTCATGCTCTGCCACCACACAACAGAACAGGAAGAGGAAGAAAATTGAAAAGGTTCCTTTCATCAACTAGGGGCACAGATACCCCAACTTTAGCAATTGATCTACCAAGTCCTAGAGCTAGATCTGTGCCGGAAGCTTGTCGACAGCTGCAATCCTGAAAAAAAACCAATCAGAAAGAAAACAGATAGCATCAAGAGCAAAACCGAAGAAAAATCAAAAATGAAATTTTGATTAAAGCCAAAAGAACCATAATATTGAAAAGAACTAGCTGAAAAAAAATAATCAAAAATCCAGATCCAAATCAAAGAGCTAGCCAAAATCGACAAAACCAGAATATTCACAATCAAGAATAAATGCGAAGTATAATCACCGGAGAAGGAGAAAAAATTAAAATAAAAAAGAATTAGCCATGGATCGATGACTTCAGCGCAAATCTGGAGATTTGGAGAAATGAAGCCGAAAAGGGTTTTCCAAATCCTGATATATGCGGGGTAGATCTAAATCTCGTAGGCTACTTTTGCACCTCACAACAAAACTAGGAGAAGGAGACTTCCCCAAAAACGAAGAAGAAAATTTAGCGTAGTGAACAGGATGTGCAAAAGTAAGATGTTTGAGACTCTTTATGAAAGGTTGCGTTTAGGATGGATTTGAGGAAGACGTTCTGCATTGTTGGGTTTTGAAGAGAAAACTTCATATTTTCATAGAAGAGAGGGAACAACAAAATGTTGAAGGCGCGAGATTAAAATTGAAATATCTAAAAAATTCGAGTTTCAACGATTGTTTTTGAAAAACCAATCGTTGTAACTCAAAATAAAAAATAAAATAAATTGAAATATGTAAAAAATTCAAGTTTCAACGACTGGTTTATCAAAACTGTCGTTATAACTCAAAATGAAAAATATAGATATTTTTTTTTATAGATAAATATAAAAGAGATATATTGTTTAATTTATTAAATTTAATTAGGAACTAAGTAAATGAAAATACGATTAGATTTATTCTCATAACTATCGAAATTCTAGGTTACATACTAGGAAATAGCTATAAACATAGGATAAAATCATATATATATATATATATATATATATAAAAGAGATATATTGTTTAATTTATTAAATTTAATTATTAGAAGCTAACTAAATGAAAAAACGGTACGATTTCTTCTCTTAACTATCGATTTTTGTACATAGATGGTTTCAAGAAATTCTAAACATATGTAAATCAATCGAAACGGTAAAGTAAACCGTTGTCCCCTTTGCTTTGCATCGGGGTAGCCGCCGACGACGATGTATAAAGTGACGGTGAAGATGACAAATATCCCGATGGTGACGACGAAAAATCAAATAGTGGCACCTCTCGGAGAAGAGCCCGAGCCCTGCGCCTCCATATGGAGCGGTTGGCGTTGCCCTACCCCCTCTTATAGTACGGGGTCGGGATCGACCACCGCCACGTCCACTACCCGAACGTCCTCCTTGATGCTCAATCTCCGAACACTTATAGACATAATGTCAAAAAAATATAAAAAAAGAAAGATATTTGGTTAATATGACAAAAGAATTAAAAGTATGTAGTATAACATATCGTCATAAACAAAGAACTAACACAAATCAACCGACGATTCATGTTCATCGACATCTACTTGCATGTCTTCATCTCGTACTCTCATAGTCGTCGAACTCAGATTCACTATTAGAGAAGCTCATTTCTGCCTCATCCTCATCGTCTGATTTCTCATCGTCAATTTGTATAGGAATCAACTCTAACTCCACACGAAAATCAAATAGATTGCTTGGTACTTCGTCATCGAAGATGTTTATGGGCGCACATGTTCCACAACGACTTGTAAATTCAACCATACTTGTCATTTGATTCCGGCTCTTTTCGACTTTGGTATAATATTTCGTGCTTTGGTTTTAATAACTCCCGTCCACCCTTGGCGAAATTTAGGGTATGGTGTATAGTAAACTTGTTCCGCCCGTTGAGCAAGGATGAATGGGTCATAACCAACCGTATATCTCCTTGTCCAGTGGACCTCAATATTTCCAAGTTTGTCCACTTTTGTCCCACGCGGGACCGTTATCAAACCACTCACACTTAAACATGGTCACCACCTTGTCCCACCGGTAACTTAACTGAATTATCTCAACTAACTTCCCGTAGTAGTCGGTCTCCGCCCCGTCAACTTGGTCACCTCGACAACATACACCGTAATTGCAACATAGTGTACACGCGTTCGCGTCAGCGATTGCAAATCGATACCCATTGATTATATATTTGTTGCATCGTAACTGTCATTGCAGCTCCATAAGATAAACTCCACGCAAATTCTAGGCTTATGATGGATTTTCCAAGAAATATGATCGAAACCATTTTGGAAACTCGGAACTAGTGAATTGATCAACTTGGGACACCCCCGGCATTGAAGGATTTCCGACCCAATTAGAAAAGTAACGTAACAAAAAACTTAAGTTAATACTTTAATACTTACCGTAATAGTAAACAAACAAAAAAACTTACTCGAGGTACTTGGCGGCCTCTTCACGGTTGTTTAGAATGTACCACTCGAACTCGCTTATCTCTTCCGTCAAGAGTTGACTTCCAACGTTTTCCCACGACTCGCCATTGGAAATTTAAAATTGACTTTTGATCCCTCGTATCACCGGCATCATCGTACATACTAGGAAATAGTTATAAATATGAGATAAAATCGCAATAGTAATATAATCTTGAAGATTTTATAAGTAGTACTAATTTTTCGCAAAATAAAATTAAATGGTGTCACAAAATAAAATAAATGGTATCTAAGATACAACGATTGTTTTTATTATAACAATTGTTGTATCAAAACATTTAATGTTCGTTTTAAAAAACAGATGTTAAAAGAAAGCAGAAAATTACAACAGTGTCACCGCCTACGTTTTAATGTCCATTTTGTGTGAAACAGTCGTTGAATATTCTCGCCAAAATTTTAAAAATGCCACCGCCTCGTTTTCCATGTCTGTTTTCATTTAATCGGTCGTTATATGAGAGTCAATAAATCTACTTTTTGTAGTAGTGAGATATTCCGCAATCCCCTTAGTGAATTAGAAAGCGACACTCCTCAGGATAAAACGAACCTTTTTTGTGTAAACCTGAGTGACAAAACTGGAAGTAGATATCAGTGTAACTCAGAAGAAGAGAGAGGAAAGAAGCTTGGGGTAGAGCTTAGTGTGACTAAATTAACCTTGGGGCTTTGATCTCAGTCTTCCTTACCTTACTCCGTACATTGTCTTTTATAGGCAAAAATCATGTGACTGTGGAGCAACAATAATGATTATTAAAGAAGATTTAATGACAATTAAAATTACAGTTACAAAACATGTGTCAATAACGATTTGATATAATGAAACCTTTTAAATGTCATTAAAACAGGTCAATTTAAACTCCAACAATCAATTTAAAGACTCCTCTTATCAGCCTTTTTTACTAACTCAAGCTCATATTTAATTGTGTATTGAGGTGTTCTCAATCTTAAATTATATAAGATTTCTTTGGTTGTTACAATACTCCCACACAATATTTACAACAAATACTACAAGTTAACTAATTTGATACCTTATATAAGACCACAGCTCTGGCTTAATTTATTCAAATAACATATCATTCATATACTTGTAGATCGACCTGTCAAATTTTCTAACCAAACCACCGCTAATAGCCAAAGATATTGTAACATTCCAATTGTCCATTGGTAATACACACCTCAAACGCAGTGTGCATATATAAAATTAAAATGGAAACAATATCGCCTGCAAACCTTGGGACTTATATTAATGACGGTAGTTGATAAGGTTCTTGATTTTCATTAGTATATATTATTGAGTCCTTAAGCATTATTTTCCTTGACTAATTATAGGGTTAGGGTGCAAATTTATCCCAAATGTTTTCACTGATGGGCAATGCTAGCCTGAATTTTTTTTAGGTTTAATGTTATCTCGAAAGTGTTAAAATGAAGTAATGTTGCCCTTATCGTTAACAAATTAACAGTTAATGTTGTTTTTTTAACGGTATAAGATAACATTACTATGTTTTGAAACTTTTTAGGCAACGTTGAACCTGAATAATCTTTTGTGGAACCATTGCTTTTCAGCAAAAACTTTCAAAGCAAATTTACACATTATTATATATAATCACTAGAGGTAAAGATAATGAGATGAAAGCCTAGGCTTAATAACAGCTTCAAGTGGTTGTTTTCTGAAACAAGTAAGCGTGAGAATTTCCTCCATGTTGAAGTCCTCCTTCTTCATTTGATCCGGCAAGTTCCATGAAAAGCCATGAACCAAATTGGCCAAACTTACCTGAACAACCTTAAGACCAAGAGAATAAGCAGGACAGATCCTTCTTCCAGCTCCAAATGGCAATAACTCAAAATGGCTTCCTTTCACATCAATGCCCTTCCCTATGAACCTCTCTGGGTTAAACTCATTGGGGTTTTCCCATATTGTAGGATCTCTGCCCATAGCTCAAACATTGACGATCACTTGGGTCCCTTTTGGGATGTCATACCCTAAAACTTTTGAGTCGCCGTCTATGGCTGATGTCGTCGGAGGCAATACAGCAGCTGGAGGGTGCAATCTCAATGTTTCTTTGGTAATGGCTTCAATATAAGGCAAGTTGACTATGTCCTTTTCTTCCACCCACCTGTCTCTTCCGATCACTCTGTCTAACTCTTCTGTTGCCTTCCTCAAGATTTCTGGGTTTTTCAACAGCTCTGACATTCCCCATTCTACAGTTACATTAGAGGTACCTGTTGCAGCTATCACAAGGTCCTGAGAAGTATACAAAGCATACATATTGTTACTAGCTAACTTATTGTGAGTACGCACGTATTACAAAAACTTGATGAGAGAAACTAGAAAAAGTAACCAACAAAAGTTTGGTCTAGTTGGTATAAGGTTCACTTATGACCATAAGGTTATTTGTTCAAATCCTAACGATTTGAGGACCATGTTAGTGGGTTATCTGTAAGTACTGATGTAAGTGCTCTTTAAATCTGGAGGCATACCCTTGTTCTAGTGAGACCCAAGACCCAACTTACATAAACTTTTTGTTATAAAAATAAGAAGGGTTAAGGTGCATATTGATCAACCAACAAAGTTTTACTCTAGGAGCGTTTACATTTTAAGTGGACCAAAAATACCAAAAACTTTTAAAAATGTAAAATTAGCACAATGCCGTTAAAAAAAAAAAATCAAAAGTCTATTAAAATTACAAAGTTTTAAGGTGTAGATTGACCAACAAAGTTTTACTTCAGAAGCGCCCAACAAAAAAAAGTTTTTAAGTGGACCTAAAATATCTACTCGTTACATTTGTGATCTTTTTGTTGCATTAACTCTTTCTAAACCTAATGCACATGGTTGGGGGTTTAGGCAAGGATTTGCAACAGTCAGATTTTGGATGGATTGTATATAGATTTGCCCGGTACATTAGAAAACTTACCCAGGCACCCTTAAAAGTTTATATTTTCGAACGTGCCCGAGCAAATCCATGTGCAATCCACCCAAAATCCGACTGTTGTAAATTCTTGCCCGGACCTCCAACCATGTGCATTGGGGTTAGAAGAGTGAATGTAACAAAAACATCACAAATGTAATGAGTAGAGTTCATTTTGAGTAAGGGTGGTAAGTTTTCGAACGTGCCCGGGCAAATCCATGTGCAATCCACCAAAAATCCAACTGTTGCAAATCTTTGCCTGGACCCCCAACCATGTGCATTGGGGTTAGAAAGAGTGAATGTAACAAAAAAATCATAAATGTAACGAGTAGATTTCATTTGAGTAAGGGTGGTAAGTTTTCGAACTTGCCCAAGCAAGTTCATGTGTAATCCACCCAAAATTCGACTGTTGCAAATCCTTGCCCGAACCCTCCAACCATGTGCATTGAGGTTAGAAAGAGTGAATGCAACAAAAAAAATCACAAATGTAACAAGTAGATATTTTAGGTCCACTTAAAAACTTTTTGTCTTTGGACACTCACTGAAAAAACTTTTTGGCCAAGCTGCACCTTAACCTTCAAAAGTTTGTGATTTTAACGGACGTTGATTTTTTTTTTTTTAACGGCGTTGTGCTAACTTTACATTTTTAAGAGTTTTTTAGTATTTTTGGTCCATTCAAATCTTTTTTGTACTGGAACGCTCTTGGAGAAAAACTTTGTTGACCAATCTGCATCTCAACCAAAAAAAAAACCGGAAAAGAAGGAAAATAAAGTAGACAAACAAAGGACTTGTTTGTTTCTGTTTTTTATTAAAAAAAGTTTTATAAATTTTTTTAGGAAAGGGTTTTGAAAACAAAAAAGTAAAAAAAAAAAACTGTTTGAAGTTTTAAAAAATATGGTTTTCAAGTGAAGTAGCCACAATAGTTGTTGCAGTGGTGACATGACTGTGGTCATCACTAATAATGTGGTGGTAGATATTCAAAAAATAAAAAATAGACAAATAAAAACAAGAAAATAACTATTTTTTTTTTTGTCTTTTAGTTTTTAAAAATAACTCAATGAAAACAGTTTTCCAGATAAATTTGTTAGTTTTTTTTTTTTTTTAAAAAAAAAAAAAACTGTTTTGACTGTCACGTACCAGAGTTAAGGCTTTGATTGTGTGCCTTTGTAGTTTAACCTCAAGAGTGGGATCTTCAGCAAGTTTTAAGAGTACATCCACCATGTCTTTGGCCACAAAATCCTCAACCCCTTTTCTTCTTTCTTCATGTTCTTTCAACACATGTTCCAGAAACCTATCAAACTTGGAACTAATATCCTTCATTCTCTTTGTATAACCCTGCAAGTCCATGAAATTGAGCCAAGGAATCAGATCCCCAATATTCCCAAACGTATTGAGCAAGAAAAACTCATCCACCATCTTTCTAAACTCTTCCCAGCTGAACATAAACCCACTTTGATACTTCTCCACGTACTTCTTCCCCAAAACCATGCGACTTATATTATTTAGGGTTAAAGCATAAAGGTAATCTTTCAGTAGCACCGGTTTGTCCGAAGAAATGAAAAGTTCATTTAACATACTTTTCATCTCTTCCTTTCTGATATACTCACTAGATTCCATTCTTTCATGAGAGAATAGTCGTGTGATGTATATCTTGCGGGATTGGCGCCAGTGTGGCCCGTAGGGGGCCCAAAGCACATCGGAGTGATTGTAGGTTGTGTACTTTCCGGCGTTGGTTTTTGGTCGCGATGAGAAGGTGTTGCCGTGGGTTTTGAGGAAGGCTTTAGCACCATCGGCGGAGGACACAACGACGACGTGTTTTAAGCCCAACTTGAGGTGCATGATGGGTCCATGTTTTTGGGAGAGTTGATGTAAGGAGTGGTGAGGAATAGGGCCTATTAGGTTGAGGTTTCCGATGATAGGCCATGGTTTTGGTCCCGGGGGCAGGTTATATCGGTGGTAATGGGAACGCCGGAAGAGAAGGCGGAGGAAGAGGAAGGGGATAAAGATAGCAAGCCATGCTGCCAAGTTCATTGCCATAGCTCAGTTGGTGGGGTTTGTGATATGAGAAGCTAAGTTTGCAAGGCTGAGAACCAGAGAAAGGCATATTATATAGAGGCGGAAAGACTTGAAAGGACCAAAAGCTTGGGCTTTTCTACCAAATAACCATCCTTTGCTACTTATTTGGAATTTTCCCAACAAGAAATTAGATGACGATGCTCAAATCACGTCACACTCTAACAAGGAATTAGTTTCCCAGCTGGTCCTTTAGAACACTAGGCATGACGATCTAGATCTTATTTTTTTTATCTTTACATGAAAAAAATATTTTTTTTAAAAATATTAGTTAAAAGATTATCTTTATTTTACATTCTCCACCTATTAATTTTATATATATAAAAAAATCAGATCTGGACCATCCAGATTAGATCTGGATGGTTCAAAGCTCGTCCATAGAGCTCTCTGTGCATAGTAACCGGTCCACTCTAACAATATATATATAATTGATTATCACGTGTATAAAAATGAATCTAAAATCCAATACAGAGACAGCAAAGAGAGATGAAATATCTGCACTATTCAAATGATCACTTAGCAAGGGTACGGCTCTCGTGTTTAGCTTTTATAGATGACGGTAAACACTCAAGTGCCTTTACTCTTCATATTATTCGGATAAGTTTATATTAACCTCCCAAAAAATTTCGGCCATGGTGTTATGTCTCACATCAGTTAGGGAAGGTAATGAAAAATATCTTATAAGAGTTTAAATACCTCCTCATCTTTACATATTTTAAAACTGTGAGAGATTATGAAACCCGTTTACTTGCTCATCCTAAGGATGAGCAGAGAAAACTTGTCCAATCTGGGCTATCCAGATGATATCTGGTTGGTCCAGATTTAACTTTTTTATTTTTTTTTTCAAAAAAAATTATTTTAATGGGTAGATGATCTAAAATAAAATTAATATTTGAACCAACATTTTAAAAAAAATTATTTTTTCATTTAAAAATCAACAAATAAAAAAATTAACTCCGAACCCTTCAAATCTCATCCTTAGGATAAGCAGGGAAACGGGTTCCAAACCCCAAAGTTGATAATATCGAGATTGAGAAGCTTAAGTATCACTTGATCTTATTTGTCCAATATTGATTTGAGCATTCAAAGAGATACACATAATCTAGTTTCACCGACGACAGAAATCCAAAGCTTCTCGCCATCCACTGTTCGCCGCCGCTGAGAGGATTTGGTTCCCTTCCCCCATTCTTCGATCTCTCTGCCCTTTATCCTCCATTCCCTTTCTTCTATAGAGGTTGTCATGACATTCTAGGAGATGGAGAAGCTGCTTAGCTTTGTTATCAATGGAGGCTGATACATCTTGTGTTATCGGAATTTATAAAGAGTCTATTTCAATATTACGCTGATCTTATTGAATCACGCTATTCATAACACCATTGAAAGACCTATGGTATGAACTTCTTATAATGAAAACCAGCAGCAGCACACAATATCTGAATCCTATTACACCTTTCAAGGAATCGGTCTCTGAAAAGTCATGCATCTGGATCTGATTAGGAGGCCATGGTTATCCCTTGCAGTAAATCTGAACCGTCTAGATTAGGTATGAACAGTAAAGATATACTCCCTCCCTACGGTCTTAATTAGAAAATCATTTTTATAGTGTAATTTACACTATAAAAATGTTTTTATAATTAACACCCTGGAGGTAGTATTTAACTTTCCTTGCTAAGCAAAACGCTAAGCAAGATAAGTAGAGAAGACTCAACGAAATGGTCGACGAAGGACAAAAAAAATTGGGCAATAATGATGCATTGGGATTTTAATTGGCTCCCACAATAATTGTCTTATTGAGACTTAAGCACTGCCATGTATAAAAAATATTGATCACACAACAATAAAATATCTACAGACAAGGCAGTCTAGTACCTGCTAGATTACACAAACTCAAGTGATGATCACTTAGTTTTGAAGGAAAACGCAGAATGTATAAAAAAGAAATATTAGCATTTCACCTCATAATTAATATTCAAGGAAAAAAAGAAATATGTTTTGTTATATTATTATATATAAAACGCTCAATGTAGAGACAATGCATGTGACACTAAAATTCAAAACATAGCATTCTTTGTTTTTTGTTTTTAATGAAAACAACATAAAATTTATGTTTAGCTTTTACCCTATGCATGGAAAATCATGGGGAAAATATTAGGAGGAAAATCTCCCAAAAATAGGAATCCCCCCCCCCCCATTTTTGAAATTTTTTCTTCCTAATATTCCTTTCTAACTATCTATTTTCTCCTCACTTTTCTACCCTATCTAAATATAGACATAAAGAATGATGTTGTTCATATGGTACTAGATATTATATTTGGGGAACCCAAAGTTTTATAAGGCCCTTTTATTTTAAGGAAAAAAACTCTTTGAAAGCAACATTTTAAAGGGTATAAGTTGTTGGAAAAACCACGCCTCAAAAAATAGTTGTTAGCTCAAGACTTTATAAGGTTCCTCATTCAAAGTAATCCTCTTAACATGAGACTCGTGACAGGTAGCTAATATATATGTGTGTTAGGGGTGATGCGACTCCTAAAGTGCAAACTTTCTTGATTTAGACTTAACCTAGCTTGCTTATTCCACGATCATTTGGGGAAAATTGTCATTTCATTTCTTTAGCTAACCCCCGAAAAGAACTTTGGTTCCATTAAATGTTTAACTAAGAGTTTGGGCCCTTCTACCAAATAACTCTATCATTTGGTACTTATTTCGAATTTCCCAACAAGAAATTAGATGACGATGCTCGAATCATATCACACACAAATAATATAATTGTTTATCACGTAATAAAGATAGATGAAGGGTTAATATATTTTTTAATCTTTTAAATTTATCCTAATTTTGATATTAGTCCCTCAAGTTTTAAATTAGAGGTTTTAATTCTTTAAGTTTCATTTTATTTAAAAAAGTGGTCCTTACAAGTCTACAACACAATAAAAATTTGGATAATTTTTTCTCTAAAGGGACAAAACCATTGGTTTAAAATTTGAGACAAAAATTAAAATGTGGATAAAAATGAAGACTGTATTAACCCAAAAATAAATCTAACCGCACAGAGTAGTAAAAAATAGAGTATTATTCTGATCCTATTTATAAGTCCACTTTGACCAAATCTCACATACCAAGGAAAAGTAGTTGACACAATGATTATGAGGTAAATTTTTAACTCTACCCTTATTTATGATTGTGTATTTTTCAATTGTTTCTTTTCTCTTTATCTTCATGAGTATAATTAATATGAATAAAATTGTCACAATCTCATTTATTTCATATAACTGGATTTATAAATATGACCAAATTTTATTGATCAAAATGAACTTATAAATAAGATCAGAGTGGTAGTGATGAAATATCTGTACCGTTCAGAATAGTCAAAATGACTTCGCAAGTACAGCTCACGTGTTTAGCTTTTATTGATGACAGCAAAAACTCAACAGACTGCATTTTTTTTCTTGGAGAATACACATCGTATCCGAGGTTAGCTACTAGCTACCTGGAATTTAACGGGCTTAAACTAGGATTCAGGTACCGCGGTCTGTAAATTCTCATAAAGGGGTGACCTTCCTTAGCTAACAGTTCCATTCACAACCCAGAATTAAATCCTGGACGATATTTAAGGGATCAGCACCTCATCCCACTGAACTTAATTTGGTACAACTGACTTAGTTTTTTCCCCCTAAGCACAAATATCCTCCTATACGAGGTAATCCTATTCGAGACCCTGACAGTGCGTGCCTTCAATAAACTTATCTCCATTAGGAAGATACTTATGTATGATAGGAAAAAAAAGTTTAAAACTTTTAAAATATTCCCATATATATAAGGTTATTAATTTTTCGAACCTGGAGGCTTTACTTTTGAAGGACAAGACGAAAAGAAATTTAAGAATTTTAAAAGAAAAGGATTAACTACTTCTACTTTTATGTAAGAGAATGAGCCTGTTTGGTGTGAGCGTTAAGAGAATGTTGGGAGCGTTTGCGGTAGAGTTAATGAACTTTAGAGAAAAAGCTCAACGTGGTGTGTTTGAGTTGTGCGTTAAGTTCACTGGACTTTAAGTCCAAAAAGCTTAAAAAACCCGTTAAAAAAAAAGCTCAAGAATCCAGTTTTTTTTTTCTAAAAAGCTCTCAATTTTTTGACGTAGGTCCTGCCACTTCTACTACATCAATATAAACACAGATCATTATCTATAACCTGATTTTTTTCCTACCGGGTTTTTTTAAAGTCAGATAGCTTTTAAGCCACCGCTTTTACCGCCAACCCAGCCCAATAAAAATAGAAAGCATAAATATATATCTTCCAAAACCACGGCGCTTCATATGACTGAGCAATATGCGGAAGTTGTTTTATAAAGCCATGATCTTCAATGATCTTAAACTTTAAGTTAAGCTTAGATGATTCACATAGCATTAATTTTCTTAATTTTGGTCCTTCCCATTTAGAAATAAAAATAATATTGTTGACAAAGATATAATAAATACCAAATTTTAATTAAATGTGGAATTGAGAGATTTGGGGGGGGGGGGGGGGGACATCAGAATAATGAACACATGGATAATCCACTTATGTTCAGACAAGTAGAGAAGACTGAACTCAGGGGAATGGTCCATGAAGGACGAAAAATTGGGCAATAATGCATTTATATTTTATTGGCTTCTACAATAATTGTCTAACTGATCGAGACTTCAGCGCAACCTAGTACTAGGTACCGAATTGATGAATCCTTTTCAAAACGTTGCTCTGATTAAATATTCATCACACAACAAAATAAAATGTCTACAGACTAGGTAGTCTAGTACCTGATACATTACACAAATTTAATTGGTCACTTAGTTTTGAAGCTAAATTTAACATTTCACCTCATATATAATTAATATTTTTTTTAAAAAAATCTGTTTTGTCATATTATATAAAGAACGCAGAATGTAGAGACACTAAAATACAAAACACAGTATTCCTTTTTATTTTATTTTATGAAAACAGCATAATATTCATGTTTAACCTCTATGTTTGATGGAGAGAAAATTAGGTGCAAATACTAGGAGAAAAAACTCTTAAAAATAGTTTTTTTTTTCTTCTATTTCTAGAAAATTTTCCTTCCTTGTACTCACTGCCCTAAATCACTACAAAAAAAATAATAATAAGTTTTTGCAACGGAAAAAAACCGTCGCAAAAAAAGGTTTTTCCGTCGTAAAATTCGTTTGCAACAGATTTCTTCTGTCGCAAAAAACCTCGTCACAATTGCATATTGATGTATAACCGTCATGACTCTTATTAGTTTTATCCTTAACCATGAGACTTATGATGCAACCAATATAAATGAAATCTTTTAGCCAAGATTATGCAAATTATTATTGATATTTTGTTAAATCATGAAATGGCATATCTCATATGAGCCAAGTGGGAGAATGTACGAAGTGTACGTCATGTCTCATGTGCGTGATAAATGATTTAACAATTAATGAAGGGGTTATATGACTATTGATAAATGCCTTTTGGGAAGAGGATTCTTGATTGAAATGAAATGACCATTGACAAATGCCTTTTGGAAAAAGGTTTCTTGACTGTTTGATGAGAGCAATCATATCCATAAGATGAGAGTTACATCTTTTGAACACACTATATAAAAGATAGAAGGATAGAAACTTGTCCATTCATTCTCTGACCATTAGAGACGTCTCAAGGTTTTCATCAAGAAGTGAGAGCGTGTAAAGAAGGGTAAATAGAATGATAAATGTTTCAATTATCGTACTACAAGTCACACGTTGCACAAATATCGATTCTGTATCATGGAGAAAAGGTCAGTGTATCTTGCATTTACAAAATGAAGGAGTAGGCTATTTATAACACTATAGCCTCCTTCAAATCCTAACTAATGGGTCAATGACTAATTATCCTACTACTTATCTAGTTTACACTTAGGTCCTTAGGTTCATCTTACAATTAGGTCCCTAAATGCTGATTATTATCTTTATATATTAGTGACATAATGGATGAAGTTTTTTTTTTTGTTCGCATCTGTACCTATAAATATTATAAAAGCATTGCATTACAGACTCTTTTGGTATAATGGCAAATTTAATTTTTTTTTTTTTCAATGAATGAGTTGGTGAAGTCCTCTTTAATTAATTTAATAAATTGATGTCTTTAATTGCCAATTTTATCATGTTTCTTGTAATAATATTAAACTGAATTAATTTTAGTAGTCTCTTTTCATACTCAAGTATCTTTACATGCTTACTCTTCCATTTTGAAACTTAAAGTAATTAGATAGTTTGCTCTGTGATTTTTGGCAGATTATTTAATAGAGCCATTTCATTTGTTGGGAAGGAATACTTATGCCATACCTTGTGGGATAAGTACCGTAATATCCTAATATTTATATTAGGATTTAATTACAAATAAGAAAAATTAATTAATCATGATACATGAATTTATTTTGTAATTGTCAATATAAAGGTTTTCATATAAAACATCATTTATGATAGTAAAAGAAATTAGTGAAATAAAGATGTGAAAGTAATAATATTTTATTGTTGTTGAAAAAAGGCCAAAAAATGTTCGGAAAAGAAAAAAGAAGAAGTAAAAAGTAACAATGAAAATAATTAATAAATTAATATTTATAAAAGAAACAATAAAATGGTGGCAGCATTTGCTACCACCTAATATATAATTAAGGGGGCAGTGTATGGCGTGGATTATTTCCTCATCCACCGCCATTATCCTTTATCTATATAATAGTATATATGTTTGTGTGTGTTGTGTGTAGAATAGTGTGTGTGTGTGTTTGTTTTTCCGGTGGGTGAGGCGGAGAGACAGTGAGAGAGGGAGAAGAGAAGGATAGGTGGAAGAAAAGAAGAATCAAAGAATATTTTTGTTTTTCCGGTGGGTGAGGCGGAGAGACAGTGAGAGAGGGAGAAGAGAAGGAAAGGTAGAAGAAAAGATGACTCAGAAAATATTTTAAGGTATGTTATTTATTTTATAAAATTATTTAGATAACTAAACTAGTTTCTTTTCAACAAACTTTCTTTATGAAAGTTATTCTACGTATTTTTCTCTTTCTAATGAGAGTAATATAGTATTGATTAGTGAAAATTTTAGCATTAGAATTATGATAAAGTTTTGAGTTTTGATAATAGATGACTGTATATTTGTAGAGTATGATTAATATATAATTTTAATCGGTTTAGATTTATTGGTTGATAGTTGTGGGAATTTAAATTTAATTTTCTATCTAAAAGAATTTGGGATTTATGTTTTATAGGATATTTCTACTGATTAAGTGAGGTTTAAGGTATTTATTTAGATTATTGAAGGTATTGTTGTCAGTTTAATCGGTTTAGTTTTACTAAAATTTGAACTGTATAAAATTATAAGTTGGGAATTAGAATTTAAATTAAAGTTTGATGTGATTTTGATTATGTGGAAGTTTGAAGATTTGTTTAATAAATTGGGTTATACTTATAAGTTAGTATTAGGTTGAGAAATTGAAATTTGTAATATTAGGTCTTTTATATACGAGTTTATAATTTATTGGAAGTTATATTGAGAATTAGATGGATTGAATTTGAGGTTTATAATGAATATGAATATTTAGGTTAAATTTTTATTGTAGGAAATTGGATATTTTGGTTAAATTAAGGATGTGGTGATATTTTGATGATCATAATTAGTGAGAAATAATTTATAAAGGAAGGAAATGAGATTGTAACTATGATTTGAGGAATAAATAAAATTGTAAAATCTTCTAAGAAAATTAAATGAGACAATTGTAACATCCCATTTTCCGAAAGCAGTATAATTTTTTTTTTCATCAGAGTAGAGCATCAGAGCGATTGAGTAACTGATACATATATTTAAAATACCGTAAGTCCGGGCGATTACAAAAGCGGTACAATGATGAGAGTTTTCAAAAGTAAATAGCGAGTAGGGAAAAGTCTTCACCGAGTCCCCTTATGCGTCTTTGTCTTGCCTTTCTCTTCGGTCCTCGTTCTATTTTGTTTAGAATTTCGTTGATTCAGTCTACTCAGAAATGGGTGCGGAATTTCGTATCGGGAGTTCCTCTACATGAGTTAAATACTGCATGTACCAATCCTTGTTGGTCTCAGAGTTTCATCCGGCGTGGCCCAGCTCCACATATAAGCTCCGGGTTAGGATAGAATTGTCGTCCAGTACAAACTGGCGATTATCAGAATTATCAGGGTTATCAGAATTATAAGAGTTATCAGAGACTAATATCAGAGTTATCAGAATCATCAGAGTTATCCGAATTATCAGAGTTATCAGAATGATCAGGGTCTGATATCAAATATGGATATAGACGATGGATTTACTGATTCTGGGTTAGAATGATGCACCGACAGAGGGTGGTACACCGGTTCGAGAATGGTATACCACCAGTCATCGGTACACCGACTAGGGCTATATCGACTCATTTTCAAAACATGCTCTTTAAAGAGGCGTAGAGCCTAACTCCGTTACTCAAACCAATTTAGCCGGGTAGGTGTCTATCATGGGAGCCTCACCGTCTTTAGGGTGGACGATTGGCTGATCCACATGACTAACCCGCCGGCACCAAAAGGTTTTAGAATAACTTAGTCAGATCTATGCCAGGACAACTGCTTTGATACCAAAATTGTCTTCCTGGCGAATCCACGCCGTGGCAACAAAAGATACCTCAGCCGCTAGTTTTACGCACCGCCTCGCGACCTGTGCAACCAGATCGCCTGGCCATGTCGGGGGTAAGAGCCAATGCTTCGCCACAGATCACACTGTGAGAACCCCCGATCATGGTTAACTTAACAAGCTCTGATACCAATTTAGACTCTGTCTATCTAAACTTCGGACTATTCACTCCGAAACTTTTCTCTATATGTCGGCCGCTCCTCTTGGTGGTCGAGAATTTACTCTGGTTTGACCGCAAAGATCTTGTCATGTCGTACTTTGATATATAGTATTTCCCGTGGCACCCATATACCTCGGTCAATACCAGTTATCAAAATGTCTCCATGGTGCCCATACACCATAGTAACACAGAATACCTTAAATGTTTCCATGGCGCCCATACACCATGACAACACAAGATACCTCATACTCAATGACACAATCGCGGTCCGGTTGTAGTAACTAGGAGATATGCATCGGAAACTAAAATTTTCGCGGCAAGTAAGATAACTATTTATCAAACCATAGGGGAAATCTATAGGCATGTCTATCGCAGACTCTATCACACTAGTACTACAAACGAACGGACACTCGTACTATTTCCCTCGTTCAAGATTTCGTTGTCTGCTGAACATTTTCGAACAGACGACATCGGTTACGGAAATAACTTCCGATAGCACCAGCTTCTGGACAAAAACTCACTGGTTTGTAATATGTCCTGACCTAAGAAACCTAATCCCTGGTTTGTCACAACGGTCTCGTTTTGTATAGGTTCTCATTTCTACTATCTGCCCTATTTCTGATTTATCCTGTATCTTAATGACTCATTTGGTTTCAGAAATGACTTCTGAGATAGTCCACTCTGAGGTAGAAATTCACTGGTTTATAAAAAGTCTAGATGTTTTAGACTAAATCCCTATATTTTGGTGTATGATTTAATTTCTATCCATTCTCAAATGTCCTGTTGGCTCTTTACCATGTATAATATTATTATATTACAAATATCTAGATATTTTTATTTATTTATTTTTCTAAGCATTTTATATTTTATTCTTTTATTTATTTTTTAATTACGAATTTCAGGCCTTACTTAAATATTTTTCTAATTCATTTATCTTATATTTTAATCCTCTTATATTATCCCATCAATTACCCGATTAGCCACTTACTAATTTTTGATAATTTTCTTAATTAGGATAAATTATTATCTCACAACTATTTTAGTTACATTGGTATTTTATATCCCATGTAAAATACTAAAATCATGGGGCCATTTATGCTCCCCAAAATTATATTTAATTTCGCCTCATTATTTTCCAAGGGAAATATTCCCAAATATTCCTAAAATTAGAGACAACATACTTTCTAATTTTTAATAAATATTTTATTGACTCATTGGATTTATCATAATATTTTCAGGCCATTTTATGCCCCATAAATGCCTTTTAGGGATTTTAGCTCTTTATTGCTTATAGTTTCAATAGAAATTACCTTAGAAAATAAGATAATTATAACTTATTATTTGACACCACATATTCACCTATATCCAATAGGTATTATTTACTAATTTATGATACTTATCATAAATACGATTTTTAGGTATTACACAATTATAGTTTAATTAATTATTAATTATTGAATTTTTGTTAATTCTATTAACCTATAACTATATATTTATTTTTAGAATAGACTTGATCTCTCTCAAGTTTAGTTTTTATGTCAAAAACTGAAGGTAACCATTTTCCACTCATTATACTTTCTTGTAAGATGATTTGTGAGTGATTTTTAATCTATGCTACTACTAGGAAACAGCTGATTAGCGACGGAATTTATGACGGAATTTTTTTCGTCGCAAATTTAGGGGTATTTGCGACGGAATTTGCAAAAAGCTCGGTTTTGCGACAGAATTCGAATTCCGTCCCAAAACCAAGCTTTTTGCGACGAAATTCAAATTCCGTAGCAAAACTAAGCTTTTTGCGACAAATTACAATTATGTTGCAAATCCCCTTTTGGTTTTTGTGAAGGGAATTTTAATTTCGTCGCAAAACCCAAAAAGGGTTTGCGACGGAATTCAAATTCCGTAGCAAAAAGCTTAGTTTTGCGATGGAATTCAAATTCCGTCGCAAAATCCAAAAGAGGATTTGTGACAGAATTGTAATTCTGTTGCAAAAAGCTTAGTTTTGCTACGGAATTTGAATTCCGTCGCAAATCTTTAAATATATTTCATTTGCTCTCGATCTGTTCAGTTATCCTACGTTGCCTCTTCCTTCTCTCTCGTTCTCCCATCTCCCTCGTCGGCATCGTCTCCTTTTGCTCTGTCCGGCGAGTTTCCGGCGTCGTCTCCCTCTGCTCCGCTCATCTCCTCCTCCTCCTCTTCCCTTACCGATTCGCTGCACTTCCATTTTCGGTAACCTACCTCTCTTCTCTCTTTTTGTTGGACCACTGTGTGGAAAGATCTGATTTTCTTTTTTTTTTTCTTTTTGATTATTTTCTTATAGTATTTAAGATCTATGAATATTACAATGATAAATTTTATGCTATGTATAGATATAAATTAGATATATACAATGGTTTCAAGAACTGTAGTTAATCCTAATTTTAATTAGTTGTAAAAGATTGCTATAGAAAACATGATTAATTTCAAAATCGTGATGTAATGCTTGCTCATAGTAACACATTTATTCTCTTGTTGGATTCTTTGGGGGAATTCAATACTCACACTCACGAATATAACAGAAATCATTTACTACAAAGTTATTATTAGTCGGTGGCGTTTTTGAGTGGGACTGTTATGATCATTGAGTCAATAAAATATATACAGTAAAAATGATCCAAATAAATTAGCTAAATATTATATGTGTAGAGTTTTGGCTTACATTTTAATGTTTGGTGATAATATTAAATAATCTCATTATTTATTTTCCTAAAAAGAAGGTGTTTGTGATGACTCATTAGTCATTAGGTGTTATTTACACGAGATGATTTTCATTCAAGTTGGTTTTTTTAATCACTATTTTGGCTCTTTTCTCGTTGATGCTTTTATTTAATTTAGGTCTTAATAAGTAGCGAGTGGATTTCAAGGTTACTCCTTTTATATACATGTTTTTTTTTTTCATAATTTTCTATATATTTTTAATAATTTCTGATTATTATTATATATTTTTATGATATATAAGTTTTTTTAAAAAATTATTTTTCAACAAAATAAATAAATTTTAAATATTTTTTTAAAAAAAAATTGAAATTTGCGACGGAATTTGAATTCCGTCGCAAATTTTTGACGAAATTAAATTCCGTTGCAAATCCTAGAATTTGCGACGGAATTTGTTTCCGTCGCAAATTTCAATTTTACGATGGAACTCAATTCCGTCACAAATTCCGATTTGCGATGTAATACCCTATGATTATCCAATAAATAAAATTCCTTCAATATTTCTTTTAAAAAAATATTACCTATTTAAAATGGGTAAATATGAGGTCTTAATTAATGAGTATTATTGTCCTAATACCTTAGAAAGATTCTACTAAAATTTAAAGAGATAAGTTGCCAAAGGGCTGAAAATATTTTTTAGGGCATAAATTGGACTAGAAATATTATGATAAATACTATATGACCTCAATTATTGACAAAAACTTAGGAAGTATGTTATCTCTAATTTTAGGAATTTTTGAGATTATTTTCCTGAAAAATAAAGATGCATAAATATAATAATATTAAAAGCACTTTTTGGCCCCATGATTTTTAATATTTTACATGGGACATAAAATACCAATGTCAAATGCAAAATTTGTGAGATAATAATTAATCCTAATTATGAAAATTATCAACAATTAGTAAGTGGCTAATTAAGTAATTAGTGGCTAATTGTTTAGATTAAGATATAAGTAAATTAATTAATTAATAATTAATTTAAGGGAGAAATTCGAAATTAATAAATAAAAAATAAATAAAAAAAATAAAAAATAAAATGCTTAGAAAAATAAATAAATAAATAAAAAATCTTGATATTTTGAATAAAATAATAATATATTTGGTAAAGAGCCAACATGACATTTGAGAATGGATAGAAACTAAATCCTACACCAAGATATAGGGATTTAGTCTATGTCATCCGAACTTTTTATAAACCAAAAAAATTTCGCCTCGGAGTGGACTATCTCCGAAGTCATTTCGAAACCAACTAGGTCATTAAGATACGGGATAAATAAAGAATAGAGGCGGATAGTGCAAATGAGAACCTATAGAAAACGAAATAGTTGTGACAAACCGGGATGAGGTTTCTTAGGTCGAACATATTACGAACCGGTGAATTTTTGTCCGAAAATGGTACTGGCTGGAAGTTATTTCCGTAGAATCGACGGCGTTTGTCCGAAAATCTTCGGCAGACAACGGAATACCCTTAATGAGATCAAAAATTTAGTTAAACCCAGTAGTTTTAAAGAAAATAAATGGAACTTCAAAACCTAGTTTCTGTATTTTTAAGATTCTCCAAAATTACGCGATTCGGAGACCGAACCGGAAACTTTATCGGATTCGGCCAAAAGCAAGAGCTTGTGATGTCATGCATGACATCAATTTTTCTTGGGAATTGTGCCAAGAGGTCGGCCAAGAGAGGGGAGGGTCAAGATGGAGCCATTTGTCCCGAGTGCGATCCGACGGCCGTAAATCGATCTGATAAAGTTTGAGTTATTTACCAAACTGCCATTCCCTTCTTCTATAAATAGAAGGCAACTCTCTTCACAATTCTCACACCAAATTTCAAATCCTAGAGAGAGGTTAGAGAGAAGGAAGATCCCGGAGAAAGTCTAGCGGAGCCCTGGGTAAGTTTTTCGATCCTTAGTCTTAAGTTTCAGTAGTTTTTTCGGTAGATATAGTAGGAATGCTAGATTTATCTTCAAATTTTCCAGATAGTTTAAATATCATGTTTAGGGGTAGATATGGTATTTATTTTGAAAATATACTGGGAAAAGAGATATGTCAAAATTCTGGAGAGATCGGGTCAAAGTAGCGAAGCTCTGGCGAAATTCCGCCAATTAAGGGGTCAGGGGCAAAATGGTAATTTTTACCTAAAATGCCTGTTATGCTGCTAGATATTGATAAATACTATCCTTATAGGATATCTGAGATAATTGATTCGCTGTTGTACCGCTGTAAAAAATACAGTTTTTCGTAAAACGTACCGAAAGTACCGTCAACGAAGGTACGTTCGCGGCGTACTGTAACACTAATTCTCATGGTTGTGTTATGCTTATATATGATTGCTGTGTTCTTGTACCGAGACGCTGTCTCATTTATTTTTAAATGCAATCATGAATATACGGATTATGGTCTTGATAACACCGTTTAGAGTTTTCCTAGCGCTTTGGACACGATAGGCCATCGTGGCACCGGAGAGTGTGCGGTAGACGGGTAACAAACATACCGTAGTAGGGGCTGTGTATTGTTATGGCCCTACATATTGATTATATATTTCCTACATCTCATTATGGGCTTTTGTAGTGATATTTGCTAAAATGACATGAATACCTGTGATGCATATATTGTTTACATGAGCATGAGGTTAACCGTTACCTGAGGTCCGATGGGTATTGGACCTCGGTCGCATGATTAGACAGATTCGGGTCATGAACCGGAGGAGAAGGCACCGGGGACGGAACTATAGATATACGCCGAGACGGAGCCATGAGAAGGCACCCCACAAAGAAAATGCGGGAAGAAAAGTAAATGTAACCTACCTTATGGCATGAATCTAATAAGGTTACTTCATATCATTTGGTGCTTAAACTAGAAGGGTCGTCTATGTGGTTCACCAATCGGTCCACCCTAGTACGGTGAGACTCCCACTAGACCTACCCGGCCTGGCCAAATGGGATGATTTAACTAAGTTAGGTTCTATGCCCCAAGTCTACTCAGGGCTTGGTTAAAGAGAGTATAGTTACATGTAAAATTGTAATTGTAAAGTTTGTATTCTTTGTATCACATGAACAATCCTTCGGAGATTTTATAATATATATCAAGATATCGCCAGCATCATCATATGTCCGAGTATTTCATATCGATTACTCAAGATTATACTTGTTGTTCAAATTTTTAGTACATGCTCTTCGTTTCCGCAAAACGCTAAGCGGTAGCACCTCAAAACTCGATGAATTTTTATAAAACCACGTGTCACCGGCACGAGTTATGCTACGAAATTTGGGGTATTACATGCGACGAAATTTTCATTTTCCTTCGAAATTGCGACGCGATTTTTGTGATGGAAGAAATCCGTCGCAAACGCATTTTGTGACGGAAAAATTCCGTCGTAAAACAGGATTTTTTTTGTAGTATGAAAGCTATGTTTTTGACAAAGTTGCCTTGTGGAATTTATTTTGGAATGATTATTGATATTATATGTTATGAATAATATACTTTTTATGGTTTCTTGAACTGAAATAATATTGTCATCTTAATAATTATTGAAAAGATGTATTATTTTTATAAATTATGTTTGGAATCTTATATATATACATGCCAAGATTATGATGATGTGGAGTAGTGATGTATATGGAGTGATGATGGGAGTTATTGTGTATATAATACCACGTGGTATGCTACTATCGGTGCACAGTGATGGCTTTGACATTTTTAGGGCCCTTGGCATCGCCTTTTTCCTTTGGCCGGGTTAAGGGTCAGCCCTTGAGACAATGACACCTTTCTATATTCAAGGAAAGAGAACTCATGGTCCGATATGAGTTCTATAGCCTTTGGCCGGGCTATACCTCATTATTGGAGAGATTGGTGCAGTCTTGTCATAGAGACTAAACCTATTACGTTACAGCCCATGGGTTTTGTCAGCGGAATAAAGGTGGGGTGATAAGGATTGTCAGGGTATCGATATGTTGTTTGACATGTTATATATGTGATTCATGATATGAAATTTGATTTAGAAATTCTATACAGAAATTGTGATTTATTAAATTTGTAAATTATATATCTAGTACTTGGTTATATAAAATGTTCCATTTGGCACCTCACAGCACATATTAGCATTTATAATGAGTTGGATTGATGGTTACAAATATTTTTCAGGTGATAGTTCTCGTGTGGGTCAATCAGGGAAGGCTTCGGAAGCTTAAGTTACTTTTACTAACGGTAGTGCTTTCACTTTTTTGGTACATGTTGAATTATTGTATATTGTTACAATAGGGCTCACTTGGCATATTGTGGTATATATTGGATATTCTGGCAAAATCTTGAGGTAATACTTAGTTAAAAATATGGGCTTAGTAAAATCCAAAGCATAACCGTGTGCATAAAACATTTTAATAAATGATTTAATCAAGTTAATAGTTAATAATTGTCCTTCAGAATAGAGGATGTTACAAGTACATTCATTTTGAGTTTTGCCAGTAACAATGGATTTCTCTTGCTTGCATATATGTCCAAGCTCTAAGATTTCCAACCAAAAAGTTACATCAGGATTGTGATGGGTATGTTTTGCTTTCTAAAACTTTTAAACCGGCCCCCACCCAAATTGCTGGGTGATTCTGTAAGCTGAGGGATGCCATTGAAGTTTCTTGTTGCCGCACAATGAAATAAGTGTCATTTGATCTTACACTCTACTGATTTTTGGGTTTGTGAAATTTGAGGATAAGTTCTGTATTTTATATCTTATGGACTTTATTTAATGTGTCATACCCATATGTTCATATGATTTTACTAGTCCTTTTCAAACTGTATGGTCATCATATCACTAGAAGCAAGAAAGTAAGATGGAGATTAGCACCAACGCCTCGTGAGCAAGACAAATGAGACAAATCTACTTAGAGGCTACAACTGGAGGCAATGTAAGTAATGTTTCCTATCTTTTCAACTTCCAACTTCTGGAACCAACAAAAGACATTCGGCAGTGATTCCATCTATAACACAAATTTGTAGTTACATTCTTCTTTTCTATATTGGTCAAAATTTATGTGCAGGAGGTGATGTTTAGTGAAATGAGGAAGTCTCGTGAAGATTTGATGTGAAGGTTTAGTGACTTTACATTGATTTGGTTTAAATTAGTGAACTTGTAATGAAAATGGTTATGTTGTTGTATTTGGTTTCATATTTTGTTATGTATTTTAGATCATTAATATTAATTTATGTAATTGGCTTGTTTTTTGCCTGTTTAAAGTAGGCTTGTTTTTGACTTGTTTTCTGCCTGTTTTGTGGTGAAGCTGGTCTGTTAGCCTATTAAAAAGGATTTAAAAATACATGCCTCATTAACAGGTCACAGGTTAGGCCAGGCTTGTATACAGGTCGGGGTTAGGTCACCTTGTTGCAAAACAAGTCTGACTTGTTAAGGGTGATGAAGACCTTTTTGTCTTTAGCTTTGGGGTTCACAATAAAAAATAAACCAATGATTGCGTATAGTCAACCCTAGGATCGTTCTCTCTCTCGAGGAGCCTTTTATTGAATCCTAAATAATCTAAATATCATGCAAATGCAATTAAAACAAGGGGAAAATAGGTTTTTGGCTTTTCTAATTAATAAACTAAAATTAAAATGCAATTAATCAAATGCTAACTATTGTTTTTAGTATTTTCTTTATAAAATGGTGAATGAGTGAATGTAATGGTATTAAAGTGAAAATATGAATTATGAATGTTCTTGGTAATGAAATAGAGGAAGTGAAAATATGAATGATGAACGTTCTTGGTAATGAAGAAATGATTATCCTTGCTTATAAAAATATTATGGGAGTTAAAATTCATCAAGTCTTAAGTAAAAACCTCAAGATAACACTTGAGTCCAATATTCTCAATTAATAGTAGCTCTTACAAACATAGCTAACCACTACCTTTTGAGAAATTGTTAAAAACCATTTGATGTGCAATTGAGATTGTAATAATGCAACATGAGTTTTCTTAAAATTGAGTACATACTAGTCCCTCAAAGGGCACAAATCAATCACATTAATTAGACAATAACACGCTAATTAATATAATCTCATTGCAACCACAAGAAATTTAAACACATATATTTTTCACACTACAAAATCCAAATCTCAACTACAATTATCAAACCAACAGAGACAATAAACATTAATCTCAGTTCCAGAATTTATACACAATAATTCCTAAAACTAGGCAATCTAAATATATAAATCTGGACTAATGAAATGATAGAAAAACTCCCCTAATGTAGTCCATTGAGCTCAAGTATTAATCTCCACCACCAAGAAGAAAGGGGATCAGCCACACATAGCCATTAAAATGGCCATTGACACAATCGCCGGAAAACTCAAAGAAAGGATGAATAGTATTTTGAAAAGTGGCAGCGACAGTGATGGAAGGTGACTGATGGAGGAAGTAAATGGTGGTGGAAGGTGGTGCAACGATAAAGGAGAGAAAATGGAAGGAGGAAGTCGCCGTTGGAGGTGGTCAGCGATGGTAAGGAGGATGATGGAAAAGATGATGGAGTTCATGGGTTCTCTCCTCCGATTGACAGTGATCGACTGTGGAGGAGGGAAAGTCTCTTGTCGGCGACAATGGTGGTAGAGCAAGAAGCCGCCGGCGAGGTGGGTTGAGGGGTGAAAGACGGTGTTGAGAGCGTCCTAATCCGAGGGTCGAAGATGATGATCCAGCGTGATACCCTGTTCGCGGCGCAACCCCTGTGTATTTAATTTTCCCCAGCTCCTGTGTCTTGGGTTGCGCCTCTCTCCATCAGGTCTGTGTCTTAATTCCCCCAGCTCCACGGGTCCCTCTTTCTCATTCTGAATATTAGACCTAGCCCTGGTCAAAACGCAAGTTTTGACCAGGGACTAAATTGAAAACTTTTAAAAGTTTTGTAAGAGGGACTAAAGTGAAATTTTTGTAATTTGGGTTGAAACTTCCATTTTCAAATTTGATTTACTTTCTTCAAGTACCTACAATAAAAAGAATTAATCTAACATCAAATATATTTCAGAAAAAAAATAAATGATTAAGAGTAATTACAATTTATTTGACAATTTTGCCATTTTAATACATTTTCTTGTAATCACTCATTAAATCAAATTAATCATAAAAAATACATTTTTGGCCCAATTAACATGATGAAATCCCAAATTAATTATGAAATAATACATCAAAATATGGTTTGATCAAAGGGTGAAACCTACAGCGCAGTTTGACCTATTTCCACCCCTAAAGACCTACGTATGATGAGTACCTCGTCATAATTACTGAAGATGCAGTGAATCTTTTACTTCTTCATTCATGGCTTGTATATTGAGTTTAATGCTTGTATTTTGGACTGATATTAGCTTCGTAAATGTGATGTCTTTTAACTAAGTTCTATTAGTAATCCAAAAGTATAATACCATCTCTGGACGCTTTCATTTGGAATTCCTTTCATCCTTTATTTCTTAGGTTTGATGTAGATTCCAGTGGAAAAGTTTTCTGTCTCTCGGTTGTATCAATTGTTTGTTTTGAAGATAAACTGTTTGATATTTGTTGCCAGTGAATTCGGTTTTAGCATCATTAATATTATTTATAATATCTTTTGTTATTATAATATATGTATTTGAACTTATTTAGTCTTTCTATTTTTATTTTTAACGATCTTGAATGTATTTAAAATTTTGCTTAATTTTTTTTTTTTTTTCGGGGGCAGCAATGGTGCCCCCCTCATTTATTTTCTGGGTCCCGAGCCCATTGAGGTATCATTCTAATAAGTTTATATTAATCTCACAAAAAATTTCAACCAAGAGATTTTATTAAGACGACAATTCAATTTTAAAGTGTTAAGGGAAAATAGTCATTTCATTTCTTTAGCAAACCCCCGAAAAGTACTTAGGTTCCACTAAATGCTTAATTGAAAGCTTGGGCCTTTCTACCAAAAAAACTCTATCATTTGCTACTTATTTCGAATTGTTTCAACAAGAAATTAGATGACGATGCTCAAATCACGTCACACAAAAATAATTGTTTATCACATGTAAAAAGATAAATGGTTAATATAATCTTTTATCCTTTAAGTTTGTCCTAATTTTTATATCAATCCTTCAAATTTCAAAATAAAGGTTAAAATTCAAATTTCATTTCATTTAAATCAGTAGTCCCTACAAGTTTACAAACACAATAAAAATTTGGACCAATTTTTCTTAAAGGACTAAAACTAATAGTTTAAAACTTGAGGAACTAAAATTACAATATAGATAATATTAAGGATTAAAAATGATATTAAAAAAAAATAATCTAAACCCACGTAGCAGAGATGTCTGGGAGAAAAAAAACAGAGTAGAGATGAAATATCTGTACCGTTCAGAATAGTCAAAATGACTTCGCAAGTAGAGCTCACGTGTTTAGCTTTTATTGATGACAGCAAACACTCAGCTGACTGGGTTTTTTCTTGGAGTGTACACCTGGTATCCGAGGTGACCTCCTTGTCATGGGCAATTTCGCCGGCTTAGACTAATTCAGATTCCGTTCCATAGTCCGTAAATTGGAATTCACATTTAGTACTATTACATGTTTATCTTTTTAATTAGAGAGATGAGATATTTTATTTTTATAAATTTTATTTATTTAAATTAAATTATATATTGCATCAAATATTTTTTGCACTTAGTATCTTAAATTAATTAATTTCCAGAATACTGATGTTACAGGAAAAATATTTTTAAATACAAGATTGAAAATTAATTAATTTAAGATATTAAGTGCAAAAAATATTTAAGGATTAAGCAGATAATTTAATCTAAATAAAAAAAATAAAAAATGTCTTATCCCTCTAATTAGAGAGATAAGCATGTAACAAACATATAAAAGAAAAGCTCCAAATGTGGAACCCTGTAAATTTTCATAATCGAGTGATCTTCCTAAGCTAATTGTTCCATTTACAACCCATGATTCAAACCCTAGACATTATTTAAGAGATCTGGCAACTCATTCCAATGGACTTTAGTGCAACTGACTTAGTTTCCCCCCCTCTATTAAGCATATGTATCCTTCTATTGAAGACATAATTCTATTTGAGATCTTGACATTGCCTTAAGTAAGATTGTCTCTAGTAAGAGTATAGAAAAAAAAAAGGTTTAAAACTTGTAAAATATTCCCATATAAGGTTATTAATTTTTCCATAAAGCAGCGCTCCCCAAAATAAAATGAACCCCTTTTACATAGAGCAGAGTGGCATAACTGCAAAAAGATATCAATGTAACTCAAAAGAAGAGAGAGGAGAAAAGCTCAGGGTAGATCTTGGTGTCACTAAACCTTGGTGCTTTGTATAGGCAAAAATCATGTGACCATTGAACATCGATAATGATTATTAAAGATGATTTAATGACAATTCAAATAACAGTTACAGAACATGTAATAACGGTTTAATGTAATAAAACCTTTTAAATGTCATTAAAATTGGTTAATTAAAACTTAAACCGCCAATTCAAAGACTCCTCTTATCAGCTTTTTTACTAACTTAAGCTCATATTTAATTGTATACTAAGGTGTTCTCAATCTTAAGTTATATGAAACTTCTTCGTTTGACAAACCCCCCACATGTACAATATTTACAACAAATACTACAAATTAACTAATTTAATACATTATAGAAGACCACAGTTTGGCTTAATTTATTCAAATAACATATAATATATATATTTGTACATGGACCTGTCAAATTTTCTAACCAAACCGCCGCTACATCCCAATTGTCCATTGGTAATACACACCTCAAACGCAGTGTGCATATATAAAGTTAAAATGAAAACAATATCGCGTGCAAACCTTGGCACTTATATTAATGACGGTAGTTGATAAGGTTCTTGATTCTCATTAGTATATATTATTATGAGTCCTTAAGCATTATTTTCCTTGACTAATTATAGGGTTAAAGTTCAAATTTATCCCAGATGTTTTTGCCGATGAATAATGTTACCTTAAATTTTTTTATGTTCAATGTTATCTTGAATGTGTTAAAATAAAACAATATTGTCGTTCGTTAAAAAGTTAACGGTCAATGTTATGTTTTAATGGTATAGGGTAACATTGCTACGTTTTGAAACTTCTAAAGTAACATTGAACTTGAAAAAACTTTTGGGGCAGCATTGCTCATCGGAAAAAACTTTCGAAACAAATGTACACATTATTATATACTATAATCACTAGAGGTAAAGATAATGAGATGAAAGCCTAGGCTTAATAACAGCTTCAAGTGGTTGTTTTCTGAAACAAGAGAGCGTGAGAATTTCCTCCATGTTGAGGTCCTCCTTCTTTATATGATCCGGCAAGCTCCATGAAAAACCATGCAACAAATTGGCCAAACTTACCTGAACAACCTTAAGACCAAGAGAATAAGCAGGACAGATCCTTCTTCCAGCTCCAAATGGCAATAACTCAAAGTGGCTTCCTTTCACATCAATGTCCTTCCCTAAGAACCTCTCTCGGTTAAACTCATTAGGGTTTTCCCATATTGTAGGATCTCTGCCCATAGCCCATACATTGACGATCACTTGGTGATCAAATCATATTTTTTATATGAATTTACATGATTAAATTGAGATTTTTAATGGACTTTATCATAGTTTTTGAGCTTAAAATGTTTTTATTTTGATAAATTGAGATTAAGAGTAAATATATTAAATTAGGGCTAAACAGGGTAAAATTGTCAAAAAAAATGTAATTACTCTTAATCATTGATTTTTCTGAGAATATTTGATGTTGGCTTGATTGATTTTTATTGTAGGTATTTGAAGAAATTAGATAAGATTTGAAAATGGAAGTTTGGGCTCAAGTTTTAAACTTTTCATTTTAGTCCTTCTAGGAAACTTTTTAAAAGTTTCGCTTAGATCCCTACAGAAAATGAAACTCAGCGTTTTGAAATTAGGTCAGAGCTGAGGGATTTTGTGGAGAGCCCGACAGAATGAAGAGGGCGCCGCATACACAAAGAAAGCTGGGGGAATTCACGCAGGAAGGGATCGTGATTTTTGGGGGGTGTGCCGCGAATAAGAAAAGACTTGATTTATTCATTGGATGGGAAGGAGCGCCGACAAGAAGAGAATGGGGAGGACCTGATTATTGAAAAAAAAAAAAAAGAAATACCAAGGAAGGAGCTGATCGTCTTGAACAAAAGGAGAATTCACGACTTTGGGGGCTGATGATTCATGGGGGATCCAGCGCTGCAAACGAGATAGAGAATTGAGAAAGCCGATTTATTAATTGAAGAGAACCCACGACCTGATACAAGACAACGCTGCGAGACTCATTCTCCATTCATCTTCCATCATCACCACCCCTCCATCGTCACACCACCTTCATCTTCCATTAATTCCGGCCAGCTAATTCCAAATTCCAGCGAGGCTCATTTTCATGGCTTGTTTGATTCCAGATTATATTAGAGTTTATTTCATGGCAATGAGTGGCTGATCCTATACTTTTGGTGATGAAGATTTGTGGCTTGAGCATTTGTGCTCCAATAGGGGAGTTATTTAATTCATCTTTTGTTTAGACTATTTATTTGATTTCCTTATTTGGGTTTATCATTATTTAACTGTGAGACTTGGATTGCTGTTATGTGTTCATGTGGATTGATTATTGTAGTTTTAATTGGATGATTATTTTGATATTTAAATTTCCATATTTCTTTAAATGCTTGAGGAAATTATGCTTGCTATGTTATGTTTATGAATGATAAACATAGTTGATTTTAGCTTTTGGATGGTTCGTTAGAACATTCTAATTGAGAAGAACAATTTGTATCATCCTAATTTAAATTACACATTAAGTGGATTTTAACAAAATCTCAAGAGGTAGTAGTTTGCTATGTTTGTATGAACTACTATTAATTGAGATTATTGGACTCAAGTGTTATCTTGAGGTTGTTCTTTAGACTTAATGAAAGTTTAACTCCCATATATATTTTTAGCCATGATAGCCATCTTCTTCATTACCAAGAAAGATCCATCATTAATCCTTTTAATCCAAAGCATTCTTCACTATTTTCCAAAAATACCAAAAAGATTAGAATTAGTTTCTTATTATTTTTATGAATTTTAGTTTAGTGAAAACCAATTTCAAAACCCCTTTTCTAACCATGTTTTTAGCACTTAGTTTAACCTAGGGACTTCAAAATAAAAGGCTCATTGATAAGAGAACGATCCCGAGTTATTTACACTATATTGCATTTTAATTTGTGGTAAAATGTGATTTGACCCTGAGACGACTAAAATTTCTGTCAAATCACTTGGGTCCCTTTTGGGATGTCATACCCTAAAACTTTTGAGTCGCTGTCTATGGCTGATGTCGTCGGAGGCAATACAGCAGCTGGAGGGTGCAATCTCATCGTTTCTTTGGTAATGGCTTCAATATTCTAGGTTAGTTTATAGATTTTGGTTTTTTTTTTTGGGGTGCCCCCACCTTGAATTTGTCACTTGGTTAAAATATTTTTTTTTAAAGATGTATTTAGTGCCTTTCCTTGAATTTGTCTCTTCCATTTTTTTTTTTTAAAAAAAAAATTTATTTTTTAAAGATATATTTGATAGCATTGATTATAAAGGAATTATTCTGAATTTCCAAAAATAAAGCCTAGAAGGATGACATTATAATTATTTTTATTGTAATATACTTTTGTTATTAAAATATAGATACTTGAACTTATTGAGTGCCTACCTTTCATTGTAATTTATGCAATTTGCATTTCTAACAAAGACTTAGCCTTACTTTTCTAAATGACAGGTTTGTAAAATAAGTGTCTCTTATATTACATCATCAGTATTCACTTGATTTCATGAATATTTTTTTGATATTTTTTTTAATGTATTTAAAACTTTCTTTAAAAAAAAATTTGGGGGCAGCTTGAATAATTTTCTAGATTCGCCCCTACATCCGATCACTCAGTCTACCTCTCCTGTTGTCTTCCTTAAGATTTTTGGGTTTTTCAACAGCTCTGACATTCCCCTTTCTACAGTTACATTAGAGGTACCTGTTGCAACTATCACAAGGTCCTGAGAAGTATACAAAGCATGTTGTTACTAGCTAACTCATTGCGAGGACGCACGTACTAGAAAAACTTGATGAGAGAAACTAGAAAAAGGAGCCAACAAAGGTTTGGTCTAGTTGATAAAGAGCTAACTCTCGACCATAAACTTGTTGGTTTAAATTCCAACGATGTGATGACCATTATTAATGAGTTATCTGTAAGTACTTATGTAAGTGCTCTTTGCACCCGGAGGTATACCCTGGTTCTAGTGAGACCCAAAACCCAAATTCACATAAACTTTTTGTTATACAAAAAAGAAACTAGAAAAAGAAGGAAAATACCGTAGACAGAAACAAAGGACTTGTTTGTTTATGTTTTTTCATTAAAATAAGTTTTATAATTTTTTTTAAGAAAGGGTTTTGAAAAATAAAATAAAAAAAAATCGTTTGAATAGTTGTTTTTAAAAATATAGTTTTCAAGTGACTGATAAATCCCTAACTTTATATATTTTATCCCACTTTATTCATTTATTTTGAGGATTATTTTAGACTAATTTGGATATATTAGATAATATTTGGACTGTTAGCCAATTTTATGAAATAATATAAATAAGAAATAATTATAAGATTATTGGGCCTAAATTATTAATATTGTGATTAATATCTTGTGATTAGATAATATTTTTAATATATGATAGATCACGATTTTATTATATTAGAAAATTCTATGATGCATAAGTTTTTAGGGAAGCTAAAAGGAAATCTAATGGTAAAATTTTATTAGGCTTCTTATATTTTAATGGGTTCAAGTTGATACCTAAAAACCCTATCTTCCTCCTATTAATTAACCTAGGAAATCTAATTAATTATCATATCCCCTCAAAATTTTATTAGGTGTGGAAGTTCTTCCATATTCATATTTTAATTTGGCATTCATTCAATTATTATTGGGTTAAAGAGCGATTTTACCAATGAATTATTGATAAACTTTTGAATATGTAAAAAGAGCACAATGACGTTAGCTAGGGGAAACGTAAAAAATCATGAACGTCCCACATCCCTATCTTCCTCCTATTAATTAACCTAGCCGCCAACATCAAACTCACGCTCGCGTTCGCGCACGGCCATCATCAAATCCATTGTTTTTAATTATCATATCCCCTCACGCACGCTGAGAAAGAGAGGAGCCTCTGGAATTGGTGTGGAAGTTCTTCCATATTCAACCTATACCCACACTACCGTACTGGAGATTTGACATTCATTCAATTATTATTTGTATTCCTCCAGTGGATGCGCATTGGCCGAGGCAATTGATTTAATCAATTCTTCTCATTCTTTCCTCATGGTCGTGACGGACTGCTTGGGATTTGGAGCAAGGACTGAGATGATAGCTTGAGCTTTTTTAAGAGGTAATTTGGGAGGAGCATAGAGAGAGCCAATGCCTAAAAACTTACACTTGAGGATCACAAATGAGTATTGTTCATTTTATCTTTTTGATTTGAGATTCGAGATAATTTAGTTTTAAAGGATTTCAAGTTATGTTAATTGAGAACAATCTAGTTTTAGATTGTAAACATATTTTTATTGGATTGGATTGATAATTTGGAGTTTTTATGCTTCAGACAATTGCTGGTTTTTTTGTTTCACTACTAGAAAAAGTAGAAATTGCGACGGAAAAATAATCCCTCACAAAAAGAAGGATTTTTGCGGTGGAAAGACGAATCCGCCGCAAAAAGCTTGCCTTTTACGGCGGACAAAGTAATCTGCCTCAAAAAGCAAGCTTTTTGCGGCGGAAAAGATGTTTCGCCGCAATCTGGCATCCATGGGCGGCATAGTTTCCCTCCTTTTTGTGAGGGAAACGGAATTCCGCCGCAAAAAGGAAGATTTTTGCGGCGGATTTATGTTTCCATCGCAAATGTCTTCCTATTTGCGGTGGATTTAGTTTGCCGCCGCAATTTCCATTCCATTTTGCGGCGGAAGTTTTTTTCCCTCACAAATTTACTTAAATTTGCGAGGGATTTGATGTTCCGTCGCAAATGTTCATTATCTTCAACCTCCCACCCCGCGGCCGCCATTTACCCTAATTTGATGTCCATGGCTCTCTCGCTCAGTCCGCTCAGATGCGGCTCTTCGTCTCCGTCAGGCCACGCGAGTCCGTTCGTTAGCAACGACTGTCAACCTTACTTCTCTTCCGCTGAGATCCGCCGTCTTCTCCGGTGTTGCGAACCACCGGTCGTTTGCTTCCTCTTCCAGCGCACAACCGGTCCTACCCCTCCTCCTTGCTCTTCGGTTTCGCAGCTCCGGTCCTCCCTGTTGGAAATTATGCCCTAGAGGCAAGTCATTCTCCATTTAGTTATCACTTCATTTGCATGTTTATAGTGATAATCGATCCCCGGATATATCTTATAGATTATCCTAAATGTCCCCGGCCGGTCATCTATGCGGGAGCGAAGATGAAATAAGACCGCATGACTTTGATGAGTATGGAGATACGAGTCAAAGTCATGGGTACTGTAGGAGTACAAGGTCTTTGGACCGACCCACTATGAGAAAGCTGCATGGATTTTGTTATAAGCTTATCTCATGTATAACCGCGTCATTAACGCCCTATGACTGAGATCATCATGGATTCCTACATGATGAGTCGTCTGGTCATTGACCTAGTCAAAAGTCACCTTTGACCGGGTGATGATAAAGGCTAGGATCGGGATCAGTGGTTTCTCATGGAGAGGAATGTGAATGGTCAAGATGAAATTTGTCCCTCACATTTGTAGAGAGATATCTTGGGCCCCTCGATGAGTGAGTCTAAGAAATGTACGGCCGTCTTGTGATGGAAAGGAGTTTCCATTTCACTTATTAGACTACTCGAGAATCGAAAAGTAATGGTCAAGAAAAGGAAGTTGACATTATCCATGCCTCATCCTTGACCAAATTATCGCGTGACAAAAAGGGACGTGACATGGTTGTACGATAGGTAGTATCGTATCAACGATCCCCATATGAATTGGGTAGTCGCAATGTCTTGCTAGAGGCCGCTTGCGACTTGTGAGCTAAGTACGATATTGGCCCACCAATCTCATGTGCGCAAAGTCGCACACAAATTAATCCCAACACGAAGAAAAAATGTCCGATTCATCAATCTAGGAAAAGTGTCCGATTCATTGAATCTAGCAAAGTATCCAGATTCATTGAATCTTAGATATGTCTAAGATTTAATGAATACCGTATTTATCTCAGGGTGAATATTATATATATTAATATAATATAATATAATATATATTATATTAATTCGAAATTAAATAATATAATAATATTAAATAATGATTATAATATTATTATATAATATTTGTTTAGTATTTAATTTATTTGATAAATTAAATATCTAAAACAAATGGAGATATTGTATCTCATTTAATTTTCGAATAAAGATATCATATATCTATTTAATTTAAATTGAGATATAGTATCTCGATTTAATTAAATAGATGGATATCATTTCTTGGATTTAATTTATAGAGATAAATTAAATAAGAAGGCTTTTGATTCGGATTAAATAAATATATTAGATTAGATCTATTGGATAGATTTAATTAATATATATATTTTAATCAAAGATTCAAAATTCGAATTTCGAGATCGGCTTTTAATTCGGATTAAATAAAAAGACTACATTAGATCTATTAGATAGATTTAATTAATATATTTTTAATCCAAATTTGAAATTTGAAATTCAAAATTAATGAGGATTAATTTCGAATATAATACGATCGGGTTTGAGAAAACCTACGGGACTTTTCTCAAGCGTATGAGAAAGCCGCGAGAAACCCTAGAGCAAAAGAGTGAGACGCACGGTTCGAAGGCGCTAGCACGCCGCCGCGACGTGTTGGAAGCTGTTCGTGTGATACCGGTAGAGGGAGGATTCCCGCAGTCCGCTCCCGTTGATCAAGAGAAAGGTAGCCCACGTGATCGATCGAAAGAAACACCGAGAATTTCGCATAGGTAAGATTCGGACTCTTTAACCTTGATTTAAACGCGGTTGAGCGATACTCTTCTTGGGATTCGTAAAAATTGTATACTCCGCTGCATGTACGGATCCCAACAGTCCCCTCCTCTCCTCTCAACGTCCGGCGATCTCCCCTGTAGGTTAGTTCTTTTTTTTTCCTTCCAGCACATGTTCTTTTCCCTTCCTCTATTTTGCTGCTATAATATGCTTGAAAGCAACTCCTTTTCTTCTTGTCTTATACCGTCTTGTGTGATGTGTATGGTATTATTGTTCTTCTCTTTCTCACTATTGGGTCGCTAGAAACAGGGGAGTGTAGACAAATGTTTAATGGTTTGTGTACTGATCAACAAAATTAGTGTGTTAAGCTTGTTTGTGCTTCAATTAGGTTTCATTTCTGGAAATTTAGATGACAAAATCATGTATTGTTTCTATAGTTTGTGAAAGATATGGGCATGTATGTGTCTAACAATATGCTTTGCTTGTGAATTTTTAATTTTGTTGATTTTAATTATGGATTTTAAATTCTGAAGTCTGTTGTCCACAAATCAAGTAGATTTAGTTGATTTAAGTGGCATGAGCAAATTTTGTTTATTTGAATATGCTGGAAGGAGAGAATGGGAGATAGAATGTTATGGGGGAGGGTCCTATTCAGATCTCACTGCCTTCCTTTTCTTTCTCTTCGCCGGTGATAAAGTAAAATGACGCCCTAAATTGGAAAAAAAAAACTTTTTCAGACTTTCCAAAAGGTGGTTTAACGGGATTTTTGGATTTTAGGGGTTAAATGCTGATGGGGCAAAATAATACACATAGCAAAATATCATTGGAGTAATGGACATTATTGATCTAATAAATTTAACCCAAGTATGGTCCTCTTTTTATTACTATAACATTGGTGCTTTTGTATTGTATTTCAATCTTGTGTGTTTGTCAATGTTTCTCGGATAAACTCGCTTTTTAAATAACATTTTCATCGGCTTCCATTATTTTGGTTTCCCATTTCTTTTTCTCCCCTTCCATTATTAAATCTCCTGGGAAAATGAAAAGTACAGGAATATTGTATCAGAGTAGTTGAATAGTGAACTAGTATTTTAGTAGCAAGTTTTTTTTTTGGCATAACCAAAATCACCTATGAATGTGAGGAGGAATTAATTAGTGTGTTTAGCCTTCGGGATGGGTGCCTCTGCCAGTAGATTGAAGCCGTCTACGAAGCGCTCATCGAACCATGTTGGAGGTGTTTCTACAGGTAAACATAATACTTTTGTTATCAGTTGTTACATACATTTTATTTCCTCGTTCATTTAAATAAAGTACACAAACATAAACTGACTTCATAATTATTGTTGGTTTTGTAGAAGATAAGAGGGTGAAGGCGTTAGAACATGTGGTAAGTGTAACATCCCATTTGAAAACGGCGGAATTTTTTTTTTATTAAAACGTTTCCAAATATTTCAAGCAGAGTAGTCAGAGTAGAGCATTGGAGCGAGTGAGTAATCGATTCATAACAAACATCAACCATAGTGTAACATTGTAATGATTACGATAATCCTAGAGTTTGAAAGTGAATAACGAAAGCGGTAAAGATAGATAAGTCTCCGGGCCGCACGTCTAATGCTTTGCTTGCCTCGATCTTCGATCCGTATTCCTCCGGATCCGAAGCTATAGGCGAGATTCAATTCACCGCATTGAATCTCGGGTAATTGCGGTTAATCTCAAACCCAAACAATACGGATACGGATAACGATATTCTAGACAATACAACGGATATCACTACATAAGCATACAGCGGATGCATGATCATTATGCCGATAAAACATAAGCATTACGCAGTATGTAAAGCCCCACAATGTAAAACAACAATAACAACACACTATTCACCGGTGCCACGATACCACTCGTGTTCTCGCGCTAGAAAAACATACGGCATTATCATGACTATAACCCGTGTAAAACTGTCTGTATATTGGTCTACGAACGTATCTATCACATATATGCATTTAAGAAGCACAAGATTAGTGTTATAGTACGCGTCCGTACCTTCGTTGACGACGTTAGGTACTTCTGGCGGAAAAACGTACTTTTTACGGAAAAACGTGAAATGTTCGACAATGCACGTCGGGTAGCGTAACGGCAAAATCGAGTTTCGATGCCATATAGGAGTAATACCACTTTCATTAGTGATTTGACATCATAACTGGCATTTTAGGTAAAAATTACCATTTTGCCCTTCTACCCCTAATTTGGCGGAATTTCGCGGAAACTTCGTTACTTTGACCGTATTCCATTTCAAAATTATCCCCACTATGTTTTTACCTCGTCGGGCATCTTTCAATGCAATGAGGCATAACAACAAGCATAGGAACAAATTAAAACTTCCTAGATCAAAACAACAGGTTCTACTATAACTACCGAAAGAACTACGGAACTAAAAACTAAGGACGAAGAACTCACTCGGAGCTAAGGCATAATTTTTCCAGAGCTTCTCTCTCTAGAACCTCTCTCTAGGATTCGAATTTGGTGTGAAGAATGAGAGCAAGAGGGCTTGCTATTTATAGGGAAAAATAGGGACAAGGTGGGAATTTCCACAAAAGTCTTCGATCGGATTCGCCGTTGGATCGCATTTTTGAGGACAAAAACTCTTGGCCATCCATGGTCAAGATCGAAATCTAAGAGCCCTAAAGTCAATGGATGAGTTGTCATCCATGATGGCTCTTGCTTTATGGCCTCCGCCCGATAAAGCTACGACGGTGTCTTTTCGCGCGATTTCACGAAACTCAAAAATGCGGGCATGTAACTTTGAAGGTCTTTTCATCCTCTTTCATATTATCTATTTGGATCCTCTTTTTGATCATATCCAGGTATTCTCCGGTGCGTCGGAAGATATTCGGACAAACGCGTCCGATTCTGTAAATCGCTTCAATAGAACCAACTTCGGACAATAATTCGAATCGTAAAACGTCCAAAGGGTTGCCTAAATTAATCCGTGTTTGAAAACACACAATTGTTTCTATAGGTTCTCACTTTGCCTATCCGGCTCTACTCTATCCGATCGATTTCCGTCTTATTAGGAATTAGGGTTTTCGGTTGCGGAATCGACGTCTGGTAAATTCTTTCTTCGGGTAAAAATTCACTTGTTCTTAATTTGATCAGTCTGAAAAGACTTTTACCTCTGGTTTACCTGTAGAATTTATTTCTAACTTTTCCCTCGGTGCCGCCTATAAGTTGACTCACCGCATTATATTATTATTTTATTCTAATTACCATTTTAATTATTTAAACAATTCTTTTTAATTAAAAATAACCATAATTTCGACCCCCTCTTTTAAAAATTCAGATTTATTTATTTTTCTATAATTTTTTCCATTTTTTAAAAATATAATATTTTTTACCAAAATTCTCGTTTTACCCCCCGTTAGGGCTTAATCAACTAATTTCTTCGTTTAGTGATCTTTTTAGGATTAGGTTTCTTCAAGTTATTTCCTCTGAAATAATTTATTAAATTCTCATAATTTAGGGATATCACTTCCATATTTTTCTCATAATTTTTCATGATCTTTCGGTATTTATCATAATACTTTTAGATCGTTTTTATCACCATTATATCATTTTTAGTCATTCTGTTCATCGATTTTCCCGTAACTTTTTCAACAATTTACTCTATAATTATAACAATTTTCTATAACAGTTTTATCTCATGAATTTACTTCATTAAAATATTCAATAATTTTCCCTTATCTCGAAATTCCAGTTTGCTAAAATCCGGGTATTACGTGAAGTCAGCAAGCAGATCAGCTGAATGAGCAGCGAGCGATGATTACGAGGACCATTTTTGCCGCAAAAAAGTGTTTGCGAGGACTATTTTTGCGACGGAACCTAATCCGCCGTAAACCCATTTTGTGACGGAAAAGTTCCGCTGTAAAACAAAGTTTTTTTTTAGTAGTGTTTGTAACTTTGGATTGTCAATTGAATTAATAATTGAGTTTTCGTTATTAATTTAATTTTCAATTAGGTTTATCATCTTAATTTTTTAATTAGGTTGATAAATTATCTAGTTGTTCAATTGGATAATTGTAAACGAGATTCCAAAATTATTTAGAAATTAACTATGATTGATTTTTAATGAGTTTAATTAGTCACCACTTATTTCACTATAAGTTTTCTAGTGGAATAAGTATTATTGAACTTGAGGGTTTCCCATGTTTCAATTAGGTAATTAATTTCATTAATTCCAATCTTCATTAATCTCTCTTTGATCTAATTAATTAATTTGGGCTAAAAAGTTAACTTCATGCAATTCCTAAGTTGTTCACTCCTTTCTCATAACTGAACTAAATCTTTATTGTTTGATTTGTTTTTAATTAATCTTTTCCTTAGGGTTTTAATTCTTCTCTCATAACAAAAAAACCCCCAAAAATTGCATTCAAATTCGTATAGATTAGTTTCATCTTCATTTAGGTTTTAGAATCAATTGCACCTTGCATTTAGTTAGTTTAATTTCATTTTATTGCATTTTTCATCACCTAAATTCACCCCAAAGAAAAACCCATAGATTGCTCCTTGGGAGAATGACCTAGGTTGACCCTATATTACATAATTAATTAGGACATAGTTTAATTGATTGCTTTAGCGACAAAAGCAACGCATTAGTGACGTAGCGGCAATTGTTGCCAGTTGTGACGTGGCTATAGTTATCACTAGTAGCGAGCTGTTGATAGTAAATATTCAAAAAATTAAAAATAGACAAATAAAAACAAGAAAATATCTTTCAACACATGTTCCAGAAACCTGTCAAACTTGGCACTAACATCCTTCGTTCTCTTTGTATAACCCTGCAAGTCCATGAAATTGAGCCAAGGAATCAGATCCCCAATATTCACAAACGTATTGAGCAAGAAAAACTCATCCACCATCCTTCTAAACTCTTCCCAGCGGAAGATAAACCCACTTTGACCCTTCTCCACGTACTTCTTCCCCAAAACCATGCGACTTATATTATTTAGGGTTAAAGCATAGAGGTAATCTTTCACTAGCACCGATTTGTCCGAAGAAATGAAAAGTTCATTTAACATACTTTTCATCTCTTCCTTTCTGATATACTCACTAGTGTTAGTAAATAGGTGTTCTAGAGACAATTCGTTTTGATAGTGAAACACATTTTTCTATTTAATATTTCATGATTAATAAAATTGAACATTTTTTATCGTGTTTCGCTTTTAGTTAAAGTAAATATGCGTTTAAAGATAAAAACCTTAGGAATAGAACATGTGTTTACTCGAGGTTCTATGATAGGGATCATATCATAAGGACTCGAGAATATTGAATGTCTATTGCCTGAAACTTGTTCCTAGAATTTAAAATTACCTTTGGAGAAGGGTTATCGTCAAAGACAAGGAGTTGACTTTGAGGATACCTTCTTGCCTGTTGCCATGATCAAATCTATCAGAATTATGCTAACTATAGCCGCATATCATGATTATGAGGTTTGGCAAATGGATGTCAAAACCTCCTTCTTAAATGGTTTCTAGAAGGAGAAGATGTACATGACATAACCTAAAGATTTTGAATCCAATGACCAAAAGCATATGGTATGCAAACTTCAAAAATCAATCTATGAGCTCTAGCAAGCATCTAGGAGCTAGAATCATTGTTTTGATGAAGTCGTTAAAGGTAATGACTTTATCAAGAATGAAGATGAACCATGTGTTTACAAGAAGGTCAGTGGGAGTGCGGTTGTTTTCCTTGTACTTTATGTGGATGACATATTACTTATTGGAAATGACATTCCCATGTTACAGTCCATAAAGATTGGTTATTAGAAAACTTCACCATGAAGGATATGGGAAAGACAGCCTATATACAAGGTATAAGGATCTATAGAGATAGATCCAAAAGGTTGTTGGGATTATCCTAATCAACGTACATAGACAAATTGCTAAAGAAGTTTTGCATGGATGGGTCGGAAAAGTTTTTTTTTCCTTCCTATCAGTCATGGCATTCGCCTTTTGAAAGCTATGTGTCCCAAGACACAGGCTAAAAGGGAATGCATGGAGAGGATTCTATATGCATCAGCAATTGGATCTATCATGTATGTCATGCTATGTACGAAACTAGATGTTTCTTATGCTTTAAGCATTATGAGAAGATACCAGACTGACCCTTGAGAGGGTTATTGGACAGCCGTAAAGACAATTTTAAAGTACTTAAGAATGACTAAGAATATGTGTCTGGTTTATGGTGGTATTGATGAGCTAAAAGTGATAGGATTCATTGATGCTAGTTTCTAGAATGATAGAGATGACTGTAAATATTAGTCAGGCATCGTTTATACCTTAAATGGTGGAGCAATTTGTTGGAAGAGTTCCAAACAAGAAATCACAACAAACTCTGCTATCGAGGAAGAATACATAACAGCTTTAGAAGTAGCTAAGGAGGCAGTATGGATCAAGAAGTTCATAAATGAACTTGGAGTGGTTCCTAGCATTGTTGATCTAATACCATTGTATTGCGACAACATCGAAGCTACGGCTCAGGGCAAGAAACCTAGGTCTCATCAAAGATCTAAACATGTGCTCCACAAGTATCACCTCACCCGAGAGATTGTTGAAAAACTAGCGATAAAGATGGACTATATCCCCATCGAAAATAACTTGGCCGATTCTTTGAAAAATGGGATTTCTCAAAGAAAACATGATATTCACTATGAGTCTTTGGGTATTACACGTAGCCCTGATTGGCTCTAGGCCAAGTGGGAGATTGTTAGTAAATAGGTGTTCTAGAGACAATTTGTTTTGACAGAAGAACACTTTTTTCTTTTAGTATTTCATGATTAATAAAATTGAGCATCTTTTAACGTGTCTCGCTTTTATTTAAAGTAAATATGCGTTTAAAGATAAAAACTCTAGGAATAGAACATGTGTTTACTCGAGGATCTATGATAGAGATCATGATTATGAGGACTCGAGAACACTGAATTTCTATTGCCTGAAACTTGTTCTTAGTCTTGAATCACCAAGAAAGGGTATTGATGATCTCAATAAGACTAATACGACATCATCTACTTGTATAGAGATACAAGGTAGGGACCTCATGGAATACATGCATGTGATGCCTTAGATGATGTCGTGGGTGGATCTGTTGACAGATAGCACCGAACTGACCCGCCGAGAAACTCCACAAATATTTGTAGAAAATATCATTGGATATAAAAGTCTTTCAACGTTTGGTAGTGCAGATCGTCTTAGACTTGAAGATTTCATCGAGCATTGTGTACTAGGGTCATACTTTGACTGTACAACTATATCCGCTTGAGAATGGGGAAAACATTATACTCTTAGGTATGACTCGAATGCATGAGTGTAGATGGACATGCCGAAAGGACTCACAGTTCACTACAAGGGATTAGTCGTTCACAGGACTAGTAGGGCTTGGATGACTTCTAGTTGACTTGGGAATCTGTGCACAGTAAGCGATCATGATGAGTTATAATCCATCTTAGAGTCAATAGAAGAATATTCCTAATTCCATGAAAAGCCACATTCAGTCAACAAAAAGAGATGATACTCTATCTTTGCTCTCGACTAAATATGAATGACGATGTGAGGGATGAAGTCGGGACGGTATCCAAATTAGAAAAGGTAGATCACTTAATTAACTCAATTAATTCTGGGGCTACAGAGCATTGCTAGTGTCTTATGTAGTCATTAGATAACTTGGGCCCATTAAAGAAGTTTGATTGGTCTAAGGTTATTTATGTCAGTGATTAATTGGGCCTAATGGGTCACACACAAAGGTTATTCTTGATAGCTTAAAATCAGCAAGCTTGGGCCAATAATTGTTATTGGGCTTTCTCGAGAGAATAGGTGCATTTGGGTTGGAATGGGACTCCAAGCCCAATATACAAAAATGGCACCATATATGGTCCCTTAGTGGCAAATTAGTTCCTCCACTAATAGGTCTAAATATGTTAGAAGACCAAACATGGTCTTAGGCCATTTTGAATTTGAGATTTGAATTTTAAATTCAAGAGATTAGGTTATAAAAGATAATTTTGAATTATTTAACACACACGCACATATAAAAATGTCCAATAAAGATTGGATAAATAAATGATTAAAGATATGGATGTGATCCATTATCTTGAATTTTTTAATTCAAGAAATATTTAAAGATATGGATATGATCAATTATCTTGAATTTTGAATTCAAGATAAGGATAAAATCCATTATCTTGAATTTTCGGATTAAACCTCGGAATGGGCTTTTCTTCTAATTACGTTAATTAGGGTTTAACCTTAATTAAGTAGTTGAAATTGGGGCACCTAATTTTGGACTTTTTTGGAAGATGGCCGAGTAGTCTTGGAGAGTTATGCGTACAGCTCATCCAAGAGATAGGGTGGCCTCTAAGGTTCCATCCAAGAAAGGTTAGATCCAATCTTGTTCATCTTATCCTAAACCTAATCTTCTTGAGATAAAGAAAACCCAAGAACCTTGACTCCTCAACCTTGCCGTCGCCTAGCAAACACCCAAGGAAAGAGAGGAATCAAAGAGAAGGAGTTCTCATGGCAATCGGGAGATAACCGTGTGAATCAGCATTAGAGGACGTCATACATTTGAGGTCTTCACTGATCTAAGGTAATCCTAAAACCCCTAATGTATTTTAATGAGTAGATCCATAAAAGGAATATCCTATGAGCTCCTGTAAAGTGTTATGGGAATCACATGATCAATATTTCTGAAAGAGCCCATGAGTTTTTACTTCACTACTAGAATATAGCGACGGAATTTGTGACGGAATTTTTTCCGTCGCAAAATAGTTGTCGCAAAATTCAAGTTTTGAAACGAATTTAACCAATCCGTCACAAAACTCAAGCCGTTTGCGACGGAAAAACAGTCCATCACAAAACGGCGGTGCAAATGGCGCTGTTTGCGACGGAGGATGGTGTCTGTTGCAAAATGGCACCAACATTTTTCCATAGAAAAGGTTTTTCGTCGTAAAACTCAAGCCGTTAGCAATTGAACATCCGTCTATCACAAAACGGCGGTGCAAATGGCACCGTTTTGTGACTGCGGATGGTGTCAGTCACAAAACGGCATCAAAGTGTTGTGACGAAAAAGATTTTCCATCGCCAAAAGTCAAGCCGTTTGAGGCAGAAATTCCATTCGTCTCAAAATGGCGGGTCAAATGGTGCCATTTTGTGACAGCGGACGTTGTTCGTCGCAAAATTGCACCGACGTTTTGCGACATAAAACCTTTACTGTCGCAAACGTCTTGAAAGATCACTTTGTTTTGCGATGGAAAATGTTTTTCGTCGCAAAACTTAATGATTTGTGATGGAAAACTTTTATGTCGCAAATCTTGGCATTTTATTTCTAGACTTCCCTCCTCCCCGTTCACATTTGGTCGACTCCACCATTCTCTCTAAGGCCGAGAGCTCTCCGCTGTCAGATCTTAGCCGGTGCTTGTCTCCGGTCTCTCTCCATTGTCCGGCTGTCATCTCTGTTCTCTGCCTGCATTCTTCGGCTTTCCCCACCGCGACGTCTCTGTACTCCACTGTGCCTTCGCCATTCTCCAACTAAGAAGTTTCCTCCACTGATAAACTCAAGTTTCTCGAGGCATTAGATAGATTCCTTGATGTGATTAATAGTTTATTATTAATTTCATAATTTGTAGGAACTCATCACTATAGTAGCATATATAGACTATATATTGATAGTAGTTACCAAAGCACTCATGACAGAATCATATTGACGTGCTTTGTAAAATATGTTTGGATGGATTTGGAATTATTGTGTTGTTATCATGCAAATTAAAGTAATTCGGTCCCAAAAATTTGATGCAGGTGAACAATATTTTTTTGATGAAATGTAGGTAAACAATAATATTGTTCATGAAAATAATATATTATAAGAATGGAGATAAAGGCACCAAATTAAATTTCTTGGTATTGTCACATAATATTTAATATTCCTAGCTTAGAGCCGACAAGGTAGGAAGGAAGAAAAATTAAAAGAAAAGGACTTCTTCAATCTGAAGACACACAAATAGCCCGGAATTTCCAACGCTGTAAAAGTATTAATATTTTCTTAGTTACGGTTCGTTGGCTTGATTGTTTATGAGAAAATTGGGGGAAAAGAATTTTGTCAATTTTTTTAACCTTAAATTTAACCAATTTCTGTTTCTTAATAGCTAGTTATATGCAATTATGCATTACGCAATTTCTGTTTCTTAATAGCTATTTTTTTTAAGGAATTGAGTTTTGCAACGGAAAAGTAATTCCGTTGCAAAAGTCAACTTTTATGACAGAAATCTTGTTTCGTCGCAAAACTAAAATTTTGTGACGGATTTAAATCCGTCATAAATCGTTTTTGTGATGGAAAATGCCTCTTTTGCGATGGATTTTGTCCGTCGCAAATCATGACTTTTTTTTTTTTTTTTTTAGTTATAGGATACTGTGAGTAGTTATAGGTTTTAACTCATGAATACCATAAAAGTTATGGGTTCTCATGAGCGCTCATTAAGACTCATATATCTGATAATGATTATATTTATCATGGTATTTAGATTCATGCTCTCTCGTAAGAGTTATGGGTTTTTATAAGTGCTCATAAAGAGTCACAACTCTTGTGTTTATGATATTTAGTTCCGTGAGCACCCATAAAGAGTTACGGGTTTTGACATATTAACTACCTCATGAGTACCGTAAAGTGTTACGGGTTCTCATGAAATCAGTAAAGAGTTACGGTTATAAATTATAAATTCCGCTACAAATAGTGAAGAACAATTTTTTTTTTGTTTTTCCTACTCGTGATTTTGTACTTAAACGTCAGGCAGCACCTAAAATTTTACCAACAAGTGGTATCAGTGCTGGGCTCGTTACTGAAAATACATGGGTACTATTATTGAATTCAATTCAATGATGGTTCAGGATTTGTAGAAAAATGCTTGCATGTGTTTTTCTAACCTTTTTGTAGGTACAAGAAAAATGGATGGTCATAGTGCCTTGAATGAATGTTTAAATTTTAATTATATTTGTATTGGTAAATGTGATTGTTTTGTCCATATTTTAAATTTTATTTTATTTTGGTAAATGAGATTGTTTTGTCCCAATTTAATATTATATAGTGGATTGTAATATGAATAAAAATGTATAATTTAAGATCGTGGATCCTTACAAGAAACCTTGACCAAAAGATCATTCGGGAATGATGAAATGACAGAGAAGAATTGAAGTCCTCAATAATCCAAGACATGAAGGTTTCAACTATCGCACTGCAAATCACACGCTGTAAAAGTATCAATTCTGTATCATGGAGAAAAGGTCAGAGTATCTTGCATTTAAACTATTAAATGTGAAAACATGATTTCCCAATATTCTTAAGAATTGTGTTCTTGCATATTTATGTTTTACATTTGGTATCATAGCAAGGTTTAAGAATTCATGTTTTTCATTTATGATTATGAATGAATTCTTGATTTTGAAAAGTTAGGGTTCTAAAATTTATGCCTTCACATCATCTTGTCTTCTTTCGTTTGAAATAGTGATGGTATAAGTAACTTTTTTCTATATGAGCTTTTCTAAATGGGCTTTTTCCGGAAAAGTCAGATTGTATATGTGATTTGTGTTTGAGATAACGGTGACAGAAGTGATTTTTTTTTCTTCATATGAGCTCTTATTTGGATGATTATTTGAAATGAAAAACGACTGAAAATGATGTGAATCTTATTGAATATTACACACACATACAGATATATATATATATATATATATATATATATATATATATAATGTTGTATATATTGTGATAATTAAATATAAAATTAAAATTAAAATTAATTTTTTTTTTTACAAAACTCTAGGTACTTAATAAAATATATTATAATGGATAAAGTAGAATGCAAACAAATGTATATTTAATAATATATTGCTTATTATATCATATATCCCTAACATTTTTTTCTAGAAGCTAAAAAAAAAATCACACCAAAAGTTAAAAAAACTGAACTTTAAAAAAGTTATTTTTTTTTAAGAAGCTCATCACCCATCTTTTTTCTTTATTGGGCTTTTCTTATTACCATTGACGTTTTTTTCCCTTTGCAGCCACGCTAAACATGCACTTAATTATCATAGAGTTGCATGTATCTATTGTCATCCTTGAGAAAGAAACTCCTTGACGATTTTGATAAAAAGTTTATCTTTTTTTGCTCAAATTTAAAAAGTTTATCCAAAAGGATAATTATGGACCGCACACGATCCCAAATGATAATTAATAACGTTCTTGGTAAGGTGGGAAAAAAAGGTATAGTGACTATTCCAAATTCTGAACCGTCGGTGGTGTTTTAGCCACATAATTGGAATCTTGAAAAATTTGACATTATGAAAGAGTACGGCTTTGCATTCTGAAGTGCAGGAAGGAGTAATAGTCAAATAAGTTAATTGAGGGTCATAGTGTCCAAAATGATTGGACTTGATTTAGACATATTTTGAAGACTGAAACTCAATTATAGGATTCATGTAGGGAAATTTCACGATCTGTGGACCATTATGCCTTTATCTTTATCTTTCTAAGAGTTATCACGTCTTTATCTTTTGGGAAAATCATTTTGAGGGTCTTTTTTTGGAGTAAAAATTTTAAAAAGCGCCTCAAAATCGACAATCCCGAAAAAGGCATCTTTTGGACGTTTTTTGGGATTTTCAAAATCTTACGCATTGTTAACTTACTTATAGTTGTTAACGAAGACTTGATATAGTTGTTAAATGGGGCTGATTTAGTTGTTAGAAAATTGTTATTAATGGGGCTGATATAGTTGTTAATTAACAACTATATCAGCCAAATTAACAACTCGCGTAAGATTCTGAAAATCCCAGAAAAAGCCTTAAAGCCTTTTCTGGGATTTTCAGATTTTGAGGGCCTTTTTTAGGATTTTTACACCAAAAAGGGCCCTCAAAATAATTTTTCCTTATCTTTTATTGGCTCTGACCCCACCATTATTGTGATTTTGTTTGAGTTATCATTGTTATGGTTAGAATACAAAAGAGGGACGTGTCTATCCATATTTAATTATTTGAAAGGCACGGGGGCCGTGGGCCTCATTTATGCGAAAATCATAGTTTATCATGGCTAAATTTAATGATTAGACAAGTGAAAGGCAAATAGACACAACCATATTTAATTATTGGGTTAAGGAAAGCAAAATACACACGCTTTTTTTTCGGGAAATGTCCAAAGACCACGTCTTTTTCTCGAAAAAAATACACATGACCTTTTAAAACCAGAGCAAAAATACCATCACAGTTAAATTGATTTAACATCTGTTAAGTACCTTGTGAAAATACTAAAATGCCCCTCACCAACACCCTCTCCCTCCCAACTCTCATCTCTGCAACTCTTCATCAAACGAAGAACAGTGATGATTTAAGCACAGTGACGATTCCCAGATTTGTGACTAACACCATAAAGTTCAGAACCCACAGCCTGGACCTGAAACACCCCCCCTCTGAAACACCCCCCAAAAAAAAGCTCTCAAAGGGACCATAGAACACAAGAAAGCATATGAAACACAAAGATGAGAGTTGTGAGATAAAGATGCAGAAGACGGAGCGGAAAAAAGGAAGAACGAAATTTTAAAGCAAAGGAACCAACTTTCCACAAGTCACAGCCATATTTGACTGAAATATGGTCAGATTTTACAGCATATTTGAATCTATGATTCCAAATTTACAACGAGCTTATTTGAGAATAAAAAAAACATGAACATAACTACAGATCAAGCAAAAGATTTTTGGGGTTGTGTGGTAATTCTAAAGCAATCAATTAACTCATTTCTCTGAACCATTACATTACCAAACAATGAAAACTGAAGAATCATTTATCTCTTCAATCTCTTTCAACACAGGCATTTTTCTTATCAACATCAGTTCACTGATTCTGGAATCAAGCATGAAAACTGAAGAATCATCAAAACCAGCTGCAAGTTTTCTCAACTCCAAGTAGGGTTTCCAATCGCTGCATAAACCAGACAAGAAAATCCCACACATCCAGAACCCAATCCTCTTTAATTCATTCACTGCTTCATGAACAACTATTTCCTTGCCTGAGAATTCCTTCGCCTCGCAATCCTCCGCGATCGGATCAACGCCGAAAGTAAGGTTGAAACTACCAGGAGGAATCAGATCAACGCCGAAACCAAGGTTGAAACTACAAGGAGGAATTGGATCAACGCCGACTGGTGGAGGGTGTGCCGTTGCTGTTGGTGGAGGGTGCGCCGTCCGCATCGCATATGAAATCTGAGAATGAAATCGCGTGAAGGAAGAAGGGAACAGCTGATCTGAACAAGGGCAATGAGGGAAATTTTAAAAACCTAGGAATTTTCGTTTTTTTAAGTGGGGCCCACCACAAAGATAACGGCAGTTACACTGTTTTAACGGTGATGATATTTTCTTCCTGGGTTTTGAAAGTTCACGCCAATGCATTTTGCTCCGAAAAAAAACGCGTGGTCTTTGGCCTTTCTTAAAAAGTTTCACACGTATTTTTGCTCCTTAACCCTTAATTATTTGAAAGGTAAGTGGGTCTCATTTAATTATTGGATGATGCTTTTTTACAATATAGAATGAAGACTAGTTTATCATATTTAAAATTTTTGTTCTAAACAATTTTTGGTATAATTCCGTAAACTCATGTTATGGAAAGACCAAATATCATTGTAAGTTGTTGGTTTGATCTATTGGCGATCTTGACAAAAAAAAAAAAAATCTATTGGCGATGAAACCAGATAAAGTTAATTCATATTGTTGGTGTTTAGAAAAATGGTTTAAAGGCTAAACCTTGCTTTAGTAGTTATTTAATTAGTCACCGTTACAATAACACAGAGAGACCCCGTTAGATTTGCACTTACCTGACTAATTGATATGATGAACATAGTTGATTTCATGTATTGGTAGAAATGCGATTATAATCATAATTTTATAATTATGGATGATTTTGTGGCTATGATTTTATGCTTCTTAAATGTTGTGAATAGCAATTGTATGAATGTTAAATATTTAAGTTTTAGAATTAAGTATGGTGGAGTTGTTAGTTACCAAAGTGACCAAATCTTTATGAATTATTTTAATTCCAAATATTATAGTAAATTAAATATTTAAGTTTTGGAATTAAGTATGGTAGATTTGTTAGTCACCAAAGTGGCCAAATCTTTATGGATTATTTTAATTCCAAATATTATGATGATGTTTCAATTACCCATAACCTTAATACTAAGAAGATTATGTTTGTGTTATGTGTTAATTAAAGTTCATTATTATAGCGTGGTTATAGATCAATCTAAAGGTTGGTTAATTGAACATATATACATGTTGGTATTGTCCATATACTTCTAGTTTTATTTAGACATCTAAAGATGATAAATATTTCTAGTTGGGGTATGTATAGCTGCCAAATTATTTGAAATCTTTATAGCATCATATCATTATGATTGAATGTTGTATATTAATGGATCCTCAAAGGTGAACATTGATATATATTGAAGTTTGTGAAGCAAGTTATTATGTGCTATGTATGACTCAAAGCATTAATGTTTTTCAAATTTTAATGGATTGATGGATTTCTCTGAATGGAAGAATAAAATTGAATTTTACCTTAAGGTAATGGATTTGCATTCAACTCTTAGAGAAGAGAAACCCAATGCTATTATTAATGATGAAAGCACTAAGGATAAAAGAGACCATTTTAAGAATTGGGAAAGATCTAATATAGGTTGAGTTTGATGTACATGCGGATGAGCATTGCAACCAATATTAAGTCAACTCTTCTACAAACAAAAAGCTCTAAAAAATGATAAAACTTGTGGGAGAGTGCTCCCAAACTGTTGACAAGTCTCCTACTGGGACACTTATGTGTAAATTGACTATCATGAAATTTGATGGTTCACGTACTATGCATGAGCATGTTGTTGAAATGACAAACATTGTAGCAAGAATGAAGTCATTAGGGATGGAAGTGGATAAAAATTTCCTGACGTAGTTTATAAAACCATGAAAGACAAATGGAATGTGCATGAATTGCATCGTATGCTAGTTCAGGAGGAAATCAGAATTAAAAACCAGTAAATTAATTCCATCAATTATGTGAAATATCAAGGAGCTGAAAATAAAAGTGGTAAGAAGCAAGGATTCCTTATAACCCAAACCACAAGGCCAAATAAAAGTTTGTCTTTGAGGGAAATAGATGAAAGTTCCGGTGGAAGCTATTGGGCATATGTTTGATCCTTGACAGTGAACATCATTTGGACTTATGTGAAACTGTTTATGTATCTAGTATATCTAGAAATTTAGTTTCAATTTCCAAACTTGAAAAAGCTGGATACTCTTTTAAATTTGGTATTGATTGTTTCAGTTTGTACATGCACAATCATTTAATTGATAATGATACTTTATGTGATAGATTATCTAAATTATGCCTTGATAATTTATTTGTTGTTACACTTATGACTTTGAACCATAATGTTGGCACTAAACGTGCTATAATAAATGAACGTTATGCTTACTTGTGGCATAAACGTTTAGAACAAATTTCCAAATAAAGAATGGAAAGATTGGTAAAGAATGAAATCCTTCCGGATTTAGATTTTACTAATCTGAATGTTTGTGTGGATTGTATTAAAGGTAAATAACCAAAACACACAAAGAAAGGAGCCACAAGAAGCACTCAGCTTCTTGAAAATGTATACACTAATGTATGTGGTCCTTTTGATGTTAATGCTTTCAATAAAGAAATATAATTTATCACCTTCATTGATGATTTTTCACGTTATGGTTATGTCTATTTGTTGCATGACAAATCTCAAGTTGTAAATGCTTTAGAGATTTACATTGGAGAAGTTGAAAGGCAATTTCAAGTTTGATAAGGGTGGTAAGTATTATGGAAGGTATTATGAGAACGGACAACATCCAAGCCCATTTGCTAATTCCTTGAAAAGCGAGATGTTTGTGCTCAATACACAATGATATATCAAAAAGGTGTAATAGGAAATTGTTGGATATGGTTAGGAGTATGTTAATTAACTCTTCTTTATCCATTTCATTGTGGACTTATGATCTAAAGACTGTCATGTATTTACTAAAGAGGGTTCCTATATAGTAAAGTAGTTCCAAAGACTCCTTTTGAATTGTGGACTAGAAGGAAACCTAGTTTAAGGCACTTGCATATTTGGGTTTGCTAGGCAAAAATTAGATACTACAACCCACAAGAAAAGAAACTGGATGCAAGAGCAATCAGTGGTTATTTCATTTGTTATCCAGAAAAATCAAAAAAGGTATAGATTTTACTGTCCTAATCATACCACAAGGATTATTGAAACTGAAAATGTTAGGTTCATTAAGAATGATGAAGTTAGTGAGAGTGAAACACCACATAGAGTGGATATTATTCAAGAAGTTAGAGTACAAATTCCCTTGACTTGTGTCTCAAGTAAAGGTTTTGTTCCTCATGTTATTGAACCAATTAATAACAATGAAGAGCAACAAATGAATGATCCCACTACTCATGATGAAATTATTGTTAATGAACTGAACGAACTCATTGGAGAAGAACCACAACAAATAGCATTAAAAAGATCTCCAGGGGAAAGGAGATATGCTATTCTAATGATTATGTGATATATTTACAAGAGTATGAATTTGACTTAGGTATTCAAGATGATCCAATTGATTTTTCCACAAGCCATGATAGTGAAAATGGTGATAAGTGGTTAGATGCCATGAAAGATGAGTTGAAATCTATGGAACAAAATGATGTTTGGACCTTGTTGAGTTACCAGAAGGGTGTAAGAGAGTTGATTGTAAATGGGCCTTTAAGACCAAATGTAACTCTCATTGTAACTTGGAACATTACAAGGCTAGACTAGTTGCAAAGGGATTCACTCAAAAAAATGACATTGACTATAAAGAAATTTTTTCTCCAGTTTCTAAGAAGGATTCTCTAAGAATCATTATGGCATTGGTGGCTTATTATGATTTAGAGTTACACAATATAGATGTGAAAAATGCCTTTCTATATGATAATTTAGAGGAAGATCTATGTGTACATGGACCAACGAATGTGGTTCATAGAAAAGGGAAAAGAACACATGGTGTGTAAATTAAAGAAATCAATATATAGACTTAAACAAGCTTCAAGAAAATAGTACCTTAAGTTCAATGATACTGTTGTTTCCTTTGACATTATGATTTAGAGTTACACAAGATGGATGTCAAAACTATCTTTCTAAATGGGAATTTAGAGGAAGATCAATGTGTACATGGACCAACCAATGAGGTTCATAGAAAAGGGAAAAGAGCACAAGATTTGCAAATTAAAGAAATCAATATATAGACTTAAACAAGCTTCAAGAAAATGGTACCTTAAATTCAATGATATTGTTGTTTTCTTTGGATTTAAAGAAAACAATGTTGATTGATGATATATCTAAAGGTCAATGGGAGCAAGTTTATCTTTCTGATTCTGTATGTTGATGATATCTTGCTTGCATTAGTGATCTTTGTCTTTTAAATGAGACTAAGAAGTTTCTTTGTAGTCACTTTGAAATGAAAGATATGGGTGAGACAACTTATGTGATTGGGATAGAAATATTCCATAATGGATCAAAAGGGTTGTTGGGCTTCTTTCAGATAGAGAGATTCAAACTAGAAAACTACTCATCATCTCTAGTTCCAATTTCGGAAGGAGATAAGTTTAGTCTCATCCAATGTCCTAAAATTTGAATTGGAACAAAAGGAAATAGAAACAATTCCGTATGCATTACTAGTTGGGAGCTTAATATATGCTCAAACTTGTACAAGACCAGATGTTGGCTTTGGAATGTTGGGGAAATACCAGAGTAATCCTGATATGAATCATTGGAAATTTGCAAAGAAAGTTATGAGATATTTGCAAAGAACTAAAGTTTACTTGCTTACTTATAGGAGGTTTAGCAACCTCAAAGTGATTGGATACATGGATTCAGATTTTGCAAGATGTGTGGATACAAGAAAATCCAACTTATGGTTACCTATATCTTTTAGCTGGAAGAGCTATATCATGGAAAAGTGTGAAGCAGTCGGTAATTGCTACATCCACTATGAAACTACAAAAAAATGACCATTTGTAGCGGTTAAAATTGCTTATTTGTAGCGGCTTTAGGCGCTACAAATGGCATTCATAGCGGTTACAAAAATCGCTACAAAATACACCGTTGCAAGCTGATTTGTAGTGGTTAAGAGAAACCGCTACTACATATGGCTTGACCGCTACTGTATCTATAGTGGTTTCAAATGACAGCCACTATATGAGGCTGCACAGACGTCATGTATGAGACATTAGTAGCGGTTGACAAACCGCTACACAATGAAAATTGACCAAACTTGTAGTGGTTAGTAAACTGCTATTAATTATATAAAAAATGCGCTAAACTTTAAAATTATTTTGTAGCGGTTATATAACCCCTACAAAATATTGCCGCCATTTTTTGGGAAAAAAGTTTTTCTTTTTCATATTTGTAGTGGATGTAAACCGCTAAAATATATTCCCGCCATTTTTTCGGAAAAAAGTTTTGCCGCCTTTTTTTCGAATTTTTGGATATACAACCCCTACAAAATATTCCCACAATTTTTTTGCAAAAATTTTGCTGCGTTTTCAAATTTTTGTTAATATATTTAGCGGTTTATTAACCGCTACAAATGTATAAAATATAAAAAGATTAATTTTTTTAATCATTATATTAATTAACTAAATATTGTATTATAAAAAATTTATATTTTTAGTGAAAATAAATGATATTAAAATATAATATTTGATTATATATTGTTATTATATAGGTGTAAAACAATGAGAATATGCAGGTATAATAACAATTAATTATGAGTTGATTTAACTAATATTTAATTCTAAAAATAATGTGTGTGAAATTAGATAGACTAATGTATGTGAAAGTAGAAAGAAGGTTGAAAAATATTCGTACAATTTTAAATTAACAAAAATTAGAATCACAAAGGTAGAAGTAAAAAAGAAATATTTGGATAATCATCATATTTGATTCGATAGAACAACACTTACCTTCTTCAAATACTTAACCTCTTTGAGAAAACGTAGAAATATGAGAGAAAATAGAGAGAAAACATGCTAGAAAACGAAACTGAAGCATATTAAGTGTGGTTTGGTGGGTGTATTTATATTGATATCTATGAACCACTTTGTAGCGGTTAATGATACTTTTTTTTGTAGTGGTTATGGATTTGTAGCGGTTTAATAACTGCTACAAATTGTATTATGCTGTTGTTTTTTTTTTTTTTTATAAAAAAAAGAGAGAGAAGATTATAGATTAAATCGTAAGCATAATTTTTTTTTCAATCTTCGTCGCCATCACTACAAAAAAAGTATGGAGAAAATGTTACTTGTGAGTTGAATATGTTTGAACACAAATGAACATTAGTTAAATGTTATTATTTCATAAAGCGTATATTAAAAAACGTATCGAACTATAGGTAAATTGTCATCGCTGTTTGGGAAGAAGTTTTTGAAACTAGTGGGCTGGAATGGCTCACTCTCGTAGGCGACGTTATCACCATCGCCCATGTTGTAAAGGTCCCGAGGCTTTAAGTGAGCCACCATATTTCAATCCTTGTGCCTCTCATCGGTGACATAATAAACTTGATGGGCCTCTGAGGTAAGAATATACGACTCATTATCTTCAGACTGACCAGTGTGAATAGACAGGGAGAAATTCACTGATGTGATGCCTAAGTCGTCAGTCGTGAACCCCCGGGACGTTGTCGTATTCACCCACAAGCACTTCAACAGTGTCACGATGAAACGACCTTGGTAATTTATCTTGACCACATCAAGCAGCTTTCCATAATACGGGACGTCACCGAATTGCATGTTCCCGTCACTGCTGCTCGCATAACTCCTCGACCCAAATGTGTCATAACCACCCGAGTTTTGGGCCAGCAATCCCTGATATCATAAAACGTTGCAAAACTTGAAACCATTGACATTGTTTGCCCTAAATCTTTGGGCGTGGTCAAGCAGGCCGAGTGCGAGAGCTCTAAATTCTGGTGAGTGCGGGTTGTGGTCATTCATTATTATTCTCGTAAACCAACCCAGAAATTCTCTATGGACCTTTCTATCAATTTCAAATGATGTCTGTGTACGGATCTTTAGTAAACGCTTGACATGACTCTTGAATTCCCTACAATTAAACATGTGAAGACAACCATGAAATGTGAGTATAAAATGTAAGGAAATATATAGGATAATATAGATATGTCTGCAATCCTTATTGAAGGTACGGTTCGACTTTAGTACAATTAATCAAGACATGTCTATGTGCTTGAAACTTCTCAAGTGTTGTCAGTTTGAAGTTCTTAGTTCCGCCAACTTGTTTACCAACACGAGGGATTAACAACTCTGTTGCTGATGGCTTTGGCTCTGGCTCTGGCTCTAGCTCAGGACAATCGTCTACACGAGGCGGTCGGTTGAATGATATCTCAATGTCATTAAAGTACCTGGAACAAAAATATAAGACCTCATCCCCAATATAACCTTCTGCTATTAAACCTCCAGGCCACGCCTTATTCCTCACATAAGATTTCAGTTTCCCAAGAAACCTATAAAGTAATGAAGGAAAAATGTCGATATATCAATGCTGAAATGTGTGACTAGAAAGTAATCCTTAAGTAATTAATTTTAAATGAGTACTTCTCAATAGGATACATCCATTAGTAGTGAACTGGGCCAGCAAGCTTTGTTTCGTGAACAAGGTGTATTGTTAGGTGAACCATCATCTTGAAAAAGGACAGAGGAAAGATCATTTTCAAATGACATAGCGTAAGGATGATTTTTTGTTGTAGCGGGTCTAACTCCTCCACGACCAAAACCTTGGAACAAAACTTCTGAAAGAAAGAAGATAGCTCGACCAAAACAATTGACACATCGAGAGGCAACATATTTTTGATGGCCAGCAGAAGTAACTGTTGCATAAGCACATGTGAGTCATGACTCTTCAGCCCAGTAACCTTTCAAGCCTGCATGTCAACACATCTTGAAATATTGCTTGAATACCCATAAGGAACTTTTATTTTCTTCAAAGTCACAAGGAAGATTTCCTTATTCGGTTTTGTCAGGGTGAATTTTTCCTGTTGAAATCTGTCATGCTTATTCAGCCACGCGTCTCCACGAACTCCCATCTCTCGTAAATCTTTCCTTTCCTGAAGATGATCTTTTGACTTGCCTGGTTCATTTCGAATCGTGTACAACACATTTTCGCACACATTCTTTTCAATATGCATGACATCCAGACTATGTCGAAGCAAATTATTTTTCCAATACAAAAGAGTGAAGAAGACGCTTATCTTCTGCCATTGCTGGGGCGTAGAACCAGAAGCCCTAGCAGTCTTGTCCTAGCCTTTGCTGGATCGTCTTTTTTCCCATACTCAAATTCAATATCCTAAAGCTGCTCTATGATTTTTGTACCGATAAATCCTGAGGAGGTCCTCTTTTTTCCTGTTGCCCATTAAAATGATTGGGTTGCAACCTAAACCTATGCGTACCATTGAGAAACCTTCAATGACCCTTGAAGCACCACTTACGACTGTGGGGAAGGCACACTGAGTTAGAGTCAAAATTGCAAGCTGGACATGCAAGACCTGTATGCACATTCCACTCGGATAATGTTCCGAGGCCAGGAAAGTCGCTTATCGTCCACATCAAGGCTGCACACAAGTTGAACGGTGTCTTCTCGTGCGAGTCATAAATCTCGACACCTACATTCCACAACTCCACCAACTCTGCGATAAGCGGTTAGAGATACACATCGATGTCATTTCCCGGTGCCTTTTTGCCTAGAATGATCATAGACATAATGAAGGAGCTTTGTTTCATACACATCCAAGGGGGCAAGTTGTAGGGTATCAAAACAACTAGCCATATACTATAGCTTGTGCTAAGATTCCCAAATGGATTAAAACTTTCGGTCGCCAAAACAAGACGAACATTTCTAGGGTCTACCTCAGATGCGGAGGTCTTGCCATAGACCATACTAGGCATTGCGCCTAGCCTTATACCCTTAACTCGGCCAGGATGCTCGACTGGGCCCACAGAAGCTTTCAATAGGGCCGTAGGATCCACAGACCCCTGTGACTCTGGTGTCTGCAACGCTCACAGCACTTGCTGGCTTTGCTAAATCCGCCCTGGCCCATAAATTACATAACACATTAATCAGACAATTCAATTCAATTTAAATATATTAAAATAACTATATAAACAATTTGTTTGTAACTTACTATCATCTCCTCTGCCGCCTCAAAGGTTGCCGTCCCATCACAGTGTCTATGGGTGTATATGAATAGCTCCCCATAGTCCGTCTATCGGTTCTCCTGCCGAGCCTTCGTTTGCTGAAAGAACTAAAAGAATATCAAGTTTGTTATTTCAAAAATAAAACAATCAATCATTTAAACCTAAAATTAATTTAACTTTCAGCACACTAGCTCATTGTAGGTCACAACAAACGTCTTGGATCTTGCCGTGTGATGGATCCTCTGCTATTCCCAGCTTCTGGTGTTCCTCTGGGACAGAGCACATGAAGGAGGAGTAAACAAAATGTTAAGTTAAATTAATTTAAACTATATTTAAATGAAAGCTTAATTTAAATGTTTTTAAGACTAAATTTAAACTATTAATTAATTTAAACCAAACATAAACTATAAATTAATTTAAACTATATTTATATTTTTAAACTACATTTAAACAAAATATAAAAAAATATAAAATATAAATGAACTAATATTTAAACTATAAATTAATTTAAAATATTTGTAAACTATTAATTAAGTTAAACCAAATGTAAACTATAAATTAATTTAAACTATATTTATATTTTTAAACTACATTTAAACAAAAGTTAATTTAAACAAAATTTAAACTATAAATTAAGTTAAACTATATCTAAATATAAATTAATTTAAACTTTTTGTAAACTAAATTTATAATTTAAACAACTTTTAACTATAATTATTTTAAAAAACCTACCCGTCCCGTTGGACTCCTCCCGTATTGGACAAAACCCACCCAGTCATTTGGGTCGACGCCGTCTGGGACGTTCTTGATTAGCTACTGCAGAGGAATCGTCCCATGTTCATTCCTGCTGGTGTAGAGACGATCCCTCCAGCTCTTCCAGCCCTCCCTTATTTTCAAAGCAGTGCGTACCTCTTCGCGTTGCCTCGCACTTCAAACTTAACATGTATCATAATTTAATTATTAATTAATTAAGTAATAAATAAACCACAAATTATAACTATTTACATGTAAACTTTAATTAAACAACATAACTTACCTGCACAATGTCCGCAAACGCTTTGTCTTTGTTCCCCTTCAGAACATGCTTCCAATCCTTGAAGTTGAGGGGGAACCACGCCCAATTCCTGCCTAATTTCGACAAGAATCGGTTGAGCAGGTGACCATCGTTGCCGATCGGCTGGTCCGTGTCCTCGTTCCAAGGGACTACGACATGAAGCCCCTCCATAAGATTGACTGCGGGAACATCCAGCATCCTCCTGCTGATGTTCCCCTGCGTATCTACACAATTATAAAAACATGTTTGTATTACGTTTAAATATAATTTAATTAAACATAAGGAATTTAAAATGTAAATTTTGTCACAAAAATAATTACATTTACCTTCGACATCCATCTCAAATCCGGTGGAACGTGAAGAGATAGTCGGGGTTCCCTTGGTCCCGCTCGTTCTCCTGGTCGATAAACCGCTCTGCCTTGCCGATGGGATAGTTAATCTTTATCTCAACATTTTCATCGAGGTCGTTGACGGACAGACTTGCACCCCATTCTCCTCCTACGGTCTCCGGTACTGGGATTGGCTCATTGACGAGAGCTGATCAAACTCGCTCCCTATCGGAGGGGGCGAAGGGATATTTCGAGGCCCGCGCCTTATTGTACGGCCCCCTCTACTACTACTATCCCTTATAGGGACTCTACCATGTACAACATCTTTCCCTTTCCCTCCATCTCTCTTAACCAAAATGTCTAAGTTTTACCGCTCAAAGTAAGAAAATCAAAAGTTTAAAAGGCGAGAAATCAAACCTTGCGTGATCCAAAATAAGGGGAGGCGGTGTTTAAAAACTGCGTCATTTTGTAGCGGTTCTCAAGTATAACCGCTACAAAGTTCAAAATTCTGTTGCGGTTATTCATGAACTACTGCATCAACCTCTACAAATAGGCCTCGTTCGCGTGACATTTTGTAGCGGTTATACAATCGCTACAAAATGATTGACCTTTTACATTCTGTAGCGGTTTTTGGGATGTAGCCGCTACAAATTGACAGAGATCTTCATTTTGTAGCGGTTTTTCTTTTAATCGCTACAAATATTATTTATTTTTTAATAAAAATTCCAGTATGCCACGATGAAGATTCAGATTCAGTATAAATGCCGATCTCCAACAAAAAACACACAGACTCATTTTGATCAGCTATATTGGAACCGAATCTTCAGTTTCATGCTAGACTATCTTCATAAGAGTAGAAGTCTTCACGTTAAAGAAATAACTAAATCTGAATTGTTACCGAAGGAACTACCTCGGCTTCAAGGATGATGAGAGATGCAAATATCTGCAGCTCTTATCTCGGCTTCAAGGATGAGAGCTGCATATATCTGTATGTCTTCAATCAACTACCAATCCGAGATAGTTCATTCAACGACAATGTAGATATAATTATTTTTAAATATTTACAACTGATGTACAATTGAGTCAACTCTATATATAGAGTGAATATTTGTAGCGGCTATTTAAATAACCGCTAAAAATTTGTAGGAGCTATCGCGGTGAACATGTCACTTTCACTAGTCCGCGACAAATGTGGTGACGTTTCACATTTTGTAGTGGTTATTTTTATACGATCACGACATTGTTCGTGCCAAAGTTGGTGCCAACCTTGTAGTAGTTTCAACGAAATGACCGCTACAAAGTTCCCGTCACAAACATTCGCTCCAAGCTGGTGCCACATTTGTAGCAGTTTTTTTGTTCTCACCGCTACAAAGTTCGTCGCAAACAAGCTTGCGCTTTGGCGCCATCGCTACCGCTACAAATTTGTTGCGGTTTTTCAAAAAACCCCTACAAGTACACATATTTGTAGCGGTTATTTTCTATTGCTACAATTAAACCGCTACAAATGATAGTTTTGTTGTTGTTGTAGTGAAAGCTGAATTTGTGGATGCTTTGAGGCCATGGTTCATGCTAAATGGCTGCTGAATTTTATTTCATGGCTTGGATTAGTCGACAATATAGCCAAGCCGCTGAAAATTTATTGTAATAACTCTGTAGCAGTCTTCTTTTCTAAAAATGACAAGTATTCTAAAGGTGCTAAACATATGAAATTGAAATACTTTGTCATTAAAAAAAGGTTTAGAAATATGAAGTGTCGATAGAACATGTTAGCACCAATCTTATAATAGTTGATCCCTTGACAAAGAGATTACTGCCCAAGACATTCACTGGTAATGTGTATAGTATGGGTATTATGTTTGCTAGCGAATATTAAAATTATTGTTATGTTCCAGTCATTGACACTTTGAGCTCATTAGTATATATGTGTTTTTGAGATTCTCCTGTTTTCAAATGTATGTATGCATGCATGCATGAATGAATGATATTGAAAAACAGGATTTGTTGCATTTAATGAAGACTTTATTAATGGACATTACGTTTACTTCCCATTAAAGTGTCATATCAAGGAGAAAGAATAATAAAAGTAGCACATGGAAGAGACTACGTTGATATATTGATGTACAATCGCTATGACTCGTATTAGTTTAATCTTTAACCATGAGACTAATTATGCAACCAATATAAATGAAAACTTTTAGCCAAGATTATGCACATTATTATTGATATTTTGTTAAATCATGAATTGGCATATCTCACATGAGCCAAGTGGGAAAATGTAAGAAGCGTGCATCATGTCTCATGTGCGTGATAAATGATTTAATAATAAATGAAGGGCTACATGACTATTGGTAAATGCTTTTTGAGAAGAGGATCTTGACTGAAATGAAATGACCATTGGCAAATGCCTTTTAGGGCAAGGTTTCTTGACTACTTGATGGGAGCAATTATATCTATAAGATGTAAAGAGTTACGTCTTTCGGATACACTATATAAAAGATATAAAGATAGAAACTTGTCCATTCATTCTCTGACCATCAGAGACGCCTTATGGTTTCCATCAAGAAGTGAGAGCATGTAAAGAAGGGTAAAGAGAATGATAAATGTTTCAATTATCGTATCGCAAGTCACACATTGCAAAAGTATTGATTCAGTATCATGGAAAAAAGGTTAGTGTATCTTGCATTTAAACTATTGAATGTGAAAACATGATTTTCCAAGATCTTTAAGAATTGTGTTCTTACAGATTTATTTTTTACAAAGGGGAATTTCACGGGTTTACTAATCCGGATTCAAGTACTGTAGTTTGTAAATTCTCGTAAAGGGGCAACCTTCCTAAACTAGCAGTTTCATTCACAACCCAAGATTCAAACACTGGACATTATTTAAGGGATGTAGCACCTCATCGCAATGGACTTTGGTGCAACTGACTTAGTTTTTTTTTTTCCTAAGCAAAAATATCCTCCTATTGGAGGCAATCTTGTTTGACACCCTAATAATGATTTAAATAAGATTATCTCCAATAAGAAGATACCTATGCCTGCTAGAAAAAAACAAAGTTTAAAACTTGGAAAATATTCCCATATAAGGTTATTATTTTTTCCAACTTGGAGGCTTTACTTTTGAAGGACAATAAGAAAAGAAATTTAAAATTTTTTAAAGAAAAATATTAATACCTCTACTTTTATATGTAAGAGAATAAAGGCAGAAAAACATAAATATATATCTTCCAAAACCACGTCGCTTCATATGACTGAGCAATATGCGCAAGTTGTTTTTATAAAAGTCATGATCTTCAATTATCTTAAACTTTAAGTTAAGCTTAGATGATTCACATGGCATTTATTTTCTTAATTTTGGTCCTTCCCCTTTAGAATTAAAAATCATATTGTTGACAGAGATATAATAAATACAAATTTTAATTAAATGTAAAATTGAAATGGGGGAAAACATCAGAACAATGAACACATGGATAATCCACTTGTGTTCAGACAAGTAGAGAAGACTGAACAAAATGGTCGCATTTGGATTTAAATGGCTCCTACGATAATTGTCGAATTGAGACTTCAGCACTACCAAGTACCAAACTGATGAATCCTTTTCAAAACGCTGCTTTGAATTAATATTGATCACACAACCAAAATAAAATATCTTAAGACTTGGTAGTCTAGTTCCTGATACATTACACAAACTTGATTTGTCACTTAGTTTTTGAAGCTAAATTCAATTAAATTGCGTGTTAAATATTATCATTTCACCTCATATATAATTAATATTTTTTCAAGAAAAAAAAAACTTTTCATATTATATAAAGAACGCAGAATGTAGAGACACTGTATGTGACACTAAAATACAAAAACACAATGTTCCTTTTATTTATTTATTTATGAAAACAACATAATATTCATGTTTAGCCTCTATGTTTGATTGAGAGAGAAAACTAGGGGCTAAATACAAGGGAAAAAACTCCTAAAAATAGTTTTTTTTTTTTTTTTAAATATTTCTAGAAAATTTCCTTCCTTGTGCTCCCTGCGCTCAATTTTCTCTCCAACTAAATATAGACTAAAAGAATTTTGTTGTTCATGGTACGGTTTGATGTTGGAGTTGAGGAAGCCAACGTTTTCAATCTTTGCCTGTAACTCTCTCAATGAAAGCACTGGGGTTTTTTTTTGGGGGAGGGCTGGGGTGGCTCCTGCCCCCACCCCGGAAAATTTTCAAAAAAAAAAAGGGAGATATTTGTTTTTTTTGTTTTTTATTTTAATATTTCGATTACACACAAACAAACCTACAGGCATGAGAAACTTATTATATAACTTGCTTATCTTTTGATCTCAATATATAGTAGTTTCGCATAATCTTGGCTTGCGTTTTATCTTTAACTTTTGAATTTGAAATTATCGTATGTTAACAAAATATAATGAGATTTCTACATGTCGTATATGCAAGCTTGATAAGCTAAGCTTATTTGATTATATTATATTTCATCATTTTTATTTTTAAAATCTAGTTAATACTCCTCCTATTCTAAATATAAAACAAAATTTACCAAATTTAGATAGATTACGGAAGTTGATTGAGTAAGTTAATTTTACATGTATTTTTTAAAACATCTAGTTATCATTCTTCCCTAATTTTTCAATTTACTATCTTCCTTGATTATTGTTAATGAATATGAAAACTATGTCTTATATTTATAATTAAAATAAATTTCTTAAATATGTCTTATATTATGGAACAAATGGAGTAATTTGTTAGAATATACACAGTTCATTCTTGGTGGATTAGGGCCGCTCAAGCCCAATGCAAGTGAGGCTATTATGAAATAGATTTCTTTCAACTTGTTGTATATTAAATTTGTATTATATTTCAAATACTTTTATTTATAATATAATATTTTTTATTTTTGCCTTGTCATTAAAATTCCTTGCTCCGCCACTCTCTCCATTCATGCTTTATAAACAATAATCAAAGAAAAAAAGAATAAGAGAATTAAGAAACATGATTAGGGTATTTTAAAAATACAATTCATATTAACATACTCAATCCACTTTATTAATTTAATCAAATTAAATAAATATATTTTATATCAAGTACGGGAGAAATAATTCCAAAGCACTGTGAACCTGATTGCGTCTTTCATTGAACAATATTTGGGCCACGTGGGCCGGCCCAGTCCATTTCAACCTTTACGTTTTTCATGTTAAATTATGTATATCCATTTAGGGGATATCATTTCTCCATGCAGAAAAATATAAGCCTAAACGACAACGTTTTTGTCTTTTTTTGTTTTATTAATCAACAATCGTGAAATCTGAAATGGAGATAGGAACCGGTTGAAAAAAAAAAAACAAAAGGACAGAGGATCCCACCATGAAATAATTGTGTACACTAAAAAAGCACACAGTTTCTTCTTCCACCGACTGCACACTGTGAGCTTAGCCTTTCTTCACTTGTAGCTTTGTGGGACGCTCTTTATCGACGTTCTATGGTGTTGCGGGTTTGAGACTTGGTACAGTTAATACTACCTTTGGTCCTTCAAAAAACCTCAAACCAGAGCTGCTGTTTGACCAAAAAAAAACCAGAGCGTTGATTAATAAAACAAAAAGGACAAAAACGGTGTCGTGTTGGTGCGCTGCAGATATATTTATCTGCATCAGATGCAGAAATGATATCCCCATTTATTTATTGCTTTTGTTGCTCATTAATTATATTCTACTTATATTGACTCCATGTCATCTTTAATCTTTAATGATCCCAAGTTCTTAACTCAAATTTCAATCCATTTCCCTCCACATAAAAAAACCATGGTGTTTTGCATAAAAGAGAGGTTTGCTGTTATTATTATTTTTTAAGGGAAAAAAACTCACTGAAAAAACAAACAGAGGTGTTAGTCTCCCTCAAACGACATCGAGCCCTCATCTTCAGCTTCAGCCATCCCACTTTTGCTGAATATCTGAGAAGTTGAATCTGAGGATAGCTTCAGAAGAGTAGTGCTGTATATATGTAGTTTCTATCTAACGAGGCTGATTATGGTTGTTTCTTGTGACTGAGGTTGTGCTAAAAATTAGCAATTTAGGCTGATCTTAACTGACAGTAAAATCTGGAGGGCGAAAAAAATAAAAGACACAAACTAACTGACGATTATGTAAATAAAGGCTTTGTACTCTATTGTCAATAATCTTCACCAATAGAATTCTTACTAGAAAATTTCGTTATAAAAAATCGTCTCCCTTTTATGCAAAACATGGTCCTAGTGGGTCTTATATTTAGGAGCTGAGTACTGAAATCTGGATATATTTATTGGTCAACTCGTTAGAGCAACCCACGATTACAAACAACAATATCCAAATCAATAACAATACATTTACCGAATGATCAGAAATCACCAGAAAAAGGGAAACACAGAAAGATAATTAGAAAGCAGAAAGAGAAGAATACAGAGATGAGACGTCAGAGAGAACAATCACAAAATCCACTCACACAATTGCGTCTATGACACATTCACATATTATCACTGGCTAGAGGTACAGGTGGGATGAAAGCCTTGACTTAATAACAGCTTCAAGAGGTTGTTTTCTAACATTAGTAAGCCTAGGAACTTCCTCCATGTTGAGGTCCTCCTTCTTCATATGACCCGGCAAGCTCCATGAAAAGCCATGCACCAAATTGGCCAAACTTACCTGAACAACCTTAAGACCAAGAGCATAGCCAGGACATATCCTTCTCCCAGCTCCAAATGGCAATAACTCAAAGTGGTGTCCTATCACATCAATGTCCTTCCCTATGAACCTCTCTGGGTTAAACTCATTAGGGTTTTCCCATATTGCAGGGTCTCTGCCTATTGCCCACACATTGACGATCACTTGGGCCTCTCCCGGGATGTCATACCCTAAAACTTTGGAGTCCCGATCCACGGCCGACGTCGTCGGAGGCAATACAGCAGCTGCAGGATGTAATCTCATCGATTCTTTGGCAATGGCTTCAATATAAGGCAAGTTGGCTATGTCCTTCTCTTCAACCCACCTTTCTCTTCCTATCACTCTGTCTAACTCGTCTGTGGCCTTCCTTATAATTTCAGGGTTTTTCAACAGCTCTGATATTTCCCATTCTACAATTACACCGGAGGTATCTACTGCAGCTACAATAAGGTCCTGATGAGGAGTATACAAATTAAATCATGGTGTTATTAACTTATTATATTTTGTGAGCTTGTATATATATTTGTCCTTCTCAGTAGTATACACTATAATATTGCTTATAAATAATTATTGTTTGTCTATTGATGAGTTTAACCTTAAATCTACAAGTCCCCCCCCCCCCGGCGGGGGCTCCAACAATAACACACTTGAAAAGTGGCTTATTCATAAAATATGCTACAGCTTTTTTAATAATGGAATATATAATTAACAAGCTTTATGAATGATAACAACGTTATTGTATTTATTTACTCTAATCAAACTCGTTAGAGATAATTTAAATTTTACTCTTTATGTCTTTCATATAAGATATATTTATCTAATATGATTGAATTAAGAAAGTTAGTTAATTTAGTTAATATCACATGTATTTTTTAAAATATCTTAGTCATCTTTCTTAGTTTCTTTATCGCCCCTCCTTGATATTATTAAGGGAGCAGAGCATCACTAGCGATAAATTAGAAAAATATTGACAAATATAAGAAATATGTATTATATTTAGGAGTAAGATCAACTTCACAAATATGTCTTATATAAGGGACATGGGGGAATATTTTATATTTTTAATTTATTTCCTTTGTAAGGAATATATATAAACCTAAAAGCCTAGCTATATGCTTCCAACAATTAAATAAATATCAACAAAAATTTATCTTAAACGATAAGCATGATTATGGGATAGACAAAGTATTCAAATATAATAAACCAAAAAATATATATAAAATTTGATTTAAACGATACAATGCTTTAAGAGAGAAAGTAGAAAAAGTAGAAAGAAGCAAATTAGTTAATATGTATACCTGAGTTAATGCTTTGACACTGTGCCTTTGAAGCTTGACCTCAAGAGTGCGATCTTCAGCAAGCTGCAAAAGCATATCCACCATATCTGTGGCCACATAATTCTCAGCCCCTTTTCTTCTCTCTTCATGTTCGTTCAACACATGTTCAAGAAACCTATCAAACTTGGCATTAAAATCCTTCATTCTCTTTGTATAACCCTGCAAGTCCAAGAAATCGAGCCAAGGTATCAAATCCCCAATATTCGCTATCGTATTCACCAAGAAAAACTCATCCACCAAGTCCCTAAACTCTTCCCAACTAAACATAAACCCACTCTGTTCCTTCTCCACGTACTTCTTCCCCAGAACCATGCGACTTATAATATTTAAATTTAAAGCATAAAGGTAATCTCTCAGTAATACGGGTTTGTCCGAAGAAATGAAAAGTTCATTCAACATATTTTTCATCTCTTCCTTTCTGATATACTCGCTGGACTCTATGCTTTTCTGAGACAATAGTTGTGAGAAGCATATCTTGCGAGCTTGGCGCCAGTGTGGGCCGTAGGGGCCCCACAGCAGATCGGAGTAATTGTAGCCGGTGTACTTTCCGGCGTTGTTTTTGGGTCGCGATGAGAAGGTGCTGCCGTGGGTTTTGAGGAAGGCTTTGGCGGCGTCAGCGGAGGATACCACGATGAAGTCTTTTAAGCCTAACTTGAGGTGCACGATGGGTCCATATTTTTGGGAGAGTTGATGTAAGGAGTGGTGAGGAATAGGGCCTATGAGGTTCAGGTTTCCGATGATAGGCCATGGTTTTGGTCCTGGCGGCAGGTTATATCGGCGGTGGCGGTGACGGTGGAAGAGGAGGACGAAGAAGAGGAAGGGGATAAAGATGGCTGGCCATGGTGCCCACTTCATTTCCATCTTTCGGCAGTGGGATTTGTGACGGGAAGTCTACAAGGTTGAGAAACAAATAAAGGCATTATATAATATATTAGCCGAATTAGACATGTAAGGAACATTTTAAGTGTGTATTAATATTTAATACCAAAGAAATTAAAAGACGATACTCAAATCACATGATAGGGACCGCCACAATCAAATAATTTAGATTTTTTAATTGACTATAAGAAAGTAGCGCACACCCGAATATATAATGTTTATATACTCCTACCGATGCACAATATAAGTTATCAATATAAAACACAAAATCTCTAAGCCGTTAAGTCATTGGTCCACATGTTCTACGGTGATAGGTGCCACGTATATAATATTTTGGGGAAATCCATATGGGCCCTTTTTGGTGAAAAAAATCTCAAAAAAAGCTTCATAAGATTCAAAATCCCGCAAAAAGTTCATTTATGGATTTTTAGAATCTCCGTTGACAACTAAATCAGCCACATTAACAACAAAATCAATATGATAGGGCAAAACTTTATAAAGATATAACTCCACAAAGATACGTCAGATCGTAATAAAGTGATAAGAAAAGTATCGCTCCCACGATGACTTGGATCACAAACTTCCGTTAAGCATTAATCTTACAATTTCGTTTAAGTTGAACAAACCAAATTGAATTTAATTAAAGGAAAAAGAAATAAAAATGAAATTAAAATAGAAAAACTACCACAATAATCAAATGAGCAACCCTGAGTCATTAATCCCTTATTAGTTTCATAAACCTTGATTTCACTAATTTAATTAGCCTTAATATCAATTTTGTTAATCTCGAGTATAATTAGTCATAAATGCCTATCGGTTCACTTACAACCCTCTCTTGAGTATAATTTGTTATGTCTAACATAATTACTCAAAAGGTAATAAAACTCAAACACACTCCTCAACAATTATATGGGGCCATTAGGTATATGTCTATCCTAATCGCAAATTAAATCGTAATCTAATCTCATATTACTTAATCTCAGAGCTTAATTAAAATCTCCTTCGTCAAGGTAAATCCTAATTCTCAAATTCATATTCAATGATGGCGAGTCACTAAATAGATAAAGCTAAACAAGATTAAATAACCAAAATTAATATTAATTATAACTAATTAATAAAAACAAAGTTCAATCCACACCTATAACTTCAAAGTTCCTCTAGGATGCAAAATCAACTAGCCAAACATGGCTTTAATTAACATCACAGCAGCAACACAAAATTCTAGATTTAAAGCTATAAAAGAAATCAAAGGCAAATGAGTAAAGATAAAACAAACACCTCCACTATCTGCCTCTGGTTCCTCCTTCTAGACTCCAACTGCTACTCTTCTTTTTAGTGGTTCTGGTTGCTGAAGCTCAGCTCTGTGGTGGTGAGAATGGAAAGATGCGAAGGTTGCCAGCGACGATGGAGGTGTGGGTGAAGGTCGCCGGCGACAGAGAAGGTGTTGAAGATGGGAGAACGAAGATGAGGGTGAAGATCTCTCTTGTTCTGCGGCGCTGTGCTCTGTCTTCTCTCTTCAATTCGGGCTTCCTGTGCGTCTCCTCCTCTTTTGCGAATAATAATTCCTCAATCTCCACTGTGCGTGTTCTCTTTTTCAATTCCACTGTGCCGCCTCTGCTTTTTAGGTCTTCAATTCTTTATGTGGGGCCCATTTTTATATTCAATTAAAACAATCTGAATGCGTGGCTGCCATTGAAATAACAATAAGAAGCATTATTATATAATAATAAAATAATAATAATAAAACTGATTTTTATTTTTAAACTTCTCATTACTATTATTTATTTCCTAAACTCAAACTTTTATTTTAAATTGAAATCCCCTAAATAATGCATCCAAATTGATATCTCTCAAAATCTCAATAAAATCTCTTTAATTTAGTATTGATGACTTTCAATATATATCAAAATATGTCTCAAATCTATTAAAATTGAGAAGTCATCACAATACCCGTTAACAACTAAATCAGTCACATTAACAACAATATTTTAACAACTAAATCAATCATATTAACAACAATATCAGCCCCAGTTAACAATTATATCAGCCATATTAACAACTCACGCAGATTCTGAGAATCCCAGAAGGGCCCTTTCTGGGATTTTCAGAATCTTGGGGCCCTTTTTAGGATTTTTTTTTCCTTCAAAAAGGGCCTTTAAATGCATTTTCCCTAATATTTTCTTCCATCAATCTCTCTATTCACACCTCTTTCCTTCCTCCATTTTTTTGAATACAAATTTCAAATTCTAAATTTAAATATTTCAATATAAAACACTAAACCTCCGTTAAGTCATTGGTCCACATGTTCTACGGTGATAGGTGCCATGTATACAATATTTTCTTCCATCAATCTCCCTATTCACACTTCTTTCCTCCCTCCATTTTTTGAATTCAAATTTCAAATTCTAAATTTAAATATTTCAATATAAAATCACCTAAAACATCGTCTCAAAACAATATGTTAAACTAGTCCTTTCTCTCCCTTTTTTCGATCTCCCTTCTCCAAACATCCTCCTCCAAACATCTGTTTTTGTCCTTTCTGCAGTGTGAGTATAAGCTTTTGTCATCGGTTCTCTGATGATTCGGATACATGTATGGCATTTTTCCTTCATCTCTATTCATTTAATGTATTTAGTGATCTGTCCACAAGAATCTCTATGTCAGAGAGCAATTTTCGAGAGAACCAGAGCTTGAAGAAGAGGAGGAAGAAGAGGACTTCTACCCTCCGTCCCCCCTCAACGATCGAAGTTCAGAGACCTTTAGAGCACACGCGAAGAGCTTTGACACACTTGAGTTTAAGGTCGAATGGAGAGAGAGTTTGAGAGGGAAGGGAAGAAGATGGAGAACCCCACCCTCGTGATCAATTCTTCAAACTAGCTAGAGGTTAGGAGAAACCATCATCACTTTCTCTCTCAACCACCGTCAACCACCATAGCTGGAAATTACCTTCATACAAGAGAAGAGGGGGAGAACCATTTCCGTCTAACAATTTCCATGATTCGTTGTTTATGCTCTTTGTGTCATCACCAAGTGAAAACCATTTCCGTCTTTTCCTCCTAAAAAGATGGTGCTGAAAACACGCTATACCCCGGTCGATTTCAATATAATATTAATATTATATGGTATTATGTTTTCCTGAATTTTCTTAAATTTTATTTTATTTTTTCAATTTTCCCTTCTTAATTTCTTAATTATCGTTAGGTTATTATATGCAGATTTCACAGCATTCACGAGAGATCAGGAGAAATTAATATCTTCAGAAAGCAAATTCGATTACATTGAAGGGTTCGTGATAATAAATAGAACTGGTCTGCTAAATAATTGGAGGTCATCCTTCAAACCACAAGATCCAGTTGAAGCAAGTTATTTCAAATCAGATGGAAGAACTCTCTTCTGCCTAGAATTGGTTAAATACTTTAACAGTTCTAAGCCTCATACTCTCCCGCTTACAACATCTCAATCTCACTATCCACAGTAGCATCTTCTTGCCCTTCGGAAATACCACTGTGGATATTACAGTTGTTGCTCAAGAAAATATATCTTCAAGTTTTTCAGTTTAATACATTGTACACGTACTCCTTCTAGCTTTGGAAATTAATTTGTTATGCTAACCTTTTGCAACTTGCTTGATCCTGTGGAGATGGAATCCATGAATTCAATATTATTATTTAAGTGATTCGAGGATTATAATTTTTGAGCAAAATAAAATTACTTATTATTAATATTTGTTGATTGATGGTTTATTAATTTTATTTTTATTATTATATTGATAACGATTTTAATCGATTTGGAGATTTAAAATTTGAATTTGATTTCAAGAGAAAAGAATTTATTGTTTTTATCTTTATGAGTGCACAAATAAAAATTGGAGATGTGAGAATAAGAGAGAATTCTCATGATAACTAGAAAATGAGATTAATGATCGAATTCAAGATTATAAAGAATTGAAGCCGTGATATAAAAATTATGTATAGAAAAGAATAAAAAATTATAAAAATTAAGTAGAAGGTGAATTTACGAATCTCAATTTCCATCCCCGTGAAAATTATATATAGAAAAAAGTTCTTATGATACTGATCCAATTCAAAAAAAAAAACTTAAGATTAATATGAAATTTGATTTTGAAATCAAAATATGGAGGAAAAGTAGATGAAGGACATAGGAACCGAGATATTCTTGGGAAGGAAAAACTCATATCAATTAAAAGCATACTGATTTTAATTGGTCTTCAAAGATTGGTAATATCAAGTTATATTTGTCTTTTGAAAATTTTATTATTTATTTAATGACGTATTGCAAAGATATATTATAAATACTAATTGTTTTAATTTCATATCTTAACTGTACAAGAGAATATCGTGTTTTAATTTTTCCTAGCATGATTTCCATGTAATTATATATTAATCAGAAACGGTAATTTAGCCTTTAACTTATTAACAACTTCCATGTGATTTGATTTGGTGTATCGATAAATTATTTATCTAACTGATTCCTACTTAAGCGGTGACCTTCCATGGGATCAGCATTGGTTTAATCTCTGTTCATGAACTGCATCATTTAACATTGTATGATTTTCCATGTTTCCATCCCTCTCCCATGTATGCATACATTTATTTTTAGGCGTGGAGTCAAGATTTGCCAAAACATCATTGGTCAGTATAGTTGGGTGGTGCTCGGACTAAAAAAAACTGGGTAGTGGATTAGCCTATATTGGTTTATTAGGTGGGGATTTCAATTGGTTTAGTTGGGTGGGGTTTTCAAATTTCAAATTCCTCAAAAATCACCTTCATAATCTCTCTCTCGCGATACATACGATTCTCCCTCTTCCCTCGGCATGATTATCTTCATCGTCTTGCACATTCTGTCAAAAATCTGAAAGGGATATCAAATTATTATTATTATATAGATAATGATATCGAATTATTATATTGATAATGATATCAAATTATTATTATTATTATTATTATTATTCACATATTTTAGGGCTATTTTGTATTTAATCATTTTAGTTTATAGGTCCCTAAATCTCGCGTTATTAAGATAGTTTTAATTTGATTTATTCTCCATTATAATAGGAAGATTATTTTAATTGATTAGCCCTTAAATCTCGGGCAAATTAGGATAGTTTTAATTTAATTTGATTTAATCTCTATGATTTTGGAATATTTGGCTCTATATTTATTAAATTTCATATTTTTTAAAAATTTGTCTAATTTAATATCCATAATTTCCTTAACTTTTCATATCACAACTTTTAACATACACTATAATAAGTATTTACTTTCCAAGAATCTCTCACTCTCCATGCCTCCACTCATTCTCTAGATTTTGATTTCAAATTCAAACTTTTACATCTTTTACGGAATAATTTGTTTAATTTTGTGCCCGATTTAAATGAAATGGAACTCTTAATAAATTGGAAAGATGAGTCATGATTATATTAGTATATGGAACAATATTTAACTTTATATTTTACATTTTCTACATCTTATTTCATATATTAAGGAAGCTTTTTTTTTTTGCCAGGTATTACAGAAGTTTTTTGGGGAAAATTACGCGCAGGTCCCAAGGAACAAAAAAATTACAAAAAAAATCCCTTAAAATCACAAAATTACACAGAAGTCCCAAGGGACTTTTTTGATATTATTTGTATTAACAATAGGATATGATATATTTACAACAGTAAATGCCTATATTTACAATAACATTTAAACACCTGACCATTTACAATAGAAAAAGTCATATTTACAACAAGAAATGCCCATATTTACAACAACATTTAAACACCTGGATTTTGAACGTAGAGAGGTCATTTACAACATAAAAGGCTAGATTTACAATAGGAAGTGCTGTATTTACAACAAAATTTAAAATATGGACATTTACAACAGAAAAAGCCATATTTACAATAAGAAATGCCTATATTTACAACAACATTTAAACACCTGAATTTTGAACGTAAAGAGATCATTTACAACAGAAAAAGGCTAGATTTACAACAGGAAATGCTGTATTTACAACAAAATTTAAAATCTGACCATTTACAACTGAAAAAACCATATTTACAACAGGATCAACATTTAAAAACCTGAATTTTATTTCCATACAAATAATATCAAAAAAAAAAGTCCTTTGGGACTTTTGTGTAATTTTTTGATTTCAAAGGACTTTTTTGTAATTTTTTTCGCTCCTTGGGACCTGCGTGTAATTTTTCCAGTTTTTTGGTTGCCAACAAGGCTACAACAATGTATGAACATAAATGATTGGCCTATCTCAAATGATGTCTATTGGTCATTTTGATTATTAATATTTTCAAATTTCAAATGTGGCATTAATGAGGTTTCGTTTCCCTAGGTAGCCTGCAGACTTTTATGATTTCAATTTTTAATTTCCAAATAATACGTATAAAGAGTGCTAATTGAAAAAAAAAATCTATTAAATTTAATATTTTTAATTTACTAATTATTTTACTTACTTTTAATATCACAACTTTCAACATGAGCTTGACTTCCCAAGAAACTTCACTCCCAGTTCCACTCATTCTCTAGATTTCGATCTCAATTTCAAATTTAAAATCAAATTTCAAGTTCAAACCCCTCACATCTTTTTTTTTAATGGAAGAAGCTTTTTTTTTTGGCCAAGTATTAGGAAAGTTTTTAATATATATATATATATATATATATATATATATATATATATATTGAAAACATGCAAGCATTATGTATTATCCCTTACCATCTTCCATCAATGCTTTTTTTTTTTTTTGGTTCTTGGCCAAAATTAAAAAAAAAAAAAAAAAAAAATTTTTTTCTGGGTGGGGTTGTTTGAGATTTTTATTTGGGAATATGATGGAAACTTATTTTGATTATTTAAACGAATAGAAAGTATAAATCTTTATGAAAATATTATATATATCTAAGGTTTCATGTATCTTTGCATCCCTAACTTAATTTTACCAATCATTATATAATATATATGCATTTTACTTTTTACAAATATGATATAGATATCAAAATTATACCAATCATTATTAATTGGTTAATTTTAATAATATCTTCGTAATTGGTTTGTTTCCTATAATTTTTTAATAATATCTTCATAGTAAATAATAGAGTTTGACCAATTTTTTTTATAGAAACAAAAGTTAAAAACAAAATGGGAAGCTTAACAAACTAAGCTACAAATTTTATGATACAACTTAGATAAGGTGAAAAATGTAACCACGTTATTTAATGTTAAACATTAAATATAATGATATTAAATTTTGATTGGGGTAAGGGGTAACCCTTTTTACTGTTGGGAATGAAATGCAGCCTCACCTACCTATTGAATATGAAGTTTTATATCTAGATTGATAGTCTAATATTAATTACTCCATTGGTATGCTTCACATGGATATACAACAGAATTTAAAGTGGATGAATTAATAAATGGATGACATGAGGAGATATTTAAACTCTATTTAAATATAGGGATAGGATATTGATAGGGCAAAACTTTATATCCTATAACTCCGCAAGTGCACGGGCCGTATCAAGTAATAAAGTGATAAGAAAAGTGTCGTTCCCATGAGGACTTGGTACCCACAACTTCAGTTAAACATTAATTTTACACTTTTGTTTAAGTTGAGCAAATCAAATGAAATTTAATTAAGAGAAAATAAATTAAAACTAAAATGAAAATAAACAAACTATCACAATAATCAAATGAGCAACCCAGAGTCACTAATCCCTTATTAGCTTCATAAACCTTGATTTCACTAATTTAATTAGCCTTAATATCAATTTTGTTAATCTAGAGTATAATTAGCCATAAGTGTCTGTCGGTCCACCTACAACCATCTCTTAAGTATAATTTGTTATGTCTAACATAATTACTACTCAAGAGGCAATAAAACTCGAACAAACTCCTCAACAATTATGTGGGGCCATTAGGTATATGTCTATCCTAATCGCAAATTAAATCGTAATCTAATATCATATTACTTAATCTCAGAGCCTAATTAAAATCCCCTTCGTCAAGGTAAATCTTAATTCTCAAATTTATATTCAATGATGACCAAATCACTAAATAGATAAAGTTAAACAAGATTAAGTAACCAAAATTAATATTAATTATAACTAATTAATAAAAACAAAGTCCAATCTACACCTATAAGTTCAAAGTTCCTCTAGGTTGCAAAGAAAAATTAGCCAAACATGGCTTTAACAAAGTCCATAACAGCACAGCCCAATCTTGAATCAAATAACATAATTAAAAAGGAAGAAGAATATAGATAAGAGACTATTCAGAGCACTCCCTTAGCAACGGTGATCTTCCTCTCTCCACTCCAATAACGTTTGCTGTTTGTTGCTATCGGGTGAAAAAGAAATTAGGAACATCAAATGGTTTCTCTCAGCTATGTCTCCTCTTCCTTCCTCTTTAGTTCAGATATCGTCTGTTCTGATTTTTCTCACAGCTGTCTCAAGTTTGTCGGCCAAAAAAGGGTTGTGGTTAGGTTGTGGAGGTCACCGGCGACGATGGAGGTCGTCGGCGACGGAGAAGTGATGGTGAAGGAGATGATAGCGTGAAGGTCGAGCTTGTGTGTTGCGGCCGCTACTTTGTTCAGCGAGAATGATGATCCCCAAAATAATGCCGTCCCTGTTTCTTTTTTTTAGGTCTTGCCTTCCATTGTCAATGTTGTGAGCCCCCCTTCCATTCAATTCAAATCAATCTTCTAAAAATGTGATTCCAAACGCGTGGCTATGCTTTCAAAAATAGGAAGTAATATTATATAATAACAATAATAATAAGAATAATGACAACAACTTTTTTTTTCCTTTTAAAACCCAAATTATATTTATTTTCTAGGTTGAAATCCCACCAATAATGCATCCAAATTGATATCTCTTAAAATTTTAAGAAAATCTCTTTAATTTAGGATTAATGACTTCCCAAATATATTAAAATATATCTCAAATGTATTAAAAATGGGAAGTCATCGGATATTGTCACTATCAATTTTATGTTACTACCAAGTCACTATCACTTTTTCACCGTTAGATCAAAATCTCATCTACCTTTATCATTTCTCTCTTCTATTGAGATTCTGAACTAACGGTGAAAAAGTGGTAGTGACTTGGTAGTAACATAAAATTGGTAGTGACAATATCTTATCCCTTAAATATATTACTTTTTAAATAATATTTGTATTAAATTCAAAATATCTCAAAATAGATTTGTAGAAATTTCTCTTCTAATAAATTTTGTATAATAAAAAATACACATAAGATGAGATATTAAGATCCTAATTTGATTGTTAAGATAATATGTCATAATTATGTGTGGGCGGAAGGAAACAAAATTTAAAATATGCCCTTTTGAAATCATGTTTGATCTAATGAATGAATCTCGTAGCAAGAATACTTAGAACTCTGTTTCTTTTTTTTTTAAAAAAAAACTCTTGATTATGAGATTCTCAATTTCCCAATCACTATTAAACCAGTCCCTCTAATTAACAATTCATTATCCAATGACTGAGAAGGGGAAGATAAAGATGCTTTGTCTGAACAAAAACCAAATCTACAAAAGACCAATGCCAATTCTTAACTCATAATTCAACTACAATTGAAATATAAAAGAGAATCATAGTAAATATGTAAGGACCCATGACATTTTACCTTCGAAGCCACCTCCAAGCCTATCGGATTCCTTTAGCAAGCTAACAAAATATATAACAAGTAAAGAACAAATATGGCTATACCCCACACCTTAGTTTCAATCACAATAACTACATCTCAGGCCACAAATTCAACATCAAATTTTATACCATGTTGAACTTAAGAAACTCTCACCAGCATTTGATTGAATACTTAATAGCCATACTTAATAAGCTTTGATACTATCTTTTCACGCCCCAATAAACTAAAGTGTGACAGGCACAATGTGTAAGGTAATCTCACTTCGTAAGCCTATCAGTTAATACCATATCACTTTAGTACATGACTTTACCTATATACATCATTAGCATCATAATATTAACATATTAGCTTTTGTTTAATTTTTCAAAAAGAATATCTTTTTCGTTGGAATTCTTAAACATATTTGCAACAAATGATCAACCAATTACTATAAAATACGATACTTTTTATCTCTCAATCTATAAATGTAGAATTAAAGAGATGAACATTCCATTTACAAGTTTTATGAAACAATCTTATCTTCAAATAAATAAATAAGTAAATCAAATTTATTATGATTACAAATTTACCATAATAGTTAGAGTGATTATCCAACGCGGATCGATGATCTACCTTACAATGCAGATGAAGGGATCGAGTGTAATATCATAATTTTTTACTTTTAGATTTGAATTATAAATAAAGGGAAATTGATAAAAAATGAATATATATGTGTGTGTATATATATATATATATTTGTGTGTATGTGTGTAATAGTAAATAAAATTAGGTGCATAGTTGAATCTGCTTACCCAAATTTAATAGAACATGTAGTGGACAAAGATTACCTCAACAATAGCTCAATTCTTACCCCTAAAATAGAAAATGTATGACATATTGAATGATTACATTTGTTCTTTATTGTCAGGTGATGCGGTAGAGTACTTTAGTTCTAACTCTATAAATCCTACAGATAATACTAATGGAAGCTTTGAGGATTTGTATGACATATAATATCTATGCAATTAAATGATCATGGATACCTCATCATAAATTGGTATTGAAAGTTGATGTACCAATTATGTTAATAAGGAATATAGATAAGGCAGTAGGGTTGTGCAATGGTACAAGCTACAAAATATACAACTTGGCAAGAACGTCATTAAGGCAAATACGTTGAATGGCATAAGCTTTGGCAAAGAGATTTTGATACACAGAATGTATATGAACCCATCTTAATCTAAAATGCCTTTCAATATGATAAGAAGGCAATTTCTCATCATACTTTCATTTGCAATGACAATAAACAAAAGCCAAGGTCAATCAATGTCCAATCATGGGCAGAGCCAGGAATTCTAGTCATGGGTGGCGAAAATAAAAAGTACTATATCATAAATAAATGTACTTCAAATATAATACAAAGCTAATATGTAAAAAATTAAATGAAATATATCACATAATAGCTCCACTTGCATTGGCTTGGTAGCCCTAATCCATCAAGAATGAACTATGTATATTCCAAAAAGTACTCCCTCCGATCCATAATATAAGACATATTTAGGAAGTTGATTTTTATCCTAAATATAAGACATAATTTTTATATTTGTTAACAATAATCAAGGAAGATAGTGAATAAAAGAATTAGAGAAGAGGATGACTAGGGTGTTTTAGAAAATACATGTCAAATTAGCTCACTCAACCAACTTCTTTAATCTATCTAAATTAGGTAAAATGTCTTATATTTGGAACCGAAGGAGTATTAACTAGATTTTTAAAATACAAATGATGAAATACAATATAATCAAACAAGTTTAGCTTATTAAGCTTGAATACACATGTAGATATCTCTTTATATTTTGTTAACATACAACAATTTCAAACTCAAAAGTTAAGGATCAAACACAAGAAGATTATGCAAAACTACTATATATTGAAATCAAAAGATAAGCAAGTTATACATAATAAGTTTTTCTTGTGCGTGAGTTTGTTTATGTGTAGTCGAAATATTAAAATAAGTCTAAGACAACAAAAGATACTTTTATATATATATGTGTGTGTGTGTGTGTGTGTATTAGGGGGAAATCCGCCCCTGCTTAGTTTATAAAATAAAGCACTATAAGTAAACTTATATCACCAGCCCAGTTTCAAGCGGCAACAGACAATATAGTTTGATAGATATATACTGAAAGAAGTCTTGTGCCAGTGCCTATCTGATGGTTAAAGATACTAACCTCCTTATAATTTTTTTTTTCAATTTTAGGTGGGGCGGGGGCCACCCCTAGCCCCCCTAAATCCGCCATTGTGTCCAATGTAGGTCTCTACCTACCGAGCTTGGTTTTCTCACTTGGGCAACTATATGTTACACTATTGAGGGTTAAGAGTTTAAATGGGTTGAAATTACTTATATTGGATGAGATTAACAAATACAGTAGTACTTTAATAAATGTAGTTTATAGAAAAGTATTTCAAAACCTTTTATTACATTAATAACATAAAGATAGTTTTCCTTATCCCTGTAGGATTATATTAAATGTATCATGTTTATGATGTAATTAAATGGTTAAATAATAACATTGTGGCGTATTTTCTTCATTTTATACCATTGATAGTTTTAACATATCTGTGCAACGCACGAGTCGAATTCATAATAATATCTTTGTGGGTATCTGGCAATTACCTTCATAAACTTTTCACCAGCATATTATTAAGCCATTCCTTATCCCAGCCCGCTGTTGTTTGGGAATAGAGCAAATATATTATTTGTGAAGATTTGTTGCATATTAGCCATGCTGACCAACGATTTTCAAGTACATAATTTTTTCTACTCCTTTATGATTCCACTCATATAATGAAATAATAAATCACATCATTCGCTTAATTAATTAAGTTTCTTACATGTAAATATTTGTTAAGTCACTTATACTATCTTACCCTTCTTATAAAGATTGGCAAATTACAAATGCCCATAAGGAAGCTACTGGGCTATATCAAATTGAACAACTTTTACTACGGAATGGTAGAAGCATGCACAACTATCCATCGATGCCTAGATTAGAGAAAGACAACATAATTGATACCTTGAGCCAGCTGATTTTGCAAGAGTTGAATAACAATAAAGAGAAGGAGAGAGAAGACTATGAAAGAATGCAGAGATTAATGACTGCTGAGCAGAAGCAAGTATTTGATGAGACAATAGGTGCAATTTCTTCAAAAATATTCTTCTTTGTGCATGGTTTTTGTGGAATAGGTAAAACACTACAAAAAAAAATGTTTTTTTGCAGCGGAAAAATTCCCTCGCAAAACAGACATTTTCTGTCGCAAAACTGATTTGCGGCGGAAAAAGTTCCGTCGCAAAAAACGCCCTCGCAAAACGATTTTCCGTCACAAAAATGCCTCTTTCCCTTGCAAAATCCAAAATCTTGCGAGAGAAAAACCTTTCCCTCGCAAATTTTCAAATTTTGCAAGGGAAAATTTTCCCTCGCAAAATCCTCCATTTTGTGAGGAAAGATGTTTCCTCGCAAAATTTTGGAGTTTGCGAGGGAAACCTTCTCCTCACAAAATTGATGAGTTTGCGAGGGAAACACTTTTCCCTCGCAAATTTCAATTAATTTAAAAAAATAAAAAATTATTAAAAATAAAATAATTAGATAAAAAATATTAAAAATTAGAAAATAAAAAATATTTTATATCATAAAAATAAATTGTAACAATCATAAGAGTTTACATAGCAAAAACAAAATATTACAAATTATAATGTTTCGACCAAAATGAACTAAAAAAAAGTCTAAACTGCATCAGTCTGGTCATTATCACCACCGGTATCGTCATCACCACCAGGAGGGAACCCCGTACCCTTGTCCTTCAATATGGACCAGAGAAGTGTCTCGTCTCGAATCATCTCTCCTTGCTCCCTCACCTTCGCTTCTAATGCCTTTACCCTCTTATCTTCTGCAAAACATTACGAAGTCAGTTTATTTTTTGTACTTCATTTAAATGGACGAGGGAATAATGGTTTGTGATTGGTAGCAAAAGTATTACATCTACTTGCAGGAACACCTCCAGCACATCTGGATGAGCACTTCGTAGAATACTTTAGTTCGCTAGCAGAGGCACCCATCTCGAAGACTCTCCCCCTCTTGTCAAATCCGCTTGCAACCTTAATAAAGAGACTCTCGTTATCGGAATAAGAGGACACCAGGTCGCTCTCAATCTGCGAGTCTCTCTCCTGCGTCAGCTGCTGATAGGTCTCCTACAAGCACACAAAAATACATCACAAATAAGACATGTAAAATGAAATAAATATTATTGTTTGAAACAAATAATAAATCTAATTAATATCTCACAGACTCTGTCTACAAACACAAATTGGTAACCGTCAATTAATTACTTCAAAGTATAAAATATTGAAAGCTAAAATAGAAAATAACGTATACTTACAATTTTTCGTCGATGCTCACTAAATGGAATGGAGCCGACAGCATATGACGGTCCATCCATACAGGCCCTATTTGACTTATTTCGTTCACTTTGCTTTATATATTTCTCGCCGGTTTCCCATCTTTGAAATAATTGTTCTGCGACCTCATGTTGAATCCAATTTTTCTTTCCCCTTTGATGTCTCAATTTATAAAATTTATCAGACATCCACTTGCTGGTCCTGAAGTTATAAGCTTTTTTAAATGTTTTGAATCAACCGGCAACCAGCTAAACTCTCCCTGAAAATCAATAATAAACAATTAGTGCTCCAAAATATAAAAGTAGTTAATCAGTTTGCATTTTGATGAGAAGAAATTAATAACCATAAATCACATAACTTACCAAGAACTCCTTGAACCAAGTGTCCCTGGCCACTGAGGAATCTCTCGTCAACCGGCCCAAGGCCGATTGAAATTACGGAACATTTGATCCTTTATGAATTTCTTCACCGTCTTATTAGGTCAAACACGAAAACAAAGAAAATGTTACAAATATTAGCATACAAACTAAAGGTAAAAAATCATAACATTATTAGTAACTTTACATAACTTACTTGGTGTCGCCGACAGGACGAATCCACAACTTCCCTATCGCAGGATCAACTATTCCCTAAACTGGTGTGTTGGAGGAACTAGCTTTCCCGACCTGGCTCCGAGGCGACGCAGTGTGCTAAAGGAAGAAGTATTGAAAATGTTAGAACATAGATGCTAAAATAAAACAAAATATATGTAAATCAACGTTTTGCGAGGGAACAAATGAAGGGTGTTTTGCGAGGGAACCAACAAGGTGACTTTTTTGCCGCCATTTTGTGAGGGAAGTATGGTTCCCTCGCAAAAGTCACTATTTTGTAAGGGAAACCTGGTTCCCTCGCAAATTTGTGGGAAATTGGGGGGAAATTTCCCGCCAATTTCCCCCCATTTTGCGAGGGAGACAGGTTTCCCTCGCAAAAGGGTCATATTTTGCGAGGGAACTCGTTTTCCCTCGCAAAATGAAGCGAGGGAAACCCGTCTCCTCGCAAAAATAGGGGGAAATTTCCCCCCAATTTCCGTCAATTTTGCGAGGGAGATCGTTTTCCCTCGCAAAAATCACCATTTTGCAAGGGAAATTTTTTTCCCTCGCAAATTGGCCAAAATTAGCGACGGAATTTTCTTCCCTCGTAAATTCCGTCGCAAATATGATATTTTCTAGTAGTGAAATGTTCATATCGAATGCATTGATAGCTTCCGTAAGGGCAAACAGTGGAATCATCCTTAACGTAGCATCCAGTGGGATAGCAGCAACTCTACTACTATCAGGTAGAACTGCGCATTCAAGGTTCCATATTCCTATTGACGTTAATGAAGATTCTATATTTTCAATTACTCATAATTCACCAATTGCAAACTTAACGAAAGCTACTGACCTCATTATTTGGGATGAAGCACCAATGGTTAAGAGACATTGTATCGAGGCTTTTGATCGAATGTTAAGGGATTTAATTAAGTTTAATTCCATATTTGGGGGAAAATGTGTCATCATGGGTGGTGATTTCAGGCAAATCCTACTGATTATACCCATGATGGTGTTGCAGACATTACGATACAATAAGTTGTTGCTACATGATGATTGTAATCCAATTAGGTGCATTGTTGAATCTACCTACCCAAATTTAGTAGAACATGTTGTGGACAAAGATTACCTCAATAATAGGTCCATTCTAACTTCAATAACTGAAAATGTTGACACATTGAATAAATACATTTGTTCTTTGTTGCCAGGTGATCTCGTAGAGTATTTTAGTTCTAACTCTATAAGTCATATAGATAAGGCAAACAGAAGTTTAGAGGATTTGTATGACACAGAATATCTAAGTGCAATTAAATGCTCAGGTATACCTCATCATAAATTATTCTTGAAAGTAGGTGTACCAGTTATGTTAATAAGGATATTGATCAGGAACCAAGGTTGTGCAATGGTACAAGGCTACAATTAACACAACTTGGCAAGAATGTCATTAGGGCAAAGGCATTGAATGACATAAGTGCTGGGGAAGAGATTTTGATACACAGAATGAATATGAACCAATCTGAATCTAAATTGCCTTTCAATATGACAAGGAGGCAATTTCTCATCATAATATCATTTGCAATGACAATAAACAAAATCCAAGGTTAATCAATGTCCATTGTAGGTCTCTACTTTCCGAGTCCAGTCTTTTCACATGGGAAATTATATGTTGCACTATCTAGGGCCAAAAGTTTCAATGGATTGAGAATACATATATTGGATGAATTCAACAAATCGAGTAATACTACAACAAATGTTGTTTATAGAGAAGTTTTTCAAAACCTTGATTTGAAATAATATGATGGTGTTATGAATTGGTTTAGTAAACACATAGTAGCATATGTTGTTCAATTTAACCCATGTGCAATTTTTAACACATCCGTGCAACGAACGGGGAGAAAGTCTTGACCCTAAATAGTAATTCGATATCATTATCTATATGATGATGATGATGATGATGATGATAATTTGATATCATTATCTATATTAAGGATAAGATCTTGTCACTATCAATTTTGGTCACTACCAATGTCACTATCATTTTTTTTCATTGTTACATCATATCTCATATATCTTTATCATTTCTTTCTCCTATTAAGATGTTGATCTAACGGTCAAAAAATGGTAGTGACAATATCTATCCCTATTTTTAAATATATACACATTTAAGTTTTTCATAAAATAAATATATGAATCAAAGATTTTTTTTTGGATCAAATTAAATGCTACATAGTCATATACTATTATTTTTAAGCATTCTTTGTTTAATTCCATTCCAATCTGATGCGTTAAATGTGTGTGGCTATTTCTATAATGGATTTTTTTTAAAAAAAATTGTATGATGATGCCGAATATTTTAAGGGAGTTTCAGTTTGGTCATTGAAAGAATTCCGCACATTGCGCATCGCACGGGTCATTTTATTGTCGGGATGGTAAGTTCAAAAATTCACTTCATTTTTTCATGGACACACATGATGATCACTTCATTTTTTTCCTGCATCAAATAATGACTATTGTATGTTTATTCCATTCCAACCAAGTGCTCTGACATGGTTAAATGTGTGTGGCTATCTATAATGGATATTTTGAAGAATTGTATGATAATACTGAATTTTTTATGTTGATTTTCTGGAACATCGTGAAGGGATTTTTAGTCTGGTCCAACTGATCATTACTGGCATTAGTAGGTTATGAAATTGAAAGAATCTTGCGCATCATGCGCCCCAAGGCATATAATATTGCTGATTTTAGGTGTTTAACTTTAGTTTTTCTAAAAAAAAAATTAATAATCTACATATTGATTATTTTTATTGCACGTGACTGTGCAACGCATACGGTGGTTTGTCTTGACGGATCAAATAATACACATTTTCTATATAATAGTGGAAGTATTAAATTAAATTAAAAGCAAGATAGCAATGAGTATACCACTTATTTAAAACATTTAGTCACTTCGGGTTAAATCAAAATAAACCAAATTATGCAGTGAAGGGCACAACTTTGGTCGTGTTCTCTTAAGGAGCTTTTTATTTGATTCCTAGGCTAAACTAAGTGACAAAAATATTGAAATGTGTTTTGAACTTTTTTTTTTAAAGATGGATAACAACCTAAACTACTATTTTTTGGATTTTTGATAAAATGATGAATAAAAGTATGAAATTAGATTTAATGACTGATATGATGGAATGATCCTTGGAAGTGAACCTATGGCTATCTTAAGCCTAATGTCATGTGAGTTAATTAATTTACCAAATCTAATTAAAAACCCCAAACACAGTTTGAATCAAATGATCCTTGACAAATAATTGTCCTAAACGCTAGATAACAACAACTTATTAAGGCACTTTTGAAAACCAGTTGGTGTGTAATTTAAACTGAGTTTGTAAAACTTGCTTCCTCAATGAAGAATGCTCAGACATTGAATAGCAACACAAATCAATTATCATACCTAACAATGTACTCGATAAAACAATTTCAATGAGTGCGAATGAAAATATATAAAATCAAAACCCAAGTGTTACAACTCAATTCAAATTACAATAATCTAACGAACAATGATTTAAAACTTCATACGTTTTAAGAAGTACATGTAACTTAAAATGATTTGAATGTAAGTAGGGTGTTAGTGTTAAAGTGATTTGAATTTTTAAATTTTGGAATTAAAGTATTCAAAATATTAAATTCAACCAAATAAATGGTCATGTAACAATTGTCATACTTTTAATGTTTGAATAATTTTTCAAGAGTTCAACAATATTTTGCCGCCTCAATAGTTGAATTTAGATTTTCTAATGCATGCAATAAGTAAGTCACACATAATTTAAACCGCAGGTTATACTGAAATATCTTTTTGAGCCTATTGATTTAGATTTTTTTTTCTTTATACATCTTTATGTTAACAGTATTGAAGATGTTCTCTATCCACGCAACTGGCAGGTAATTAAGGCAAAGGCCTCGAATGACATAAGCATTGGCGAAGAGATTTTGATATACATAATAGATATGAACCCATCTAAATCTAAATTGCCTTTCAATATGATAAGGAGGCAATTTCCCATTATAATTTCATTTGCAATGACGATAATCAAAAACCAAGGTCAATTGATGTCTAATGTAGATTTATACTTACCAAGCCCGGTTTTCTCACATGAACAACTATATATTGCACTATCGAGGGTTAAGAGTTTCAATGGGTTGAAACTTGAAATTACTTATATTGGATGAGTTCAATAAATGCAGTAGTACTACAATAAATGTAGTTTAAGTTTTTCAAAACCTTTTATTGCAATAATAGCATGAAGATAATTTTACTTATTACCATAGGATTATGTGAAGTGTATCGTGATTATGATGTAATGAATTGGTTGAATAATAACATTACAGTATATGTTGATCATTTTAGCTCATTGACAGTTTTAACATATCCGTGCAACGCACGGATCGAAAGTCTTGTTTCAACTAATTCTCCAGGATTAAGAAACTGTAGTTAACTCATTAAATTTATCATAAATTTAAAGAAATTTCCAACTTTGCCCATATTAATTGACGTTTTGAAAGAGGAAGAAAAATACAATGAGACATATTTAAATATCACCTACGGACATAGAAAAATTGATAAATTAGTATTAATGGCTCTAAAAGTGACTTATATTGTAGAACAAGTCATTTTTAAAAAAATGACTTAAATTGTGAAGCGATGTTACATGCTCAGTAAGTGATGATCATGTGTAATGAAAACCACGTTTAAAACTTGTAACATCTTCCCCAGATTATTAATTTTTGCAACTTGGAGGCTGCTGATCGAGAGCAGATTTTGTTTATTTTTTGTCTTTCTGCATTTGATTTCTTCTCCTTGCAGATGTTGTTTCTTGTATCTTGTTCAGTGTCTGGTACCTCAGATTCTTTCTTTTTTCCCTTTTGCTTTCATATATAATTAATGAAATTCAGCTGTTACTTATGGGCCCAGAAAAAAAATGGCAAAGTTAACCATATCGAGGGATCTCCATTTCGCACGGCAATAATATGAAAGTATAAACTTATCATTCATTAATTTGTCGTTATGGTTTTACAATATACAAGAGTAATAACAAAAACATGAGATTAATGACAACACTCAAATCAAAAAGACGACCCACTCGAACAAAATTTCAATTTAATTATAGTAGTAGTTAGTGCTTGTCACCCTCACAGGCCAGAGGCCGAAATATATACAGTGGAAACCTTGTTACATGCACATTAATTGAAAATCACGTTTTAAACTTGTAACGCAATAATTCATGGTCCTTTAATATTTACTTTTACGTTTTCCCCCTCCAATGGTACTTATGCTTAATTTTCCCAATCTTTTTAAGGGGGAAAAAGATATATAAATACCATGTGAATTTCTAAAGCCCAGAAAAATCTGTTGACATTTGCAAAGGATAGAGAGGTGACATGGGATTAAATTGAGATTTTAAAGTGTTGATGATTTTACCATAATATCCCTCAATTTTTTAAATAAAAAAAGAAAAGAAAACCTCGCCGAAGATCCGCCCGAGTTCATCAGCAAGCCGTCGAAAATGAGTATTTTATTCGCAACCAAAAATCTAACCTTGCAAGCCAGATCAACCAATACAAGTCAAAATCAAACGAAGAGAAACAAGAAAGAAATCAAACCCACACTAGAACGAATGAGATAAGACTTCATACCCACACTAGAAAGCCACAAAATCAAACCCACACTTGTTCCTTCTTCTTACTTAAAGTTCAACATAGATTTTGAAAAGCCAAAACTATAAATGGCGGCAAACAAATCAAGGGTCTGGCTTTCCAATAAGATGGTTTGAACTTATTGCGACACATAGGATTTTGAAATTCCTCTTTGTTTCAATAAGATCAAGGATCGTCTTGGTTTAGGAGGCATATATGGTGGCAATAAGATCAAGGCCCAGATATTTAAAACCCAGGTCAAGTCAGTGACCTCTGCAGTTTCAAAGGTAGGAGAGTCGCTCGGGAAAGTCACCGGAGGCGGCGGCGGCGGCTCAGCTTCTTCCACCCCACCAACAAGTGTGTACAATTCTGATGCCTCCTAAACCAAGTCGATCGTGCGGCTTTGTGTCTATATGCTTTGTCTTTTGCTTTTGTTGTGAAAAGCATAGAAGGCGAAAGGCTCCTTCTTTGGGCTCATCAATCTGGCCGTCAGATGCCAAAGGGAGAGGCAGAGTGGTAGAGGTGGGGAAGGAAATGGAGAGAAAGAGAGAGAGAAGAAAGTGCGATGGAGGTGGGTGCCAGTGGGCAAGGAAGTGAAGAAAAAGAGGAGAGAGAAGAAAGATGAGAACGTTTAAGTCTTTTCAGTCGAACTTTGATATTCATATTCCTACCATATGACCTCTTTGTCCTTTACAAGTATTAATAGACTTTTTTGTTATAAATATATGTATTATGTGGATGTCCATTGCATAGTAACCCTTGAAGGTCTATAAATAGAGGTCTTGTGTAAACATTCAGAAGTTACTTGAAATGAGAATTCCTTCATCTCTCTAGAATTTCTCTCTGACTTCTCTCTACTTTTCTATACATTTTCTTCAGTTTTATAACACCTTATCAGCACGAATCTCTAACCAATTGAGCTTAGTGTTGTTCATCATCACCATCATCCTTTTCCTTCCTCTTTGCACCGTAGAAGATTTTCAAATCATTCAAAAGGAGGAGTTTTTAAGCTGAAAAATGATTTTGGATCGGTAGTAATGTGATCTCTCCACTCGGTATGTTTTCTATTAAGTTTTTAGTTGTTGATTTTGAAAAATGATTCCCGCATGCGTTGCGAGCGAGAGGGAAGACGAAGGTGAGGTTAAGGCAAAGAGGAATAAGAAAATGGTCTGTTGAAAAAATTTCATGTGGGTCCCACGTTTTTATTTTATTATTAATATTACTATTTGCAAAAAAATGTCCGCGCCCCACATGTTTTTAATATTTTATTAATATAATTACTATTTATTATTATATTATATTTAAATAATAATTACTATTTGCATAGTAAACTATCGGCTAAAAAAATTAGTAGCGATTACGCAATGATTGTACAATGATTATGCAATGTTCTTACTATTTGAATTGCACAATAATTACTTGCAATATATATATTAATCATTTATTGTTTTAATATAATATTTTATTTTATAAATGTTGCTAACATATTTATGATTCAGCATTTTATTTTTATTATTGCTAACATATTTATATTAAAGTATTTATTTTTATGTTAGCATTTATTTATGTTTTTTTTAATATTTTATAATTATTATTAATTTAACACCTACTTGGGGTTAAACCTCCTAACCTAGAGTCTTGATTTAATATTCAGCATTTAACTTTATGTTATTTATTTATATATATGGTTTAACAATGAAAAGATATAAATTGGCAAGTAGCCCAGAAGTTGGCAAGAAGCTTGAGGATGAGGCATAATTTGGCCAAGCCAAGAGAAGATATAAATTGGCAAGTAGCCCGAGAAGAGGCATAATTTAGACAAGCCAAGAGAAGGCATAAATTGTCAAGAAGCCAAGAAGAGGCATAATTTGGCCCGAAGCCAAATGATAATTTGGCCCGATCTTTGTGAGACATATTGGCACGAAGAAAGAAAGAGATAAATTTGCCTGGAGTTATGAGACATGACCGATCCATAATTTTTGTATGGTATCATTTGTATGAAAGTCTCAAAATTATATATTTGGCATTAAAAGATTCTTTTGTTCTTTAGAATAAATTAATGGGAATGTATGACCACCGAAAGATGGTTGTTCTTCTAAAAGTTTATTATATATGGGAATATTCAATTTGCTCTTGAAGTAGCAATATTGTGAAAGAATCAAGAAATATTTTGATTTAATTTCTTGCACATCAAACAAAACATTGAGTTTTTGTTTAAAGGATCATGAATTTCCTCCAACATAATCAACTACATTAGTGAATGTAGTAATGAATAAATTTAATTGTGGTTGTGGATATGTGTGTAAATATGTTTACATATGGACATGGTTTTATTTATGGTGGTTCAAATTCTCACCGGAAGTGAGGAAAGATTATTGATAAGAACCACAGAATGAGATATTATTGGGTATAATAAACATGATAGAATCTCATGTTATTGTTGTGGTGGCAAGGGTAATTAGTTTTGTATTTATTGTATGTCATGATATATTTGTTAAAAGTCAAATATTTGATATAAATTATCTGATAAGATAAGTATTATAAGTATTATAAGCCTCAAAATCAATTTTATAAGTATGAGGCGTTAGATTTTTGGAGATGTGGACCTACTTGGAATTTGAATATTTCAAGGTATTATTTAGTAATTTACTAAAATATCATTTATGTATTTTGGGGTCAAGTTATGTAATTTTCCCCAAAGAAAAAAATTTCAAACCTCCACGTGAAGGCGGGGAGAAAAATTTGGCGTGAGTCCCATGTGTTTATATTATTTTATTATTATGAATAGTAAATACTATTCACAAAAAAAAATTGATATTTTTGAATGGCAAGTAGCCATAATATTATGTTTTTATGGCAAGAAGTAGTCATAATATTATGATTTTATGACTAGAAAATTTATCATTTTTATTGCCATAAATTTATTATTTGATGTTTAAGAATTTTATCAATTTTTATAATTGTTCTTTTATAAAAGAACAATATTGGTTTAAAGAAATGGCATGACAAGAAAAAAATTTATGGATTATTATAAAGACCCTGAAGGTATATGTATATACAAAGAATTTTAAGTTATTATATATATACAAAGAGTTTTAAGTTATTGTCTTAAAAACAAATAACTTGCATAGAAATTATGCCACACGAGTAATATTTGTAAAGGCTAATAGTTTTGGAGACAAATTAGCATTGTTTGCCCACTTAAATTGAAAGATCAATGTTCATACTAAATTTGGTAGTATTAATTTGAGACTCCTAAAGAGTTATGAAAGTATAAATTTTATTTAAGGCTCCCGAGAAGAGCTAATATTTTGTTACCCGAAGGGACAAAATTATGCATTGAATATGCATTTTATTTTACCAAAAATGAAAGAAACTTTTTGAGTTTCGAGATATCTACGAAAATGGATATTATATAGAAAAGTATTGAACCACATACAATTGTAAACCAAGTTTACAAATAATAATTCAAGGCTTGTAAAATGTAAACTAAAGTTTACAATATGACCAGTGAGGTCATATGTGATTAATAATGATATGAAAAATTATTGAGAATTCATATCTTGATATATAAACAAATATTATAAATAGAAAGTGATTATTCATTTTTCTAGAGCTGATACAAGGAGGAGATATTTGAGATATTTTCCATTGGGTGTGCGAAGTGTCTGTAGCACTATTATAATGCACTAATATGGTCCTCAATGGAGGATGAGAATATATGTTGGGTGTAAAACTCCTTTGATAATAAATTAAAGGATTTGTAAGTGAAAACCCACATTTTGATTGAAGTTCATTAATGTTTGTGAAGTATTTTTAAAGGACTCACACTTGAGGGGAGATTTCTAGAATACAAGTGTGAGTGAAATTTTGAAGAGTTATATACTTCATACATTAAGCCTATCTTATGAAGAACAAAGTCCATGAATTTTAAGGGGAATGTTTTGTCTCACACTTGAGGGGGAGATTGTTAGTATGCAAGTGTGAGCTAATTTGTAGAAAGTTATACCCATACTTCCCTTTGTAGAAAGTTATACTCATACTTCCCACATAATGACAAATATGATCTCCCGAAAATGAATGATAAATTATGATTGTGGATCATAATGTTACAATAAACCAAGTTTCTTGAGATGAGATATATGTTACGAAAACTAGAAGTTTACTATTTGTTGGCATGACTTGTTTGATCATCCAAGTCATATATAATACAAATAAGAATTTGTATTGACATCCATTGAAGAATCGAAAATTCTTCATAAATAGTCACTTGTTCTCAAATATAAATGACTATGAAAATGTCATAGGTCATAATTGGTAATAATGGATCTCTGAAATATATCAAACAGATTTATATGGGCCCATTGAAATAGCATGTAAACCATACAATGATATGATAAATTTAATAGATGCATCTATAAGATGGTTACATGTGAGATTATTTGCTTGCAACATGAAGTTTGCAGAAATAATTGCAACATGAAGTTTGTAAAAGAGATTGCAATATGAAGTTGGCAATAATATTTGATGTTTGAATAAATTAAGCGCGCAATTTTCCAGATGCTATGATCTAGGAATCATATATTAAAGCCTTCATGAATAAACTAGATGAATGCTTATGAGAACCAAATTTTTATGTTGGTATATTTAATAATATATAGCAGCATTTATATAAGCCAACAAAATTCTCCCGGTATAATTGGCTTTTGGTCAGGAGCCAAACGAATTTCCATCTTAAAATGGTTAAATGTGCAATGATTATAAACCTACCACAATGCACATAGATGGATATAGAAAGAAATTTGAAATTAATATGTTGTATTAGTATCTTCTATTTCTTGTTTGTCTCTATATGAAACAGAAAGATGTTTCTAAAGGAAACAAATGGATTTAGGAGACTTATACTGCATGATTAATCAATTGTCGTTTGACATTATTTTCTTACCATGAGGGGGAGAAATTTGATAGCTGGAAAAGTGAATACATGGAATGCATTATAGCAAAGTATATATCCTCGAATAAAGTAGTATGAACCCCGAAAGTTCATCGAGATTATGCATTCATGAATTATTTGCCAGATAATATTACTGACCTAAATGAGATTTATGGAATCTCATACTCCAGCTGAAAATGCTCCAATCAGTATAAATATGAATGTGGCATGCTTGAAGCATGAGAAAATTATTCGGTTCCAATTATAAATGTTATGGATAAATTGGAGCAATAATTATGATGATCATATTAAGGAGGTAGATACTCCGTAGAAGAGTATCGAGACATAACTAATTGTAAAAACCTCAAGAGAGGTTCGGAGTACTGAATTATATTGATAAGTTATGTCGAATTGGAAAAATAGAACCGAAAAGATGAAATTGTCGACAACGATTTTTGATGATGATATCACGCGATCAAATGAGGATATTATATAAAGATATGTCACAAGAAGTTGACATATAGATGATTGCCAAGAGGATAAGTGAAATTGAATATGACGCAAATATAATCATATTATGACAGTTATGGACCGTAAGTCCAAATTGAGATATATGAATGTTTATGTGAAAATAAAGATTTTCACAAAGTCTAATATGATTATGATGTGATATATGATTTTGTGGTGGATACAATAATTTTGTATATATATTGTTAATCCTGCAATTTATGAAAGAAAGAAAAATTATGCGTCTATTACATATTGTTATATAGCCTATGCATAAGGCTTACTAAATTATGAAGATTACAGAAGAATCTTCAAAGGATCAAAAAGTGCTAGTAGCACATGTCCTCAAAAGGACTTAAGGTGGTAGGAAAGGACTTAAGGTGCCAGGAGCATATGTTCCAGAATGACTTAAGGTGCGAAAAGCACATATCCCCGAATGACTGAAGGTGTCAGAAGCATCAAAGGATTTAATGTGCCAGAAGCACGAGTCTCTGAAGAACTTAGGATGCTAAAAGCATCTAATTCAAGTTATTGAGAACAATAAAGGGAAAAGTCTATGAATGACTTAAATCAATTAGTACGATTGTATAATCTTCTCAAGAGATATGTGGAAAGAAGGGTATAAAGAAAGTGAATCAATATGCCCATGCATCTTTATGAAAATATCTTGAAGTGAATCTTTTAATTGCAATTTATGTTGATGATATCAATATTATTGAAACGCTGAAGAGCTTCAATGAGGCAATTAATTGTTTAAAGATAGAATTTGAAATAAAGGACTTGAGAAGAACGAAATTCGTATTAGATTACGGCGATTTAATACCAAAAGAATGAGATCTTTTGTTTATACAAAAGGAGGTCCTTGATTGATTTTATATGGATAAGTCATATCCATTATATATTTTAAAGTATTTCCAGGTGGATAAAGAACAATTTCAACCTCAAGCAAAGAAGTTGAAGAATGACACTTATGTATCATGCTTAGCATGAGATAATTCTTCACCAACACAAAGACATTGGAAGTAATGTAGTCATCAGGGGGAGTAAATCTTATGTATTTTAGTAGGGCAAGTTGATGTACGCTGCACTCTTTTTTCCTTATCTAGGTTTTGTCCCACTGGGTTTTCCTAGAAAGGTTTTTAATGAGGCAGCATTAAGAAAATCTGATGTAATTAAGAGGGGGAGCATCGATACACGTTGTACTCTTTTTCCCTTATCTAGGTTTTATCCCACTGGGTTTTCCTAGAAAGGTTTTTAATGAGGCAACATTAGAAAGTGTATCAATGGATTATGTACTCTTTTCTTTAGCTAGGTTTTATCCCATTTAGGTTTTCCTAGTTAAAGTTTTTAATGAGGCATATTCATAATGGACATCCAAGGGGGAGTGTTATAAATATATGTATTATGTGGATGTCCATTGCATAGTAACCCTTGAAGGTCTATAAATAGAGGTCTTGTGTAAACATTCGTAAGTTACTTGAAATGAGAATTCCTTCATCTCTCTAGAATTTCTCTCTGACTTCTCTCTACTTTTCTATACATTTTCTTCGGTTTATAACATTTTTAAGGTTTTTGGAAGTTCATATAATATTTATTTGTCTTTTTTTCCCGCTTTTAAATGACCTCTCTTCTCATTAATTATACTGGTACAAAAATGGATTTTAGGCCACCACCGCCACATTTTGATCGGATATAGTGGATCAGGTCTAAAATGGATAACCGGTGGCAGTTTCGTAACTATAAAGAGCTTTTTTAGACTAGTTCCTTTAATATAAGGTCTAAAAGATATTATTTAAACTGGTTTCCCAAACAATCAGTCTAAAAAGTTAAAACAAAATGTCGATTACTTTTAAGACTGATTGCCTTGTTTAACCGGTCTAAGAGATCAGAAATAAAAAATAATACATTTATTACTTTTAAGACTGGTTGTTAAAAATATCCGGTCTAAAAGGTGAACTTTTAATACCTTATATTAAGCATAACAGGTCTAAAAGGTTAGCCCCAAATTACAACTTCGTCCTGCCGAAAATTGAAATTGCACTCTTTCTCTCTACGCCTTTGTGATTTTTCCCTCTCTCTTCCTCCCAGCGACAATGGCGAAGACAATCAAAAAATCTTTGCCTCATAAAACCCACACCAATCCTTCCACTGCCACCTTCACATCGTTCTCATGTGTTCCTTCCCTTCGTTCAATCTCGACTTTCTTCCAGATGCAGAAAGAATGAGAAGTGATGGGTTTGTGATTTCAGATCGTAGATTTAACGAAAAAAATCCAGAATTTTTTGCAATTTCCAATTTTATATTTATTATTTGTTTTGGTTTTGTGAATCTTTTACCTAGAAAAATGTTAAAAAGTGACGATGAAGCTGATATTTTTCCCAGAAAAACACGAGCCCATCTACGGCTAAAGTTGATAGTTTGGTTGAGAGGCTTTGAACAAGATCAAATCGCAAGCCCATCTACGGCATTGATGAGTTAGACGATGAAGCTAATATTTTGCCCAGAAAACATGAGCTTATATCTTAAAGCGTTTCTTGTTGGTAATTCTAGAGCCTCCAGCTTTCTCCTTAATTCGAACCATTCTCTTTCTTTATCTGCCCCTCTTTCTCATTCTATAACTTTCTTCTTAATTTCTCTGTTTCTTTAGCACCGTCACGAGTCATCGCGCCAGATTCTCAGATCCATGGGAGCAGGCTTTCTCACTTTTCGTTCTCTTCACGCCAAATCTATTTTTCTCCATAGCTCCTCCAATGTTTAGATCCCTCATCGCCTAAACCCTACGAGATCCATTCCCTTCTTTTACTTATACAATTAGCCCCTCCACCCTGACCCTGTTCTCCTTTGTTTTTGAATTTTACGACTCTGATCAAGACCGGCCTCTTAAAATGAAGGCTCTGAGTCGTCTGTTCACATTTGGGCTTATCGCTTCCTTGTACTCCTCCAACATTGGGGTCTTCTTACTCAGCAAGTACTTGCTCTGCAACTATGGTTTCATCGTCTAAAACGTATAAAGTGATTTTCACCCGGTCTAAAACGTGATTATTTGCATAAGTGTTAGTTTCGTTTTGGCCAAACAATTATGCCATTATTGGCATTTGTTTTTTTTGGGAAGATCACACTTAGGTCTTAAAAACCAGAAAAAACATTAAAAAAGTCCCAGTGTAGATTCTACTATCTAAAAACTCCTGAGGGACTTCAGTGATATAGATTTCAAATGTAAAATTACCTTTTTGCCCTTAGTAATTGATAGTTGAAGTCAGTTTTCCTTTAGACTGGCAAGTGTATGTACCTATTTTGATAAATTTATGTGTCTATATTGGTAAGTTATACATTAGCAAGTGTATGTGCTTCTTTTGACAAACTTATGTGCCTATATTGGAAAGTTATACATTGGCAAGTGTCACTACTAGAAAATACTAAAATTGCGACGGATTTTAAAATCCGTCGCAAAAAAAAAATAATTTGCGACGGAAACAAAATCCGTCGCAAAAACAAATGGATTTTGCGACGGACATGAAAGCCATCACAAATCCCGAGTAGAAAGTAAAAAAAAAAATGATTTTCAAATGTTTTTTTTTTTTGCAACGGAACAAATATTCCATAGCAAAATCACTCGATTTGCGACAAAAATATTGTTCCGTCGCAAAGAAAGAAGAGATCGGCGGCAAAATTACCGCCGATCTACGACGGACGTGGAATCCGACACCTACAGCTGGGGGTTGCGACGGATTGTACATCCGCCGCAACCCCCAGTAACCCCCAGTTGGGGGTTGCGGTGAATAAGGAATCCGTCGCAACCCCCAGCGGGGGTTGCAGCGGACATGATGTCCGTCGCAAACTGGCGGCATTTTTGCCACTAGTCTACTTGTCCCCCCTCATTTTTGAAAAAAAAATAAAAAAACAACCCCCTTTTCTTTTCATTTCGCCCCCCCCAAATTTCATTTCGCCGTCCCTCTGCCTCCTCTCGTGTTGCCTCTTCCTCCTCCACTTGCTCCGGCACTCCTCCCCATTCCTCGCAACGTCCGGCCTCCAGTTCGTGCTTGCAATCTCCTCGCTCGTCCTCACAACCTCTGGTACTCCTCTCTTGTCGTCTTGACCTCCAGGTAAGCCCAACAACTTCCTATAATATTCAATATTTGTTGCTTCAATCTTGTTTAAAATAATTATAATGCTCTTGTCTTTATTACTCATATGCCTCTTATTATAAGGAAATTTTTTGTATGGTTCTGTTGTGTTAAGAATTAAGGTGTATATGTTCTGTTTATTTTATGTACATGCAAACAATTTGTGTGGCTTGGAGGAAATTTCGGAATAAATCAAACTATATTTACTAGGTATGATTTCTCTACTGGACTAATTATGAAAAAAAAAAAAAGGAATATAACTCCTTTATTGCAGATCTTGAGTGTAGATGTGGTTCGTTCAAGTGCTTTGAAAAAAATTAAATGGTAAAATCAAATATTTATTAACGATTTATCGTTATTGGCATTTCTTTTGTTTTTTTTTTCACACCACAATTGGCATTTTATAATCTTATTTAACTCACTGTAAAAAAAAATCCAACTCAGTTAGAATTTTAAATTGAATTAGTGACGGTATAGTTTTCAAATAATGGAATAAAAAATGAACAAGATATCATTAAAAAATTTCACAATAATTAGATTATGGAGTTTCCTTAGAAAAATAAACAAGGGTGGGACTCTCGTATTAAATAAAAAGGAGCCCTTATTTGTTGTCTCTAGTCTCTAGTCAATTTAATAAGCAGAGATGGGTTTAGAGATAAGAATGGGTGTGCCGTGTGCATATTATAAAGTTTGAATAAACATAAATGTGTGGTTCTTTGGCTTTAAACGCCATGGGTTTGATTTGAGCGCATTAAAATAATGGGAATAATTAAATATTAATTATAATATTAAAATTACTTAGGAATATATGCAGACTAACAAGTTAATTTTTTGTTATATTAATAAGTTAACTTTAGTTGTAAACAAACATTATAGCTTATTATTATGAGGTCTAGAGTTAATTATTCCCAAATTACTTAGGAATAATGAAATTTGTATGTATTATAAAAATTAAATAAATTAGCTAGTTGAGTTAGTCTCTTATAAAAATGATATTAATTTTTGTAAAAAAAATATCTCATTTAATTACCTTTTAATTAAAACAATATTTATAATTTAATTTTTTAAATTATCCGTGCAAGGCTGCAAGCTTCTCATGTGATAATGTATAGTACTTTTAGGAATAGATCTTGCTGCTAAAAATAATTAGGGAAGACATGAAATGTTGAAGAAGTGATCTTTAGAGATAAGAGAATTAATTATTTAACGTAAAATCTAAGGAATGTGTGAGTTTATGCAATAATAAATTTTGTATGTATTAAAAATTATGGATCCAGAATTAGCTACTTGAGTGAGTATCTTATAAAAATGCATGTTATTTTTTTAAAAAAATATCTCATTTAATTTTTTCATTTGAAACTACTTGTTTGTGAGAAATTCCTCAACAAGTTATACATATATGCATGGATAATTTGGAAAATTAAATTATAAATATTGTTTTAATTAAAAGGTAATTAAAAATAAATAAGGTAAAATGGATTTTGTAAATTATAAATATTTTTTAATTAAAATTTAATAAATAAACAAGGTAAAATGGATTTTGTATATTATACAAACTTGATTAAGTCTTATATAGTACTAATTTATTTGATTTCATCATTTTTGTATTTGATTATTTACGGTAGGGTTCCTAAAATAATCACACGGATTTTTTTGTTGATTTTTAAAAAATATAATTCATTAACCTTGAATTTTATTAAAACTATAAAAGTACATTATTAGTTCAATGCATGTGTTTGTTTCTCACTTTCTTGATTAAGTGGCAATTGGTTGGCATAAGTGACCAGTTGTATTGGTCATTTATATTTGTGGCATGTTGAGATGTTAATTAGGTTAGTAACTGAACTAGCTAGGAAGTATGGAAGGCGATCGTGATAGAGTTGTGTAATAGGATTTTAGAAATCTGGAATTTACGAGATAAAGGAAAATTAATGAATATTTTAATGAAGTAAATTCATGAGATAAAACTATTATAGAAAATTGTTATAATTATAGAGTAAATTGTCAAAAAAGTTCTGAGAAAAATCGATGAAACGGAATGACCGAAAATGATATCATGGTGATAAAAAAATCTAAAAACATTATGATAAATACTTAAAGATCATGAAAAATTATGAGAAACTTATGGGAGTATTATCTTTAATTATGAGAATTTAATAAATTATTTCGGAGGAAATAACATGAAGAAAAGTTTAAAAAGCATTTCGGAACCATAAAGTAACTGATGGGGTAAACATTTTTAATATTTTACATAAGATATAAAATGACAATATCGGTATAGAAGTTTGAAAGATAGCAATATACTGTAAATTAGTAAAGATAAATATATGAAGAAACCTGATCCTAAAAAGATCACTAAACGAAGAAATTAGGTCTCGATTAAGCCCTAACGTAACGGCGAGGTAAAACGGGAATTTTGGAAAAAAATGTTATATTTTTAAAAATGGAAAAAATTATGGAAAAATAATTAAAACTGAATTTTAAAAAGAGGGGGCGAAATTCTTAGTATTTTTAATTAAAAAGAATTGTTTAAATAATTAAAATGGTAATTAGAATAAAATAGTAATATAATGCGGTGAGTCGAACATAAAGAGGCCAGGGAAAAGTTAGAAATAAATTCTACAGGTAAACCATAGGTAAAAGTATTTTTAGACTGATCAAATTAAGAACAAGTGAATTTTTACACGAAGAAAGAATTTACTGTGCGTTGTTTCCGTAAAATCAAAACCTTAATTTCAAATAAGACGAAAAGTTGATCGGATAGAGTAGAGCCGGATAGGCAAAGTGAGAACCTATAGAAACAATTGCGTGTTTTCAAACACGGGATTAAGTTAGGCAACCACCGGACGTTTTACGATTGAATAATTATTGTCCGGGAAGTTGGTTCTATCGGAAGCGATTTAATAGCCGGACGCGTTTGTCCGAATATCTTCCGACGTCGGAAAATACCTGGATATGATCAAAAAGAGGATCAAAATAGATAATATGAAGGAGTATGAAAAGATCTCCAAAGTTACATGCCGGATTTTTGAGTTTTCGCGAAATCGCGTGAAACGGACACCGATCGGTAGCTTTATCGGGTAGGAGGCCTTAAAGCAAGAGCCATCATGGATGACAACTCATCCATTGACTTTAGGGCTCTTAGATTTCGATCTTGACCATGGATGGCCAAGAGTGTTTTGTCCTCAAAATGCGATCCAACGGCCGAATCCGTCCAAGACTTTTGTGGAAATTCCCACCTTGTCCCTATTTTTCCCTATAAATAGCAAGCCCTCTTGCTCTCATTCTTCACACCAAATCCGAATCCTAGAGAGAGGTTCTAGAGAGAGAAGCTCGGAAAATTCGCCTTTAGCTCCGAGTAAGTTCTTCTCATTAGTTTTTAGTTTCCGTAGTTCTTTGTGTAGTTATAGTAGAACCGTTGTTTTGATCTAGGAAGTTTCGAATTTGTTCCTATGCTTGTTTTTATGCCTCATTGCATTGAAAGATGCCCGACGAGGTAAAAACATAGTGGGGATAATTTTGAAATGGAATAAGGTCAAAGTAACGAAGTTCGGCGAAATTCCGCCAAATTAGGTAAAAGGGCAAAATGGTAATTTTTACCTAAAATGCCGCTTATGATGTCAAATCACTAATGAAAGTGACATTACTCCTATAGGGCATCGAAACTCGATTTGCTGCGTTCTGCCGCCGACGTGCCGCTATCGAACATTTCACGTTTTTCGTAAAAGTACGTTTTTTCCGCTGAAGTACCTAACGTCGTCAACGAAGGTACGGACGCGTCTTTAACACTAATCTTGTACTGCTTAAATGCATATATGTGTGATAGATACGTTCGTAGACCGATATACGAGATTAGCTTTTACACGGTTATAGTCATGATAACGCCGTATGTTTTTCTAGCGCGAGAACACGAGTGGTATCGTGGCACCGTGAATAGTGCAAGGCTGTTATTGTTGTTTTACATTGTGGGGCTTTACATACTGCGTAATGCTTATGTTTTGTCGGCATAATGATCATCCGCTGTATGCTTATGTAGTGATATACTTTGTTGTATTGTCTAGAATATCATTATCCGTATCTTGTATTGTTTGGGTTTGAGATTAATCACACTCGAGATTCAATGCGGTGAATTGAATCTCGCTATAGCATCGTGATCCGGAGGAATACGGATCGAAGATCGAGGCAAGCATCGATGACGGCGTGCGTAGACTTATCTATCTTTACCACATTCGCTATCCAATTTCAAACTCTAGGATTATCGTAATCATTACAATGTTACACCGTGGTTGATGTTTGTTATGAATCGCTTACTCACTCGCTCCAATGCTCTACTCTCATCGATTACTCGCTTGAAATATTTGGAAACGTTTAAAAAAAAAATCCGCCGCTTTTCAAATGGGATGTTACATTTATGGTATCAAAGCGAGTTGTCCTGCATAGATCGATCTAAGTTATTCCAAAAACCTTTTGGTGCCGAAGGCGGGGCTAGTCTATGTGGATCACCAATCGATTACCCTAGCACGGTGAGGCTCCCATGATAGACACCTACCTGGCTAAATTGGTTGAGTAAAGGAGTTAGGCTCTACGCTTTTTTTAAAGAGCATGTTTTGAAAATGAGTACTGATATAGCCCTAAGTCGATGTACCGATGGACTGGTATACCATTCTCAACCGGTGTACCACCCTCGTCGGTGCATCATTCTAACCCAGTAATCGTAAATCCATCGTTCATATTCATATTTGATATCGCCGATCATTCTCGAAAACTCGATATCGGTCTGGTAATTACGATAACCTTGATAATTCGATAATCGCCAGCGGTTGTACTTGGACGACAATTCTATCCTAACCCGAGCTTATATGTGAGCACAGGGCCACGCCGGATGAAACTCCGAGATCAATAAAGATAAGTATATGCGGTATTTGACTCATGTAGAGGAACTCTCGATACGAAATTCCGTACCCGTTTCTGAGTAGACCGAACCGCGATCGAACGGCTTGAAGATATTCTGATAGAGTAAAGTTCCGGAGCATATAGTCCGAAGGCGTTAGTTCAAGGAGGTTGTGGAATGTAGAGACTAGGAAGTTTAGTTTGTATCTCCAAGCACCCCAGGGAGATTGTAAAATATGTTTGAATAAAGAGGGGTTGTAACTTGTTGTAATATATGACTTGTACTAGGACTAGACCAACTAATATGTAAAATATTATGAAATGAATATATAAGTTTTGATGAAAATCCTTGTGTCATTTCTAATATTTACATATTTGTTAATAAATAAAGGAAAAAGAATAAGACATGGCCATTATGAGAGGTACCGGTGTACCAAGGGGCCGAGGCCGAGGTCGTGGTAGACGCGGAGGCGGATAACCTCAACCAGACGAAATACCCGAACAAAATATACCAAATCAGCCTTAGACCAAAATGAAGTGCAAGAACCGAGAAGAACTCTCGAAGAGCGGAGAGCTCTCATAGATGCACTTGGCAAGGCAACATCAACGGGATGAAGAAGCCCAAAGACAGCTGGAAGCACGACAACACGAGGAAGAACGTGATGAGGAAAGTGACAATGACAACGACGAAGAAGAAGATGACAATGAAGAGGAGGACAACGATGAAAATAACGATGAGGAAAATGAATCTGATCGATCCCGATCACCTCCACGACAAGGAAGAAGAGAAAGAACCACGTAAAGTCGGGTCAACCAAGTTCCGCAAGCTTAAACCACCCGGTTTCCGTGGAAAGAGTGAATTGGCCGAGGATTGGCTTCGAGTCCGGAGAAGATATTCGAAGTCATTGAGTGCCCTAAACCGGAAGGCTCACCGGCAATCTACAAGCTAGAGGGCGATGCCCACAGGTGGTGGAAGAGTGTTTCCACAACCCTTCAAGGCTCTGTTACTTGGGAAGCATTCCAGGAACAATTCAACGAACAGTATTTTCCTCCCTCGGTATAGGTGATTAAGGAAGAAGAATTTCTTCACATCCAAAGGGGAAATGAAGAATCGTTCGACGATTACTTCGCCGTTCACCAACCTGTCTCGTTATTCATCATATCCGAACACACAAAAATGAGCCGGAAGGCGAATCGACTAGTGACCGGATTGAAATATGACATAAGGGCGAGGCTAGTATCGCAACAATTTCCGAAGATGGCCCAAGCTGTGGAATCCCGCAGATTGACCGAGCGCAATTTGAAAGAACTGCGTAAATTCGAGGCCAAGAAGGAAACAATGCAACCCGCAGGGTTTAACCGCGGAGGCTCCTCACGAAGAGGAAGGCGCCTTGGAGCGATAACCGAGGCGGAAACAGAGACCCTACCAAACTGGACAATTGAATTACCCCAAACAATGGGATCCCAGACGTGTCCAAAATGCAAGAAGTACCATCCGGGAGCCAACGTGATGGGAAACAAGTATGTTTCGGGTGCCGGACACATTAGCGGGATTGCCTTGAGAAGGTAGAGGCAAGACCTCGAGCGCCATTTGTGGATCTTTGCGTTGACAAACACCGAGGCCGATACAGGTCTCCGAAAATGGTCCAAGGTACCATCTATCTTAATGGGAATAAATTGCAAGCATTGTATGATTCGGGTGCCGCCATTCGTTTATATCTTATGATTGTGCAAGTCATTTAGGAATGCATGCTTGTAGTTTACCTTTTGATCTCGTAGTGTCTACACCGGGTGTAAAGTCTTTAGGTTCTGACGCGTGTATGAACTGTACTGTTAACATGGATGGACGAGTGTCAAAGGTAGATCTCATCCGTCTACCTCTTCACGGCATCGACGTCATTTTCGGTCTGAATTGGCTAACAGCCAACGGTGCAATGATCGATTGTGGCAAGAAGAAGATATCATTTCCGGAGACAAGGTTGATGTGAGCTCGAGCTTTCTCCGCTACGAAGTTGATCGATGCGTGAAACAGGATGCCATGCCTTCATGGTATTCTTTTCGGTTAAAGTAGAAGCCCGAACTTTCACTCCAGGATATCCCCTGTGGTGAATGATTTTCCCGATGTATTTCCGAGGATCTCACCGAGATACCTCCTATCCGAGAGGTGGAGTTCAATATTGAATTGATGCCCGGCACAGATCAATATCAAAGACGCCGTATCGTATGGCTCCAAATGAAATGCAAGAGTTGAAGAAACAAATGGAAGAACTTCCAAGAAGGGGTTCATTCGACCCAGTGTATTACCCTGGGAGCTCCGGTTGTTCGTGAAAAGAAAGATGGAAGTTTTCGACTCGCATCGATTATCGTGAACTAAATAAAGTGACCGTCAAAAACAAATATCCACTTCCCGGATTGATGATCTTTTGGATCGCTTATCTCGGTTCCACTCTTTTCCAAGATTGATTTGCGTTCGGATATCATCGATTCTGAGTCAAAGACGATGATATTTCCAAGACGGCTTTCGAACCGTATATGGGCACTACGAATTCCTTGTGATGCCCTTCGATTAACAAATGCACTGCGGTATTCATGGATTACATGAACCGTATCTTCCGACAACACCTAGACCAGTTTGTGGTGGTGTTCATTGACGATATACTCGTCTATTCCAAAAGCGAAGAGCATGAAGAACATCTCGCGCTTAGTATTAAACATATCGAGAGAGAAGCGGCTCTACGCAAAGTTGAGCAAATGCGAATTTTGGCTGCTTCTGGAAGTGAGATTTCGGGCCATGTGATATCTAGCGGCGGAGTTCTTTGTTGACCCGGAGCAAGGTGGAAGGCGGTTACCGGGTGGAAGAGGCCGGAGACGCGATGGGAGATACGTAGTTTTCTAGGTCTAGCGGGATATTACCGCAGATTTATACGGGATTTCTCGCGTCTTGCCCTACCATTGACAAAGCTTACGAGGAAGAATCAACCCTTCATATGGGGAGATGGCTGTGAGGAGAGCTTTCGAGACCGAGAGAGGTTGACTATAGCACCGGTATTGATAATCCCCATCATGATGAGACATATGTTGTCTACACATGCCGGTGGGCAAGGATTGGGTTGTGTCCTAATGCAATTGGGCAGAGTGGTGGCTTATGCCTCTCGTCGAAATTGAAGCCGCACGAGTCGAACTATCCTACACACGATTTGGAGCTTGCTTTGCCATCGTGTTCACTTTGAAGATATGGAGGCATTATCTCAGACGGTACGACCGTAGAATTATCTGCGACCACAAGAGCTTGAAGTATCTCTTTGATCAAAGGAACTGAATATGAGGCAACGTCGTTGGATGGAATTCCGAAAGATTACAACCGGAGATCAAGTATCACCCAAGGAAAGCAAACGTTGTTGCAAATGCTCTAAGCGGGAAAGAAGGTGCAAGTGTCATACATGATGATACAAGAGCGAAGTTACTTGAAGATTTCGAGACTCCGAATCTTTCAAACCAAATCGCATGAATTTCAACGCACCCAAGTGATGCCTACCTTGCAAATCTTCTTGTGAGTCAAGGGAGTATGACCGAGAGATGAAGTTGATGAAGCTCGAGACAAGATGATTAGGCAATCTCCATGCGGGAGAAGATCTCTCAAGGTGAAACCCAAGACCACGACCTTTCATCGAGTGGATTGGTCGGACACAAGGGGCGCATTTACATACCGCCGGTTGATGAATCGAAGCGGAAGATGCGGATGAGGCTCATAAGAGTAAGTACACTCGCATCCGGGAATGGTCAAGATGTACCAGAACTTGAAGGCCGAAGTTTGGTGGCACGGAATGAAAAGAGACGTAACTCGCACGTAGGGGTGTCTAACTTGCCGAAAGTAAAGATTGAGCACCGGCGACCCCCTCGCTTTCTCCGCAAGGACTAGAATCGCCGGAGTGGAAATGGGAGAATGTGACCATGGATCTTGTGGTAGGTCTACCTAAGATCGTGCATCACGATACCATTTGGGTGATCGTTGACCGATTAACCAAGTCGGCACATTTCATACCCATTAGCATCCACTACTCTCCGAACGATTGGCCGCAATCTACATCAAAGAGATCGTGAGACCGCACGGAGTCCCTAAGAGTATTATCTCGATCGGGATACTCGATTCCAATCCCGCTTTTGGCAAGCACTACATGAAGGAATGTGTACCAAGGTCAAGTTCGGGCCGGCTTATCACCCTCAAACCGACGGTCAATCGGAGAGGACGACGTACGCCGGAGGATATGCTGCGAGCATGTGCCCTGGATTACAAAGGAAATTGGGACGAACACCTCTCACTAGCGTAATTCGCGTATAACAATAGTTATCATTCAAGCATACAAATGGCCTCGTTCAAGGCTTTGTATGGCGAAAGTGCCAATCGCCTTTATCTTGGACAAATGCGTCGGGCGCTTGCTTGGACCGGATATGCTAAAAGAGACCTCCGAGCGGTCGCTCGATCAAGAAGAGACTCCTTGTTGCACACAGAGAAAGATCTATGCGAGATAAGAGGAGAAGACCGTTTGAAGTTTGAAGTCGGAGACCATGTGTTTATGAAATTATCTCCGATGAATCGGTGTCGCGGAACACCAAGAGAAATAAGCTTAGTCCGCGTTACGTTGGACCATTTGAAGTGTTAGCCGAGCGAGGACCAGTTGCATATCAACTAGCGTTACCCCCGAAATGTAATCTCCACGATGTTTTTCACGTGTCACACTAAAGAAATACCTACCGAGAGCGAGATCATGTCATGGAGTACGATGATGTTGAAGTACGGCATGATAACACCTTTAATAGTCGAGCCGGAGCAAATTCTCGAACGCCAGGAGAAACGGCTTAGGACTAAAACTATACCGATAGTGAAGGTGGTCTAGAAGGGTTTGTCACCAAACGAGGCAACTTGGGAAACCGAGAGTGACATGAAAGAGAAGTACCCAGAGTTTATGGCCCATAGTCTAGTTAGTGTAGATTAAATTTCGAGGGCGAAATTTTGTTTAAGGGGGAGAAATGTAATGCCGGATTTTAGCAATCGGAATTTCGAGATAAAGGAAAATTAATGAATATTTTAATGAAGTAAATTCATGAGATAAAACTGTTATAGAAAATTGTTATAATTATAGAGTAAATTGTCAAAAAAGTTACGTAAAAAATCGATGAATGAATGACCGAAAATGATATCATGGTGATAAAAACAGTCTAAAAACATTATGATAAATACCGAAAGATCATGAAAAATTATGAGAAACTTATGGGAGTATTATCTTTAATTATGAGAATTTAATAAATTATTTCGAGGAAATAACATGAAGAAAAGTTTAAAAAGCATTTGAGAACCATAAAGTAACTTTGATGGGGTAAACATTTTTAATATTTTACATAAGATATAAAATGACAATATCGGTATAGAAGTTTGAAAGATAGCAATATACTGTAAATTAGTAAAGATAAATATATGAAGAAACCCGATCCTAAAAAGATCACTAAACGAAGAAATTAGGTCTCGATTAAGCCCTAACGAATATAGGGTAAAACGGGAATTTTTGGAAAAAAATGTTATATTTTTAAAAAATGGAAAAAATTATGGAAAAATAATTAAAACTGAATTTTAAAAAGAGGGGCGAAATTCTTAGTATTTTTAATTAAAAAGAATTGTTTAAATAATTAAAATGGTAATTAGAATAAAATAGTAATATAATGCGGTGAGTCGGCTTATAAAGGCGGAATAGGGGAAAAGTTAGAAATAAATTCTACAGGTAAACCAGAGGTAAAAGTATTTTTAGACTGATCAAATTAAGAACAAGTGAATTTTTACACGAAGAAAGAATTTACTGTGCGTTGTTTAGAATCAAAAAACCTTAATTTCAAATAAGACGAAAAGTTGATCGGATAGAGTAGAGCGTATAGGCAAAGTGAGAACCTATAGAAACAATTGCGTGTTTTCAAACACGGGATTAAGTTAGGCAACCACCGGACGTTTTACGATTGACGAATTATTGTCCGAGAGTTGGTTCTATCGGAAGCGATTTCCGTAATCGGACGCGTTTTGTCCGAATATCTTCCGACGTACGGAAAATACCTGGATATGATCAAAAGAGGATCAAAATAGATAATATGAAGGAGTATGAAAAGATCTCCAAAGTTACATGCCCGGATTTTTGAGTTTGCGAAATCGCGTGAAAACGGACACCGATCGGTAGCTTTATCGGGCGGAGGCCTTAAAGCAAGAGCCATCATGGATGACAACTCATCCATTGACTTTAGGGCTCTTAGATTTCGATCTTGACCATGGATGGCCAAGAGTGTTTTGTCCTCAAAATGCGATCCAACGGCGAATCCGATCGAAGACTTTTGTGGAAATTCCCACCTTGTCCCTATTTTTCCCTATAAATAGCAAGCCCTCTTGCTCTCATTCTTCACACCAAATCCGAATCCTAGAGAGGGTTCTAGAGAGAGAAGCTCTGGAAAATTCCGCCTTAGCTCCGAGTAAGTTCTTCTCTCATTAGTTTTTAGTTTCCGTAGTTCTTTCGGTAGTTATAGTAGAACCGTTGTTTTGATCTAGTTTTGATCTAGGAAGTTTTCCTATGCTTGTTTTTATGCCTCATTGCATTGAAAGATGCCTGACGAGGTAAAAACATAGTGGGGATAATTTTGAAATGGAATAAGGTCAAAGTAACGAAGTTCTGGCGAAATTCCGCCAAATTAGGGGTAAAAGGGCAAAATGGTAATTTTTACCTAAAATGCGATTATGATGTCAAATCACTAATGAAAGTGACATTACTCCTATAGGGCATCAGAAACTCTGATTTGCTGCCGTTACGCTGCCCGACGTGCCGCTATCGAACATTTCACGTTTTTCGTAAAAAGTACGTTTTTCCGCCAGAAGTACCTAACGTCGTCAACGAAGGTACGGACGCGTACTGTAACACTAATCTTGTACTGCTTAAATGCATATATGTGTGATAGATACGTTCGTAGACCGATATACAGACAGTTTACACGGGTTATAGTCATGATAACGCCGTATGTTTTTCTAGCGCTGAGAACACGAGTGGTATCGTGGCACCGTGAATAATGCAAGCCGTTATTGTTGTTTTACATTGTGGGGCTTTACATACTTTACGTAATGCTTATGTTTTGTCGGCATAATGATCATGCATCTTGTATGCTTATGTAGTGATATACTTTGTTGTATTGTCTAGAATATCTTATCTGTTATCCGTTACCGTATTGTTTGGGTTTGAGATTAATTACCCGAGATTCAATGCGTGAATTGAATCTCAAATATAGCATCGTGATCCTGGAGGAATACGGATCGAAGATCGAGGCAAGCATCGAGACGTGCAGCCCGGAGACTTATCTATCTTTACCACATTCGATTATCCAATTTCAAACTCTAGGATTACGCGTGATTTCATCATTTTTGTATTTGATTATTTACTGTAGGTTCCTAAAATAATCACACGGATTTTTTTGTTGATTTTTAAAAAATATAATTCATTAACCTTGAATTTTATTAAAACTATAAAAGTACATTATTAGTTCAATGCATGTGTTTGTTTCTCACTTTCTTGATTAAGTGGCAATTGGTTGGCATAAGTGACCCGTTGTATTGGTCATTTATATTTGTGGCATGTTGAGATGTTAATTAGGTTAGTAAATCCGAACTAGCTAGGAAGTATGGAAGATGTGATAGGAGTTGGATGTACAATCGTCTAACTGAGAAAAAACGACTAACTCGAGCATTCTTGGACGGTTTGGAAGAGTTCATCCAATTTACTTTGGAGCACGCAACTAATTCAAGTACTTGGATCAGTTGTTCGTGTGTGAAATGAAGGTATTTAAAATTTTAAGATCAGAGCACGGTCAGAATCCATTTGTGTAGAAAATGATTCATGCAGGATTATGAATGTTGGGAATATCATGGCGAAGTTTGACAGACACCGAGTGGTTATTATGGGGACAGTAGTCATCGAGACAACCTTAATCAATATGAGCAGTTGGTTATGGATGCCGCGGGACCGTCAATCGGCCAATATTTTGATCCCGTTACTCATGTTGAACCATCATACATGGGAGAGGAGACTGGTGCATATACTCAACCATCATACATGGGAGAAGATCCTAATCCAGAAGCCAGAGGTTCTATAAAATGTTTCAACATGCGCAACGTCCGTTATGGGAAGGTTGCAAACACATCTAAGATAGTGAACATTCATCTCTATCGGCTACCCTAGCAACACTAAGCTTGAAGACTGATCACCACATGAGTGAGAGGAATTACAACGAAATGATGCAGATTATGAGTAAGGTTGTTCCCAAAGACAATAATTTGCCAAAGGATTTTTACTAAGCAAAAAAAAAAGGTGAAAGAGCTTGGGCTTAAATGTGAAAAAATTCATTGCTACCCCAGAGGATGCATGTTATATTACAAGGATGATGCTGAGCTGACCAATTATAAATTTTGTGAACATGAAAAGTTGTGAGGAATAGAAGGAAAATGACCCGTCAAGCATTAAGCAAGATGTGGTACTTTCCTCTCGTGCCCAGACTTCAGAGATTGAATTCATCAGAACAAACTGCTGCTCACATGAGATGGCACTGGGAGCATCGCAGGGACGAAAAATTTGTGACGTATCCATCTGATGCCGAAGCTTGGCTTAAATTTGATGAGGCACATCCTTTGTTTGCATCGGATCCCCTTAATGTACGTCTTGGTCTATGTTCGGATGGGTTCGCTCCTTTCAACAATACGGCAGGAATTATTCCTATTGGCCTGTGATTGTGACTCCGTACAACCTCCCACCTTCGATGTGCATGAGAAGAGAGTTTTTGTTCCTTAACGCGTTAATCCCTGGGCCATCCAACCCAAAAGAAAAGATAGATGTGTACCTCAGGCCGTGGATAGACGAGTTGAAGATGTTGTGGAGTGAAAGGGTTCTTACGTACGATATATCTTTGAGCTAGAATTTCACAATACGGGTTGCCTTAATGTGGACGATAAATGATTTCCCTACATATGGGATGTTAAGTGGCTGGCAAACGTCGGGGAAGTTTGCATGCCGGTATGTCTTGAACAAAACGTGGGGTTTAGCTTGGAGTATAGTCGCAAGGTCTGTTGGTTTGACAGGCATTGGCGATTCCTGCCCCGCGATCATTCATTTAGGAGAAATAGAAAAGACTTCAGGACGAATATGGCCGAACGGGCAGATCAACCTCGTCGTTTAAGTGGCCAAGAAATATGGGATAGGATGAAGCACATTCAAAGCGTAGAAGAGGGGGCTACTTCTAGGGAACCTGTGGGATATGACGTTGATCATCATTGGAACAAACGCATCATCTTTTGGGAACTACCATATTGGAAAGATCAATTGTTAAGACACAACCTCGATGTCATGCATATTGAGAGGAACTTGTTTTGCAATATTCTGTACACCGTGATAGACACCATGAGCAAGACGAAGGACACAGTCAACGCAAGACGGGACATAGAAGCGATTTGCAGAAGGCCTTGTTTGCATTTGCTAGTGGACAATGCCACGATACGGACTTCTAAACCTAGAGCGCCGCACACGTTCAACAAAAAGCAGAATTTAGAATTGTTGCAATGTGTTAAATATCTGAAACTCCTGGAAAATTATGCATCCAACTTGTCAAGATGTGTCGACATGCACGAGATGAAGTTATTCGGCATGAAGAGTCATGATTGTCATATTTTTTTCCAGAGATTTTTGTTTTGGGCCTTCAAAGCACTACCGAAGCATATATGGTCAATTCTGACAGAATTTTCCATGTTCTTTAGAGAATTTTTGCTTTTGAGCTTAATGTTGAAAAGTTACGACACCTGGAGGCAAGCATGCTAATAACGCTATGCAAGTTAGAGATGGTGTTTCCTCCTAGCTTCTTTGACTCAATGGAACATCTTCTTGTCCACTTGGCCTACGAAGCAAAGGTAAGAGGTCCACAACAATATAGGTGGATGTATCCGTTTAAGGGGTAATATATATATTTATTTCTCGTAGTTATTAATTCACCGACATGGTGCTATAGATTATAAATACCCTCTGATTGTCCATTGTAGGGTTTTATGCACTCTTAAGGAGAAGATAAAAAAATCAAGGTACGTTGAAGGATCTATCGCTGAAGCGTTTTTAGTGGAAGTGGCCACTAAGTTTGCGTCATACTATTATCCCCCTGAAATGATATCAAGATGGAGAGGGGTACCTCGCAACGATGATGGCGGTGATACGATCGATCAAAAATCAATATTTAATTTTCCAGGTCGATTTGTAGGAAAACATTGGAGGTCAACTCTAGAAGGAAGAGATAAGCGAGTAGCGGAGTGGTACATTCTAAACAACTATGAAGAGGCCACCCAGTACTTAAAGTAAGATTTCTTTTATTTTTACTATTATGGTAAGTATTAAAGTATTAATTTCATTTTTTTGTCACAATTACTTCTCTAATTGGGTCCGATCGAAAAATCCTTTGATGTCGGATTCCGAAGTTGAGAAATTCACAAACTCTGAGTTTCCTCGATGGTTGCGATCTTACTTCGTGTAAAATCAAACAGCTCCCAATGATGTTGCGTGGAGTTTATCTTATGGAGCTGCAACAGTTGTTACCCGGTGCAAAAAATATATAATCAATGGGTATCGGTTTGCAACTGTTGAAGCGAACACAGGTACACTATGTTGCAATTACGGTGTATGTTGCCGAGGTGGCCAAGTTGAGGGGGTCGAGGACGACTACTACGGGAAGTTAATTGACATAATTCAACTGCATTACCAGTGGGCCAAGGTGGTGACTCTTTTTAAATGTGAGTGGTTTGATAACACTCTGCGTGGGACAAAAGTAGACAAATACAGAAATGTTGAGATCCACTAGACAAGGAGATATACGGTTGGTTATGACCCATTCATCCTTGTGTAACAAGCAGAAGAAGTTTACTATACATTATACCCCACATCCCGCCAAGGGTGGAGGAGAGTTATCAAAACCAAAGCACGAAATATTATACCCAAGTCGAAAGAGTCAGAAATAAATGACGGTATGACTGAACCATTCCAAGCTGATGTGGAACAAGGACTGCCCGTAAATATTGTCGAGGACGATGTACCAAGCAATCTGTTTGATTCCTCTGCGGAGTTACAGTTGATTCCTATCCAAATTGACGATGAGGAATCAGACGATGAAGTCAAACAGATTTACTCTGATAGTGAATTTGAGTTCGACAACTATGAGCTCTAGAGGAAGGCGTGCAAGCAGAGGCCGAAGAACAAGAATCGTTCGATTTGATTTGAGTTAGTTCTTTGTTTATGACGATTTGTTATACTAGATACTCCATTACTTCGCGAGTGCATATTAAGTAATTTTCTTATATTTATATATATATTGACATAATTTTTATAAGTGTTCAGAGATGGAGCATCCAGGAGAGCCTTCAGGCAGTGGTCGAGCACGGCCCCGTCCTATCAAAGGGAGTAGGGCGACGCCATTTGCCCCCTCTGTAGGCATAGGACTTAGCTCTTCCCCAAAGGTGCCACCACTTAATATGTCCACTTCACCGTCAATTTATATGTCATCTTCACCATCACTTTATATGTCATCCTCACCGTCTACTAGCGACTCTTTTATGGGCAGTAGAGGTGTGCCAAGAACTTCCACTAATGCATACACCGAGGCAGAGCAGGTTTACTTTACGATTTTTGATTGATTTACATATGTTTAGTTTTCTTTAAGCATCTATGTATTAACATTTTCAATGCTTGACATTTCTTCCTTCAGCACATTGCGTCGCCTCGGAGTCAGGTCGGGGAAGCTAGTTCCTCCAATGGACCAGTCTGGGGAAGAATTGATCCTATGACAGGGTTGCTATGGATCCGTCCGATCGCCACCACCGAGTAAGTCATATAAAGTTACTAGTAATGTTACGATTTTTTTACCTATAGTTTGTATGCTAATATTTGCATCATTTCCTCTGTCTTCAGATTTAATCCTTATAATTAGGTGACAGATTTTATATTGAACCAAATATTCGTAATTTCAATCAGCCTTGGGCCACTTCGACAGAGATTCCTAAGGCTGATTGGGATGCTTGGTTCACTAAGTTCTTGGTAAGTTATGTGCTTTATGGTTATTAATTTCTTATCTAAATGCAAACTGATTAAATACTTTTATAATTTGGAGAAGTAATTGTTCGTTATTGATTTTCAGGAAAAGTTTAGCTGGTTGCCTGAGCATCGGGAAAATTTGAAAAAAGCTTATGACCACCAGGGAAGCCGGTGGTTGTCTGAGAAGTTTTATAAATCGAGAAGGCATAGAGGCAAACAAGATTGGATTCAACCTGAGACTGCAGACCAATTAATTGAAAGATGGGCCGGCGATCCCAAGTTTAAGAACAAAAGTGAGAAAAATAAAATAAATAGGGCCTAAATGGATGGACTGTCATATACTGGAAGCTCCGTTCCATTTAGTGAGTATCGACGGAAAATTGTGAGTACACATTATTTTCTATTTCGGCATTCAATATTTTATACTTTGAAGTAATTAATTAACGGTCTTCATTTGTGTTTGCAGACAGAGTCTAGGGAAGTTCCTCCATAATCGATTGATTGGGCTACCTTTAAGCAGACCCATTCCCAGGAGTCTGAAGGTAGTGGGAGGCACTAGGATTAACGCCAAGGCGCAACAAGTAGCAGTGAGACATTTATTGCATGTATTATTTGTTTCACGCACCAACATATTTATTTCATATTGCATGCCTTATTTGTGATGTATTTTTGTGCTTGTAGGAAACCTTTCAAAAGTTGTCGCAGGAGAGAGATTCGCAGAGTGGGACCGACCTCCCATCCTCTCAGTCCGATAACGAGAGTCTGTTCATTGAGGCTGCAGGAAAATTTAACAAGAAAGGGAGAGTCTTCAAGTTCGGTGCCTCTGCCAGCCGACTGAAGCAAATGAAGCGCTCCTCATCTGGCAGTGAAGGTGTTTCTGCAAGTAAACGTAATACATTTGATATTGATAATTTTCATTCTGTTGTCCATTTAAATGAAGTACAAAAAATAAATGTACTTCCTAAAGTTTTTACAGATGAGCTGAAGAAGATGAAGGCGTTGGTGGAGGAGCAAGCAACGTAGATGAGTCAACAAGTAGCTGAGCTGAGCCAGACAAAGCACCTCTGGAGTCAGACAACAACTGAGCTTAGTGAGACACAGCAGCTAATGAGTCATCAACAGGAGATAATTAGGCAACAGATGAGTCAGGAATAGGAGATGATGAGGCAGCAAATGATTCAGGAACAGGAGATGATGAGGCAGCAGATGAGTCAGCAACAGGAGAGGATGAGGCAGATGCAGCTTCAACTCCTGTCCCTAATGAAAGACAAGGGTAAAGGGTCGGCTCCTGGTGATGATGATAATGCTGTTGTTTATACTATTTTTTTGGTACATATTCTTCGCAACAATATTATTTATATTTTATTTTCTCTATGTAAACTCTTTTTTATTGTTATTATATTTTTATGATATACAAGTTTTTTAAAATATTTTTTTATGTCATTTTTCTATTTTTTTAATTATTTAAAAAAATTAAAAATTTACGATGGAATAAAAATAAAAATTGGGGATTGGCAACGGAAAAAATTCCATCGCAAATCCCCTAGGATTTGCGACGGATGGAATTCCGTCGTAAATCCTGTGGGATTTGTGACGGAATCGTTTTCCGCCGCAATTTGCGATGGAAAATAGATTCCGTCGCAAATATTGTGATTTGCGACGGAATTTTTGTCTTCCATCGCAATTGTGGCATTGGTTTTTGCGACAAACCGAAATTCGTCGCAAACATGTTTTGCGACGGAATTTTTCCGTCGCAAAAATTTGACTTTTTTTAGCAGTGTGTATGTGTGTGTGTGTGTGCGCGCCTCTTTTAACAAGTGTATGTGTCTATACTAACAAGTCTATCTATGTTAACTAATGTCATTTTTCCAATTTTATTTAAAACAAATCTTGTAGACAAGTGTATGTGCCTATATTAAAAAGTCATAGAGTGAACATTGACAAGCCAATCTATGTAACTAATGTCCTTTTTCTAATACAATTTAAAAGAGCTCTCGTTGGCAAGTAAATGTTCATATATTGACAAGTCATAGAATGACCATTGACAAGCCCATCTATATTAAACAATGTCATTTTTCTAAAACAACTCTCGTTTATAAGTGCATGTGCCTATATTGACAAGCCATATAATAGACATTGACAAGCATTTTTGCTTCTCTTTTCCTTTTTAATCAATGGGGGCAATAGGTAATTTTACATTTGGAATCTATATCATTGTAGTCACATGGGAGTTTTTATATAAGGAAACCCACATTGAGACTTTTTTTAATTATTTTTTTTCCTTGAGACTTGGGTGCGATTTTCCCTTGTTTTTGGTCAAATAATCATGTTAGCTTTGGGGTACGGTTAAGGATGCATTCAACACTCTAAAGAATTTTTTCATGTGCACCCAGTACCTTAAAGTATTTTGTGGTGCCCCTAGCATCCTGAAGTATTTTTTTCATGGCGTTCATCACCCTAAAATACTTTTTTGTGCAATTTTGCACCTAACAATTTTAGGGTGTTGGATACATCAGAATAAATACTTTAGGGTATTGGATGTACAAAAAAATAGTTTATGGTATTGCACACAATTGAAAGAATTCTTCAAGTGCTGGATGCACCATAAAATACTTTAGGATACTAGATGTACCTAAAAAATACTTCGAGTGGGACCCTTAGCTTTGAAGAATAAAAATATGCTAAATACAGGAAGGAAACATATTCATACAATACATATAGATATATATAGCAACAATAGTTACAGGTGTACACCTGTTGGCAAAAAGCTAAATTAAAACATAATAATATTACAAGTGGACAACAAAAGAAATTAAAACTAGTGGAGCATCAAATTTAATCAGATTCAGCATTATTCTTGCGCATGATTAGCATTTGTTTAGGCCTAATAACGGCTTCAAGTGGTTGTTTTCTCATGTTACTAAGCCTCAAATTTTCCTCCATGTTGAGGTCCTCCTTCTTCATATGATCTGGCAAGCTCCATGAAAAGCCATGCACCAAATTGGCCAAACATACCTGAACAACTTTAAGAGCAAGAGGATAACCAGGGCAGATCCTTCTTCCAGCCCCAAATGGTAGTAACTCAAAGTTATGTCCTGTCACATCAATGTCCTTCCCGATGAACCTCTCTGGGTTAAACTCATTAGGGTTTTCCCATATTGCAGGATCTCTGCCAATTGCCCACACATTGACAATCACTTGGGCCCCTTTTGGGATGTCATACCCTACAACTTTGGAGTCGCCGTCTACGGCAGACGTCGTCGGAGGCAACAATGATGCAACCGGGTGCAATCTCATTGTTTCTTTGGTAATGGCTTCAATATAAGGCAGGTTCACTATGTCCTTCTCTTCTACCCACCTGTCTCTTCCAACCACTATGTCTAACTCTTCTGTGGCTTTCTTTAAGATTTCTGGATTTTTCAACACCTCTGACATTCCCCATTCTATAGTTGCTGATGAGGTATCTATCGCACCTATCAAAAGATCCTGAGAAATACATAGGCATATACTATATGCATGTTATTAAGTACATACTCTGAGTACAACTATTTGGTTTTCTGAAAAACTAGATACTAGAATCTAGACAATATTGAAGGACGGTTCATTAAACAATGCTACCACCACACGAAATTAGTTTCGGTGCTTATCGTTTATTTCATCTGAACGTCCATATTTTATGTTAAAAATCATTTTTTGAAAAAATGTTAGTTAAGATATTATCTTTATTTTAGATTCTCTACCTATTAAAAATATTTTAAAAAAATAAAAATTAAAAAAATTAAATATTGACAGTCTAGTTGAGACAAGCGCTTGGTGTCTTACGTCTATCACGAAAGACGTATTTCTATGATTTGAACCTGTAACTTCTTGATCATATAAGAACAACCTTACAATTGCTCCATGGCTTACCCTATAATACTCTCGACAATATTGACTAGAAAAAAAGATATCTTTCACATCATCATGATATTTAGGACGAAAATGCTTATAAAGATAAATAAAAGGTATGGATGTTGTTTAACTAAGATTCAAATAACTTCAAGTAGAAAGAAGCAAAATTGAATTGACACACACAGCTGGTATATATACCTGAGTTATTGCTTTGACACTTTGCCTTTGAAGCTTGACCTCAAGAGTGGGGTCTTCAGTAAGCTTTAAAAGTACATCCACCATGTCCTTGGCCACATAATTCTCAACCCCTTTTCTCCTCTCTTCGTGTTCTTTCAACACATGTTCCAGAAACCTATCAAACTTTGCACTAAAATCCTTCGTTCTCTTTATATAACCCTGCAAGTCCAAGAAATTGAGCCAAGGGATGAGATCCCCAATATTTGCAACCCCAGTATTTATCAATGCAAAATCATCCACTAGTTTTCTGAACTCTTCCCAGCTCACAAAGCCGCCATAACCCTTCTCCACGTACTTCTTCCCCAACACCATGCGACTTATAATATTTAGGTTTAAACTATAAAGGTAATCTTTCAGTAATATGGTTGTGCCCGAAGAAATGAAAAGTTCGTTCAGCATGTTTTTCATCTCTTCCTTTCTGATATCCTCGCTGGACTCTATGCTTTTCTGAGACAATAGTTGCGTGAAGCATATCTTGCGAGCTTGGCGCCAGTGAGGGCCGTAAGGGGCCCAGAGGATGTCTGAGTAATTGTAGGCTGCGTACTTTCCGGCGGTGGTTTTTGGCCGTGACGAGAAGGTGTGGCCGTGGGTTTTGAGGAAGGCTTCAGCCGCGTCGGCAGAGGATATAACGACGAAGTCTTTAAAGCCTAACTTGAGATGCATGATGGGTCCATATTTTTGGGAGAGTGCAGATAAGGAGGAGTGAGGAACAGGGCCTATGAGGTTGAGGTTTCCGATGATAGGCCATGGTTTTGGTCCCGGCGGCGGGTTATATCGGCGGCAGCAAAAATGCCGGACGAGGAGGCGGAGGAAGAGGAAGAGGATAAAGAGAGTAAGATATGGTGACAAGTTGATTGCCATCGATCAGTTTGTGGGGTTTGTGATATGAGAAGTTTGCATATGTTTGAGAGAATCTGTTGAGGGATGAGTTGTATATATTGTTATAATTAAATATAAAATTTAAATTTAAATTTGATAATAAATTAAATTATTATTAAAAAAATTATAAAACTCTAAGTACTTAATTAAATATATTATAATGGATAAATTAGAATGCAAACAAATATATATTTAATAATACATTGTTTATTAGATCACATATCCCTAACATTGTTTTTAGAAGATGAAAAAAATGACTTCCGAAAAGAGTTACTTTTTTGGAGAAGCTCATCACCAGAGGCGGACCTAGGCTTTGAGTGCCAAAATTTGGGATTTTTTTTGTTTAATTAATAGATGTTTGCATGATTGTCCCCCTTAAATTAAGTGTCCACATTTAATAGATTAAGACTATGACTTTAATCGGATTGAGGATGAATGATTGAATGATTGTTTAATGCCTTATATTGAAAAATATATATTTGATAGCATTGATAATAAGGCAATTATGGTGAAATTTCAAAAAATAAGGTCTAGAAGAATGACATTGTAATATTTTTATTGTAATATATTTTTGCTTTATTAAAATATATGTCTTGTTTATCGAGTTATGTCACCCTTCATCAGTAATTTATGAATCGCATTTCTAACAACAGTTAGCCTTACTTTTCTAAATGATAGGTTTGTAAAATAATTGCATATCTTATTACATCATCAATATTCATTTGATTTCATAAATATTTTTTTGATATATTTTTTTTCTTGTTTATATTCTTTTATTTTTTAATGTATTTAAAACTTTCTTTAAAAAAAAAAACAATTCGGGGCGCTGTCCCCAAATATTTTTCTGGGTCCGCCTGCTCATCACCCACATAAACTATGACAAAAGCCTTTCTTTCTTTTTTCCCCCTTTGTTGATGGGCTTTTCTTATTACCATTGACCTGTTTTTTCCCTCTGCAGCCACGCTAAACATGCACTTAATTATCATAGTGTTGCATGTATCTACTGTGATCCTTGAGAAAGAAACTCCTTGACGATTTTGATAAAAAATTAATCCAAAAGGATAATTATGGACTGCACAGTAAGTAGATCTCTTGGTACAGGGGAAAAAAGGTGTATGTAGTGAACTGACGATTCCAAATTCTGAACCGTCGGTGGTGTTTTAGCCACATAATTGGAATCTTGAAAAAATCGACTTATGACAGAGTACGGCTTTGCATTCTGAAGTGCAGTCAGGAAGGAGTAATAAAACAAGGGAAAGGGCAATGATCTCTGTACCTCTAAGTCACGCCCGTGAACGCATGAGCCCTGAAAGAGAAAAAAAAAAAAAAAAAACTCATGAGCCCACATTCTGTCATTTCTTCTTTTTGGATAAGAAAAAGTTTAAACCGGGCTCATCATGATTAGGCTAGTGCAAGCACAAAAAGAACACTCACAAAGATTTTTATAGATTGTCTATTTAAGTACGAGATTTAAACTTACAACTTTATAAGTTATGAGTTCGTTCCTCATCAACTGGATCAATATTTTTATTGGTCAAATTCTGTCATTTCTAATATTGAACTTCTTTACCGCTAGAAAGTTTTCACCCGAGATAATCAATACTCTATTCATTGAATTCATTGGATGCAAGTTTGATAAATTAAAGGGAGAAATTCATTTAAACACATAATACTTTATTTTAAATAAGTAAAAGATTCTTAAATTACATTGCAGAGGCATAGGACCAAAGAAAAATTATGGTTTTGATGTTAAATGAATAAACTGTCATTTTTTCCTTAAGAACACTTTTTATTTTTATTATTGTTGGTTGTTAAAATTATTATGTGCACTTCTAGTTAAATTCATCTATGAACACTTAAAATTTTTGTAGCAGCTGTTGTAAATCAGGATTTGTAAATTTCTATGTGTGAACTTGTAAAATTTTGCTATCAATGCGTACGATTACAAGCCCCAATATCCAAATCAATAACGATACATATACAGAATGATCAGAAATCACCAGAAAAGGGAAGCACAGAAAGATAACTAGAAAGTAGAAAGAGAGGAATTCAGAGATGAGACGTCAGAGAGAACAATCACAAAATCCACACACACATATTAATTTTCACTAGCTAGAGGTACAGGTGGGTTGAAAGCCTGGGCTTAATAACAGCTTCAAGAGGTTGTTTTCTATTGTTAGCAAGCCTAGGAATTTCCTCCATGTCCAAGTCCTCCAACTTCATATGACCCGGCAAGCTCCATGAAAAGCCATGCACTAAATTGGCCAAACTTACCTGAACAACCTTAAGACCAAGAGTATAGCCAGGACATATCCTTCTTCCAGCTCCAAATGGCTATAACTCAAAGTGGTGTCCTATCACATCAACGTCCTTCCCTATGAACTTCTCTGGGTTAAACTCATTAGGGTTTTCCCATATTGCAGGGTCTCTGCCTATTGCCCACACATTGACGATCACTTGGGCCCTTCCCGTGATGTCATACCCTAAAACTTTGGAGTCCCCGTCCACGGCCGACGTTGTTGGAGGCAACACAGCAGCTGTAGGGTGTAATCTCATTGCTTCTTTGGTAATGGCTTCAATATAAGGCAGGTTTACTATGTCCGTCTCTTCTACCCACCTGTCTCTTCCGACCACTATGTCTAACTCTTCTATGGCTTTCTTTTAAGATTTCTGGGTTTTTCAACACCTCTAGCATTCCTCATTCTAAAGTTGCTTTTTTTTTTTTTTTTTTTTTTGGCATTGGGACCAAACGGTCCTGGCAGGGTTCGAACCCTGATAAACGCTGGCAAATTTTTTTTTTTGATAAGATAAACGCTGGCAATTAAAGGCGAGCATGCGTGCCACTGCGCCCCCTAGGTGCTGGCCCATTCTATAGTTGCTGATGAGGTATCTATCGCACTTATCACAAGATCCTGAGAAATACATAGGCATATACTATATGCATGTTATTAAGTACTTATCAATATAAAACACTAAACCTCTAAGCGATTCAGCTATTGGTCCACATGTCCTATCTACGTGGCATTTTCTCTATTGTTGAATGGTTGACGTTCACCTATACATCCACATCCACGTGTTCGTATATCTCAGTTGAACACCATTGTCAATCGCCAGTATTCTCGCATTGGACCTCCATCCTCTTAGCATTAAATGAACGAGTATTTCCAATGAAATACTCTTCAATGAAACTGTTCAATTCTCAATGCAGTATTGGTGTCACCGATAAGCTATTGAACCACGTATATATTTTCAAGGCAACGCTTACAACTTGTTTGAATTAACCTGAGGAAAAAGGTCAATGTAAGGAATAATGTCATTGGGTAATACTGTCTCCTTCCACACTGAGCTATTTCCAAGGTTGATCGTATTCCCAATGCAGTATTAACTTTGTGGAAGAACTCTGCGGATCATTGGACTTTTGCCCTTCCCGTCGATTAATGAAACAAAGATGTTACTATTTATACCCTATTTATCAAGTTTTTGAGATCCAGTTGAAAAACTCCAAAGCATATCAACGTAAACCTACTCTGTACTACGTTGTATTTACCCAACAAATGTCGTTGTCGAAGGTTATTTCCTTCCTACAACTCGATTGCACGTTTTGATTCTTAATCCCTTTTTTCAGCTATAGAGCTTGATGCTGCGAACACATGTATGGCATTTTTCCTTCATCGTTATTCATTTAATGTATTTAGTGATCTGTTCATAAGAATACTATACTAGAGATTTTTATTTTTTGCATTTTTTACCTCTATAAATGTTTGATATTGTTCATGATGGTGTGTTGTAGATCCCTTGAAGATGATGATAACACCTTATCACAGCTCATAACCCCACCGGACTCTAATACCAAGAGGAAGACGCTGACCGGTGACATTCAGACCGACTGTGAAGAACTTGAACTTTATTATGATCCTTTCCAAGGGTTTAAGAATCTAAATTATTGAAAGCTTCTTCTATGATTTATGCTTCCATCATTTTTTTGCCATCTGAGTGAAGTCGTGCCACAACCCGTAGAAGCCCTCGATTGCCCTCCTTCACCGTCTGCGTCCTCATGGAGGATCCCAAACAGAACGTCCAAATCGAAGCCAACAAAGAGAAAGACCCAAACAATCGAGGCCTGTTCTGTAAGTTTTAGCAGATGGAGTCATTTTCTGTAATTTTCTCTTATTCTGTTCTGTTCTAAAAGTGACAGCGTATATTTTCCAGTTCTGCAATAATTTTACACATGACAGCTTCGTTATTATATGAACTTTTTCTGTTTTTTGTTCTTTTTTATAGTATGTGTGTGTTCAATATCAAATATAGTATGATGACAACAGTGAAGTTTACAAAGCTGCATGCATGCGTGAGTGTGTCAGTAAGATTCTATGATGGAAACAGTGCAGGCCAAACATACTGCTATTTCCAGCATATCGTTTACTTCATTGCCCTCACACATAATGCTATTAAAGCTTTAGCAGGTGGTGCATCCAATTTTTTTGGAAATTGTTTTGATGAGAAACCATGAGTTCACGACATTGAAAAATTCTACCAGTTGATGAACAGGTTGGTTTGGTGGAAAGCCATGCCTTAAATCCACCTTCTATATACTTTCTGTAATACATTTATACTACTTTTATAGAAGCCTTGAGGACATTTGGCTTGTACCATGCCAAAGGAAAAAATCAATTAATGAGGCGTTGAATGGGTTAAATAAATGCTCCAGGATAGCATTGTTGCTTGTGTTTCTGTAAACGTATGCAATGCTTAGATATAATCATTGTTAACCCGTGAAGTTTGTAAACGTATTCATAATTAACCATGTACGTTCAAGTTCGTTTGAAACTTGTGCATGCACCTTGTATAATTCCACATTAAAAAAATTGAAATTGAGAGAGAATAAATTAAAAAATTAAATATTATTTGTGTTAATTAATTAATAATTGTGGATAAGAGGGTTTTGGTGGGGTTTGTTTTACGAAAAAAAAAAAAACACATGTATGCTGGGTATGGACGGTACGCTCTGCCTTATTGCCAACTCGAAATTCTTATATACTCCGTATATTCTATTACAACTCACATCTTTTTATGGATATAATATATAAATAAATATAGTTTCAATCAGCATCAGGACGACGACGAATATTGGGAAGAAGCAACGAATAACAACTTGAAGTTTACAAATCAAGTTTTGTTCAAAAAAAAAAAAGTTTACAGATCAAGTTGCGTTTGATTCGTTACTCATGACAGTAATTTAATCACTAATTAAAATGCTGTCTTAATCATCGTCTATATGCTATTCCAAATCATCATCGCCATGAAATAATAACAATGAATATACACCATATTTACATAATGTTAAGGCAAAGGATAGATGGAGGAAAGGCATGGGAAGTGAAAGATTCTAGGGAAGTAAAGACTCATTATGGTGATTGTTCAAAAAAAAAAAGGACTCATTATGGTGTATATTGGAAGTTGTGATTTGAAAAATTAAATAAAGTAATTATTAATTAATAAATTAAAAATCCTTTTTTCGGTAAAAATTAAAATTACCTCTTATTTCAATATATAATTACCTCTTATTTCAATATATTTGCTTCCAATGACATTTTTTATTTGATTAATATTTGAAAATTGAAAATTTGAAATCAGTAATCAAAATGAGAGAGAGGATAAGTGATAATTGGTAAATATCATTTTAGCATACACTTCAATTCTCACTTTGAATTTGAAAATTTGAAATTCCCTCCTCTCCTTTTTAAGGTCGATTATGTTTTTTCCTCTTTATTGTTCTTTTTACTTCCGAGGCCTACCAATTTTTTCTTTTTCTTTTTCTCCACTCTTTTTTCTCCTTTTCATACGACTACATTAATGCATCTTCTCTTTTTAAGGTACTCTAAATTCCTGTGTCTATTCTTTATTTTTTTTCTAATTTTAAATTTAAATTTAAACTCTATATTTTTTATGTAGATTAGAAATTCAAATTTAATTTAAATATAGATTCGAATGGATATTTATAACTCACCCTCTTCCTCATATTTGCCATTCTCTCTAGCTCTCCGACATTATCTTCTCTCTACCCTCCCGTAGTAACCACCACATTCGAGCTTCTTCTTTCTTAAGGCCAAAATCATATTGAGATAATGACTTGTCTTTGCCGCTTTCTGCTTGAGGTCTAGTGGAATTATAATATGGGGCTTAATCACTCGAAAAAAGAGAGCTGGGGCTTGCTTATCCCTTTGAAAGCATATGGGCCTGTTTGGATTGGCGGTAAGAAGCGATGACTTAAAAGCCTATCCGACTTTTATAAAAGCCCTATGAAAAAAAAAAAAAAAATCGGAGTTGTAAATGTGATTTATGTTTGGATTGCCAGTTTGACTTTTTGCAGAAGTGGCTTTTTTCTTAACTGATGAGTGTTTGGATTATTATTTGAAAAGTCAGTTAAGATGGAAAATGACTGAAAAGGGCATGAATCATATTGAATACTACTATACATATTAGTTGTATATATTAGGATAATAAAAATTTAAATTTAAATTTGGAAAAAATTTAAATGATTATTAAAAAAATTAATAAACATAAAGTCCTTAATTAAATATATTTAATGGATAAAATTGTTTATAAAATAAAATGCATACAAATAATACATTAATTTCTCCTATTACAATTAGAGGATTCATCCATGAGAAAGTAACAATACTGAAAAACCCAGCTTTTGAATAGGGGGTGTTCTTATAGGACTCAACTGCTACTTTCCCTAGAATCACTACTCAAAAGGGGTTCTTCAAGAAGCGCACTTTTTGCCTCTTTGCTAGCTGAAAATCTCACATAGCAAAGAAACAGACCCAAGAAAGCGGAACCGATATCAGAAACCAGGTATATTATTGGGAGGCAAACATGTTTTCTATAGAGCATAAAGTCTATTACTTGGAAAGAACAGAAAACAAATAAGAAAGCCAAGAACCAAATTCTCAAGAATATTGGAAAGTCAAGTTCCCCTGAACTGGATCGTCTAGAATGCAAATAGACACAAAGAACACCCCAGGCAACAGTTTTCATCACAAAATCCACAGTAATAACAATCTGATCAGAGCTATCATTCTTGTACCAGTAAAAGTAGATCAGTAAGGACAATACAAAGTTAAAAGCACAAACAACTAAACAATAGAAAAGTCCTCTGCATGCGACGAGCTCTCTGATTTGGAAGGAATCTCTGAGTTCTGGAGCTCTGAGCTTTATAGCTCTCTAAGACCTCTGCACGCGACGAGAAGAAGAAAGGGAAACGTGGAAGACGCTATCGTAGATGACGCTTCGGATCTGAGCTTTTTGTTAAAGCTGCGTTTTTGGGAAAAGTTCATTAACCCTAATGCTAACCCAAATACAGAGTGTTGGGCTTTTTCTTCACAGCCAAATAACTTTAACACAGATGCTCCTAATGCTCCAAAAACGTTCACTCCAAACAGGCCCTATATCATTTGTTGTTAATCTTTTCTTTTTAAAAATAAATTTGTGTTTGTGTTTTTCATACTATTGGAGTATCCTTCTACATCTTCAATTTTGGGATAAACATTTTCAACTATTTTCCCTAAAAAAAAAAAGCACTACTTATAAGATTTGTATCTCCTAATCATTTGTCATAATTCTTGGATTTATAGGGCAAAAACTCAAAAATTCATAATCATAACTTCCAAATTAGAAATCATTTAATCAAGTAATTAAAAAAGAAAAATTAAAAAAAAATACATCATTTATTTACTTATAAACTAATTTACTTAAGATCTAATAATTGACTTGTACACAATTGTATACCTAATTTCTTGGTCACTGTGTTTTCCCCTCTCTTTCAATAATTGATTTTCTAAGAATTACAGTGTCATTAAGTCTTAGGTAATTTGGCGAATTACGAAATAATTATGGCAAAAAAAACGAAGTGATCACCGGTGTTCATGAATTCAATATTAGTATTATTACTTATGGGATTTAGAGAATTATATTTATTATTAATATGTAACCATTGATGATTGATTATATAAGCAGGGGTGGTTATGACTTATGATAAGTTAGGACTTAGTCTTTTCAATGTTAAGATGTAAATTGTTGTATTAATGATCAACAAAAAAAGCAAGAGTGGTTATAACTTTTGAGAAATGAGGACATGTATATGTCTAATTTGATGCGTTTAACTATATTTCTTTGAACAACCACTATATATCATTACAATTTAAGTTTTATGTTTTCGTGCAATGCACTAGTATTTTATCTTAGAATTTTGGGAGAGTTTTGAGTTTTGATAATAGCATTGGTTGAATAATAACATTGTAGCACGAAAATCTTTTACTGCAATAATAGCATAAAGATAATCTTCCTTATCACCATAGGATTTTGTGAAATGTATCATGATTATGATGTAATGAATTGGTTGAATAATAACATTGTAGCATATATTGATCACTTTTACCCATTTACAGTTTTAATATATCCGTACAACGCACGGGTCGAAAGTCTTGAAGTAGTTATTTGTACATTTAATATGCACCCATTAAGACATTAAATAATTGTCGATGAAGTCTATATTGTATTTACTTAATCAATTTGATTTGTTTCATATTAAACCAATTGATTTAACACCATCCATTTTATCATGAAGATTTTCACATTTCTTCTTCCGATAAAGAAGTTGCTGGTCTTACCATCATTCAACAACTCTTGATACGAAATGGAAGAAGCCTAGATGACTATCCCTCACTCCCTAAACCAAATGAAGACAACATTATTGACATATCGAACCAGCTAATTCTTCAGGAATTAAAGTACAACAAGCAAAAGGAGAGAGATGAATCAAAAAGATTGCAGAGATTGATGACTGATGAACAAAATCAAGTATTTGATGAGATCATAGATGTTGTTTCATCTAACAATGGTGGGTTCTTCTTTTTGCATGGTTTTAGAGGAACTGGTAAAACTTTTATATGGAATGCATTGACAGCTTCCGTAAGATCAAATGGTGGTATCATACTTAATGTAGCATCTAGCAGAGTAGCAGCAACTCTATTACCATCAGGTAGAACTGCACATTCACGATTTTGCATACCTATCGACGTGAATGTAGACTCTAAGTGTTCAATTACTTATCAATCACCAACTGCAAACTTAATCAAATCTGCAAACCTTATTATTTGGGATGAAGCACCAATGGTGAAGCGACATTGTATTGAGGCCGTTGACAGGACGTTGAGGGACTTAATGAAGAGCAATTGCATCTTTGTGGGAAAATGTGTGGTCATGGGCGGTGATTTTAGGCAAATCCTTCCTATCATACCTAAATCTGAACGAGCTGAGATTGTTGATGCATCTATCAACGCTTCTTATCTATGGAATAAATGCACATTGCTTCAATTAACAAAAATATATGAGGCTACAGTCTTCAACCGATCCATATGAAAAAGAGAGAATTAAATCGTTTTCAGAATGGTTGTTGCTTGTAGGAGATGGAGAGATTGGATTACCAAATGATGGTATTGCAGACATTACAATACCAACAGATTAGATTCTTTATGATGATTGTAATTCAATTAAGTGCATTGTTGAATCTACTTACCCAAATTTGATAGAGCGTTTGTTCGAGGAAGATTATTTAAACGGTAGGTCCATTCTTACTCCAACTACTGAAAATGTCGACACACTGAATGAGTACATTTGTTCTCTATTGCTAGGAGATGCAGTCGAGTATTTCAGTGCAGACACTATAAATCGCATAGATAATTCTAATGAAAGTTTTGATGATTTGTATGACACAGAATATCTCAATGCAATTAAAAGATCTGGGATACCTCATCATAAATTGGTATTGAAGGTTGGTGTACCAATTATGTTACTAAGAAATATTGATCAGGCAGCAGTATTGTGCAATGGTACAAGGCTTCAAATTAGTGAACTTGGAAAGAATGTCATTAAAGTAAAGGCATTGAATGGAACAAGCATTGGTGAAGATATTTTGATACACATAATGGATATGAATCCATCTGAAGCTAAACTGCCATTCACCATGACAAGAAGACAATTCCCCATAATCATTTCATTTGCAATGACGATAAACAAAAATCAAGGTCAATCAATGGCAAATGTTGGTCTTTACCTACCAAACCCAGTTTTTTCGTATGGCCAACTATATGTTGCACTATCAAGGGTAAAGAGTTTCAAAGCATTGAAAATTCTTATATTGGATGAATTCAATAAGTGCACTTGTACTACAACAAATGTTGTCTATAGAGAAGTTTTCCAAAATCTTGTATTAAAGTCCTAGAAGTGAAGTAGTTATTTGCATGTAACAAGTTTAACATTTGTATAATCTAATTGGTTAAATTAAATGGGGAAGTTATTACTTAATATGATATGTTGTTCATTTTTAAAATAAATTATAAAGTTTTAACATATTAGCAACGCACGGGTCGTAAGTCTTGTTGTGAGTAAAACTATTGGTTTTCTGAATAACTAGATACTAGAATCTATGCAATATTAAAGAACGGTTCAATAAACAGTTACCACCACACGGAACTAGTTTCGGTGCTTATCAAGTGCATCTCATTTGAAAGTTCATATTTAATATTTTTTAACTTGTTATTTTAAAATGAAAAAGTCATTTTTTTTATTAAAAAAAAATGTTACTATCTTTATTTTAGATTCTGTATCTATTAAAATATAAAAAAATAAAAACTAAAAAAATTAAATATGGACAGTCAAGTTAACATTAGTGCTTGGTGCCCTCCCGCGTAATAGATATACATAGTCTTGCATCTTTAAAGAAAGAGGTTATTTCTAGAATTTGAATATGTGACTTCTTTGTCATATAACAACAACCTTACCATTTTATGACTTACCCTATAATACTCTAGATAATATTGACTAGGAAAAAAGATATCTTTCACATATATCATCAAGACATTTAGGACGAAAAAGCTTATTAAGATGAACAAAAGGTACGGATGTTGTTTAACTAAGATTCAATTAACTTAAAAGTAGAAAGAAGCGAAATTGAATATGTACACGCAGGTGTATATACCTGATTTAGTGCTTTGACACTGTGCCTTTGAAGCTTGACCTCAAGAGTGGGGTCTTCAGTAAGCTTCAATGTCATTGGAAGCAAATACCGATGTAAAAATTCATCCTGAACAATGTGAAACGCCGGAAACTTTAATGATGGAGAAGAATGTGAAGAAAGTAAAGTAACAACGGGTTTAAATAGAGAACTCATCTTGCCGGAAACTTTAATGAGGAGACGCCTAGTTGTGGATATCTATATCTCTCTCATTATTTCCTATTATCTCTAATTATTTTCTATGATTATGGAATCACATTAATTGTAGATTAGAGAGTTGTACCTATAAATAAAATGCATATGTTATGTATTTCACACAACATTGAATAATGAATGAGAATTTCTCTCTTGCTTTCTACTCATTCTTTCTTTCTCTTCTCATCTTTCCCTTTATTTCATAATATGTCATCAGCAAAAAAGCTTTAAGGAAGGTATACTTCTCTCTAGTTATAATAATGATTTCCCCTAGTTGTGGAAGCCGAAGAGACTACGAATCGTTCGGTTGAACGAGTGTAAGGATACGACTCTGCTATCTGAGTAATTTGAAAAGAATGAACTTTTAATACCGAATATTGTAAAAGATCTGGTATTAAAACTAATATTTTATAAGAAAAAATTCTTACTTTAAAAATATTGAATTGAAAAAATAAATGAATTTTAGGACCGGATACAAGATAAAAGGTCGGTCTTAAAAGTAATTGAATTGATTGAAAAAATAAATAATAGAATTTTAGGACCGGATATATTATAAAAGGTATATCTTAAAAGTAATTGAATTGAAAAAATAAATAATAGACTTCTTGTAATACCCGGATTTTAGTAAATCTGGAATTTTTGAGATAAAGGAAATTAACAAATATTTTGATAAAGCAAAATCATGAGTTTAAAACTATTACAGAAAATTGTCATAATTATAGAGTAAATTGTTAAAAAAGTTACGGAAAGATCAGATGAACAGAATGACTAAAAATGAAATAATGGTGATAAAAACAGTCTAAAAATATTATGATAAATACTGAAAGATCATGAAAAATTATGAGAAAAATATGGAAGTGTTATCCCTAATTATGAGAATTTAATAAATTATTTCAGAGGAAATAACATGAAGAAAAGTTTAAAAAGCATTTCGGAACCATAAAGTAACTCACGATGGGGTAAACATTGTTAATATTTTACATAGGATATAAAATGACAATGTCGATATAAAAGTTTGCAAGATAACAATATACTGTAAAATTGGTAAAGATAAATATATGAAGAAACCTGATCCTAAAAAGATCACTAAACGAAGAAATTAGGTCGATTAAGCCTTAACGAAGGCGAGGGTAAAACGAATTTTGGTAAAAAATATTATATTTTTAAAAAATGGAAAAAATTATGGAAAAATAATTAAAACTGAATTTTTAAAAGAGGGGGCCGAAATTATGGTTATTTTTAATTAAAAATAATTGTTTAAATAATTAAAATGATAATTAGAATAAAATAATAATATAATGCGGTGAGTCGCATATAGGCAGTAGGGGGAAAAGTTAGAAATAAATTCTACAGGTAAACCAGAAGTAAAAGTCTTTTCAGACTGATCAAATTAAGAACAAGTGAATTTTTACACGAAGAAAGAATTTACTAGGCGTTGTTTCCGCAACCGAAAACCCTAATTTCAAATAAGACGAAAAGTTGATCGGATAGAGTAGAGTCGATAGGAAAAGTGAGAACCTATAGAAACAATTGCGTCTTTTTAAACACGAGATTTAGTTAGGCAACAACCGGACGTTTTACGATTCGGCGAATTATTGTCCGTCTTGGTTCTATCGGAAGCGATTTAAAACAGAATCGGACGCGTTTGTCCGAATATCTTCCGACGCACCGGAGAATACCTGGATATGATCAAAAGGAGGATCAAAATATATAATATGAAAGAGGATGAAAAGACCTTCAAAGTTACACGCTCGCATTTTTGAGTTTCTGCAAAATCGCGCGAAACGGACACCGATCGGGTAGCTTTATCGGACCGGAGACCATAAAGCAAGAGCCATCATGGATGACAACTCATCCATTGACTTTTGGGCTCTTAGATTTCGATCTTGACCATGGATGGCCAAGAGTGTTTTGTCCTCAAAAATGCGATCCAACGGCCGTAATCCGATCTGAAGACTTTTGTGGAAATTCCCACATTGTCCCTATTTTTCCCTATAAATAGCAAGCTCTCTTGCTCTCATTCTTCACACCTAATTCGAAACCTAGAGAGAGGTTCTAGAGAGAGAAGCTCGCAAAAAAATTCTGCCTTGCTCCGAGTAAGTTCTTACCTTTCTTAGTTTTTAGTTTCCGTAGTTCTTTCGGTAGTTATAGTAGAACCGTTGTTTTGATCTAGGAAGTTTCAGAATATATTCCTATACTTGTTTTTATGCCTCATTGCATTGAAAGATGCCTGACGAGGTAAAAACATAGTGGGGAAAATTTTGAAATGGAATACAGTCAAAGTAACGAAGTTCTGGCGAAATTCCGCCAATTAGGGGTAATAAGGGCAAAATGGTCTTTTTCACCTAAAATGCCTGTAATGCTGCCAAATTTTGATAAACGTTGTCCTTATAGGATATCTGAGCTAATCGAGCCGCTGTTGTGCCGCCGTCATACCGCTTTTTTTTCCGCCGTCGAATTTCACGTTTTTAGTAAAAGTTCCGTTGTACCGCCAAAAGGTACGTTCGCGTCTTGTAACACTAGCTCTAATGTTTATTATATGATTGTTGTGTAGTAGTGTACGAGGTTATGCTATATACACGATATGTTACATACGAGGTTATGTCACATACGAGGTTATTAATGTTGTATCATACGAGGTTATGTTACATACGTGGTTATTATCTTGTATACGTGGTTATGTGTTTTTAATCATACATCTGTTATGGACTGTTGTATTGATTGCTTTCGTGTATATGTAGTCGTATTTAAGCATGAGGTTAACCGTTACCTGAGATCAAAATTGTAATTGGATCTCAGCTCTTATCATAGCGTCAGGTTCAGAAGAACCGAGGACCGAGGAGAAGGGCGAGCAGGCCGTACAGAGTCCCGGCTGAAGACTTTCTTCGGGTGTTATTCATTTTGAAAACTCTCGGTCAATGTACCATTTCTGTAAATCAGCCAGACTTACGGCATTTATAAATATATGTATCAGTTACTCAATCGCTCCAATGCTCTACTCTGATGAAAAAAAAATTATACTGCTTTTGAAAATGGGATGTTACACTTCTAGGACCGGATATTTATAAAATACGCTCTTAAAGTAGAAACACTAAATTCATTTATGATATATCAACTTATTGAATCCGAATTCATTCTCATCATCAATTGCGTATCTCAGCTCTCTGCCCTTATTAACTCCTCACACTACCTCTCTGTCCTTATTAACTCCTCACTACCTCCTAACTCCTCACTACCTAGATCTCTGCCCCAACTGCTCAAAGCCTCAAACCATGGTTAGATACAAGAGAACTTCCTCGTAGGGGTGCTCTTACACCTGAAGCTCGTGCCATCCTTAAATCGTTATACGGTGCGCCTCCTCCAGCGAGAGTGCGTTCTATTGTGACCGAAGAGTCTCGGGTCGTTGGACCCATTGTTATTTCGGATGATGAAGAGATTACCGCACCCCCTCTCCAACCTCCTGGCCCCAGCGCGCCTACCGTTGACCCCTCTCCTCTTTCCTCTAATGATGCATTGCGGCTGATGCGAATAATGCAGGAACTTGCTGATCTCCGGCGCGAAGTTAATGCTTTTCACGCCGATATCACCAAGGCATTGTAGGATAATAAGCTTTAGGATGTTTAGTCAAATTCTTGTCGTTGATAATGTTCATTTGCTTTTTCTTTCTTTCTTTTTTCTTGTGTACGTGCATTTTCTTCAATAATGTATGAAGCATTAAGAACAAAGCTTGTGTCTTTTTTTTGTTCATATTCTCCAGTAATTAAAGAAGTTTATTCTCTAGTTTTCCTTTATTAACTTCATTCAGTTGATGCTGCTGCGCTCGCCAAAGCCAATCCTCTTTTTATTGGTTTGGTTAATAAATGAGGACCTTTAGGACCGGATACTTTATAAGTGTCGGTCTAAAAAGTCTTTGACTTTTAGGACCGAGATGTTTTATAAGACTCGGTCTTAAAATTAAATGAATAGTAAAACTTTAGGACCGGAGTCTTCTAAACCTCCAGTCTTAAAAATTAAATTAATAAAATGCTTATCTTTAGGATCAGATAATTTTTAATTAACCGGTCTTAATAAAATCCAAAATTAATAAAACATGTCTCTGTCGCGCGGAAAATTAAATTTCCCTCTCTGAACTTCTCTTGTCGCGCCGAAAGTGATTACTCAGGTTTTGTCTCCAGTGTTTGTGTGTTGCTTCGTTGCTGCTTCGCGTCGCACTCTCTCGACAATCACTTTTTGGTTCCTTAGCTAAACGTCTATAGACCAATCAGTAAGAGGTGTTTCGGTTATATAACTTTATGATTTTCCTGCTTATCGTTCTGGGTTTTTCATGGGTTTAACGAAATCGATGAAATGTTCTTGTGGGTTCCTCTGTTGTTAATGAATATTATATTTTGAAGATTATATTTGCACTTTAGACCTACCCAACTGACCAATAAGTGTTTTTAGGTTGCTATTGCTGTCTGCAACATCAACGTTCGTGGCCGGAGAAGAAAGAGTCAGCAAACGCATTTGAATTTATATGCTACAGGTGAGTCCACAAGACCTTCATGCGATGTATTTAATTTCCTCGTCATGCATTTATTTTGCTTCTAAGATTCACTGTGATACATTTATGACCAAAAGTGATTCTTCGTTATGCATTTAATGGGCAAGTTTCTCCGTAAAACAAAAAAATAGAAGACATAACCGACATTGAGCATATATATACATTTGGAGTTGGCTTATTTTATATGCAAGTTTCAAAACATTCAGATTATGTATGTTAAATCTTTTTGTCTATAGGAATTCTACTATGGATCACAGTTGGATAAATGCTTTACGGATGAGTATTGAATATCAGAATGGGGTGAGAGAATTTATAGAATTTGCTAAACAAAATGCCCATGATGATAGTGGGAAGTTTTATTGCCCTTGTGTAAAATGTTTGAGTGAGAGGCGACTAAGTCCTGAAGTTATACACACACATTTAATTTGTGAGGGATTTTGTAAGACTTATACAGTATAGGTACGGCATGGTGAAAAAATGCCAAGTGGGTCTCAACATGGGGAGTGTCCTTTGATGATAATGACACCGATATGGATGATCGCATAGAGGACATTATTTGTGATGTAGGAGAAGAGGCTTTTGATCAATCACATGCATATGGTAATATGTGCAGTGATGCAGAGACCCCACTATACCCTGGGTGTAAAAAATACCAATTGTTGAATGCTGTATTGAAATTGGTAAGCTTGAAGGCACATCATGGATGGAGCGACAAGAGTTTTTCTAAAATGCTTGAGGCTTTTAAGGACATGCTTCCGGATGATAATGTGTTGCCGCATCGATACTATGATGCTAAGAAAATACTTTGTCCACTGGGGATGGAGTACAAAAAGATCCATGCATGCCCGAATGATTGCGTATTGTATAGAAAAGAGTTTGAAGAGAAGCAGAATTGTCTGATATGTGAAACCCCAAGGTACAAGTCAAATAAGGGGCCTGCAAAAGTGTTGTGGTATCTTCCAATCATACAAAGGTTCAAGTGGCTGTTTGCGAATGAAAATGATGCAAAAAAATTGAGGTGGCATGCAGATGAGAGGATTTCTAATGGAAAGCTTCGACATCCGGCCGATTTTTCTCAATGGAAGAAAATTGATCACTTATTTCCGAACTTCGGGGAAGAACCTAGGAACCTTAGGCTTGCCCTTAGCACAGATAGCATGAATCCCTATGGAAGTCTTAGCAGCATACATAGTTCATGGCCTGTGCTCCTTATTATTTACAACTTATCTCCTATGTTATGCATGAAACGAAAGTACATCATGTTGTCTATGTTGATTGGGACCAAAACAACCCGGAAATGACATTGATGTTTACCTTGAGCCCTTGATCGAAGACTTGAAGGAGTTGTGGGGAGAAGGTGTCGATGTTTTTGACTCTTTCAATAAGGAGGTTTTTAAATTGCGAACCATGATATTCTGTACTATAAACGACTTCCCAACATATGGGAACTTGTCAGGGTATAGTGTAAAAGGCCATAAAGCATGTCCAGTTTTTGAAGAAGGCACATGCTACCATCAACTTCAACATGGAAGAAAGACGATTTATCTTAGACATAGAAGATTTCTTAGACGGAGCCACCCATATCGTCGATTAAAGAAAGCCTTTTTTGGTGGCCAAGAGTATGAAGATGCTCCGGTGGCATTGACTGGGGAGCAAGTTTATGAAAAGGTGAAAAATATCAGGGTCATCTTCGGTAAGACTGCAAAGAGTAGAAAAGAAACAAATATATGGAAAAAGAGATCTGTATTCTTCGATCTTCCATATTGGCGCAATCTTGATGTGAGACACTGTATTGATGTCATGCACGTGGAGAAAAACATATGTGATAGTATTGTTGGCACGCTTCTCAACATACAAGGTAGTTCCAAGGATGGTGTGAAGGCAAGATTGGATTTGCAAGCAATAGGAATACGCGAAGACTTACATCCAAGGCCATATGGGAAGAGAACTTATTGTCCACCGGCTTCTCATACTTTGTCTAAGGATGAGAAACGAAGTTTTTTTGAGTGTTTACATGGCACAAAAGTTCCCTCGGGGTATTCCTCAAATTTTAAGAGGCTTGTATCGATGAAGGACTTGAAATTAGTAGGTCAAAAGTCTCATGATTGTCATGTCTTGATGCAACAACTACTCCCAGTAGCTATTCCAGGCATCGCTGAATATGATCTTCAGGTCGTTTTGACTAAACTTTGTTTCTTCTTCAATGCAGTTTGTAGTAAAGTTTTCGATATTGAAAATTTGGATGAATTGGAGAATGAATGATATCTTATCTTTTGCCACCTTGAGAAGCTTTTTGTTCCTACATTTTTTGACATAATGGTTCATCTAATTGTTTATCTAGTGAGGGAGATAAAGTTGTGCGGCCCTATCCATTTACAAAACGATGTACCCAATTGAAAGATCTATGAAATTCCTAAAAGGGTACGTGAAGAACGCATACCGGCCAGAAGCATCAATTGTTCATAAATATGTTTCTGAAGAAGCCATGGAATTTTGTTGAAGTTATTTGGCCAAAGTAAGACATATTGGGCTTCCTCAACGTCAGCATGCTGAAGGGGGTAGACGAGGGGTTTCGGTAAAGAGTGTGGATCCTGATGAATTGTCAGAAGTCCACTTATACATCTTGAATAATGTTGATGAAGTTCAAGCCAGCATAGCTGTATATAAAGAAGTTGTAAGGAAAGAAAATCATCGAATGACTGAACAAAGGCTGATTAGGGAGCATAACAGAACTTTTGCAAACTGATTCAAACAAAAGGTCGAGGGAGAGGAATGTGTTTCTGATACAATGAAATAGTTAGCACGTGGTCCTGAGGTTGATGTCATGAGTTGGAATTCGTATGTGATCAATGGTTATACATTTTACATGAAGTTCCTAGATGATAGGAGCACCGTCCAGAATAGTGGTGTTATGTTAGAGGCTGAATCTATGCACTTCTCTAGTTCCAAAGACAAGAGGCCTAAATTGGCAGTCATGCCATATTATGGGGTTATTGAAGAGATTTGGGAGGTGGACTATGTTAAAATTAGAGTTCTCATTTTCAAATGCAAGTGGGTTAATGTCAATAATGGTGTTCAGATCGATCAGCTAAGATTTACATTAGTCGATGTCAATAGTAGAAGTTTTGGAGATGAATCTTTTATTATGGCAGACCAGGCGAAACAAAGTGTTCTATATCACCGATCAAGAAAATAAAATGTGGGTTGTAGCTCTCCAAGAAAAAATGGTAATTGATGTTGATGAGGAAAGTCATTCAAATTATGGTCTTCCTGAGAGTACTCCTTTTTCAAGGGGTCTACCGGACATGAACGAAGAAGATGAAGTGGATAATGAACCCAGCATAAGAAATGATCATCAAGAAAGGATATGGGAGGATATCCCTTTATAAAAGAGTCAATTCATAAGGTAATATTCATATGCGAGAATCCTTTGAAAACTTTAAGGTTTTAACTATATTATATTCCTTCTATGTTCTTGAACAATCTCACTGACTATGAAGTTTGTTCTTATTTTATTTTTGTGGCAGGATCCGATCCAAAGGGGCATGTTATAAAAAAGGAATTACGTTGTTGGGTGGGAATCAGATGAAGACATGGTGAATATTATATTGAGAATGTATGTTGATTTACGTTCTGTATTTGTAACTCATTGTATTTGTAAGTAAGTTATCTTATTGTATAAATTAATTTAGGTATTGTAGTCATAGTATAATCATTAATTAAGAGGCCACATAACTCATGGTGAATGATATTTGTATTCTTTTCCCAATTCAATTTATTCATAATTGTTCATAGCTTGTAGCTTAAAATATCGACTTTTATGTGCTGGATTGGGTGGTTGATTGTGTAATATATATGATCAGGAAGAACAGAACAGGGAAAAAATTCAGAAAATTTAGACCGGAAATAAATAGGCCGGTCTCAAAAGTTCAAATTTTAAGACCGGATGTATTTACATGTACGGTCTTAAAGGTCAGGTGTACATATTTGATATTTGGCCGGTCTTAAAAGTTTGTCTTTTAAGACCGCCGTATTTATCCGTCCGATCTAAAAATTCAATATTTAAGACCGGATTCATTAAGAATCCGGTCTTGAAAGTCAGTCTTTTAAGACTGGTATAATTAGTCGTCTGGTCTTAGAAGCCGCTATTTTTCAGACCAGGTTAATTTTTGTCCGGTCTTAAAATTCCGATCTTTTAAGAGCGGCTTATTTTCTATCCGGTCTTAAAAGTTGAGTTTTAGGACCGAACAAAAAATATTTCGGTGTATATAGTCGACTTTTAATACCTAATGTTTTAAATGTCCAAATCTAAAAGAGATTCTTTAAGATCGGTTATAGTCCGGTCTTAAAAGTTAGACTTTTAATACCGTCTGGAACAAGACCGGTCGCGGGTCTGGTCTTACGATGCCTATTTTGGCCGGTCTTAAAACCTTTTTTCCACTAGTGAGTAGATATTTTGTAAAGGAAAGTTTGAGATTGGAATTAAGAAGCATTTTGATTTGAACATTCATGGAGATGAGATGAGAGGATCATGAGGTTGATTATCGTCTTGGTTGAATTTGATGGCAGATTTAGGACTTCGTACATTGCATACACCACCAACCGTGTTGTGTCGCTCCCAAAGAAAAACCCACTTCCGTTTGACACCTTCATTTTTTGTTTCAATCCACACACTTTTGATTATTATCCATCACTAATATAATATATCCGTAAATTAAATATTTTCTGCGCTTCTAAATGTAAGAGTTTATTAGTGGGTTTATTTTGATCATAAATAGAAGACATCATTTCATTTTATCTCCCAAATTTATAATTTCTCTCAAAATATTCCTATTAATTACACATATATTAAAAAGGTACGAATCTCATCAAGAGGAGATTTTAAAGGAACCAACATATTTTTTTATATATAAATAATTAACTTAACTAATTAATATATGCAAATTAGTTATCTAGCTTCTACATTAAATGCCAAAAGGATTATATATATATATATATATATATATATATATATCTACTACATCAAGAGTGCCTAGATATATATATATATCTTACTTAATGCATAATTAACATGAACAGATGCAAATAAATATATACACTATTATGAGTATTACGTACATTAGGAACCTCACATGGAAATTGATAAATGTTTTTAAGTTAGGTTCTGTGTTTCAACTTATTATTAATATATTACTTACCCCCAAGATCCAATCGCTTTCAAGGATGGCATACAGCAACCAAACGCCACCGTTTAAAAACATGCACAAAAAGAATGGCATATATTCCACGCTCTTCTTCCTCACTACTAATCTCTGCACATTAATTCATAACCACTTATTATTTCAGTTGTAAATTAAATATCTATCAAACAGTGATTTATATTAAATTAAATATATAATATAAAATAATGACAAAAACAAAACAGATAATAAGTCCTAGGGATGAGAAAAGCCTCACCAAATATATATGGGTGAGAATATGATATGATGTGGGGAAAAGATTTTCAAGCACGTTGTGGAATTGTTCATAACAACAAAGCAAAAACGGCCCACTTTGTTTGTCAATTTTCAATTATTAACTCTTCAATCATGCATATTACGATTTCTTATCTTGGCCACAAATATTTTGCATGGCGTTGCTACTTCGTGAAAAAAAAAAAAAATCAATGAGACGATGTCTTTGCCACATTTAGAATATGTTACTCTCTTCGGTTTTAAATATAAGACAAAGTTAACTTTTCTGGAGAAATTAAAGAATCTAATTAAATTACTTTAAAATAGTTATATTTATCATTTTTTTTTTGAAACTATTTTGTCTAACTTATAAATTGATATATAATCTAAGGATATATAATATATGGTATAATTAAATAACTTGTTTAATTTCATTAGTCTCTCCAAAAAATTAATTATGTCTTATATTTAAGATCGAAGGGAGTATCTTTTTTTATATTCTTAGCTTGCAACTTGCGACATTAATATCTCACCCATCATTTTTTTTTTATATATACAAATCTCACCCATCATTTTGTTTTGCGGTGAGCTAGCTAGACATTTATTTTGCAAGCACCACTAAGTTAATTCTTATTACCTTATATAAAGGTAATTAATTTCAAATACCTTTTGGAAGAAAGAAGTGAGATTGAAGATAAGAAAAGTTAGCGAAAAGTCTCTATTCTAAAATATTATTATCAAGAAAAACTTGAATTCAAATTCCAATACTTTGTGTATATAAAAGTCGATCATGGCCAATAAAATTTTCAAAGGGACAATTTAAAATGATTTCCCGTTGAAGATATTAGAGATGGTTAATTATTTTAGACATACCAGTGCAGATAGAGGAGAGCCATACATGAGAATGTTTAAAGCAGCACCCATAATTCCGACGACGTCGATCCGAACTTCGCTGTGCAACGCTATCTGAGTAAATATTACGGCCACTCCGAAGAATCCCACATCTAATATTCCAACCAGAATCCCAGTTTTGGCCTGCCAATATGCTCACTAATTAACTAACCATCATATATATATATATATATATATATATACACACTATCTCCAGTAAGACTTAGTTGATTTTTTTGGAGAGATTAAGGAAGCTAAATAAGTTACTTAATCTTCATAATGTATTTAAAAAAAAAAACATATATAATAAAACAACAAATCAACAATCACATCTTGAATAATAAATGAGATGGTTTCTTATAAGGGAAAATTACGTGCGTTTCAAGGCCCCAGAAATTTAAATAAATACAATTGTCTTCAAATCACTAAATTATATACGAAAATTCCTAGGGACTTTTTTTATATTATTTGTATTAACAACGAAATGTCATATTTACAACATGTATTTACAATTTACAACAACATTTAAACACCTAATTTTATGATAAACTCAAGTCCCTAAACGTCATGAAGTCATTTACAACAGAAAAATGCTATATTTACAACAAGAAGTGCTATATTTACAACAAAATTTAAAATTTGATCATTTACAACAAAATTTTAAACCTAAATTTTGTTTCCATACAAATAATATCGAATCACTTTTTGGATATGTGAATTTCTATTGGAACTTTTTTACTATTTTTTATTATCCTTGGGACCTGACTGTAATTTTCTCTTCTTATAACGTAGTGAACTAGCGATGAAAGAGGCGCCTAACAATATCTTAAACAGAAATGCATACATGCTTTGATACGAACCAAAGCAACGAGTGACTCCAAAAGTGATAGTACGGGCAAAGAAGTCAAACCATGAATTAATGTTAATTAGGTGCGATCATGACTCAGGAGAATAGAAATAATTGCTTGGATTTTCATGGTGGATCATTATTTTGAAAATTGAAATACAAATGAAACAATTATGTTCGTCCCTACTTATGCACAAAGTCCGAAATATATTTAGTAATAGTTTTCTCCGATTGCTATTTAATATTTATATACCACTCTAATCATATTTGTAAATCTCTTTTGACTAAAAAATTTGATCCTATTTATAAATTCTCTTTTATGTAATAAATGATATTGTGCAATTTTGGCCCTATTAATTGTATCAATGAAAATAAAAAGAGAAGAAAGAGTTGAAAGATATCTATTTATAAATGAGGACAAAGTTAAAATTTATCCCATAATCTTTGAGCTAACTATCTCTCCTAATATATATGTGATTTAGTTAAAATAGGCTTATAAATAGAACCAAAATGATATATGGAAACTGATGTTGTAAATTAAAGTAAGAAAATGATATATAAAAGTGACCAATACCTAAATAAAATGGCGTCTGTGCCCTACTTATCTGGTCTTAAATGTAAGTCACCTATTACTCCCTTTGATTCTTATTATAAGGTACCAATTAAAGGCCCATTTGGTATGAAGAAGATTTGAGGAGGGAAAAGAAAGGAAGGGAAGATTTTGAGGGATGAGGGAAGATATTTTGTTTGGTATGAAGAAAATGAAGGGGTAATAGTTGGTAAAGAATCAAGAAATACATATTTTACTCTCAAAAGTAACTAATTCAAAATAAAAAGGAAAAATAATTTTTTTACTAAAATATATTTTAAAAAAATCATCTTATCAAATTCGATTTTATCTAAAATATTCTCCCTCCTAATTCAAATTTGTCTAAAAAAATTTCCCACCAAATTTGAATTTGTCTAAAATATTTTCTCGTCAAATTCGAATTTGCCTAAAATATTCTCCTTCCAAGTTCGAACTTATCACATAAGTTTGAATTTATCGTATAAATTTGAATTTAATCATATTTTCTTGCATTATAAAAAAATATTGTATGAAGAGTAAATTTGTTCAAAAGTGTCACTATTCTCGTGGAAACTTAAGATCACACCAATTTTGATAGGATCTTATCTTTCCACATATAAGGAAAGATTTGTGGGCCCGAGAACTTGGGTTCCCAAGAAGATTTGTCCAAAATGAGTACCAAATAAGGGAACTAGCTAATCTTCCTTTCCCTTCCCACCGAATCTGTGTACCAAACGGGCTATAACAATTCTCATAAACCAATAAAAACAATTAAAGTCAATTAAGTTGTCTTACAATTTAAATAACTTCCAATATTACCCATATTAATTGCACTAAACTCTAACATTATATTAATTATTACTCTCACTCACTACCCTTATTAATTATGGGCATACATGAAAAAAAAAAATTAATGCGCTTTGGAAACAAGCAAGTGTTTTATAAAAGGAATCAAATAAAATTGTTAGTTAGTTCCTTATAATAAAGTCTAGAGGGAGTAATAATTAATTATTTTTCTACATGTACAAATTTGTTTTTTTGGGTTTACATCTCTATCTGTACATTAATTAATAAAGGGTGAAGGATCAATTTTACATGGCCTTTGCTTCGGGATCACCCAAAGACCACGACCTTTTTTAGGGATCAAAAATACACACGACGTTACAATTTGGGTGCAAAAAATACCACTACGTTAGTTGACCGTTAGTTGACCGAATACGCCGACGTGGCGATGATTGACCGAAACGCCGACATGGATGATGACGTGGACGCCGACGTGGAATAAAATAATAAAATAATAAAATACTTAGAAAAAAATCGAAAATAATTAAAATAATTAGAAAAAAATTCAAAAAATTAGGGAAAAAAATAAGTAATTAGAAAAAAATTCAAAAAATAGGGAAAAATTGAAATAATTATTAAAAAAATTAGGGAAAAATTCAAATAATTAGGAAACAAAATCAAAAAATTAGAAAAAATTTCAAAAAATTAGGAAAAAATTCAAATAATTTGGGAAAAATTAAAATAATTAGAAAAAAATTTAAAATACCTCTACCAAAGGGGTCCCACCACCGTCGGCGGCGACCGGATAACCAAAAATACTAGGGTAAGCTGTTGAAGATGCACTAGGGTAAGCTATTAGAGGAGAAGTTGTATATACACAGGCCGGTACAGCTGTTGAAGATGCACTAGGGTAAATTGTTCATTGAAAAAAAATTTAATTAATTAATTAAAATAAAGGCGGCGGCGACGGTTTCGGTGGTGGGGCCCACTCAAGGAGATTTTTTTTTCTAATTATTTTAATTTTTCCCTAATTATTTGAATTTTTTCGTAATTTTTTGAACTTTTTTCTAATTTTTTGTTCTAACTTTTTTTTGTTTTTCTAATTAGTTTAATTTTTCCCTAAGTATTTGATTTTTTTCCTAATTTTTTGAACTTTTTTCTATTTTTTTTCTAATTATTTGAATTTTACCCTAATTTTTGAATTTGTTTTGCTAATTATTTCAATTTTTTCCCTAATTTTTTGAATTTTTTTTATAATTTTTATAATTTTTTTTGAATTTTTTGATTTTTCAAAATAATTTTTTTAATATTTTTTCGAATTTTTTAATTTTTTATTAACGCCAAGATTTCAAATTAATCATCATCACGCGTCATCGTTAATCGATTAACTGACGGTCAACTAACTAGTGGTATTTTTGCACCTAAATCAGAACATCGTGTGTATTTTTGATCCCTAAAAAGGTCGTGGTCTTTAAGGGTGATCCTGCGAAGAAAGATCATGTGTAAAATTGACCCTTCACCCATTAATAAATGTAGGGTAGGATGCAATACAGCAACCAAACGCCACCCGTTTAAAAACATGCACAACGAAAGTAAGAATGGCATATATTCCACGCTCTTCGTCCTCACCACTAATCTATGCACTTTAATTTATAACCACTTGTTATTTCAGTTGTAAATTAAATATCTATCCAACAGTGATTTATATGAAATTAAATATATATTATAAAATAATGACAAAAAAATAGATAATAAATCCTAATGAGAAAAGCCCCACAAAATATATGGACATGATGATGTGGATAAAAGATTTTCAAGCACGTTGTGGAATTGTTCATAACAACAAAGCAAAAACGACCCACTTTTGTCTGTCAACTTTCAATTATTAACTCTTCAATCATGCACATGGGCGGACCCAGGTGTTAGGTTGGGGAAGTGCACCCCAATAATTTGGGATTTTTTTTATATAAAAAATAAATAAATTAATACATGTTTGAATAATTACCCACCCTTAAATTAAGTTAAATCACCTTTAATACATCGGTACACTTGAAACGTAATGAGATGATGGATGAATAGTTGAATGATTGTTTAGTCTTTATATTGAAAAAATGTATTTAATAAAGCACTAATAATAAGTCAATTATGATGGAATTAAAAAATAAGCGCTTTTAACGGATGACATTTTAATTATTTTTTATTGTAATATACTTTTTTTATTAAAATATATGTGATCAACTTATTAAGTGTCCATCCTTCATTATAATTTATATACCGCATTTATTTCTAACAAGATCTTAAGATTCTTTTTAAATGATAGTTTGTAAAATAATTGTCTCCTTATTACATCATCAAGATTCACTTGATTTCATAATTTTTTTTCTTATTTATATTCTTTTATTTTTTAATACATTTCAGCTAAACTGGAATATATAACTCCAAATATATCAGCTTCGCAGATGAATATGTCTTTTTCCTATATGAATATATGATTATTTTTTTGTTTTTTTACCGAGTTTAAATGTAAGCCACCATTTATTGTTTGAAACTTTTAATTTTATTAATGGTTTTTTTTTTCCCCATAATTTTGTTAATGGTTAGAGTTTAAGATCTTAGCGCATTACGCGGGGAAGGTGATGCTTATTGAAATACATGCAAATATTCAAATTATGAAGAAAAAAATATTTAAATTAAAAATAAGGCATTAATCATCAAGTAAATTAAATAGAACATTCATTTATAAATCATACAAAGTTTTAATTTATTATACAATTTTAATTCAAACAACAACTTTAAAGATGAAAATAAAATTAATTGGAAAATATATATCCAATGACTATAAGTCTATAACAACATGTGTAGGCAAGTTACAATCTTTACCACAAGATTTTTAAAAAATTGACCATCATTTGTCACAGTATAAACCCGTGTTCATACTAATTTCATACTATAATTAACATGTTTTCAATACATTTCATATTTATGTATAGGGTCCAAATTATTATCACGACACAATACCAGCTATGCCTATACATAAAATAATCAAATTAACCGCAAAAGTATCCAATAAGAAGGTGTAAGTTGAAGAGAAAACTTTCTGATTAATTAGAAGAGCAAGCTTTGACAGGAAGGAGAATTTGTTGACTGGAAAGGGGGAAAAAAAAGTTATTTGGAAGGCTTGTGGACATTGGGTGAATCAAATAGGCGTTTTTGGATTTTCCTGGAATGGACGAACTAGGCACATGATCTGCTTTTAATATTTAATGTCAACACCGACAGAAGGAGATGGCCGACTTTAAATAAAATTTCTTGTGTTTTTCACACGTTAACGGATAACTTGCAAGTAATTTTTTCTTTTCTTTAATTGATCACAAGGGCGCCTCTTGAGCTGTCTGTGGTGTAGCATAGAGAGCACATACAAACGGCGATGATGATATAGAACGTATCTATTTCCCTGTCTGGCCGAGATCTTCCACGTCTTGCAGTTTGGAACAAGATTAACTGTGGTGAAGCCTAATTAAAACAAAGCTCTAATATAATATTGCTGGTGCTGGTATCATCTTTCAAGATTGGCTTATAACATGGGAACTGTTGCTGAAATTTGGGATAATGCAGCATCTGCGCATGCTGAATAATGGGCTTGTTGGCCCATAGGATTTCACTGTTATGCATCCCAATTCTTTTTCTTCCTTTTTTGTAGAAGAAAGTTTAGATGAGTTGAATCATGGGCTCAAAGGTCAATGCATGCTTTTGGGTAGTCTAATTTTTACTTGTAAGATATCAAAATGCCACTCATTTTTTATTAAATCTAATGATTTAAACAAACATCAAGAAAACAATTGGGAAATAGGGGAAAAGTGGGATCAACAAGGAGGGGCAATAGACACCCCCTCCCAATTTTAGGCTCAAAGAGCAAGATATTTACAGATACGTTAACAAAATCTTTATATCAGTGAGATTTAAGTTCACAATCTTATTATGAGCCAATCCCTTTCCAACTGGAGGGGGCCCAAAATTTTAATTGATTCATTTTATTTTATGTAATAAAGATAGAGGCCTTAATAAGGCTTAGAGTGTTGACGTATACAAGAGTGAGAGAAATAGAGTTTTTTCATTGTTCCTTTTGAGAACACATTTTTCTCTAATTTTTCGGCCTGTACATCTTTTGATCAAAGGAAGGATTGAAAGGTGATCTCTTGTCGAGATATTAGTGATTTTTTTTTAGAGTTTTTAGATATACTAAACTTCATTTTAGATGGTCGGATCACTACTAAGAGACCTTAAAATTTCCCAGAATTTTTCGTTAATGAAAGTTGACGTTTGTTGTAGTTCTGCCTAAGCGATTTTGATCAAGTTAATGATCAGACTATGATTTGAGGTCCGAAGGACCTGGAAGTTTTTGGGGTGATTTGAAACACATAGATCTGGAATCATAAGTCATAATAAGAGTGGGATTGTCAATTGGATCTTTTTATCTTCCCCAAATTTGTAATGAATGTCAGGAACATGTTCTGTGCAATGTAGCTTGTGATCTAGCAGGCAATTCAGAGGTGATTTGGTCTCCATGTTGTTTGAATTTTTGCTGTGAGACCTGCTGCATCCAATCTTTATTATCTATGGTGTGATTGTAATTTGGTGATCTCTGACACGCAGACTGTATCTATCGCCCAAAAGTACACATTTTTTATAGCTATATTTGCACTTGTATCTATATATAACCCTATAGTTAAGCTTGGTAACAGAGGTCTTCGTCTCCCTTAAACCACATCGAGCCCTCATTGTCATTATTGATACACACACACACACACACACACACACTAGTACTATTATATCACGACTCATTAAATGTTATTTTCCTTACACATTGTTATGTTCAAAATATGAAATAGGTTGAAATCTGGATATATCTATTGATCAACTCGTCATAGCAACCATTACAAGCAACAATATCCAAATCAATAACGACACACACACACACATAAAATGATCAGAAATTAAATCACCAAAAAAGGGGAAGCGCAGAAAGATAAGAAAGCAGAAAGAGAAGAATATTAAAATAAAATCCATTTTTAACCAACTTTTATATATAAACCTAAACTAATTTCATATTAATAAACCTTTTATTAAATAAAATTGATTTTTTATATATATAATTTCATATTAATATCTTTATTTTTTCACCCATTTGACCCCGGCTTAAGGATTTACCCCCCCCCCCCCACCCCCAACATAGATAGATATAACTAGCTAGAGATAAAGATGAGATGAGAGTCTAGGCTTAATAACAGCTTCAAGTGGCTGTTTTCTGATACTAGTAAGCCTAAAAGTTTCTTCCATGTTCAAGTCCTCCACCTTCATATGACCCGGCAAGCTCCATGAAAATCCATGCACCAAATTGGCCAAGCTCACAACAACAACCTTAAGAGCAAGATTGTAACCAGGGCACATCCTCCTTCCAGCTCCAAATGGCAATAACTCAAAGTGATTCCCTGTCACATCAATCTCTTCACCAATGAACCTCTCTGGGTTAAACTCAGAAGGGTTTTCCCAAACTGAAGGGTCTCTGCCAATAGCCCAAGCGTTGACCATCACTTGGGTCCCTTCTGGGATGTCAAAGCCTAAAACCTTGGTGTCACCATTAATGGCTACCTTTGGAGGCAACACGGTTGCCGGAGGGTGCAATCTCATTGATTCTTTGGTAATGGCTTCAATATAAGGCAACTTGGCCATGTCCTTCTCTTCCACCCACCGTTCTCTTCCAATGACACTATCTAACTCTTCTGTTGCCTTCCTTAAGGTTTCTGGGTTTTTCATCAGCTCTGACATTGCCCATTCCATAGCTACTGCTGAGGTATCTATTGTAGCCAATAAAAGGTCCTGACATATATATAGATGTAGAAAACCTATCGTTAACTTTATGTGAATACATATATTTGTTTTATCCTCCAATGATGCATACATAGCAATCACACCTACTAAAGAGATGTAGTTAACTCAATAATTATAAGGTAAATTTTTAACTTTACCCTCATTTATAAATGAGTATTTTTTAACTCTTTCTTCTCTCTTTATTTTCATTAATACAATTAATATAAGCAAAATTGTCACAATCTCATTTATTATTTAAAAGAGAATTTATAAATAGTGCCATAGTGGTATTGATTAATTATTATTTTTTATATGTATATCCCTATTGAATTCAAACATAAATCTTCACACAGACTTATATATATCTTCCTTTTTCTTCTTAATTAAGATACCTGAAATGATTTTATTCTAAAATATGCCTCAACTCCCAATAAGTGCATTTTCCAAAATTTGAATTTGTTTTTCTTTTGGGTAAAGGAGCAAAAATACACATGTGCTTTACCCCGGGAGCGCCCAACACCATATGTTTTTTTTTGGAGCAAAAATACACATGTGGTTATGTTTTAGGAGTAAAAATACCGTTTGACCGTTAAGTTTGACTTTTTTGCTGACTAGACGATGACGTGGCATGTTCATGTAGACATGCCACGTAGAACTATTTGGTCCAGCTAGATGCCACGTGGACATCCAGTCAGAAAAAAATCAAACTTAACAGTTAAACAGTATTTTTGCTCTTAAAACATAACCACATGTGTATTTTTGCTCCAAAAAAAAAAACATATGGTGTTGAGCGCTCCCGGGAGTAAAGCACATTGATATTTTTACTCCTTTACCCTTTTCTCTTTTTACAAAGATGAGACTGACCATCTTGACCAATAGCTTAATGATTATGGCATGGCTTTTTTTTGGATGAGTATGCCATGACTTTTAATAGGAAGGATGTTACGGTAGTCTAGGTTCCATCTACAGGGCATAAGCTTTTGCAAATTGCAATGATGACAATTTTATTAAATTTATTTACTGCCATCACAATAATCTAACCCTCGCCACAAATTTTAACTTATAAAAAGCAACCAGATATTAATTTGAAAACAAAAGCATCTTTCACAGCATCATTTATCAAGAAAAGGATAAAAATAAAGCAGAAATAAGTAACCACACATATTGCTTTGAAGAAAAATATCTCTCACAGTACCATATAAGACAAAAAAGTAGTGTGTGCGCTTTTTTGATTAACTAAAACTTAGATTTTTTTCCTTGAAAAAAAAAACAAAGCATAGCCACACCACACGCAAAGCTAATTTCATGCTGATTTTTTTTTTTAAAAAAAAAGGGTGTTCGTTTAAATAATATTCAAATAATTTGAATTTTATTTTATATTTTTTTAACTTTGGAAATAATAGAAGCTAAAAATATATAGCTTACGGCATAAATCTTTCAAGAAAGGGAGAAACATAAAGCAACCAGATAGTGATTTGAAAACAAAATCAAAGGATCTTTCACCGTGTCTGGATCATTAATATCAAGAAAAAAGAGAACAAGAAAGCTAAAGTAAGCAACCACACATTGCTTTGAAGAAAAATATCTTTCACGGTACCATTATAGGATAAGAAAGTAGCTAGTGCGTGGGTCTGTGTGTGGCCCTGGTTTGGTTATAGCCTGGCCAGGCCAAGATAAAGCAGAGCCATCCCTAAGGTGAGAATATAGGCTAGGCGGCATGTGACCTGACTTTATTAAGGGTATGTTTGGTTTGAGGGGAGGAAGTGGAAGGGAATGGAGTGAAAAGTAAGGAAATGACCAAATTACCATTAATGAAAGGAATATTTTTTTTTGTTGAGAGTATATTTTTAGAATATTGAAAAGTTTCTAGGGGCAATTGTGTAAAGAAGAGACCAAAGATTGGCCCCTCCCCCTCTCCCTTCCTCCCCTCCCTCAAACCAAACTAGCCCTAAAGTAATGTGTTAATATGTTAAGCCTATTTTATTATAGCTTAGTCTATAAACCTTAATGTGTGTCCTACTTATACACTAAAGAGATAAAATAATATTTATATCTATATATTATTTATATCTATATATTATTTATATCTTATATTTATTATGTATTCTGGGAAATTTGGATAGAGTTATTTTAACTTAGGATTAATTTGTTTGATTATGGCCTATTTAAAGGGCGGCCTGTTTTCCAGCGAACTATCTTGCACTTTGACTTGATATACTGTTTGAAGTTTTTAAAAATGCAGGCTTTTTAACAGAAGCTAGACATTTGTACAAACTAGGTATGCCTGTTTGGAGGTTTCAAAATCCTAGGTTTTGTTGTTTTGGGAACAAAATTTAAGTTTTGTCAGAAGTCTGCCAAACACCCCCTCATCATCTTTTAAGAAGTTATTCAGCATCAAATCTAAAGAATCTAAAATAATAATCTCTTAACTAATATTTTTTCAAAAAATAATTTTTTTATTTAAAAAAAATAGTTAAAAAATATTAAATCTGGACCGTAGGAGATGATGCCTATCTGAAAGTGGATCTCCCCATGTGGCTAAAAAAAGACAGATCTACATATATCTGGGATCGTAGTTTTACCTAAAATATTAATCATGATTTTGAAACAAAACAAACAATTTGATATGAAGTTTAAACGGTAAAAAACTTCAAGAAAAAGAATAGGGAAAAAAAAACAAAGCAGAAATAAGCAAGATTGTTCAGACACACACACACATACCTGAGTTAGCGCTTTGAAATGGTCCCTTTGAAGCTTGACCTCAAGTGATGGATCTTCAGCAATCTGCAAAAGAACATCCAACATATCTGTGGCCACGTAATTCTCAACTTCTTTTCTTCTTTCTTCGTGTTCATTCAACACATGCTCCAGAAACCCATCAAACTTCACACTAAAATCCTTCATTCTCTTTATGTAACCCTGCAAATCCAAGAAATTGAACCAAGGGATCGCTTCCCCAATATTCGAAAACCCATTATTAAGCAAGAAAAACTCTTCCACAAGGTCACTGAACTCTTCCCAGCTCATAAAGCCACTTTGACCCTTCATAACGTACTTCTTCCCCAACACAACGCGACTTATAATATTCAAGTTTAAAGCATAAAGGTATTCTTTCAGTAACACGGGTTTCCCTGAAGAAATGAAAAGTTCGTTCAACATATTCTTCATCTCTTCCTTTCTTATATACTCATAGGATTCTATGCTTTTCTGGGAGAATAGTTGTGTGAAGCATATCTTGCGGGCTTGGCGCCAGTAAGGGCCGTAGGGAGCCCAGAGAATATTAGTGTAATTGTAGGTTGTGTACTTTCCGGCGGCGGTTTTGGGTCGCGATGAGAAGGTGACGCCGTGGGTTTTGAGGAAGGCTTTAGCGCCGTCTGCTGAGGACACAACGACGACGCGTTTTAAGCCCAACTTGAGGTGCATGATGGGTCCATATTTTTGGGAGAGTTGATGTAAGGAGTGGTGAGGAATAGGGCCTATGAGGTTGAGGTTTCCGATGATAGGCCATGGTTTTGGTCCCGGCGGCAGGCTATATTGGCGGAAGCCGAGACAGCGGAAGAGGAGGAGGAAGAAGGGGATAAAGATTGCTAACCAAAAGGCCAAGTTTATTGCCATCAGGAATAAGTGAGGTATGTGATGGGAAGTGTGAATGGATGAGAAACAGATAAAGGTATCATATTCACAGAAACATTTCCAGTTGTAAATGGGTTATGGGTTAAAATCCCTAAAGATATAAAGACGTTGGTACTTCTATACTTATTATTTAGGTGTCCCGAGGCATGCCCGTGAACATAATAAAAAAAGGGGAAGCTTGTACATCTAAGTCATGTCATCAGCTTGAACATGACAAAATATATTATAAAACAAGGCACGAGATGATCCTCTCATTTTCCTCAATCTTCTTATCTTTCTTATCTTTCTCACAGGTCCTTCGTAGCTGTTGGATTCAACGGCCCCAAAAAAATAAAAATAAAAATTAAATATGTTTAAAAAAAAAAAAAAAACGTTGTGTAACTTTTTGTCCATATAAGCCAATGGTGGGTGCCACTCAGCCCTCAACATAGACTGGATCAACGAGCACCAGCTCCCCTCACGATGAGCAGTTGCAATAATTCCATGAAAGTACATCATGGAGCTTTAACTCATTAAAATTATTAACAAATTTAATCCAACACTAATGAATATAAAAGAAAATAATTGGATTTCAAATCTACCAATAAAAAATAAAGATGTATCACTATCTAACAACACAATATGAACCACAACTATATCGGTTATACTTTTATTTATATTTTTAGCAAATTTTGCCTCAGATCAAAAGAAAAAAAAATATTACTTCAAATTACTACCGTACATAAACTTTCTTATATGTAACATAAATTTAAATGTCACATTTCTTGGTAAATATTTCAAAAAAATTATCAACTCTGTACTTCCTTAACACTCCATTGAAGCATCTTTGCGTGGGATCCATTTACTTCATTTTATATTTCATTCCCTACAACTCTCTTCACCTTCACCACCAGACATGTTTATTTTGCGAAGTTTATTAGCTACATTAATTAGTTTTCTTGAAATGATGCACCATTATTGTAACATCTCAATTTTTCTAATAGTAATTAAGTATTTTTAGGATGTAAGAGTCTACGCATCCACATACATATACTCACAAAAAATCAAAGACGTATTTTAGGAAAAAAATTGATAAGTATTATAATGTTGTCCTATAATTAGGACCAAAACCAACCCCCAAATGTTATCCTATAATTAGGATTAGAAAGAATATTTAATAAATGTATAAATGTATGCGACCCATAACAATTATTTCAACTTGTTAACATATTTGTGAGACCTATATCTATTTCTCTAAATTTTGACCGGCCTTCTCCTTTCGGCCACCTTCATACTTTGTTAAATATATTATTATTATACTGTAAACAAAATTATTATCATCATTTTATAATAATATAATAATATATTATATTATATTAATACAATATAATAATATAATATAATATATAAAGGAATGGGACCCACGTGCATGTTCAGTGACTGTGAAACGTTTGAAAAACGATTAGGGGCAAATTACATCAAATGGCCCAACTTGAAAATTCCACTTAAGGACCCTTTTTCCAATTTTTTTTTTAAAAGAAACATACCATCTTTTTTGGGTAAATGATTCTTTAAATTGACATTCAATCACATTAATTATTATATAGTGGTTACTACGAAATAATTATTAATTAATATACTTATTTATAATTGAAAAAACATAGAGACTGACACATGGAAATTGTTAATAACTTTCTTTTTTAAACATACATAAATGGAAATATTTATAAACTAAATAAGTCAACATTTTTAATTATTATATAGTGTTTTTTTTGTGAAAATTATTATATAGTGGTTAGCGTCTGCTTTTATAGAAAAGAGAATGGGTCTTTCTACGTAAATTTCCCCTAAACAAATTTTCAAAACTCTCCGTGATCTTCGCCTGATTCCCCCCCCAAAAAAAATATTCGCCTGATATAATATTATATAATAAATTATTATAATAAAATAAAATATATTATCATACATTAAATAAATATTTAATACTCTATCAAAATTTATAAGATGGGTGATTTATATATGAGAAAAACACTTCTTATGTTGTAGGAGAAATGTATTTTCATGTCACACACACAAAATGGTGGGACCCACATATATATATAATTAGCATTATATATATACGTGGCCCCACCAATCTTCAAGTTTAAACTCCTTAGTGAATTGAATGGAATCAAATATTTGGTTGTTTTATCTTCTCCCAATCATATCTATTATTTCTTTTTAGTCAACTTAGGCTACCTAACCCCTCATTCTTGTACTTAATTTAATATTAACCGTTTTTTTCCCCCTTCTTATAGTACAATACATGTTCATTCATAATGTTGCTTTAATAAAACATAACAACAATTTACTATGCAGGATTATGCATAGTAAATTTTAAATAATATTATAATATAATAATATACTTATATATATATATATGATATTATAATATTATATATAATGATACCCCACTATATATTATAATTATAATATATATTTATATTATAAAATAATAAAATAAAATATTATTAAAAATATAAAAAATAATATAATAATATTTTATTATAGTAATACATTTTTATGAATAATGCATGGGATGCAAAACAATGATTCAATCAATGATACGATGCAAAATTTTGATAGTTGATTTTATATGAGGCAAACAATTTTTTTTCTTGTAATGCCATTTCTCTAAACCAATAATGTTCTTTTAGAACAGAAGAATTATAAATTTGATAAAACTTGTTGTTATCAAATCATAATATTATGGCTACTTGCATTAAAATATCAACTGCATTATTTTGTTTTTCATCATAATAATTGTTTTTCCCTTGTGAATAAGAAAATAGTATGCAAATATTTTGTTGGTATAAATAGTATGCAAATATCAATAATAATGTAATATAAACACGTGGGACCCGGCACAAAAATTTTCTTCTGCCTTCACGTGGAAGGTTTGAAAAATGTGATTGAGGAAAATTACATAACTTCACCCCAAAATAAATAACATTCTAGAACCATGTAAAATTACATTATAATATCCTGAAATGTTAAAATTCCAAATTGGTATCATTTTCGAAAAATCACCACCTCCAACTATTGAAATTGATTTTGAGACTGATTTACATATAATATTTATCTTATCAAATAATTTATATTAATATTTGACCTTTAATAAATATATCATGACATACAATAAATAGAAAACTAATGACCATTGCCAAGATGTTAATTCAAAATATTTCTTGATACTTTTACAATATTGCTATTACCGGAGCAAATTGAATATTCTCATTTATAATAATTTTTTAGAAAAATAATCATCTTTTGGTGGTTATACAATCCCACAATATCAATATCACATTACATATTCTGAAGTTGGATAAGATAATGATGAAGAAGGAATGAAAAATAATTCACTGCATTATATGTCTTGAGCAACGCAAGATAATTAATGGAGGGAAAATAATGATTCAATAAATTATAAAAAACCTGTCACAAAGTTGGTATAATAATGCAACTGACATGAAAGGGTTGAAAAATAGAAAACATGATAGTGAGTCAACGAAGATCTTGGAGCAAAAAAAAAAACGAAGATCGAGGAGTTAGCTAATCTCTCATCGTTTTGATAAGGAAATGTTTATGTTATTTCAAGGGAAAAAATAATGATTGGTTAAAAATAATAAAGTATTAAAAATATCATATATTTTATAAAAATACCCATATAAATATTTATAATAGGATATATAAACATGCATATATATTTTTGAGCAAAAAAAAAAAAACATGCATATATATGTAACAGGAGACACCCCACACCAAACTATTCACCCTGCACTTCCTCCCGAGTCCAGATTTCAAAGAAATCTGTCCAGCAACATGAATGGATTTAATGTGAAAAGATAAAGGATAGGTTAGTGAATTAACATCTCCACTTTTTCCAAAAAAAAAAAAAAAATAAACAAATCCACCAAATAACAACAAAGAATTTTATAATATAATATAATATATTAATAATAATAAAAATGGGTTCCTTGGTGTAATATTCACCATCGGGTCCTTTTACGCGATTTTCGCGACCATATTTCCAACACCTTCACGTGAAGGCAGCTGAAGGAGTGTGAAAAAATAAAAGGGTAAAAGAAGCAATTTTACACACGAAGTTTGTCCAAGGAGTGTCCAAAGTCTACGAACTTTTTTCCTGAAAGAAAAGTACACATGAAGTTATATTTTGGGAGCAAAAATACCACGGTTAGTTGACCAGAACTTGGATGGAACGACGACGTGGCGATTTGATCGACACGCGACATGGAATAAAAAAATTCAAAAAATTGGAAAAAAAAAATCAAAAAATAATTAAAATAATTAGAAAAAAAATCAAAAACTTTGGAAAAAATTAGAAAAAATTAAAATAATTAACAAAAACCAAAAAATTTGGAAAAATTTAAAAAATTAGAAAAAAAATTCAAATAATTAGAAAAAAAAATGAAAAAAATTAGAAAACAAATTCAGATAATTATTTTTTTGAAACAAATGTCTAGTTAAATAGGTTTAAAGTTAAAAAATTGTTAAAGTTTGTGATAGAATTAATAAAGTTTAAAATTTTCCTTATCCAGTTCTTAGTCGAGTTTACACATCGATTAGATTTATTTACGTAGGGTGAATTGACAAGAAAGATTATCTTAATTAATAATTTTTTTTTTTCAATGAACAACTTAAATTTCAGTCATCTTCAACGACCGCACCTACCAGTGTATATACAACTCCTCCTTCATCGAGTTGGTTATCCAACCGCCGGCGAAACTGACGCCATTTCGCACGGTGGCGGTGGTGGGGCCCATCAAGGGGGTATTTGATTTTTTTCCTAATTATTTTAATTATTTCATAATTTTTTGAATTTTTTTCTAAGTTTTTTAATTTTTTTTCTAATTATTTGATTTTTTTTTATTTCACGTCGATGTCAATCCAAATCAAATCGCGTCGTCGTTAATCCATCCAAGTTGACGGTCAACTAACCGCCCGTAGTATTTTTGCTCCCAAAACATAACTTGTGTGTACTTTTCTTTCGAGAAAAAAGTTTGTGGTACGACGCTCCCCACAAAAACCGAATGTGTAAAATTAACGCTTCCTTTACCCAAATTAAAAAGCCATGGGTCCACTTCATATATTATATTAAGTTTAAATCTTCCCGTGAACCACGCACCGACAGATGAAAATGAGTAATAAATATAAACTTATTTGAAAACATAAGTGTTTGAAATAAATCTTTAGTACCAGGATTATTCTTCCTTAATTAAATTGCAAAGATAATTTATAAAGTTAATTTTAATAATTATCTTTAAGCTTCTCATCATGATAAGCTTAAGAATTTAAACACTTAAAGGATATTTCTTTCTCAATTATTTTTCCCTCGATGATTGGAAAAATAGATATTAAATTTCAAATAATAGTTTTTCCCTTAATGATTGGCCCAAATTTCATAATTAATCTGATTACTTAAAGTGAAAATAATTATAATAAGTATATTAAGCTTTTAACTCAATAAGCTTTCTTGTTTTCAATACATTATACATACATATGCATGATTGAAGACTGCAACATGACATTTTAATAATATATATAATATAAACATGTATGCTTTCTTCTGACTTCTTATCCAATTTTATTTTACTTTTTATTCCAAGGTAAATGGGTACTATCATGTGACAGCTTAGAATTCTGATGACTTTAACCAAAACTAAGCACGTCTTCCCATTATCAACAATTAACTACTAAAATTTTCGAGCAAAAATTAAGTACTAAAATATATGTATATATCCAACCTCTATGCCTCCTAGATTGTCTGCCATAAACTCATATATATTAGGGTGACATCTATCTTTTTTTTTTAAAAAATAATAATAATTATAATAATTATCTTAAACTTTTGACTTTACTTCTTTTTAATGACTTTTTTTCTCAAGTGTTTAAGCCTAAAACTCTTAATCCCTTTTCCATCAATAAGTGAACAAATTTTATTTAATAAATTAAATCATTGATTTCAATTTTCACATGAAAACCCGATCAATAGGCCAAATTGAGTGAAATTGTGCCTCCACATGTATTCCAAGTTTTCAATACATACATATATTAGGGTGACATCTATATTTTTTTTGGGGTCAAGGAGGCGTCCAAAGACAACAAACTATTAAATTCGGAAATGCGTCATTCAAAGACAATTAACTATTAAGTGGGCCCAAAGACAACAAACTTTTAAAAAGGAGCGCCGTAAAGACAATGCCGTTAAAAAAAAAAGTTAACGCCATTAGCAAAAAGTTAACGTCCGTTATCGAAGGAGCGCAAAGACAACAAACTATTATTCCAAGAAATACGCAACACAAAATTCTAAATTTTACTAAATTAAATAATTTTTTTCTCAATTGTCATTATTCAAAACTACTTGTATAAATATCTATGGACAAAAATTACCCATTTTTCAATTTTGTCAACAAATTTTTTAGATTGTTTAAATTTTATTAACATTAAATAAATTTTTAACTCACATAAATTTCTTCTAAAATAAAAATAAATCATTTTTTTTTGTTTAACATATATAATAAACTATAAAACACCTTGGGTTTTTACTAAATTAAATAATTTTTTTCTCAATTGTCATTATTCAAAACTATTTGTATAAATATCTATGGATAAAAATTACTCATTCTTCAATTTTGTCAACAGATTTTTTAGATTTTTTTAAATTTTATTAACATTAAATGAATTTTTTAACTCACATAAATTTCTTCTAAAATAAAAATAAATCATATATATATATATATTTAACATATATAATAAACTATAAAACACCTTGAGTTTTATTTAAATCATATAATTATATTTTTAATCAAAACTTTTGTTTATTTTAGCAAATTATAATTTTGACAAAATTGAAGAATGAGTAATTTTTGTCTATAGATATTTATACAAGTAGTTTTGAATAATGACAATTGAGAAAAAAATTATTTAATTTGGTAAAATTTAGAATTTTGTCTTTAGTATTTCTTGGAATAATAGTTTGTTGTCTTTGGCATTTCCTGAGATAACTGACGTTAACTTTTTGCTAATCTGTTAACTTTTTTAATCATTGTCTTTGGCGCTTTCCTTTTTAAAAGTTTGTTGTCTTGGGTGGTCCACTTAATAGTTAATTGTCTTACGACGCCCGAACTCTAACTAATAGTTTGTTGTCTTTGGGCCTTTCTTAACCCTTTTTTTTGGTCAAACAACTATCTTTCTTCCTTTTTTTTTTATACAAAAATTTTAGGAAAGGGATTGGGTTCACCCACGATCCAAAGGCAGGACGAAATCTCATTTCCTTTCCTATCTTTCTTCCTCTTTAATCATCCAATCTGATTTTCTTTATTTTTGTAATATGATGCTACCAAAATTTAACTAAGCACCGCAAGTGTACGGGTCATGAAAATAGTAAGTGGCAAATCAAGATCATCCCACGCATCACTCGCAAATAGTGATTAAGTGTTAAATTTCCTTTTTTTTCGTTTAAGTTGAGTAAATCAGAATTGTTTTCAATAATAGTAAAAAAAAAAAAAATTTAATAAACACAAGCACTTTCGGAGATAGTGAGCGAATTCAAATATCAAGGAGACAACCTGTAGATACTAATTTTGTTTGTTTAGATTTTATACCCCACTAAATTAATTCTAACTTAACTTCACCAGTTAATCTAGAGTATATGTTTATAAATGCTTTCGGTCCACTTATACACCTACCTCAAATAATTATGCAATGTCTCACATAATTAATTAAGATACAATTCAAATTGACTCACTCTAATTTGATTATGCGGAGCTTCATATATACGCTCATTCTGATGCGAAATTAGATTAAAATCTAATTCCACATTATTTAATCTAAGGTCCATTTAAGATTCCTTTCATCAAGCTCAATCCTAAACCCCAAAACATACTTAATTGCGCCAATCACTAAGAATGAATAATAAAAACAAGATTAAATAAACCTGGATTAAAATTAAGAAACTAATTAGTGAGAACGATTTCTAAGTCTCAAACAAGTTCATAAAGATTTAGAGATTGAAAAGAAAATTAGCCATACATAGCTATATTAAAATTCATCTCAGCAAAATCAAAACTCTAGTTCAAAAACATACTAGAAAAGAATAAGCAACTGAACCAAAGTTACTTGAAATAACAAGACCAAAGACAAAGAATCAGCAACAGCCTCTTTGTTCTGGTTCGGTGCTGCAGATGCACAGAGGAAAAACGCTGTCGCTGCTCTGATCTGTCGTTCACTGCCCAGCAAAAATCTCCCTCTCCAAAACTGCCGCTCCTCCCAAAAATTCGTGGCTGCTCTCTCCCTATATTAGGTCTTTTTCTTTTAATCCTTAGTCTCCTGGCTTGGGTTCCACGTTTTGATTTGTATGTGTTGGGCCACGTGCCTCAATTCTTCCTCTCAATTACTTGGGCCCACGTCTTCACTCCTCCTCTGATCACAACAATGAAATTCTATTATCAAGCATGAATGGGAATTTTTTTTTTTAAAAAAAAAAACAATGAAATTTGACTTTCCTTTGAATGGGGTCCATTTGTCTATTCAATTCCCCAAAGTTGCCAAAACAATGGATTGGAGTAAATCAAACAATCATCTCGTGCTTCCCTGAGTGTGAACAAGAAAAGGAAATTATATAATAATTATAATAATGAAACTGAATTTTTTTTTTTTTTTTTATTTTAGACAACTTCCTATTACTATTATTTATTTCCTAAACTCAAAAGCTTTTATTTTAAATTGAAACCCACTAATAATGCATCTAGATTGATATCCCTTAAAATCTTAACAAAATCTCTTTAATTTAGCATTGATGACTTCCTAAATATATCAAAATATATCTCAAATCTATTAAAAATAGGAAGCCATCACACCCCCACACTTCATCAAATCTTGTCCTCAAGATTTTTAAATTCTACAACAACCAATTTCAAAAAAACCACAAGCAAGATTTTTAAAGCAAACACTATAAAATCGTCAATTCAAACTTTCAAAATCAAACTTTTTTCGAAATCTTTTCCACCTTTCAAAAATACAAGTAGCAAGGTAATTAATTTGGCAAGATAAATCATAATAAAATGTCTCTCACAAGTCAAGTATTTACACTCATCTCTCAAGATATTCAATGGCTTGTGTTTCACTCAATTCCACATATTGTAACTTATCTACCATAAGCTTGTTCCTTATCTCATTCTCCACTATATTATTCCATTACATACACAAATCAAAAGGACTTTGATAATAGATAAATACTTTAGTTAATGCCAAGTAATTAAATGAATGATATGAAGAATGAAGGGATATTTTTTTAAAAAAAATCTTGAGCCATTGTAGGTCCCCTTTTTACGCGACCTACACACGGGGTAATCAAAGACCTTCTTTACGATTCTCTCAACAAAAGACCTCCAAGAGGCTTTTAGCCCAACTCATAACTCTCTTTAACTTAACCATTTGACGCGAGTGCCAACATTGGTGATGAAGTGCCCCTGGTTACTAAGTCAAGTCTAGAATGTCAATGGAGTTGTTATTATTGTTCTTATTGATTCTCTCCCTTTTTTTTTCAACCCCTTCAATCTTCTTCTTCTTCTTCTTTCACTTAGCACTCACTAGAGTAACTAATAAAAACGAATGCCTAAACCTCTTTGTGTATGTAAAGGAATTTTTTTCCGCTTCAAAGAGATTCAAAACAAGTTCTAGAGATAAATCACAATAAATGTACTCTCTCTTAGAAGGATGAATATTTGAGCTCAAATTCCTCACAGGTTCTTTGACATCCTAAAATAAAGTACCCAAACCAAATCTTTACCTATTTACTAACATTCAAAGAACATAGAACCAATTCCCAATCAAATTCATTTATTTTCATGTTCAAATTAACCCAATTGTAACAATGCACACGAATAAAATTCAAACTTCCATAAGAATGTTTTTTTTTTCCCAAAATTGAGGACAAGGCAAGTCATGTAAAATCAAGGATTCCCTCACCCCCACACTTAAATGCCACATTGTCCTCAATGTGAACAAGTAACAACAAATAATGGAAGTGAAGAGCAACCTTATATGAAGTGTATAATTTCAGAGATTTCAAATTTCCACCAATGAAACAGCTCAAGTGCTAACAGTCACTCAATAGTCCTCACAAACAGTCATCACATGCATATCCAACTAAGACTAGTATTCATTCCCAAGCAATATATCATCAACAAGCAGATAAAACAAATCAAAGAAAAGTATAAGGAAACTCCCCTATTTGTCCATGATTTGCGCTTGCATCCTTGCTACCAAAGTGGAACACATCATCAAGGGCTATCAACAATCCTATAAAATCAAATAAAGCATCAAATCATACCTTGGGTTGCCTCCCAAGAAGCGCTTAGTTTAAAGTCCTCAGCCTGACTATACCAACAATCAAAGTAGGTGATGACAAGCGGTGAACCATTATTTGCCGGTTCACTTCACCACCATGGTAATGCTTCAGTTTTTGCCCATTCACCTTAAAGCAATCTCCTCACTACAAAAAAAAGGTCAATTTGTAGCGGTTAAAATAAACCGCTACAAACATGCGAATTTGTAGCGGTTTATACCGAAACCGCTACAAATTTGTAGCGGTGTGACTCGCGCCAAGTGGCGTGCTAGTTCGTGAACGACATTTGTAGCGGTTATCATAAATTAACCGCTACAAAATATGGCGCCAACTTTGTGGCGGTTATTTTGTAGCGGTTTATTTATACAAACCGCCACAAATATGGCGCGCAATTAATGTCAGTTTATTTGTAGTGGTTTATATCCAAAACCCGCAACAAAGTGCCAAGAGTCTGAACTTTTGTAGCGGTTATAGAAAACCGCTACAAATGTGAAGTTTTTAAACACATCACAAATAGAAGTTATGCAAAAACAATATTTTAAAAAATATCCTTTAAAAAAATATGTTCATATTTGTAGCGGTTATTTAGCTCAACCGCTACAAAATGTGATATTTTAAAATTTATTTTTAAAAAAATATACCAATGAATTTTTGTAGAGGTTTTGTAACCGTTACAAACGTTAAACCGCTACAAAAACTGTTGCATCAACCGCTACAAAGTGCGTAATATTGAAATTTGAATATTTTGAATCCCGCTAGAGTTCATTAATTTGTAGCGGTTTTTCGTATAATCGCTACAAAATGTGATATTTTAAAATGTATTTATTTTTTAAAAATACCAATGAATTTTTGTAGAGGTTTTGTAACTGCTACAAATGTTAAACCGTTACAAAAACCATTACATCAACCGCCACAAAGTGTATAATATTGAAATTTGAATATTTTAAATCCCGCCAACGTTCATTAATTTGTAGAGGTTTTAGTATAACCGCTACAAAATATGATTTTTTTTTTTTTTTAAAAAATACCAATGAATTTTTGTAGAGGTTTTGTAACCTCTACAAAAGGAAAAAAAAAAACCGCTACAAATGTTAAACCGCTACAAAAAACCGTCGCATCAACCGCCACAAAGTGTATAATATTGAAATTTGAATATTTTGAATCCCGCCAACGTTCATTAATTTGTAGCGATTTTAGTATATCCGCTACCAAATGTGATATTTTAACATTTATTATTTTTTTAAAAATACCAATGATTTTTTGTAGAGGTTTTGTAACCGCTACAAAATGAAAAAAAACTGTTACAAACGTGAAGCCGCTACAAAAATTGTCGCATCAACCGCTACAAACGTTACACATATCCTTATAAATACCCACACCACACCTCATTTCACACACTCTTATTCATTTCTTCCTACCTCTTCTCTCTCGTTTTCTCTCATTTCTTCCTTAATTCGTTATAAAATCGTTGATTTTAATGTTTTATTTTTTTCCTTCTTATAATATTGATACTATTTTTTTCTTATCCGAACTTTAAGGATATTTCCTCAATATTCCTTCTATCATCATCAACATTCTCATAATCAAATATCATTTAATGGACAACATAATTTTTTTGCTCGTAGGGTGGACAATACAATAAATCCTTATTATCTACACATTCTTAGTATTATACCTACATAATGTTTATACTTATCTAACTTAAGTTAATTATTTTTCAAAATATTAACAATTATCATTTAATTTGTCACTTAAATAATAAAAATATTCAACATAATATTGTAATAATGGACTCAAATTATGATTTTTTTTAATTTGTAATATTTTGTAGAGGTTGTAAAACCGCTACAAATTTGGCTTAAATATTTGGCACAATATTTGTAGCGGTTTTACAATCGCTACAAAATTTTGCCGCCATTTTTTTTTTTTTTTGAAATTCTTCATCTTGATCGCATCTTGTAGCGGTAACTCAAAACCGCTACTAATATAGTAGCGGTTTTATTATATGAGTTAGAGCTGGCAATCAGGGTCGGCCCGTGAAGGGCTAGGGCCTAACAGGGCCGGCCCTCCAGGGCTTGGAGTAAGAAAAACACCTATTTTCAAAGCCCGGCCCAAAAGCACTAGGGCCGGGTCAAAAATTACTATTATGAATTTTAACTATTTTTCCTCCACTTTTTTTTTTTAAAAATATAATTAGTAAATTACAACACAAATCATCCAATAAATAAGCGCAGTCACTAATTCATTAGCAAAAGCAAACTATGTTTACAAATAACTTACATAAAACATAAAAAGCATATCATTAAGCGACATTAGTACGATGACTATTATTGTCGTCATCTTCGTCACTATCATCGATTTTAACGACATTTGATTGTTCTTCACTATGAGTAGTAGCCTCAGGCTCATGAGTAAGAATATCATGAAATTCTTCTCCCGCATCATGAACACATCCATAATCTTTATTTGCAACAAATAATAAATCAAATCATAAAATTAGAGTATAGTTATTATGTATTTGTAGTTAAACGGATAAATAACTCTATAACAAATACAAAAAAATATATAAATTAATAAATTTAAAAAGGAAAAAAAGAAAAAGCTACAAATGAAAAGGGCTCACGGTGGCCGACCCGAGACCCTCCAGGGCCAGCCCGTTTAAACCCGAGGCCCGTCAAGGCCAGCCCTCCAAGGCTAATTTAAAATATCTCGTCCATTTTTCAAGCCCGACCCTTAAAGTGCCAGGGCTTAAACAGGCTGGCCAGATGGGCCTGGCCCGTTTTGCTGGCTCTAATATGAGTAGTGGTTTTAGAAAACCGCTACAAAACATCTTGCAATGGTGTATTTTGTAGCGGTTCTTTGAACCGCTACAAATGTCTTTTGTAGCGGTTAAAACCGCTACAAATACATAATTTCAACCGCTACAAAAACGACATTTTTTTTGTAGTGCCTGTTCTCTCATTTTTAACTTCAATTGCACCTTTTGATGACACCGAAACCACTTTGAAAGGACCAGACCACCTTGATTTAAGCTTCCCAGGAAATAATTGAAGTCTTGAGTTGAAGAGAAGCACCAACTGTCCTGGCTCAAAAGAGCGCTTCAAGATATGACTGTCATGCCATTTCTTTGTTCTTTCTTTATATAGTAGTGCACTATCATATGCTTGAAGTCTGAATTCTTCCAACTCATTCAGTTGCAACAACCTTTTAGCTCCCGCTTGATGGTGGTCCATATTTAGCTTCTTGATTGCCCACCATGCTTTATATTCTAATTCAAGCGGTAAATGACATGCTTTTCCGAAAACCAAACGGTATGGTGACATGCCAATTGGAGTACAGAAAGCTGTCCTATAAGCCCATAAAGCATCATCAAGCTTGTCAGACCAATCTTTTCTAGTTGGGCCCACAGTCTTCTCAAGAATCCTCTTAATTTCCCTGTTGGTCAACTCACACAAACCATTAGTTTGTGGATGGTATGCAAGTGACATCCGGTGGTGCACTCTATATTTTTCCAAGAGAGCCCTAAAATTCTTGTTGTTGAAGTGGGTTCCTTCATCAGTAATGATTGCTCTGGGGGTGCAAAATCTTGTCAAGATATACTTCTTCAAGAATCGAATCACTGTGTTAGCATCATTAGCTTGATAAGCCATAGCTTCAACCCATTTACTCACATATTCCACAGCAACAAGGATGTATTTGTTTCCTCTTGAAGATGGGAAAGGACCCATGAAATCCATCCCCCAAACATCGAATAACTCCAGGTCAAGGATTCCAGATTGAGGCATCTCATGTCTCTTAGAAATATTATCCGTTCTTTGACATCTATCACACTTGGTAACAAATTGGTGAGCATCTTTAAACAAAGCAGGCCAATAAAAACCAGATTCAAGAACCTTTGATGCAGTTCTTTGCCCCCCATATGCAGATGCATGACATGCATTCAAAATTTCCTCTTGTTCTACCTTAGGCACGCATTTTCTAATAATCAAATCAGCACATCTCTTAAAAAGAAATGGTTCTTCCCAAATATAGTAGCCAACATCATGCAAAAACTTCTTTCTTTGATAGAAATTCAAATCAAGAGGTAATACTTCACACAAAGATAGTTCACAATATCGGATACCATGGAAAACCACAACTACTTACAACAAACAATTGTTCATCAGGAAAACATTCATTCACCAACAACTCACTCACATGATCAGAAGAGTTCACAATTCTAGACAAATGATCGGCAAAAATCGATGATGCTGGTATTTTTGGCGGCGCCGGATTTGGAGGAAGATGTTGTCCGTTTTCTCTTGAGAAACTGTACAGTAGAAGTCGACCCATGAAGGGATTTTTTCGCTCATCAACTTTAGAAGTTGAGTTTGTATGTTCCTCTCCTTGACCGATGGTGGTAGAGAGAGAAAGTGAATGGTAAAAGTCCTTCCTTGGCACATTTGCTTTATACCATTAAGTACATTTTATCAATAGCGCTGCAGGAAGGATGAATACATGAGTCCGCTACAATTGAAAGATATTATGAAACGAAGATTTGAAGAGCGAGAAGAAATCGTAATCCATCAAATTTACCTTGCATAGCCAGATGTGGTAAGTTTTGGAAGGTGTGTTTCTCTCAATTCTTGTCTACACATCTGTTTTTGTATCACACCTCGAAGCAAAAAGTCAATAGAGGGGGCATAAGCAGACAGAGGAATAGGTTTGCAATTTGGACTACACGTTGTGTTTGGGAAAAAAATGAAGATTTGAAGAGCGAGAAGAAATGGCAATCCATAAAATTTACCTTGCATAGCCAGATCTGGTAAGTTTTGGAAGGTGTGTTTGTCTGAATTTTTGGTCACACATTTGTTTTGTATCACACCTCGAAGCAAAAAGTCAGTAGAGGGGGCATAAGCAGACAGAGGAATGGGTTTGCAATTTGGACTACACGTTGTGTATGGGAAAAAACGAAGATTTGAAGAGCGAGAAGAAATCGTAATCCATAAAATTAACCTTGCATAGCCAGATCTGGTAAGTTTTGGATGGTCTCTCTCCTCTCTCTGAATTCTTGTTCACACATCTGTTTTGTATAACACTGCGATGATGATTTTGTCCCGCATACGGTCAAAACAAATGAAAAAAGAATATGAAGAAGCACCAATTTCCTACATTGAAATAGTACAGACCAACTCTCACTACTAGAAAATGTCGGATTTGCGACGGAATTTGCGAGGAAACAAATTCCGTAAAGAAATGCAAATTTGCGAGGAAATAGGGTTCCTCGCAAAAGGTCATATTTTGCGAGGAACCAATTTTCCCTCGCAAAAAATCACTATTTTGCGAGGAAAAATGGTTCCCTCGCAAAATATGACCTTTTTTGCGAGGGAACCCTATTTCCCTCACAAATTTGCTTAAAATTGGGGGAAAATTTCCTCCGTGTCCCCTCATTTTTGCGAGGAACTATTTTCCTCGCAAAGGTCATATTTTTTGCGGGAATCAATCTTCCTCGCAAAATAGTGATTTTTTGCGATGGGAAAATTGTTCTCGCAAACTTGGGGAAATTTTGTGAGGAACTATTTTTCCTTGCAAAATAGTGACTTTTGCGAGGAAACTTAGTTCCCTCAAAAAAAAATATTTAAAGATTTTTTTTTTGAAATATCTCTGCAAAGTAAAGCCAAGGCATTTGAAACAAAAAAAAAATTCAACTCTCTCACTCATTTCCGCCTCAATTTGATCAAGAAGATATTGATTAAAATCAAGACAATTTTCTTCTTCTAAGAATAGTATTTTGAAATATATTGATAAACATTTGTCTTATAATTAATATATTTATTATTTCTATATATCTTCCTTTTTACCATTTAATCAAATAAATATAACAGAATAGATGACACATTTTTTAAAGATGTAAATTAATAAAAACCTTCATGAGAAATATATCGAAATTTTGAAATCACATGATTAAAAATGTTTAAATAAACGAATAATTATTCTTTCTTGAATGTTAGAATATTAATGATCAACTTTGAAAAAAGTATGATGTTTTTCTTGTATTTTAAGAATTATTTTCTTTTTTTCTAAAAAAAAAATCAATATATATATATATATATATAAATAAATCAATAAAAATTTGATTTTTCCACTTTCCCCTCCATTATTTAACATAATTCCTATTTTACCCAAATGAATGTGGCCCACTATTAGGACCACATTCATCCCCAATTTCAATACCCTAAATCCCAAATGTAATTTTCCCTCATAAATTCCTAATTTGAAACCCTAATCCCCAATTCGCGTTTGATCTGCACCTTGCTCATCGTTGCCCTTCTTCCAATCTGAAAGCATCGCTCTCACCTCCAACTCTCCGCCTCACCCCGCAATCGCCCTTCCCCGTGCCTCTTCCTTCCTCACCATCACTGTGCAACCAACTTCACCGTTGCCGGCGCTCATACGAGAGATATATGGGGTTTTTGTTCTTTTTCCCCAATCTAAAACCTCACTCCTTCATTTTCTTTTTCCATCGGTAAATATAATAGGGAGGCAGGAGGATGGTTTTCGTTTTCTAGATGTATCTTCAGCCTTCTTTCCCAAATTTAGCGTCACCACCGTTCTTCTTTTCTTCATTCGGCCGTCCCCACCGCCATCGACGCTGCCTTGTAGGCATGGGGGAGCAAGAAATTTTGGAACTAGAGGTCACACACATTACTCCCACTCAGAGTTGAAGGCTCATCGATTTTTTGTTGTCACTCTATTCTGTAAGTCGCTACCTTGCTGGGTATGCTCGAAATCTCCTATCTCCTCAATCCTTCCATAAATGTTTGTGTGCAGAATATTGATTCTTCCTCCATGTTGTGCTTTTGTGTGAGTGGTTTAATAGCTTTGGTCCTCTATTTTTGTTCCGCATATTTTGGGTTTCAAGTGGGGGATTGAAATTCTTCTCCTATTTCTACAGCTTGTTGTCAAGAAGAGTAGAGTGGGGGTTAGGGATTTCTCTTAGCTAAAGCTTGGATGGAGAGGGATTATTTGAGTAGGTAATTATTTTCTACATATGTTTATGATTCTTGAAAAAGGAAAAGAGAAGGATTCGAATTATGTTTTCTCTATTGCAAGTGGGTCATGTTAAGAAATTTATGCAGCAAATCTCATCACTGGTTAGATGGTTGAAAATTATGTGGTTGATAATTTATGGTTTGCCATGTATGCACATAAGGTGTTTGTTAGAATGTCTAGAAGGAGTCTTAGTTGGATCAACACTGTTTAAATTACTTGTAGAAGCTTATAGCGGTATAAATTTGGATACCTTTGATGTGGCAATAAAGTTTGGGTTTTGAAGATTATTGCATTGGAGAAGAAAATTTGTCAAATTGGCATTTTTATGTAGACTTGGGGGTTAGAGGAGAACGGATTTACTTTAATTATACCAAACATGCTGATAGTTAAATCGAAGTTAGTGGTTGAGTTGCTGTGATCTAAAAATCGAAGCTGATATAACTTTTGACACGTCCTCTATACACACATACACGCACAAACAATCCACTCTGCCTACTTGCCTCTGTAGCTTGTGTATTTCTGAAGAGATCCATTTAATATTTGTAATTTAATAAAAAAATTTATTTTTTCTTTTTGCCTTTAAGGTGTCAGCTTTTCATTTACATTCTTACCCTCTTGGTTACTTTTTTGCAACTCTAAATCATTTTACTCTCACTGAACTGCTAGATTTAAATACATTATAGTTTGCAAAGATTTTTTATTTACAATTTCTTAATGACAGACAGCTGAAGGGTCTTAATCAGTCTGGAGTTATACCAAGTGAATTTGGTGATCTTACTCAATTGCAAGAACTGTAAGTGATAGTATAGTATAGATAGTCTTGCATCAATTTTTCACTCCCTTGTTGTTTATCTACTTGTCCTGTACAAATTATAAATCCAGTTGTGGTAGTTCATCTGAGTTTTATCACCATTGCACGGTGGTTTTCAGCTTATTCAATATGTTAGCATATCCTTTTGTTAGGTTAAAATAGGATTATGTGTTTGATTGAATTGATTGCACAGCCTTGACTTTTAGATTGATGCTATTAATTCAAGCATTCTAACTGTGTTGCATTTGGTTTTAGACTGCAAGTTTATGACTCTCAAAGTTGAGTAATAAATTTTATTTGACATCAGTTTACGTGAAATAAAAAGAATCTAAACCATTCTTTTATGTTAAATGAGTGTGGCCTAAAGTTAAAGAATGTTTCTCCATTTTCCTCTTTTTGATATGTTGAGATATCTATGTGCGTGCATGCTTTCATTCTTACTAGTATATTGAAATATTGGATTCTAATAGTTTAGAATTTCCCTCTTATATTGATGTTTACTGTGATATGCTGAAATTTCTAATAGACCTATTCTTGCTTATTATTCATACATAAAAGATGGCTGAACGGATCGATTCATGCTTTGTAAATTCTTTCAGAGAAATAATATTGGGCCGTGTTTTTATATTACTCAAAGCTCTTATCTCATGCTCTTTTCATTCATATGAGATGGTTTGACTAAAATCTATAATGTGTGTGTTCTTTAGCTCTTCACCACAATCACCTTTGACGAGCCTACTCTTGGATTGAAGAGTATACTACTCCTGGTACGGGGTTCCCTCCCCTACATGGTGATCATGACCAGGCTGCATAGCGTTTAGACTTTTTTTAGTTCATTTTGGTCGAAACATTATAATTTGTAATATTTTGTTTTTGCTATGTAAATTCTTATGATTGTTAAAATTTATTTTTATGATATATATGTCTTTTTATTTTCTACTTTTTAATATTTTTTTATGTAATTATTTTATTTTTTATGATTTTCTATATTTTTTAAAAAAATTAATTGGCATTTGCGAGGAAAACATTTCCCGCAAAATCCACAATTTTGCGAGGGAAGATGTTTCCTCGCAACATCCAAATTTTTCAAATTTTGCGAGGAAGAGGTTTCCCCCGCAAAATTTTGGATTTTGCGAGGAACATGCTTCCCTCGCAAAATTTGAAAATTTTGCGAGGAAAAGTTTTTTTTTCCTCGCAAATTCTAGGATTTGCGAGGGAAAAGTGTTCCTCGCAAATTCGAAATTTGCGAGGAAAGAGGTATTTTTGTGAGGAAAATCGTTTTGCGAGGGCTCTTTTTGCGACGGCACTTTTTCCGCCGCAAATCGGTTTGCGACGGAAAATGCCTGTTTTGCGAGGGAATTTTTCCGCCGCAAAAAACTGATTTTTTTGTAGTGTCGAGTGATTTTTCGTCAATGGAACAGAGCGCTTGAGCGAGATGGCGTAAACGGTACAGCTGCAACAGCAATAAAGACTCGGCGAGGAGACGCTTCTTGCTTATCGTAACTTGTCGTCACCGTCTTCATTGTCCTTCTCCATTAGCTCCCACCCAAAACTGTAAAACCCTCTTCCACTCTATAACACAAGAAGATTATATAACAAACTGACAAGATTTGTCTTCAATGGTCAATCTTCTTGATTGTTTCTACACTCGTCTTTCGATGATTATATATTGGAGCTTTTGATTTTTGAATTTTGAATTGAAAAAATGGAGGGACGGAGTGAACCGACATATTGTTATTGAAAATTGTAAATTGAAAGAGAGAGAATACGAAAGAAAAGAGAAAACGTGAAGAGATGAGGGAAATTCAAATTTCGGAGCCATGAATAATGCATCGGGCTTTGAAATGAAGCCGATTCTGTTCTTAGGAGCAGTAATTTGTGACACGTGCTACAGAAAACGGCTTAAAATGCTATTACTCTTAAGTATATATTGATGATTGATGATATATTGATGATGATGAAGGAATCATATTCACAGAAACAGTTCCAGTTGGTAAATGGGTTGTGGTTCAAATCCTAAAGATATAAAGACTTTGGTACTTCTATACTTATTATTTAAGTGTCCCCAGGCATGCCCGTGAACATAATAAAACAAGGGAAAGGGGAAGCTTATGTCTGTACATCTAAGGCATGTCATCAGCTTGAACATGACAAAATATATTACTACCTCCTATCCTAATTATAAGACTTAGTTGGCTTTTTTTTTTTGAAGAGATTAAGGAAAGCCCAAACTAAATAAGCTTCATCTTGAATCATTTCATATATTGTGTATTCTTAAATTATATATTAGTTTATTAGTTAAACTAATTAGTTTGAAGATAAAATAAAAATAAAAATACTCTAAAGTAATTTAATTAGTTTCCTTAATCTCTCTAAAAAAGTCAACTATGTCTTATAATTAGGACGAGAGGGAGTATAAAACCAGGGAAAGGGGAAGCTTATCTCTGTACACCTAAGTCATGTCATCAGCTTGAACATGACAAATTAATGAATTATATTGGTGGGTGCCACTGAGCCCTCAACATGGACTGGATCAACGCATGACCACGTGCTGTCATTTCTTCGTTTTAGACAAGAAAAGGTTTAAACCGGCCTCATCAATGATTAGGCCATTGCCGTCCAAGCACAGAAAGCACTCAAAGATATTTATATAGATTGTGAATCAATAAAAGTCTTTCATCAGTAATAGCGAGACTTAAGCACTCAATTATGAGTCAACTCTTCATCAATTGCATCAATTTTTTCTGGTCAAATTCTGTGATTTCTACTGTCGAACTTCTTTACCGCTAGAAAGTTTTCTTGCTTTTTTTTTTTTTTTTTTTTTTTTTTTCATACATGTGGGAAGCATAGCTTGAAATAATCCTATTAAATAGGACTACTTGGAGAACCGCTAGAAAGTTTTCACCCCAGATAATCAATGCTCAATTCATTGGATGCAAGTTCAATAAATTAAAGGGAGAAATTCATTTAAACCCATAATGCTTTATTTTAAATAAGAAGTAAAAGATTCTTAAATTACATTGCAGAAGCATAGGACCAAAGAAAAATTATGGTTTTGATGTTAAATGAATAAACTGTCATTTTTTCCTTATGAACACTCTTTATTTTATTATTGTTCGTTGTTAAAATAATTATGTGCACTTCTAGTTAAATTAATCTATGAACACTCATAAATTTTGTAGCAGTATTTGTAAATTAGGAGTTGTAAATTTCCCTATGTGAACTTGTAAAATTTTGCTATCAATGCGTACGATTGCAAGCAACAATATCCAAATCAATAATGATACATATACAGAATGATCAGAAATCACCAGAAAAAGGGAAGCACGGAAAGATAATTAGAAAGCAAAAAGAGAGGAATTCAGCTATGAGACGTCAGAGAGAACAATCACAAAATCCACACACATATTATCACTAGCTAGCTAGAGGTACAGGTGGGATGAGAGCCTGGGCTTAATAACAGCTTCAAGAGGTTGCTTTCTATTGTTAGTAAGCCTAGGAATTTCCTCCATGTCCAAGTCCTCCACCTTCATATGACCCGGCAAGCTCCATGAAAAGCCATGCACTAAATTGGCCAAACTTACCTGAACAGCCTTAAGACCAAGAGTATAGCCAGGACATATCCTTCTTCTAGCTCCAAATGGCAGTAACTCAAAGTGGTGTCCTATCACATCAATGCCTTCCCTATGCACGGTCTCTGCCTATGGCCCACACATTGACGATCACTTGGGTCCCTCCCGGAATGTCATACCCTAAAACTTTGGAGTCCCCGTCCACGGTCGACGTCGTCGGAGGCAACATAGGAGCTGCAAGGTGTAATCTCATTGCTTCTTTGGTAATGGCTTTAATATAAGGCAGGTTCACAATGTCCTTGTCTTCTACCCACCTGTCTCTTCCAACCATTCTATCTAACTCTTTTGTGGCTTTCTTTAAGATTTCTGGGTTTTTCAACACCTCTAACATTCCCCATTCTATAGTTGCTGATGAGGTATCTATCGCCCCTATCAAAAGATCCTGAGAAATACATAGGCATATACTATATGCATGTTATTAAGTACTTACTGTTAAACTATTTGGTTTTCTGAATAACTAGATACTAGAATCTAGACAATATGAAAGAATGGTTCATTAAACAATGCTCCCACCACACGGAGCTAGTTTCGGTGTCTATCAAATACTTATATAATATGAAAAGTCTAAATTTAATCTTTTTTTAACTTGTTATTTTTAAATGAAAAAATCGTTTTTTCTTTTAAATTAGTTAAGATATTATTTTTATTTTATATTCTTTACCCGTTAAGATATTATCTTTTTTGTCATATAGCATTAACCTTACTGTTGCTTTACGACTTACCCCATAATACTCTGGACAATATTGACTAGAAAAAAAAGATATCTTTCACATCATCATGACATTTAGGACGAAAATGCTTATTATAAGATGAATAAAAGTTACGGATGTTGTTTAACTAAGATTCAAATAACTTAAAGTAGAAAGAAGCGAAAGTAAATACACACACACAGGTATATATACCTGAGTTAGTGCTTTGACACTGTCTTTGAAGCTTGACCTCAAGAGTGGGGTCTTCATCAGTAAGCTTCAAAAGTACATCCACCATGTCTTTGCCCACATAATTCTCAACCCCTTTTCTTCTCTCTTCATGTTCTTTCAACACATGTTCCAGAAACCTATCAAACGTGGCACTAAAGTCTTTCGTTCTCCCCATGGAATAAAAAAGACTTCAACTGTGGGAGTTGCTATACAATTTATCACGTGAGATCTTAGAGCCGTGGGTTCTAGTAGGTGATTTTAATGAAATTAAGTCTCCTATGGAGCAACAAGGGGGAGAGGACGAGTGAGCGAAACGAGATGCCATAGATTCAATGAGTGGATTGAAGATTGCAGTTTTATCGACATTGAGACTCAAGGGCCTTTCTTTACATGGAAGGGGCCAAAATGGGAAGGTTTGGAAAGGGTGTACAAGAGGTTAGATCGATGTTTGTGTTCAGTCAGCTGGCATGAGAAGTTTGAGGATGCAGAAGTGAGTGTCTTGCCGAGAGTATGCTCCGACCACCATCCTTTATTAGTAAAGCTATCAAAGGAGAACAAGGATTGGAGACAAAAACAGTTTAAGTATGAAGCCATGTGGAAAATGCATGAGAGTTTTGATAGCATTTTGGTGACTAGTTGGCGACATAATGGGGAAGCCCATGATAAGCTGGCAAAGTTGCAATCAGATCTTATCAGCTGGAATAAGGAGATTTTTGGTAATCTAGAAGGAAGGAAGAGAAGGATGTACAATAGGCTAAATGGGATACAAAAGAGTCTTGCAAATAATAGAAACCCTTATCTTGTCAATTTGGAAGTGGAATTGGAGGAGGAGTTACTTCAAACTTTAAGACAAGAGGAGATTTTCTGGTTCCAAAAGTCAAGGGGTCGCTAGCTAGAGGATGGGGATAGAAACACAAAGTACTATCACTCCAAGACGGTAATGAGAAGAAGGAGAAGTAAGGTTTCTATGCTTAAGAACAACGCGGGGGTGTGGGTTGAGGATGAAGAGATGATTGCTAGCATGTTTTATGACTTCTATAAATCACTATTTAGTGAGAGTATCTCCAATAGGGGCTGGTCTGAAACAAAACAATCCTGGGGGAAGTTGATGGAGCAAGGTGGAGTATGATTGGAAGAGATGTCACATATGTTGAGGTGCGCAATGCCTTTTTTCAGATGGGAGGGTATGAAGCGCCGGGGTGTGATGGATTTCCAGCGGTGTTTTATCATCAAAATTGGGAGTTTGTGGGCCCATCAGTCACAAAATTCATTCAAGCTTTATGGAGACAGCCGGATCGGATTGCTGAAATCAATGAGACCATGGTGGTGTTGATTCCGAAGGTGGATAAACAGATAAAGGTAAGCCAATTTAGGCCTATCGCTTTGTGTAACATCATCTATAAAGGATTAACAAAGCTGATTGTGAATAGATTAAAACCATTCTTGGATCAATTAATTTCTCCATATCAAACGAGCTTTATTCCTAGGAGAAGTATACATGACGATAGTATTATTGCTAAGGAAGTAGTTCATACTATGAGCAAACTACAAGGAAATAAGGGGTACATGGTTATAAAAATCGATCTTGAAAAAGCATATGATCGTATGAATTGGTCATATATTGAGAAAGTGTTGGAGGAAGTTGAGGTTGATGAACACTTGAGGAAAGTAATTAGGGGCTGTGTAACCTCAGTAAAGTTGTCATTGATGTGGAATTGTAGGAGGAAAGAGGATTTGATCCCATCTAGGGGCTTGAGACAAGGGGACCCGTTATCTCCTTATTTGTTTGTCCTAGGAATGGAAAAACTCACTTACTTGATTGCTAATTGTGTGAGTAAAAGACAGTGGAAGCCTATAAAATTCGGGCGTGTAGGGGCTGAAATTTCACATTTGTTATTTTCTGATGATTTACTCCTGATCTGTGAAGCTGACTTAGATCAAATGTGTATGGTTATGGGGATTTTAGAGACTTTTGGGAATATGTCGGGACAAAAGGTTAACAATCAGAAGACCAATGTTTATTTTTCAAAGAATGTGGATAGAAGAGTCCAAAACTAGATCTATGATGTATCAGGTTTTGCTAAAAAAGATGATTTGGGAAGATATTTAGAGGCTTTCCTTTCCAAGGACAGAGTGAGAAGCAAGAATTTCCAACATATACTAGAAAAAATGCAAAGTAAGCTAAGTAGTTGGAAGAGGCAGTCCTTATCTCTAGCTGGAAGATTAACCCTTATACAGTCAGTTACTAATCAAATAGCGATATTTTCCATGCAACATTCTATGATTCCAGTAGGCGTGAGGAATCAAATGGAAAAAAATCCAAAGAGACTTCATTTGGGGTCGTGAAGAAGGGAAAAGAAAGATTCACTCGGTGAGTTGGGAGTTGATGTGTAGTGGAAAGAAACATGGAGGATTAGGGCTGCATAGTTTAAAATCTATGAATGAAGCATTGCTGGGGAGGGTGGCTTGGAATGTAATATCAAAGCCAAACAACCTTTGTTCGATGGTGCTATGTGGGAAATATGGTAGGAATTGCAATCTGCTTGAAAATCGCAAAGGTTTGAAGATAGAATCTGAATTATGGAGGAAGCTGGTGCAGATATGGCCTACTATAGTGGCGAATACCTACTGGGAAATTGGTGATGGGAAGTTAACAAAGTTCTGGGATGACAGGTGGGTAAGGGACGAAGATAAGCTGGCTGCAAAAAGCATATTAGGTTGCTGTCAGTAAAGGAAAGACAAATGAAGGTGGGGGAGATGGTAAATGAAAGAGGGGATTAGGACATGTCTCGAATTGAGAGTATGGTGAATACTGAAGGAAGTGAGTTAATTAGGGCCATTTTACCTCCTAATCAGGCTAACGGTGAAGATATTATCAAATGGGGAAGAAACTTCAAGAATAAATATGTAGTAGCAGAAATGTACCATTTATTGAAGAATGAAGAAGAGTGTGAGGAGAAAGGTTGGAGTGTTATATGGCGATGGAAGGGACCGAGAAGGGTGCAATTATTCTTATGGATGTCATTACATAATAGGTTGCTAATGGGTGTGCGTAAGAGTACGATATTGGGAGGCAATGTTGGCTGTTATCACTGTAGCAGAGAGGAAGACATGATGCATGTTCTTAGGGACTGTAGTAGAGCTTGGGCTCTATGGCAGGACCTAATTTCACATTATGTTGTGCCTGATTTTTTGAGTTTGCAGGATGGTGAATGGCTGAAAGGAAACTTAGCTCATCCGGATGAAAATTGGAGACTTGTCTTTGGACTCACGTGTTGGCTGCTATGGACATAGCGAAATAGAAGCTGTTTTCAGGATGGCTATGTAGCACCGGCAGATTGAGTCCGTGTAGTGCTCTGGTACGCGAAGGAGGTCAGGCATGCGCAGAAGGAGTTTGGAGGTGGTGGAGGTACCAGGAGGGAAATTCTAATCAGATGGAAAGCACCTGCAGAGGGCTGGACAAAAATAAATGTAGACAGGGCTGCAACGGGAGGAGGAAAGGCTGTAATATCCTAATTTATTTTGGGATTTAAAATGTGATTAATATGTGGAAAATTCACCACAAAATTTTGCCTCAAAATAATTGTAAGAATAATTATTGAAAATTTAGGCTTATTTTCTCTTAATTTATTCTAGGAAAAGAATAACTCAATAAGGAATGTATTATGCCTAAAAAGTGTAGAAATAATTTACGCGAAATTAATGGCGAAGATTTGGCCTGAATAACTAATAAAGCTAATTATTGGAATCAATATTATTTGGGCCAAATGATTTAAAATAATTATTTGGGAAATTAAGAATTTAATTTTTCCTTATAATATTTGGAAATAAAATCATGAAAACTAAATTCAAGAGGAAATTTGGAATAGAGCCATTTAGCCATGTGACCCATAAACCCAATATGAACATCTCACCCAACCCATTATCTATCTTTAGTTGGCCCAAACCAACTCATTCTCATCTGCGGCCAGAACACGCAAACATAAGGGAAGGAATGGTTATCGGGAAAAAATAAAATAAAATAAAACCAGACACGCAGAACCCAGGCTCACTCGTGTCATCATCAGATTACAACACCATACTTTGCTGCCTCGTATCTTCTGTAGCCATGCTTCTTGAGCCAAACGCCAATATCCTTTGTTTATCTCCACCTCGGACCGTTTGCTTTTTATCTCGAACCAGACCCTTAGTATATTATTTATAACCATGGCTCTGCATCTTTCATTCACTCACTTCCTCCAGTCAAGTGAAACTGAGAAGGAGAAAGGAGAGACGCGAAGGTGTGTGTGTGTGTGAGAGAGAGAGAGTCAAGGAAGAGAGAGGGTTCAACGGTTGTTTTTACTCTGTTTTGGAATCCTGAAAACAGAGGTGATTGCTGGAGGTGAGGATCGGCGAAGTTGAACGTGCACCGAGGTAAATCATCGAGCTACTCTTCTTCATGTCTCCATAATGATCCAACGTAAGCTTAGGAGTAATAAGCTGTAGGAATATATCACTGTATATAGTTGTGCGTTGCTACATAAGAAGGTGGAAGGGAAGCTTACTGATATATGTATACACACACACACATACACACGTGTGGTTACGGTGCTTGGAGAGAAATAGAAGAAAGAAGATTTGCAGTATATACTAATGCTTTGAATATATATATAGAAAAGAATGGAAACGTTGCTGTCATCGCTATAAACACACACACACACACATATATGAAAATCTTGGCTGTTGTGTGTGTGTGTGTCTAAATGTTGCCGTGATCATTGAAGAATAAAAGAATAAGAAAATCTTGATACTGATGCGTCGTTGCAGTTAGAAGAATAGGGAAGAGTTGCTGATCTTTTATATATATATATATATATATATATATATATATATATATATATATATATAGTGCTGCGCATGAAAGAAAAGGAGAAAGGAATATATAAAAAAAATTAAAAAAAAAAAAGAAAGAAAAGAAAAGAGAAGGGAAACTGGATTTATTTTGCTATTAAGATTATGAATATATATAATGGAAGTTATTTTACTCCTATATAATAGGATCTAATCTAACTCACTCCGAAATAATATTATTTACAAATATATATAGATATTATAATAAAATATATTTTTATGTTGTTAATATTTATTTAAACTTCTAATTTGAAATGTTAGGAGAGCCTATGAAAGTTTAAAACAATTGTAGAGAAATATAAATAAATTTTTAATGACGGGGGCACTATAATTCTAGTGATAATAATAACTAAGTCACAAATAAAACTCAAGAAAAAAATTACAATATTAAAGACTTGTGAATAACTAAGTCCTAATTAAATGCTAACTGTAAGCTGTATGAGTTTTGATTTTATTAGTTATTAATGGTATTTAAAATTCAATATATATATCAACGAAGTATGTGTGTGGGGAGAATAATAGTAATAAAATAATAAAAAATAATAATATTATTATTTAAAAGGTGAATAAATAATAAGGAAAATTGTTAATTAATAATAAATAGAAGGGTTAAGTAGCAATTTTTCCCCGGAAGTACACGCTCAGGAGCAATTTTGCCCTGAAAGTTTTTTCGGGCTCAATTTTGACCCGGAAGTATAAAAAATGAGCAATGTTGCCCTCCACTAACGATGAGACTAACAGATGTCTGCCACCTAGGATTAGTTGACACGTAGAATGCCAAGTTGGAAAGAGCCACGTTGGAGCTCACGGGTCAAATGCATTCTGACTATGTTAGGTCAGAGTGCTCAGGCAAGGGTCTTTAAATGGCAAAGGCTGTCGACAATTTGTGTCGTGACCTAGGGATGGAGAAAAGAAGAGGAATGGGGGAGTCGACAGCGTCGACAACATCGACAAGGAGGAGGAGGGCGACGATGCGACCGTGTGTTCACGGGGATGTTGGAGAACCTCGTCTGTTGACGATGTGTCATTGTAGGGTGGTTGCACGACCGTATACCTCCCGGACCGAGCAAAACCCGGTAGGAGATTCTTTGGATGCGAAATTATCAACATGTAAGTGTAAATCCTTGGATTTGATTGTTATGATTGCATTGTGGGGGCGTATTAATAAACTGATTTCAATGTATAGGGAAGGGGCTGTGGTTTTTTTTAAATGGCATGACGATGAAATGGGAGAGAGGGCAAAAGAGGTTATAAACAAGCTACTGCTGGGAAATGTGGACAATATGAATAATGGGAATGTGGGACTAAGGAAAATGGATGAGGGAGAACTTGCAGGATATATTGAAGATGACATAGCCACCATTTATGCAAACATGAGGAAGAACGAAAGGAGACTGAAGCAAGCTTTCTGTGCATGGTTCATTACTTGGTTTTTTTGTTTACTTTTATTGCTGCGTTAATTCAAGAGGATTTTGGGATGTAATCCAACGTTAAATGTAAGGCCCCGTTTGGACCAAATGGAATTGTTGCAAGAAGTTTCTGGGTGTCCCTGTTTTTCTCTCATTTTTATCTTGTTAGGGAACGTGTTTTAAGTATCGGGAGAATGGAGACCATTGGTGTTCTTTGTTTAAGAGAAACAATTGCATAATAATCAACACAAAATGGCGGAATAACTTCTCATTCATAATCATAAATGCAATACAAATGAGTTGATTAAAAAAAAAAAGCCTACAACACTAGTACAATAAACAATTTAAGTACATGAAGCGTTAGTACGTAAATAAAAAACATAATTGTAAATGTTAGTAAACATTAGTACTAGCGAGTTATATAGACAAAATATCATTGTTTCAAAGCACAAATCACTCTCCCCCTTTGTCATCACTCAAAGAGGAGGGAGGAGGAAGAGAGGAGGATGCAGAGGAAGGCTGAATGGCAGGAGTAGTAGGCTCAACAGAAGGCACAACAGCAGGCTCAGAGATATCAACCGGGCTAGTTGCGCAGGAGGAATAGCCGACGTAGATGGAGCAAATGAAGATGCAGGAGGCTGCTAAGAGTACAACTTGAAACCCAGAGAATCCATTGTTTTATCCATATCGTAAACCTGCCGCTGAAGGTATTGAACCTCCTCCTTCAAATAAATCAATGTACAACACAGTGATGCTTTTTCAAAACTCAGAAATCTGATGCAATACCAAGAAGATTGTACTTACATCTGACGCGTTAAAAGGCACATAAGAAATCTCTAGAAAAATGATCTTGGTCAAACTTTTTAATTTTTTATCAAAAGAAGATACATATTAGAAAGAAAAAAAAAACGATGCTTTTTCATTTTCATTTAAAGAAGCCTGTCTCCAATATGTAATAAATTGCTTATAATATTTTTCTTTTATAAGTCTTTAATAAAAGAAGCTAAGGATAAGGGGAAAAAACAATGCTTTTGCAATTTCTTTTGTCATTTAATGACGCAAATGACGCAATAGAAGAAGGAGATGATTCTTTTGACATTTTGAAAGAATGCTATCAAATGAAACTTTGAGTATAATGGTTTAAAAATCATGCTGGCCAATCGAGATTACTCGAGGAAGAAAATTTTTACTCGAGTAATTTTGAGTAAAAAGTTTTGGAAGTACGCTACCCAACAAAATTACTCGGGTAAACAAATTCTTACTTGAGTAGTTGTGAGTAACAGAATTTTACATAGCATGTAATGCCGAAATTACTCGGGTAGCTATATCCTTTACTCGGGTAATATCGAAACAATGATTTTTTAAATTTAAAAATTGCATTGGAGGTTGGTATTACTCGGGTAATTTCAAAAATCTGAATTTTACGAGAAAGCTCAACACAGATATTACGCAGACCTTTAAAAGAGTAGAACCCGGCATTACTCGAGTAACAATCTCGTTACTCGGGTAATTTTAGTTTGAAAAATTTATATAATCATAAATTATCATCTTTTACATTACTCGAGTAACAGTCATATTACTCGGGTAATCCCATCTAAAAATACTTATAAGACATATTAACCAACGATATTACTCGGATAATTGGTACATTACTCGGGTAATATTATCTGCTTCATAATTCCGATTGTACTCCGTAGTTACTCGCAAGTAATATCTATAGTACTCGAGTAACTCTCTCATCTGTCAATCTCTGTTTTTAGTCAACTGAACAGAGCATCCTGCAAATAACAAATCGGTAGAAGCTCCGATGCTTAAGTTGTAACATCCCATGTTCAAAAGCAGTATATATTTTTTTTCATCAGAGTAGAGCATCGGAGCGATTGAGTAACTGATACATATATTTAAAATGCTGTAAGTCTGGCTAATTACAAAAGCAGTACAATGACAGAGAGTTTTCAAAAGTAAATAGCAAAAGAGGGGAAAAGTCTTCGCCGAGTCCCTATGCGTGCGCTTGCCCTTATCTTCGCTCTCATTCCTCCCGACCACGAAGCTATTTTTAGAAGCCGAGGTCCAAATGCACATCGGACCTCGTAACGGTTAACCTCATACTTATATAAACAACATATGGATGACATCACAAGTATTAATCAACACATAAGTACATAGCAGATGCAAGATTAATATAACAACAAAGACACATCTCATGTAAAGTTATCTATGCTAACAAGACACATCACATGTAAAGTTATCTATGTTAACAAGACACATCGCATGTAAAATTATCTATACAAATCACTTGTATAGTCGTCTATCACATATAAGCATACAATAAGCATCGAGTTAGTGTTACAAAAGACGCGAACGTACCTTCGTCGGTGGTATAACAAAGATTTTTTTTGGAACGGTACTTTTTGATAGCGGGTGAAACAGGTGGTATGACAAAGGTATGACAAATGACGCGTTTATCTCGATATCCTATAAGGATAATATTTATCAATATCTAGCAGCATAAAAGGCATTTTAGGTACAAATTACCATTTTACCCCTGAACCCCTAATCGGCGGAATTTCGCCAGAGCTTCGATACTTTGACCCGATCTTTCCAAAATTTTGACATATCTCCTTTCCCAGTATTTTTTTCAAAATAAATACCATATCTACCCCTAAACATGATATCTAGACTATCCGGGAAATTTAAAGACAATTCTAACATTCCTACTATATCTACCTAAAAACTACCAAACTAAAGACCGGGGACCAAGAACTTACCCTACTTTGCTACTTTCTCCAAAGCTTCTCTCTCTAAAACCTCTCTCTATATTCGAAATTCTCAAGGAATTTGGTGTGAAAAACTCAAAGGGAGGTGGTGGCTATTTATAGAAAATCTAATCGAATTTCAACTGATCAACTTTATGGAATTCAATCTTGGCCATCCATTTGGAAACTTAGATCACAAGCTCTCTCCCTCTCTTGGCCCTCCCCATGCCCCAAAGTCCACAAAGTGATGTCATGGATGATGTCACAAGCTCCTACTTTATGGCCGTGCAGATAAAGTTCCCGGTTCGATGTCCTTTTCGCGCAATCTTGAGAAACTCAAAAATGCGAAAGCAACGTTTTGAAGTTCCATTCTTTCTCCTTAGAAATATCTCGGGTTAATGAAATTTATGATCCCATTAAGGGCATTCCGTTGCTTCGTTGAACATTTTCTGACAGACACCAATTCTGGAAATCACTTCCTAAGTGTCGCTTTCCTGACGTAAATTCGTTGGTTCGTAATATGTTCATCCTAAGAAACCTTATCCCCGGTTTGTCACAACTATTTCATTTTCTATAGGTGCTCAATTCTAATATCCGCCCTATCTCTCGATTTATCCCGTATCTTAACGACTCACTTGGTTTTTTAAACGACTTCGAGATAGTCCACTCCGAGTAGAAATTCACTTTGGTTTATAAAAAGTCCGGATGGTTCGACTTCAATCCTATATTTTGAGGTATGATTTAATTTCTACCCGTTCTCAAATGTCATGTTGGCTCTTTACTGATTATATTATTATTTTATTCAAAATATCATGATATTTATTTTTTATTTATTTTTCTAAGCATTTTATATTTTTTTATTATTTTTATTTTTATTTATTAATTTCGAATTTCTCCCCTTAAATTAATTATTTACTAATTAATTTACTTATATCTTAATCTAAACAATTAGCCACTAATTACTTAATTAGCCACTCACTAATTGTTGATAATTTTCATAATTAGGATAAATTATTATCTCACAACTATTTTACTTACATTGGTATTTTATATCCCATGTAAAATATTAAAAATCATGGGGCCAAAAAGTGCTTTTTAATAATATTATATTTATGCTTCTATTTTTCAAGGAAATAATCCCAAAAATTCCTAAAATTAGAGACAACATACTTCCCAAGTTTTTGTCAATATTTGTTGCCATATGAGATTTATCATAATGTTTTCGCCATTTTTCCGCCTTTATAAAATACATTTTTCATGGATTTTAGCTCTTTATCTCTCCTAATTTCCATAGTAATTACCTTAGAAAATAAGATAATTATTACTTATTATTTGAAACTACATATTCACCTATTTTCAATATGTATTATTTATCGAAATATAATATTCCGTATAAATAATTATCCCTAGGTATTACATAAGTTAAGTCAGTAATCATAATTCAACCCGTAAAATTACATAACTGTTTGATTAATACACAATAAAAGACCAGCAATGATCAAACCTGCGATTTAATTTATATGCAAACAAGCTGATAGAGCATGGCATTGAGATAGAACATTAAAAAACTACTGCCAATAATATTTAATCATAGGCAATGCAAGGAGCCGAGGTTAATGGTCAAAACATCAAAATACTGAGGAAACGCACTGATCTCTATTGCCCATTTCGTTAAAGTTAACATCTTCAAATTAAAATTAAAGGGAGTTAAATACATAACATCTTCAACTTAAAGGAAGTTAAATACAAAAAGGTTAATCCTAAAGTGAGAAATAGTGGACAATAATTTATCAATATATGTTACAATATAAACCAAAAACCAAAACATGCCACATGGCAAAAAGTAAGTAAATGACAACAACTCCAATTAGCCACATCCCCTTCCTCTTCTTGCAGTGGTCTTCTTCCTAGTCGGCACAGTGTTCATGGTCGATTGCTTGTGCCCAAGAAGTTGTGACATTGTTATAGCGTGTTGCCCCCTCCACAACAATCCTCATAGTCACCCTTCCTTACCATCATCAACTAACACATCATCTTCATCATCACTATTACTACCAACTTTCACCTTCCATATTTGCATCACTTTCATCATAGTCCTCACCCTCTTTCTCATTACCTTCATCCGAGTCCTCACCCTCTTCCTCATTACCTTCATCCAAGTCCTCACTCTCTTCCTTATTACCTTCACTTGCACTCAAATTATCATTGTCCCCATTGTCATCTACGTCTTTAACCATATCCTCCTCAATTGCATCACCACAGGAACCTTCACCTTTGTCCCCACTACCCACTTCCGTGGCATCACCCCGTGGATTGTTTTATTTTCACTCACCAGCTGTTTTGCATTTTCAACCTCACGGCAAAAAGACTCCACTACCCATGACTTTCTCGATTACCCTCACCACCATCGGGACCACCAGAGGACCCACTGCCTTTCGATTCCATCTCAACCAAACCTAATGTATTTAGGAAAAAAACAAAAGCCTTTTACCCACATCCACAGACAAACACAAACAAACAAACAAAGGGTCCCGAAATCACTTTAAACCACACTTCCTAAAACTCACAGATTCCATACCTCTTAAATCCGGATGAATCTATGATTTGCCTTCTTTTCCCCAAGGTTGTCCACGTCTCACAAGCACATGTGACCCACTTCCTCTGTCAGGACGTTGCCTTTTTCGAACCCTAAAAACTAACCTTCTGTTGTTGTAATGAAAAAATGAAACTTCTGTTCAGTGTCTCTGCTTTTCATCGATCAAACCTTTGGATAAAATGACACGTTTTCAAACTTACCTAACTCCTACTCAACACCCTTCTCCACGTGTCTTCCAATTTGGCTCACACCCATTCTTTATTGACCGCCACGCTGTCATTTTAACAGTTAACGTTTGTTTACCATTAGTGGAGGGCAACATTGCTCTTTTTTTATACTTCAAGGGCAAAATTGAGCCTGAAAAAACTTCCAGGGCAAAATTGCTCCTGGGCGTGTACTTCTGGGACAAAATTGCTACTTAACCCTAAATAGAAAATGGAGTTATTAATTAATAATAAATAAATAAGGGTATTATTAATTAATAATAAATAGAAAGAGAATTAATAGTCTCCTTAATTTTTCAGTCCCCTCCTAATTTGCCCACTTCAAGCATTCTAAATTTATTATTATTAAAATTTATATATTTTAATTTTATGAAATTATAAGTTATAATTTTGTTTATGAAGAGTTTTAGAAGAATTATTAATGATTAGTAAATTGGTTGTGGTAAATTGATTTTTGGCGTGTGTTTGAGCTCTTGGATTAGGAGCAAGTTAGTTAATAATAGTTAGAGAGGTAACCACTTTCCACTTGTTATAAGTATTAGTATGTTGTTTGTGAGTATTTTATGAAAAGATTGTGAATATCTTAATAGAAATTGCCTTGTGGAACCTTATGATTTGAATTGTGAAATATATGCACATATTTATATATGTATAAGAATTGACAATTGAGATATTATAAAATGTATGTGAGAATTATTTTGAATAACATGATATGAATTTGAAAATCTTGGAAAATTCCTGTTGAGCTATTTATTGTGATAATTATGGTAAAGGGTTGAATTGGGAAAAAATGAAGTAGTTATTCCACCACGTGGTGAGGCCTCCATTGGTGCACAATGGTTGGCTTTCTATTGTCCCACCTGTTCAATGAGGGACTGGCCCGCTAGTTCAATGAAGGCTTACGACACCCCACTAGTTCAATGAGGGGAAAAGACCCATGGTCTGGGACATGTGCTATGAGGATTTTGGCTAGTCCTCATCACATGACCAATGAGCTTTTAAGTAACCAGTAACATGGATGTAACTTAGCCCATGGGTCTAGTCAGAGGAAATAAGGCGGTTCGGTTGGATTGATGGGAGACATCTTAGGAATTGTGTTAATGGAAAATTGTAATACCTAATTTATGATATGAAATTTTGTGATGTGGGTATTGGTAAATTATATTTTTAATATTTTGTTATATAAATTGTTCCACTTGGCACCTCACTAGAACATATTAGTATTCGTAATAAGTTGGATTGATGGTTACCACATTTTTCAGGTGATAGTACCCGTCTGGGTCCATCAGGGAAGACCTCGGAAGCTTAAGCTACTTTTGCCGAAAGTAGTGCTTCTGTCTTTTTGTGTGTGTGTTGGATGATTGTATATTGCCACGTTAGGGCTCATTTTGCATACTCTGGTTTATTTTGGATATTTTTTTAAATGTTGAAGCACTATTAAGTTACTGATCGAACTATTATATAGTTATTTTGTTAAGTAAAATGGTGGATGTTAAAAAGGTTGCAGGTTGTGGTGGGATCTTTCGCAACTCACAAGGTCAGTGGCTTTCTGGTTTTAGCAGGAAGCTAGGAGCGTGCTCTGCGTTAAGAGTAGAATTCTAGGCCATTCAAACGGGGTTGGAACTAGCTTTACATTACCAATTTAGTAAAATTGTTGTTGAATCTGACTCTAGTACTGTCATAAGCATGCTGAATGACACCCAGGTACATGCTAACTCAGAATCGAAATTAATGGGGCTGATTAGGAGAACGTTATTCAGTTTTGTAAATGTTGTATTTGTACATGTGCTTAGGGAAGGCAATTGCTGTGCTGATGCTTTTGCCAAAAATAGTTTGACACAAGAGGAGAGTAAGATTATTTTTGATAGGCCTCCTCATTTTGTAATTAGCTTTTTGTCCAGAGATTGTATGGGAGTTGCTTACCCAAGACTTGTTATGATACAGGAAAAAGAATGGGCTGAGGCACCGTATTACTCTGAAGCACCGACACGCATATTCTGAAGAAATTTGCGCGTCGGACGGTGTCGGACACCGACACGCGTGTCAGACGTGGTCAACGCCGGCTGACGCGTTGACTGGTCCGACACGCGTCCTTGATCGTGTCCGACACGGTCAAGGGGCAATCCGGGAATATGAAAAAAAAATTAAAAAAAAACAAGCCGTAAGAATCGCGATTTGAGAAACTGATTCAGATTTGGTCGGAAGAGGAGATATTGAGATTCGATATGCGATCGAGATTTGTTCCCAAAAAAGATATAGAGATCAGTCACCACATCTAGGTTATTTCCTTCTGAGATTCTGAGACTGAGATAAACCTGACTTTCAAGTTTCGACCTTCGCTGCCGTTGTCTCTCGTTCTGAACCTGAGCTCCACCCTTCGCCGAATCGCTGCCGTTCCCTTCGCCGAATCACCGCCATTCTCTCCTAAGATCAGAACCTGAGCTTCCTTTGCATTAGATAGCCTTCGACCACGCCGATAGGTATGAACCTTGAGACTTGCGTCAGTTGCGTTTGCGTGACGCGTCTTTGAATTGAAATTTTGAAACTCACCATCTGACTGTTTCGTTTTACTGCTTCTTAATATATGGGTGTTTTTTTTTTGGTCAAATCTTAATATATGGGTGTTGCACTTGCAGAGTTGCAGGTCCATAATATTGGTTTATTATATTTGTGTTGCTTTGCGTCTTGAAAACTGTGAAATTGACCATATGACTCTGTTGCTTTTTAATTGCGTCTTAATATATGTGTGCAGCTTTATATAATATTGTTTTATTGTATGAGTGTTGCTTTATATGTGTTGCTTTATTGCTTTATTTTGTAGTTTTCGTCTGTTGCTTTTTTATTGCGTCTTGAGACTTGTGAGTGTGAGCTGTGACACTCTGACTATGGCTTTTAATTTTTTTAATTTTTAGTGTTGCACTGTTGCTTGCTTGATGGGCTATTGCGTGACTTGCGTCACTGTTAGGTTTTTTATTTTTTAGTGTTAGTGGCTTAGTGCACTTGTGATATTTCATAATTTTGTGATTAATTTTGTTTTTGTCGGACTTATTTGTAGTATAATCATTCAAGTTCTGCCACTGCTAGTACCCCTGCTGCTCCGAGTGCTTCTGCTAGTGCCATTGCTAGTGAATTACTGGTTAAACCATTATGGAAATATGTTACCAAATTAGATGGTGGAGTGGAAGCAGGAGGGAATTTGTCTTGACATGCAACTTTTGTAAAAAAGATTTTAAAAGTTCGTATACTAGAGTACGGGCTCATTTGTTGAACATAGTAGGCAAAGGAGTTGCTAGGTGTTTGGTAGTGCAAAAGAGAGACGTGTTAGAGATGCAAAAATTGGAAGAAGAAGCTATTCAAAGAATGTAATCTAATAAACCCAGAAACGTACCTTTACCCCCTCCTCTTCTAGTTTTTCCGCTGATTCAAAAAAAAGAAGAACTAAGGGTCCTCTTGAGAAGGCATTCAATGTTGGGGAGCGAGAGGAATTAAATCATCTGATTGCTAGAATGTTTTATTCAGCAGGATTGCCATTCAACTTGGCGAAGAACCCATACTTCCAACAATCGTATACTTTTGCAGCAAATCATAATATTGCAGGTTATTTGCCACCAGGCTATAACACATTGCGAACTACTCTATTGTAACAGGAGAAAGAAAATGTTGATAGGTTGTGTGAACCTATTCGAGAGGATTGGACTCATAAGGGGGTAAGTATTGTAAGTGATGGGTGGAGTGATTCACAAAGGAGGCCACTCATTAATTTCATGGCAGTATCTGATGGTAGAGCAATGTTTTTAAAATCAATTGATTGCTCGGGGGAGATTAAAGATAAAAATTTTATTTTCAAGTTGCTAAAGGAAGTTATTCAAGAAGTAGGAGAGGCGAATGTGGTTCAAATAATCACAGATAATGCTGCAAATTGTAAGGGAGCGGGAAACTGATTGAAAGGAATTTCCATCTATTACCTGGACACCATGTGTTGTTCACACATTGAATTTGGTCAGTGAAAAATATTTGTGCCGCAAAGAATGTGGAGAACAATCAAATAGCATATGAGGAATGCAGTTGGATTTCTGATATTGTAGGAGATGTTGCTCAAATAAAGCATTTCATTATGAACCATTCTATGAGATTGTCCATCTATAATGAGTTTGTGAATTTGAAGTTGCTTTCTATTGCTGATACTCGTTTTGCTTCAATGATTGTGATGCTGAAGAGGTTCAAGTTGATAAAAGGTGGTCTCCAAAATATGGTGATAAGTGAAAAATGGAGTATTTATAAAGATGATAATATTGGGAGGGCCCGGTTTGTGAGGGAAAAAATATTGGATGATGATTTTTGGGATTCAATTGATTACATACTTGCTTTCACCGCTCCTATTTATGATATGATTAGAGTGTGTGACACTCGATAGACCTTGTCTTCACTTGATATATGATATGTGGGATGAGATGATTGAGAAAGTGAAGAAAGCTATATACTATAAAGAAGGGAAGATGATGGAAGAGAAGTCTTCTTTTTATGATGTGGTGCATCATATTCTTGTGGATCATTGGACGAAAAATTCAACTCCACTTCATTGTTTGGCGCATGCTTTGAATCCTAAATAAGTTTTTAAAAAATGTTTGAATTTAAAATTAATACTTCTCTTGATATAATTTGATAATTTTTTGTTTTTGTTTTTTTGTTTCTCTCTTAGATATTATAGTCACCAATGGCTTCAAGAAGATTCAAGTCGAGTTCCTCCACACATGGATGTAGAGATTACTCAAGAGCGACAAAAATGCTTAGGGAGATTCTTTTCGGCTTCGGAGGACCGAATCAAGATTACAAGGGAGTATGCAGATTTTATTACCAATGGTGGAACTTTTGGCGATTTAGATGCCATCGATTCTAAAGCCACTATGGATCCGAAAGCTCGGTGGCTACTTTATGGTACTTCTATACCTTTGCTTCAAACGATAGCATTGAGACTTGTGCAACAACCCTCCTCTTCATCATGTGCTGAACGCAATTGGAGTACTTATTCTTTTGTGCATTCCATGAAGAGAAATAGGATCACTCCAAAACGTGTTGAAGACTTGGTTTATATGCATAGCAACCTTCGACTCTTAACAAGAAACAATCCAAGTTATACACAAGGAGAGCATCAAATGTGGGACATTGCTGGAGATACATTTGATTCACTTGATGATATTGAAGATCTTGAAGTTGCTAGTCTTTCACTTGATGAGCCTGAGTTGGAGGCCATGATTTTACGGGATGGAGATGAAAATATTTGAACTTATGAGTAGTCCACCCGAGTATTATAGACATCCCCGCATTTACACCCCCAAACATTTTCTCCCCATTTATATTTACTTTGGAAATATCCCACTATTTGCCTATTCTTCATCGAATCATATGAAGCGATTTAGAAATAATGGAATTTCTATTTTTTTTTTTAACTGAATCACATGAAATGTTACCTATACACACTTTACACTTTATGAATATTTTGTATTAAATGTGAGTATATATATATATAATATCAAAACGTGTCCTAACGTGTCGAAATTTAGATTTTTTTAGGATTAACGTGTCGGAGTGTCGTGTCGTATCTCGTGTCGGTGCAACATAACCGTATTATACCCCCCAAAAAAAAAAGTCCTTCGTTCTCTTTATATAACCCTGCAAGTCCAACAAATTTAGCAAAGGGATGAGATCCCCAATATTGGCAACCCCAGTATTTATCAATGCAAAATCATCAATTAGTTTTCTGAACTCTTTCCAGCCCACAAAGCCGCAGACCTTCTCCACGTACTTCTTCCCCAACACCATGCGACATATAATATTTAGGATTAAACTATAAAGGTTATCTTTCAGTAATATGGTTGTGCCCGAAGAAATAAAAAGTTCGTTCAACATGTTTTTCATCTCTTCCTTTCTGATATACTCGCTGGACTCTATGCTTTTCAGAGAAAATAGTTGTGTGAAGCATATCTTGCGAGCTTGGCGCCAGTGAGGGCCGTAGGGGGCCCAGAGGATGTCGGAGTAATTGTAGGCTGCGTACTTTCTGGCGGTGGTTTTTGGCCACGACGACAAGGTGCGGGGGCATGGGTTTTGAGGAAGGCTTTAGCCGCATCGGCAGAGGATATGACGACGAGAAAGGCATTATATTTATAAAGACTCAAATTAACGGACCCGTGACCCTACAGTGAGTACCTTTGCCATTCATATTTATAAAGACGACAATTCAGTTATAATTAACAGGTTTTCAATATATTTTGACCTAATAAACATGTTTTCACCACATTTATAACTATTTGAAATATTACAAAAAACCTATTTGAAATACAAATACAAATTTAAATCATCATTGTATAAATACAATACAAAATTAGTGCAAAACTCTTCTTTTTTTCCTTAATTACATGAATCTCTCCTCTATTTTGAAAATATACACTTAGGTCCAAATCATTAACTCCGTTAGAAATATTCTAAAAATATATTTTTAATTAAAATTTGTATTAAAATAAATTTTATTTACTATTTTACCATTTACCTTATCAAATCCCTAGTTCAATTCATTAAAAGAATTGACAGCAGCACCAATGAAGAGACAAAGTTAATACTCCCTCCGATTTTTAATATAAGATATATTTGTAGAGTTAATCTTGGTTCTAAATATAAGACAAGGTTTTCATGTTTGTTAATCTTTTCCCAATTGACCTCTATTTCCTCAACAATAATCAATGAGAAGAAATAATGACGGAATTAAGAAAGGTGGTTAAGATGTTTTAAAAATACACGCATATTAACAAATTTAAATAATTTTCTTAATCTATTCAAATTAGGTAAATATGTCTTATATTAACGTCCAGAGGAGTAGCATTTTTTTCCTTTAAATGCCCGTAAATAAGGCATATCAACATATTTAAAGCTTTCTTTTAAATTATTTTGTATGATCTAGAGCTTTATTTTTATCTTCCTCATTTTTTTTAAATAGTTATTTGGTTAATATTTATAAATGTTTGCAGCAAAAATATTTTTTAAAAATTATAAAGTATAAATTTAAATTGTTTATATAATATCTTTAACTTATATTATTTATATGCTATATGATAATAAAAATTATGTGTTTAAAACATGTTTTTATCCATTCAAAAAACCAAAATAAATACGTTTCAAGAAATATATTACTTACCCCCAAGATCCAATCGCTTTCAAGGATGGAATACAGCAACCACACGCTCTTCGTCCTCACCACTAATCTCTGTACCTTAATTAATAACCACTTATTATTTCAGTGGTAAATTAAATATCTATCAAGCAGTGATTTATATGAAATTAAATATATATTACAAAATAATGACAAAAAAAACAGATAATAAGTCCTAATGATGAGAAAAGCCTCACCAAATATATATGGATGAGAATATGACATGATGTGGGGAAAATATTTTCAAGCACGTTGTGGAATTGTGCATAACAACAAAGCCAAAACGGCCCACTTTGTCATTCAAATTTCAATTATTAGCTCTTCAATCATGCAAATGTTGGATTTTATGTCTAAAATTTTATAGGTTATGAATATAATAAGAAGTGCAACCAAACCAATATGTTCACCACCCCGGTCGCATCGGTTCGACTGAATCAATACGTTCGCCACTGGCGGTCGTGCCGGTTTGCTAGTAGGACTCCATTTGACCATTTTTTGTCATCTATAAATAGATAGAAAATCCACTCAATTTTCATATACTTCGCTTTCATACATATAGTGTTTCGCATTTTGCCATAACTTCATACACTGTGCATTTTCTTTAGCATCTGGTTATGTTTGTGGGGGCTCTTGATTGATAATGCCTTCTTTCTGGAGACATAATCCGTTTTATCCTGGGAGACAATTGTTCGTGATCCTTCAGCATCGGTATAAAGGGAACAAATTGTCTTAAGGAAACAACGTCCGTTGGGCTTGGATTTTATCTATTTCATCGTTATTACTATCTACATTCTATGAGTTTTTACTGCTCTTCTTACTTGTGCTTGTATTGTATGTTTATAAATTGTGCCATCTTAGTTACACAGTTTTGATCCTTGTGAAAATTTGTACTTCTAAAGTATTTTCAACAACAATTTTAAGATAATTTGCTGTGAATCTGTGTTCAGTATGTTAAATTATGTTCTTATTTAGTAATCCATGTTTCCCATGTTTGATTATGAATTGGTTCTTGATTTTGAAAAGTTAGGGTTTGTGTTCATTTATTTTTTTATCATTCCAGTTTTGTTTCGAACTTGTATCTATAAATCTGGAGTTTTTTTGCATGCCTCTGCCTCTGGTTTTATGTTTCCATAGTTTTTTTTTTTATGAAGTATGCTATTTGGGAAAAATGAAAAATTATGGAGAAGGATTATAACAGATGATTTAAGTTATTGTATGTCTTCGATATGATAAATTGTTGTTCGTAGTTATAAAGGCATGTTTCAGTCGAAGTTTTTCCACTTCATATATTTGTTTATTTCAGTGATTGGTATCTATGTGTGTTCAAAACTTCACAGGATGATATATTTTGATTAAGATGCTCTCGTCTTATGATGTATGTTTTTTTAAATGTGAAGAAAAAACCTGGTATGTAAAAGTTTGGAGGAAAGAAAACATCCATTGAACGCAAACCAGAATGATAATTGGCGTCGATAAAGAAGAAGTAGTAGTCGATGACGCTGAAATTGAAGTCGTCTCCTTCGCTAAATCGCATCTCTCTCTCTCTCTCGACTTGCAAGGACAGTGACAACGGAACAAATGCAACATATGATGAAGTCTCCCTAAACTGAAGTTGTCTCGTTCATGCTTACCCACATTTTTGGTCGACGAGAATTACCTATGAATCCATTGTTGGGGCTTTCAAGTTTCTTCTATTTGTGAATATCCAGGAGCTTTGTCACTTCTTCATCATCTTGCAATGTCGTCCCACTTGAAGCTTGTGTACTCAATGCACTTTGGGTAGGTCCAAGAACGTTTCATGTCGGCGTTCTTGATATATTTATGCCACATGGAGACCCAAAACGGACCTTCAATGCGCGTTTGTATTTCTTCCAAGAATTCGGCCTGCCTGCTTCTTCCTCCTTCGATCTTTAGGAACCTCTCACAACTGTATAACCAACCTTTGACATCCTAACGTTGGAATCTTGGCAAGTTGGAACTAGCCATCGTCAAACATTATGTCAGCCTAAGCATGTGGCGAAACCTCTTGAATGTCTTTTTCAATTTCTTGATTGTTTTCTTGAGAGCAGGTCTGAACCGTGAGAAAGAAAAATGATCCAAAAGTAAAATTAAGAATTTTCAAATCAACATAAGCATCCCGAGAATGACAGCTTTGATGCTACTAGTAGATAGGTTGTAGAAATTTAGAAGAATTGGGGAAAGAAGAGGAAAATAGGATGAAGAATCAGAAGAAACAGAAAGGTTAGAACAGAAAAGAGGGGAAAGGAGAGAAAACACATAATCACATCACTGTGCACTCTTATTCATCATGACATCAATTATTCAACAACCTACAATAGTCTAAGCCTCCTATATATATATATATATAGGATATTGAACTAGACTCCATAAGCCAATTCCCAATGGCAATTAACAGAGTCATAACAGAAATATTAACTAACTTCCTAGCTATAACTAACTAAACTAACTCTTTTTCTACATTTACATATCAATCTAATTAACCGCAAAAGTATCTAAGAAGGTGTAAGTTGTATGAGTTGAGTCCTTGGCTCAAAGGTCAAGGCATGCTTCTAGACATTTGCCCATAAAATATCAAAATAACACTTTTTTTTTTTATTGAATCTAATGATCCAAAGAAACATGAAGAAAACAATTGAAAAATAGGTGAAAATGGGTAAAAATTGGGGTCAGCAAGGAGGGGGCAGTAGACACCCCTCCCGCTTCTGGACTCAAAGATCCAGGTATTTACAAATTATCCATTAACAAAATCTTCACATAAGTGTGATTTAAGATCACAACCTTATATGAGCCAACCCCTTTTCAACTAGACCAATCTTTATTGGCAAAGAGCCAAGGAGGGCCCAAAATTTTCATTATTGATTAACTTTATTTTATGTAGTGAAGGGGGAAAAAAAAGGAACAAAGATAGAGGCCTTAATAAGGCTTGAGATCGTTGACGTATAAGAGCGTGAGAGAAATAGAGATTTTTTTCATTGTTCCTTTTGAGAACACATTTTTTTTCTAATTTTTCAGCCTGTACATCTTTTGATCAAAGCAAGGATTGAAAGGTGATCTCTTGTCAAGATATTACTGAATTTTTTTAGAGGTTTTAGATATACTGAACTTCATTTTACATGGTATCACTACTAAGAGACCTCAAATTTTCTCAGAATTTTTTGTTAATGAAGGTTGACGTTTGTTGTAAATTTGTCCAAGTGATTTTGATCAAGTTAATGATCAAAATAGAACCGCGTATTCAATAATTGTATTATAATCATATACTCCCTTATTTATAAGATAAAGAGAAGTTTCCTTATGCTATTTTAAAAACACCTCACTAAATTTTTGAAGTAAATATATAATTTAACCCTTCATTTATTATTGTGTTGCCTTTGTTCTTATGCATTATTATTATTATTATTATTAAATAATGGTAGAGTTAAAAAGTTGTTGAATTTTATAGTTGAGTTAATGAGATTTATAATTTTTCTTGGTATGTGTAAAAAATATTCAAAGTGTCCATGAGAGGACCTGCTTAGCTTATAACTAAATCACGAAGGATATATATGAAGGACGTCCTCTACTTAAGAATCATAGCTCAGGCATGTAGAAAATGTTTGCGACCATTTACTCCTCTAAGAATTTATAGGCAGCATGTTATTGAAAGCTATCCACGTTAAAACTATAATCCTTTTCATCACCTTTTGCTCATGTTTGTTTATAAAGTTATACTTACTTAACTGTCTTGAGAAAATCGAACATGGGTATATTGGGCCGAGCGTTGTCTGTAAACCATGCTCTCTGTAAGTTGAGCAAGGAATTTTCATTATCAATAATCAAACATCTAGCTTTTGAGTGCGTAAATGCCCGAGGGTAATAGACAGTTTACTTTACCCAATATTGGTATCACTTAGAAGGAAGAAAGACTTCGCTCTACCCTTGGATTGTGGGTGAGCCCAACCCCTTTCCTAAATAATAATAATAATAATAGGGTTAAGGTGCAAAAATACACATGTGCTTTGGTCAAAGAAGTGCCCAGTAGCAAGTGCTTTTTTGAGGTGCAAAAGTGCACACGTGGTTACAAATTAAGTGAAAAAATACCGTTTGACCGTTAAGTTTAACTTTTTTTGCTGACTAGACGATGACTTGGCATCTTAAAGGTGTAAAAATACACATGTGATTTATCAAAAAGAGTGCCCAACACCAAATTATTTTTTTTTAAAAAATAATAATTTTACTTCAATTAAAGGAAAATTATTATTTCTCTAGGTATTTTTCCTGGAGGCCAAATTTTTTCTTCTGATTTATTATTTTGGGAAGGGGATTTATTCAATGGGTAAAAACGGTAAAATTAAAGGAAATAATAATTTTGTTAATTAAATTTTAAAAAAATGGTTTTAGGCGCTCTTTTTGACAAACCACAAATGTATTTTTGCACCTTTGAAATGCCACGTCATCTTCTAGTCGAAAAAAGGTCAAACTTAACGGTCAAATGGTATTTTTGTACCTAATTTTTAACCACATAAATACTTTTACACCTAAAAAAGACTTTACTACACTCCTCCGACAAAAGTACATGTATATTTTTATACTTTAACCCATAATAATAATCAAACACCCACCAGTTTGTATAGAAAACTACCAAAACTATAATATAGACTATAGAGTGGATCAGCATTTTACACACATGCGCAATATACTTTTAATAATATTTGTAATAAATTGACCTGATGCTTTTATAATACAAGTAATACTAATAATACATGAAACTAACAGTGCTCAAATCACAAAGACCACCACACTCAAATACGAGGAAGTAAATTTTTTATGCGAAGATTTATATATTCTTTAAAAAATTATATATATGAAGACTCATGAGATTCATAATTTATTTAAACAATAAAAAAATTTAATAAAACAACAAATCAACAATCACATCTTGAATAGTAAAGTGACTGTGCCTCTTGAATAATAAATGAGATGGTTTCTTATAACGTAGCGAACTAGCGATGAAAGAGGCGCCAACAATATCTTAAACAGAAATGCATACATACTTTGATACGAACGAAAGCAACGAGTGACCCCCAAAGTGATAGTAGGGGCAAAGAAGTCAAACCATGAATTAATGTTAATAAGGTGCGATCACGACTCAGGAGAATACAAATAATTGCTTGGATTTCATGGTGGATCATTATTTTGAAAATTGAAATACAAATTAAACAATTATGTTTATCCCTACTTATGCACAAAGTCTGAAATAAATTTGGTAATAGTTTTCTCCGATTGCTACTCATATATGTGGAAACGGACGTTGTAAATTAAAGTAAGAAAATGATATTTAAAAGGGACTAATACCTAAATAAAATGGGGTCCACGCCCTACTTATCTGCTCTTAAATGTAAGTCACCTCTTAGATCATTAATTATTTTTCTATATGGACAATTTTTTTTTTTGGTTTACATCTCTATGTGTACATTTAATTAATAAATGTAGAGTAGGATGGAATAAGTTAATATAATATAATACTACATACGGTTCTTAATATAAGATTTAGTTGGTTTTTTTTGGAGAAATTAAGGAAGTTGAATTAATTACTTGACTCGATTTGGTAAACTAGAAACGTAAAAACAGTAAATTCGGAAAGTCAACTCACGAGTTTGACAACAATGCCGGAGATAGTATTATAGTTAGGTATAATTAATTAATGAGTTAATATTGGAACTAACTGAAAGTAACTTGCAGTTTTAAGATCAATTTGAAGGGAAACTATATAATAGTTTTATATATTTACAGCATTGAATATTTAACACATGACAAACAGCTGATAATAACATAATTATACTAATTTTATGAAGTAAGAAGAAGTGAACAACTCATGGATTTTTTTTCCTCTTCCACAAAATAATGCCAAAATATTTGATAGTATAAACAAATTTAAAATAGAAATATACCTGCCCATAAACACTTGGGCTCATTTACATTGCACAGACTCGAAACCAAAAGTAGATATTTTGTGAAGAAAAGTTTGGGATTGGAATTAAGAAGCATTTTGATTTCAACATTCATGGAGATAAGATGAGAGGATCATGAGGTTGATTATCGTCTTGGTTGAAATTGATGGCAGATTTAGGACTTATGTACATTGCATACACCACCAACTGTGTCGCTCCCAGCAAAAACCCACTTCCGTTTGGCACCTTCATTTTTTGTTTCAATCCACACACTTTTTATTATTATCCATCACTAATATAATATATCTGTAAATTAAATATTTTCTGCGCTTCTAAATGTAAGAGCCCATTAGTGGGTTTATTCTGATCATAAATAGAAGACATCATTTCATTTTATCTCCCAAATTTAAATTTTTCTCTCAAAATATTCCTATTAATTGCACATATATTAAAAAGGTACGGATCTCATCAAGAGGAGATTTTAGAAGAACCAACATATTTTTTATATATAAAAATAATTAACTTAACTAATTAATATATGCAAATTAGTTATCTAGCTTCTACATTAAATGCCAAAAGGATTATACATATATCTACTACATCAAGTGTGCCTAATATATATATATATATATATATATATATATATATATATATTATTACTTAATGCATGATTAACATGAACAGATGCAAATAAATATATAGACCATTATGAGTATTACGTACATTAGGAACCTCACATGCAAATTGATAAATGTTTTTAAGTTAGGTTCTGTGTTTAAACTTATTATTAATATATTACTTACCCCCAAGATCCAATCGCTTTCAAGGATGGCATACAGCAACCAAACGCCACCGTTTAAAAACATGCACAACGAAAGTAAGAATGGCATATATTCCACGCTCTTCGTCCTCACTACTAATCTCTGCAGATTAATTCATAACCACTTATTATTTCAGTTGTAAATTAAATATCTATAAAACAGTGATTTATATGAAATTAAATATATAATATAAAATAATGACAAAAAAAAAACAGATAATAAATCCTAATGATGAGAAAAGCCTCACCAAATATATGACATGATGTGGGGAAAAGATTTTCAAGCACGTTGTGGAATTGTTCATAACAACAAAGCAAAAACGACCCACTTTGTCCATCAACTTTCAATTATTAACTCTTCAATCATGTTTATGCTATACGATAATAAAAATTGTGTTTGAAACATGTTTTTATCTATTAAAAAAAACCAAAATAAATACCTTTCAAGAAATTAAATATGATAAAAACTAATTTTTTTTTAAAATATAATCAAAATTAATAATTTTTAAAAAATATTATAATTTTTAAAATAAAATCAAGATTTATTTTTTGATTGTATAATTATTTTTGCAAATATAAATGTTTAAATAATTATTGTTAAATAGGGATACTTTGGTCAAAAAAGTTTAAAATGTCAAACTTAACGGTTCACTAATAGTTATATGGATAAAAATGAATCTTAAAAATATAAGTGAGGTTTATGTAATATACATTTTAATTCTAAGGGAGGTTTACATATGTTTTCAAAATAGATTGGAGGTCCATGTAATTAAGGTGGAATAACGGGGTGATCAGTAGTATTTTTATTTATTTTTTATATTCTTAGCTTGCCGACATTAATATCTCACCGGTCATTTTGTTTTTTTGGTGAGCTAGCTAGACATTTATTTTGCAACCACCACTAAGTTAATTCTTTTTTTTTTCTCATCCGGTATCCAGAACTTTTCCCTTACTAATCCAAATCTAACCCGGATCACACACCTGGCTATAGTGTGTGAGTCTCCCAACGGAATTTTCTACATTCATAAGGCTCGAACTCGAAACTTTACTTAAGCGACACAAGTCACTTACCACTTGTGTCAACCCCATTGGCACCACTAAGTTAATTCTTATTACCTTAATAAAGGTAATTGATTTGAAATACCCTTTGTAAAGAAAGAAGTGAGATTGAAGATACGAAAAGTCACTATTTCAAAAACAAAACAAAATATATTGAGAAGAACTTGAATTCAAATTCGATACTTTGTGTATATAAAATTACTAATCAGGTATAGTATTAGTACTTTATGTTTATAAAAACATATTTGATCATTCTAGCCAATAAAATTTTCAAACGGACAATTTTAAATGATTTCCCCTTGAAGATATTAGAGATGGTTAATTATTTTAGACATACCAGTGCAGATAGAGGAGAGCCATACATGAGAATGTTTAAAGCAGCACCCATAATTCCGAGGACTTCGATCCGAACTTCGCCGTGCAACGTTATCTGAGTAACTATTACGGCTACTCCGAAGAATCCCACATATAATATTCCAACCAGAATCCCAGTTTTGGCCTGCCAATATGCTCATTAATTAACTAACCATCATATATATATATATATATATATATATGATCACTGGTATATATAGATTATATTGGCTTACTCTCATCTTGGTCGGAGCATATACAAGAAATAGAATTAAGTAGGCGGTTTCCACCACGACCCCGAAGCCGTTGACAGTGGCCACAAGGTATTCTCCGGCCTTCATCACTCCATAGTAAGTCCACAAGGAAGAGTTTAGCAATGTGCAAATGTAAGGAAGACTCTTAAACTCTTCCGTAGATCCACGCTTCACTATTCTCCAGAATGTTGGCCTGCAATTTTTTAACACTTAATTAACTTATTATTAATTTATACAAATATAGAGACATACAAGGTTGTCAAACTCACGAATTTAATTAAACTCGTGACAGTCACGTAAACTCGTATCGTGAACTCGAATCGTATACTCGTAAGAGTTTACTTTTATTATTAAATATGTATTACTAGTGTATAGTTAAATAATTAAAATATAGAAATGACAACAATTTGATTTAAATATATTTTAAATCCAAATAATTGAAATTAAATCCTTCAATGTTCATCATTTATCATATTTAATAAAGAATTTTCTATAAAATTTCTTCATAAAGCCGATAAGCATGATCAAATAAAAAAAGTTAACATGAGTTTAAGAGTAAATTAACACGGTTTTGTAAGTTAGAAACGTAAAAACGGTAATCTCGAGGTATAAACTCGTGAGTTTAACTAAGTTTACAACTACCACGAGTTTACCACTGACTCGACTCGTTTTTGTAAGTTAGAAGCGTAAAAACGGTAAACTCGGAGAGTTAACTCGCGAGTTTGACAACAATGGATACATACATGCATTTAATAGATTTTGCTAAAATTGTTGGTTTCCAACTTTACTTGACATGAACAGATAGTATATATAGTAGGAGCCTCACACTGGAGAAAGAAACATGAGGACTGAGATGATGTTTCCTGCAACCAATAAATCATAATAGTTAATGACATTCACTTGAAAATATATATATATATATATATATATATATATATATATATATATATATATATATAGTAGTCAGTGTTAGGAGAAAGAAAGAAAAAAGAAGAGAGAGGCTATTTTAAGACCTATAACCCCAACAAAGAAACTGAGTTGTGCCATGTTTGAGAATATGGAGTGATAGTGAGAACTGAGAAGGTAGAGGCGTGAGAGAGGGCTTCTTTTTAAAGAACAAGTTAGGTACCACAGTGAAGGAAATTTAATGTTGATTGATTGAAGTACGGTCATACAATTGAGGAAAACAGTAAAATGAACAGCGACAAGTTTATATATGTTGTACGAATTTGAACATATATGCGTGGTGCCGTGGTTACGTTATGGAGAAAACCTTAACGCGTTGGTTAATATACAGATGATTTGAAATATACACACACTTAGGCACACATGAGAGAATTGTTTTCGAATGATGGGTCATGTTTGAATTAATATGGTAAGATATAAATATATACGACGATATCCCACCAGGGAAGCCAAAACCTGAATGCATGTGCTTGCAAACATGTAGTGGCCTCCCAGTAGGATCCACTTATAAACTCGTGTCCTGTGTATGCTCCATTCATTTCGTTCAGCACCTTTTACATTATAGGACACTACTAGAATGTATGATCTTGTATATACTTAATTATCTGTTTTGAGAAAATTATAGGACACTACTAGAAAACAGCTGATTAGCGACGGAATTTTTTCCATCGCAAATTAGTGAGTATTTGCGATGGAATTAAAATTAAGGTTTTGCGACGGAATTGACATTCCACCGCAAAATCCCTTTTGGGTTTTGCAACGGAATTTCTATTTCCGTTGCAAAATCATTTTAAATTTCCCAACTTCTTCTTCCTCCTTCATTTTCACAATCTGCTCCTCCCTCTACGCTCTCCCTCTTCACCGTCCATCCTCCATCTCCCGTCGCCATGCGGCCGCCGCCCTCAGCCCCCGCCGACACCCCTGTCGCCACCCCTTCCGGTCTCTGCCGTCGCCGCTTCGACAGTAAGTTTTGAAAAAAAAAATCCAGTTTTTTTTATAATTTATTGTTAGATAATTGCTTTGTATTTGGATATGTTTGCTGTGGTTTATACACTTGATTGAGATATTTTGATATAATGCTTTGATTATATATAGTGGACTGTGATGATAGATTGATAATAAAGAAGAATTCCATTTTTGTTTCGTTTTATCATGGAAAAGTTCAGCAAAAACGACGCTGAGTTAATTGGGTCAGTTTTTTTTTTTTTTTTTTCTTTTCTTTCCAAGCTAATTAACTAATTAAGGAAAGAGTGGCTGGCGCAAATTTGGGAATTGGGAGTTTGATGATAAGGAGTATTAATTAACTAATTAATTACTAATGTTTTTGAAAAATTTTAAAAATAGAAATATTGTAAGAAAATCTGGAGAGAATCAGTTTTAGAATAATATGATGATTATATTTTTTTTCCGCGAATCATGATGATTCTGTTTAATGCATAATAATGATGATAGGAAATATAAGTGAAACGTTTGGAGAGCCTGGTAAATACAATGCTAAAATCTGGAAAATTGGAGATCACGTTAGTTAAGATTAACTATTTTTTTCGGTGAAAATGATTTTATTTATTTAAGGTTAAAAAATAAATAATTAGGTCAATTGTGTACAAAATCATTGTAAGTTTCTAGTTACAAGTATTTTATTTGTCATTTTTAGTTTTTAAGTATACCATCTGTATTATATTCTATTTTACTATTTGATATATCTATAAGTATTATATCCTAATGTTGTTTTTGCAGATGAGATGAAGAAAATGAAGACATTTGTGCGGGGGTCGGCTCCTGTTGATGATGATCATCCCTGGTGATGATGATAATGAAGATCATATTGTTTGTTTAGACTATTTTTTTAGTTCATATTATTCGCAAGATTATTATTTATATTTTGTTTTTCTATGTAAAACTCTTTATGATTGTTATTATATATTTTTATGATATGCGGATTTTATAATATTTTTTATGGAATTTTTATTTTTTTAATTATTTTTTTTAAAAAAAAAATATCGAGATTTGCGACGGAAAATGATTCCATCGCAAATTCTAGGATTTACTGACGAAATCCATTTCCGTCACAAATCCACAGGATTTGCAACATAATCTAATTCCGTCGCAAATCCTATTTGCGACGGAAAAACAATTCCGTCACAAATTTCGGGATTTGCGACGGAATTTTCATTTTCCATCGCAATCGCGATGAGAGTTTTTGCGACGGAAAAATTCGGTCACAAAAAATGATTTTTTTTGTAGTAGGAGATGCAGGATTGGTTTATGAATATTAAGAAAATGAGCTAAGTTAATTATTTGTAAAAGAATGTGCTGCATTGTTGGCTTCTTTTTTTTAAAAAAATCTCTTCCTATTTTATTTGTCGGGGCTCTTAATGTGTTATTAATAAATTAAATAATTTGTCAAAAAACTACATTTTGAAGACAAAATATATGATTCTATCTCTCAGCAAAAAAACAACCCAATTGGCTTTATTTTTTTTAGTGAAATCCAAATGGCTATTATAATAAGAAAGAGAAGAGTTCCATGAAATAATTAAGTAATTAAATAGATGGATGGGATGAGATACAACTAACAGAGGAAAAAATATTGTGACAGTGGAGACAGGACCTTATAATTAAATCCCACAAGCAGTGGTAGTGGAGATAGGCCCCAATACAGCTGCCAGAGATAATGACACATGAATTAATAAATTTGATAATTTCAAAACGTAAGATCGGTTAGATTTTTGTAGGGTAAAAGTGCAAAAACGCATACGTGTTTTACTCTCGGAGCCGCTTAACACCCTTTTTTTAGGCGCGAAAATACTATGTGATTATAAAATAGTTGCAAAACTCACATTCCTTGTTAAATGTAAACCGTAAACAGTTAAATGAAATATTTTTGACCAATTATAATGACATGGATGCTGACTTGGCAGATTGAAGAAGCATCTTGGTGAAAATCAGAGGCAGAACAACACGTCGTGGTTGATCTTTGTTCCACAGCTGAAGGGAAACCAAAACCGAAGTTGCTGAAGTTGTATCATGAACCGGAACATCACCAACGGTTCTGCTCTAAATCGCCATCACCAGACCAGCACCACCACCGTCAGTTTTTCGTAACTGGGTTCTGAGTTTCAGAGGAGCTGGAGAATGGCATCTTCTGGTGACCACCGTCTTCTTTCATCAGCGAAGTCGAGAGCGATAAGGCTGGATAGGAGGAGTCGTGAGCCGTTCGTGGGTAACAGCAGCGGCAACGACTTCTACTCGTGCCGAGAACGATAGCAACGTCGGTGGCCTCTGTTTGGCGGCTACCTCCATTTGAGTTTCGATCATCATCTCGTCACTGTCGGAATAGGTAATATACTCATTTATTTTGAAGAAGAAGAAGACCTTATTGAAGTTACTAAGTAGAAGAGCTCAAATGAGCATGAAGAAGAAGATGCCAACAAGTGCAACTCCAAGAGCTGCCGTTTTAGCCATTCCTTTTCAAGCTCCATCAAGAACACCTCCATCTCAGCCAATAAGAGACTTGTCCCTACTGGTCCAAATCCTTTACACAATGTCACAACACGTAGACAAAGACACAATTAGAACCATCTTCCCCTTGTAGCTTATAATGACTAGGATCCTGTTATAGAGTGCTCTTAAAGATAATTCTGTGTGTCCAGTTTCAGTGGACTTCTTCAAAGATTTTTTGCTTCAACTGTGCAAAAATTAGAACAAACTGCTGCAAAAAATCTACGAAGAAGTCAATTGGTTCTGAGCAGGGGTGGAGCTAGGAATTTTAATGACGGGGGGCGAAAATTAAAATTACTATACCATAAATAAAAGTATTTGAAATACAATACAGACTTAATATACAAAAAACTGAAAGAAATATATTACAGAAATCAAGATCACTTCACTTGAGTCTTACTCTATGTGTTTTCATATTGTTAAACTCATCTATAATTGAATCCGTGCTAAAACTCAAAACAAATTCTTTTTCAATGTATGTAATCAAAGAATCATCAAGAAATTGATATTCCTTTTTATTTCGAAGCATGTTCTTAATTATCTTCATAGCAGAGAAAGATCTTCTAGTAGTTACTGTAGAAACTAGAATAGTGAGTATAAGTCTAATCACTCTATCAATAAGAGGGTAAATAATAGACTTTCTAGTTCTTACTAGTTCTTGACATAATTCAGATGTAATTGATAAATTAATCAAATCTAGATGTTTAGGAAGGTCAAACTCAAAATATTGTAACTCATTCTTCAAATGCAATTTTTCCTGTTATGTGAAATCTCCATAATGAGGATATTACTAACAAACTTGTATGCAATGATGTTTGGTATACAGGAATTTATTATAAAATTATTTTCAAGAAATAAAATGGGAAACATACCTATTCCATCCATTTTATATCTGAATGCGTTTTGTATTTTCTTTCTATAAGACATTTTTTTTTGTTTTTTTTTTTGGTAAAAGATCAAATTTTATTGAAAGATAAAACGAGTACACACATAAAAACCCAACTCATGAACAACGAAGAATAGATAACTCTAGGCTAGAAGCAAAGCAAAAATATGTATATTACAAGAACAAATGTGCAGATCTCCCATGTTTGTATATATATTTTTAAAAAATTTAGGGGGCGGGCCCCCCTAGCCCCCTAATTCCGCCGTTGGTTCTGAGGCCGAAAAGGGAATCTTAGTTTATCTCAATGGAGACGGAACAGTATGATCTTCATCTTTGTTTTTAGGAAATTTACTTTGCTGTTATGTGAATGTAAATTTTGTAAGAAACTGACTTATATTACATTCTTCTTCTAGAGTTTGAATATACTTTTCCTCCATTTTTCATTTGCTTTTTTTTTTTTTTTCCGCTTCTTTTCTACTCATCTTTTAAGTGGATCAATGGCAGAATATTGCTTCTAACAAAAGCACTACTGGTAACTATCTAGATGTTTGAATATGTTGTAACAATTTTCATGTCAGTGTTTGTTTGTTTAAGCCCCCCAATAGACAAGGGACGTAGCAAAAAGTTCATTTCTTGTTTCCCTATCTTCTTGCTTGAGACTTCAAAAGGACAGGGATTTGTATTCGATGGAAAATAATTACAATATTATGGGAAGGAAAAAAGAAAGGGTGTGTTATAAAACTGAAGGAAAGAGAAGAGAGAAGTAGAGAGAAGTCAGAGAGATTCTAGAGAGAAGAGAGAAATTCTCATTTCAAGTGTGTTCTGAATGTTTACACAAGATCTCTATTTATAGACCTTCAAGGGTTACTATACAATGGACATCCACATAATACATATATTTATAACACTCCCCCTTGGATGTCCATTATGAATGTGCTCATTAAAAACTTTAACTAGGAAAACCCAAAATGGGATAAAACCTAGCTAAAGAAAAGTACATCATCCATTGATACACTTTCTAATGTTGCCTCATTAAAAACCTTTATAGGAAAACCTAGTGGGACAAAACCTAGATAAGGGAAAAAGAGTATAACGTGTATCGACTCCCCCTCTTAATTACATAAGATATTTAAATGCTTTTAATTAGCATCCTAAGTCTTTCAGGGACTCGTGCTTCTAGCACAATAAATCCTTTGATGCTTCTGGCACCTTAAGTCTTTCTAGGACATGTGCTCCTGGCACCTTAAGTCCTTTCCTACCACCTTAAGTCCTTTAAGGACATGTGCTACTAGCACTTTTTGATTCTTTGAAGATTCTTCTGTAATTTCCGTGATTTAGTAAGCCTTATGCATAGGATATATAACAATATCTAATAGACGCAGAATTTTTCTTTCTTTCATACACTGCCAGATTAATAAAATATTGTATCCACCACAAAATCACATCATAACCATATTAAACTTTGTGATAATGTTTATTTCACATAAACATTAACATATCTCAAATTTGGACTTCTGGTCCATAACTATCATAATATGATTATATTTGCATCATTTTCAATTTCACTTATCCTCTTGGCCAATCATCTATATGTCAACTTCTTGTGACATATCTTTATATAATATCCTTATTTGATCACGTGATATCATCTTTCAAAATTGTTATCGACAATTTCATCTTTTCGGTTTCATTTTTCCAATTCGACATAACTTATCAAGATCAATATAATTCAGGAACCTGAACCTCTCTTGAGGTTTTTACAATTAGTTATCTCTCAATACTCTTCTGGAGTATCTACCTCCTTAATATGACCATCTTAATTATTGCTCCAATTTATCCATATTTATATTTGGAACCGAATAGTTTCTCATGCTTCGGGCATGTCATATTCATATTTATACTGATTGGAGCATTTTCAGCTAGAGTATGAGATTTAATAAATCTCATTTAGGTCAGTAATTCAATCAGGCAAATATATCATGAATGCATAAATTGATGAACTTCTGGTTCATCCTTCTTTATTCGAGGATATATATACTTTGCCATAATGCATTCCATGTATTCACTTTTCCAGCTATTTAATTTCTCCCCCCTTATGGTAAGAAAACAATGTCAAACGACAATTGACTAATCATGCAGTATAAGTCTCCTAAATCCATTTGTTTCCTTTAGAAACATCTTTCTGTTTCATATAGAGTCAAACAAGAAAAAGAAGGTACTTATACAACATTTATCTCAAATGTCTTTTTATATCCATCTATTTGCATTGTGGTGGATTTATAATCATTGCACATTCAACCCTTTTAAGATAGAAATTTGTCTGGCTCTTGACCAAAAGCCAATTTTACCGGGAGAATTTTGTTGGCTTATATAAATGCTGCTATATAATATCAAATATACCAACATAAAATTTTGTTCTCATAAGCATTCATCCAGCTTATTTATGGAGGCTTTAATTATGGTTCTTAGATCATATCATCTGGAAATTGCGCGCTTAATTTATTCAAACATCAAACATTATTGCAAACTTCATGTTGCAATCATTTTTGCAAACTTCAGGTTGCATTCTCACAAACTTCTGGTTGTAAGCTAATAATCTCACATGTAACCAGATGCATCTTTCAAATTTCTCATACCATTGTATGGTTTACATGCTATTTTAATGGGCCCATATAAATTTGTTTGATATATTTCCAGAGATCCACTACCAATTATGACCTATGATATTTTCATAGTCATTTATGTTTGAGAACAAGCAGCTATTCATGAAGAATTTTCTGATTCTTCTATGGATGTCAACACATAATCTTATTTGTATTATATATATGACTTGGATGATTAAACAAGTCATGCCAACAATAAATTTGTTTAGATCAGTAAACTTCTCGTTTACAGTAACATATATCTCAACTCAGTAAACTTCTGGTTTACTATAACATCATGATTTAAATCATAATTTGACATCTATTTTCGGGAGATCATATTTGTCGTGGAAGTATATAAGTATGACACTTCAAAAATTAGCTCACACTTGTATTCTAACAACCTCCCCATCAAGTGTGAGACATATCTTTCACCTTAAAACTTAAGGACTTTGTTCTTCATAAAAGAGGCTTAATGTATGAAGTATATAACTCTTCAAAATTTCACTCACACATGTATTATAGAAATCTCCCCCTCAAGTGTGAGTTCTTTAAAAATACTTCACATTCATGGATTTCAATCCAAATATGGGTTATCACTTACAAATCCTTTAATTTATTATCAAAGGAGTTTGACACCCAACATATATTCTCATCCTCCTTTTAGGACTATATTAGTGCATTATAATAGTGCTACAGGCACTTCTGCACACCCAATGGAAAATATCTCAAATATCTCCTCCTTGTATCAGCTCTAGAAAAAATGAATAATAACTTTCTATTTTTTCTTGTTGTTGGTCATGAATTTATAATATTTGTTTACACATCAAGATATGAATTCTCAATAATTTTTCATATCATTATTAACCACATATGACCTAACTCGGTCATACTGTAAACTTCGGTTTACATTTACAAACCTTGCATTATTATGTGTAAACATCTGGTTTACAATTGTATGTGGTTCAATGCATTTCTATATGATATCCATTTCTACAGATATCTTTGAAACTCAATAAGTTTCTTTCATACTTGGTAGAATAAAATGCATATTCAATGCATAATTTTGTCCCTTCAGGTAACAAAATATTAGCTCTTCCGAAACCTTAAATCAAATTTATAATTTCATAGCTCTTTCGAAGCCTCAAATTTATACTACCAAATATAGTCTCGAACATTGGTCTTTCAAATGAAGTGAGCAAACTATGCTAATTAGTCTCCAAGACTATTAGCCTTTAGAATTATTACGAATATGTGGCATAATTTCTATGCAAATTATTTGTCGTTAAGACAATAACTTAAAACTCTTTGTATATACACATTAACTTAAAATTCTTTGTATATACATATACCTTTAGGGTCTTAGTATTTATAATAATCCATAAAATCTTTCTTGTCATGCCATTTCTTTAAACCAATATTGTTCGTTTACAAAAGAACAATTATAAAATTGATAAACTTCTTATCATAAAATAAGAAATTTATGGCAATAATAAAAATGATAAAACTTCAAATTGGTCCATTTGTCGAAAACCACCGCCTCCAACTATTGAAATTGATTTTGAGGCTGATTTACAAATAATACTTATCTTATCGATAGTTTATATCAAATATTTGACTTTTACAAATATATCATGGCATACAATAAATACAAAACAAATGACCTTTGCCACCACAACAATAACATGAATTTCTATCATGTTCATTATACCCAATAATTTCTCTTTCGTGGTTCTTATCAATAATTTTTCCTCACTTCCTATGAGAATTTGAACCACCATAATTACAACCATGTCCATATGTAAACATATTTACACACATATCCACAACCACAATTAAATTTATTCATTATTTCATTCACTTATGGGAATAGAGTCGAGCATATTGGATGAGATTCATGATCTTTACAACAAAAACTCACTGTTTTGTCTAATCATATGAAGGCAAGAAATTAATTCAAAATATTTCTTGACTCTTTCACAATATTGCTACTTCATGAGCAAATTGAATATTCACATTTATAATAAACTTTTTAGAAGAACAATCATCTTCTAGTAGTCATACAATCTCATTAATTTGTTCTAAAGAACAAAAGAATATTTTAATGCCAAATATACAATTTTGATACATTTATACATTTGATGGCATACAAAACTCATGGATCAGGCCTTGTCTCATAACTTCAGGCAAATTTGTCTCTTTGCTTCAGGCCAAATTATGCCTCCTCTTGACTTCTTGCCAATTTATGCCTTCTCTTGGCATCTGGCCAATTTTTGTCATATATCTTCATGCCATTTTTCTCTTCAAGAGAAATTAAATCAATATGGCTTCCAACTGTTTATCTCTAGGATAAACAAACAAAGGTTTCGCCATTATATATGACATCTGATCATATAATGAGAAAAATATTAATAATAATAACAATAAAATTAAATCTAGACTTCCGCCAGGAGGTGGAACCCCAGGTAGGAGTCAAATACAAAATATAAATAAAAGCATAAATATAAACAAATGCATAATTATAAATAAATGCTCAAACATAAATATGTTAGTGATAATAAAAGTAAATGCTTAATACTAAATCTAGATTTCCTAGGTTAGGAGGTTTAACCCCAAGTAGAGTCGAATTAATAATAATTACAAAATATAAATAAATGCATAAACATAAATTAAATGCTAATATAAAAGTAAATACTTAAACATAAATATGTTAGGAACAATAAAAGTAAATGCTCTAACATAAATATGGTTAACAATAATAAAAACGAAATAATAAATAAAACATAACATTTAGCAAACATAAAAGTAAATGCTTAATTTAAATGTTATGTTAGTAACATGGTGTAATTTTTCTACTTGGGTAATAAGCTGTAATTTTCCCCAAGTCAAAACTTCTATACTTTCTTCTTAAGACATGTCAGTTCGCAGAGGGAATAAATGAACGTGGGACCCACCCCGGCAAATAGTACTTTATTTAAATAATATATATTCAATAATAGAATATAAATAGTAATTACTATTTAAATATAATATAATAATAAATACATGTGAGGTCCACGGACAAATTTTTTCCAAAACTCATCCGTGACTTTTTTTTTTTGTAAATAATATTATATTATCATATATAAAAACGCGTGGGACCCACAGAAAAATTTTCGACGTTTCTTCTTCTTCTTCCTCGCGTAACTCGAATCAACATTAGGTGCTTATATTAGGTGCTAATACCTCTAATTAGAGGTATTAGCATATTTTTTAATTTTTTATATATTGTATTTATTTATATTTAAATTATATCTTTTTCTTTAAAATGTTTTTTGCACCCGGTATCTCAAATTAATTAATTTTCATAATACTGGGTGTTATAGACAAATGCGTAACGAAAATTAATTCATTTGAGATACGGGTGCAAAAAAATCTCGAAAGCGGATATAATTTAAATCTAAATAAATACAATATATAATTTTTTTTTTAAAATATGCTAATACCTCTAGTTAGAGGTATTAGCACCTAATGTGAACTCCCAGAACCTCGCCTTCGTCCTTCTCTCTCTCACAATGCACGCAGGCATCATTTTTCTAAAATCAACAATCAAAACTGAGTGAAAAGATCACACAACCACCGACCAGAAATTAGTTTCTCAGCTTAAAACACCTCCTTTTGAGTGATTTGAAAAACTTCTTCTTCTTCCATGGAAGATGAATGACGGTGTTGATGATCAACGCAGGAAGAAGGCTCACCGATTAGAACCTCGTGGCCGATAACATGTTATAAAACGAAGAAAAATTGAAGGAAAGAGAAGAGAGAAGAGAGAGAGAAGTCGAGAGATTCTAGAGAGAAGAGAGAAATTCTCATTTCAAGTGTATTCTGAATGTTTACACAAGATCTCTATTTATAGACCTTCAAGGGTTACTATGCAATGGACATCCACATAATACATATATTTATAACAGGGTGAAAATTTATAGTATTAAATATTACTTTCAATATGCACAACATAACTTGGTTCAATCCATGACGATGCAAGCCATACTTCATCGGGACGTGAATTCAAAATCCAATATCGATTTAAGAACCTGGTTTATAGGTTGGGAGACCTACTTGTTAGAACTAAAGCGATCTAAACATGTTAAACACAGATTAACATTTAGATCAATGCGAAAAAATGAAATAGAGATCACAAATACCTCCCGCCATTGATTTGTATCCGATGAAGAAATGATGTTCTCTCGGGTTTTGGCCTTCGAGTCTTCCCGGAAGCAAGAAGGGATGAACTCTTCGTTTTGTCCTTCTGAGTCTTCCTGAAGCAAGAAGGGATGAACTCTGGGTTTTGTGCTTCTGAGTCTTCTCTCTCACTCTGCAGATGGTGCTTAGACTGAACCGTGAGAGTAGACTTAGGGGACCAACAATATAATCCGATTGAATTCCACCTCTGGCCATCACAGAGATGAATGCCAATTATGACAATTAATTAGGCAGTTACTACCAATTATGACCATTAATTGGCAGTTACTGAAGCCTTAATGTGGGCCATTAATATGGGGTATTTTCTAAATCTAAATATATACTAATATATTAAATAAAATTCCAACATTCTCCAACTTGGTCCACACACTTCATTATATAATTTCTGAGAAACAAGATGCATGAATCATAGCGATAGGTCCTCTTAAAGCGAGTAATATCTTCCATGTATCACAGTGCACCACGTTTCCCAAGCCCAAGTAACTTAATGAATAAACCCTACGTTTATTCTAGGTCCAAACTTAATGATGTTCCTCAAATTAAACAAATAAATGTGTACACAAACTGAAATGAGAAAAACATCACAAATAGGGTTTCACAATATAACATCGTTCTTACAATGAAAGGAAAATCATTCTAAAAATGAAAATCAAAGAAAGACACTAATTCTCATTCTTTCCACATGATCCATAAACTTCACCGGAGGCATGCCTTTAGTTAAAGGATCAGCAATCATTAACTTAGTGCTAATGTGTTCAATAACCACTGTTTGATGCTTAACACGTTCTCTTATGGCTAGATACTTAATGTCGATGTGCTTGCTTCAACTACCACTTTTGTTGTTCTTAGCCATAAACACAGCAGCCGAATTGTCACAATATATCTTCATCGGCCTAAAAATTGAATCCATGATTCTAAGCTTATGAATGAAACCCTTCATCCATACACCATGTGAGGTAGCCTCAAAACATGACACGAACTCAGCTTCCATCGTAGAAGTAGCAATCAAAGACTGCTTCTTGCTACTCCATGACACAGCTCCACCGGCTAGCATAAAAATGTATCCAGAAGTGGATTTTCTTGAGTCAATTCAACCGGCAAAGTCTTAATCGGAGTAACAGTCACTTCTAGATTGTCCACCCGTTTGTATCTAAGCACGTAATCCTTAGTCCCTTGAAGGTATCTCAACACCTTCTTCACAGCTTTCCAAAGGGTCCATACCGGATTACTCGATATCTCCCTAACATTCCAACAAAGAAATGCAATGTCGTCCGGCAGTACGGACTGAGCATACATAAGGCTTCTTACAAACAAGCATAAGGGATGTTTTTCATTTGTTCCCTCTCAAAATCATTCTTTGGACACCGGTTCGATTGAACCCGTCACCCTTCACAATGGGAGCTGCGCTTTGTGAACAATACCTCATCCGAAATCTTTCCAAAACTTTGTTGATATAGGTCTCTTGAGACGGACCTAGAACGCCTCTACGTCTCTGCTCTCCGTATCTTAATGCCAATGACATAAGATGCATCTCCCATATCCTTCATTTCAAAGCTTTTAGAGAGGAATTGTTTCACTTCATACAATAAGCCATTGTCATTGGTTGCAAGCGTAAATATCATCCACATATAGAATCGAAAACAAATCTTACTCCCACCGACCTTCGGTATATACATTCATCCATAACGTTCTCCACAAAACCAAATAAAGAGATAACGTCATGAAATTTTAAATACCATTGTCGGGAAGCTTGTTTCAATCCATATATGGATTTTCTGAGCTTGCATACCAAATGCTCACCATCACTAGAGGAAAATCCTTCCGGTTGTTTCATGTAAACCTCTTCCTCTAGTTCTCCATTGAGAAAGGCCGTTTTCACATCCATTTGTTGCAACTCCAAATCCAAATGTGCAACTAATGCTAGAATGATACGAAGAGAATCCTTCTTTGATACGGAAAAATGTCTCCTTGTAGTCGATTCCTTCTCTTTGAGTGAATCCTTTGGCTATGAGTCTTGCTTTATGTCTGTCAAGGTTGCCCAATGAATCTCTTTTTTGTTTTGAAGACCCATTTACATCCAATGGCCTTCGCACCATCAGGCAACTCAACAAGATCCCAGACTCTATTGGATGCCATAGAATTCATCTCTTCCTTCATAGCATTATGCCATGATTCTGAATCTCTACAGTTCATGGCTTATGAAAACGTTCCAGGATCATTTTCAGCTCTTACATTATAGTCGATTCTTGCAGATACACAATGTATTCACTAGATATCGCCGATCTTCTTGGTCTAGTAGATCTCCTCAATGTTGTTTCAATATCTTCTTGAGGAACTTGTTCAACAATTTCTGGTTGTTCCTCATCAACAACTTGATCTACTGGATCAATATCAGCCGGTTGTGGATCTTGTATGACTCGGTTGTACAACACTCGTTGAACCGAAGGAGCATTGTTAACAACCAATCCCGAAACCCGAAGTAGAAGGTTGGCTATCTAAATGATCCTCTTCAGAAACTAGGTTTCTGAATCGATCGCTCCCACTAATCAAGTCATTCTCAAGAAATTTAGCATTCCTTGATTCCACAAACCTAGTGGTATGAGATGGACAAAGAAACCTGTACCCCTTAGACCTTTCGGCATATCCAATGAAATATCTCGCTAATGGTCCTTGGGTCCAGCTTCTTTTCTTGTGGTTATAAAATCTAACTTCGACGGGCATCCCCAAACGCGTACATAAATGTAATACCCGGATAAATATTTCTTTTAAATATTATATTTAAATAGATAATAAGCCTTGTATATTCTTTTTGAAAGAATATTACCTATTTAAAATAGGTGAATATGTGGTCTCAATTTTTCTTATTATTCTTATTTTATTTCTGGGTAGTTTCTTCCTAGAATTAATATAGTTGAAGATTTAATTTTCTAAGTCTTATTAGGAATCATAAAATATCCTAATATTATCATAATTAAGTATAAACTTAATTATATCATTTTAGCAATAAAATCATCAAAGGATGACAAAATCAATTAGAGAAAATTAGCAACAATTATTGGGCAATTGAATTTGCAATAACTGGAAATATTTTACTAATTTTCGAAATTAATTATTAATTAATTTTAAAAGGTCATAATTAAGGAAAAATCAACTTAATTAATATCCAAAGGATATTTAAAAGCTAAGATTAGCATACAAGGAGATTTTAATCATCAAGATTAATTTAAAAACTTGTCAAATTTTGGTGATTTAGCCTAATAACCCCCAAAACACTATATTAGCAATATTTAATTAATGATTAATTAATTTCCCCTTAAATTAAATTAAGTGGCGAAAAATACTAATTAAAAGGGTTAAGAAATTTTAATAATCCTAAATCCTAAATCACCTACTAATATCACTATTAGTGTCTTAATTTTTCCAACCCAATTTCAAGGGCTTAGATTAAACATAATAAAGCTAAATCTAAGGGTTTTATAATTAATCTAATAAAGCTTAATCCATGTGACAATTAAACAACCAATGGAAAAGCTTTAACCAAGTAATTGTGAGATAAAAGAAACACTACCCAAGAGTAAATCAAGGGGGAAAACTCGGTGCAAGCAAGGGAATTAGAGAAAGAATTGATTAATATTAATTAGCTAAATTAAAACATCATAATCATCATTAAATTACCCAAGACTTTAAGGCATATGGATTTGAAATCAAAATCAAATGCAATATATTAGAGGGGGAGGGAGTGTCGACTAATGGCATGGAGAATAAGAGCCAAGTAAGTAGGATATTTATCATGTAAATGTCATTATCAAAGAGTTATTACATGAAGACTTTTGGTAAAAAGTGACATAAGCATAGGTAATTAAAGGTAATTAGTATAAATTCAATTAAAGATGAGATAAAAACTATTAGGATGAATTCAAGACATATGTGAATGAGAATTCATAGAAAATAAATCATATCTTGAAATCTATGAACTAAGTAACAAATCTAAGTAGATATTATGAATAAGCAAAATTCAAGCTTGAACATAGTGGTTCCCAAAGTGATTTTGGTAAACTTTTGAAATTCATACTATTATGAAAATGAAGTTTAAAAATACCATAAATCAAGTCATAAAATGGTGATTCCAAAAGTATAAGTGAATCCTCAAGAAAAACACCAACATACACCTAACCAAATTAGGATTTGGGGTTGGAAGAAAGATGAAGAGAGATATGAGGGAGGGAGGTCAGTTTTTGAATATGAGAATGAGAGATAAAATTGGATTCAATTAGTTTTTGAAATCCACATATAGGTTTGATTTGAGTTAAGTTTGAAATCCACCAATTAGATGCATCTTGAAATTACTATAAATAGGGGCATTAGCCTTCACTAATTCCGCACACCAAAATCAGCCTTAAAGTGTTCTGATTTTAGAAATTCTTGAGTGATTAGAGAGAGTTCTTGAAGCAAGAAGGAAGGAGGAGCAAAGTTCTAGGTAAGTCCTTATGCTCTAGCTTTTAGTTTTTAGCTTAAATGTTGTTTTGATTCATAATCTTTCAATTATAGTGTTATTTACATGTTTTTATTATTATAATTGGCTTTATTTCGAAAAAATGATGAACAAGAAGTTATAGCAAAATTTTTGGAAGATTATGGTCATAGTAACGAAGTTCTGGCGAAATTTTGTTGGTTAGCGACTCCCGAAAGCAATTTAAAAAACGCTGGTATTTTATGTTGAAGATGCTATGCCAAAATTCTGAGAGAATTCATGGAGGGAGTAGACATATAGAGCTTTCCAAATATACCTATAGCATGTTGTTTTGAGTTCTGTGCTAGGAGATAAAAATGTTCAAAGATAGGCTAAAAATACTGGAAATTTCTGGGCAGAACATGTTGTTGCTAAAACTGGGAATTTTTTATGAAGTCTGGGCAGGAACCAATAATTTTTCCTAAAATTAGACATCCTAAGGTTTCCGAGAAATTTTACGGATCCTCGTTTCGAGTTCTGTAGAATTAGTTATGATTTTTCAAAGTTAGGCGAAAAATCAGCATTTATTGAGTAAATAAGTGTTTTTACGAAAATAAGGTGAAATTAATTGGAAATAATTAATCCAGGGGTAAAATGGTCAGATATAGCCAAACTATCTCTTGAAATAATATTTTTGAATTAATAGAGACGATATTACCCTTATAGGATATCCGAGATCACTGTTTGATCATCCAACGTACCGTGAACAGCTACGAAGGTACGTTCGCGACGTACTGTAACATTGACTCTGATGCTTATATATGATTGCTGTATTCCTGTACTGAGACTCTGTCTCAACTGTTTTTGATACAATCATGATTACACGGGTTATGGTATTGTTAACACCGTTAAGAGTTTTCCTAAGCGCTATGGACACGACTGTACATCGTGGCACCGGTGAATGTGCAGACTAGGGATAACAAACATACTGCTAGGGGCTGTGTATTGTTATTGCCTTACATATTCGATTATGTATTTCCTACATCTGTTATGGGCTTTTGTAGTGAATTTTGTGAAAATGTCATGAATACCTGTCATACATATATTGTTTACATAAGCATGAGGTTAACCGTTACCTGGGGTCTGATGGGTATTGAACTTCAGTCTTAAACTAATAGTCAGGGAAGAATCATGGATCAACGAAGGCACCAGTGGATGGAGCCGTGGAAAGACGCAGATGGACGGAGCCGTGAGAAGGCGCTAGAAAGATAACAGAACCTACCTTACAGCATGAATCTAATAAGGTTACTTCATATCATTTGGTGCTTAAACTAGAAAGGGTCGTCTATGTGGATCAGTCAATCAGTCGCCGTAAATACTCGGTGAGACTCCCACTAGACCTACCCAGCCTGGCCAAATAGGATGATTTAACTGAGTTAGGTTCTATGCCCCAAAGTCTACTTAAGGCTTGGTTGAAGAGGGTATAGTTACATGTAAGAATTGTAATTATAAAGTTTTGTATTACTTTGTATCACATGAACAATCCTTCGGAAATTTATAATATATCGATATCGTCGAGGCATCGCATATGTCTGAGTATTTTTATATCAGTTACTCATTGTTAAACTCGTTGTTCACATTTTTAGTACATGTTCTCTGTTTCTGCAAAACGCTAAGCTGTAGCACCTCAAACTCTGATGATTTTTTATAAAACTACGTGTCACCGGCACGATTTATGCTACGGAAATTGGGGTGTTACACATGTCGCAAACTCGGTTTCCAACCTTTGAATGACTCAAATGGCGTCTTGGAGACAGCCTTGGTTGGAACCCGGTTTAATATGTACACTGCCGTCTTAAGTGCATCAATCCACAAGGACTTAGGTAGCTTAGAACTACTAAGCATACTTCTCACCATGTCCAATAATGTTCGGTTTCTTCTTTCTTTACACCATTCACGTCCGGAGAACCAGGCATGGTGTATTGGGCAACAATCCCATGTTCTTGAAGAAACTTCGCAAATGGACCAGTGCTTGTCCATCTTCAGTGTATCTACCATAATATTCACTACCTCTATCTGATCTCACGATCTTAATTTGTTTACCACATTGTTTCTCTACCTCAGATTTGAATACCTTAAAGACATCAAATGCTTCGTGCTTGTTATGAAGCATGTAGAGATACATGTATCGTGAGTAATCATCAATAAAGGAGATGAAGTATTTCGACCATACGCGTTCATTTCGGGACTACAAATGTCGTATGTATGATCTCTAACAATTCAGTACTCCTCTTAGCACCTTTCTTTGACTTGTTAGTCTGCTTTCCCTTTATGCAGTCTACACAAGTCTCAAAATCAGTAAAGTCCAGAGTACTAAGTACCCATTCCTTCACCAATCTTTCGATTCTCTGAATAGAGATATGTCCCAATCTCCGGTGCCACAACATAGAGGAATCCTCATTCGTAACACTACGTTTCGAACCAATAGAAACATGCATAGCATCATAAGTAGTATCATGTTGTAAGTAAATAAGAAAAAGACCGTTAGACAATGTACCATTCCCAATCTTATTTGATTTATAAAACAAATCCAAAGATGTCTCATAAAACATAAAGGAATAATCCAAACGTACAAGTCTTGAAACAGAAATTAAGTTCCTAGTGAAACTTGGAACATAAAAAGTCTTTTCCAAATTTAAAACATAGCCACTACTTAAAACTAAACTGCAAGTCCCTACAGCCTCCACATGCGAACTAATCCTTCCACCCGAGTAGATGAATTGTTCACTTCCAACGGCTTCCTTAGGTTTTGCATACCCCTAAAGGTATTCGAAACATGGATTGTAGAACCGAGTCAATCCACCAAGTGCCATTAATGTCATCAACCATATTAGATTCATAACGACAAATGAGGCCGACATACCTTTCTTCTCAAGCCATTGCTGGAATTTAGAACAGTCCTTCTTCATGTGTCCCTTCTTTTTACAGAAGAAACACTTGGATTCCTTCTTAATTCCACCTTGGGGTGGTGTTTTTCCTTTCCTCTTCTTTTTGGCTTGAGTCTAACCCTTTTCTTAGTTGTCATAAATGAACTCTCTCCCATTTCCATTTTCAGCCTTCCTTTCCCGAACACACATGGTCAAAAGTTCATTAATTGACAATTTATCCTTATGTGTGTTATAGGATATCTTAAAGGGTCCATATGGCTGTGGAAGAGTGTTCAGAATGTAGTGTACGAGAAATGAGTCAGACATGTCAACCTCAAGTTGCTTTAGTTGAGCTGCAACGTTCCTCATTTGCATGATGTGCTCATGCACACCTTTCATTGTAGTAAGTCTTAGGGATGAAAACTTCATAATTAGGGTGCTGGCAAGTGCCTTTCCTAAAGTCTGAAATTGATCATCGATCGCCTTCAGAAGTGGCCTAATTTTGTCATGCTATTCGACAGAACCACGAATGCCAGCAGAGATGTGAGTCTTTATGAACATAACTGAGAGACAATTAGATCGCTCCCACTTTTCATAAAGATCAACCTGATCTGGAGTGCTGGTTGCAGTAATGGAAGGTGGTTCGTCTTTCCTTATAGCATAATCAATATCCATCCACCCCAATTGGAGAAGAACTCTTTCTCTACATTCCTTATAGTTATCACCCCTTAGTTTGGGAATATCATTTTTCATATCAGAGAAATTCGCAGGTTGTTTAACTGCATAATTAACAAATACATGCTTAAAAATCAAGAATTGAGACTAATAAACTACATCATGTTTTACCAATGTAAATCATGCTAAAATTCATAAATCTACGACATACAACTTGCCTTGGTTCTTGGGCTAAAATTCTAATTCAATTAGATTTATATCATAACCGTATGATAAAACTATCAAATCATTTCCTTATTCTTAATTCCTGGGTAAGTTAAGAATATAATTTGATATTTTATCCTAATTAATCATACTAAACATATAATAAAAAAATTCCCGTGGGATAAAATTTTATTATATTACATATGATCTATTACAACTAATGTCACTATGTGATCATACAACTCAATATACAATTTCAACTAATTAAAGATGTCTTGGGCTACTCTCTAATTAATTTAAAACATATAGATCACTAAACATTACTATATAATATTGCAAGAAAATAAAAGCAATATTAAAATAAAATTGAACATTTTATGCTCGCATATTATGTTAAATAATATTGCATGTATAATTAAATAATAATTAATTCAAGCAAATAACGAGAATATTTAAATTCACAATAACATGAAAATAAAATTTCAGATTTATTTAAATCCAAAAAGTTCATGATATGTAAATATAAAAACATTCTAAATTACACAAATGTCATCTTAGCCTAATGGTCCAAAAGGCTCAATTAAGGCTTTGGACCCAAAGCATGTGAGTTCGAATCCAACTCTTGACCTTTTCTAAAAAAATTATTATCTTTTTAAAAAATGATTTAAATTAAATAAATGCTGATTACAAAACACAAAGGAGCGCAGGGCTCACCGGCGCAAGGCCACTTTTTAAGGCGCCGCATCCACCAACGCGTCCCGAGTTTGAAACCTCCGAGACCATTTCAACGTTTTCAGCGTTTAAATCAATTAAACCCCTTTTTTTCTTATCTTCCTTACCCGGTTCAGAAACCGACCCGACCCGCCAACCCGCAAATTCCAGCAATTTCAGGCGATAGGAATAATCAGGAAAAAACGTTTTTGACACCAAAAATCACAGAAAAACGATCCAGAATACAATATAATCATAAAATAGATATAAATATCAACCGAAACAAATTAAATCAAACAATCGAAAAAAAAATTCTTGGAAAATCCGATTTCATGAAAACCGATGAAAATACCGATGAAGGTCGCGCAGACGAAAACTCGATCCGATCGTGTTCATTAATCGATTACAAACAAAACTAATTTTAATGAAATCGATACAAATTTCAAACTAGAAATCCTGGTTTGTTACCAATTCCAACCATCGTTCATTTATTAATTATGAACAGAAGCAACAATCTAATGCAGAGAACATAAGCAAAGCGATATCCAAATATGATTCTTCAATCGATCAACTAGTCACAAAAACCAAACGAAATCTTTGGAAAAATGATTTCTCACATGAGCATCGATTAGGAGAACTCAAAAATATGAAGTTCCGGTTTCATAAAATCATCAATGGAAAACTTCAACACTCACATCCGAAAAGCAATTTATTATAATATTTAAAAAATAAATTACGTGCATATAAAAGCGTATAACCGAAACGCAACATATGAACAATTTCATATAACAAGTTAAAATAAATTGCAAGCTATAAGCAAATATTTATATTGTTAACCCGGATAAAATATATGTACATATATTCAACTGAAATCCAGAAAAGGAAAACCCAGATTAAATATATATACATAATCCCACCATACAGTTGAAGAAAACAAAATTTCATCGATCAAAAATCAAGACAGAGGCATAAAGGCTCTGATACCAAATATTAGAACTAAAGCGATCAAAACATGTTAAACACAGATTAACATTTAGATCAATGCGGAAAAATGAAATAGAGATCACAAATACCTCCCGCCATTGATTTGTATCCAGATGAAGAAATGATGTTCTCTGGGTTTTGGCCTTCTGAGTCTTCCTGAAGCAAGAAGGGATGAACTCTTCGTTTTGTCCTTCTGAGTCTTCTCTCTCACTCTGCAGATGGTGCTTAGACTGAACCGTGAGAGCAGACTTAGGGGACCAACAATATAATCCGACGAATTCCACCTCCGCCATCACGAGAGATGAATGCCAATTATGACAATTAATTAGACGATTCGAATATTAATTGGGCGATTCATCGCCAATTATGACCATTAATTGGCGATTCTTCAAGCCTTAATGTGGGTCATTAATATGGGGTATTTTCTAAATCTAAATATATACTAATATATTAAATAAAATTCCAACACTACTTCCAGCCTTCTTGTTCTCGACTTTGCTGATGAGAGAAGACGGTGATCACCAGAAGACGCCATTCTCCAGCTCCTCTGAAACTCGTAACCCGATTCTAAAACCGACGGTGGTGGTCTTGGTCTCGTGATGGCGATTTAGAGCAAAATTGTTGGGGATGTTCGACACAACTTCGCAACTCCGGTTATGGTTTCCCTTCAACTGTGGAACAAAGGTCAGCCATGACGTGTTGTTCTGCCTCTGATTTTCGCCAAGATGCTTCTTCAATCTGCCAAGTCAGCATCTCTATCATCATAATTGGTCAAAAATATTTCATTTAACGGTCAACCATTTACATTTAACAGGGAATGTGACTTTTACACTATTTTATAACCACATAGTCACTTTTGTACCTAAAAAAACACTTGGTGTTGGGGGCTCCTGAGGGTAAAGCACATGTGTATTTTTGCACCTTTACCCATTTTTATATTTCCCTTTTTTTTCTCACTAAAAGGCTTTGATGAGTAACGTGGGTTCTTTTGGGCCTTCACAATCATTTCAAAATGGTGAGTCCAAGTCCCAAAACCCGAAAATTATTGTCCTAAAATTGGAGGGTGAATTGGTCATATATTTTAAATATAAAAGCTGATTGTTTTTTAAGGAGATTAAGAAAACTAATTAAATTACTTTAAAATATTAATATTTTATCATTTTTTCTTCAAACTAATTTGTTTAACTTATAAACTAATTTTTTTTTTAAAAAAAATTATAAACTAATATATAATTTAGTCATACACAACATATAATATAATTGGGTCACTTATTTCCTTAATCTCTCCGGAAAAATAAAATTCAACATACTTTAAAATAAATGATTTGGTAGTTGAGAATCCTAAACCTTCAAAATGGTAGGTTAATTGGTCCCACACCCCAAAATCCAAGATATAATTTCTCTTATTCCTTAGTCTTCCCTAGGGGTGGAAATAGGCCAAGGGCCTGTGGTCTAGCCTGTTAGAAGCCTAGTCAGGCCTGGCCATTCAGGCTAAAAGGCCAGGCCAAGGCCTGTTTTGTCTTAACAGGTCAGGCCAGGCCAGGCCTCCAAATAGGCCTGTAAATCCTGACAGGCCGACTTGTTAAGAGGGGTAAAATTGTAAATATATATATATATTTTAAAAAAATTTAAAACGTCTCTGCCCTAATCCTAAACCCGGGAATTTAAAAAAAAGCCAAGTCTTTGATTTCATTTCCGCCTCCGGTTCGCGACGTCGACCGTGTCTCCGGCTTAACCCTAAATCCCTAATTTCACGATCGGCCTCACCGTCTTCACCGTCGGCCGTCGCACATCTCGAACCGCGATTCTCCTTCTTCTACCTTCTTTCTTTCAAGTTGCACGGTGAGGAGTTCGCGAGTGAATCGAGTCTCGGCCTCTGTCTCTGCCTGTTCTTCGTTGTCCAGGTATCGGTTACTCGCTATTATGCTCTCTTTTTTCTCAGATTTGTACGTAGATTTCTCTCTGCAAATCTGATCCTTCACTTCTCCCCCTGTTATGTATCCCGAGTTCTTGATAGTACGTACGTTTCTCTTGGTTCATTTCTTTCATCTTCTTTTGGGCATTTGACAGTGAGGACTCTGTTGTCTCTTCAAAGTTTCAGTCTTTGATTCAATGTGAGATTTTGGAGTAATTTTGTATAGCTGTGTCCTATTGGTCTGGGTTCTCTTTTATGTTTTTCCAGATAATGGAAGTTCAACTTTAATCTTTTTACTTGCTGGTGATGAAAGGCTTCGATCAGATTCTATGATCTGTACACTCTCTTTTATTGCATGTAATTTGTTCAAACTTCCACTTCATATGTTATATTAGATTTCAAGCCACAGGGGACCTTGAACTCAATACTTGAAATTGAAATTAAAAGAAATTGAAAGCCACATAACAATACTCATCTAATGCAGCTGATTATGTGATCTGATCTTGGTTGCTGAAGGAATCTGACTGACATAATTGTCCTAGCGGGGTATCTGCTGTCAGTTGCAATTGCACTTGCACCCTCACCAATCGCATGTGGTCTAGGGATGAAGTCGTGTTCAGCTTGGATCTTTATTGATTCAATTAGACTTTATTGGGTAGAACTGCATTTAACATAAGTCAGGACACTTCTCGTGCATGCCTACTTGAATATAACATATTATTAGTTATGTGTTGGCTTACTCCTGTTCTTGATTTTGAAAGAGGAAGTAAATATCTTTTGATGAAGCAGATTTAATTTATGTTTGTTAAGTTAGGTCAAACAATTTTCCCTTGCAGGGTAGAGTTTAATTAGAAGCATATTGCATCTTTAAATATTTGGTTGGATGGATGTTATACTTATGTTGTAAAGTTCTGAAATGGTTTTGCTAATGAAAGGAAAAAGTAAATTTCTTTTTCTTTTTCTCATTTTTTGCATTTGGATTTTCTGATTATTTGTGCATTTGTTAGTAGCCAATGGCATTAGCTACCATACAATGATGTGTAATTAATTATTATTGTCTGTCACATGCCGTTCTTTCTTTATTTTTTCTTTTTTTGGAACCTTGTAAAGTAGAGGAAGTAAATAATTAATAAACAACAATATGATTACTTGTTAATTTCACAAAGCAGTAACCACAAATGCTTTGTTGCTGTAGGACACTTCTAATGTACTGTTTAGCATGTTAAACTTGTTAAAATGATTTAATGTTGAAACATGTTAAACTAAAACTACATTACTTTTTATGTTTCAGTTCTGGTTCATACTAGCTATTCTAATCTCAACTATGGCATCAGAGTCCACATTCAATCTTTGGAGGTATAGTTATTGATGAATATCGTTCTAGATTGAATGAAAAATCAATTGAAGCACTTATTTGTGGTGGGATTGGCTTCGCAACAAGTATGGATTAAAAAAGAAACAAAAGGTATAAATTTTGCATTGTTAAATAATATCATTTGTTATACATATTATTTGTTCAATTGTGTTATGCTCTAATTATATATATTTGATTAATTTTTTTCAAGGTCTTTGAAGCCGAAGAAGAAATTATATTGAAGATTTGATGTCAACGTCCAGTGGCTTTACATTGACGCAATTGAAGGAAGATGCTTTACATTGGTAAGAAAAGAAGAATCTGTATGTTGGATGTTGGTGGAATGTTCTAAACTTTATTCATGGGATGTTGGATGTTGGTGGAATGTTCTAAACTTTATTCATGGGATGTTGGATGTTGAATATGTATGTTGGATGTTGTATTTGATTTCATTTTTTATGTTGTTGTAGAATCTGTTATGTTGTTGTAAAGTAGGCCTGTTTTTTGCCTGTTTAAGGTAGGCCCGTGTTCAGCCTATTTACAGGAGGCCTGTATTTGGCATGTCCACAGAAGGCCTGTATTCGGCCTGTTTACAGTAAGCCTGTTTTAGGCCTGTTTCTTGTTGAGGCCTATGGCCTGTTAACCTATTTTTAAAAATACAGGCCTTTTAATAGGCCACAGGCCAGACTTGTAACAGGCCAAGCTCGGGCCAAAATACAAGCCTATAATCGACCACATGCCAGGCTCAAGCCTCTCCCTTGCATAACAAGCCTGGCCTGTTAAGGGTGCGACCTGGCTTGGCCTGTTTCCACCCCTAGTCTTCCCTACAATTCACTTGATATAGTTGATATTGCACAAAACAGTTTTACAACGATGGGACATATAGTTATACATCCAACACCGTTTACCTCTATTCCATATACAACTTAACAACCTTGGCTAAATATATATCTACCTATTCATCCGTAGGGCCTCCTCTTCTTCCGACGAAGCAGTAGCAGGTTGGGTCTGGAATGAGAGCCGTTTTTTCTTGAGAACCCTACCTTAGGAAAATAGGAATGTGCCGTAACCGGTGTCTTCTTGCCTCATCGAGTTGACAATCCTGCGGAATCACGAAGGAAGCTAGGTAAACTCTTACTTTCTCAACAAAACTCCAAAGAATTTCATCAAAGTTCTTGCAAATCGTTGCACTAATAAACGTTTTCAGATGCATATGCCAAGTCAACGTCCATTCATCAAGTGTTATTCAAAATTCTTGTTTTTAACAGTCAATGTTTTGCTTTTAACGGAGGGTCTGACTTTTACACCTGTTTTATAACCACATGTGCATTTTTCACCTAAAAAAACATTTGGTATTAGGCGCTTCAGAGGGCAAAGCACATGTGCATTTTTGTAAAGGAAAGATGATATTTACATGGCACAAACTTGAAACCAAAAGTAGATATTTTGTAAAGGAAAGTTTGAGATTGGAATTAAGAAACATTTTCATTTGAGCATTCATGGAGATGAAATGAGAGGATCATGAGGTTGATCATCACATCTTGTTTGAATTTTTTGGCAAATTTAGGACTTTTGTACATTGCATAAACCACCAACTGTATCGCTCCCAACAAAAACCCACTTCCTTTTGGCACCTTCATTTTTTGTTTCAATCCACACACTTTTGATTATTATCCATCACTAATATAATATATCTGTAAATTAAATATTTTCTGCGCTTCTAAATGTAAGATCTCATTACTCTCTCTGATCCTTGTTATATGGCACAAACTAGCAATTGTATTTAGTTCTTTTTATAAGCACTTGCTTGTTCCAAAAGAACATTAATTATTTTTTTTCATGTATGCCTATAATTAATAGGGGTAATGGGTGAGAGTAATGATTAATATAATATGAGAGTTTAGTGCAATTAATAGGGGTAATATTGGAAGTTACTTAAATTGTAGGACAACTTTAGTGACTTTAATTGTTTTTATTGGTTTGTGAGAATTGGTAGTTGGTGACTTATAATAAGACTAGAGGGAGTAGTTGGTTTATTTTGACTATAAATAGAAGACATCAATTCATTTTATCTCCTAAATTTATAATTTTTCTCTTAAAATATTACTATTAATTGCACATATATTAAAGAGGTACGGATCCCATTAAGAGGAGATTTTAAAGAAACCAACACATTTTTTTATATATAAATAAATAATTAAACTAATTAATATATGTAAATTAGTTATCTAGCTTCTCCGTTAAATGTCAAAAGGATTATACATATATCTACTACATCGACGGTGCCTTATATATTCTTACTTAAATGCATAATTAACATGAACATATGCAAATAAAGATATACACAATTATGAGTAGAGTAAATATCCTTTCTGGTCCTTGACAAAAAACACGGACTCCATTTTAGTCCCTTACAAAAAAAATCGACCCTTATTCGTCATTTTTATGGACTAAAAGGACCTTTTAAAATTTGTGAGAGATCAAAATGTCAACCAATCGATCCTTATTCGTCTTTTTTATAGACTAAAAATGACCTTTTTTTTAAGGGACCAAATTGGGGATCGCATTTTTTGTCAGGGACTAGAAAGGGTATTTACTCATTATGAGTATTACGTACATTGATAACAGTTTTTGAGCTAGGTTCTGTGTTTAAACTTATTATTAATATATTACTTACCCCCAAGATTCAATCGCCTTCAAGGATGGCATACAGCAACCAAACGCCACCGTTTAAAAACATGCACAAAGAAAGTAAGAATGGCATATATTCCACGCTCTTCGTCCTCACCACTAATCTCTGCACGTTAATTGATAACCACTTATTATTTCAGTTGTAAATTAAATATCTATCAAACAGTGATTTATAGGAAATTAAATATATATTATAAAATAATGACAAAAAAAAGATAATAAGTCCTAATGATGAGAAAAGCCTCACCAAATATATATGGGTGAGAATATGATATGATGTGGGGAAAAGATTTTCAAGCACGTTGTGGATTTGTTGATAACAACAAAGCAAAAACGGCCCACTTTGTTTGTCAATTTTCAATTATTAACTCTTCAATCATGCATATTACGATTTCTTATCTTGGCCACAAATATTTTGCATGGCGTTGCTACTTCGTGAAAAAAAAAAAATCAATGAGACAATGTCTTTGCCACATTTAGAATATGTTACTCCTTCGGTTTTAAATATAAAATAAAGTTAACTTTTCCTAAATTAAAGAATCTAATTAAATTACTTTAAAATATTTATATTTGTCATTTTTTTTTCCAAACTATTTTGTCTAACTTATAAATTGATATATAATCTAAGGATATATAACATATGGTATAATTAAATAACTTGTTTAATTTCATTAGTCTCTCTAAAAAAATTAATTATGTCTTATATTCAAGACCGAGAGGAGTATCTATTTTATATTCTTAGCTTGCAACTTGCCACATTAATATCTCACCCATCATTTTGTTTTGCGGTGAGCTAGATAGACATTTATTTTGCAACCACCACTAAGTTAATTCTTGTTACCTTTAATAAAGGTAATTAATTTGAAATACCTTTTGGAAGAAAGAAGTGAGATTGAAGATAAGAAAAGTTAGCGAAAAGTCTCTATTCTAAAATATTATTATCAAGAAAAACTTGAATTCAAATTCCAATACTTTGTGTATATAAAAGTCAATCATTGATCGTACCATATTTTTATATGACCTTTCATAGTAAAATTGGGACTGTTAATGTATTTTCTGGGACATTATTGCATGATTAAGCACTAATTTGAAGTAAGGACATTTGTATTGAATTAAGTAAAATTAGGGGCAAAATGGTCATAATTTATTAACTATTCATACAAATGATTCATTGGACTTTTGATGCTACTTTGTGCTTAATTTTGCATTGTAGGAATTTTGGAAGAAATCAGAATTAATGTTAGAGAAGGACCAGAATTAATATCAGAGAATGACCAAGAGAAGGACCAGAATTATTGTCAGAGAAGGTCCAAAATTACGTAAGAGAATGACTAAAATTAAAAACATGTCAAAGAAGGACCAAACACGGAAAACTCAGCGTTTTGCGTTTTTAACAGCTTTTTTTATGTCAGCGAATGATATAAATCAGATACGCAGACATCGAATGAGGGAGGAATGAGCGCCGCGCAAGAACAGACGTGAGGATATATATATTAGCGCCGCGAACCATATCTGGAACCTTCACGTGCATTACTGTCTTCCTTCCTTCACCCTCAACGCCATCTTGTTCTTCACCTTCACGTCATCGTCACCCTCCACTACTGCATTGTCGCGGATTGAGAGGGAAGATTGTATTAGATTTTATCCCATGGCTATGTGTGGCTACAACCTTTGCTTCTTGGTGATGGAGACTTGTAGCTTGAGCATTTGTGCTTCAATAGGGGAGTTCTTTAATTTAATCTTTTGCTTAGACTATATATTTGATTTTCTTGTTTAGGTTTATCATTATTTAATTGTGAGACTTGGATTGCTGCTATGTGTCTATGTGTATTGATTATTGTAGTTTTAAGGGTGGAGGTGCAAATTTTCCAACCAACTCTTACCCGAGGAGCGTCTGACACAAATAACTATTGAATGGACCAAAATTGACAATCAACAATCAAAAAGTGAAAAAAAAAACACCAAATAACTATTAAAAAAAACAACTATCACAATTAAGTTAAAATATGAGGCACTGGCGTAGGACGGTGGCGGAAATGCTGGAGAAAAGAGCGGTTAAGCCTTCTTATTGGAAAATGAAAACACCAACAGAGATGGGACCCATGGGAGCAGGCATTGTGGCAGTAGCGGTTGCTGCTTGTAGCATAGGAGGGATGGAACCAGGGTGCAAGGTGCATGCCAGTCGAGCGTTGTGGACTCCTGGATGAGTTCAAGAGGGTGAGTGGAACACCCAGCAACAATAGAAGCTTTGGAGATGCCGACGTCGCCGACAATATGACAGTCAATGGAAGACAGAGACACCAAGACAGTGATGGGGTAATAGTTCGTTGGCGAATCTGCTCCAAATTGTGTGTTTTTTTTCACTATTTAATTGTTGATTGGCAATTTTGGTCCCCTCAATATATAGTTATTTGTCTTGCACGACGCCTCGGGTAATAGTTGGTTGGCAAAATCTACACCTTGACCCTAGTTTTAATTGGATGATTATTTTGATGTTCAAATTTCCAAATTTCTTTATATGCTTGCTGTCATGTTTATAATTGGTAATCATAGTTGATTTTAGCTCTTGAATTGTTTGTTGGAACATTCTAATTGAGAAGAACAATTTACATCATCCCAATTTTAATTACACATTAAGTGGATTTTAACAATATCTCAAGAGGTAGTAGTTTGCTATGTTTGTAGGAGCGCGCTACTATTAATTGAGATTATTGGACTCAAGTGTTATCTTGAGGTTGATCTTTAGACTTAATAAAAGTTTAACTCCCATATATTTCTTTAAGCAATGATAGTCATCTTCTTCATTACCAAGAGCATCCATCATTAATCCCTTTTAATCGAAAGCATTCTTCACTATTTTTCAAAAATACCAAAAAGAAAAGAATTAGTTTCTTTATATTTTGATTAATTTTAGTTTAGAAAAAATTAATTTCAAAACCCATTTTCTAACCATATTTTTAGCACTTAGTTTAATCTAGGGAATTCAAAATAAAAGGCTCCTTGATAAGAGAGCGATCCCGAGTTATTTGTACTGTATTGCATTTTAATTTGTGATAAATTGTGATTTGACCCTTAGGCAACTGAGGTTTTCGTCAAATCAATCATGGCCAATAAAATTTTCACACGGACAATTTTAAATGATTTCCCCTTGAAGATATTAGAGAAGAGATGGTTAATTATTTTAGACATACCAGTGCAGATAGAGGAGAGCCATACATGAGAATGTTTAAAGCAGCACCCATAATTCCGACGACGTCGATCCGAACTTCACTGTGCAACGCTATCTGAGTAAATATTACGGCCACTCCGAAGAATCCCACATCTAATATTCCAACCAGAATCGCAGTTTTGGCCTGCCAATATGCTCACTAATTAACTAACCATCATATATATATATATATACACTACCTCCGGTCTTAATTATAAGACTTAGTTAATTTTTTTAGAGAGATTAAGGAAGCTAAATAAGTTACTTAATCATTTCATTTGTTGTGTATCCTTAAATTATATATTAGTTTATTAGTCAAACTAATTAGTTTGAAGAAAAAAATAAAAATACTCTAAAATAATTTAATGAGCTTCCTTAATCATTCCAAAAAAGTTAACTAGGTCTTATAATTAGGACCGGAGGAAGTATATATTATCACTGGTATATATAGATTATATTGGCTCACTCTCATCTTGGTCGGAGCATATACAAGAAGTAGAATTAAGCAGGCGGTTTCCACCACGACCCCGAAGCCGTTGACTGTGGCGACAAGGTATTCTCCGCCCTTTATCACTCCATAGTAAGTCCACAAGGAAAAGTTTAGCAATGTGCAAATGTAAGGAAGACTCTCAAACTCTTCTGTAGATCCACGCTTCACTATTCTCCAGAATGTTGGCCTGCAATTTTGTAACAATTAATTAACTTATTATTAATTGCATTTGATAGATTTTGCTAAACTTGTTTGTTTCCAACTTTACTTGACATGTACAGATAGTATATAGTAGGAGCCTTACACTGGAGAAAGAAACATGAGGACTGAGATGATGTTTCCTGCAACCAATAAATCATAATAATTAATGACATTCACTTAAATACAGAGAGAGAGGGAGAGAGAAGTGAGCGTAAGGAGGGGGAAAAAGAAGCTATTTTAAGACCTATAACCCCAACAAAGAAACTGAGTGGTGCCATGTTTGAGAACAGAGAAGAGGCATATGGAGTAATAGTGAGAAGGAAAAGGCGTGAGAGAGGGCTTCTTTTTAAAAACCAAGGGTTAAGGTGTAATTTGGCCAATAAACTCAGGAGTTTCCAACATAATTAACTATTAAGTGGGTCAAAAATACCAACAAACTTTTAAAAAGGAGTGCCCAGCACAACAAACTTTTGAAAAGGAACGCACATCACAACGCCGTTAGAAAAAAGTTAACGTCCGTTATCTAAGGTGCAGATTGACCAACAAACTTTTACTCTAGGAGCACCCAGCACAAAATTCTAAATTTTACTAAATTAAATAATTTTTTTCTTACATTATTCAAAACTACTTGTATAGATATCTATGGACAAGAATTACTCATTCTTCAATTTTGTCAAAATTATAATTTGCTAAAATAAACAAAAGTATAAATTAAAAATATAATTATATGATTTAAATAAAACTCAAGGTGATTTATAGTTTATTATAGGGTTAAGACGATTTTGCCAATAAACTATTGGCTCAGGAGCGTCCAACACAATTAACTATTAAGTGGACCAAAATACCAACAAATTTTTAAAAATGAGCGCCTAACAAACTCTGTTAGAAAAGGTTAACGCCTCATATATAAAGTGTAGATTGGCCAACAAACTTTTACTCCAGGAGCGCCTTGAGACAAAATTCTAAATTTTACTAAATTACATAATTTTTTCTCAATTGTCATTATTCAAAACTACTTGTATAGATATCTATGGACAAAAATTACTCATTCTTCAATTTTGTCAAAATTATAATTTGCTAAAATAAACAAAAGTTTTAATTAAAAATATAATTATATGATTTAAATAAAACTCAAGGTGTTTTATAGTTTATTATAGGGTTAAGGTGCGATTTGGCCAATAAACTATTGGCTGTGAGCGTCCAACACAATTAAATATTAAGTAGATCAAAAATACCAACAAACTTTTAAAAAAGAAGGTCCAGCACAACAAATTTTTAAAAAGGAGCGCCCAACAAACGCCGTTAGAAAAAAGTTGACGTCAGTTATCTAAGGTGCAGATTGGCCAACAAACTTTTACTCCATGAGTGCCCAGCACAAAATTCTAAATTTTACTAAATTACATAATTTTTTTCTCAATTGTCATTATTCAAAACTACTTGTATAGATATCTATGGACAAAAATTACTCATTCTTCAATTTTGTCAAAATTATAATTTGCTAAAATAAACAAAAGTTTTAATTAAAAATATAATTATATGATTTAAATAAAACTCAAGGTGTTTTATAGTTTATTATATATGTTAAACAAAAAAATTATATGATTTATTTTTATTTTAAAAGAAATTTATGTGATTTAAAAAATTCATTTAATGTTAATAAAATTTAAAAAATCTATTATATCCTGAATGAAATGAAATGAGTTTAATTTTTATTTTTATAAAAAGAGCTTAATGGATATCAACGTTGATACTTAATAATATAAATCCGCAACTTGATTATATATTTGTTAATTAAATGATCTATTGATTATATGAATATGAGACTTGTTAAAAAAAAGATAACTTAAGAGACTTTGAGGAAGGACAATTTAATAATAGATTAAGGAGCAATTTGGCCTCACGGAAGTCCTATATCCATATAAGCAATAGATCATTTAATTAACAAATATATCATCAAGTTGCCGAATTTATATTATTAAGTATCAACGTTGATATCCATTAAACTTTTTTTATAAAAATAAAAATTAAACTCATTTCTTTTCTTTCAGGATATAATAGATTTTTTAGAATTTTTAAATTTTATTAACATTAAATGAATTTTTTAACTCACATAAACTTCTTCTAAAATAAAAATAAATCATATAATTTTTTTTTTTAACATATATAATAAATTATAAATCACCTTGAGTTTTATTTAAATCATATAATTATATTTTTAATTAAAACTTTTGTTTATTTTAACAAATTATAATTTTGACAAAATTGAAGAATGAGTAATTTTTGTCTATAGATATCTATACAAGTAGTTTTGAAAAATGACAATTGAGAAAAAATTATTTAATTTAGTAAAATTTAGAATTTTGTGTTGGGTGCTCCTGGAGTAAAAATTCGCTAACCAATCTGCACCTTAGATAACGACGTTAACTTTTTCTAATTGTTGTCTATTATTTGAGCGCTTCCTTTTCAAAAAGTTTGTTCTTACGCGCTTCCTCTTTAAAAGTTTATTGGTATTTTTTGTCCACTTAATAGTTAATTATATTGAACGCTCCTGAGTCAATAGTTTATTGGTCAAATCGCACTTAAGTAAAGAATAAAAACAAGTTAGGTACCACTGTGAAGGAAATTTAATGTTGATTGATTGAAGTACGGTCATACAATTGAGGAATACAGTAATATGAACAGCGGCAAGTTTATATTATATTGTACGAATTTGAACATATATGCGTGGTTATGGAGAAAACCTTAACGCGTTGGTTAATATATACAGATGATTTGAAATACACACACGCAGGGACACGCAAGAGAGAATTGTTTTCGAATGATTGATCATGTTTGAATTAATATGGTACTCGTAAGATATAAATGGGTGAAAAGTTGAATAGATATATTGGACATATATAGCTAGTTTTGTGGAAATAAAAGAGTGGAAGAAGGAAAAACATTGAGGATTATTTGTTTTGTTTCTAAATATATACGACGATGTCCCACCAGGGAAGCCAAAATCTAAATGCATGTGCTTGCTAAAATGTAGTGGCCTCACAGTAGGAACCACTTATAAACTCGGTTCCTGTGTATTCTATTGCTCCATTAATTTCGTTCTGCACCTTTTACATTATAGCTATGATTTGATCTTGTATATACTTTTTTGTTTTGAGAAAATTACAGGAGTTACAGGATTAGTTTATGAATATTAAGAAAATGAGCGAAGAAAAAATAAATTAGATTTTATATCTCAGATAATTGGATTTTTTTAGAGAAATCCCAATGGCTATTATATTAAGAAAAAGAAGAGTTCCATGAAATAAATAAATAATTAAATAGATGGATGAGATTAGATACAACTAACAGAGGAAAAAAAATTGTGACGGTGGAGACAGGACCTTATAATTAAATCCCACAAGCAGTGACTGTGGAGATAGGCCCCAATACAGCTGCCCGAGATAATGACACCCGAATTAAATCTGAATTTCAAAACGTAAGATCAGTTAGATGTTTATATTTCCCCCCCGTTTTTTTTTTTTCTCACTAAAAGGCTTAACGTGGGTTCTTTTGGGCCTTCACAAGTCATTTCTAAATGGTGAGCCTAAGTCCCAACCCGAAAGTTATTGTCCTAAAATGGAGGTTGAATTGGTCATGTATTTTAAATATAAAATCTGGTTGTTTATTGAGGAGATTAAGAAAACTAATTAAATTCCTTTAAAATATTAATATTTTATCTCATTTTCTTCAAACTAATTTGTTTGAGTTATAAACTCATGCGTAATATATGACATAATCGTGTAACTTATTTAACTTCCTTAATCTCTCCCCAAAAAAGGTCAATTTTTTGCTGTCAAATAAATGATTCGGTAGTTGAGAATCCTAAACCTTCAAAATGGAAGGTCAATTGGTCCCACGCACACCCCAAAATCCAAGAAGATATAATTTCTCTGATTCCTTAATCTTCCCTACAATTCACTTGATATAGTTGACACTGCACAAGACAGTTTTATAACGATTAGACAGATAGTTACCCATCCAACACCGTTTACCTCTATTCCATATACAACTTATACAACCCTACCTAACTATATATCTACCTATTCCTGGGCACAAAATGAACAAAGTCATGTGTACCACAAGTACCATTGGTGTGCATATATATTTATATATATGGCAGTAATTAATGAACCATCCATGATAATGTCTCCCAAAACGAACACTTCTACTTTCAGACCAACACATGAATTGAGGTTCTTATTTGGTTTTTTGTCTGTTTTCAGGTGGACACACTGTTTGGAACACCTCTACATGTGACGCCGGGTTCAGAGGTAGGAGCAAGCAGCTCATAAGGCAACACTCCAGCACCACATCGGTTCCTCAGTGTCCTGTCACAGTTCCTCTTGTCAATCTCCTTCTCTATCTGCATGATCTTGGCCGAGAACCCGTAGAAGGCCTCCACCATCTCGGTGTCCCCAGTCCAGGTCGACGGTTGCTGCCTCTCCCCGAGGTACTCCTCGTCCGGCGAGTGAGTGGACAGAGTATCAACCACGGCCATAAATTTTGTAGCTTGCAACAAGCTAGGCATGGCATTGAGGAAGTATCTCTGAGGGTCTGCTTGGAAACTTGCATATTCAGGGTCACTCTCGTATGGGATTAGTCTTCTCATCAGCGGAGGGCGATTGGGCACGTACCCTCCATAAGGGTACTGCCCGAAATTAAGGGCAGCATGCTATGCAGAAGCGTTCCAAATCAAGGTTGTGAGGATGGAGACGAGGTCGTCACTTGTGTTCAGTGGTGGCCACCAAGGTTCATGTTTGAGGTCAGCATGGCCTACATTGACGGGCTCAAAGTACCAAGCTTGAAGCTCCTTTTCTTGAGCTACAAGGTTAGGGTCAGGGTAGTAATGGTTCACATAGGTGCGAACCCAGTTCTGTATGGCGGACCAGATCATGAGTCCATCGGCAGCATAAGGGTAGTCTTCTATGAGCAGCCTCAGACCATGAGGTTGAGTCGGATCAGGAACCGCCATTCCCCTGCAAATCAAGAGTCCTCAACCAATTAGAGAAACGATTGATGGCATATAATGTTAAGATAAGTCTTACTAAATTGGCTTGAGCTATTTATTTTGATAGAAAGACAATTCTCGTCAATATATATACATGAATGATTTTACATGCGGATCGAGGAGATCGGCAGGGAGGTTCTCCATGTCGAAGCGCCACAAGTTTTTGTAAGCAGAAGAACTGATTTCCATGTAGTAGCGTCCTGGAGTGAAGCAAGACTCAATGATTCCATCAGCATTGATCTAAACTTTGGCGAGCCAAGGCATTGATCTCTAGTGTGTACCTCATGTGAGGATCCAATAGCTTCAAAATTGGGTGCATTGCACTTAATTGCCTGTATGCTGCCAATATAAACGGCTCCATGCACGCATGTGTCCGTAACCTATATACAAATACACCATTCTCAAGTTATTTGTTGACCGACATCAAAATTATTAGAGAGAATCACTCGTTCCCAAAAGAAAATGCGTTCTAATAACATGTGAGTAGCAAATAATGACAAGTTCTGATAAAGGGAATGATAACATAGTCATGCTGCTCACTACCCCTTTTTTTTAAAAATTACATTCATCTTGTGTTAAAAAATCTTGTGCATCTGAAAGAACAGGGCTATCAAGCTTTGCTTACCAATGGTTAACAAGTTGATGCACGCCGGCGTCATTGGAACAGACGTGGGCCTTAGCAAGCTGCCACATCCAGTTGGTGGTGGCGTCCACCGGGGCGTGACCACACGTTTTGACCGGGAACTTGGTCTGGCCGGTGGCAGACTGAGCTCTATAGCTACAGGCTTGAGAGTGCCCATGGGCGTCAAAAAGAATATGGTGCGGGTAGCGTAGGATTTTCTACCATCAAGAGCATCGATCCCATCAAGAAACGGAAGATAGATGTCATGGTAGTCTATAATGAACGGCTTATCCTCATCTATTGCCTGCAAAATTCATCATCCAGTTCAGTAAACCATCAACCTCGCAAGTACTCCCTCTCGTATTTAAAACAAAAGTCAGTTGACTTTTTTTTGTTAAGAGATCATGGAAGTTAAATAAATTATATTTATTACTTTTCTTTAAAACAAATTTGTCTGACTTAAAAACTAATATATAATTCAATAATACACATCATATGTTATGATTAAATAATTTATTTAGTTTCCTTAATCTCTTTAAAAAGCTCAATAGACTCTAATATTAAAAGACGGGATGGAGCAGTTTTTAAAGTGAAAGAGAAGGATATGAATATACATATAGAAACACACCTGTTGAACAGTCATGCCATTAAGTTGACCCAGAATGTGCTCTTCTCTTAGGACAGACTCTTGAGGGCCATAAATTTGAGGGTCAAGGTTGCTCACAGGTGGGAAAACCTTGAGCTTCTCAATATTGACAGGGTTGATTCCTGCCATTGCTTGACGGGCAAATTCGTCATCTCGCAGCCACGCAAACTTGTCCTCTGCACGTTGAGCATACGGAGAAAAAAATATTACTTTAATCAGCAAACAAATTAATTTGGATCACTTTTGGTCAATTGTTGTTATCATTATTATATCAACATTCCACACCATTCTTTTCATCTCTCACTCAACTTTCACATGTGAAACATTAATTTTTTTATTTATTTCTTCTTTAATTTAATGGATGAGAAACAATAAAAGTTAGCTATTTGTATAATGGCTAAGCTTTATGATACATTAATATAATAATGATCGATGAAAACAAGACGTGGCCTCGTGACGCTTAGTCATCTTTTTGTAGGCCACATCGAATGCGTTAAAGTTGCAACCTTTTATTGATCCCACCACAGTTCCCCACTTACTTGGACCCGGTTTGCCTGCTTGTCTGTGGACAAGCAGGAGTTCTTCCGTACGGACGAAGCTCCTCCTTCGCCGATCTAGATCTGATTTTACCAATTTTATTTTATTTTTTTACTTTTTTATTTTTAATAAAAAAAGTTAATGAAGAGTAGAAGGCGCAAAATAAAGTTAATCTCTAAACTAACATTTTTTTAAAAATGATTTTTTTCAATGTAGAAAAAGAAAGAAAAATCTGGAAAATCCGGATCTAGATCTAAATGGTGGGAGCTCGTCCGTACCTGCCGTCCTTTGGACGACCAGGCAAACTGAATCCCACTTACACATGGGCACGTTAACTAGAACAAAAGGTGGTGTCATTATTAAACAAGCTTCACTAGATTTGGACATATGTGTGAATATTTTACAAAAATGAAAATATTACCGGGTGGCTGGGGCAGAACGTTGCTCTGAGTAAAAAGAGCTCTTGAGTCTTGACCATTTAAGGTTTTGAGTTTATATGAATGCATTAAAGAAAACGTTTTTTAGAAAGTTATCCCCAACTAGGCCTAATATTTGAGTTTAACTCAGTCAGTCAGATAGCCATGTCAGAAAAAGAAGGGAAATTTAATATTTTAGATTTTGACTCGTTGTAATTTGGTTCTTATAATTTTGATTCATTGTAACTCATTCTTTAAATTTTGATTCACTGCAACTCAATACTTATAGTTTTTAGAAAATAAAATCATATATATAATAAAAGTCAAGGACTAAATTATAAAATAGTTAGAAGTATAAGAAGGGACTAATTCCAACCCAGTCAAAAGTAATGACTAAATTGTACTGAATCAAGGGATCAAGTTAGAGTATTGGAACTAAACCGAAAAAGAATAACAGAGGAATGAGGTGATATGCTTACTGGAAATGATCTTGGGAGTGTCAAACTTAAGAAGGCCCTGACTAGATTCATGGATCTTGGGGATCAAAGGGACTTTGTTGAGAACTTCATCTTGCAAACCCAGTTTGATGAGAAGACCTTCACTATTGTACAATCCATCAACGTCTGAGAATTCATTGAAGTCATTGTTATTGACAGAGAGGCTAGCCTTCAGCCCTGGGATCAAGTTATGAAGCACTGCCTTCAACCTCTTGATTGTGAATGTGTTCTTCTTTGACTCCTCAAATCTCTCATCTCTCGGAACATACTTCGGCAATGGCTTCTCCACACGGCTCTCCGTGTACATATCTGCATGCACAAAACTAGCCCGTTAGATTGGAGAGCCCCTTAAACTTAACATCACTTAAATTAGTTAATAAAAGGTGATCATCGGTTACCGGTGTCGGAGCGGAGGCCGCCGTACAACAGCGTCTCGGGTAAGGGTATTTTTCTGAGCCTCCAAGAGGTCTCTGCCTTTATCAGGATTGCCCAAATCATTGTAGGTGGCAAAGTCATATACCGTCACCTCTTAGATTCCTCAGTTCCTTCTCTCTCAGCCTTTTAGCCCAATTCTGTCGGTGCTTGATAAATTTTTAAGGTCTTTGGCCGGCCTCCGCATATATAACACATTAATTTCCATTTTATATATTGTTGTTATATAATTATGGGATTATATGGTAAGGCACACTAGTGCAAAAAAGGGGCTTTAAGACCGTCTCATTCAGAGCGGACATTGGAAGCACCGGTCTTAAAGGTATGACCGGTGGCAGTTTTGTAAATAAAAGGAACTTCTTATGTATGACCGTTGGCGTTTGTAAATATAAAGAACTTCTTATACCGGATCATTTTTTCATCGGTCTTAAATATATTATTAAGACCAGTTCAAAACAAGGCCGGTCTTAAAAATGTTATTAAAAAATATTCAAATATCAATTACTTTATGGAGAAATCTCACACAACCGGACTAATATTTTATGCGGGCCAAAAAAATAAGGAAAAATTTAAATATAAAGGTAATAAAGTTTTAAGACCGAATGTAAATAATCACCGGTCTTAAAAATTATTCTTTTAAGACCTGACATAAAATGCGGCCGGTATAAAATATAGAAAAATAGTTCGGATAAAAAATTAATTACTTTTAAGACCAATCGTAGTATGACCGGTCTTGAATGTTAATTATTAAGACCGTCTCTTTTTATGTCCGGTTTTAAAAATGAATCGCCAAATATACATTTCTTCGCGCGTAAGCTTTTGTTACTATCACTGGAGAGCCTCTGTTTACGTTGTGAAACCCTTCCTGTTGCATTACCTCTCTTCCTGTCTCGAAAATGAACGGTGAAAACGATTCTACTCCCATTAGGAACACCAAACGCTTTGACCGGGTGTGAGTCCGAACGAACCGTCTTCATCTGTCAATGAGCCTCGAAACCGCCGTGCACATCGTGGTAGAAGAGGAACACGAATGCAGGATGTAACCCTAAGTCGGACTTTTGGGTCAAAGCTGGAGATTCAGTTTAATGAAAAGTTGCAACCTTTCGGTCCCATGAAATCCAAATATAATAGTTTTGTTGGCTATCAAGCACGCAGCCATGTTAGCATCTTGATAGATGAGTGGAAAAGTGTGGACGATTCTAAAGTAAAGGATCCTATTTGGGACACTATCCGGCTTACCTACACCGTCCCCGATCAAGTTGAAAGAGAAGACATTGTCTTATTGTGCTGATCGGTGGAGGAAGTTTAAGACCTTTCTAGCTAACACCTATATTTTTGCCGAGGTTCTCGCCTCAAGAACAGCCTTGGAATAAGTACCCATATATTAATGAACAAACTTGGCAACAATTTGTTCAAATTGACCACTCCCGAAGCTCGGTGAGTTTATATTTAGTTTAGTTTGCCTTTTTTGTGTGCTTATTAACTCCGTGCGGATATTTGAATGTTATTGTGTTCATCTAATCCTTTTAGTTAAATGGTTTGGTTTGTGAATAGAAGTATACATTTCCCGCCTTTGTCAATGCAAGTCCGATATGTAGACCCCGATAAAGAAATTAAGTAAATTAAGGAAATAATGATGGCATAAGAGTCAAGTCTCAATTATATAGTCTTAGTTCTGTTATAGTAGGCAGTTGTTAGACGTTGGTGTTATGATGTTAGTATGTTAACTGTGTAATGGTTTCGGTGCAAGCTGTTATGAGTCAAGCCTCTAACTATATGTAAGAGGTTAATTAGTCTAATATGTGTGGGAACCAGTTAGGATGAATGAATTAATTGACTGAGTTGGCAGCATTTCTGCAACTCCCTTTCCTCTGTTTATCCCAATTTATCTACAATTCTACATCTTTCTTAAATAAAATGTTGAACCTTGATGAAGTGAATTTGACTAATGTTTGACCTTCATATGAAGCAGAAGTGTTCTAATTTCTGTTAGACATCAATGGTTGGAATTCATAAGTAATAGTTTTTTTTTTCATTTCTGATTCACAGATAAGAAGGGCAAAAGTACAGGAGCTAGGGAGAAAGAATGATTGCATGCATAGGGCTTCTCGCGGCGGATATGAAATGGCCGAAAAAGAATTGATGGCGGCCAAGCGAAAGAGATTGGAAGATGAAGCTGAATCCAATCCTTCTGCCGTAGTTGATCAGCCATCTCCTATACATCGCGAGGAGTTGTGGTTGCATATTCGGCAAAAGCCAAGCGGCGCCTACACGAGTGAACAAACTCGTGTAGTTGCTTTGAAAGAATTGTAAGTATCGTTATTGTTATTTTTTAGTTACTAAACATGTTTCATTACTAAGCTTCTCGTTATCTGTATCTTACAGGAAGATCTTAAAAATAAAGAAGCAGAGGGATCTTTCGTGTCGGACGGGAGGAATGATGTTCTGACCATTGCGACTGGAAAACCGGATCACACGGGGCGTGTAAGGGGGTTGGAGGACGGGTAGGCCTGAAGGAATACTTTGGTAAATCCAAACGCCACAAACAAAGTATGATTACCCGGGAGGAGATGGAACAGACGCTGGCCAAAATAAATGATGAAGCAAATGTCAAAGCAAACCGCTCAAGAAGCTTCATTGACCGCAAAGTTGACTCGCACGCTTTCAATCCCGGATGAGCAAGATGGAGGAGGAAATAAATCAATTGAAGATGCTTTTGAGCTCTCGTCCAGAGAGCAGTGTTCCCGTCACACATTCACCTGCGGTTATGCAGCAGAGCACTAGGGGGAGCTGCATTGTTGGACAGTCAGAGCAACCTCCTCCTCAAGTTCCATCCCCTCGTCAAGCTGCATCCCCTCCTCCTCAAGTTCCATCCCCTCGTCAAGCTGCATCCCCTCCTCCTCAAGTTCCATCCCCTACTGCTCATTTGACTGCCAGGCAAAAAATAACTGACTTGGCAAACAATAATTATTTTACTGATAAATCGTGGCCATGTCCAAGAAGTAGTAGGCGTCCCTCATCCCGAAGATGTCTACCTTGACAAAATAGATGTAATGTCCCCGCTGATTCTGGGCGGACGGGAGATTAGTAATGCAATCATTCAACTGTTTATGAAGTAAGTATCTGATTCTATATATGAGTACATAATTTAAATGCATCGTTTAGACACACATACATATATACTAATTCCCTGATCGATGTCATTATTGTAGGTTCTTGCATCAAGAATTGGTTGAACAGGGTACAATCAATGATTTTGGATTCTTGTGCCCCGTCTATGCAAGTACAACGAGAGAAGGACTTGAGACAAGAATACATGTCAAATAAGGTGTGTGAAGTGATAAGAAAGGTTTACGTGTTTCCATACTTCCACGGTATATACATATCACGATTCTTGTATGCAATTAACTTAATATAATTGCTACATATAATACCGCGTGAATTTTCAGCCGCCACGGCGTTGGTCCTCATGTGCATGGAGGATCATAAAGTTATCTTCTTATGCTCCACTCACAATAACCCAGATACTATAATGACGGAGACCGTCAACAAGTAAACATGCATGTCATTGAAATTCTCTTGTCTCGAAATCTCTACCGTAATGGTTTCAAAGAATTATTGATAAATTTGTGATTTTGATAATAGTGCCATGATGATCTACCAAGTCAGGGTAAGACAAAAGCGTGGGAAAGAGGCCACTATTAAACCTTCGTGGTACACCCCAGAGGTTAGCACATATTTTAATTTGGACACTGAAACACTGCCTTGAGAACTTGGTGAGTAACCTATATATATATATATATGCTATATATTTCTTGTCACTTATCCTATATTATTTCTTGTTCGTTTTAGACCCATCGGCAACCAAAAGAATCCAACTTATGTGGCCTGTACGTCATGAAACACATGTATGATGTTATCATCAGGCGAGGAAAGACAAAATTGTTTGCAAAGGTAAATGTATTTGATGTTATTACATATATTATGTCTGAATTCAGTTTCTGGCTTAATGAAATATGCACACAAGTTAATTCAGTTTTAGTTTGTCTTTGATGTTACGAGATGTTTAGAGGTTACGTCCCCGTCCCGATAATGAAGTGGAGCACATACGCAATGTGTTTTGTGAATATCTCGTATCGCCTTATTAATTCTTAAATGTGGATGTAAATATATGTTGTACCAAAATAATTTTCTGTAAATTTGTTTATTTTTTCGAACAAGTCATTCATTTGTAAATAAACATACAAACTATGTATTTCAAGAATAAATTCGTTTATTCATTCTAGATATTTATGCTTGAAATTTGTGTTACAGGATGTTGTAAATGAGAAAGTCTTTGTTCATAAAAATATGGCGAGACCTTTAGGACCGCATAGTTATTAAACCTGCGGTGCTTTAAGTCTTCGTTAATTTTTAAAAAATTATGGGTATACTTTTAGGACCGGACGTAATTCTATGCCTGGTCTTAAAAATGAGCTAGACTTTTGGGACCGCATCTTTATTATACGGCCGGTCCTAAAAGTCTACGTTTATATTAATAAAAAAATTATGGCTATACTTTTAGGACCAGACGTAATTATTGGTCCGGTCTTAAAAGTTTTCTAAAAATTCGTTAGACTTTTAGGACCTTGTTATTATATTTCGTCCGGTCCTAAAAGTCTACGTTTTATTATTTCAAAAATGTAAAGACTTTTAATACCGTAGTTTTGTTATATATCCGCTCCTAAAAGTTAAGTCATAAAAATATTTTTTTGTTAGGACTGTGTATATTTATTTGTTTCCTCTTAATAGTTTTTGACTCGGTTTTCAGACAACCGAGGTTTTGTCGATCCAACCTTGACAAGAATAGTCATTTGGTTTGTTTTTATTCGAATAAGGTAAACGATCTTTTTTTGTTTTTTTGTTTTTTGTATGTTCTTAACTGTATTGTGAGAATTTTTAATGTTGATTTACGCGACGACAATGTTTTGTTTGTTTCCTTTTTTGTCGGAAAAAGAAAGAAGATAATGAAAAGGACATGGCGATCAAATATGGAAACAAAAAGATTTTAATTTATATTTTTTATTCACGCTGCCCCGTGAGGAGCAGCAAGATCTGTTCTAACAACAAAAAAAAAGAAAAAAAAATGAAATATCTACTCCCCCCATCGTTGTTGGAGGGGAGGAGTCGTCGGAGGGTCGGACATGTCGTCATCTGAAGGATGGTACTCAATGTCCTGGGCATCGAGTACCGCCTGCAGCTTTGCGTTGACGGCGTGATAGACCTGAAACAACTGGCCGCACCGTCGGTCTATATGATCGAGGCGGGCCAGGATGTGCTGGATCATCTGGTAGATTGTCGGTTCCGGAGGCAACGGAGGAGGAGGACCTCGTGGTGGTGGAGCAGCCATTACTGTGGATGTTTCAGAAGTGATGGGGAAGAATGTGATGGAAGTAAAGTAACATCTGGTTTAAATAGAGAACCATGCCCGAACAATTTGAAACGCCGGAAACAATAACGAGGAGACGCATAGTTCCGCAGAATACGAGGAGACGCCTAGTTGGGAAGTTTATCTGGAAGTCGAAGCGATTCTGAAATTGATTTGAACAGAGAACCTTTAAGACCGGATATTGTAAAAGATCCATTCTTAATAAAATTAAATTGATTTTTAGGACCGGATATAAGACAAAATGTCGGTCTTAAAAGTAATTGAATTGATTGAAAAATAAATAATAGACTTTTAGGACCGGATATATTTAAAAAGGTGAGTCTTAAATTCAATGGAATTGAAAAAAATTTAATTATGAATTTTAGACCCGCATATTTATTAACTCCACATACATCTCTGTCCTTATTAAACTCATCACAATCTCGTAACTCCACACTACCGGCTCTCTCGCCCCAACTCAAACCATGGTTAGATACAAGAGAACCGCTCGTAGGGGTACTCTTACTCGTGATGCTCGTGCCTTCCGTAGATTGTTATACGGTGCGCCTCCTCCATCAAGAGTGCGTTCTATTGTGACAGAGGAGTCTCGGGTCATTGGACCCATTGTTATTTCGGATGATGAAGAGGTTCCTGCTCCCCCTCTCCAACAAGTTGCGCCACCCCCCTCCAGCCTTCAGACCATGAAGAGGTTCCTGCTCCTCCTCTCCAACAAGTTGGCCCCAGCGCGCCTACCGCTGACCCCTCTCATATGTCCTCTACTGATTTATTGCGGCTGATGCGATTAAGGCAGGAACTTGCTGATATCCGGCAGGAATTTAATGTTTTTCACGCCAATATCGACAAGGATGTTTAGTCGATCGATTCTTGTTTTTTATAATTTTACGCTTGTTTTTTTTTTTGTACGTGTATATATATTCTCCAAGTAATGTATGAAGCATTAAGAACTAAGCTTGGAATTTTCCTTTAATTTTCATCTTTTAAAAAAAAACAAATGAGGACTTTTAGGACCGGATGTTTAATAAAACTCCGGTCTTAAAATTAAATTAATAATAACATATTAGGAAAGTCCATTTGTAAATAAACGGTCTTAATAAAAGTTGCGACCGCCAAGCTTGTGTCTTTTTTTTGTTCATATTCTCAATTTTTCCTTTAATTTTTTTCATTGAGTTGTCTTTCGAGCTAATCATCTTTTTGTTTTAAAAAAAATAATGAGGACTCTTAGGACCGGATATGAATAAAACTCCGGTCTTAAAAGTAATTTTCCGGTTTTAAAAATGTAATTATATATTTAGGACCGTCTACTTTATAAATAACCGGTCTTAATAAAATCCAAAATATACTAAAACACAACTCTTTTGCGCGGAATAACAAATTTTCCTCTCAAAACTTCTCTCGTCGTGCCGATAGTGATTTCTCAGGTTCTGTCTCCAGTTTGTTTGTGTTGCTTCGTCGTCTACTTCGCGTTGCTCTCTCGACAATCGCTTTCTGTTTCCTTAGTTAAACGTCTATCGACCAAGCTGTAAGAGGTGTTTCGGTTAAATAACTTTATGGTTTTCTGGGTTTAACGAAATCGATGAAATGTTCTAGTGGGTTTCTCTCGTTGTTAATGAATATTGTATTTTTAAGATTATATTTGCGCTTTTGACCTACCCAACGACCAACAAATTTTTTAGGTTACTCTTGTCTCGCAACATCAACGTTCGTGGCGGGAGAAGAAAGACTCCGCAAACCATTTGAATTTATATGCTACGGGTGAGTCCACATTTAATTTCACGCGATGCATTTAATTTCCTCGTCATGCTTTAATTTTTCTTCTTGGATTCACCGTGTTATTTATGACCAAAAGTGTTTCTTCATTATGCATTTAATGGGCAAGTTTCTTCGTTGAGCATAAATATGAATTTGGTGTTTCCTTATTTTGTATCTCGTGTCATAAATAGGAATTCTAGTATGGATCACGGTTGGATAAATGCGTTACGGACGAGTGTTGAATATCAGAATGGGGTGAGATAATTTATATAATTTGCTAAACAAAATGCCCATGATGATAGTGGGAAGTTTTATTGCCCTTGTGTAAAATGTTTGAATGAGAGGCGACTAAGTCCTGAAGTTATCTACACACATTTAATTTGTGAAGGATTTTGTAAGACTTATACAATATGGGTATGGCATGGTGAAAAAGTACCAAGTGGGTCTCAACATGAGGAAGTGACCTTTGATGATAATGACACGGATATGGATGATCACATAGAGGACATTATTCGTGATGTAGGAGAAGAGGCTTTTCATCAATCACATGCATATGGTAATATGTGCAGTGATGCAGAGACCCCGCTATACCCTGGTTGTAAAAAATATCAATTGTTGAACGCTGTATTGAAATTGGTAAGCTTGAAGGCACGTCATGGATGGAGCACCGTCCAGAACAGTGGTGTTATGTTAGAGGCTGAATCTATGCACTTCTCCAGTTCGAAAGACAAGAGGCCTTTATTGGCAGTAATGCCATATTATGGGGTTATTGAAGAGATTTGGGAGGTAGACTATGTTAAAATTAGATTTCTCATTTTCAAATGCAAGTGGGTTAATGTCAATAATGGTGTTCGGATTGATCGGCTAGGATTTACATTAGTCGATGTCAACGGTAGAAGTTTTGGTGATGAACCTTTTATTATGGCGGACCGTGCGAAACAAGTGTTCTATATCACCGATCAAGAAAATAAAATGTGGTCTCGTAGCTCTCCAAGGTAAAAGGGTCATTGATATTGATGAGGAAAGTCATTCAAATTATGGTCTTCCTGAAAGTACTCCTTTTTCAAGGGGTGTACCGGAAATATTGAACGAAGAAGATGAAGCGGATAATGAACCTGGCATAAGAAATGATAATCAAGAAGGGATATGGGAGGATATCGCTTTATAAAAGAGTCAATATAATTCATATATAAGGTAATGTTCATATGCAAACTTCTTTGCAAACTTTAAGGTTTTAACTATATATATTATATATTCCTTCGATCTATGTTCTTAAACATTATTGTCACTGACTATGAAGTTTGTTCTTGTTCTATTTTTGTGTAAGGGATCGGATCCTAAGGGGCATGTTATAAAAGAGGATGTTACGTTGTTGGGTGGGAATCGAGATGAAGGCATGGTGAATATTCCATTGGGAATGTATTTGTAACTTATTGTATATTATGCATTGTAACTAACTTATTCCATTGGGCATGTATGTTGTATTTGTCACAGACTCGTGGTGAATATTATTTGTAATTTTTTCTCAATTCAATTTATTCAAAGCTTGTACTTATAGATTCGACTTTTATGTGCTGGATTGGTTGGTGGATTTGTGAATGAATATATATATATATATATATATATATGATCAGGAAGAACAGAACAGGGATAAAATACGGGAAAATTTAGACCGGTAATAAATAGGCCGCTCTTATATGTTCAACTTTTAAGACCGGAGGTGTTCATATATCCGGTCTTAAAGGTCGTGTGTACATATTTGATATTAAGCCGGTCTTAAAAGTTTGTCTTTTAAGACCGGTGTGTTTATAAGTCCTGGTCTTAAAATTCAATTTTTAAGACCGGAGAATTTATTGTCCATCTTGAAAGTCGGTCTTTTAAGACCGCGTATAATTAGTTGTCGGTCCTAGAAGCCGATATTTTTCGAACCGGCTTTATAATTGTCCGGTCTTATAAATTTGATCTTTTAAGAGCGGCCGATATTTTCCCCCGGTCTTTAAAGTTGAGTTTTAGGACCGAACAAAACAAATTTCAACCTTATGTAGTACTACTTTTAAGACCTAATGTTTTAAATGTCCGTCCGGAAGATGTTCTTTAAGACCGGTTGTAGTCCGGTCTTAAATGTGGACTTTTAATACCGGGAACAAGACCGGTCATTGGTCCGGTGTTACGATGCTCTTTTTCGTCCGGTCTTAAAGCCCTTTTTTGCACTAGTGGCATTTGAAAATTTGAGTGGTAATTGATTCCATTCAAAAGGAAATTGAAAAAGATTTGTTGTATCGTAATAATGTAATGTTTTTATTATTATTATTATTATTTGATTTCAGCTAGACTGAAATATATAACTCCAAATATATCAGCTTCGCAGATGAATATGTCTTTTTCCTATATGAATATATGATTATTTTTTTGTTTTTTTTATCGAGTTTAAATGTAAGCCACCATTTATTGTTTGAAACTTTTAATTTTATTAATGGTTTTTTTCCCCATAATTTTGTTAATCGTTAGAGTTTAAGATCTTTAGCGCATTATGCGGGGAAGGTGATGCTTATTGAAATATATGCAAATATTCAAATTATGAAAAAATAATATTTAAATTAAAAATAAGGCATTAATCATCAAGTAAATTAAATAGAACATTCATTTATAAATCATACAAAGTTTTAATTTATTATACAATTATAATTCAAACAACAACTTTAAACATGAAAATAAAATTAATTGAAAAATATATATCCAATGACTATAAGTCTATAACAACTTGTGTAGGCAAGTTACAATCTTTACCACAAGATTTTTAAAAAATTGACCATCATTTGTCACAGTATAAACCTGTGTTCATACTAATTTCATACTATAATTAACATGTTTTCAATACATTTCATATTTATATATGGGGTCCAAATTATTATCACGACACAATACCAGCTATGCCTATACATAAAATAATCTAATTAACCGCAAAAGTATCCAATAAAAAGGTGTAAGTTGAAGAGCAGATTGGACATACGTGAAAGGAGCAGACGAAAACTTTCTGATTAATTAGAAGAGCAAGCTTTGACAGGAAGGAGAATTTGTTGATTGAAAAAAACAAAAAAAAAAAGTAACATAGCTTTGACCTGATTATAAAACTAGAATTTTGCTCCAAGTTGGATTGGACTTTGAGAAAATAAAGTCAATTATTGGGGAACACAAACTTGGGCATTTAATTAACCACACTCACGGAGGGGGACGGAGTTGTTCGCTGGCTAGAACAATGCAATTCTCTCTTGAATTATTTACAGCTGTTATACATGAGGTTTGGATAAATAAAGTCAAGAGGAAAGCTAGTGATCACATAGAGGAAGGTAACATAGCTTCTACATCTTTACCGGTTGAAAGAACTTGCCATGATGCTCTAAGGTTTGAATGTGAGGAACAACCTTCTAAAATTCCTAAGGTTAATTTCAATTAATTTGATATTAGTTCCTTAGAGCGTGATCCAGGTAAACGCCTTCAAATATTGGTATGTTATCTTTATACATTAAAATCGTTAAAATGCTTTTATTATAGATTTGAATATTTTAAACGTGTTATATAATCATATAAATTGTTAATTAGTTAATGAGTATACATTCGATTTTTGAAATATTTATCCCAAGATCTGCCACTGCACTAGGCTACATTAATTTTAGTGCCCAATGATCTTTTAGGCAGGGCATCGGACAAGTGCCTCGCCCTGCCCAGCCCTGCCATGAACAGCCTAGTCCCACACAATCACAATTTATTTATTAGGTTCTATTCTTTCCAGTACATTGTTGCGAAGACGATATCTTATGTCTGAAATATTGATTTGGGCAAAGCCAATTCTGTCGGTGCTTGATAAATTTTTAAGGTCTTTGGCCGGTCTCCGCATATATAACACATTAATTTCCATTTTATATATTTTTGTTATATAATTATGGGATTATATGGTAAGGCATTTGAAAATTTGAGGGGTAATTGATTCCATTCAAAAGGAAACTGAAAAAGATTTGTTATATCGTAATAAAGTAATGTTTTTTAAAAAAAGAAAATGTTTTTTTTTATTCGATTTCAGTTAATATATAACTCCAAATATATCAGCTTCGCAGATGAATATGTCTTTTTCCTATATGAATATATGATTATTATTATTATTATTATTTTACCGAGTTTAAATGTAAGCCACCATTTATTGTTTGAAACTTTTAATTTTATTAATGGTTTTTTTTTCCCCATAATTTTGTTAATGGTTAGAGTTTAAGATCTTAGCGCATTACGCGGGAAGGTGATGCTTATTGAAATATATGCAAATATTCAAATTATGAAAAAATAATATTTAAATTAAAAATAAGGCATTAATCATCAAGTAAATTAAATAGAACATTCATTTATAAATCATACAAAGTTTTAATTTATTATACAATTATAATTCAAACAACAACTTTAAACATGAAAATAAAATTAATTGAAAAATATATATCCAATGACTATAAGTCTATAACAACTTGTGTAGGCAAGTTACAATCTTTACCACAAGATTTTTAAAAAATTGACCATCATTTGTCACAGTATAAACCCGTGTTCATACTAATTTCATACTATAATTAACATGTTTTCAATACATTTCATATTTATATATAGGGTCCAAATTATTATCACGACACAATACCAGCTATGCCTATACATAAAATAATCTAATTAACCGCAAAAGTATCCAATAAAAAGGTGTAAGTTGAAGAGAAAACTTTCTGATTAATTAGAAGAGCAAGCTTTGACAGGAAGGAGAATTTTTTGACTGGAAAGGGGGGAAAAAGTTATTTAATCTTTTCGGTAAAAAAACAATTAATCTTCACAGAGTGTGAAATACAGTAAAACAGTCTATAAAGGTTAAATATTTTTCAATTAATAGGATTCAAAATATTAATTTATTATAGAATACTAACATATAAGCGTCTTTCATCAACATTTAATTATACTGTAATCGCTTAAAATTGTTGAGTCAATATTTTCCGTTAAATCAAACTAACGGTGTTAATATTAAGGAACCAAACATACACTTTACAAACTTAAAGGACTAAAATGATATTAGAGACAAACATAAAGGACTAAATGTATACTTTAGCATCTTTTGTTTTTTTTTTTTTCTTTAATTGATCACAAGGGCGCCTCTTGAGCAGTCTGTGGTGTAGAATAGAAAGCAAATACAGACAGCGATGATGATATAGAACGTATCTATTTCCCTGTCTGGCCGAGATCTTCCACGTCTTGCAGTTTGGAACAAGATTAACTGAGGTGAAGCCTAATTAAAACAAAGCTCTAATTTTTTTTTTTTTTTTTTGATAATAAAAGGTTTTGGAGGGGTTCGACATCGTCTCTACTGGCCAAAGACGGCCCCGGGCTCATGAAAGACTTTTACGGACTTACGAGATCGCTTACCAAAGGAGTCCCAAGCGACGAGAGGATCGAACTCACGACCCAAGGCCTAATCCTAGATCCCTTACTATCTATGCCAACTCACATTGGCAAAGCTCTAATATAATATTGCTGGTGCTGGTATCATCTTTCAAGATTGGCTTATAACATGGGAACTGTTGCTGAAATTTGGGATAATGCAGCATCTACGCATGCTGAATAATGGGCTTGTTGGCCTATAGGATTTCACTCTTATGCAGCCCAGTTCTTATCTTCCTTTTTTTAGAAGAAAGTTTAGATGAGTTGAATCATGGGTTCAAAAATTAATGCATGCTTTTGGGTAGTCCAATTTTTGCCCATAAGATATCTAAATGTCACTTATTTTTTATTAAATCTAATGATTTAAACAAAAATCAAGAAAAGAATTGGGAAATAGGGGAAAAGTGGGGTCAACAAGGAAGGGCAGTAGACACCCCCTCCCAATTCTAGGCTCAAAGAGCAAGGTATTTACAGATGCATTAACAAAATTTTTATATCAGTGAGATTTAAGTTCACAACCTTATTATGAGCCAACCCCTTTCCAATTGGAGGGGGCCCAAAATTTTAATTGATTCATTTTATTTTATGCAGTGAAGGGAAAAAAAAAAGGGAACAAAGATAGAGGCCTTAATAAGGCTTAGAGTGTTGACGTATATAAGAGTGAGAAATAGAGAGTTTTTTCATTGTTCCTTTTGAGAACACATTTTTCTCTAATTTTTCCGCCCGTACATCTTTTGATCAAAGGAAGGATTGAAAGGTGATCTCTTGTCAAGATATTAGTGATTTTTTTTTAGAGTTTTTAGATATACTAAACATCATTTTAGATGGTATGATCACTACTAAGAGACCTCAAAATTTCCCAGAATTTTTTGTTAATGAATGTTGACGTTTGTTGTAGTTCTGTCTAAGTGATTTTGATCAAGTTAATGATCAAACTATGATTTGTGGTCGGAATGACCTGGAAGTTTTTGGGGTGATTTGAAACACATAGATCTGGAATCATAAGTCATAATAAGAGTGGGATTGTCAATTGGATCCTTTTATCTTCCCCAAATTTGTAATGAATGTCAGGAACATGTTCTGTGCAATGTAGCTTGTGTGGGTTGTGATCTAGCAGGCAATTCAGAGGTGATTTGATCTCCATGTTGTTTGAAATTTTGCTGTGAGACCTGCGGCATCCAATCTTTATTATCTATGGTGTGATTGTAATTTGGTGATCTCTGACACGCAGACTGTATCTTTCGCCCAAAATATACACATTTTTTATAGCTCTATTTGCACTTGTATCAATAGTTAAGTTTGGTAACAGAGGTCTTCGTCTCCCTTTAACCACATCGAGCCCTCATTGTCATTATTGATATATATATATATATATATACTAGCACTATTATATCATGACTCATTAGATGTTATTTTCCTTACACATTGTAATGTTCAAAATAAGAAATAGGCTGAAATCTGAATATATCTATTGATCAACTCGTCATAGCAACCATTACAAGCAACAATATCCAAATCAATAACGACACACACACACACATCAAATGATCTGAAATTAAATCACCAAAAAAGGGGGAAGCGCAGAAAGATAAGAAAGCAGAAAGAGAAGAATTCACTTCAGAGAGGACAGTCTCAGAATCCACACACACAATCTCTTTATCCTTTAACCAACTTTTATTTTGTGTTATTAAACCCGAACTGAATCGACTAGTTCGGCTTGGAAACCGGTGAACCGGTCGGTACAGTGGTCCAGTCCAAACATTAAACCTTTTTTTATTAAAATAAATCGATTTTTTTTTATATATAATTTCATATAAATAACCCAGAAATCTTCATTTTCTCACCCACTTGGCCCCGGCTTAGCTCCGGATTAACTTCGATCTGACCCACTAACCCAGTAGTGTGACCGGTCCGAGTTTAATAACCTTGTTTTATTCCCTCAGCTTCCAAGGCAGGCGTTTCTCACGTGAGCTCTTGCGCACACTAGGATCCACCTCATTTACCACCATCTATGTGGCTTTGTTTGGCTCCCTGAGCTATGACACAGGCACACACAGATATATATATATATTAAGACGAGAGGAGTATATATATTATCGCTAGCTAGAGATAAAGATGAGATGAGAGTCTAAGCTTAATAACAGCTTCAAGTGGCTGTTTTCTGATACTAGTAAGCCTAAAAGTTTCCTCCATGTTCAAGTCCTCCACCTTCATATGACCCGGCAAGCTCCATGAAAATCCATGCACCAAATTTGCCAAGCTCACAACAACAACCTTAAGACCAAGATTGTAACCAGGGCACATCCTCCTTCCAGCTCCAAATGGCAATAACTCAAAGTGATTCCCTGTCACATCAATGTCCTTACCAATGAACCTCTCCGGGTTAAACTCACAAGGGTTTTCCCAAACTGTAGGGTCCCAATAGCCCAAGCGTTGACTATCACTTGGGTCCCTTCTGGGATGTCAAACCCTAAAACCTTGGTGTCACCATTAATGGCTACCTTTGGAGGCAACACGGTGGCCGGAGGGTGCAATCTCATTGATTCTTTGGTAATGGCTTCAATATAAGGCAACTTGGCCATGTCCTTCTCTTCCACCCACCGTTTTCTTCCAATGACACTATCTAACTCTTCTGTTGCCTTCCTTAAGGTTTCTGGGTTTTTCATCAGCTCTGACATTTCCCATTCCATAGTTACTGCTAAGTAGAGCTTGGAATCAGGGCCGGCCCGGCCCGACAGGGCTTGGGGTTAAAATTACTATTCCAAATTTTAACTATTTTTCTTCTGATTTTTTTTCAAAGAAATATAATTAGTAAATTGCAACCATTAAAGTTCTAATCTATCAAATAAATGTTATCAACATTAATATCTAAACAATACAAATCATCCAACAAATAAACACATTCATTAATTCGTAATAAAAAAACAAACCATTGTCTACAATTGACTCTCATAAAACGTAAGAAGCATTAAACTAAGCAACATTAGATAACTCAAAATATAAAAGCATGCCACTATTCATCACTATCATCAATTTCATAGATATTTGATTGTGCTCCACTTTGAGCAGAATGTTGTGCTTCAGGAGTAAAAATGTCATGAATTTCTTCTCCCGCATCATGAACACATCCATAATCTTTATCTGCAACAAATAATATACCAAATCATAAAATCAGAGTATAGTTAAATGGATAAATAACTCTATAACATATAAAATACATATAAATTATTAAATTACCATCAAAAGTGAATCCATGCATCCAATTGCGAGTACAAATAAGAGCTTGAACATTACATGAAAGAATGGAACTTCTATACTTTGTTAAAACATGTGAACTAATACGAAAGCGGACTCACTCAGCTCGTAGTAATTGGAATACTCAAAATATCGTTGCCATGTTTGAAAGAATTGGAAATCTTTGAAAATTGTTCTTCCACCAGTTCAAGACATCTAATTCTTTCCAATTATCGAATTACATATAATCTCCTCATCATGTAATTGAACCAAACAGGCTATAAGTTTACTTTCATATTAATAAATGAAAGTGTTACGCTTACTCCCGTTAAAAAGAAAAGAAAAAAAAAAGAGGTGAAAACGCACATTCGAAAAATCACAAAAATTTATTAATTTGATCCATTTTTATTGAGTTAATTAACTTTGTTTAATAGGTAAGAATTAGATAATTTAAGTTTATAAATTGGAGCAAAGTGGTATTATATTTAAAAAATAAAAACTAGCGGTCTCACTCACCGATGACTTATGTAGACAACCAGGGGCTCGAAATTTTTATAATTTGTGTTAAAAAAAAACACTACATCAATACGTTAAATAATAATTTAAATATAAAAATAAAAGTAGGTAGTGGAGATATATTAATTAAAATTAATCAGCATCCTAACCAAACTCTTCCATCTCAAGAAGCCAATGCATGTTTGTGTCCGTACAAGTCCTTACATCGTGGCTTTGCATTACATGCTTTGATTAACTTAAAATGAAGCATTTAATTTAAATATTTAATATAAAATTGAGCTTTATAAAAGTAGAAGTGAAAATAGAATCTGGATAAAATTCTTTCCAAAATACCAGCTTTAGGTTAGAAAGAAGAAAGAGTAATGGAGTTGGAAAAAGAAAAGAAAAAAAGAACAGCATGGTAAATGTATAATTTAGTTTTTACTTTTAGCCTGAAAATGCATAATCTAAATTAAAACATAAGTCTAGCAAAAAAAATAAAAAATGCTACGATAATGGGCCTAATGGGCCGCCCTAAGCCTGCAGGCCGGGCCCGATAGTTAAGCGTGGCCTGCGGCCCGCCTACAGCCAATTTCAAATTTCTGACTTAATTTTCAAGCCCGACCCTACAGGGCCAGGGCTTAAATGGGCCTGGCCCGATTTTCTGGCTCTACTACTGAGGTATCTATTGTAGCCAATAAAAGGTCCTGACATATATATAGATGTAGAAAACCAGTCGTTAACTTTATGTGAATACATATATTTGTTTTATCCTCCAATAATCCATTACATATCACTCACACTAAGGAGATGTAGTTAGCTCAATAATTATAAGATAAATTTTCAATTGTACCCTTATTTATGAATGAGTATCTTTTAACTCTTTCTTCTCTCTCTATTTCATTGATACAATTAATATGAGCAAAATTGTCACAATCTCATTTATTATCTAAAAAAGAACTTATAAATAGGACCATAGTGGTATTGATAAATTATTATTTTTTATATGTATATCCCTATTGAATTCAACTATAAATCTTCACACACACTTATATATATCTTCTTTTTTCTTCTTAATTAAGATACTTGAAATGATTTTATTCTAAAATATGCCTTAACTCCCAACAAGTGCATTTTTCAAAATTTGAACTTGTGTTTTTCTCTGAGATGAGACTAACCATCTTGACTAATAACATAATCTTTTTTTTGATGAGTATGCCATGACTTTTAATAGGAAGGATGTTACGGTAGTTTAGGTTCCATCTACGGGGCATAAGCTTTAGCAATGATAACAAATTTATTAAATTTATTTACTTCCATCACAATAATCTAACCCTCGCCACAAATTTTAGCTTATAAAAAGCAACCAGATATTAATTTGAAAACAAACGAATCTTTCACGGCAAGGATAAAAATAAAGCAGACATAAAGCAACCAGACATGTTGCTTTGAAGAAAAATGTCTCTCACACAAGCATACAGGACACAAAAGTGGTGTGTGCGCTTTTTTGATTGACTAAAACAAAGATTTTTTTCCTTGAAAAACAAAAAAACAAAGCATAGCCACACCACACGCAAAGCTAATAATCTCATGCTGATTAAAAAAAAAAAAAGGTGTTCGTTTAAATAATATTCAAATAATTTGAATTTTATTTTATATTTTTTAACTTTGGAAATATTAGAAGCTAAAAATATATAGCTTCCGGCATAAATCTTTCAAGAAAAGGAGAAACATAAAGCAACCAGATAGTGATTTGAAAACAAAATCAAAGGATCTTTCACCGTTTCTGGATCATTAATACCAAGAAAAAGGAGAAAAAGAAAGCGAAAGTAAGGCTGGGCGGCATGTGACCTGACTTTGTCATGGCCTTCCCAGGCTAAGACTATTTAAAGGTAATTTTTTTAACATGTTAGGCCTATTTTGTTATAGCTTAGTCTATAAACCTTAATGTCTGTCCTACTTATACAAAAAAGAAATAACATAATATTTATATCCTATATAATATTTATATCTTATATTTATTATGTATTCTGGGTAATTTGGATAGAGTTATTTTGACTTAGGATTAATTTATTTGATTATGGCCTATTTACAGGTGGCCTATTTTCTAGCGAATGCCTTTGTTTGACCTATCTTGCACTTTGACTTGATATACTGTTTGAAGTTTTAAAAAATGCTTTTAAACAGAAGCTAGATATTTGTATAAATCAGGTTCAGGCTGGGAAAAAAAAAAAAAAAGCCTTTGGCAGGCCATAGGTAAGACTGGCCAGTTTGGAGGTTCCGAAATCCTAGGTGTTGGAAATAAAACCTAGGTTTGTCAAACACCCAGGGGCGGAGCCAGGAATAGAAATTAGGTGGGGGCGAAATTACAGAATAAAATTCAGTAGAATCAGTATTTGAAATTAGGGGGAAAAAATCACAGAATTGGACCCAAAATTTTTGGAAATTATGCTTTAGCCTCATAAATATTTTAACATTTTCAGTTTAGTCCCTCCATGAGACTTTTTAATAGGGACTAAAGTGAAAATGTTGAAATTTTTATGAGGCTAAAGCATAGTTCCCTATACTTTTGGGTCCAACTCTGTAATTTGGGGGAGGGGGGGCGGGGGGCCACTCCTAGCCCCCCTAATTCCGCCCTTGCAAACACCCCTATTTTTTTCAAAAACTATTTTACATCAAACATGGTTTTGCAAAAGTTTGTCAAGCACCCATTTGCCAGAAGTTATTCTACATCAAAACCTATTTTTTGGGGCCAAAACCTAGATCATGGAAAAAACTATTTTTTTTTTCATATTTTTCTCTCTCCTCTACCATCTATTTTTTCAAGACTAAATTAAGATTGTAAATATTTTTTTAGTACCCTTTCCGTACCATGAAATATTTTTTAAGATCAATAATTACACTAAAATATTTTTTTAATATGTTAAAATAAATTTTTAAGATGATGAAGTATTTTTTTCGCACCTTGAAAGATTTCATGATCTTAAAAATTTATTTTAGGATATTAAAAAAATATTTCAGGGTAACAATTGATCTTGAAAAAATATTTCATGAATGATGACGGTACTTAAAGAGATTGGAACACCCCAAATTTCATACCACTTATTGTGTCTGTTGACACGTAGTACTAAGGAATAGGGTATTGACAAGTCAGAGTAATGCGAAACAGAGAGCATGCATTATCGTTTGGATGATGAGTATCTGATAAAATGCCCAGGCATAAGCTGGTATATCAAAAATCCCGAAGGACTATTCAAGCCAGAACTAGTCCTTCTTCCGAACTTTGTTCCGTCTGGTGTCCTTTCACGTACTTCGTTCATCAGTGCATTTCCATGGCTCCGTCCACGACATCTTCTCAAAATAGGGTCCCTCTCCTTTACCTTTGGTCAAGTCTAAGATTCAAAACAAATTGAATCTTTGGTAACAGTTAACCTCATATACAGGTATGAAATGTAAATAACAGTATAACTCATGTATAAACATAGAATAATTTACAATAAACAAGTCACACCGTAACCGCAGTTATTGGCCTAGGACCGCAGTCCTATGGGACACACAGCCCCAAAATCCATAGTTAGGAAATAAACGTGCAAATCATCTTACAAACATGATCAGTCATACATGAATACATACATACATGCGAATAAGAGTTAAAGTTATTGTACGCGAACGTACCTTCCTTCCACATAAATAGTAATACGCCCGTCATTTGAATCCGACTCCGGAGATCCCGGATATCCTAACATATTACCATATCACTTAAAATAATATCCTAAGGGTTATTTATTCCACCTTTGACCATTTTACCCTTAGTGGATATATTATTTCAATTTTACTCTTACATTTGTTTAAAAACGCTATTTCCAGCATTTTGTCTATATTTCTCACTAACTTTGAAAAATCATAATTAATTCTACAAAAATCAAAATGAAGTTCTGTAAAATTATTCATGATCCTTGACATGTCTATTTTCAAGGAAATATAACGAATTTAACTCGAAATACATGAGTCCATATCAGATTTTCAGTTTCCAATCACTGCTCAGATTTAAATCTAGTAAACAAGGCTCAACTTCAAAGATTATTATCTTCTTGTCCAGAGCTCAAAACGTTACAAATTATATATCAATGGAAATCCCTGGATGTCTACTTCCTTTCTGAGAAAATTCATAATTTTATCACATGCCATTTATTCCCAGATTTTAAAAATGTGAACACTGTCCAGATAAATTTCCAGAATAACACTGTCTTATAAGGTAACAGAAAATTCTCATGAAAACTCTTATTTTTCAGCAAGCTTTTGATTCTAAAAAACAATATTAATCAATTGAAATAAAGATAAGAGAGAGATTAAAAGTCTCACCTAAGCCCAAAAATCAATTGCATAAAATTTTCTTGTCTTTACCGAATACTTTCTCAATTTCCATTGTTCTCTCTTTTTGTTTACTATTCTCTCTTGGCTCTCCACTATTTTTCTCCCTCTTTTTGGCTTTCATGAATGGAAAATCTGAAGATGAAAGTCCTCTTTATATACTTGCCAAAAAAAAAAGGTGGAGTATACGTATCATTTGGTGGAAGGTTGGTATGTTTGCTGGATAGTTGGAGAATAAAGATAAAAGTGGGTGAAGAATTTGTGCGTGTGTATGCTGTGTGTTTGGCAAGAAGGTATTATGCATATGCCTTGTACAACTTTGCTGCCAAATTAAGAGAAGCACAAAGATGGAAAGATGTTGTGCATGAGAAAAAGGAGTCAAATCACCATTTCATACTTTACCCACTCTTCACCAAATTTTCAACTCCCACGGCACATTCATATATTACATACACATCTTCCAATTCTTCCATATATGTTGACTAAAAGATGATGAGGAACCAACTCACAAAAATGATTATTTGAAAATAATACCCAAGCTTAATGGCTAAGGTGCATTTGGCGTAAGAAAGGAAAAGGAATGATGATAATTTGACCATTGGACTTTACTTAGTATAAAAATATCCACCAATGTCCTTTCTCCATTTTACCATCCAAGCCTTAAAATATTGACTCCAAAATTTATAGGCCAAAAATTATCTTCTAACTATTTTTCCTTGAATTTTCGGGAAAATAGGCCTTAAAATCCTATAAATATTTTAGACCACATTTTCATAATTGAATTCCTATTATAATATTTCTAATTTCCAAATCCCCAAAATTTGGGATATTACGGAGATACTTAAAACTGATTGGTATTGAAAAGATACTTCTCATGGTCTTAAAAATTTATTTTAGGATATTGAAAAAATATTTTAGGGTAACAACTGATCTTGAAAAAATACTTTAAGGTACTGACGAGAGCGAAAAAGATACTTAATATCTTTGATATTGAAAACATACTTCTGATGGTCTTAAAAATTTATTTTAGGATATTGAAAAAATATTTCATGATAATAACTGATCTTGAAAAAAATATTTCAGGATACTGACGGATAATAAAAAAAATACTTAATACCGAATGGTATTGAAAAGATACTACTCATGGTCTTAAAATTTTATTTTAGGATATCGAAAAAAATATTTCAAGGTAACAAACGATCTTGAAAAAATATTTTAGCATATTGAAAATCTTTAAAAAATATATTTCATAGTACTAACAGTACTAAAAAAATACTAAAAACATATTTCCCGATCTTGAAAAAAAAAATCGGGGTAATGAATAATCTTGAAAAAATATTTTAGGATACGAAAAGGTACTAAAAAATATCTTAAGGATACTCACGATCTGAAAAATACGATGATGGCGGATGAGAGCGAAAAGACGAAAAAATAGTTTTTCACAAAATCTAGGTTTTGGCCTCAAAACTTAGGTTTTAATGCGAATAATAGCTTCCGAAAAAATAGGGGTGGTTGGTAAGGTTATGACAAAACTTGGGTTTTGATGCCTGAGGTGTTTGACAAACTTTTACAAAATCTAGGTTTGATGCAGAATAGCTTCTGGAGAATTTTTGGGTGTTTGGCAAACTTTTGTCAAAACTTAGATTTTGAAGTTATGTAAATACTCATTTTTATCCAAAAACTATTCTCCAAAAGCTATTTTGCAAAAAATCATTTTTTTCCTCATAAATCCCAAAACTATTCTCCAAAAGCCACGTTTACCTCGTAAATTATAAAAATCATTTTCTAAAAGCTACCTTCTAACAGGCTCGAGACCGACTTGTTACAAAACAAAAAGTCTCCTAGCCACACCACATGCCAAAGCTAATTTCATGCTTATAAAAATAAACAAATGGTATTAGTTTAAAAGGAAAATCCCATATAAATACTTTATGAGTTTGGAAAACCCTCGGGAGCCCCCGAATTTATAAAATGACGAGAAGTGACAAGGACTTATGAGGGATATGCAAATTCGGGGTGAAATTACCCTTTTACCCTTAGTTTTAAATAAATTAAAAAAAAAAAAAAGACCCTCGTCGGAAGTCCGCCGGCATTTGGGTGGGATTTTTGGGGTTGGGGGTTGGGGGTTTTATATATATACATACATACATATATATTTATATATACATATATATATATATATATATACATATATAGATATACACACACACACACACACATATATATATATATACATGCATTCAAACCCCCCCCCCAAAAAAATCCCACCCAAAAAATAATTCATTATAAAAAATCTTTCATCGGTAGTTACAAATCTTTCAACGGAATTTACAAAATTTTCAACAAAGATTTTCGACTTTTTTTGTTTTTCCCTCGTAGGCAAAAAAGGTAAACCTAAAAAAAGTCGTAAATGTCATTGAAAATTTTGTAAATGTCATTGAAAGATTTGTAACTCCCGTTAAAATATTTGTTATAATGATTTTTTTTTTCCCTTAGAAGAAAAAAGGTAAGTCTCAAAAAAAAAGTTGTAAATGCTGTTGAAAGATTTGTAACTGCCGTTGAAAGATTTGTGATAATGCATTATTTTTTGTTTTTTCCTCAGAGGCAAAAAAGGTAAACCTAAAAAAAGTGGTAAATGCCGTTGAAAAATTTGTGATAATGCATTATTATTATTTTTTCCCCCTCGAGGCAAAAAAGGTAAGCCTAAAGAAAGTTGTAAATGCCGTTGAAAATTTTGTAAATATCGTTAAAAAATTTGTAACTACCGTTGAAAAAATGTTTTTATATATATATATATACATATATATTTGTTAATGCATATATATATATATATATATATATATATAAAATGAACCAAGTGGCCTAATGGTTGGGCCACTTGGTCCCGTGGAGGTGTGGGGGGTTCGAACCCCACCTCCCACACTTTCAATGGATCCTTTTAAAAAAAAAAAAAAAAAAATCCCCCACCGCCCCCCCAAAAAAAAAAAAACCATCGCCCGGTGGCCGGAGCCCCATCGCCGGCCCTTCGACGAGGGTTATTTTTATTTTTAAAATTTATTTAAAACTAAGGGTAAAAGGATAATTTCATCCGAATTTGTATATTCCTCATAGATCCTTGTCACTTCTTAGTCTTTTTACAAATTCGAGGGGCTCCTAAGGGTTTTGCAAATTCATGAGGTATTTATATGGGATTTTCTCTAGTTTAAATAGGATTAAAATAATTTTAATTCTATTTTATATTTTTATATTTGTTGGCTTTAGAAATAATAGAAACTAAAAATATATTTAGCTTCTGGCAACCAAAGAAGGAAGAGATTTTTTTATTAATATATCAAGAGGGTATGAACATTTGATCATTAATTACCTGCTTCCTACTCCACTCCAGCTATATGAACTAATCCCATGTGGCTAAAAAAGGACAGATGTACATATATCTGGGATCTTAGTTTTATCTAAAATATTAATCATGATTTTGAGACAAAACAAACAATTTGATATGAAGTTTAAACGATAAAAAACTTGAAGAAAAAGAATAGGGAAAAAACAAAGCAGAAATAAGCAAGATTGTTCACACACACACACACACACACACCTGAGTTAGCGCTTTGAAATGGTCCCTTTGAAGCTTGACCTCAAGTGATGGATCTTCAGCAATCTGCAAAAGAACATCCAACATATCTGTGGCCACGTAATTCTCAACTTCTTTCTTCGTGTTCATTCAACACATGCTCCAGAAACCCATCAAACTTCACACTATAATCCTTCATTCTCTTTATATAACCCTGCAAATCCAAGAAATTGAACCAAGGGATCGCTTCCCCAATATTCGAAAACCCATTATTAAGCAAGAAAAACTCTTCCACAAGGTCACTGAACTCTTCCCAGCTCATAAAGCCACTTTGACCCTTCTTAACGTACTTCTTCCCCAACACAACGCGACTTATAATATTCAAGTTTAAAGCATAAAGGTAATCTTTCAGTAACACGGGTTTGCCTGAAGAAATTAAAAGTTCGTTCAACATATTTTTCATCTCTTCCTTTCTTATATACTCATAGGATTCTACGCTTTTTGGGAGAATAGTTGTGTGAAGCATATCTTGCGGGCTTGGCGCCAGTAAGGGCCGTAGGGAGCCCAGAGAATATTAGTGTAATTGTAGCAGGTTGTGTACTTTCCGGCGGCGGTTTTGGGTCGCGATGAGAAGGTGACGCCGTGGGTTTTGAGGAAGGCTTTTGCGGCGTCTGCTGAGGACACAACGACGACGTGTTTTAAGCCCAACTTGAGGTGCATGATGGGTCCATATTTTTGGGAGAGTTGATGTAAGGAGTGGTGAGGAATAGGGCCTATGAGGTTGAGGTTTCCGATGATAGGCCATGGTTTTGGTCCCGGCGGCAGGTTATATTGGCGGAAACCGAGACAGCGGAAGAGGAGGAGGAAGAAGGGGATAAAGATTGCTAACCATAAGGCTATTGTCAACAGGAAAAAGTGAGGTATGTGATGGGAAGTGTGAATGGTTGAGAAACAGATGAAGGTATCATATTCACATAAACATTTCCAGTTGGTCCTAAAGATATAAGGGAAAATTACGCTCAGGTCCCAAGGAAAGGAATTAATCACATTAAAGTCCTTTGAAATCATAAAATTACACAGAAGTCCCTAGGGACTTCTGTGTAATTATTTGTGAATGTCAACTTACCATTTTGACCTTCCATCGCAGGTCCTCTCTCTCTCTCTCTCTCTCTCTCTCTCTCTCTCTCTCTCTCTCTCTCTCTCTCTCTCTCTCTCTCTCTCTCTCTCTCTCTCTCTCTCATTTCAACTTCTTCTTCCCGAGTTCCAACCTTTCAGTTTTCCCTTCCCTTTTCCTCCTTCACTTGCCCAGCTTCACAAGCAACCCTCCATCGACACAATGACCAACAACTAGGCCCCTCCCTTTTATTTTGTGGGGGACGATAGGGAGGGGGGAGGGAGGGAGAGGCATGCTTTGTCGGCCCTTTAAGCTTCACCCCTGACCTCTTTTCTTTCCCCATGAAAATCCTTTCCACTTTCCACTTTCCACTCACCACACCATACTTATACTGATTCACACCACGTCCCCCTTTTTTTTTCTGCCTTTCCTTTTCTCCCTCTCCTCCTTTCTGCTACGCTTGATGGAAATCTAAAGAGCCTCACGACTTTGAAATGTGGAATGATTGAAACTTCAATTAGAGAGAAACGAAATATTAGTTAGTTTTTTGAGCAAAAAAATATTAGTCAGTGTAGTGATCGATGTGATTCACAAAAATAATAAATGCTTAGCCATTATTGGTGGATGTGGGAGATAGCCATTTCAAAGGATCTTTCTTTGAATACGTAAGAGGCACAATCTGCTCAAACTTGTAAGATAATAAAGTGCTTCAAAATGATATTCACTTCTTAAGCTAGTCTTATATAGCTGTCAAAATTCTCAGAAGATGTTGTAAATATATGTTTTTTCTGTTGTTAATATAGTATTTGTTGTTGCAAATAGCCTTTGGACATGAGAAATGAAAAAAAATCCAATTTTTCAAAGGTTGTTGTAAATATATGCTTTTTATGTTGTTAATATAGCATTTGTTGTTGTAAATAGCCTTTGGACATGAGAAATAAAAAAAATCCAAGTTTTCAAAAGTTGTTGTTAATATATGCATTTTATGTTGTTAATTTAGCATTTATTGTTGTAAATAGCTTCGAAATGAGATGAAAAAATCCAGGTTTTCAAAAGTTGTTATTAATATATGCATTTTATGTTGTTAATATAACATTTATTGTTGTAAATAACTTCTGGAAGTGAGAGATGAAAAAATCCAGGTTTTCAAAAGTTGTTGTTAATATATGCATTTTATGTTGTTAATATAGCATTTGTTGTTGTAAATAGCTTCTAGAAGTGAGAGAAGAAAAAAATACAGGTTTTCAAAAGTTGTTGTTAATATATGCATTTTATGCTGTTAATATAGCATTTGTTGTTGTAAATAGCTTCTGGAAGTAAGAGAAGAAAAAAAATCCAAGTTTTCAAAATTTGTTGTTAATATATTGATTTTATGTCGTTAATTTAGCATTTGTTGTTGTAAATAGCTTCCGGAAGTGATTGATGACAATTTCGAGGTTTTGAAAAGTTGTTGTAAAAATATGCATTTTCTTTGTTATTTTATGCTTTTTTTTGTTAATAGCTTCGGAAGTGAGAGATGACAATTTCTAGGTTTTCAAAAGTTGTTGTTAATATATGCATTTTCTGTTGTTAATTTATGTTTTTTCTGTTGTAAATAGCTTCTGGAAGTGAGAGATGACAATTTCCAGGTTTTCAAAAGTTGTTGTTAATATATGGATTTTATGTTGTTAATTTAGCATTTGTTGTTGTAAATAGCTTCTGGAAGTGAGAGATGACAATTTCAAAGTTTTGAAAAGTTGTTGTAAAAATATGCATTTTCTGTTGTTATTTTATGTTTTTTCTTTGTTAATAGCTTCTTCGGAAGTAAGAGATGACAATTTCCAGGTTTTCAAAAGTTATTGTTAATATATGCATTTTCTCGTCAGTAAATAGCTTACGAAAGTGAGAGATGACAATTTCAAGGTTTTGAAAATTTGTTGTAAAAATATGCATTTTCTCGTTGTTATTTTATGCATTTTCTTTGTTAATAGCTTCTGGAAGAGAGAGATGACAATTTCCTGGTTTTCAAAAGTTGTTGTTAATATATGCATTTTCTGTTGTTAATTTATGTTTTTTCTGTTGTAAATAGCTTCTGGAAGTGAGAGATGACAATTTCAAGGTTTTGAAAATTTGTTGTAAAAATATGCATTTTCTGTTGTTATTTTATGCTTTTTCTGTTGTTAATAGCTTCTTGAAGTGAGAGATGACAATTTACTGGTTTTCAAAAGTTGTTGTTAATATATGCATTTTCTTGTTGTTAATTTATGCTTTTTCCGTTGTAAATAGCTTCGGAAGTGAGAGATGACAATTTCAAGGTTTTGAAAATTTGTTGTAAAAATATGCATTTTCCGTTGTTATTTTATGCTTTTTCTTGTTAATAGCTTCTTGAAGTGAGAGATGACAATTCTTGGTTTTCAAAAGTTGTTGTTAATATATGCATTTTCTCGTTGTTAATTTATGCTTTTTCTTTGTAAATAGCTTCGGAAGTGAGAGATGACAATTTCAAGGTTTTGAAAATTTGTTGTAAAAATATGCATTTTCTCTTTGTTGTTATTTTATGTTTTTTTCTTGTTAATAGCTTCTTGAAGTGAGAGATGACAATTTCCTGGTTTTCAAAAATTATTGTTAATTTATGCTTTTTCTGTTGTAAATAGTTCTGGAAGTGAGAGATGACAATTTTGAGGTTTTGAAAAGTTGTTGTTAATATATGCATTTTCTCGTTGTTAATTTATGCTTTTTCTTTGTAAATAGCTTCCGGAAGTGAGAGATGACAATTTCGAGGTTTTGAAAATTTGTTGTAAAAATATGCATTTTCTCATTTGTTAATAGCTTCGGAAGTGAGAGATGACAATTTCCTGGTTTTCAAAAGTTGTTGTTAATATATGCATTTTCTTTGTTAATTTATGCTTTTTCTCGTTGTAAATAGCTTCGGAAGTGAGAGATGACAATTTCGAGGTTTTGAAAATTTGTTGTAAAAATATGCATTTTCTGTTGTTAATAGCTTCTGGAAGTGAGAGATGACAATTTCCTGGTTTTCAAAAGTTGTTGTTAATATATGCATTTTCTGTTGTTAATTTATGCTTTTTCTGTTGTAAATAGCTTCTGGAAGTGAGAGATGACAATTTCGGGGTTTTGAAAATTGTTGTAAAAATATGCATTTTCTGTTGTTATTTTATACGTTTTTGTTGTTAATAGCTTCCTGGAAGTGAGAGATGACAATTTCCTGGTTTTCAAAAGTTGTTGTTAATATATGCATTTTCTCGTTGTAAATAGCTTCGGAAGTGAGAGATGACAATTTCGAGGTTTTGAAAATTTGTTGTAAAAATATGCATTTTCCGTTGTTATTTTATGATTTTTCTTTGTTATTGCACAAGTGAATTTCCATCAAAATTCCAATGAGTTTACCAATGAAAACAAACAAAATACTCCGCTAAGGCTTTAGCTCCAATGGCAATATATAGTATGCAACTCGACCCCTGTATCAGGTACTAACACTTACTAAACTCAAGCAAACAAGCAAGCATTGAGGCACAGTAGCAAAATAACATCCTTAAGATTTTGAACTACACCAGCAAACATGCATCAGATTTTGCCTCCTCTTGTTGTTTTTCTTTCCTTTTGTTTTCAATGCAAAAAAGCAATCACCACAACAGACTTGTACTAGTGACAAGGTACTAAGTGCACATGCATCGATTTTCACGAGTTCTAACAACGAGATTCAACAACAAAAGCTAATTGAAACTAACCAACAATTCATTTTTTTAGAATGAAACTCTACCAAAATAGAACTCCCACAACAGCCACCAATTCACAGTTCTAACAACAGATTTCTAATTTCTTGCACAATGTACATTTAGCTCTAAGGTTAGTCAAAAAATAGTCGATATTTGCTCTAAGGCCGGGCAAAGTTGGTACATTCAGTTCCAATACTTTTAACTACTTTACAATAAAACTACAGCTCTATTTCTTCTTCTTCGATTGTTGGTTGCCTAGCAGTCAAGACAACACCTTCTGCGCATGTATGTTTTTCTCATGCGATACAAGCCCCCATAAGCATTCAAGCTTTATCTGCCGCAGTTGCTCACGAGATAAATTAGGCATAGTATACCCTTCTTTGTCTTGTGGAGAACCATCCCATCTCTGTAACCATGATAGAACATGGACACCACAAGAATCCCTGAAATGTGAAATGTCACGTTCAATGAACCAAAAATTAGAAAATGATGCTTTACAATGAAACAAAAATACTTACGTATCACATTGCAAATGCACTTTGGCCCAATTGACTTGGTCAGGAATTTGTCTTCAATGAGTGTATCTTACTCAAAATTTTGCTTAAAATTTAAAATAGAATTACATGTCTACTTCCGAATGTGACATAAGTGCAAAAAAGAAAGTGTAAAAGAACATGAATATTCAAGGGCATGAACCAGTGTAGAGATGAAAGTCTATTTGCACAACCAACCACACGATCCACTCGCATAACCAGCGTTGTTCAAACCTTTTTCATGAGACTGTTTTAAATAGCCATTGCTTCCCTCTCATTATTTATAAACCATACTCACAAAGAGAGCTTGAACTACAAAAATTTAGTAAGAGCTGTTTCATTTTCAAATAGCTGACTTTCATTCATCATTGGCTAAAAAATCTTACTTTCATTCATATGAAAATGTGACTATTTAATATAACACCTTACAGGCACAAGAAACTAAATGCATAGGTTGCCTCCAAGTTATGTGTTTGTAGCTTAACCATTTATATACTCCTATTATTAGGTTTTGACATGCATCAGAGAGATTGTCTAAGAGATTACATAAGAAACTAAATGCATAACTTAGAGATCGATTTGTGGAGGTAACAACAAATGGAAAATGGAAAACCATATAAGATCAACAAAGAGCAGTACACAAAACCGAATTGGCAGACTATCATTTAACATGAACTTTTAGCAATAACCCAAGTCTTGCTTGGCATGTCTCTATTTTTTTTATCCCAAACAATATTTAAACTCATCCAAACACTTACTCAGCAAAGTGATAGTTTAAGTTTCACACATAATATCATCAAGTACAAGAGTGGTATTCCAAAGGTAAGGCCTCTTCCAGCATCAAGTTTTGCTCGCAGACGCAGGAGCTAAAATTTACGAGGAACCTGCAATCTTAGGACTCGGGCGAATAGGGCATTTCGAAGGTGGAGGGAGGAATAAAAAAAAGTGATAGGTTTTGATACCCGCGTGGGGTCAAGTTTGGATGCTTCGATCAATAGATCGGGGAGGAAAAAATCAAAGCTTATGATGAGCATCTATTTGAGTCGATCATTTCCAAGATCTAATTCCAATTTATTCTTATGTAGTGGAAAGGTTCTCGGCAATTTTTTAACATATTTTTTGCCGCTTTATAACAAAATCTAAAACCTAAGGAAGGATCTCCACCGCCCCAAATCATGATAAAAATATGAACAAAAGAGGCTAGATGTACTTCGAAATTGGAGTAGGTTGGGCTTTGATGACCTAGACTTTCTTCTCACAGCTCGACCAGATGAGCACCTTTGAGAGTTTGAAAACTCTGTACCCCCCCTTTTTATTATGGGGCAGCCCTGGTCAATATAGAGAGCAAGTCATCCGCTTTAATTAGAACGAAGTTATGTTCTATTAAATCTAAACAAAAAGGCGTACCGCTAGTTGTCCTTCTATGGGATGGGGTTTCAATCGATCGGGTGGAGTTTGTCAAGCAAGGCAAGACCGGTGCGCCTTTGAAGGTATTATATGGCAGAAATCAAGTGTCTTCTTAGTGGGAAAACCAGTCTTAGTGCGTTCCGCTCTGCCCTTAGATTAACTGCCAGGAAGGATAACGGCACTGGCGAAATTACGTCTATTGAGGCGAAACCAATGAGCACGAACCTCACCTAGCAATATGAACAAAATAAACCAAAACCGTAAGAAATTTACACAAGAGAAACCTAACGCAAATTTCATCAAAGGCTGACCCAAATCGAATTCCATTCACGCATTCAAGCCTGACCAAATCGAATTCCATTCACACATTCAAGCCTGACCTAAATCGAAATGAAAATGGGGTAGAGGTGGATTCAGGATACTTACTAGGGAAGCAGCAGGGCAAAGACGCAAATTTCCTTGGCGGTCGAACGCGGTGGAGATCGAACTAGGGTAGAGGTCGAAAGCTGAGGGTGGGTAATTTTCCTTCTCGGTCAATTGTTTTAAGCGTTTTCTCCTTTGGGCAGTAGAGTAATTTTACATTCTGAAATAATCACACAGAAGTCCCTAGTGTAATTTTGTCATTTGAAGGGACCTAACTGTAATTATATCTCGCTCCTTGAGACTGTGAGTAATTTTCCCAAGATATAAAGACCTTGGTACTTCTATACTTATTATTTAAGTGTCCCGAGGCATGCCCGTGAACATGATAAAACAAGGGAAATGGGAAGGGACCAGGACTCTCTCCAATACCAACTCTCATCCGCTGCCCTCATGAAACACACTGTTTTTTTTTTCAAATGGAATGGTGGACTTTAATTTGTGAAGGAGAGATAGTGTGATGTGTTGCCGATGTGAAAGCGGTGAAGTGTGAAGACATTTCCATGCTCAATATTTTTTTTAAAGTATCAGTCCAACATCTTCAAATATTTTTTAAGATTAAGAGTTTTTTTTTTAGTATTAGTAATATTCTAAAATATTTTTTTAAGATTAACAAGATTTTGAAATATTTTTTTCAAGACCCCAAAATAATTTCTCAAGATCATGAAATATTTTTTAGTACTCAAAAAGTAAGATCTTTTTAGTACTAGTAACTACTCTGAAATAAATTTTGGAGATCTTAAAATAATTTTTCAAGACCATGAATTATTTTTCAAATCAATCAAGATCTTGAAGTATTTTTTTGGTACTAAAAAGATACTTTAGGACACCGAAAAAATAATTCATGGTCTTGAAGAATTATTTTAAGATCTTGAAAAATTATTTTCAGATACTTAGTGGTACTAAAAAGATACTTTATGATACTTACTAATAATGAAAAAATACTTCATGTTATTGAAAAAATATTTTATGGTCTTCAAAAAATATTTCGAGACCGACCTAAGTAAAAAAAAATACTTTACGATACTAACTCAACTAAAAAATACTTCAAGATGCGAAAAATACCTCATAATCTTAAAAAATAAATAAATTAGGATTTTAAAAAAATATTTTAAAATGTTGACTAGTACCAAAAGAAAATATACAAGATGGAATGTCTTCACACTTCACCAATAGCTTTCACAGCCGCAACACATCACACTATATCTCCTTCACAAATTAAAGTCCACCATTCCATTTGCAAAAAAAATGGTGCGTTTCATTGGTAGAGGAGGGCATTGTGACTTTTTGTCCATATAAGCCAAAGGTGGGTGCCACTCAGCCTCAACATGAACTGGATCAACGCATGAGCCCACGTGCTGTCATTTCTTCTTTTTAGACAAGAAAATGTTTAAACCGGCCTCATCATGATTAGGCCATTGCCGTCCACGCACAGAAACCGCTCACAAAGATATTTATAGGAACCGGATTCTCTCAGAATCTGGTTCCTCAATATCTCTATATTCGCCGTCGTCCAAAATTGATCCACGATGATATACGAGAGGGACATATCATTTTTTTTTAAAAAAATTACATCTTTACCGCATGCGGTTGTTTAAAAAAATAAAATGTCCCTCCGTCCACCGTTGATCAATTTTTTTAACGGATCACCACATAGAGATATCGAGCGAACCAGATTCTAAGAGAATCCAGTTCTATATTTATATAGATTGTCTATCAATAAAAGTCTTTTATCAGTAGTAGCCAGATTTAAACTTACAATCTCATGAGTTATGAGTCAACTCCTTATCAATTGGATCAATTTTTCCTGGCTAAATTCTGTGATTTCTACTGTCGAACTTATTTACCGCTAGAAAGTTTGTTTGTTTTTTTTTTTGCATACGGAAAACATAGCTTGAAAATAATCCTATTAAATAGGACTACCTACTTGAGGAGAACCGCTAGAAAGTTTTCACCCGAGATAATTAATACTCAATTCATTGGATGCAAGTTCAATAAATTATCAAAGGGAGAAATTCATTTAAACCCATAATTCTTTATTTTAAATAAGAAGTAAAATATTCTTAAATTACATTGCAGAAGCATAGGACCAAAGAAAAATTATGGTTTTGATGTTAAATGAATAAACTGACATTTTTCCCTTATGAACACTTTTTATTTTATTATTGTTCGCTGTTCAAATGATTATGTGCACTTCTAGTTAAATTCATCTATGAAAACTTGTAAATTTTGTACCAGCCGTTGTAAATTAGGATTTGTAAATTTCTTTGTGTGAACTTGTAAAATTTTGCTATCAATGCGTACGGTTACAAGCCTCAATATCCAAATCAATAACGATACAATACAGAAATCACCAGAAAAAGGGAAGCACAGAAAGATAATTAGAAAGCAGAAAGAGAAGAATTCAGAGATGAGACATCAGAGAGAAAAATCACAAAAGCCACACACACATATTATCACTAGCTAGAGGTACAGGTGGGATGAAAGCCTGGGCTTAACAACAGCTTCAAGAGGTTGTTTTCTATTGTTAGTAAGCCTAGGAATTTCCTCCATGTCCAAGTCCTCCGCCTTCATATGACCCGGCAAGCTCCATGAAAAGCCATGCACTAAATTGGCCAAACTTACCTGAACAACCTTAAGGCCAAGAGTATAGCCAGGACATATCCTTCTTCCAGCTCCAAATGGCAATAACTCAAAATGGTGTCCTATCACATCAATGTCCTTCCCTATGAACCTCTCTGGGTTAAACTCATTAGGATTTTCCCATATTGCAGGGTCTCTGCCTATTGCCCACACATTGACGATCACTTGGGCCACTCCCGGGATGTCATACCCTAAAACTTTGGAGTCCCCATCCACGGCCGACGTCTTCGGAGGCAACACAGGAACTGCAGGGTGTAATCTCATTGTTTCTTTGGTAATGGCTTCAATATAAGGCAGGTTCACTATGTCCTTGTCTTCCACCCACCTGTCTCTTCCGACCACTCTGTCTAACTCTTCTGTGGCTTTCTTTAAGATTTCTGGGTTTTTCAACACCTCTGACATTCCCCATTCTATAGTTGTTGATGAGGTATCTATCGCACCTAACAAAAGATCCTGAGAAATACATAGGCATATACTATACGCATGTTATTAAGTACTTATTGTGAGTAAAACTATTTGGTCTTCTGAACAACTAGATACTAGAATCTAGACAATATTAAAGAACGGTTTAGTAAACAATGCTCCCACCACACAGAACTAGTTTTGGTGTCTATCAAGCGCTTATCTCATCTGAAACAAAGCTCAGATTTAATGTTTTTTCACTTGTTATTTTTAAATGAAAAAATCAATTTTGTTTTTTGAAAAAATGTTAGTTAAAAAATATATATATTTTAGATTCTGTACTTATTAAAATATTTCAAAGTTTTAAATTAAAAAAATTAAATATGGACAGCCCAATTGAGACTAGCACTAGGTGCCTTCCCACATAATAGATACACGTAACCTTACATCTAAAAAGAAAGATGTTATTTTCAGAATTTGAAGATGTGACTTCTTTGTCATGAAGAAGCAATTGTTCTATGACTTAGCTTATAATACTCTAGAAAATATTGACTAGGAAAAAAAAAAAGAAAAAAGAAATCTTTCACATCATCATGACATTTAGGACGAAAATGCTTATTAAGATGGACCAAAGGTACGGATGTTGTTTATCTAAGATTCGAATAACTTAGAAAGAAGCGAAATTGAATATACACACACACAGGTATACATACCTGAGTTAGTGCTTTGACACTGTGCCTTTGAAGCTTGACCTCAAGAGTGGGGTCTTCAGTAAGCTTCAAAAGTACATCCACCATGTCTTTGGCCACATAATTCTCAACCCCTTTGCTCCTCTCTTCATGTTCTTTCAACACGTGTTCCAGAAACCTATCAAACTCGGCACTAAAGTCCTTCGTTTTCTTTATATAACCCTGCAAGTCCAAGAAATTGAGCCAAGGGATGAGATCCCCAATATATGCAACCCCAGTATATATCAATGTAAAATCATCCATTTGTTTTCTGAACTCTTCCCAGCTCACAAAGCCACCATAACCCTTCTCCACGTACTTCTTCCCCAACACCATGCGACTTATAATATCTAGGTTTAACCTATAAAGGTAATCTTTCAGTAATATGGTTGTGCCCGAAGAAATGAAAAGTTCATTCAACATGTTTTTCATCTCTTCCTTTCTGATATACTCGCTGAACTCTAAGCTTTTCTGAGAAAATAGTTGTGCGAAGCATATCTTGCGAGCTTGGCGCCAGTGAGGGCCGTAGGGGGCCCAGAGGATGTCGGAGTAATTGTAGGCTGTGTACTTTCCGGCGGCGGTTTTTGGCCGCGACGAGAAGGTTTGGCCGTGGGTTTTGAGGAAGGCTTTAGCCGCGTCGGCAGAGGATATGACGACGAAGTCTTTAAAGCCTAACTTGAGAAGCATGATGGGTCCATATTTTTGGGAGAGTGCAGATAAGGAGGATTGAGGAATAGGGCCTATGAGGTTCAGGTTTCCGATGATAGGCCATGGTTTTGGTCCCGGCGGAAGGTTATATCGGCGGCAGCGAAAAAACCAGACGAGGAGGCGGAGGAAGAGGAAGAGGATAAAGATAGTAAGACATGGTGCCAAGTTGACTGCCATAGCTCAGTTGGTGGGGTTTGTGATATGAGAAGTTTGCATGGTTGAGAGAATCTGCAGAGAAAAACATTATATAGAGATGGAAAGACTCAAATTAAAGGACCCGTGACCCTACAGTGAGTGTGGGACCCGTTAATGTGTCCGTATGTGGACTTCGTCCAAATATGATTTTTTTTTTTATAAAAAAATAATCTTAATGGTAGAAAATCTAAAATAAAAATAATCTCTCAATTAATATTTTTTAAAAAAATGATTTTTTTTTTTTTTAAAAAAAAAAATCGACAAGCTTGTGTGTACGGACAAGCTCCCCGACCACAGTGAGTGCCTTTGCTATTCATATTATCCTAATGAGACCAAACAAAAAAAATAGTAACCTTAAAAAAAAGTTCAACCAAGATGTTTATAAAGACAACAATGTTATAAACTGAAGAAAAGTAGAGAGAAGTTAGAGAGAAATTCTGAGAGATAGAATTCTCATTTTAAGTATATATTGAATGTTTACACAGCTCTATTTATGCACCTTCAATAACTTATCGAAATTGACATCCACATAATAATATATTTATAACACTCCCCTTGGATGTCCATTATGAATGTGCCTCATTAAAAACTTTAACTATGAAAACCGAGTGAGATAAAAACCTAGCCAAAAAAAAAGAGACAACATCCATCGATACACTTTCTAATGCGCCGCCATTAAAAACCTTTCTAGGAAAAACCCAAATGATAAAACCAGATAAGGAAAAAAAGAGTACAAATAGCCGTGTATCGACTCCCCCTTTCATTACATTAGATTTTTCTCCCCCGAAGACAACATTACATACAATAACTTTGTAAAGATGAAGAACTATATTTTGCCGATAATCAAGATACATTCGTGCTTTATGGTGCACTTCCTGACCATGTAGTTCTTCTTCATCTTCTTTTCAAGTTCTTTCTTTCAATAGTCGAATATTGTATTGTTCGCTATGGAACAATAAAAATATCCATTCTTATCATTCATTTGTCCATTGTGTACCTGCAAATTCTAAGTTTGCCAATAAAAGCATAATGGATAATAACATAAACACTAAATAATCACATAAATATCATATACTTCGAGATCTTTTCATAAATATGCATTGATATCATTCATTCAATAAATATTTAGGCTTCGAGCCATATATGAACTTATTCATAATGTTCTCGAGAACTTGAATTTGATGCTTTTAACATCTTGAATCCTTCATTGACTTGTGCTTCATGCACCCTAATTCCTTTAGGGATATATGCTTCTAGCATTTCAATCCTTCAAGGACATGTGCTTCCTGCACTTTTACGCCTTTTCCTGGGACATGTGCTTCTGGCACCTTCTCATTAATTTTGTCATATGATCATCATTATCATTCATTATATCATATGCTATATCATAAGCAAAGATATCGTCAACGTTGACTTTCTTTTGGTCCCATCGAATAACATTCACAGTTTATTGAGATCTCATTATTTTCACATTTTTCATGTATCTTGGTCTCTTCTGGGTCTACAACATTCTCTTCTGGAGATAATAACTTTTCAGGAAATAGCTCTTCTGAAGCAACTAACATTTCTTAATTATCCTCATTTGATCACGTGATATCTTCATCAAAATTGTTGTCGACAACTTTATATTTTCGGTTCCATTTTTTCAATTTGACATAACTTATCAATATCAATATTATTCAGGTACCTGAATCTCATGAGGTTTTTGGAATAAGTTATGTCTCAATACTCTTCTGGAGTATCTATTTCCTTTCGGCATGTCCATCTATACTCATATATTCAAGCTATACCCAAGAGTACAATCGTTCTCCCCATATTTCAAAGTGCGATAGAATTGTACAAACAAAGTATAACTCTAAGACATAGTGTTAGATGACATCCTACTTTAATATGATCATCTAAATTATTGCTCCAATTTATTCATAATATTGGAACCGAATAGTTACTCATGCTTCAGGCATGTCACAAATTGGAGCATTTTTTATGCTGGAATATGAGATTTAATAAATCTCATTTAGGTCAGTAATTCTATCTGGCAAAAATAACATGAATGCATTACCTGATGAACTTTTGGTTCATACTTCTTTATTTGAGGATATATACTTTACTATAATAATGCATTCCATGTATTCACTTCTCCAGCTATTAAATTTCTCCCCCTTCATGTTGAGAAAACAATGTCTAATATAAGTCTCCTTAATCCATTTATTTCCTTTTGAAACATAATTTTTTTTCATATAGAGATAAACAAGAAGAAGAAAGTCCTTATACAACATTTATCTCAATTTTCTTTCTAATTTCATCTATGTGCATTGTGGTGAATTAATAATCATTGCACTTTCAACCCTTTTAAGGTGAAATTTGTCTGGCTCCTGACCTAAAGCCAATTATTTTGGGAGAATTTTGTTGGCTTATATAAATGCTGCAATATATAATATCAAATATACCAACATAGTATTTTGTTCTCATAAGCATTAATCCAAATTTCTATGGATGCTTTAATATATGATTCCCGGATCATATCATCTGAAATTGCGCGCTTAATTTATTCAAACATCAAACATTATTGCAAACTTCATGTTGCAATCATTTATGCAAACTTCAGGTTGCATTCTTACAAACTTCTGGTTGTAAGCTAATAATCTCACATGTAACCATCTTATAGATGCATCTTTCAAAATTTGTATGGTTTACATGTCATTTCAATGGGCCCATATAGATCTGTTTGATATATTTCCGAGATCCATTACCAATCATGACCTATGATATTCACATAGTCATTTTTATTTGAGAACAAGCAAGACACATAATTATTCTTGAACAATATGTTGGTTATTTATGAAGAATCTTCGATTCTTGAATGACTCGATGATCAAACAAGTCATGCCAACAATAAAATTATTTGGATCAGAAAACTTCTGGTTTACTGTAACATATATCTCGAACAATCATAAATTTTTCAATTTCAATAACATATTGATCAAAATCTGACATGCATTTTGGGAGATCAAACTTTATGTGAGAACTATATAACTTTTCAAATATTAGCTCACACTTGTATTCTAACTCACACTTGTTTTTCCGCAATCTCCCCTCAAGTGTGAGTTATATAAACATACTTTCTTTATATTTATATTTCAAAATCACTTTCAAATTCTTTAAACTTTGAAAGGAAAAATTTATGTTAATTCTCCAGGAATAAACATATAATATTGCATCACTAGATAATAACATTATTCATGACTAATATACTTCAATTGACTTATATATATGCAAAATATACATACCACCACATATGAAAATATTCATAATCAAATTAACTTAGAATCATACCGATAACATACCTTTTGGGTTTAGTCTTTATCTTGAGCCTTGGCTTCAAAATAAATATGGTCATATTTCTCTACACCTCATTGCTTCTTTGATATCACATTGTTAGTAAACTTCTAGTTTACATTGGCTTTTGGTTCTCATTAACAAACTTCGGTTTGTAATATTATATGTAAACTTCGGTTTACAAAAGCATGTATTTTCTATATCTATTTCTGAAGATATCTATGAAATTCAATAAATTTCTTTAATACTTGGTAGAGTAATTAATACATAATTTTGTTCCTTCGAGTAATAAAATATTAACTCTTCCAGAACCTTCTGTATAATTTATACTGCCATATAGATATATAGTCTAAACATTAGTTCCTCAAAATATGATAATTAATCTCCACGACTATTAGCCTTTATACATATCATAACATAAATCTCGCAATTTATTGTCTTCCGCATAATACTTTTCCAAAACTATTAAAATATGTATCATACAAGATTTGAAAACATAAACCTTCAAGGCCTTAATATTAAGAAATAAATACTAATTTTGCCACGAAAGTTTTGGTTTTGAAGCACTTAGCACGGATAAAAAGTTTTCATAAAAATACTGTATTTATAAATAGTATCGTATCTGTGAATAGTACATACGATACCATTCATGAATAGTGCCCGTAATAGTAATAATAATATTATATTAAACACGTAGGGCCCACATGCAAATTTTTCAAAACAACCATGCGTTTTAAATAGCGTACCGTTCTTGTGTAAATAGTAACCACATTATTTTATTTTTCTCTAAAACTCTAAACAATGATTTTATTCGCTCGTAATTTATAGCAAAAATTTCTCCACTTCTCGGTGGAACTAAGATCAATAATGATCACAACAATGACAATACCCACCATATTTACATACATGTCCATGACCATAATTAAATTCATTCACTTCGAAATGAAGTTAAGCCGACAATATTCATAATACTTATAACTCATTGTTTTGTTTGGCTACACTACATAATATTTCTTAAAACCACTTTCATAATATTGCTATCTTTACAGGAGCAAATTAGATACACCAATTTATAATAACTTTTTAGAAGAACAACCATCTTCATAGCATCCCTTTAATTTAATCAAGGGAGTCTTTTTAATGCCAAATAATGGTGTCATACAAAAATCATGGATCCGCTCCACTCAAATTTGTCTCATGGCTTCAAGCCAATTTATAACTTTGCTTCAAGCAAATTTGTATCTCGTGCTCGTGGCTTCGCCATTCAATTCAAGCCAATTTATAACTTTGCTTCAAGCAAATTTGTATCTCGTGCTCGTGGCTTCTGGCCATTCAATTCTCAATTCTCAATACTCAATTCTCATGTCTTCCAGACAAACAATAATTTCTAGTCATTATAAGATAAATAAAAAAGTAAGGCACAAATAACAAGTATATGATACTAGACTTCTTGTTCCTTTTTCAACATGGTCACATAAGAATTATTAATTGGACCCACATGCATAAAAGTCAAGAAGTGATTAGGAATTTTCCTTTGTGCATCCGGTGGTCTCATTTCAACATGAAAACAAAAGTGATTAGGAAGCAAATGTGCCGCCATGTGAAATGAGAGATAGTCAAATAATGCCTACTGAAAAGAATCTTATCTTTATATAATATATAATATTATGAATTATATAATAATTGGTAGGACCCATATTTTTTTATCTTTTTCAAAATTTTCTTCGTAGAACCCTAAAAACTTCGGTGCATATGTGCAGCAACAATAATCAATTATTATTATTTTTTACATAAATATTTAAATATAGGACCCACGATATTAAATTTCAACTTAAGCACCTACTCCACTCAAATAATCCACTAACGTTATTATATTATATAAAGACTCATGTCTCTCATATTCGTTCAAGCATGCGTAAGTGTGCGTAAATAATTCAAAACACAATAAATTCATATGTAAATCATATACCTACCCCATCACTTAAATACTAATTAAATAACATGGCAAACGAATTAATCAATATATCACCTCAAAAAAATGATCCATGCCAACATTCACACACAAGCAATCTAATAATGAATCCAATCTATTACTATAATATAATCATGTAGGGACCTCTTATTCAATAAAATGAGTCTTATTTTGTAAATTCTAAAAGTAAGCATGGCAAAGATGCGCGCATGGTCTTATCATTAAAATCTTATTTAAGTCAAATATTTTGGCTACTTTTGAATATGACTTCCATGTGCTTTGCCATTTTTTTAAATTACAATGCAAATAATAATAATAATAATAAAATATATAAAACATGTAGGGACCATATGCATATTAATTTCAACACTTCTATCCTCTTACACGTTTTCGACCTCTTTAATCATTCCATTTTTTTAAAAAAAATTAACCAATTAAACTTGAAATTAATCACCAACCTTGTCGGCCACACAAAAGGAAAATAGAGTACCTGCTACTTCATCACTTTCGATTGGAATAATTCTTCCAGCAAATCCTCTTTTCTCCTTCTTCATCCTCAAGCTCCATTAATCCTTCACCATCAAACCAAGAACGTCCCCTTTCGATGTCTTGTTGAAAGCCATCGAACTTTCAAGAATAGTTATCTCATTTTGATTGTTTTGAATAAGGGTACACACCGAGTTTGTGCTAGCGAAGAGCACATGAATAAAAACAGAGTGAAGCCGCTGCTCGAACTTCAAAGGGAGGAGGCGGGCACTTGTCGATCCGAAACAAAAATGAGGCAGCCACCGAAAAACACCGTTCATCGTCTTCCTCCTTTCGTCGCCGAACAAAGGTGAAGACGCCGACTTCCCGTTCCATCATCTTCATCGGGCGTGTACCGCAAAGAGAAGAGGCCGTCGGAGAAGACGGGGAACCCGAGGGGAGGCCGACGGTGGAGGTTTGCAGCGAGGGTTGAGATCTGGAGAGCCGAGGTCGAACGGGGTTAAGGCCCGATGATAGGAAGGTAGAAGGAAGATGCGATACGAACGCTATACGGGTTGAGATCGAAAAATATAAGAGACTCGGTGGTTTTTACGTTTGATGAGAACATAAACCTGATTTCCCGCATCTAACTCGGTAGTTTTCCGAGATCTAATCGGTAGTGATGATCAACGCAGAATAAGGCTCGCTTGATTAGAGCTCGTGCTGATAACATGTTATAAAACTGAAGAAAAGTATAGAGAAGTTAGAGAGAAATTCTAGAGAGATAGGAGAATTCTCATTTTAAGTATATATTGAATGTTTACACAAGGCCTTTATTTATAGACCTTCAATAGTTACTATGCAATGGACATCCACATAATAATATATTTATAACAAACAATTCAGTTATAATCAACATGTTTTCAATACATTCGGACAAAAAAAAATGTTTTGAACACATTTATAACTATTTGAAATATTATTACCAAAAACCTATTTGAAATACAAATACAAATTTAAATCATAAGTATATATATATATATATATATATATATATATATATATATATTGTTGCATGAAAATTAGGTTATGGTAAATTCAAAGATCCTAAAATATTTTTTTCATATAAATCAACCACCCTAAAATCTTATGTGGTGTAATTTTGCCCCTAAATTAAAAATGATCAATTTTTCACAAGTGTTATTAAACTCAAACCGGACCGGCCGGTTCGGCCTGAAAACCGGTGAAAGTAAATCAGTCCAATTCAGTTATTAACCCGGTTTAAGATTTGTTTTAATTAGAAAATCAATTTTTTATTTTCTTTATAATTTCATATTAATAACCCTAAAATCTTCACTTTCTTATTGGTTTGGCCCCGGTTAGTTCTTGTTTGACTTCGATCCGACCCATTGACTCTTGACCCAATACCCCAACCGGTTTCGCATTAATAACATTGATTTACCCCAATTTAACACCTCCCGCTAACGCAGCTTTCCATCAAAATTGGCTAGTGGGGAAGAAAACGATGAGGGCGGGGCGACGCCGCCGTGATTATTGACGGGAGTGGGCCGGTATGTTACTCGGCTCCATCCTAGAATACAAACTTTAAATTTAAGAATAATTTTGTTATAATTTTTCTTTAATATTAATAATTAATCGAGTAATAAGAAATTTTTTAAATGGAAGTGTTTATATATATATATATATATATATATATATATATATAGGGTATTAAGTGGGGTAAAAGCTCAGAAACAATTACAACCTCACAGCCCTTAAGACACCTATGCCTAACTCATCCCCACATAAGAGGCCACGAATACCCAGTGGAGGCTGATCAAATCTAACATAGTTTTCCACCTGCACAATGCTCATATTAGCCAGCGCATCAGCATAGGTGTTCTCCTCTTTGTAAACGTGCACAAATACAACCTTAGCAAACTTAGCCACTAACAAGAAAATATCATATATCAAACTAGATACAACTTCCTCCGCCTTCTGTGGATTATTTAGGATTGCCACCACAACTATTGAATCACATTCTACCACCACCTTCTGGAATCTGTTGAGCCACGCTAGCTCCAACCCAGAGAACACAGCCCACAACTTTGCTTTGACAGTTGAACAGAAGCCAAGTTTGCGGGTAAAGCCACATACCCATTTCCCATCACATCCTCTGATTAGCCCACCACAACTAGCAAGATTCATTGCGCCCTTTGATGCACCATCAGTATTGAGTTTGACCCATCCTTCAGCTAGAGCCAACCACTTAATCTGTTTCACAACTACAACATCTTTTACTCTTCCAAACTCCTCTCTCGCAGCCATGATCTCCTTGACATGCCAGCGCACTATGCTCCCCGGCTTCTTAGTCATGACAAACCCTTCCTCAAATAAGGATCTGTTTCTCCACTTCCATAACAACTAGCAGCCAACTCCAAAGACCAAATCCCAGTTCCCCACACTTATCCCCAAATTCCACTCCATCCATTGACGCCCTTGCAAAGAGAAGAATTCAAGTTTTATACTGCCATAACATAGCTCATTCCACAAACTTCCTGCAATTCTACAATTGCGCAACACATGCAATTGGGTTTTGATGAGCACAAATTATACCATGTTTTCCCTATATTTCATGACTGAATTGTATGGTAAATGAAAGCTTAATTGAAAACAATCCAAGCAAAAAGGCATATATTCATGATACAGGGAACTGAAGGATAGAAACCATTTACATCCTAAACATGTGCTAAGAAAGGAGCAAGTTACATTGTTTTTAAAGAACGTATAGCAAAGCTGATACTATGCTATAGCATTCTAACAGCAACTAGAAGTGCAATAAAAGGCATCACGAAAGCTATAGCAAAGTAAAGGATGCAATGCTATGCGGCATATTTTCTGACCTTTTTATCTAGATAATTTCAGGGATAATAAGGAAAGTCGAGAACGATAGGTAGATTGCTGACGTAATAAAATAGAAGATGCGGAGGATCAAAACTGAAAGATTTGAAGAATCCAGCAGGATCAGCAGAATCAATATACTATAGTCAGAAGATGTGATGGATCTTGACAGATTTGGAAAGCCTAGCTCGCTGGAACTTGCGCCACAAGCAAGTCTGAGTATAAAAGGAAATAGCAAGTCAACCCTAAAGGAGAGTCGCACAGAGCCAAAATGAGATTTCACATTTGGCAGACTTGAAAGAAGAGTGAGAGATTTCACTAGCACAAGAATTCCAGGATAGCCCAGCATCCTTCCTTTTAGTAAAACGGAGAGAAGAAGACGTGGAGTGGTGACGTGACAGGGCTTCTTCCACGCCGTCGGAACGCCGTCAAGCTTTATGTTTTTCCTTTTATTTAGTATTTAGATCACGGGTCATTCTGTTACTATCTATTTTGTGTTTCCCTCGTCAGTCATGAACTGATTTTCCTATGGCTGAACGAGGATGAATTCTTAATTGTTAAATGAACAAGTTCTTAATTTAATAGATTTGGTTTGCTTATCAGTGAATTAATTACTAGTCGATTAGCAGAAGCTAAGGGCTAGATTTGTGGCCTTGGCTTACTGGCAAGGAGTCGATGTTAGACCTCTGAGAAACAGTGTTTGCTAGGCAACCGGTACAAGGCTTGACCTATTTATTGTAGGCTTCAGGAATGAGTCTACCTCTCATAACAATGACACCCTGAGTGTAATGCAGATCTAACTAGAAAGTTGCCATAGGAATATGGAAGGAGTATAGTTAGTATCCTATGTATCGAATGTGGAAGCTTCGATAGATTATAGTGGTGGGTATACCGAATAGCGTTGTAGTTAGTAGATATGTCAGCAATTGCGGAAGTCGTGCGATGGATGCTATAGCAATGGGTAGAGCAACTGGGGGATTGATGCACTTAAGGGCGATTCTGAGTTCAGCCTAACCTTTTACTGATATCTTCTTAAAACTATGATACTCTATTTATTTCTGTTATTAGCATAAACACAAAACTTCTCAAACCAATCATATTTACTTTCTGTTTGCACAACTATCATAGCAATCGAGCGTCAGTTCTTGGTATCTCAGTCTCTGTGGGACGATACTCTACTTACACTTTATTACTTGTTCGACTGGTTCACTTGCCATCAAAGAAATCAACCAACAGGTTTCATACTTACCATTACATTTACTGCACTCTGGGTTTCCCCCCATTAGTCTATTGCACCTTACCCCAGTAAGCAGCCTCTCGTGCATAGCTAGCCATAAGAATATTTGGATCCTCCGTGGGCCTTTCCATTTCCAAACTTTCATCCATTCCCTAACAACCCTTCCTTGATCCCCCCTCAAACCATGATACATATCCGACACTATGTATTTATTGTGGAGTGACTTCCCCCACTTGATGGAATCCTTCCCATGCACCCCATTAGGAGGAGGATTCACCATTATGAGACCCTTCCCTACCTCACTAACCATCATACCAATTTTGTTCAGATCCCACTGCCCAGAGGGAGTTGTCATTTCGCTTACCAGCATCTCCTTCTCTTTTGCCCCTAGCTGTCTGGTTCTCTTTTCCATCAAGGTCTTCCCATCTTCTAGCCAAACATCGGTCCAGAACTTCACTCCCCTCCCATTACCCACCTCCCATCTTATATTACACACTACTTTCGGCCACAAACGAGAAAGGTGCTTCCAAAGCTCAGAATCCGCCTTCCTGCATATAACTTCCCATTTCAAGTCTTTATTCCTCCCATACTTGCCATGAAGCACCTTTGAACATAAAGTATTTGGCCTAGTAATAGTATTCCACGCCACTCGACCAATCAATGCATCATTCATAATCTCCATATTTTTTAAACCGAAACCACCATACTTCTTCTCACTACACAGTAACTCCCAATTAATAGAGTGTATTTTCCTCTTCCCTTCCTCACTATTCCAGATAAAGTCTCTCTGTAACTTCTCCAAACGGTTCCTCACACCAGCAGGTACAAACAAATGTTGCATATTACATACAACCAGCTGACTCGTCACTGATTGTACTAATGTCAGCCTCCCTACTAACGATAGAGTTTTCCTCTTCCAGCTGCTTAATTTGGATTGCATCTTATCAATCATATATTGAAATTTCCTGCTACTCCCATTTCCCTTCAACAAGTAAGCGCCCAAATATCTTCCTATATCATCCATTCTTCTAAAGCCTGACCACTCACATAGATCATTTCGGGTTCCCCTATCTACATTCTTGGAAAAAAAACAAACTCGATTTCTGTACATTCACTTTCTGACCAGAACACTTCCCAAACTCCTCCAGGACATCTAGCACCGCACCCATATTATCCCTATTGGCTTCACAAATCAACAATAAATCATCGGCAAACATTAAGTGTGACACCGCCACACCATTCCTACCCATTTTTAGAGGACTCCACTTCCTATTGCTCACACTATCAAGAATAAGGTGGGTTAATTTCTCCATTCCAAGCACAAACAAGTAAGGCGATAACATGTCTCCTTGCCTTAACCCTCTTGAAGGTACAAAAGAGTCGCTTTTTCCTCCATTCCATAATAAAGACAGCTTAGAGGATTTCACACATTCCTCTATCACTTGCCTAAAATTCTCCTCAAAACCAATTTCCTCCAAAACTTTTTCAAGGAAGCTCCATTCCATCCTATCATACGCCTTCTCGAGATCTATTTTGATAATCATATATCCCTTACGCCCTTGCAATCTATTCATTGTATGCACAATCTCTTTAGCTATTATTATGCTATCATGTATAATTCTTCTAGGAATAAAACTAGCTTGATAGGGCGAAACCAAACAATCCATTAAAGGCTTTAGTCTATTAACTATCACCTTAGACAAACCTTTGTATAATACATTGCATAAGGAGATAGGCCTGAATTGACTAACCGTTTCAGGATGGTCCACCTTAGGAATGAGGACCACTAGCATCTCATTGATCTCACTGATTCTGCTGGGATTACGCCACAAGTCCTTCAACAAACTAGCCACCGCTGAACCCACCACCCTCCAATTTTTCTGATAGAAAATGGCTGGATACCCATCGCTGCCTGGTGCTTTAAATCCTCCCATTTGGAAGAAAGCACATCTTATCTCCTCATCAGAAATATCCTAACTAACAAAGCGCCAACTTGCGTTACTAACTTCTCCCTAACCGTGAGTCGTTGTGAACTAGTCACTGCCCTGTACCTCACTTTTGAACAATTTTTCATAGTACTTTTGAAACATATTAACAATGATGTCCTCATCCTCAACCCATCGGCCTTCCTCATCTTTAAGCATTGAAATCTTGTTCCTACGTCTACGAATAAGCGTCTTTGTATAATAGAATTTTGTATTTCTATCCCCCTCTTCCAACCACCTCCCCCTTGACTTTTGAAACCACAAGACTTCTTCCTGTCTAAGTGTTTGTTGTAATTCACACTCTAACTCCTTTTCCAATTGCACTAGAAAAGGGTTACTCCTTCTATAAATGCTTAATTGAACTCCATTCAATCTATTTAATAGACATCTCTTCCTACCTTCAATAAGTCTGAACACTGACTTATTCCAATCCAGCAACTCTTGCTGTAAAGAAGCTAACTCCACATGCGCTTCCTCCCTTCCTTGCCAGCTCTCTCTCAGCATTGTCTCAAAATTCTCATGCATCATCCAAGCTGCTTGAAACCGAAAGGCCTCACTTTATACCTTCTCGCCTCATCACACAAATGAACATATATTGGGTGATGATATGAATTTAACCTTGTCAGAATACGTACCTCAACATTCGCAAACCGCTCTTGCCATTGAACATTACATAGACACCGATTTAACCTTTTATAGACCCTATCCAATCCCTACCACTTAGGCCCCTTCCACGTAAAGAATGGTCCCTTTGCGTCAATGTCCAGCAAGCAACAACTCTGAATCCAGTCGTTAAATTTGTTACAATGCAACTCACTAGTCCTTCCACATCCTTTTTGTTCCAACGGAGTTTTTATTTCATTAAAATCCCCAGCTAATAGCCAAGGTTCTTCCATCTCATCAGCTAAACTCTTCAAACTATCCCAAACTCTACTTCTTTTCTGTTCAACCGGACCTGCATAGATTGCAGTCAATACGAACTCATCCCCATCCAAACCCATCTTACAATGAAGAAATTGCTCATCCTTCATCCATGTATCCACTCGTACGCTGTCCGAGTCCCATAAAACCCAGATTCCACCTAAAAAACCAATGGCCTCAACTCTAGTTGAATGATTAAAGCCCCAATTCTTTATAACTTTCCATGCTTGAACGCCACTTATCCTTGGTTCCAAAATGACCAGGATATCCAATCTATACCTCCACTTTAGATCCCTTATGACAGCCGCTACTCCTTTGCTAGCCGCCCCTCTAACATTCCAAATCATAAACTTCATCATTAAAAAATTGAGAAGAAGTAACCAGACACCTTAGTGATCAATAATCAGCCTTGCCTCAGCAATCTCGGTCGCTAGATATTTACCAGCCTGATGCACACTCTCAACACCAATTTCAACACCCAACACCTCTCCCATAACTCTATCCTCCTCCTCCATACTTCCCCTATTCTTATCTCCATGTTGCAAATTTTCCTTTTCAACTACCACCACTGGCTTATGTTTATACGGGTTTTGAGATCTCTCTTTACCCGTTCTAGAGCCACTCTCACTCCTACCCGTGGTTCAAACTGAACTTAGAAACCATCTCCCTTCGTTTGCTGAGCGAACCTCCCCACCTGCCTTTGACGGACCATCACTCTGCTTTCCTCCACTCCTTGCGATTTCTCCTCCCTTTCCAGCCTCTTTCTTTGCACTCCCCTACTACTCCCTTCAACACCATATTGTTCCCCAATTTTCTCTCCCCTGCTCTGATTTCCCTTCTCATCTACCTCCTCATTCAGCACATCAAAGCGGGATCCACTAGAATGCTTCTGAGTATGAGCCATAGGGCGCTTCTGCCTTCTAGGCCTTTGCATCGTCTGCCATAAGTCTTTCTTGATCTCAACTATATTTTTATGATGATTATCCCCTTCCACCTGTTCAATAGCCATATCACTTTCACCCTTATGCTTCTGAAACTCCTCACAGCCCTCTTTTGTGTGCCCAAAAAAACCACATCTATTACACAACATCCCTAGGCTCTCATAAACGATACTAATCTTCTGACCTTCTACCTCAAACTCGGGGACCAGCGGCTTTGTTAAGTCCAATTCCACACACATCCTTGCAAACTTGCCCCTTGATCTCTGAGCCGTGTGAATATCTAGTTTAATAGCTCTTCCAATCACATTACCAAGGTTCAATAGGAATTTTTTGTCAAATAATGGAGCTGGAAGATCAGGAAAGCGTACCCAAGCTATAACCGACTCTACCTGCGCTTTCTTAGGATTGAAGTCCAGTATCCACCTAGCTACGTTGAGGTAAGCATCGTTAATCACCCAAGGACCTCCAGTTAGAGCCTTATTTAATCATCCTTATGCTGAAAACTCACCAAGTAAAAATCGCTATCCAAATCAAAGATCTCTATACCTCCTTTTCTCTCCCAGATCTGCCTCAATTTCTTGACCATAAACCCATAGGATGGCTGACGTCCTAATAATTTCACTACCAGACTTTGCCCAAAGGGCTTCAGCAACCTATCCCTCTCTTTCTCCACAAACGCGAACCGCGAACAAAGAGGATCAGAGGTATAAATACAAATACCGTCACCCGGATTCAGGACTTTTGCAAAATCAGTCTCGGCGCCATAGTCTTTCGTCTCCTCCTCCTCCATGTTCTTCGACCATTACCACCAGCAGATTCTCTGATTAACATTCTACAAAAGCGACTCTCTATACGACTTATGCGATGCCTGTTGTCCTCAGTTGCCATCAAATTCTCGTCTCTCACAACTTGAGACTCACTACCAGAAAAATTCCCTCCTTCACTCCTCTTCCTTTGAGCCCAATCCCCGCCTTCCTCCTCCATTCTATCCTCACTTTCCCCTCCCCGCGGCGCGGCTCACGGACGTAGGGGACACTCATTCTCTCCGTCATAGTGGGCGACGAAGGCCACAAATCTCCGATCGAGCAAACCCTATCAGAGAGCTATCGGGAACACCCTATCAAAGAGCTATTGGGGGGTATTACGGTTTTAATTTGCATGAAGTGTTTATATTTTAATTTCCAACACAAATATTTTTGTTGTTTTTATTTTTCAAAGGAGTCAAGTTAGTACCGAATAAAGTAGCTAGCAAGTTACTCACATGACAAAAGTAAGGGCGACACGTTTCTTCCTGAAATATATTAGGGGAGAGGAACCTCTCTTTGTGGACCCAATTGCCACCTATTCCATAATAAGTCATTTTAATTAATTTATTCATATTAAATGACTTTTGAAGTAGAGTAAAAAATACCAGTAGATCATGATCTAGCTGTGGTGGAAAATATTAGAGCTTCCTTGTCCAGGGAGTGGAACGTGTCACTGGTAGTATGTGATCATGTCTTAGAAAATCTGTTAAACTTGTTATCAAGAATTTCAAATTCAACACAAAATGTTAGTTAAAATAAAATTAGTTTTGTTAATATTAGATCCAAAATACACAAATGTTTTTATAATTACTCTTATTTATTGAACTTGTCCAAAATTGATTGGACCATTGTGACCAAATTATAATATATTTATATCAATCTTTTTTATTGGCACAATAGATGACCAGCTTGCAGTCTGATTGTTGCACCCAAGAATTTTGAATCTAAAATAGACCAGCACGAAGACACTCTGAATGGAAAGTAGTTCCTAGAATGGTTTGATTCTGCCATTGAAACTCCTTAAGGGGAATCAGGCACGCACAACAACCAATCGGTATAACTTATATCCTTTTAAGATCAGTAGTTAATAATCTTTTTTTAATAATTGTTCTTTAATTTTAATAATTAATCGAGTAATAAGTAATTTTTCAAATGGAAGTGTTTATATTATAATTGCAAATACAATTATTCTTTGTTGATTTATTTTTTAATGGAGTCACGTTAATACGGCGTAAAGTAGCTAGCTAGTTGCTAAGATGAAAAAAGTGAGGGCGACACGTTTCTTCCTGAAATATATTAAGGGAGAAGAACCTCTCTTTGTGGACCCAATTTCCACCTACTACTTACGCCTATAATAACTCATTTTAATTAATTTATCCATATTAAATGAGTTTTGAAGTAGAGTAAAAAATACAACTAGATCATGATCTAGCCGAGGTGGAAGAGATTAGAGCTCCCTTGTACAGGGAGTGGAACGTGTCACTCTTGTATGAGATCATGTCTTAGAAGATATGTTAATCTTGTTATCAAGAATTTCATATTCAACACAAAATGTTAGTTAAAATAAAATTAGTTTTCTTAATGTTAGATCCAAAATACACAAATGTTTTTATAATTACTCTTATTTATCAAACTTGCCCAAAATTGATTGGACCATTGTGATCAAATTATAATCAAATTATATCTATTTTTTTTATTGGCGCAATAGATGACCAGGTTGCAGTCGATTGTTGCACCCGAGAATTCGAATCCAAAATAGAAAGCGGCACGAAGTCACTCTGAATGGAAAGTAGTTCCTAGCACTACAAAAAAAAACAACTTTTTGCGGCGGAAAAATTCCCTTACAAAATGACATTTTCCGTAGCAAAAATGATTTGTAGCGGAATTTGCAAGGGAATTGTTGCCGTCGCAAAAATCGCCCTCGCAAAACGATTTTCCGTCGCAAAAATGCTATTTTCGCTCGCAAATTACTAAATTTGCGAGGGAAAAAATCTCTTCCCTCGCAAATTGAAAACTTTTGCGAGGGAACCTTTTCCCTCGCAAATTCAAAACTTTTGCGAGGAACCTATTCCCTCACAAATTCAAAACTTTTGCGAGGGAAAAAATATCAAAATTGCGAGGGAAAAGTTCTTCCCTCGCAAATTCATAAGTTTGCGAGGGTAATAGTTTCCCTCGCAAAATAAGGTTTTTGCGAGGGTATATTGTTCCTCGCAAAATTATGAATTTTCGAGGAAGAACTTTTCCCTCGCAAATACCGTATTAATTTTAAAAAAATATAAAATTAGATAAAAGAAAATAATTACAAAAAAATAATTAAAAATTAGAAAATAAAAAAACTTGTATATCATAAAAATAATTTGTAACAATCATAAAGTTTACAAAGCAATAAGGACCCTTGTCCTTCAATAAGGACTGGAGAAGTGCTCGCATCTCGCAATCATCTCTCCTTGCTCCCTCATCTTCACTTCTTGCTCCTTCGCCCTCTTTTCGTGCTCCCGCGCCTCGCTTCTTGCTCCTTCACCTTCTCTTCTAACACCTTTACCCTCTTATCTTCTCGCAAAACCAACATTACGAAGTCAGTTTATTTTTTGTACTTCATTTAAATGAACGAGGGAATAATGGTTTGCGATTTGGTAGCAAAAGTATTGCGTCTACCTGTAGCACCACCTCCACTAGTGCTGGATGAGCGCTTCATAGACAACTTCAGTTCGCTAGCAGAGGCACCCATCCCGAAGACTCTCCCCCTCTTGTCAAATCCGCCCGCAGCCTGAATGAAGAGACTCTCGTTATCCGAATAAGAGGATGTCGGGTTGTTCTCAATCTGCGAGTCTCTCTCTCCGTCGGTCACCGAAAGGTCTCCTACAAGCACACAAAAATACATCACAAATACGACATGTAAAATGAAATAAATGTAACAAATAATAAATCTAATTAATATCTCACCGCGCATTGTTGGGACTTGGCGTTAATCCAGCGCCTCTCACCTTCAATCTCCCGGGAATGGGTCCGCTCAAAGGTAACCCAAGGAATCAAATGTGCAGGAACTTCCCGCACTGTCGCAAACCCAAATTGATAACCGTCAATTAATTACTTCAAAGTATAAAATATTGAAAGCTAAAATAGAAAATAACGTATACTTACAACTTTTCGTCGATGCTCACTAAATGGAATGCAGCCGCCAAAGATATGACGGTCCATCCATACGGGCCCTATTTGACTTATTTCGTTCACTTTGCTTTATATATTTCTCGTCGCTTCCCATCTTTGAAATAATTGTTCTGCGACCTCTCCCGAATCCAATTTTTCTTTCCCCTTCCACATCTCAATTTATAAAATCATCCAAACATCCACTTGCCGGCCCCGAAGTTATAAGCTTTTTTTAAATTTTCCGAATCAACCTAAGAACCGCCTAAACTCTCCCCGAAAATCAATAATAAACAATTAGTGCTCCAAAGTATAAAAGTAGTTAATCGGTTTTGCATTTTGATAAGAAGAAATTAATAACCATAAATCACATAACTTACCAAAAACTCCTTGAACCAACTATCTCGGTCATCCCGAGGAATCTCTCGTCCAAGTGGCCCAAGGCCGATTGAAATTACGGAACATTTGATCCTTTAAGAATTTCTTCACCGTCTTATTAGGCCGAAACCCGAAAACAAATAAAATGTTACAAATATTAGCATACAAACTAAAGGTAAAAAATCATAACATTACTAGTAACTTTAGAGAAGTGACTTACTCGGTGTCGCCGACAGACGAATCCACATCTTCCCCGTCTCGGGATCAACCGTTCCCAAACCGGTGTGTCGAGGAACTAGCTTCTCCAACCCGGCTCGAGGCGACGAGGTGTGCTAAAGGAAGAAGTATTGAAAATGTTAGAACATAGATGCTTAAAGAAAACAAAATATATGTAAATCGCCGAAATCGTAAACTCAACCCGCTCCGCCCCTTGCCGTGATCAATCGGAGAGACAGCACACCTCTACCGCCCAAAACAGTCGATAGTAGATGGTGAAGATGAAAAAGTAAATGACGGCATCTCCGGGAAGAGCCAAAACCTCTGACTATAGAGGGGGTAGATGATGTTGTCCGACCCCCTCTGATAGGACGGGGCCGGGAGCTACCACTACTACATCCAGTACTTGAACGCCCTCCTCGATGCTCCATCTCTGAACACGTATAAACATTATATCAATATATATATATATATATAAGAAATTTAATGAATATGACACTGGCGAAGTAACAAAGTATCTAGTATACACACAAAAAACACTAACTCAAATCAACCGGACGATTCTTGTTCTTCGACCTCTGCCTGCACACCTTCCTCCGGCGTCTCATAGTCATTGAATTCAGATTCACTAGTTGAGTATATCTCTTGTGCCTCATCATCTCGATTCCTCAACGTCAATATGGATAGGAATCAACTCTAACTCCGCAGCTGGAATCAAAGAGATTGCGTGGTAGATCGTCCCGGCAATACTTACGGCAAGTACATGTTCCACATCGCTTGGAACGGTTCGATCATATCGTCATTTGTTTCGACTTTTTCGACTCAGGTATAATGTTTCGTGCTTTGGTTTTGATAACTCCCATCCACCCTTGGCGAGATGTGGGGTATGATGTATAATAAACTTGTTCCGCCTATTGAGCAAGAATGAATGAGTCATAACTAACTGTATATCTCCTTGACCAGTGAATCTCAACATTTCCATATTTGTCCACTTTTGTCCCACGCGAAGTGTTATCAAACCACTCACATTTAAATAGAGTCACCGACTTGTCCCACTTGTAATCCAAATGAATTATGTCAATTAACTTCCCGTAGTAGTCGCCCTCGACCCCGTCAACTTGGCCACCTCGACGACATACACCGTAATTGCAACATTTCGTATTCTCGTTCACGCAAATTTGCAAACCGATACCCATTGATTACATATTTTTTGATCCGGGTAACACTTGCATCCGTAAGATAAACTCCACACAACATCCCGGGAGCATGGGTTGTGCACGAAGAAGGATCGTAACCAATTAGGAAACTCAGCGTTCATGAATTGATCAACATCGGAATCCGACATCAAAGGACTTATCGATCGAACCGAATTAGAGAAGTGACTGTAACAAAAAAATTGAAATTAATACTTTAATACTTATCATAACAGTAACAAAAGAGGACATCTTACTTTAAGTATTGGGCGGCCTCGTCACAGTTGTTTAGAATGTACCACTCCGCTATTTTTTTATCGCGTCCTTCCGAGTTGACTACCTTAGTTTGAAGAGGCAAATTGATTTAGGGTTTTGAAAGGAATTGAATGCCACTACGCGAGGCTCTGTCTCTTGAGTCTAAGGGAGGGGTGGAGGGATATTAATTAGTATTATTTTATTATATAATTTTTTTTAAAAAAAACTCTTAACAGGCCTATTTGGAGGCCTAGGCCTGGCCTGTTAAGACAAACAGACCTTAAAATAGGCTTTGGCCTGGTCTTTAGCCTGACAGGTCAGGCCTGAACATGCTTTTAACAAGCCAGGCCACAGGCCCATGGCCTATTTCCACCCCTATGTGTAGGTAAAAAACCGTCAAAACAGCCACCCCGCGGGCTAGGGGCCAAAAACCCGCATGTTAAATAGCCCACATGGGCCAAAAAATTATATAACCCTAAGGGTTAGGGCCAACCCGCGGGCCAAAAATCATTTCAAGATACAATAACCGTTTTTATTTTTTATTTTATATATAAATGATTCAATTATTTTGCTCGAAACTCTTTCTAAAGTTAAAGAAATAGTCATATAAAGAAAAAGAATTAGTTTAATATTTAATGAATAAAATAATGAAACCACGAAATTCTATTCTCGTTGGAGTCTGGACGCGTGTGAACTATGAAGTAGCTATAATGAAACCACAACCACATGGTCGATGAAGAATTTGTTTAATCTTATTCTTGTTTAAAAATTACTAGTAATATCTAATGAATAAAATAATGAAACCACGAAATTCTATTCTCGTTGGAGTCCGGACACGTGTGAACTGTGAAGTAGCTATAATGAAACCACATGGTCGATGAAAAATTTGTTCCAATGATGTTCTTGTTTAATATTTAATATTTAATGAATAAAATAATGAAACCACGAAATTCTATTCTAGTTGGAGTCCGGACGCGTGTAAACCGTGAAGTAGCTATAATGAAACCACAACCACATGGTCGATGAAGAATTTGTTTAATCTTATTCTTGTTTAAAAATTAATATCTAAAGAATAAAATAATGAAACCACGAAATTCTATTCTCGTTGGAGTCCGGACGCGTGTGAACTATGAAGTAGCTATAATGAAACCACATGGTCGATGAAGAATTTGTTTAATCTTATTCTTGTTTAATAATTAATATTTAATGAATAAAATAATGAAACCACATAGTCAAATAAAGAAATAGCTATAATGAACAATATTTTTTTTTCTTTTATTTGGTATGGATACTTTATTTTATTTTTCGTTGAAAATTGCTATGTGCTATTCGAATGCATAACCCTTGTCGATAATAGGATCTTACGATCCATGTCGATCCCAAGATTTACGATCTTTACACTCCCTTCCGATCTTATATAGGATCTTGATTTTAACAACACTGAGTGCGAGGCAAGAGCTATTTAGGGTTTTATTTTTGCGAGGGAAAAACGACTCCCTCGCAAAATTACCCCAGATTTGCGAAAATGAGTATTTATATATAATTCATGTAAAAGCGACATTTGCCCATAGATTCTAACATTTTACCATTTAACCCTAAGCGACATTTATATATAATTCATGACAACATCGCAAGTTGATATAACTATAAATTAGAGATAATATTACAATGGTCATATAGTTCATAATTTCAAGGGCTTTTATTCTAACATTCGTAGCAATAATTATTCGCTTATTTAAACATTTTTAATCATGTGATTTCAAAATTTCGATATATTTCTTATGAAGGTTTTTATTAATTTACAATTTTTAAAAATATGTCATCTCGTTCATTATATTTATTTGATTAAATGATAAAAAGGAAGATATATAGAAAAAATAAATATATTCATTATAAGACAAATGTTTATAAATATATTTCAAAATACTATGGTTTAGAAGAAAATTGTCTTAATTTTAATCAATATGCTACTGAGTCGAACAGAGGCGGAAATGAGTGAGAGAGTTGAATTTTTTTGGTTTAATTGCCTTGGCTTTACCATGCAAAAATATTTTTTTAGAGGAAAAAAAAAACATTTGCTAGGGAAACAAATTTCCCTTGCAAAATGATGACTTTTGCGAGGGAAAGAAGTTTCCCTCGCAAAATGGCCATTTTTTGCGAGGGAAGGACAGCTTCCTCGCAAAAGTGATCATTTTGCCAGGGAAACATTGTTCCTCGCAAACTAGAGGGAAATTGGCGGGCAATTTCCCCACATTTTGCGAGGGAAAAAAAACTTCCTCGCAAATGGTCAAATTTTGCGAGGAACCGTACTTCCTCGCAAAAAATGGCCATTTTGCGAGGGAAACATCTTTCCCTCGCAAAATCGGGGAAATTGGTGGGAATTTTCCCCCAATTTCCTTCAATTTTGCGAGGGAACTCATTTTCCCTCGCAAAATGGGACTTTTTGCGAGGGAAAGTATGTTTCCCTCGCAAAAAGTGGTCATTTTGCGAGGGAAAATTGTTTCCCTCGCAAAATTGATCATTTTGCGAGGAAACATACTTTCCCTCGCAAAAAGCCCCATTTTGAGAGGGAAAATGAGTTCCCTCGCAAATTTGTCAAAATTTGCGACGGAATTTTTTTCCCTCGCAAATTCCGTCTCAAATATGACATTTTCTAGTAGTATAGAATGGTTTTATTCTCGCCATAGAAACTCCATAAGGGGAATCGTGCATGCACAACAACCAATTGGTATAACTTATATCCTTTTAAGATCAATAGTGATTTTTTTAATAATTGTTGTTTAATTTTAATAATTAACCAGAGTAATAAGTAATTTTTCAAAATGAAGTGTTTATATTATAATTTCCAAGACAATCATTCTTTGTGATTTATTTTTTAATGGAGTCAAGTCAGCAGCGCGTAAAGTAGCTAGTTTGTTGTTGAGATGACAAAAGTGAGGGCGACATGTTTCTTCCTGAAATATATTAGGGGAGAGGAACCTCTCTTTGTGGACCCAATTGCCATCTACTACTTACGCTGTCTATAATAAGGTTTTTTAATTAATTTATCCATATTAAATGAGTTTTGAAGTAGAGTAAAAAATACGAGTAGATCCTGATCTAGCTGTGGTGGAAAAGATTAAAGCTTCCTTGTCTAGGGAGTTGAATGTGTCGCTGGAAGTATGTGATCTTGTCTTAGAAGATATGTTAATCTTGTTATCAAGAATTTCATATTCAACACAAAATGTTGGTTAAAATAAAATTAGTTTTCTTAATGTTAGAAACTAACTACACAAATGTTTTTATAATGGGTTAAGGAGCAATTTGGCCAACAAACTATTGGTTCAAGAGCGTCCATCACAATTAACTTTTAATTGGACCAAAAATACCAATAAACTTTTAAAAATGTGCACCCAGCACAATAAACTTTTAAAAATATGCAGTCAACACAACGCCGTTAGAAAAAGATAACGTCTGTTAGCTAAGGTGCAAATTGGCCAACAAACTTTTACTCCAAGAGCACCCAGCACAAAAAACTGACTCAGGAGCGCCCAGCACATAATACTAAATTTCACTAAATAAATATTTTTTTTTCTCAATTGTCATTATTCAAAACTACTTGTATAGATATCTATGGACAAAAATTACTCATTTGCTAAAATAAACAAAACTTTTCATTAAAAACATAATTATAGATTTAAATAAAACTCAAGGTATTTTATAATTTATTATATATGTTAAACAAAAAAATATATATGATTCATTTTTATTTTAGAAGAAATTTATGTAAGTTAAAAAATTCATTTAATGTTAATAAAATTTAAAAAATCTATTATATCCGGAAAGAAATGAAATGTGTTTAATTTTTATTTTTATAAAAAAGCTTAATGGATATCATCGTTGATACTTAATAATATAAATCCGCAACTTGATGATATATTTGTTAATTAAATGATCTATTGATTATATGGATATGGGACTTGTTGGTAAAAAAAAAAAAAAGATAACCTAAAAAAGTTAAAAGTTCGTTGGTCAAATTGCTCCTTAACCCATTATTAAACCGTCGTTAATCAAACCTCTCAAGTTATCTTTTTCTTTTTTTAACAAGTCTCATATTCATATAATCAATATATCATTTAATTAAAAAATATATTGGACCATTGTGACCAAATTATAATAGATTTATATCTCTCTTTTTTAGTGGCGCAATAGATGACCAACTTGCGGTCTGCTGGTTGTTGCACCCAAGAATTCTGAATCCAAAATAGAGCAGCACAAAGACACTCTGAATGGAAAGTAGTTCCTATAATGGTTGGATTCTGCCATAGAAACTCCTTAAGGGCAATCAGGCACGCACAACAACCAATTGGTATAACTTATATCCTTTTAAGATCAGTAGTGCATAATTTTTTTAAAAATAATTGTTCGTAATTTTAATAATTAATCGGGTAATATGTAATATTTCAAATGGAAGTGTTTATATTATAAATGCCAAGACAATTATTCTTTGTTGATTTATTTTTTAATGGAGTCAAGTCAACGCCAAGTAAAATAGCTAGCGAGTTGCTTTGAGAAGACTAAAGTGAGGCCGACACATTTCTTCCCGAAATATATTAGGGGAGAGGAACGTCTCTTTGTGGACCCAATTGCCACCTACTACTTACGCTCTCTATATATAATAATTCATTTTGATTAATTTATCCATATTAAATGAGTTTCGAAGTAGAGTAAAAAATACGAGTAGATCCTGATCTAGTTGTGGTGGAAGAGATTAGAGCTTCCTTGTCTAGGGAGTGGAAGTGTCGCTGGTAGTATGTGATCATGTCTTAGAATATCTGTTAATCTTGTTATCAAGAATTTTATTCAACACAAAATGTTAATTAAAATAAAATTAGTTTTCTTAATGTTATATCCAAAATACACAAGTGTTTTTATAATTACTCCGATTTATGGAACCTGCCCAAAATTTATTGGACCATTGTGACCAAATTATAATCAATTTATATCTCTCTTTTTTAGTGGCGCAATAGATGACCAGCTTGCGGTCTGATTGTTGCACCCAAGAATTCTGAATCCAAAATAGAGAAGCACGAAGACACTCAAAATGGAAAGTAGTTCCTAGAATGGTTTGATTCTGCCATAGAAACTCCTTAAGGGGAATCAGCACACACAACAACCAATAGGTATAACTTATATCCTTTTAAGATCTATAGTGAATAATGTTTTTTTAATAATTGTTCTTAAATTTTAATAATTAATCGAATAATAAGTACTTTTTCAAATGGAAGTGTTTATATTATTATTGCCAAGACAATTGTTCTTTGTTGATTTATTTTTTCATGGAGTCAAGTATATACAGCGTAAAGTAGCTAGCTAGTTGCTAAGATGACAAAAGTAAGGGCGACACGTTTCTTCGTGAAATATATTAGGGGAGAGGAACCTCTCTTTGTGGCCCCAATTGCCACCTACTACTTCCGCTGTCTATAATAAGTCATTTTTTATTAATTAATCCAAATTAAATGAGTTTTGAAGTAGAGTAAAAAATACCAGTAGATCCTGATCTAGCTGTGGGGGAAGAGATTAGACCTTCCTGGTCCAAGGAGTGGAACGTGTCGCTGGTAGTATGTGATCATGTCTTAGAAGATCTGTTAAGCTTGTTATAAGAATTTCATATTCAACACAAAATGTTAGTCAAAATAAAATTAGTTTTTTAATGTTAGAACCAAAACACACAAATGTTTTTATAATTACTCTGATTTATTGAACCTGTCCAAAATTTATTGGACAATTGTGACCAAATTATAATCAATTTATATCTATCTTTTTTAGTGGCGCAATAGATGACCAGCTTGCAGTCTGATTGTTGCACCCGAGAATTTTGAATCCAAATTAGAGCAGCACAAAGACACTCTAAATGGGAAGTAGTTCCTAGAATGGTTTGATTCTGCCATAGAAACTCCTTAAGGCGAATCAGGCACGCACAACAACCAATTGGTATAACTTATATCCTTTTAAGATCAATAGTCAATAATCTTTTTTAATAATTGTTCGTTAATTTTAATAATTAATTAGAGTAATAAGTAATTTTTCAAATGGAAGTGTTTATATTATTATTTCCAAGACAATTATTCTTTGTTGATTTATTTTTTCATGGAGTCAAGTCAATACTTCGTAAAGTAGCGAGCTAGTTGATGAGATGACAAAAGTAAGGGCGACACCTTTCTTCGTGAAATATATTAGGGGAGAGTAACCTCTCTTTGTGGACCCAATTGCCACCTACTACTTACGCTATCTATAATAAGTCTTTTTAATTAATTTATCCATATTAAATGAGTTTTGATTAGAGTAAAAAAATACGAGTAGATCCTGAGCTAGCTGTGGTGGAAGAGATTAGAACTTCCTTGTCCAGGGAGTTCAACATGTCGCTGGTAGTATGTGATCATGTTTTAGAAGATCTGTTAATCTTGTTATCAAGAATTGCATATTCAACACAAAATGTTAGTTAAAATAAAATTAGTTTTCTAAATGTTAGATCCAAAATACATAAATGTTTTTATAATTACTTTGATTTATTGAACCTGACCAAAATTTATTGGACCATTGTGACCAAGTTATAATCGATTTAACTCTATCTTTGTTAATGGCGCAATAAATGACCAGCTTGCAGTCTGATTGTTGCACCCGAGAATTCTGAATCCAAAATAGAGCAGCTCGAAGACACTCAAATAGAAAGTAGTTCCTAGAATGGTTTGATTCTGCCATAGAAACTCCTTAAGGGGAACCAGGCACACACAACAACCAATTGGTATAACTTATATCCTTTTAAGATCAGTAGTGCATAATTTTTTTTAATAATTGTTCCGTAATTTTTATAATTAATCAAGGTAATAAGTAATTTTTCAAATGGAAGTGTTTATATTGTAAATGCCAAGACAATTATTCTTTGTTGATTTATTTTTTAATGGAGTCAAGTCAACACCAAGTAAAGTAGCTAGCTAGTTGCTGAGATTACAAAAGTGAGGGCAACACGTTTCTTCCTGAAATATATTAAGGGAGAGGAACCTCTCTTTGTGGACCCAATTGCCACCTATTACTTACGCTCTCTATAACAAGTCATTTTGATTAATTTATCCATATTAAATGAGTTTTGACGTAGAGTAAAAAAATACGAGTAGATCCTGATCTAACTGTGGTGGAAGAGATTAGAGCTTCCTCGTCCAGGGAGTGGAATGTGTCGTTGGTTGTATGTGATCATGTTTTAGAAGATCTGTTAATCTTGTTATCAAGAATTTCGTATTCAACACAAAATGTTTGTTTAAATAAAATTTGTTTTCTTAATATTAGATCCAAAATATACAAATGTTTTATAATTATCCTTATTTATTGAACCTGTCCAAAATTTATTGGTTCATTATGACCAAATTATAATCAATTTATATCTATCTTTTTTATTGGCACAATAGATGACCAGTTTGCAGTCTGATTGTTTCACCCAAGAATTTTGAATCCAAAATAGAGCAGCACGAAGACACTCGAATGGAAAGTGGTTCCTAGAGTGGTTTTATTCTGCCACGTAAAACTCCTTAAGGGGAATCAAGCACACTCAACAATCAATTGGTATAACTTATATCCTTTTGAGATCAGTAGTTAATAATTTTTTTTTAATAATTGTTCTTTAATTTTAATAATTAATCAGCGTAATAAGTAAGTTTTTAAATGGAAGTGTTTATACTATATTTGCCAAGACAATTATTCTTTGTTGATTTATTTTTTAATAGAGTCAAGGCAGTAGCTGGCTAGTTGCTGACGTGACAAAAGTGAGGGTGACATGTTTCTTCCTAAAATATTTTAGGGGCAAAAGCACCAAAATAATGCTATTTTAAAAAAAATTTACCAAATTGATGCACTTTCCAAACTAATTACCAAACTAATGCTTATGTCACTGATCACTGTAACGCTGACAACTCTCGCGCCATTAGTGGCGTGTGGGACCCACACGCCATTAGTTGCGTGAGGGTCTCTCACGCCACTATGGCGTGAGAAATTGACGCCCCTGCGTCAATTATAATATATAATTGACGCCATGGCGTCAAATTTTTTTTTTTTTTTAAAAAAAAAAATCTAATTTTATAATTATATTTAAAATTATAAATAATAATTCTAATGAATTATAAATAATAAAAATGGTAAATAATAATTGTAATTAATAATTAAAGAAATTAAAATATCTAATATTTATTATAAATTTTAGGATATAAGACTAACTGATAAATTAATTAATTGGCGAATTTATCATAAACCTTAAGATAGATGACTAATTATTTAATATTTTGTACATTAACAATTTGATATATAAAGTACCATAAAATAGATAAGATAAGTTTAAATAGAGAATAATAATTAGTCAAATAATTAATTCACTAATTAATTAGTTAGAGAATAATTAATAAAAATAGTTAATTATTCTATTTTAGGGTACTCTTTTTATTATTTAAGCTTATCTTATCTATCTTAGGGTACTCTATAAATACTAATATACAACATATCTTGGGATAAGCTATATTTCAGTATTTATAGAGTAGAATATATGGAAATAAAATATTATAATTCCACTTTATTCTCTCCTCAATTATCTCCTTATTCCTCTACTAGATTTTCTCCATCAGTTTAGGATATTTCTTATTATATCTCAATCAGTTTGATTGATTTTGATTTTATTATATTTTATTAGATTCTAGAATTAACTCTAGGTTTGCCTATATAAAGGCTTTTATGTACTCTTTCTGATTAAGAGATTAAGAATAGGGTACTCTATAAATACTAATATACAACATATCTTGGAGATAAGCTATATTTCAGTATTTATAGAGTACATAAGATAAGCTTAAATAATAAAAAGAGTACCCTAAAATAGAATAATTAACTATTTTTATTAATTATTCTCTAACTAATTAATTAGTGAATTAATTATTTGACTAATTATTATTCTCTATTTAAACTTATCTTATCTATTTTATGGTACTTTATATATCAAATTGTTAATGTATAAAATATTAAATAATTAGTCATCTATCTTAATGTTTATGATAAATTCACTAATTAATTAATTTATCGCTTAGTCTTATATCCTAAAATTTATAATAAATTTTAGATATTTTAATTTCCTTAATTATTAATTACAATTATTATTTACCATTTTTATTATTTGTATAATTCATTAGAATTATTATTAAATATAATTATAAAATTATATTTTTCTTTTTTTTTTTAAATTGACGCCACACGGCGTCAATTATATATTATAATTGACGCCGGGGCGTCAATTTCTCACGCCATAGTGGCGTGAGAGACCCTCATACAACTAATGGCGTGAGGGTCCCACACGCTACTAAAACTGGCGTGAGATATTCCAGCGCCTCTGATGGCGCAAGTCTGTCAGGCGCATCCAACTGCATTAGTTTGGTAATTAGTTTGGAAAGTGCATCAATTTGGTAATTTTTTTTTAAAAAAAACACTATTTTGGTGCTTTTGCCTATTTTAGGGGAGTGGAACCTCTCTTAGGGACCCACTCTACCACCTACTACTTAAGCCGTCTATAATAAGTCATTTTAATTAAATGTTCCATATATTAACAAAGAATAAAATTAATAAATAAGAATTAATTACTTTTGAAGTTACTTATATTGCGAAAGAATTAGTCTAGAAGTAATTTATACGGTGGACCAGAGTGTTAAAAAATAAAAATCCATTGCATTAATAAATTTTTTATTTTCTTGTTTTTTTATCAATCCTGGATATATTTCATTACTCCAAAAACCAAATACAAGAGCTAAAAAAACTAAGAGCCAATCTCGGCAAGATCAAACTACCCATGGGTGAAACCAGTATGGAGAAATTTGGGACTAAGAGTAAAGAGCAGAGGAACCTCATCATCGTTACAAACTGTTTCAAAAGGAAGGGGGAGTTTTGTCTTAGCATTTTCCATGCCTTGTTGTAAATAAGGACTGAAACGTCATTGGCTTTGGAATGAGTTTGGTTACTTATCAAGAGTGATGAACATCCACATTCATTAGATCTGGACCATTGAGTTTTTTGTTTTTTTTTTTTAATATTTGTTAAAACAATTGTTTTAATAGGCATAAATGTTTTTGCTAAGTTCTCATATATGATTAATTGGAATAGTAGATTTTAGTGTTGATCGTTTTTTCAAAAGGGTTGCTGTTATGTGCGCAATTTCTTTGAAATTCCAACTGAATTATTAACCTTTCAACTTGGAGACCAAAATGAAGGGTGAAATTTCTTTCCTCTTTCCGCGTCAATGATTGAGCATTGCTTTTCCAGGCACGATGACAACAAAAAGAGGAGACATATTCTGGTGACCAGGCCGGCCAAATTCTGATATATTCAACTGATCGTATCATAGTTCATTTCAGGCCACAAGCTTTTGGACCCGTGACTGAGCAGTTCAGTGAAAAAGGAACGAACCAAAGCACAAGTCAATAATTCCGAGAAAAATCACATAAAAGTCCTAATTAAAAAAATAATATTAAAAAAATCTCATAGATTATTAATGAAAGAGCAACTATTAATAAATAAATAAGCTATCATTAATAAGTTTTAGGACTTTTTTATATATATATATATTTTTTAATTGGGATCTTAATATCATTTTTCTATGATTATTTCATTCAATGGCATACGCATTATTACTACTACAACCACCTACTATCTTTAATATAAAAGTTTGATAAGTAATTTTAACGTATTAATAAAATAATTTAAATTAGTTATGTAAGAGATGTATATTCGTTTTTTAAAAATATTCTTTTTAATTAAATGGGTATTTAATTAAATAAAATGATAAATTTGAAGTGACAGAACTATGGTATTATATTTATGACAAAAGTAAACATCTTATTTAAATCTTATATTTAGGATCAGAGTTACTACTACCTCTAATCCTTAATATAAAATTTACTTAACTAATTTAGATTGATTAAGAAAATTAGATAAATTAGTTATTTGTAGAAAATGTATGCTAGTTTCTTCAAAATACCTCTTAAATCATTTGCATTGAAGTACCTTTTGATGTAAACTTCCTTAACATGTCTAATCATTAGGGAAAGTTTAGGAAAAATGATAAACATGGGACTAAGCGGATTGACGTTTTATATGTAGGAGAAACTTCAAACCCCAACTAGCTCTTATATTAAGAACATTCTCCAATCCTTTTTATATGAAACTTTCTTTCTTCTAGAGATTATCCTTAATACAAGGAAAAAATCCTTTTTGTCTATTGAAAAATAAAGAATTCTTCTGGAAGTAATTTGTACAGTGAACCATAGTGTTAAAATAATACTAATCCATTGCATTAGTTAATTTTTAATTTCCGTTTTTTTTTAATCAATCCTGGATATTTCATTACTCCAAAAACCAAATACAAGAGCTAAAACAAGGAGCCAGTCTAGGCAAGATCAAAGCAAAGGAACAATAAAACAGAGCTAACAAACAAAACCAGGGAAAATCCACAAATAAAACAGCAAATGAATCAGAAAATACGAGAATTCGAATTACTAGCTAGGCTATGAAATCAGCCAGTGTCCAAAGTCGAAGTTTGTGGGTATCCATGATCAGGTAGGTCGTTGTCTCATGTTCTGTGCATTTTCAGCTAGCAACGAAGACAAAGGGGTAATTTTGAGTTTGTGTTCAGGAGGGGCCTCCCATATATTGATCTCATTTAAGGAACTTAATTTCCTCTTTGAATCTTCAACTAGCGTATGGGACACATTTGATCTCATTTAAGGAACTTAATGCTTTTGATCTAAAGAAAGTTACATTTTAATCCATCAAAATTTCAAAATGATACTCCATCTTGTCTTTTTTTATGGGTCTTTCTAATTAATCACCCTTACATAGTCTAAGTAAAACACGTGTGTCATTCAACAATACATAAAACATAAGAAGAGATGAAGCTTTTTGAAGAATAAAATGCAAGTCCGGATGGGGTTTTTTTTTTTTTTTTTGACAAAGGATACTTATATTAATACTTCAAAAGATTACAAACCCAATAACAGAGAAGGAAAGAAACAAGACGATACACAACATCAGAGGAAAGAAAAGGTTTATGAAATACAAACAACCCGAATACACTAAAACAAAACAAACTATCAGGCCTTCTGGGCATCCAAGGCTAGAAGTGATAGCAAAGACGGTGTTGGTTGTAAGACCCACCATATCAAGCACACCTCTTTATAAACATCAGTTGTGATTAAGTCAGCGGCATGGTTACCCCCCTTGGGGTAAAGGACAAAAAGAACCCAACCTTGGTCACCAAAAGACAAATAATATCGAAAATAATGCTCCTACTCCTCCAATCAATCATATTCGAAGATTTGGCATCAACACATTCAAGAAGGGAGAGACAATCGGTTTCAAAGACCACATTATCATGGCCGAGATCAACAGTGAGCATCAATGCCCTCTTTAGCGCTAAAGCTTCAGTCATAAATGCAGAGATGGATTTCACCTTATCCACATAACCTCATTTGAAATCACCAAAATGATCCCTACAAATAACTTCGATAGCAGCACCAGTTTTATTAGCCAAAAAGGCCCTATCACGTTATATTTAAGTTTGCCAGCAGATGGAGGGGACCAGAAAACTAGATGAGTAAGAACAACCTTTTGGTTCTCCGGATTTCTGTGCTTTTTATCGCATTTCACCTAGAAGTCAAAATTGTTTTTCTTCTCACATTCAATGATATCAGTAGGGTTAGGATTTTTATGATTAAAAACCAAATTATTTCTTTCTTTCCAAATAAACCATAAGATCCAACAAATTAATGAAAGGTTTTGCTTACTCAAGAAAGACATATATGTAAGATGAATCCACCAAGCATTGAAGTTCGAAATACTAGCAACATCAAGCTTTTCACCAAGAGAACACCCGAATCAGATACACCTAGTCTAGGGGCAATGGAAAAATAAGTGCTCCACCGTGTTCACATCATTAGAACAAACTGGGCAAATGTTACTCTGTGATCTTTTTCTCCGATAATTTCCCTTTGGTAGCAACATCATTATTTAAGATTCGCCAGACGAATTGTTGTACTCTCGAGATAATCTGAATCTTCCAAATCGACTTCCAGCAGGATGAAGTGATAACTATTGAAGACCCAGCCTTGCTATAACTTTTTTTCCTTGAACTGGTTTCTCAATTGAATCAAAATTCAGCTTTCTACATTTATTTCGCTCCACTGGAGCAGGATCATCCTCCAAGGATCGCTTAAGATTAATATCTTTCAAGCAAAAAGACATAGCGGATATTGGAGAAAGCCCGTTGGAAGGGATAATGGGATTAATTTGCAGCTCATCCTCACTAGGATATTCAACAATATATGGTTGGGAATTAACATGGTTGACTGGGCCCACTTCCATGGATAAAAGTCATAAAACTGACCCTACCACCGCTGATTCAACCTTGCATAGGAGATGCAGTGAGTCACAGCTTCTGGGCAATCCGTGAAAGTAGGGGTGTTTAATGGCCCTTCAAGTAATGGGTTGGAGTTCCCTATTAAAAAAGAATTGGGCCCACTCCTATCAATTAAATCATCAAGCCCAACTGCACCCAAGGTTGGTGCATGGAGCTCCCCAAAGCTACATCTCGGCCCAAACTAGAAGGCCCAATACCCTCCAAACAAACCGCCAAAGTTTTTTGTTTTTTGTATAAAAAAGTTTTGGAGGGGTTTGGTATCAGTCCCCCACCAAGGCCAAGGCACGGTCCCAGGCTCTTTGAGCACTTTATAGGGACTTACGAGATCGCCTACCAAAGGAGTCTCAGCGAAGGCAGCGGGGATCGAACACATATCCCTTTGGAACTTGAACAAATCCCTTTTCATCTATGTCAACTCTCTTGGGCAACAAACCGCCAAAGTTGAATCAGCTGGAAACACGTGATCCTCACCCACATGGCTGACGTCATTGGTCAGCTCCTCCATCACCATCGCAAAGGAAACTTTCGGAAGACCTGCTCCATTCCTTGCAATCTCGACTCTAACACAGGAGGACCTAATATGTCCGTTGACTTAACACAGCATTCGACCATTGAGCCTGACCGTCGCCGGAGCTGCGGCTTCTATGTCTGATCTGTCTCGACCACCATCGATGGAAATCGACGGCGTGAAAAAGGCTCGTTTGGAGACCATTTATTAGGGGCGTGGTCGGGTTTGGCCAAACTTCGATCTAGGTGTTCCGACGACCTTTCCGGTGACCAACTCTCAGTTGTGCTATCCGAAACCTTCCTAGAGAGAAAGGCAACTTCATTCCAATCATCCTTACACACTACCAACTCCTCCTCCATAGTTCGTACCGCAAGAGTACTCTTCCAACTCCCAAATTCATGTCCAGCATCGTCCCCTTTCCTTCTACCCGAAGACTCCTTATAAACTCGAATATCATGCCCAATTCGTCCACAGCTATAGCAAAAGTTTTGGAGTCTTTCATATCTAACAGTAACCCAAGCTGGTTCCTTTTCTTTCCTTGGTACCCAAAAGCTAGAAACCAACGGTTCATTCAAGTGAATAATTGCTCGGAGCCTGATGAAGCTACGTCTTAGTTTACCATCAATCATCGGTTGCTCAAACATGACAGCCTTTCCAAGAGTCTTAGCATTATCGTTGTCAAACGCTGCAACCGGGAGGCCATGAAATTGCACCTTGAATGGTGCCTTCTCAAAGCAAATATCCTTAAGCAACATCGAATCCTCCCAAATCTGAAGGTTTAAAAGAAAACCTTGGATCGTCCAAGGCCTACCTTTTAAGATACGATTGTAATCTCTAATATCCCGAAAACGAAAGAGAAAAATAAGCTTGCCACGATCAAGTTCAAGCACCTACATTTTATCTTTTAGCCGCTATCCCTTTCTTATCATTGACATGACTGTGGGAACATTCAAGTTCTTCATGGAATGAAGCTTCCCAACTAATGATCCACCATGTTGATCGCCTTTCACATCCAAGTTTAAGACCACCTGTTTCTTCCTCCTAATGCTACTGCTATCTCCCACCTCCATACCTCAGCAACAACAACCAGAGAAAGATGAAAGGCTAATGAAGGAAAGCGAAAACCACCCAGGTTCACAAGGAAACCTAGTCAACTCTCACAAAGAGGAGAGAACTGACACAGAGGTGAGAGGTTTTCACATGAGAACACTCCGATGATAAGTTACTCTCTAAATAGTCCGGATGGGTCTTCCATGTGTAGTTATTCTGTGATTTCCGAACACCAGAGTTATTCTCATGAAGGTGATTATTTTGATAGTTTATTTAGCTTTTTATGACAATGTTCTTTTTTGCCCCCAAAATATATATATATATGCTTTTGTTCTGTATATGACATCATGGGTTTTGAATGTTTGACCACGTTGAACAAAACAGGCTCTGGTTGGCATAAATTAAAATGGTGACAAAGAGATTATTTTATGTTATAATGTGAATCTATTACCCAAGGAAGAAACCAGTATGGAGAAATTTGGGACTACGAGTAAAGAACAAAGGAACCTCATCAGTGCTACAAACTGTTTCAAAAGGAAGGGGGAGTTTTGTCTCAGCACTTTCCATGCCTTGTTGTTGTAAATAAGGACTGAAACGTCATTGTCTTGGGAATGGGTTTGGGTACTTATCAAGAGTGATGAACATCCACACTCATGGACCATTGAGATTTTTTTATATATATATTTCTTAAAACAATTGCTTTAATAGGTATAAATGTTTTCATATATGATTAATTAGAATTGAAATCAAACTGACTAGATAATAAGCACTATGAGTAAATTAGTGTAAATTGTTAAAGTTTAGCAGAAGGGGTGTATTCAACTTAACGATGCTGTGGAACACACACCACCCACAGAACCAAGTTGATAAACTCGATCAGGAAGACATGACTGAGGAATTAGTCATCACTTTTGATGATGAGTACCCAAACTCATTCCTATAATTGCAGTATTGTACCAAACTGATGACGCGGATGCAGCGAACTCAACGGAAAATTCTATCACAACCCAAAGCACCGACTTCAAAATTAAAGTAGCAATAAATTAGCTTGAGAGTGTTAATAAATCAGGCCAAACTAAGTACCAAGTCCGGATTTTCTTTCTTTAAAAAATTAATATTTATAGGTTAAATTACGACATTTATGAGTCAAATTTAATAATTTAATTTACATGTCAAATTTTCACATTTATAAATAGGTTCACAACATTTATCTGTTAAACTTGGAGTTGGCAAAATAAAATTATATGTTAAACTTGTAATAAATATTAAGGGCATGTTTGATTCTGTTTTCTGTCCCCCCCCCCCCCTAAAATAGACAGATTTTTAATTTTATTTTTTAAAAAACACAAGTCTTGAATTTTTTTTTTTAAAAAAATCATTTTTTGAAGTGGTGTGGCAGCATTTATTGATGGCGGTAGTTGTCGCTGGTAGTGTAGCATCGATAGTGGATAGGTGGCAACTTCAAAAAATAAAAAATAGAAAAACAAAAAGAAAAGAAAAGAACACTTAAAAGCTGTTTCTTTTAGCTTTTAAAAATAAATATTTTTTTAAAAAAAACAACATATTGAAAACACTTTTCCAACAATTTTTTTAGTTTTTAAAATAAATAAATAAAACTGTTTTTATAAACAAAATCAAATAAGTTCTAACTTTTATTATTTAAATTTCTCAAGACCTATTAATTTTAAATCAAATTCGGAAAAGTTATCTATAATAATTTTAGGGTAAAGGTGCAAATATACTCAAAAGATTTTACCAAAATTGAGTCTAACAGTAAATGTTTTTTTTGGAAGGATACAAGTAACTATGAACTTTGAAATATGGGTAAAAGTCAGAGAATCGTTAAATCCTATGGTGCTAGCTTTTGGGGGAAGCCCACATTATTCTTCTAAAAATACTCAAATGCCCCTAACTTAAAAAAATAAACAAAACAGAGAGAGTCTCCCCTCCCAACCTTGGATTCTCCATCTGAAATGCACTAAGAAGGATCAGAGAGCAGTGATGGCGACGGAATCCTTCAGCAACGACAATTCATTTGTATGTTAGAACCTAACCGAAGACACAGGAGTTGAATTAAAAGAACAAGGCACAAAGACCTAAAGGACCCAAATTATTATAACGACACAATACCAGCTATACATAAAATAATCTAATTAACCGCAAAATTATCCCAAGAAGGCGTAAGTTAGATGAGTTGAGTCATAGGCTCAAAGGTCAAGGCATGCTTTTGGGTAGCTCATTTTTTACCCATAAGATTCCAAAATGTTGCTCATTTTTTATACAATATAATGATCCAAAGAAACATGAAGAAAACAATTGGGAAATGGGTTAAAATTGGGGTCAGCAAGGAGGGGGCAGTAGACACCCCCTCCCTATTTTGGGCTCAAAGAGTGAGGTATTTACATATCGTTTATTAAGAAAATCTTCACATCATTGGGATTTTAACTCACAACCTTATTATGAGCCAACCCCTTTCCAACTGAACCAACCTTTATCAGCTAAGAGCCGAGGAGGGCCCAAAATTTTCATTGATTAATTTTATTTTATGTAGTGAAGGGAAAAGAAAGGAACAAAGATAGAGGCCTTAATACGGCTTTAGAGTGTTGACGTACAAGAGCGTGAGAGAAATAGAGTTTTTTCATTGTTCTCTCATTTTTCTCTAATTTTTCAGCCTGTACATCTCTTGATCAAAGTAAGGATTGAAGGTGATCTCTTGTCAAGATATTACTGAATTTTTTGTAGAGGTTTTAGATATACTGAATTTCATTTTAGATGGTCGGATCACTACTAAGAGACCTCAAAATTTCTCAGAATTTTTTGTTAATGAAGGTTGACGTTTGTTGTAGTTTTGTCTAAGCGATTTTGATCAAGTTAATGATCAGAATATACCCGCGTATTTACTAATTGTCTTGTTACCCTATACTCCTCCGGTCTTATTTATAAGGCGGAGAGAAGTTTTTTTATGCTATTTATAAGACACCTCAGTAAATTTTTGAAGTGAATGTATAATTTAACTCTTCATTTATTACTTGTGTTGCCTTTGTTCTCATGCATTGTTTTATATATATATATATATATATATATATATATATATATATATATATATATATATTAAATAATGATAGAGTTGGAAAGTTATTGAATTTTGTGGTTAAGTTAATGAGATTCATAATTTTTTTTGGTGTGTGTAAAAAATATTCAAAGTGCCCTATAAATAGAAGGGGGAGGAGTGCGTGCCTAGCTTTATGACTAAATCATGAAGGATATGAAGGACATCCTCTACTTGAGAATCATAGCACAGGCATGTAGAAAATGTTTGTGACCATTTACCCTCTAAGAATTTAGAGGCAGCTTGTTATTGAAAGCTATCCACGTTAAAACTCTAATCCTTTTATCACCTTGTCTGCTCATTTTTGTTTATAAAGTCATAATTTTACTTAGAGAAAATGACACTTAAAAATCATCTAAATTTCCTAAACCCTAAGAAGCCTATATTTAAATTTGTGAAAGAACAGAGAAGGGATAGAGGGCAATCAGGGATATGAAAATTTTGGAGAAAAGTCCAAAATGCCATTCATACGTATGCAATGAAGACACTAAAAGAAATCATGAAAAATTCTTGTTGTTCTTCCTAAGCTCTCAATAGCGCATGTGCAAGGGCTCCAAGTTCATGTTCATCTTACTTTGACATTCAATGACTTCGTACTGAAATTAGTTAGGGTGGTTATAGAAAGAAGTGTCGGGTGTTAGTTCTCGGTGTTTTGATGATTACAAATTCTAAGTTTTTGTATTAAGTCATATTCGTCTAAGTTATGGTTTGCTCGAGCATCACATTAGCCATGCCCGAGCATCATCAGGTTTTTTAGAACGAAGAAGTGATTTTTGAATAGTCATGCTCGAGCAGCACATTGGCCTTGCCCGAGCAACGTCGAGACAGAACATTGAATCTATAAGCTGAGGAATCATGCTCGAGCAAGAACAATTCTTTACTCGAGCAGCATCGAGGCAGAAGCAAGAATATGCAATTCAAAGAGTCATGCTCGAGCATTGAAATGGGCTTGCTCGAGCACCATGCTCGAGCAGAGATAAAGACTTGCTCGAGCAGCATCCTTCAATCACTCATTCTTCATCTCTGTATGACGCTTGCCCAATCATGAAAAATATCATGCTCGAGCAGAAGAGAAAGCTTGCTCGAGCAGCATCACTGAATACTCAAGCTCTCGCCTTTGTCTGTGTATTGCTCGAGCAAGAATGTTGGCTTGCTCGAGCATCAGCGAGTTAGAACATTTTTCAACTACTTGTGAAAAAGCTTGCCCGAGCATGAATTTATAATGCTCGAGCACCATGCTCGAGCAAACGAAAAACCTTGCTTGAGCATCAATGATGAAAAACCCATGCTAATTACTTCAAGAAGAAGCATGCCCGAGCAAGACAAGACTCCTGCTCGAGCATAGGGAGATCACTGATATCTCAAACTACTTTTCCAAGCGTTGCCCGAGCATACTTTTGTTCATGCTCAAGCAAGATCACTCGTTCCTCAAATCACCGTATGCGTAAACTATAAATCATTGTGCTTAATTCCTTTACTTCTTAATGTTACTCATTATAATCCTAAATTCTTTTAATTAGTTTGTTAATGAGTTTCAGATGATTTTAGCATGGATTAAACAACAAATTTGCAGAAAGCAAATTGTGTCAGAGAAGCATTAAATGCAGTTGCCAAAGCAGTGATAATCTCCGTAACCAATACTCTGATCAATGTAAAGGTTTCTTCTACATTCCCTCTGCGCATTAAATGCCATCTCACAACGGGCAAAACAAAAGGAATGAAGAATAATGTTAGAAATCCACCTGGATTATTTGAACGGCGAAAATATTATACGAGTTTTAACTGTCTAACGGATACATTCAAGAGTCTCAACGGATAATCTTTAAGCTTCACCAACGGTCATTTATTGCAACACCTATAAATAGTCGAAGCATTGAATTCGCCAACTACCGAAACGTTGTGCATTCAATTCGAACATATTGCAATCTGCTGTTTCACTTATTTCATTAATATCTTCGGATATTCATTGTTCTTCAGTGATCATATATTATCTACTTGTGAGGAGTTATTTAAACACTTATTCCATTTTTGGTTTAAATCTTAAGGTTGTGGAACCTTAAGTGTGGGTGTACGATTACAACTTGTAAGGGGGAGTGTGTCCTAGGGAATTAGGATTATCTCGAGTACAGAGTGTGTAATTGTAACCATTTGTGATTAGTGAAATACCCAAAGGATTTGGGGATTGGACGTAGGTCGAAGTGTTAGACCGAACCAGTATAAATTGTCTTGTGTCTATTTCTCTTCTCTATCTCTGTCTTACTTACATCGGTGTGCAATTAGCAAAGAATTTTTAAGATCACCTATTCAGCCCCCCCCCCCTCTAGGTGATATTTCTACCTTTCATCGATTACTCAAAACAAGCTCCAACTTTTTCTTCATGTAACGCTCACACTCACGTCATCGTCCCTAAATCGGGTTGGGTTAAATTAAGGTTTAAATTGATTTGATTTGATTTACTGTCTACGCACACAAAAATTAAGTAAAGAAAAAGAAAATATCACCTGAAATTTGAAATGAACAGTATCTGGGTTTCGAGGTAGAAGAAGGTGAACAGTAAATGTGGGACTTAACAAAAATCATAATGCGATTAATAAGTTCATCAATGGGTTTAACAAGTCTTGTAATGGGTTTAACAAGTTCATTAGTCAGGTGAAAAACATGTCACTCAAGTGAACCCAACATCTAGCACTATGAACAAAAGTCATAATGGGATTAACAAGTTCATTAGTCAGGTGAAAAACATGCCACTCTGATGAACCCAACATCTGAATTGTATGAACAAAAGTCATAATGGGATTAACAAGTTCATGGATGGGTTTAAAAAGTTCATTCGTCAGGTGAAAAACATGTTACTCTAGTGAACCCAACATCTAAGAACCATGAACAAAATTCATAATGGAATTAACAAGTTCATGAATGGGTTTAACAAATCTTATAATGAGTTTAACAAATTCATTCGTCAGGTGAAAAATATGTCACTCTACTTTTGTTCATAGTTCTCAGATGTTAAGTTCACCAGAGTGACATGTTTTCATGTGACGAATAAACTTGTTAAACTCATTACAATACTTGTTAAACCCGTCAATGAACTTGTTAATCTCATTACAAGTTTTTGTTAAATCTCACATTTACTATTCACCTTCTTGTTCCTCAAAACTCAGATACTGTTCATTTCAAATTTCAGGTGGTATTATCCTGTTCTTTTCTTAATTTTTGTGTGTGTAGACAGGAAATCAAATCGATTTAAACCTTGACCCAACCAGATTAGGGGACGACAATGTAAGTGTGAGTGTTACAATAAGTAAAAGTTAGAGCCCGTTTTAACTGATTTCAGTATGAAGTCACCGAATGTCACAGTAAGATGAATAAGAACTTGGAGCCCTTGCACACACGACGTTGAGAGCTTCAGGAAGAATGATAGGAATTTTTCACGATACTCTAATCGATTTCCTTTCAGTGTCTTCATTGCATAAGTGTGAAGGGCATCTTGGACTTTTTTCTAAAATTTTTATATCCCTAATTGCCCCATATCCCTTCTCTATTCTTTCTCAAGTTTAATGAGCTTCTTAGAATTTAGGAAATTCAATATAGTATTTAAATATCTTTTCCCTTTTACTTTAACCGTCTTGAGAAAATCGAACATGGGCATATTGAGCCGACCGTTGTCAGTAAACCATTGTCTCAGTAAGTCGAGCAAGGAATTTTAATTATCAATAATCAAACACCTAACTGTTTGTATAGAAAACTACAAAAACTAAAATATAGTGGATCAGCATTTTACACACATGCGCAATATATTTTTAATAAACATTTGTAATAATTTGACCTTATGCTTTTATAATACTAATAATACATGAAACTAAACAGCGCTCAAATCACAAAGACCACCACACTCAGATACGAGGAAACAAATTTTTTAGGGAAAATCTATCTCAAGGCACATTTTAGCAAAAAAAAATGTTATAAAAGGCCTCAAAAAAAATCACATATCAAAAAAGGTCCCAAAAGTGTTTTTTCTAGTATTATTTCATAAAACGTTAACAACTAAATCAATACCCGTTAACAACTAAATCAGTAGTATTAACAACAATATCCTAATAACTAAATCAGTCTCATTAACAACTAAATCAGTACTCGTTAACTACTATATCAGTAGACGTTAACAACTAACGTTTTATGAAATAATACCAAAAAAGCCCCTGGAGCCTTTTTTGACATGTGATTTTTTCTTAAGCCTTTTTAAATATTTTTTTACTAAAATGAGCCCCGAGATGGATTTTCCCAATTCTTTATGCGAAGATATATATATATTCTTTAAAAATTATATATATGAAGACTCATGAGATTCATAATTTATTTAAACAATAAAAAAATATAATAAAAGAACAAATCAACAATCACATCTTGAATAGTAAAGTGACTGTGCCTCTTGAATAATAAATGAGATGGTTTCTTATAAGGGAGAAGGTGTAATTTTACACATGAACTTTGCCCCAGGGAGCGCCCAGCACCACGACCTTGTTTTTGGAGAAAAAAATACACACGACGTTACGTTTTGGGAGCGCCCGGCGACTATTTAAAGTTAGTTGACCAAACGGTCAACGTTAACTTTGGATGGAAGTGAACAAGAACGCGGGTAAAATTACACTTTTGCCTTTAGTTTTAAGTGAAATTACCCTTTTGTCCTTAGTTTTAAATATTTAAAAAAAAAACTAAAATACCCCCCGGCTGGTGGGCCCCACCACCGGCCACCGCCGGCCGGCGGTGGTCGCCGGGGGGGTGGCCGGCGGTGGTTGCAGGCTGTAATTTTCCCTTCTTATAACGTAGTGAACTAGCGATGAAAGAGGCGCCTAACAATGTCTTAAACAGAAATGCATACATGCTTTGATACCAACCAAAGCAACGAGTGACCCAAAAGAGATAGTACGGAGAATACAAATAATTGCTTGGATTTTCATGGTGGATCATTATTTTGAAAATTGAAATACAAATTAAACAATTATGTTTATCCCTACTTATGCAAAAAGTCTGAAATAAATTTGGTAATAGTTTTCTCCGATTGCTACTCATATATGTGGAAACGGACGTTGTAATTTAAAGTAAGAAAATGATATTTAAAAGGGACTAATACTTAAATGTAAGTCACCTCTTAGATCATTAATTATTTTTCTATATGGACAATTTTTTGTTTGTTTACATCTCTATATGTACATTTAATTAATAAATGTAGAGTAGGATGGAATAAGTTAATATAATATAATACTACATAACGGTTCTTAATATAAGATTTAGTTGACTTTTTTTAGAGAAATTAAGGAAATTGAATTAATTACTTGACTCGATTTGGTAAACTAGAAACGTAAAAACGGTAAGTTCGGAAAGTCAACTCGCGAGTTTGACAACAATGTTAGAGATAGTATTATAGTTTGGTATAATTAATTAATGAGTTAATATTGGAACTAACTGAAAGTAACTTGCAGTTTTAAGATCAATTTGAAGGGAAACTATATAATAGTTTTATATATTTACAGCATTGAATATTTAACACATGACAAACAGCTGATAATAACATAATTATACTAATTTTATGAAGTAAGAAGAAGTGAACAACTCATGGATTTTTTTTCCTCTCCCAGAAAATAATGCCAAAATATTTGATAGTATAAACAAATTTAAAATAGAAATATACCTGCCCATAAACACTTGGGCTCATTTACATTGCACAGACTCGAAACCAAAAGTAGATATTTTGTGAAGAAAAGTTTGGGATTGGAATTAAGAAGCATTTTGATTTCAACATTCATGGAGATAAGATGAGAGGATCATGAGGTTGATTATCGTCTTGGTTGAAATTGATGGCAGATTTAGGACTTCTGTACATTGCATACACCACCAACTGTGTCGCTCCCAACAAAAACCCACTTCCGTTTGGCACCTTCATTTTTCGTTTCAATCCACACACTTTTTATTATTATCCATCACTAATATAATATATCCGTAAATTAAATATTTTCTACGCTTCTAAATGTAAGAGCCCATTAGTGGGTTTATTCTGATCATAAATAGAAGACATCATTTCATTTTATCTCTCAAATTTATAAAATAAAAAATTCTCAAAATATTCCTATTAATTGCACATATATTAAAAAGGTACGGATCTCATCAAGAGGAGATTTTAGAAGAACCAACATATTTTTTTTTTATAAATAATTAACTTAACTAATTAATATATGCAAATTAGTTATCTAGCTTCTCCAAGGATTATACATATATCTACTACATCAAGTGTGCCTAATATATATATATATATATATATATATATATATATATATATATATATATATATATATATATATATATATATATATCTTACTTAATGCATGATTAACATGAACAGATGCAAATAAATATATACACCATTATGAGTATTACGTACATTAGGAACCTCACATGGAAATTGATAAATGTTTTTAAGTTAGGTTCTGTGTTTAAACTTATTATTAATATATTACTTACCCCCAAGATCCAATCGCTTTCAAGGATGGCATACAGCAACCAAACGCCACCGTTTAAAAACATGCACAACGAAAGTAAGAATGGCATATATTCCACGCTCTTCGTCCTCACTACTAATCTCTGCAGATTAATTCATAACCACTTATTATTTCAGTTGTAAATTAAATATCTATCAAACAGTTATTTATATGAAATTAAATATATAATATAAAATAATGACAAAAACAAAACAGATAATAAATCCTAATGATGAGAAAAGCCTCACCAAATAGATATGGGTGAGAATATGACATGATGTGGGGAAAAGATTTTCAAGCACGTTGTGGAATTGTTCATAACAAAAAAGCAAAAACGACCCACTTTGTCCATCAACTTTCAATTATTAACTCTTCAATCATGCATACTACGATTTATTATCTTGGCCACAAATATTTTGCATGGCGTTGCCACTTCGAGAGGGGGAGAAAAAAATCAACGAGACGACGTCTAAGCCGTAGATTTAGCATATGTGATATTTTTAACTTATATTATAACGTATAAATTTAAATTATTTATATAATATCTTTAATTATATTATTTATGCTATACGATAATAAAAATTGTGTTTGAAACATGTTTTTATCTATTTAAAAAAACCAAAATAAATACGTTTCAAGAAATTAAATATGATAAAAACTAAAATTAATTTTTTTAAATATAATCAAAATTAATAATTTTAAAAAAATTATAATTTTGAAAATAAAATCAAGATTTATTTTTTGATTGTATAATTATTTTTGCAAATATAAATGTTTAAATGATTATTGTTAAATAGGGATACTTTGGTCAAAAAAGTTTAAAAGGTCAAACTTAACGGTTCACTAATAGTTAGATGGATAAAAATGAATCTTAAAAATATAAGTGAGGTTTATGTAATATACATTTTAATTCTAAGAGAGGTTTACATATGTTTTCAAAATAGATTGGAGGTCCATGTAATTAAGGTGGAATAACGGGGTGATCAGAGTATTTTAATTTATTTTTTATATTCTTAGCTTGCCGACATTAATATCTCACCCGTCATTTTGTTTTTTTGGTGAGCTAGCTAGACATTTATTTTGCAACCACCACTAAGTTATTATTATTATTTTTTGTTTTCCCATCCGATATCCAGAACTTTTCCCTTACTAATCCGAATCTAACCCGGATCGTACACCTGGCTTTGGTAGGTGAGTTTCCCAACGGCTTTTCTACATTCATAAAGCTCGAACTCGAAACCTTACTTAAGCGACACAAGCCACTTACCACTTGTGCCAACCCCATTGGCACCACTAAGTTAATTCTTATTACATTAATAAAGGTAATTGATTTGAAATACCCTTTGGAAAGAAAGAAGTGAGATTAATGTGAGTTACATAAATAATCCAGGTAATTTCGATCCCTCTTGAAATACCCTTTGGTAGGCGATCTCGTAAAGAAAGAAGTGAGATTGAACCCCTCCTAAACTTCTTTTTACCAAAAAAAAAAAAAAAAAAAAAAAAAAAAAAAAAGATACGAAAAGTCACTATTTCAAAAACAAACAAACAAATATTGAGAAGAACTTGAATTCCAATTCCATACTTTGTGTATATAAAATCACTAATCAGGTATAGTATTAGAACTTTATGTGTATAAAAACATATTTGATCATTCTAGCCAATAAAATTTTCAAACGGACAATTTTAAATGATTTCCCGTTGAAGATATTAGAGATGGTTAATTATTTTAGACATACCAGTGCAGATAGAGGAGAGCCATACATGAGAATGTTTAAAGCAGCACCCATAATTCCGACGACTTCGATCCGAACTTCGCCGTGCAACGCTATCTGAGTAACTATTACGGCCACTCCGAAGAATCCCACATATATATATAATATTCCAACCAGAATCCCAGTTTTGGCCTGCCAATATGCTCATTAATTAACTAACCATCATATATATATATATATATATATATATATATATATATATATATATATATGATCACTGGTATATATAGATTATATTGGCTTACTCTCATCTTGGTCGGAGCATATACAAGAAATAGAATTAAGTAAGCGGTTTCCACCACGACCCCGAAGCCGTTGACAGTGGCCACAAGGTATTCTCCGGCCTTCATCACTCCATAGTAAGTCCACAAGGAAGAGTTTAGCAATGTGCAAATGTAAGGAAGACTCTTAAACTCTTCCGTAGATCCACGCTTCACTATTCTCCAGAATGTTGGCCTGCAATTTTGTAACACTTAATTAACTTATTATTAATTTATACAAATTTAGATACATACATGCATTTAATAGATTTTGCTAAAATTGTTGGTTTCCAACTTTACTTGACATGAACAGATAGTATATAGTAGGAGCCTCACACTGGAGAAAGAAACATGAGGACTGAGATGATGTTTCCTGCAACCAATAAATCATAACAGTTAATGACATTCACTTGAAAATATATATATATAGTACTATAGTAGTCGGTGTTAGGAGAAAGAAAAAAAGAGAGAGAGAGAGAGAGGCTATTTTAAGACCTATAACCCCAACAAAGAAACTGAGTTGTGCCATGTTTGAGAATATGGAGTGATAGTGAGAACTGAGAAGGTAGAGGCGTGAGAGAGGGCTTCTTTTTAAAGAACAAGTTAGGTACCACAGTGAAGGAAATTTAATGTTGATTGATTGAAGTACGGTCATACAATTGAGGAAAACAGTAAAATGAACAATGACAAGTTTATATATGTTGTACGAATTTGAACATATATGTGTGGTTACGTTATGGAGAAAAGCTTTTACGCGTTGGTTAATATACAGATGATTTGAAATATACACACACGCAGGCACACGAGAGAATTGTTTTCTAATGATGGGTCATGTTTGAATTAATATGGTAAGATATAAATGGGTGAAAAGTTGAATGGATTGGGCATATACCTAGTTTGGTGGAAAACAACAAATTGAGGATTATTTGTTTTATTTCTAAATATATACGACGATATCCCACCAGGGAAGCCAAAATCTGAATGCATGTGCTTGCAAACATGTAGTGGCCTCCCAGTAGGATCCACTTATAAACTCCTGTCCTGTGTATGCTCCATTAATTTCGTTCTGCACCTTTTACATTATCGCTATGATTTGATCTTGTATATACTTAATTCTCTGTTTTGAGAAAATTATAGGATACTACTAGAAAAAAGCTGATTAGTGATGAAATTTTTTCCGTCGCAAATTTATGGGTATTTGCAACAGAATTTAAATTCCGTCCAAAATAATAATGTTTGCGACGGAATTAAACTTAAGGTTTTGCGACGGAATTGACATTCCGCCGCAAAATCCCTTTTGGGTTTTGCGACGGAATTTCTATTTCCGTCGCAAAATCATTTTAAATTTCCCAACTCCTTCTTCCTCCTTCATTTTCATGATCCGCCCCTCCCTCTACGCTCTCCCTCTTCACCGTCCGTCCTCCATCTCCCGTCGCCTTGCTGCCGCCGCCTTCGGTCCCCGCCAACACCCCTGTCGCCACCCCTTTAGGTCTCCGCCGTCACCGCTTCGACAGTTAAGTTTTGAAAAAAAAAAAAATTCCAGCTTTTTTATCATTTATTGTTAGATAATTGCTTTGTATTTGGATATGTTTGCTGTGGTTTATACACTTGATTGAGATATTTTGATATAATGCTTTAATTATATATAGTGGACTGTGATGATAGATTGATAATAAAGAAGAATTCCATTTTTGTTTCGTTTTATCATGGAAAAGTTCAGCAAAAACGACGCTGAGTTAATTGGGTCAGTTTTTTTTTTTTTTTTTTTTTTTCTTTCGAAGCTAATTAACTAATTAAGGAAAGAGTGGCTGGCGCAAATTTGGGAATTGGGAGTTTGATGATAAGGAGTATTAACTAACTAATTAATTACTAATGTTTTTGAAAAATTTTAAAAATAGAAATATTGTAAGAAAATCTGGAGAGAATCAGTTTTAGAATAATATGATGATTATATTTTTTCCTCGAATCATGATGATTCCTTTTAATGCATAATAATGATGGTAGGAAATATAAGTGACACGTTTGGAGAGCCTGGTAAATACAATGCTAAAATCTGGAAAATTGGAGATCACGTTAGTTAAGATTAACTATTTTTTTTCGGTGAATATGATTTTATTTATTTAAGGTTAAAAAATAAATAATTAGGTCAATTGTGTACAAAATCATTACAAGGTTCTAGTTATAAGTATTTTATTTGTCATTTTTAGTTTTTAAGTATATGTATCTGTATTATATTCTATTTTACTATTTGATATATCTATAAGTATTATATCCTAATGTTGTTTTTGGAGATGAGATGAAAAAGATGAAGGCATTGGTGCGGGTCGACTCCTGGTGATGATGATAATGAAGATCATACTGCTTCTTTATTTTAGACTATTTTTTTATTTCATATTATTCGCAATATTATTTTTTATATTTTGTTTTTCTATGTAAAACTCTTTATGATTCTTATTATATATTTTTATGATATACAAGATTTTATAATATTTTTTATGGAATTTTTATTTTTTAAATTATTTTTTAAAAAAATCTTTTTTAAAAAAAATGTCGAGATTTGCGACGGAAAATGATTCTATTGCAAATTATGGGATTTGCGATGAAATCCATTTCCGTCGCAAATCTGTGGATTTGCGACATAATCTCGATTCCGTCGCAAATGGGATTTGCGACGGAAAAACAATTCCGTCGCAAATTTCGGGATTTGCGACGGAATTTTCATTTTCCATCGCAATCGCAATGAGAGTTTTTGTGATCGACGGTCGCAAACGCATTTTGCGACGGAAAATGCTTTTTTTGCGACGGAAAATGCCTTTTTTGCGACGGAAAAATTCCGTCACAAAAAATGAATCTTTTTGTAGTGGGAGTTGCAGGATTGGTTTATGAATATCAAGAAAATGAGCTAAGTTAATTATTTGTAAAAGAATGTGCTGCATTGTTGGCTTCTTTTAAAAAAAAATCTCTTCTTATTTTATTTGTCGGGGCTCTTAATGTGTTATTAATATAATTAATTTGTCAAAAAACTATATTTTGAAGACAAAATATATGATTTTATCTCTCAGCAAAAAACAACCCAATTGGCTTTGTTTTTTTTAGTGAAATCCAAATGGCTATTATATTAAGAAAGAGAAGAGTTCCATGAAATAATTAAGTAATTAAATAGATGGATGGGATGAGATACAACTAACAGAGGAAAAAATATTGTGACTGTGGAAGTAAATATCTTTTGATGAAGCAGATTTAATTGTATGTTTGTTAAGTTAGGTCAAACAATTTTCCCTTGCAGGGTAGAGTTTAATTAGAAGCATATTGCATCTTTAAATATTTGGTTTTGGATGGTTGTTATACTTATGTTGTAAAGTTCTGATATGGTTTTGCTAATGAAAGGAAAAAGTAAATTTCTTTTTCTTTTTCTCATTTTTTTGCATTTGGATTTTCTGATTATTTGTGCATTTGTTAGTACCCTGCATTAGCTGCCATACAATGATGTGTAATCAATTATTATTGTCTATCACATGCCGTTCTTTCTTTATTTTTTCTTTTTTTTGGAACCTTGTAAAGTAGAGGAAGTAAATAATTTATAAACAACAATATGATTACTTGTTAATTTCACAAAGCAGTAACCACAAATGCTTTGTTGCTGTAGGACGCTTATAATGTACTGTTTAGCATGTTAAACTTGTTAAAATGATTTAATATTGAAACATGTTAAACTAAAACTACATTACTTTTTATGTTTTAGTTATGGTTCATACTAGCTATTCTAATCTCAACTGTGGCATCAGAGTCCACATTCAGTGCTGGAGGTAGAGTTATTGATGAATATCGTTCTAGATTGAATGAAAAATCAATTGAAGCACTTATTTGTGGTGGGGATTGGCTTCGCAACTAGTATGGATTAAAAAAGAAACAAAAGGTATAAATTTTACATTGTTAAATAATATCATTTGTTATACATATTATTTGTTCAATTGTGTTATGCTCTAATTCTATATATTTGATTAATTTTTTTCAAGGTCTTTGAAGCTGAAGAAGAAATTATATTGAAGATTTGATGTCAACGTCCAGTGGCTTTACATTGGCGCAATTGAAGGAAGATGCTTTACATTGGTAAGAAAAGAAGAATCTGTATGTTGGATGTTGATGGAATGTTCTAAACTTTATTCATGGGATGTTGGATGTTGAATATGTATGTTGGATGTTGTATTTGATTTCATTTTTTATGTTGTTGTAGAATCTGTTATGTTGTTGTAAAGTAGGCATGTGTTCGGCCTGTTTACAGGAGGCCTGTATTCGGCCTGTTCACATGAGGCCTGTATTCGGCCTGTTTACAGTAAGCCTGTTTTAGGCCTGTTTCTCGTTGAGGTCTGTGACCTGTTAGCCTATTTTTAAAAATACAGGCCTCTTAATACAGGCCACAGGCCAGGCTAGGCTTGTAATAGGCCAAGCTTAGGCCAAAATACAAGCCTGTAACAAAGCCACGGCCAGGCTCGCCTTTCCTTGCATACAGCCCGGCCTGTTAAGGGTGCGGCCTGGCCTGTTTCCACCCCTAGTCTTCCCTACAATTCACTTGATATAGTTGATACTGCACAAAACAGTTTTATAACGATGGGACAGATAGTTACAGATCCAACACCGTTTACCTCTATTCCATATACAACTTAACAACCTTGGCTAAATATATATCTACCTATTCATCCGTATGGCCTCCTCTTCTTCTGACGAAGCAGTAGCAGGTTGGGTTTGGAATGAGAGTCGTTTTTCTTGAAAACCCTACCGGAAAATGGGAATGTGCCAGAACTGGTGTCTTCTTGCCTCGTCGAGTTGACAATCCTGCGGAATCACGAAGGAAGCTAGGTAAACTCTTACTTTCTCAACAAAACTCCAAAGAATTTCAACAAAGTTCTTGCAAATCGCTACACTAATAAACGTTTTCAGATGCATATGCCAAGTCAGCGTCCATTCATCAAGTGTTATTCAAAATTCTTGTTTTTAACAGTCAACGTTTTGCTTTTAATGGGGGTGTGACTTTTACACCTATTTTATAACCACATGTGCATTTTTCCACCTAGAAAGAATATTTGGTATTAGGCGTTTCAAAGGGCTAAGCACATGTGCATTTTTGTAAAGGAAAGTAGATATTTACATGGGACAAACTTGAAACCAAAAGTAGATATTTTGTAAAGGAAAGTTTGAGATTGGAATTAAGAAGCATTTTCATTTGAACATTCATGGAGATGAAATGAGAGGATCATGAGGTTGATCATCATCTTGGTTGAATTTTTTGGCAAATTTAGGACTTTTGTACATTGCATACACCACCAACTGTATCGCTCCCAGCAAAAACCCACTTCCTTTTGGCACCTTCATTTTTTGTTTCAATCCACAACACACTTTTGATTATTATCCATCACTAATATAATATATCTGTAAATTAAATATTTTCTGCGCTTCTTAATGTAAGATCTCATTACTCCCTCTGATCCTTGTTATATGGCACAAACTAGCAATTGTATTTAGTTCTTTTTATAAGCACTTGCTTGTTCCAAAAGAGCATTAATTATTTTTTCCATGTATGCCTAAATTAATGGGGGGGCTTCGGTCCACGTTTTGCCAAAGGCAAAAAACCCCTACCTTTTTTAAAAAAAAAAAAAAAAAAAAAAAAAAAAAAAAAAAATTGGCAAAGACCCCCCTCCCTACAGGGGGTAGTGAATGGTCCATTGCAGTGGACCATAGCTGCCCCCATAATTAATAGGGGTAATGGGTGAGAGTAATGATTAATATAATATGAGAGTTTAGTGCAATTAGTAGGGGTAATATTGGAAGTTACTTAAATTGTGGGACAACTTTAGTGACTTTAATTGTTTTTATTGATTTGTGAGAATTGGTAGTTGATGGCTTATAATAAGGACTAGAGGAATAGCTGGTTTATTTTGACTATAAATAGAAGACATCAATTCATTTTATCTCCCAAATTTATAATTTTTCTCTTAAAATATTACTATTAATTGCACATATATTAAAGATTTACGGATCCCATTAAGAGGAGATTTTAAAGAAACCAACACATTTTTTTATATATAAATAATTAACTTAACTAATTAATATATGCAAATTAGTTATCTAGCTTCTCCGTTAAATGTCAAAAGGATTATACATATATCTACTACATCAACGGTGCCTTATATATTCTTACTTAAATGCATAATTAACATGAACAGATGCAAATAAATATATACACAATTATGAGTATTACGTACATTGATAACAGTTTTTGAGCTAGGTTCTGTGTTTAAACTTATTATTAATATATTACTTACCCCCAAGATCCAATCGCTTTCAAGGATGGCATACAGCAACCAAACGCCACCGTTTAAAAACATGCACAAAGAAAGTAAGAATGGCATATATTCCACGCTCTTCGTCCTCACCACTAATCTCTACACGTTAATTGATAACCACTTATTATTTCAGTTGTAAATTAAATATCTATCAAACAGTGATTTATATGAAATTAACTATATATTATAAAATAATGACAAAGAAAAACAGATAATAAGTCCTAATGATGAGAAAAGCCTGACCAAATATATATGGGTGAGAATATGATATGATGTGGGGAAAAGATTTTCAAGCACGTTGTGGAATTGTTCATAACAACAAAGCAAAAACGGCCCACTTTGTTTGTCAATTTTCAATTATTAACTCTTCAATCATGCATATTACGATTTCTTATCTTGGCCACAAATATTTTGCATGGCGTTGCTACTTCGTGAAAAAAAAAAAAAATAAAATCAATGAGACGATGTCTTTGCCACATTTAGAATATGTACTCCTTTCGATTTTAAATATAAGATAAAGTTAACTTTTCTAGGGAAATTAAGGAATCTAATTAAATTACTTTAAAATATTTATATTTGTCATCTTTTCTCCAAACTATTTTGTCTAACTTATAAACTGATATATAATCTAAGGATATATAACATATGGTATAATTAAATAACTTGTTTAATTTCATTAGTCTCTCCAAAAAATTAATTATGTCTTATATTTAAGATCAAAAGGAGTATCTATTTTATATTTTTAACTTGCAACTTGCCACATTAATATCTCACCCATCATTTTGTTTTGCGGTGAGCTAGATAGACATTTATTTTGCAACCACCACTAAGTTAATTCTTATTACCTTTAATAAAGGTAATTAATTTGAAATACCTTTTGGAAGAAAGAAGTGAGATTGAAGATAAGAAAAGTTAGCGAAAAGTCTCTATTCTAAAATATTATTATCAAGAAAAACTTGAATTCAAATTCCAATACTTTGTGTATAAAAGTCGATCATTGATTGATCGTACCATATTTTTATATGATCTTTCATAGTAAAATTGGGACTCTTAATACATCTTATGGGACATTATTGTATGATTAAGTACTAATTTGAAGTAAGGACATTTGTATTGAATTAAGTAAAATTAGGAGCAAAATAGTCATAATTTATTAACTATTCATGCAAATGATTCATTGGATTTTTGATGCTACTTTGTGCTTAATTTTGCATTGTAGGAATTTTGGAAGAAATCAGAATTAATGTCAAAGAAGGACCATAATTAATATCAGAGAAGGACCAGAATTATTGTCAGAGAAGGTCCAGAATTACTGTAAGAGAATGACTAAAATTAAAAACATGTCAGAGAAGGACCAAACACGGAAAACTCAGCGTTTCACGTTTTTAACGGCTTTTTTTAGGTCAACGAATGATATAAATCAGATACGCAAACATCAAATGAGGGAGGAATGAGCGCCGCGCAAGAACAGACGTGAGGATATATATATTAGCGCCGTGAACCATATCTGGAACCTTCATGCGCATCACCGTCTTCCTTCCTTCACCCTCAACGCCATCTTGTTCTTCACCTTCACCTCATCGTCACCTCCACTGCTGCATTGTTGTGGATTGAGAGGGAAGATTGTATTAGATTTTATCTCATGGCTATGTGTGGCTAAAACCTTTGCTTCTTGGTGATGGAGACTTGTGGCTTGAGCATTTGTGCTTCAATAGGGGAGTTCTTTAATTTAATCTTTTGTTTAGACTATATATTTGATTTTCTTGTTTAGGTTTATCATTATTTAGTTGTGAGACTTGGATTGCTGTTATGTGTCTATGTGGATTGATTATTGTAGTTTTAATTGGATGATTATTTTGATGTTCAAATTTCTAAATTTCTTTATATGCTTAATGAAATTATGCTTGTTGTCATGTTTATGATTGGTAATCATAGTTGATTTTAGCTCTTGAATTGTTCGTTAGAACATTCTAATTGAGAAGAACAATTTACATCATCCCAATTTTAATTACACATTAAGTGAATTTTAACAATATCTCAAGAGGTAGTAGTTTGCTATGTTTGTAGGAGCTATTATTAATTGAGATTATTGGACTCAAATGTTATCTTGAGGTTGATCTTTAGACTTAATAAAAGTTTAACTCCCATATATTTCTTTAAGCAATGATAGTCGTCTTCTTCATTACCAAGAGCATCCATCATTAATCCCTTTTAATCCAAAGCATTCTTCACTATTTTTCCAAAAATACCAAAAAGAAAAGAATTAGTTTCTTTATATTTTGATGAATTTTAGTTTAGAGAAAATTAATTTCAAAACCCCTTTTCTAACCATATTTTTAGCACTTAGTTTAACCGAATTCAAAATAAAAGGCTCCTTAATAAGAAAACGATCCCGAGTTATTTGCACTATATTGCATTTTAATTTGTAGTAAATTGTGATTTGACCCTGAGGCAACTAAGGTTTTCGTCAAATCAATCATGGCCAATAAAATTTTCACACGGACAATTTTAAATGATTTCCCCTTGAAGATATTAGAGAAGAGATGGTTAATTACTTTAGACATACCAGTGCAGATAGAGGAGAGCCATACATGAGAATGTTTAAAGCAGCACCCATAATTCCGACGACGTCGATCCGAACTTCGTTGTACAACGCTATCTGAGTAAATATTACGGCCACTCCGAAGAATCCCACATCTAATATTCCAATCAGAATCCCAGTTTTGGCCTGCCAATATGCTCACTAATTAACTAACCATCATATATATATATATATACACACACACACACACACACACACTACCTTTAGTCTTAATTATAAGACCTAGTTGACTTTTTTTAGAGAGATTAAGGAAGCTAAATAAGTTACTTAATTATTTCTTTTGTTGTGTATCCTTAAATTATATATTAGTTTATTAGTCAAACTAATTAGTTTGAAGAAAAAAATAAAAATACACTAAAATAATTTGGTGAGCTTCCTTAATCATTCCAGAAAAAGTCAACTAGGTCTTATAATTAGGACCGGAGGAAGTATATATGATCACTGGTATATATAGATTATATTGGCTCACTCTCATCTTGGTCGGAGCATATACAAGAAGTAGAATTAAGTAGGCGGTTTCCACCACGACCCCGAAGCCGTTGACGGTGGCGACAAGGTATTCTCCGCCCTTTATCACTCCATAGTAAGTCCACAAGGAAAAGTTTAGCAATGTGCAAATGTAAGGAAGACTCTCAAACTCTTCTGTAGATCCACGCTTCACTATTCTCCAGAATGTTGGCCTGCAATTTTGTAACAATTAATTAACTTATTATTAATTGCATTTAATAGATTTTGCTAAACTTGTTTGTTTCCAACTTTACTTTACATGTACAGATAGTATATAGTAGGAGCCTTACACTGGAGAAAGAAACATGAGGACTGAGATGATGTTTCCTGCAACCAATAAATGATAATAATTAATGACATTCACTTAAATATATATATATATATATATATATATATATAGAGAGAGAGAGAGAGAGAGAGAGAGAGGTGAGCGTAAGGAGGGGGAAAAAGAGGCTATTTTAAGACCTATAACACCAACAACGAAACTGAGTTGTGCCATGTTTGAGAACAGAGAAGAGGCATATGGAGTAATAGTGAGAAGGAAAAGGCGTGTGTGAGGGCTTCTTTTTAAAGAACAATGGTTATGATGTGATTTGGCCAATAAACTATTGGCTCAGGAGTGTCCAACACAATTAACTATTAAGTTGACAAAAAATACTAACAAACTTTTAAAAAGGAGCGCCCAGCACAACAAACTTTTGAAAAGGAACGCCCATCACAACGTCGTTAGAAAAAAGTTAACGTCTGTTATCTAAGGTACAGATTGACCAACAAACTTTTACTCCAGGAGCACCCAAAGACAAAAATTCTAAATTTTACTAAATTAAATAATTTTTTTTCTCAATTGTCATTATTCAAAACTATTTGTATAGATATCTATGGACAAAAATTACTCATTCTTCAATTTTGTCAAAATTATAATTTGCTAAAATAAACAAAAGTTTTAATTAAAAATATAATTATATGATTTAAATAAAACTCAAGGTGATTTATAGTTTATTATAGGGTTAATGTGCGATTTGGCCAATAAACTATTGGCTCAAGAGCGTCCAACACAATTAACTATTAAGTGGACCAAAAATACCAACAAAATTTTAAAAAGGAGCGCCCAGCACAACAAATTTTTAAAAAAGAGCGCCCAACAAACGCCGTTAGAAAAAAAGTTAACGTCCGTTATCTAAAGTGCATATTGGCCAATGAACTTTTACTCCAGGAGTGCCCAGCACAAAATTCTAAATTTTACTAAATTAAATAATTTTTTTTCTCAATTGTCATTATTCAAAACTACTTGTATAGATATCTATAGAAAAAAATTACTCATTCTTCAATTTTGTCAAAATTATAATTTGCTAAAATAAACAAAAGTTTTAATTAAAAATATAATTATATGATTTAAATAAAACTCAAGGTATTTTATAGTTTATTATATATGTTAAAAAAAGTATATGATTTATTTTTATTTTAGAAGAAATTTATGTGACTTAAAAAATTCATTTAATGTTAATAAAATTTAAAAAATCTATTATATCTTGAAAGAAATGAAATGAGTTTAATTTTTATTTTTATAAAAAGAGCTTAATAGATATCAACATTGATACTTAATAATATAAATCCGCAACTTGATTATATATTTGTTAATTAAATGATCTATTGATTATATGCATATGAGACTTGTTAAAAAAAGGATAACTTAAAAGACTTGAGGAAGGACAATTTAATAATAGATTAAGGAGTAATTTGGCCTACGAAAGTCCTATATCCATATAAGCAATAGATCATTTAATTAACAAATATATCATCAAATTGCCAGATTTATATTATTAAGTATCAACTTGATATCCATTAAACTCTTTTTTATAAAAATAAAAATTAAACTCATTTCATTTCTTTAAAGATATAATAGATTTTTTAAATTTTATTAACATTAAATGAATTTTTTAACTCATATAAATTTCTTCTAAAATAAAAATAAATCATATAATTTTTTTGTTTAAAATATATAATAAATTATAAATCACCTTGAGTTTTATTTAAATCATATAATTTTAATTTTAATTAAAACTTTTGTTTATTTTAGCAAATTATAATTTTGACAAAATTGAAGAATGAGTAATTTTTGTCTATAGATATATATACAAGTAGTTTTAAATAATGACAATTGAGAAAAAAATTATTTAATTTAGTAAAATTTAAAATTTTGTACTAGACGCTTTGAAAAAAAGTTCGTTAAATTAATTTGACCTTAGATAACGGACGTTAACTTTTTTCTAACATCGCTATGCTTTAAATATCCTTTTCAAAAGTTTGTTGTCTTAACGCCTTTTTTTTAAAAGTTTGTTGGTATTTTTTTCCACTTAATAATTAATTTTGTTGACGCTTCCCGAAATCAATAGTTTATTGGTCAAATCGCACCTTAACTAAAGAATAAAAACAAGTTAGGTACCACAGTGAAGGAAATTTAATGTTGATTGATTGAAGTACGGTCATATAATTGAGGAATAGCGGCAAGTTTATACTATATTGTACATATATGCGTGGTTATGGAGAAAACCTTAACGCGTTGGTTAATATATACAGATGATTTGAAATACACACACGCGCAGGGACACGCAAGAGAGAATTGTTTTCAAATGATTGGTCATGTTTGAATTAATATGGTACTCCCTCCGATCTTAATTATAAGATCATTTTTATAGTGTAATTTGCATTACAAAAGTGGTCTCATAATTAGGAGGAGCTAGTAAGATATAAATGTGTGAAAAGTTGAATAGATATATTGGACATATATTGATATATAGCTAGTTTGGTGGAAATAAAAGAGTGGAAGAAGGAAAAACATTGAGGATTATTTGTTTTGTTTCTAAATATATACGACGATGTCCCACCAGGGAAGCCAAAATCTGAATGCATGTGCTTGCTAACATGTAGTGGCCTCACAGTAGGAACCACTTATAAACTCGAGTCCTGTGTATTCTATGCTCCATTAATTTCGTTCTGCACCTTTTACATTATCGCTATGATTTGATCTTGTATATACTTTTTTGTTTTGAGAAAATTACAGGATTTGAAGGATTAGTTTATGAATATTGAGAAAATGAGCTAAGACAAAATAAATTAGATTTATATCTCAGATAATTGTATTTGTTTAGAGAAATCCCAATGGCTATTATATTAAGAAAAAGTAGAGTTCCATGAAAAAAAAAAGATGGATGAGATTATATACAAGTAACAGAGGAAAATCTTATAATTAAATCCCACAAGCAGTAGCTGTGGAGATAGGCCCCAATACAGCTGCCAGAGATAATGACAGACGAATTAAATCCTGACAATTTCAAAACGTAAGATCAGTTAGACGTTTATAAAGGCTTTGATGAGTAACGTGGGTTCTTTTGGGCCTTCACAGTCAATTCTCTGATTCCTTAATCTTCCCTACAATTCACTTGATATAGTTGACACTGCACAAGACAGTTTTATAACGATTGGACAGATAGTTACACATCCAACTCCGTTTACCTCTATTCCATATACAACTTATACAACCCTACCTAACTATATATCTACCTATTCCTGGGCACAAAATGAACAAAGTCATGTGTACCACAAGTACCATTGGTGTGCATATATATTTATATATATGGCAGTAATTAATGAACCAAACATGATAATGTCTCCCAAAACGAACACTTCTACTTTCAGAACAACACGTGAATTGAGGTTCTTATTTGGTTTTTTGTCTGTTTTCAGGTGGACACACTGTTTGGAACACCTCTACATGTGACGCCGGGTTCAGAGGTAGGAGCAAGCAGCTCATAAGGCAACACTCCAGCACCACATCGGTTCCTCAGTGTCCTGTCACAGTTCCTCTTGTGAATCTCCTTCTCTATCTGCATGATCTTGGCCGAGAACCCGTAGAAGGCCTCCACTATCTCGGTGTCCCCAGTCCAGGTCGACGGTTGCTGCCTCTCCCCGAGGTACTCCTCGTCCGGCGAGTGAGTGGACAGAGTATCAACCACGGCCATAAATTTTGTAGCTTGCAACAAGCCGGGCATGGCATTGAGGAATTATCTCTGAGGGTCTGCTTGGAAACTTGCATATTCAGGGTCACTCTCGTCCGGGATTAGTCTTCTCATCAGCGGAGGGCGATTGGGCACGTACCCTCCATAAGGGTACTGCCCGAAATTAAGGGCAGCATGCTGTGCAGAAGCGTTCCAAATCAAGGTTGTGAGGAAGGAGACGAGGTCGTCACTTGTGTTCAGTGGTGGCCACCAAGGTTCATGTTTGAGGTCAGCATGGCCTACATTGACGGACTCAAAGTACCAAGCTTGAAGCTCCTTGTCTTGAGCCACAAGGTTAGGGTCAGGGTAGTAATGGTTCACATAGGTGCGAACCCAGTTCTGTATGGCGGACCAGATCATGAGTCCATCGGCAGCATAAGGGTAGTCTTCTATGAGCAGCCTCAGACCATGAGGTTGAGTCGGATCAGGAACCGTCATTCCCCTGCAAATCAAGAGTCCTCAACCAATTAGAGAAACGATTGATGGCATATAATGTTAAGATAAGTCTTACTAAATTGGCTTAAGCTATTTTGATAGAAAGACAATTCTCGTCAATATATATATATATATGAATGATTTTACCTGCGGAGGAGATCGGCAGGGAGGTTTTCCATGTCGAAGCGCCACAAGTTTTTGTAAGCAGAAGAACTGATTTCCATGCAGTAGCGTCCTGGAGTGAAGCAAGACTCAATGATTCCATCAGCATTGATCAGACTTTGGCGAGCCAAGGCATTGATCTTTAGTGTGTACCTCATGTGAGGATCCAATAGCTTCAAAATTGGGTGCATTGCACTTAATTGCCTGTATGCTGCCAATATAAACGGCTCCATGCACGCATGTGTCCGTAACCTATATACACTACTAAAAACCCTTAATCCGTAGCAAAAACCCATTTTTCCGTAGCAAAACATGTCCGTAGCAAAATATCGCGTCGCAATGGCGACGGATTTTCTCAAATCCGTCGCAATTGCGACGGATATTTATATCCGTAGCAAATATGCTACGGATTTTAAGATCAGTCGCAATTGCGACGGATCTTAAAATCCGTAGCAAATTGCTACGGATTTTTTTCCGTAGCAATTTGCTACGGAAAAAATCCGTAGCAATTGCTACGGATATTTTTTCCGTAGCAAATTTCACAAATTTCGAAATTTGCTACGGATTTTTTTACGTAGCAAATTCCGGAATTTGCTACGGATTTTTTCCGTAGCAGATTTGTTAGCAAATTTTAGAATTTGCGGAGATTTTCTTTTCGGTAGCAAATTTTAATTTTTTTTAATTTTTTTAATAGAAATTTGAATACAAATAGTAAAGTAATGTACCATGAATATATTAACGATAAAAAAGAGTTTACATAGTGAAAACACAATATATATATAATCCGTAGCAACAAACAAATACAAAAAAGTAGTAGCAACAAGCAAATACAAAAAAGTAGGCTAAACAAATGAAAGATTGTGATCATCGTCAACACCAAAGATGGTCATCATCACCAGGAGTCAACTCGGAACCTCTCGTCTTTCATAAGGGACATAATTTGAAGCCGCATCGCCTCATCATCTCATTCTCGTTGAGTCATCTCCCGTCGCATCATCGCCCATTCCCGCCGCAACGCCGCTTGATCTCGATCTTGTTCCCCGAATCATCTCGCTCATCATCTCCGTTTCGAGCGCCCGCCGCTCATCGTCTCCCCGTTCCGGGTCATCTCGTGTTGCTTGCTCCTCCACCAACGCCTTCATCTTCTTTAGCTCATCTACGGAATTGATTAGTACATTTATTATTTGTACTTCATTTGAATGGACAAGAGAATGAAAATTATCAAAAATAAATGTATTATGTTTACCTGAAGAAACCCCTACAATGCTAGATGAGAGGCGCTTTGTTTGCTTCGATCGGGCCGGACTCACCGTATCCAAAGACCCTCCCCTTCTTGTCAAATCCGCCGCAGCCTCAAAGAACGACTCTCGTTATCGGATATAGAGGATGAGGGGTCAATCTCACACCGCGAGGCTCTCTCCCCGCGACGCTTTCTCAAAGTTTTCCTACAAGCAAACAAATACATAACAAATAAGACATGTAAAATGAAATAAATATGGTGGTGCATAAAACAAGTAATAAAGGCAATAAATGTCTAACCGCTATTTGTTGCGCCCTTGGATTAATCCATTGCCTCTCACTCCCTTCGACCGTCGAATGGGTCCGCCGAAAGGTAACCCACTCAACCGATCCAAATGAGCTTCCCAGACTCTACCCGCAAACGCAAATGATGACCTTAATTAATTACTTGAAAGTACAAAATATTGAATATGTAAATAGAAAATAACGTGTACTTACAACTTTGCGTCAATGCTCACTAATTGATATGGAGCCGCCAAAGATATGATGGTCCTTCCATTTTGGCCCTATTTTGCTTATTTTTCGCACTTATGGTCTTAAACTTGTCATTGTTTTCCCAATTGCCAAATAATTCATCTTTAGTGTCCCGTGGAATCCAACTCCTTTCCTCTCGACCTTCTCAATGCATAGAGCTTTCGACGCACCATCACGCCGGCCCCGTGGTTATAAGCTTTTTTCGATTTTCAAGATGCTCGTGCAACGTCATATGCTTATCCCGAAAATCAATAACGAACAATTAGTGCTCAAAATTTTAAAAATACTTAATTAACACGCATAAAAAAAATAACTTACCAAGAACTCCTTGAACCACTTTGTCTCGTTGCGTCTTAGAAATCTCTCGTCCACGCGGTCCAAGCTTGAGTGTAATTACGGAATATTTGGTCCGACATGAAAGTCGCCACCGGAGTATCGCACAAATCTGAAAACAGAGATTATCATGCAAATATTAGCATACAAACCGATTAGAAAAGAAAATTGTAACATTACGTGTAACTTGGCATGACTTACTCGTTGCCATCGGACGGATCCAAAGAAACCCCGTCTCGATCTCTTGAGCCCCGCATTGGTACCTCGAAGAACTACCTTCTTCCCCGACGTGGCTCGAGGCGACGCAGCCGTGCTAAGGAAGAAATGTGAAATATTGAAGATGTTTGTACATAGATGGTTTCAAGAAACTAAACAAATGTAAATCAATCAGAAATGGTAAAGTAAACATGTTGTCCCCCTTGCTGTGCATCAGGTGGGGTAGCCGCCGGTGACGACGATGTATAAAGTGACGGTGAAGATGACAAATATCCCGACGGTGACGACGAAAAATCAAATAGTGGCACCTTTGGAGAAGAGCTGAGCCCTCTGCCTCCATATGGAGCGCTTGGCGCGCCCTACCCCCTCTTATAGTATGGGGTCGGGCTCGACCACGCCCACGTCCACTACCCGAACGTCCTCCCGGATGCTCTAACTCGAACACTTATAGACATCATGGCAAAAAATATATATAAAAAAGATATTTAGTTAATATGATGAGCAAAGAAACAAAGTATGTAATATAACATATCGTCATAAACAAAGAACTAACACAAAACAACCGGACGATTCATGTTCATCGACATCTACTTGCATGTCTTCATCTGAACTCTCATAGTCGTCGAACTCAGATTCACTATCAGAGAAGCTCATTTCGCGCCTCATCCTCATCGTCTGATTTCTCATCGTCAATTTGTATAGGAATCAACTCTAACTCCGCACGAGAATCAAAGAGATTGCTTGGTACTTCGTCATCGAAGATGTTTATGGGCGCACATGTTCCACATCGCTTTGGAAAGGTTCACCATACCGTCATTTGATTCCTAGCTCTTTCGACTTTGGTATAATATTTCGTGCTTTGGTTTTAATAACTCCCGTCCACCCTTGGCGAGATGTAGGGTATGGTGTATAGTAAACTTGTTCGGCCTGTTGAGCAAGGATGAATGGGTCATAACCAACCGTATATCTCCTTGTCCAGTGGATCTCAATATTTCCATGTTTGTCCACTTTTATCCCACGCGGATTGTTATCAAACCACTCACACTTAAAAAGGGTCACCACCTTGTCCCATTGGTAACTCAAATGAATTATCTCAACTAACTTCCCGTAGTAGTCGGCCTCCACCCCGTCAACTTGGTCACCTCGACAACATACACCGTAATTGCAACATAGTGTACCTGCGTTCGCGTCAACAATTTGCAAATCGATACCCATTGATTATATATTTGTTGCAACGGTAACCGTCATTGCAAACTCCATAAGATAAACTCCACGCAACTTCATTGGGATCGATGGATTTTCCAAGATATAGGATCGAAACCATTTTGGAAACTCAGAATTCGTGAATTGATCAACTTGGGACACCGACATTGAAGGATTTTCCGATCAGACCCAATTAGAGAAGTAACTGTAACAAAAAACTGAAGTTAATACTTTAATACTTACCGTAAGATAGAAATGAAATAGCGGAATAACAGAATAACAGAAAACGATAAGATAGAAATAGTCTTCACCGCACGTCTATTCCGGCACTTGCCTCGATCCCCGAACCGTGGTCCTCCCGACCACGAGCTACAATGAGATTCAATTCACCATATTGAATCTCGTAACGGTTAACCTCATACACAAACAATACAATATACGACACAACGATATCTCTAGAGCTAATACCACAAGATATCATAAGCATACAAACGATGCATGATCATTATGCCGACAAACATAAGCACAAAGCAATATGTAAAGCCCCATAAGGTAAACAATAACAACTGCTATTCACCGTGCCACGATAATTACTCGTGTCCTCGCTAGGAAAACAAAGCGGTGTTACCAAAACTATAACCCGTATAACTGTCTCGTATAACGGTCTACGAACATATCATTGACATATAAGTATTTAAGATGTACAAGATTAGTGTTACAAGACGCGTCCGTACCTTCGTTGGCAACGTTAGGTACTACCGGCGGAAGACGATACTTTCACGGAAGAACGTGAACTTCAAACGGTTCGTCGGGCAACAACGTAACGCGGCAAATCGAGATTCTGATATCCTATAAGAATAATATCACCTTTATTAGCGATTTGACACTATAATCGGCTTTTTAGGTAAAAATTACCATTTTGCCCTTCTACCCCTAATCGGCGGAATTTCACCAAAGACTTCGTTACTCTAGCAAATTTTCTTCCCGAAATTTTGCCGTAACTTCGACGCAACTATGATTTTCGAAAATAATGACTAAAATAGCCCTCCCATATGATACCCAAATCATACTTGAAATTTAAAGGCTATTCTAACAAATTCTACCCTTACTTTTAAAAAGAACTCGCTAAAGTTCCAACTTTTCGCGACTCGACCCCTACTATGTTTTTACCTCTTTAGGCATATTTTTCAATGCAATGAGGCCTAAAAACAAGCATAGGAATCTTATCACCTACTTCCTAAATCTAACTAACAATTCTACTAACTACCGAACTAAAGACTTACAAGCTAAAGGCCAAAAGACTTACCCGTTGAAGAATTCTCAGAGCTTTTCCCGCAGCTTATCTCTCTACTTTCTCTCTCAAGAAATTCGGTCAAGACAAGAAAGAAATGGTGTGAGAATTTCTCAAGGAGCATGCCTCCTATTTATAGACTTTGGTTAAGGCTTTGTTTGGAATTCCAAATTGTAAAGAACCCATTAATGCAACTTGAACACAAAGTCACAAACTCCACCTCACCCCCTTTGGTCGACATCTTTGGGCTGTTTGGCAGCCAAGGATTGGCCAAGAAGTGATGACTCACCTCACTTTATGGCCGGTCCAGTAGTATTTCTCGATCGGTACCCGATTCGCGTAATTTCGGAGAAATCTCAAAATTCTAGATTTAGAACTTTGAAGACCTTCTCTTTATCATCAATAATATCTATTATAACTTGAATTTTGACTTTAGACGGGTTCCAACTCGTCCTCAAGTTTCTCGAAAACGTGTCCGTACGCGTCCGTGTCGTAAATCGGTTCCTAATCATCAAGCTCTAGATAATAATTCACTGATTCCAAATGTATTTTTATAATTATAAACTCATCCCTAGATGTTGAGTTATAATTTATTTCCTTATTTTCCCAAAATGTGACTAGCGATTTTCCCTATTTCGTCTTATTAGGACAATGTGCTACGGGTCTCGGAATTGACTTCCTAAGAGGTCACTTGAAGGTAAAAAATCACTGATCAATATTTTACCTTGACTTTGGAATTCCTATTCCTGGTTCCCTAGATAGGATCTGTTTTCCTAAATATAAGATTACTATTCATGCTTTTTAATTATATTATATAATAACCAAAAATTTGCAAAATATCAAGATATTAAATTTTTCTTCTTATCCTCAAATTCTTTGGCCAATTTTCGGCAGCCTTCTCTTTTTTTTTTTTTTTTTTTGTAAATGTTTTTCAAGAATTAATTAATTACTTAATTCAATTTTTATTAAAAATTCTACAAAATTCCCTAATTGGTCCATTCTTGTATTTAGGTTTAAAAATACCTAAACTCAACTATTTTTCTCAAAACTTTCCAATTTAATTAGTAAATACATTTTATTAATATTCAACTAATTTCCACTAATTTTAGAGCTTCACATAATTATTACTTGAAATTTCCTTTGCTTATGCTTAAGTAATTAGCTATTAATTACTTAATTACTCTTTTAACCATAGTTGGTATTTTTATTAATTAGAATGCTTCATTACCTTCATATTCTTGTATTAACATTAGCATTTCCATGCCTCTTGCATTGTTTCATAATTACAAGGGTATTTTGGTCATTTTATTACTTTATGAGCATCCTTTCTCATTTTCCCAAGTTTGTAATTTATTTAATTACTGTAATTAGAGATAATATACTCTCTTAATTCAACTGGTCATTTTACTTGACTTTTAGGATTTTTCATGAATTTTCTAAGTTAATTACCCTTTGCGGGGGCATTTTGGTCATTTTGGCACTTTGACCCTTAAACTCCCTAATTTCTTGCAGAAATTCTACCTAGAAAATAGACTATAATTACCCAAGAATGGAGATTGCCATTTCACTTATCGAAATATCCAACTTTTATTTATAATATTCCGATAAATATCCTAAGGTATTACATTTCTCCCCCTTACACAAAATTTCGCCCTCGAAATTTAATCTATACTAACTAAACTTCGGGCCATAAACTCGGGTACTTCTCCTTCATGTCACTCTCGGTCTCCCAAGTTGCCTCGCTCGGTGTCAAACCCTTCCGGACCACCTTCACTATCGATAGTTTTAGTCCTAAGCCGTTTCTCCCGGCGTTCGAGAATTCGCTCCGCCGACTACAAAGGTGTTACCATGCCGTACTTCAACATCATCGTACTTTATGACATGATCTCGATCTCGTAGGTACTTCTTCGCTTGACACGTGAAAAACATCATGGAGATTACTCGTGTTCGGGGTAACGCTAGTTGATATGCAACGGGTCCTCGCTCGGCTAATACTTCAATTGGTCCAACGTAACGCGGACTAAGCTTCTTTCTCTTCGTTGTTCCGCGACACCTGTTATCGGAGATAACTTCGAAACACATGGTCTTCGACTTCAAACTTCAACGGTCTTCTCCTCTTATCTCGCATAGCTCTTCCGTTTCATCGGCAAAGAGTCTCTTCTTGATCGGTGCGATCTGCTCGAGGTCCGCTCAAGCATGTTCGGCCCAAGTAATCGCTTCTCGACGAATCCGTCCAGCACAATGGTGATTGACACTTCCGCCCATACAATGCCTCGAACGGGGCCATTTGTATACTAGCATGATAACCGTTGTTATATGCAAACTCGCTAGCGAAAGATGTTGATCCCAACTTCCTTTGAAATCTAGGGCACATGCTCGCAAAGATATCCTCCAGCGTTTGTATGGTCCTTTCGGATTGACCGTTTGTTTGTGGGTGATAAGCCGAACCGAACTTCACTTGGTCCCCATACCTTCATGTAATGATTGCCAGAAACGGGATTTGAACCGTGTATCCCGGTCAGAGACAATGCTCGTAGGAACACCATGTAATCTTACTATCTCTTTGATATAAATCCCCGCCAATCGTTCCGGAGAATAGTGGATACTGATGGGAATGAAGTGTCTTGACTTGGTTAGTCCACAACAACTACCCAAATTGTATCATGGTTTCGATTTTGGGTAGACCTACCACAAAATCCATGGTTATGTTCTCCCACTTCCATTCGGCAACTCTAGTCCTTGAAGAAGACCGGGGGTCGTCGGTGTTCAATCTTTACTTTCGACGAGTCAAGCATTTGGCCACGTATTCTCGCTACGTCTTTCTTCATCCCGGCCACCAAAACTCGGATTTCATACTGGTACATCTTGACCATGCCTGGATGTAGAGTGTACTTACTCTTATGAGCCTCATCCATTATTGTCCGCTTTAATTCATCAATTGGCGGTATGTAGATTCGCGCTTATACCGACCAAACCACTAAGTGATAGGTCATAGTCTTGGGTCTCACCTCGAGTGATCTTATCACGTATCTCTTTTGCCCAATCATCTTGTTTCTCGCGCTTTCTCCACTTCATCTCTCGATCATACTCCCTTGACTCGCAAGAAGTGTAGCAAGATAGGCATCACCGGTGCGTGCCGACCCATGCGATTTGGTTGGTTAGATTCGTGTCTCCGAAATCTTCCAAAGAGCCGCTTCCTCCCGTATCATCATGTGTGATACATGCACCGTCTTTCTACTAAGAGCATCGCCCAGAAAACGTTTGCTTTACCCGGATGGTACTTGATCTCCAGTGGTGTAGTCTTTAATCAACTCCATCCAACGACGTTGTCTCATATTGAGTTCTCGTTGATCGAACAAGTATTTCGCACTCTTGTGGTCACAAAACACTTCTACGCTTACACCGCATGTAATGCCTCCATATCTTCAAAGCGAACACGATAGCCGCCACTCTAGATCGTGTGTAGGATAATTTAACTCGTGGGGTTTCACGACGAGAGGCATAAGCCACCACTCGCCCAATTGCATTAGGACACAACCCAATCCTTGCCCACCGGCATCACCGTAGACTACATAAGTCTCATCAGATCTCGGGATAATCAATACCGGTGCCGTAGTCAACCTCTCCTCGGTTTCGAAAGCTCTCCTCACAAGTCATCTCCCCATATAAAGGGTTGATTCTTCCTCGTAAGCTTTGTCAATGGTAGGGCAAGACGCGAGAAATCCCGTATAAATCTGCGGTAGTATCCCGCCGACCAAGAAAACTACGGATCTCCGTCCGCCCTCGGCCGTTCCGGGTCCCGTAACCGCTTCCACCTTGCTTGGATCAACCGCAACTCCGCCGCTAGATATAACATGGCCCGAAATTTCACTTCCGGCGACCAAAATTCACATTTGCTCACTTAGCATAAAGTTGTTTTTCCCTGAGTATGCCTAACACCTTTCGCAGATGTTCTTCGTGCTCTTCTTTGTTCTTAGAATATATCAAAATGTCGTCGATAAACACCACCACAAATTGGTCTAGGTGTTGTCGGAAGATACGGTTCATGTAATCCATGAATACCGCAGTGCATTTGTCAATCCGAAGGGCATCACAAGGAATTCATAATGCCCATATCCGGTTCCGAAAGCCGTCTTGGGAACATCGCCATCTTTAACTCGCAACCGATGGTATCCCGAACGCAAGTCAATCTTTGAAAAGACTGTGGAACTGCATAATTGATCCAAAAGATCATCAATCCGGGAAGTGGGTACTTGTTTTTTACGGTTACTTTGTTGAGCTCGCGTAATCGATGCAGAGTCGGAAACTTCCATCTTTCTTCTTTACAAAAAGTACTGGGGCTCCCCACGGTGAAACGCTAGGTCGAATGAACCCCTTCTTCAAAAGCTCTTCCAACCGCTTCTTCAACTCCCCGCATCTCGTTAGGAGCCATTCGATACGGCGCCTTTGATATTGATCCCGTACTGCATCAAATCAATGTTGAACTCCACTTCTCGGATAGAGGTAACTCGGTGAGATCCTCTCGGAAATACATCGTAAAATTCATTCACCACAGGATGTCCTGGAGTGAAAGGTTAGCTTCGCTTTGACAAAAGAATACCATGAAAGCATGACATCCTTGCTTCACGCACCGATCGCCTTCCGTAGCGGAGAGAAAGTTCAGCTCACTTCAACCTTGTCTCCGCAAATGATATCTCCTTTTTGCCACAATCGATCATCGCACCGTTGGCCGTTAACCGCTTCAGCCGAATATGACGTCAATGCCGTGAAGAGGTAGACGGATGAGATCTACTTTAGAAACTCGTCCATCCACGTTAGCAAGACAATTCATACATGCATCGAGGCTAAAGACTTTACACCCAACGGTGTAGCTACAACAAGATCAAATGGTAATCTACAGTGCATGCAATCCTAAACGACTTGCACAATCATAGGAAATAAACGAGTGACTAGCACCCGAGTCATACAATGCTTCCAATAGATTTCCATTGAGATAGATGGTACCTTGAACCATCGCCGGGGACTTCTCGGCCTCGTGTTTGTCAATGCAAAGATCCGGCCGCGTTCGAGGTCTCGCCCGCGGTCCTCTCGGGGCAATCCCGCTAATGTGTCCGTGCTTCGACATCCGAAGGCACTTGTTTCCCATCACAGTTGGCTCCCGGATGGTACTTTTTACATTTCGACACGTCTGGGATCCCGTCCGTTTGAAACTATTTTGTTGGTAGGGCTTCTTGTTCCCGCTTCGGTTGTCATTCCAAGGCGTTTTCCTCTCGCGAGGAACCTCCGCGGTTTGATCCACCGCGATTTGCGTTGTTACCTTCCCGGCCTCGAGTCTTGCGCAGCTTCCTTTAAGTTGCGCTCCGTCATTCCGCAGATTCTACCGCTTGGGCCATTCTTGAAATTGCCGAGATACTAACCTTACCTTTATATCGTACTTCAATCCGGTTAATAGTCGGTTAGCCTTCCAAACTCTCTCATTCTTGTAGACTTTTAGGTATGATGAATACCTTGACAGGTTGGTAAAACGGGCGAAGTAGTCGTCAAATGACTCTTCACTCTCTTGCTTGATCTCGGAATTCTTCCTCTTTAATTACTGCGTTGATGGAGGAAAGTACTGTTCGTTGAATTGTTCGAGGAACATTTCCCAAGTAACAGGATCAAGGCGGGTTGTGGAAACACTTTTCCACCACCTCGGGCATCTCCCTGCCGGTATATTGCTAGTCAAGCCATCCGATTTCCGGGGCACTCCATGACTTCAAAAATCTTCTCAAGACTCAAAAGCCAATCCTCGCCTAGCTCACTATTTCCTCGGAAACCGTGTGGTTTCAACTTGCGGAACTGGTTCACCCAATTTTCCGTAGTTCTCTCTATTTGTTCATGCCCGGGTTGTGATTGGGATCTCTCGACCCTTCGTGCTCTTCATAATTTTCATAATCTTCATTGTCATCATACCCTTCGTCGTCATCATTGTTATTATCTTCATTTTCTCGTTCATCCTCGCGTTGTCGTGCGTCTAATTGCCTTTGTGCCTCCCGGTCTTGTTGGTTTTGTCTTGCCGTAAGAGCATCAATCGAACTCTTTGTTCTTGCGAGTTCTACGCATTTCTTCAATTTCTTCACGTCCGGGTTGATTCGGTTCATCGTTTCGTTCATCCCGAGGCTGTCCGCCTCTTCCCTACCTCGGCCTCGACCACGGCCTCGGCCTCTTCCTCTTGGTGCACCAAAGACCTCTCAAGTTGGCCATGTTTTAAATTCTTTTTCCTTTAAACAATTATGAAAGAATATATAAATATTAAAAGTGACAAAACAATTTGCACACCAAACATATATTCACATATATTCATTCATAAAGTTTATACATATCGATCGATCTAATACTAATACAAGTCATACCGTACAATCTCCTTATTCAAACGTATTTACAATATTCAAAGGTACTTGGAGATACAAACTAAACTCCCTAGTTTCTACAATCCACAGCTTCCTTGTACCGACGTTCTTCCTCTACATGTAAAGGCGAACCAAGCTCTTCGTGTAGCGAAGGTGTATGCTAACACTTAAGATAGGTCCGTCATCTAATAGTTCATTACGATCCTTGCCCAAAAGCGGGTATAGGGAAAGAAGTACAATGTGGTCCTAACCCAATCTGCGGGTGAATGTCCCCTATTATTGGCTTGGTAGTTTGAGATTAGAGTTAAAAACACAAGATATTTTCCTTGGGTGGTGCTAGTGAGATTCGTAGCTTCAATGAGAAAGTTTTCCAACAAAACGACTAACGTGTCATTATCATTCGTGACATAGTAGAAATTTTCTTTCAGCCGCTCATCTTCAAGAAGTTGAATGTCGGGGTAGTCAAAGTTATCATCAACGAGGAATGGGTAGGGCTTCCGGATCGCTTGGTCCTCAATCTCCGTGTCGTTCGGTTGAGATTAGGAGAATCGGTTCGAGTCCTCCGTAGCGGGGTGATAGGAGGGTTCGGCTCACCGTAATAGTGACTAGGAGTTGTGGGGTCCGTACACTCGTGGTTTGGATCCAAAGGAAACCGTTCATAGTGATCTCGTACTCCAGGGGTATAATAGGTTCAAGATGGTTTTCAATCTCGTTCATCCGGTTGTGCGTTGTAGGAATCTACCTCTTCTTCGATGGAATCTCCTTCCGTAGTCGCTGGGATGGGGTATTTGAGGGTTCGGGTACGACGGAGGAATGGATCTCCGGGCGGGTGACGCCTCCGTAATCCGTGATAATTGTAGAATGGCTCTAAGACGGGCTCTTCGTCCCCGTTCATCTCTACACATTACACCAATGGCCTTATCGCACTCATTTTTAAAAAAATGTGCTCATAATTAAAAGGCTTAAGAACCTAACTCGTTATCCGAACGTAATGGCCGTGTAAGTGTCTACCATGGGGGCCTCACCGGATTAGCAATGACTTATGGCACACCCACGTAGACTAGCCTTGCCTTCGCACCAAACCGCCCGTGGTAACATAGTTAAATACTTGCCGAATTTCATGCTCGATACCAAAAATGTAACATCCCATTTTGAAACGCATAAATTTTTTTTTTTTTTTTTTTTTTTTCAATCATAGTAGAGCAATAGAGCGAAAGAGTGATCAGTTCATAGCCAAAACATCAACCATTGTGTAATATTGTATAGATTACAATAGTCCTAAGGTTTAGAAATGAAATAGCGGAATGACGAATAACGAAAACGATAAGATAGAAATAGTCTTCACCGTACGTCTATTCCGGGCACTTGCCTCGATCCCCGAACCGTGGTCCTCCCGACCCCGAAGCTACTTGAGATTCAATTCACCATATTGAATCTCGTAAACGGTTAACCTCATACACAAACAATACAATATACGTAGACAATGATATCTCTAGAGCTAATACCACAAGATATCATAAGCATACAAACGATGCATGATCATTATGCCGACAAACATAAGCACAAAGCAATATGTAAAGCCCCATAAGGTAAACAATAACGTACCCGCACTATTCACCGCCACGATAATTACTCGTGTCCTCGGCGCTAGGAAAACAAAACGGTGTTACCAAAACTATAACCCGTATAACCGTAGTATAACGGTCTACGAACATATCATTGACATATAAGTATTTAAGATGTACAAGATTAGTGTTACAAAGACGCGTCCGTACCTTCGTTGGCAACGTTAGGTACTACGAAGACGTACTTTCACGGAAGAACGTGAACTTCAAACAATGCGGTTCGTCGGCAAAGAATAACGGGCAAAGAAATCGTAGATTCTGATATCCTATAAGAATAATATCACCTTTATTAGCGATTTGACACTATAACTGGCTTTTTAGGTAAAAATTACCATTTTGCCCTTCTACCCCTAATCGGCGGAATTTCACCAAAGATTTCGTTACTCTAGCAAATTTTCTTCCCGAAATTTTGCCGTAACTTCGACGCAACTATGATTTTCGAAAATAATGACTAAAATAGCCCTCCCATATGATACCCAAATCATACTTGAAATTTAAAGGCTATTCTAACAAATTCTACCCTTACTTTTAAAAAGAACTCGCTAAAGTTCCAACTTTTCTACGACTCACCCCTACTATGTTTTTACCTCTTTAGGCATATTTTTCAATGCAATGAGGCCTAAAAACAAGCATAGGAATCTTATCACCTACTTCCTAAATCTAACTAACAATTCTACTAACTACCGAACTAAAGACTTACAAGCTAAAGGCCAAAAGACTTACCCGTTGAAGAATTCCCGCAGCTTTTCCCGCAGCTTATCTCTCTACTTTCTCTCTCAAGAAATTCGGTCAAGACAAGAAAGAAATGGTGTGAGAATTTCTCAAGGAGCATGCCTCCTATTTATAGACTTTGGTTAAGGCTTTGTTTGGAATTCCAAATTGTAAAGAACCCATTAATGCAACTTGAACACAAAGTCACAAACTCCACCTCACCCCCTTTGGTCGACATCTTTGGGCTGTTTGGCAGCCAAGGATTGGCCAAGAAGTGATGACTCACCTCACTTTATGGCCAAATCAAATATTTCGATCGGTACCCGATTCGCGTAATTTCGAGAAATCTCAAAATTCTAGATTTAGAACTTTGAAGACCTTCTCTTTATCATCAATAATATCTATTATAACTTGAATTTTGACTTTAGACAGGGTTCCAACCGTCCCGCCGAAGTTTCTCGAAAACGTGTCCGTACGCGTCCCTGTGTCGAATCGGTCCGAATCATCAAGCTCTAGATAATAATTCACTGATTCCAAATGTATTTTTATAATTATAAACTCATCCCTAGATGTTGAGTTATAATTTATTTCCTTATTTTCCCAAAATGTGACTAGCAAAGATTTTCCTATTTCGCCTTATTAGGACAATGTGCTACGGGTCTCGGAATTGACTTCCTAAGAGGTCACTTGAAGGTAAAAAATCACCGATCAATATTTTACCTTGACTTTGGAATTCCTATTCCTGGTTCCCTAGATAGGATCTGTTTCCTAAATATAAGATTACTATTCATGCTTTTTAATTATATTATATAATAACCAAAAATTTGCAAAATATCAAGATATTAAATTTTGCTTCTTATCCTCAAATTCTTTGGCCAATTTTCGGCAGCCTTCTCTTTTTTTTTTTGTAAATGTTTTTCAAGAATTAATTAATTACTTAATTCAATTTTTATTAAAAATTCTACAAAATTCCCTAATTGGTCCATTCTTGTATTTAGGTTTAAAAATACCTAAACTCAACTATTTTTCTCAAAACTTTCCAATTTAATTAGTAAATACATTTTATTAATATTCAACTAATTTCCACTAATTTTAGAGCTTCACATAATTATTACCGAAATTTCCTTTGCTTATGCTTAAGTAATTAGCTATTAATTACTTAATTACTCTTTTAACCATAGTTGGTATTTTTATTAATTAGAATGCTTCATTACCTTCATATTCTTGTATTAACATTAGCATTTCCATGCCTCTTGCATTGTTTCATAATTACAAGGGTATTTTGGTCATTTTATTACTTTATGAGCATCCTTTCTCATTTTCCCAAGTTTGTAATTTATTTAATTACTGTAATTAGAGATAATATACTCTCTTAATTCAACTGGTCATTTTATCGACTTTTAGGATTTTTCATGAATTTTCTAAGTTAATTACCCTTTGCGGGGGCATTTTGGTCATTTTGGCACTTTGACCCTTAAACTCCCTAATTTCTTGCAGAAATTCTACCTAGAAAATAGACTATAATTACCCAAGAATGGAGATTGCCATTTCACTTATCGAAATATCCAACTTTTATTTATAATATTCCGATAAATATCCGGGTATTACATTTCTCCCCCTTACACAAAATTTCGCCTCGAAATTTAATCTATACTAACTAAACTTCGGGCCATAAACTCGGGTACTTCTCCTTCATGTCACTCTCGGTCTCCCAAGTTGCCTCGCTTCGTGTCAAACCCTTCCGACCACCTTCACTATCGGTATAGTTTTAGTCCTAAGCCGTTTCTCCCGGCGTTCGAGAATTCGCCCCGGCTCGACTACAAAGGTGTTACCATGCCGTACTTCAACATCATCGTACTTTATGACATGATCTCGATCTGGTAGGTACTTCTTCGCTTGTGACACGTGAAAAACATCATGGAGATTACTCGTGTTCGGGGTAACGCTAGTTGATATGCAACAGTCCTCGCTCGGCTAATACTTCAATTGGTCCAACGTAACGCGGACTAAGCTTCTTTCTCTTCGTTGTTCTCGCGACACTGGCATCGGAGATAACTTCGAAACACATGGTCTTCGACTTCAAACTTCAACGGTCTTCTCCTCTTATCTCGCATAGCTCTTCCGTCTCATCAGTGCGCAAAGAAGGAGTCTCTTCTTGATCGCACGACCGCCGTAGGTCCGCTCAAGCATGTCTCGCCCAAGTAATCGCTTCTCGACGAATCCATCCAAGACAATGGTGATTGACACTTCCGCCCATACAATGCCTCGAACGGGGCCATTTGTATACTAGCATGATAACCGTTGTTATATGCAAACTCGCTAGCGAAAGATGTTGATCCCAACTTCCTTTGAAATCTAGGGCACATGCTCGCAAAGATATCCTCCAAACGTTTGTATGGTCCTTTCGATTGACCGCTTGTTTGTGGGTGATAAGCCGAATCGAACTTCAGCTTGGTCCCCATACCTTCATGTAATGATTGCCGAAACGGGATTTGAACCGTATCCTTGGCCGAGACAATGCTCGTAGGAACACCATGTAATCTTACTATCTCTTTGATATAAATCCCCGCCAATCGTTCCGGAGAATAGTGGATACTTGATGGGAATGAAGTGTGCCGACTTGGTTAGTCCGTCAACAACTACCCAAATTGTATCATGGTTTCGATTTTGGGTAGACCTACCACAAAATCCATGGTTATGTTCTCCCACTTCCATTCCGCAACTCTAGTCCTTGAAGAAGACCAGGGGTCGTCGGTGTTCAATCTTTACTTTCTCGACAGTCAAGCATTTGGCCACGTATTCTCGCTACGTCTTTCTTCATCCCGGCCACCAAAACTCGGATTTCATACTGGTACATCTTGACCATGCCCGGATGTAGAGTGTACTTACTCTTATGAGCCTCATCCATTATTGTCCGCTTTAATTCATCAATTGGCGGTATGTAGATTCGCTATACCCGACCAAACCACTAAGTGATAGGTCATAGTCTTGGGTCTCACCTCGAGTGATCTTATCACGTATCTCTTTTGCCCAATCATCTTGTTTCTGCGCTTTCTCCACTTCATCTCTCGATCATACTCCCTTGACTCGCAAGAAGTGTAGCAAGATAGGCATCACCGGTGCGTGCCGACCCATGCAGATTTGGTTGGTTAGATTCAGTCTCCGAAATCTTCCAGCTTTTTGCTCCCGTATCATCATGTGATACATGCACCGTCTTTCTACTAAGAGCATCGAACAACGTTTGCTTTACCCGGATGGTACTTGATCTCCAGGGTGTAGTCTTTAATCAACTCCATCCAACGACGTTGTCTCATATTGAGTTCTCGTTGATCGAACAAGTATTTCGACTCTTGTGGTCACAAAACACTTCTACGCTACACCGCATGTAATGCCTCCATATCTTCAAAGCGAACACGATAGCCGCCAGCTCTAGATCGTGTGTAGGATAATTTAACTCGTGGGGTTTCAGTGACGAGAGGCATAAGCCACCACTCGCCCAATTGCATTAGGACACAACCCAATCCTTGCCCACCGGCATCACCGTAGACTACATAAGTCTCATCGATCCGGGATAATCAATACCGGTGCCGTAGTCAACCTCTCCTCGCTCAAAGCTCTCCTCACGCCATCTCCCCATATAAAGGGTTGATTCTTCCTCGTAAGCTTTGTCAATGGTAGGGCAAGACGCGAGAAATCCCGTATAAATCGCGGTAGTATCCCGCTGACCAAGAAAACTACGGATCTCCGTCAATGCGCGCTTCCGGCCGTTTCCAGTCCCGAACCGCTTCCACCTTGCTTGGATCAACCGCAACTCCGCCGCTAGATATAACATGGCCCAGAAATTTCACTTCCGGGCCAAAATTCACATTTGCTCGCCTTAGCATAAAGTTGTTTTTCCCCGAGTATGCCTAACACCTTTCGGCAGATGTTCTTCGTGCTCTTCTTTGTTCTTAGAATATATCAAAATGTCGTCGATAAACACCACCACAAATTGGTCTAGGTGTTGTCGGAAGATACGGTTCATGTAATCCATGAATACCGCAGTGCATTTGTCAATCCGAAGGGCATCACAAGGAATTCATAATGCCCATATCCGGTTCCGAAAGCCGTCTTGGGAACATCGCCATCTTTAACTCGCAACGATGGTATCCCGAACGCAAGTCAATCTTTGAAAAGACCGTGGAACTGACAATTGATCCAAAAGATCATCAATCCGGGGAAGTGGGTACTTGTTTTTACGGTTACTTTGTTGAGCTCGCGGTAATCGATGCAGTCGGAAACTTCCATCTTTCTTCTTTACAAAAGTACCGGGGCTCCCCACGGTGAAACGCTAGGTCGAATGAACCCCTTCTTCAAAAGCTCTTCCAACGCTTCTTCAACTCCCCGCATCTCGTTAGGAGCCATTCGATACGGCGCTTTGATATTGATCCCGTACCGCATCAAATCAATGTTGAACTCCACTTCTCGGATAGGAGGTAACTCGGTGAGATCCTCTCGAAATACATCGAAAAATTCATTCACCACAAGGATGTCCCGGAGTGAAAGGTTAGCTTCGCTTTGACAGAAAGAATACCATGAAAGCATGACATCCTTGCTTCACGCACCGATCGCTTCCGTAGCGGAGAGAAAGTTCAGCTCACTTCAACCTTGTCTCCGGCAAATGATATCTCCTTTTTGCCACAATGATCATCGCACCGTTGGCGTTAACCGTTCAGCCGAATATGACGTCAATGCGTGAAGAGGTAGACGGATGAGATCTACTTTAGAAACTCGTCCATCCACGTTAGCGACAATTCATACATGCATTAGAGGCTAAAGACTTTACACCCAACGGTGTAGCTACAACAAGATCAAATGGTAATCTACGTATGCAATCCTAAACGACTTGCACAATCATAGGAAATAAACGAGTGACTAGCACCCGAGTCATACAATGCTTCCAATAGATTTCCATTGAGATAGATGGTACCTTGAACCATCGCTGGGGACTTCTCGGCCTCCGTGTTTGTCAATGCAAAGATCCGGCCAGCGTTCCGAGGTCTCGCCCGCGGTCCTCTCGGGCAATCCCGGCTAATGTGTCCGTGCTTCGACATCCGGGCGAGACTTGTTTCCCATCACGCTGGCTCCTGGATGGTACTTTTTACATTTCGACACGTCCGGGATCCCGTCTCGTTTGAAACTATTTTGTTGGTAGGGCTTCTTGTTCCCGCTTCGGTTGTCATTCCAAGGCGTTTTCCTCTTCGTGAGGAACCTCCGCGGTTTGATCCACCGCGATTTGCGTTGTTACCTTCCCCGGCCTCGAGTCTTGCGCAGTTCCTTTAAGTTGCGCTCCGTCATTCCGCAGGATTCTACCGCTTGGGCCATTCTTGGAAATTGCCGAGATACTAACCTTACCTTTATATCGTACTTCAATCCGGTTAATAGCGGTTAGCCTTCCACTCTCATTCTTGTAGACTTTTAGGTATGATGAATACCTTGACAGTTGGTAAAACGGGCGAAGTAGTCGTCAAATGACTCTTCAGCTCCTTGCTTGATCTCGCAGGAATTCTTCCTCTTTAATTACTCCGCGTTGATGGAGGAAAGTACTGTTCGTTGAATTGTTCGAGGAACATTTCCCAAGTAACGGGGATCAAGGCGGGTTGTGGAAACACTTTTCCACCACCCGTGGCATCTCCCTCAAGCCGGTATATTGCTAGCTGGGCCATCCGATTTCCGGGCACTCCATGACTTCAAAAATCTTCTCAAGACTCAAAAGCCAATCCTCGCCTAGCTCACTATTTCCTCGGAAACCAGGTGGTTTCAACTTGCGGAACCGGGTTCACCCAATTTTCCGTAGTTCTCTCTATTTGTTCATGCCTGGGTTGTGATTGGGATCTCTCGACCCTTCAGTGCTCTTCATAATTTTCATAATCTTCATTGTCATCATACCCTTCGTCGTCATCATTGTTATTATCTTCATTTTCTCGTCATCCTCGCGTTGTCGTGCGTCTAATTGCCTTTGTGCCTCCCGGTCTTGTTGGTTTTGTCTTGCCGTAAGAGCATCAATCGAACTCTTTGTTCTTGCGAGTTCTACGCATTTCTTCAATTTCTTCACGTCCGGTTGATTCGGTTCATCGTTTCGTTCATCCCGAGGCTGTCTCGCTTCTTCCCCTACCTCGGCCTCGACCACGGCCTCGGCCTCTTCCTCTTGGTGCACCAAAGACCTCTCAAGTTGGCCATGTTTTAAATTCTTTTTCCTTTAAACAATTATGAAAGAATATATAAATATTAAAAGTGACAAAACAATTTGCACACCAAACATATATTCACATATATTCATTCATAAAGTTTATACATATCAAACGATCTAATACTAATACAAGTCATACCGTACAATCTCCTTATTCAAACGTATTTACAATATTCAAAGGTACTTGGAGATACAAACTAAACTCCCTAGTTTCTACAATCCACGCCTTCCTTGTACCGACGTTCTTCCTCTACATGTAAAGGCGAACCAAGCTCTTCGTGTAGCGAAGGTGTATGCTAACACTTAAGATAGGTCCGTCATCTAATAGTTCATTACTGATCCTTGCCCAAAAGCGGGTATAGGGAAAGAAGTACAATGTGGTCCTAACCCAATCATGGGTGAATGTCCCCTATTATTGGCTTGGTAGTTTGAGATTAGAGTTAAAAACACAAGATATTTTCCTTGGGTGGTGCTAGTGAGATTCGTAGCTTCAATGAGAAAGTTTTCCAACAAAACGACTAACGTGTCATTATCATTCGTGACATAGTAGAAATTTTCTGTTCACCGCTCATCTTCAAGAAGTTGAATGTCGTAGTAGTCAAAGTTATCATCAATCGAGGAATGGGTAGGGCTTCCGGATCAGCTTGTCCTCAATCTCCGTGTCGTTCGGGTTGAGATTAGGAGAATCGGTTCGAGTCCTCGTAGCGGGTGATAGGAGGGTTCGCTCACCGTAATAGTGACTAGGAGTTGTGGGGTCCGTACACTCGTGGTTTGGATCCAAAGGAAACCGTTCATAGTGATCTCGTACTCCAGGGTATAATAGGTTCGCATGGTTTTCAATCTCGGCTCATCCGGTTGTGCGTTGTAGGAATCTACCTCTTCTTCGATGGAATCTCCTTCCGTAGTCGCCGTGGGGACGGGTATTTGAGGGTTCGGGTACGACGGAGGAATGGATCTCCGGGACGCCTCCGTAATCCGTGATAATTGTAGAATGGCTCTAAGACGGGCTCTTCGTCCCCGTTCATCTCTACACATTACACCAATGGCCTTATCGCACTCATTTTTAAAAAAATGTGCTCATAATTAAAAGGCTTAAGAACCTAACTCCGTTATCCGAATGTAATGGCCAGTAAGTGTCTACCATGGGGCCTCACCGGATTAGCAAAGGACTTATGGCACACCCACGTAGACTAGCCTTGCCTTCGCACCAAACTCGCCCGTGGTAACATAGTTAAATACTTGCCAGAATTTCATGCTCTGATACCAAAAATGTAACATCCCATTTTGAAACGCATAAATTTTTTTTTTTTTTTCAATCGAGTAGAGAGCAATAGAGCGAAAGAGTGATCGCTCATAGCCAAAACATCAACCATTGTGTAATATTGTATAGATTACAATAGTCCTAAGGTTTAGAAATGAAATAGCGGAATGACGAATAACGTAATAACAAAACGATAAGATAGAAATAGTCTTCGCCGCACGTCTATTCCGGCACTTGCCTCGATCCCCGAACCGTGGTCCTCCCGACTGAGCTACAAACTGAGATTCAATTCACCATTTTGAATCTCAAAATTCAAGTTAACCTCATACACAAACAATACAATATACGTACAATGATATCTCTAGAGCTAATACCACGATATCATAAGCATACAAACGATGCATGATCATTATGCCGAAAAACATAAGCACAAAGCAATATGTAAAGCCCCATAAGGTAAACAATAACAAACCGCACTATTCACCAAAGGCCACGATAATTACTCGTGTCCTCGCCGCTAGAAAACAAAACGGTGTTACCAAAACTATAACCCGTATAACACGTATAACGGTCTACGAACATATCATTGACATATAAGTATTTAAGATGTACAAGATTAGTGTTACAAAGACGCGTCCGTACCTTCGTTGGCAACGTTAGGTACTACCGCGAAGACGTACTTTCACGGAAGAACGTGAACTTCAAACAATGTTCGTCGGGCAACAGAATACAAGAAATCGAGATTCTGATATCCTATAAGAATAATATCACCTTTATTAGCGATTTGACACTATAACTCGCTTTTTAGGTAAAAATTACCATTTTGCCCTTCTACCCCTAATCTATGGAATTTCACCAAAGATTGCCGTTACTCTAGCAAATTTTCTTCCCGAAATTTTGCCGAACTTCGACGCAACTATGATTTTCGAAAATAATGACTAAAATAGCCCTCCCATATGATACCCAAATCATACTTGAAATTTAAAGGCTATTCTAACAAATTCTACCCTTACTTTTAAAAAGAACTCGCTAAAGTTCCAACTTTTCTACGACTCGACCCCTACTATGTTTTTACCTCTTTAGGCATATTTTTCAATGCAATGAGGCCTAAAAACAAGCATAGGAATCTTATCACCTACTTCCTAAATCTAACTAACAATTCTACTAACTACCGAACTAAAGACTTACAAGCTAAAGGCCAAAAGACTTACCCGTTGAAGAATTCTCGCAGAGCTTTTCCCGTAGCTTATCTCTACTTTCTCTCTCAAGAAATTCGGTCAAGACAAGAAAGAAATGGTGTGAGAATTTCTCAAGGAGCATGCCTCCTATTTATAGACTTTGGTTAAGGCTTTGTTTGGAATTCCAAATTGTAAAGAACCCATTAATGCAACTTGAACACAAAGTCACAAACTCCACCTCACCCCCTTTGGTCGACATCTTTGGGCTGTTTGGCAGCCAAGGATTGGCCAAGAAGTGATGACTCACCTCACTTTATGGCCACCCAAAAGATTTTCTCGATCGGTACCCGATTCGCGTAATTTCGAGAAATCTCAAAATTCTAGATTTAGAACTTTGAAGACCTTCTCTTTATCATCAATAATATCTATTATAACTTGAATTTTGACTTTAGACAGGTTCCAACCGTCCCGCCAAGTTTCTCAAAACGTGTCCGTACGCGTCCGTGTCGTAACGTTCCTAATCATCAAGCTCTAGATAATAATTCACGATTCCAAATGTATTTTTATAATTATAAACTCATCCCTAGATGTTGAGTTATAATTTATTTCCTTATTTTCCCAAAATGTGACTAGCAAAGATTTTCCCTATTTCGCCTTATTAGGACAATGTCTTACGGGTCTCGGAATTGACTTCCTAAGAGGTCACTTGAAGGTAAAAACTCACTGATCAATATTTTACCTTGACTTTGGAATTCCTATTCCTGGTTCCCTAGATAGGATCTATTTCCTAAATATAATATTACTATTCATGCTTTTTAATTATATTATATAATAACCAAAAATTTGCAAAATATCAAGATATTAAATTTTGCTTCTTATCCTCAAATTCTTTGGCCAATTTTCGCAGCCTTCTCTTTTTTTTTTTGTAAATGTTTTTCAAGAATTAATTAATTACTTAATTCAATTTTTATTAAAAATTCTACAAAATTCCCTAATTGGTCCATTCTTGTATTTAGGTTTAAAAATACCTAAACTCAACTATTTTTCTCAAAACTTTCCAATTTAATTAGTAAATACATTTTATTAATATTCAACTAATTTCCACTAATTTTAGAGCTTCACATAATTATTACTGAAATTTCCTTTGCTTATGCTTAAGTAATTAGCTATTAATTACTTAATTACTCTTTTAACCATAGTTGGTATTTTTATTAATTAGAATGCTTCATTACCTTCATATTCTTGTATTAACATTAGCATTTCCATGCCTCTTGCATTGTTTCATAATTACAAGGGTATTTTGGTCATTTTATTACTTTATGAGCATCCTTTCTCATTTTCCCAAGTTTGTAATTTATTTAATTACTGTAATTAGAGATAATATACTCTCTTAATTCAACTGGTCATTTTACCGACTTTTAGGATTTTTCATGAATTTTCTAAGTTAATTACCCTTTGCGGGGGCATTTTGGTCATTTTGGCACTTTGACCCTTAAACTCCCTAATTTCTTGCAGAAATTCTACCTAGAAAATAGACTATAATTACCCAAGAATGGAGATTGCCATTTCACTTATCGAAATATCCAACTTTTATTTATAATATTCCGATAAATATCCTAGGTATTACATTTCTCCCCCTTACACAAAATTTCGCCCTCGAAATTTAATCTATACTAACTAAACTTCGGGCCATAAACTCGGGTACTTCTCCTTCATGTCACTCTCGGTCTCCCCAAGTTGCCTCGCTCTGTCAAACCCTTCCGCACCACCTTCACTATCGGATAGTTTTAGTCCTAAGCCGTTTCTCCCGGCGTTCGAGAATTCGGGCTCCGCCGACTACAAAGGTGTTACCATGCCGTACTTCAACATCATCGTACTTTATGACATGATCTCGATCTCGTAGGTACTTCTTCGCCTGTGACACGTGAAAAACATCATGGAGATTACTCGGTTCGGGGTAACGCTAGTTGATATGCAACAGTCCTCGCTCGGCTAATACTTCAATTGGTCCAACGTAACGCGGACTAAGCTTCTTTCTTCTTCGGTGTTCCGCCGACACCCGTTATCGGAGATAACTTCGTAAACACATGGTCTTCGACTTCAAACTTCAACGGTCTTCTCCTCTTATCTCGCATAGCTCTTCGTCTTCATCGTGTGCAAAGAAGGAGTCTCTTCTTGATCGCGATCTGCTCGCAGGTCTTTCAAGCATGTCTCGGCCCAAGTAATCGCTTCTGACGAATCCGTCCAAAGACAATGGTGATTGACACTTCCGCCCATACAATGCCTCGAACGGGGCCATTTGTATACTAGCATGATAACCGTTGTTATATGCAAACTCGCTAGCGAAAGACGTTGATCCCAACTTCCTTTGAAATCTAGGGCACATGCTCGCAAAGATATCCTCCAGCGTTGTATGGTCCTTTCGTATTGACCGTTTGTTTGTGGGTGATAAGCCGAACCGAACTTCGCCTTGGTCCCCATACCTTCATGTAATGATTGCCGAACGGATTTGAACCGTGTATCCCGGTCAGAGACAATGCTCGTAGGAACACCATGTAATCTTACTATCTCTTTGATATAAATCCCCGCCAATCGTTCCGGAGAATAGTGGATACTGATGGGAATGAAGTGTGCTGACTTGGTTAGTCTGTCAACAACTACCCAAATTGTATCATGGTTTCTGATTTTGGGTAGACCTACCACAAAATCCATGGTTATGTTCTCCCACTTCCATTCTGGCAACTCTAGTCCTTGAAGAAGACCAGGGGGTCGTCGGTGTTCAATCTTTACTTTCTCGACAGTCAAGCATTTGGCCACGTATTCTCGCTACGTCTTTCTTCATCCCGGTCACCAAAACTCGGATTTCATACTCCGGGTACATCTTGACCATGCCTGGACGTAGAGTGTACTTACTCTTATGAGCCTCATCCATTATTGTCCGCTTTAATTCATCAATTGGCGGTATGTAGATTCGCTGCTTATACCTGACCAAACCACTAAGTGATAGGTCATAGTCTTGGGTCTCACCTCGAGTGATCTTATCACGTATCTCTTTTGCCCAATCATCTTGTTTCTGCGCTTTCTCCACTTCATCTCTCGATCATACTCCCTTGACTCGCAAGAAGTGTAGCAAGATAGGCATCACCGCGCGTGCCGACCCATGCAGATTTGGTTGGTTAGATTCAGTCTCTCAAATCTTCCAAAGAAGCCGCTCCCGTATCATCATGTGTGATACCCGCACCGTCTTTCTACTAAGAGCATCAAACAACGTTTGCTTTACCCGGATGGTACTTGATCTCCAGGGTGTAGTCTTTAATCAACTCCATCCAACGACGTTGTCTCATATTGAGTTCTCGTTGATCGAACAAGTATTTCGTACTCTTGTGGTCACAAAACACTTCTACGCTTACACCGCATGTAATGCCTCCATATCTTCAAAGCGAACACGATAGCCGCCACTCTAGATCGTGTGTAGGATAATTTAACTCGTGGGGTTTCGGTGACGAGAGGCATAAGCCACCACTCGCCCAATTGCATTAGGACACAACCCAATCCTTGCCCACCGGCATCACCGTAGACTACATAAGTCTCATCGATCCGGGATAATCAATACCGGTGCTGTAGTCAACCTCTCCTCGGTTTAAAGCTCTCCTCTCACGCCATCTCCCCATATAAAGGGTTGATTCTTCCTCGTAAGCTTTGTCAATGGTAGGCAAGACGCGAGAAATCCCGTATAAATCTGCGGTAGTATCCCGCCGTACCAAGAAAACTACGGATCTCCGTCACGCTCGGCCGTTTCCCGTAACCGCTTCCACCTTGCTTGGATCAACCGCAACTCCGCCGCTAGATATAACATGGCCTGTAAATTTCACTTCCGGCAGCCAAAATTCACATTTGCTCGCTTAGCATAAAGTTGTTTTTCCCTGAGTATGCCTAACACCTTTCGCAGATGTTCTTCGTGCTCTTCTTTGTTCTTAGAATATATCAAAATGTCGTCGATAAACACCACCACAAATTGGTCTAGGTGTTGTCGGAAGATACGGTTCATGTAATCCATGAATACCGCAGTGCATTTGTCAATCCGGCGGCATCACAAGGAATTCATAATGCCCATATCCGGGTTCCGAAAGCCGTCTTGGGAACATCGCCATCTTTAACTCGCAACCGATGGTATCCCGAACGCAAGTCAATCTTTGAAAAGACCGTGGAACTGCATACAATTGATCCAAAAGATCATCAATCCGGGAAGTGGGTACTTGTTTTTTACGGTTACTTTGTTGAGCTCGCGTAATCGATGCGTGAGTCGGAAACTTCCATCTTTCTTCTTTACAAAAAGTATTGGGGCTCCCACGGTGAAACGCTAGGTCGAATGAACCCCTTCTTCAAAAGCTCTTCCAACCGCTTCTTCAACTCCCCGCATCTCGTTAGAGCCATTCGATACGGCGCTTTGATATTGATCCGTACTGCATCAAATCAATGTTGAACTCCACTTCTGGATAGAGGTAACTCGGTGAGATCCTCTCGGAAATACATCGAAAATTCATTCACCACAAAGATGTCCTCGGAGTGAAAGGTTAGCTTCGCTTTGATGAGAAAGAATACCATGAAAGCATGACATCCTTGCTTCACGCACCGATCGCCTTCCGTAGCGGAGAGAAAGTTCGTGCTCACTTCAACCTTGTCTCCGGCAAATGATATCTCCTTTTTGCCACAACGATCATCGCACCGTTGGCCGTTAACCGCTTCACTTCGAATATGACGTCAATGCCGTGAAGAGGTAGACGGATGAGATCTACTTTAGAAACTCGTCCATCCACGTTAGCAGTACAATTCATACATGCATTAGAGGCTAAAGACTTTACACCCAACGGTGTAGCTACAACAAGATCAAATGGTAATCTACAGGCATGCAATCCTAAACGACTTGCACAATCATAGGAAATAAACGAGTGACTAGCACCCGAGTCATACAATGCTTCCAATAGATTTCCATTGAGATAGATGGTACCTTGAACCATCGCCGGGGACTTCTCGGCCTCGTGTTTGTCAATGCAAAGATCCGGCCGCCGTTCCGAGGTCTCGCTCCGCGGGGTCCTCTCGGGGCAATCCCGCTAATGTGTCCAGTGCTTCGACATCCGGGCGACTTGTTTCCCATCACGCCGGCTCCCGGACGGTACTTTTTACATTTCCGACACGTCCGGGATCCCGTCTCCGTTTGAAACTATTTTGTTGGTAGGGCTTGTTCCCGCTCGGTTGTCATTCCAAGGCGTTTTCCTCTTCTCGGAACCTCCGCGGTTTGATCCACCGCGATTTGCGTTGTTACCTTCCCGGCCTCGAGTCTTGCGCAGTTCCTTTAAGTTGCGCTCCGTCATTCCTCAGATTCTACCGCTTGGGCCATTCTTGGAAATTGCCGAGATACTAACCTTACCTTTATATCGTACTTCAATCCTAAGCAATAGTCGGTTAGCCTTCCAAATCTCATTCTTGTAGACTTTTAGGTATGATGAATACCTTGACAAAGTTGGTAAAACGGGCGAAGTAGTCGTCAAATGACTCTTCACCTCCTTGCTTGATCTCAGAATTCTTCCTCTTTAATTACCTCGCGTTGATGGAGGAAAGTACTCACTCGTTGAATTGTTCGAGGAACATTTCCCAAGTAACAGGATCGGTGGTCATGCGGAAACACTTTTCCACCACCTCGGGCATCTCCCTCAAGCCGGTATATTGCTAGCCGGGCCATCCGATTTCCAGGGCACTCCATGACTTCAAAAATCTTCTCAAGACTCAAAAGCCAATCCTCAAATTAGCTCACTATTTCCTCGGAAACTAGGTGGTTTCAACTTGCGGAACCGGTTCACCCAATTTTCCGTAGTTCTCTATTTGTTCATGCCTGGTTGTGATTGGGATCTCTCGCACTTTCGTGCTCTTCATAATTTTCATAATCTTCATTGTCATCATACCCTTCGTCGTCATCATTGTTATTATCTTCATTTTCTCGTTCATCCTCGCGTTGTCGTGCGTCTAATTGCCTTTGTGCCTCCCGGTCTTGTTGGTTTTGTCTTGTCGAAGAGCATCAATCGTAACTCTTTGTTCTTGCAGAGTTCTACGCATTTCTTCAATTTCTTCACGTCCGGGTTGATTCGGTTCATCGTTTCGTTCATCCCGAGGTCAGTCATTTCTTTCCTACCTCGGCCTCGACCACGGCCTCGCCTTCTTCCTCCTCGTGCACCAAAGACCTCTCAAGTTGGCCATGTTTTAAATTCTTTTTCCTTTAAACAATTATGAAAGAATATATAAATATTAAAAGTGACAAAACAATTTGCACACCAAACATATATTCACATATATTCATTCATAAAGTTTATACATATCACGATCTAATACTAATACAAGTCATACCGTACAATCTCCTTATTCAAACGTATTTACAATATTCAAAGGTACTTGGAGATACAAACTAAACTCCCTAGTTTCTACAATCCACACTTCCTTGTACCGACGTTCTTCCTCTACATGTAAAGGCGAACCAAGCTCTTCGTAGCGAAGGTGTATGCTAACACTTAAGATAGGTCCGTCATCTAATAGTTCATTATCGATCCTTGCCCAAAAGCGGGTATAGGGAAAGAAGTACAATGTGGTCCTAACCCAATCATGGGGTGAATGTCCCCTATTATTGGCTTGGTAGTTTGAGATTAGAGTTAAAAACACAAGATATTTTCCTTGGGTGGTGCTAGTGAGATTCGTAGCTTCAATGAGAAAGTTTTCCAACAAAACGACTAACGTGTCATTATCATTCGGTGACATAGTAGAAATTTTCTGGTTCACCGCTCATCTTCAAGAAGTTGAATGTCGTGGTAGTCAAAGTTATCATCAACGAGGAATGGGTAGGGGCTTCCGGATCGCTTGGTCCTCAATCTCCCGTGTCGTTCGGCTTGAGATTAGGAGAATCAGTTCGTCAGTCCTCTCGAGGTGGTGATAGGAGGGTTCGGCTCACCGTAATAGTGACTAGGAGTTGTGGGTCCGTACACTCGTGGTTTGGATCCAAAGGAAACTGCTCATAGTGATCCGTACTCCCGGGGTATAATAGGTTCAAGCATGGTTTTCAATCTCAGCTCATCCGGTTGTGCGTTGTAGGAATCTACCTCTTCTTCGATGGAATCTCCTTCCGTAGTCGGTGGGGATGGGGTATTTGAGGGTTCGGCACGACGGAGGAATGGATCTCCTCGCAGACGCCTCCGTAATCCGTGATAATTGTAGAATGGCTCTAAGACGGGCTCTTCGTCCCGTTCATCTCTACACATTACACCAATGGCCTTATCGCACTCATTTTTAAAAAAATGTGCTCATAATTAAAAGGCTTAAGAACCTAACTCCGTTATCCAATGCACGGAGTAAGTGTCTACCATGGGGGCCTCACCGGATTAGCAAGTGACTTATGGCACACCCACGTAGACTAGCCTTGCCTTCGCACCAAACCGCCCGTGGTAACATAGTTAAATACTTGCCGAATTTCATGCTCGATACCAAAAATGTAACATCCCATTTTGAAACGCATAAATTTTTTTTTTTTTTCAATCGTAGTAAAGCAATAGCGAAAGAGTGATCGTTCATAGCCAAAACATCAACCATTGTGTAATATTGTATAGATTACAATAGTCCTAAGGTTTAGAAATGAAATAGCGGAATGAGAATAATCAGAATAACAAAAAAACGATAAGATAGAAATAGTCTTCGTTTGCACGTCTATTCCGGCACTTGCCTCGATCCCGAACCGTGGTCCTCCCGACCGAAAGCTACAAAATGAGATTCAATTCACCATTTTGAATCTCGTGTAACGTTAACCTCATACACAAACAATACAATATACGTACAAATGATATCTCTAGAGCTAATACCACAAGATATCATAAGCATACAAACGATGCATGATCATTATGCCGAAAAACATAAGCACAAAGCAATATGTAAAGCCCCATAAGGTAAACAATAACAAACAAGACTATTCACCGCCACGATAATTACTCGTGTCCTCGCCGGAAAACAAAACGGTGTTACCAAAACTATAACCCGTATAACCGTCTCGTATAACGGTCACGAACATATCATTGACATATAAGTATTTAAGATGTACAAGATTAGTGTTACAAAGACGCGTCCGTACCTTCGTTGGCAACGTTAGGTACTACCGGCGGAAGACGTACTTTCACGGAAGAACGTGAACTTCAAACAATGTTCGTCGGGCAAACAGAACGGCAAAGAAATCGTAGATTCTGATATCCTATAAGAATAATATCACCTTTATTAGCGATTTGACACTATAACTCGGCTTTTTAGGTAAAAATTACCATTTTGCCCTTCTACCCCTAATCGGGCGGAATTTCACCAAAGACTTCATTACTCTAGCAAATTTTCTTCCCGAAATTTTGCCGAACTTCGACGCAACTATGATTTTCGAAAATAATGACTAAAATAGCCCTCCCATATGATACCCAAATCATACTTGAAATTTAAAGGCTATTCTAACAAATTCTACCCTTACTTTTAAAAAGAACTCGCTAAAGTTCCAACTTTTCTTTGCGACTCGACCCCTACTATGTTTTTACCTCTTTAGGCATATTTTTCAATGCAATGAGGCCTAAAAACAAGCATAGGAATCTTATCACCTACTTCCTAAATCTAACTAACAATTCTACTAACTACCGAACTAAAGACTTACAAGCTAAAGGCCAAAAGACTTACCCGTTGAAGAATTCTCGCAGAGCTTTTCCCGTAGCTTATCTCTACTTTCTCTCTCAAGAAATTCGGTCAAGACAAGAAAGAAATGGTGTGAGAATTTCTCAAGGAGCATGCTCCCTATTTATGACTTTGTTAAGGCTTTGTTTGAATTCCAAATCAGAAAGAACCCATTAATGCAACTTGAACACAAAGTCACAAACTCCACCTCACCCCTTTGGTCGACATCTTTGGGCTGTTTGGCAGCCAAGGATTGGCCAAGAAGTGATGACTCACCTCACTTTATGGCCACCCAAAGTTAAGTATTTCTCGATCGGGTACCCGATTCGCGTAATTTCGAGAAATCTCAAAATTCTAGATTTAGAACTTTGAAGACCTTCTTTATCATCAATAATATCTATTATAACTTGAATTTTGACTTTAGACAGGGTTCCAACCGTCCCCGTCAAGTTTCTCGAAAACGTGTCCGTACGCTGTCCTAAGTGTCGAAATCGTCCGGAATCATCAAGCTCTAGATAATAATTCACTGATTCCAAATGTATTTTTATAATTATAAACTCATCCCTAGATGTTGAGTTATAATTTATTTCCTTATTTTCCCAAAATGTGACTATAGCAAAGATTTTCCCTATTTCGCCTTATTAGGACAATGTGCTTCTGGTCTCTAATCGACTTAAGAGGTCACTTGAAGGTAAAAACTCACTGATCAATATTTTACCTTGACTTTGGAATTCCTATTCCTGGTTCCCTAGATAGGATCTGTTTCCTAAATATAATATTACTATTCATGCTTTTTAATTATATTATATAATAACCAAAAATTTGCAAAATATCAAGATATTAAATTTTGCTTCTTATCCTCAAATTCTTTGGCCAATTTTCGGCAGCCTTCTCTTTTTTTTTTGTAAATGTTTTTCAAGAATTAATTAATTACTTAATTCAATTTTTATTAAAAATTCTACAAAATTCCCTAATTGGTCCATTCTTGTATTTAGGTTTAAAAATACCTAAACTCAACTATTTTTCTCAAAACTTTCCAATTTAATTAGTAAATATATACAAAATATACCATTCTCAAGTTATTTGTTGACCGACCTCAAAATTATTAGAGAGAATCACTCGTTCCCAAGAGAAAATGTGTTCTAATAACGTGTGAGTAGCAAATAATGTCAAGTTCTGATAAAAGGAATGATAACATAGTCATACTGTTCAGTTATTATTGAGACCTTTTTTTTTGTAATTACATTCATCTTGTGTTAAAAAATCATGTGCATCTGAAAGAACAGGGCTATCAAGCTTTGCTTACCAATGGTTAACAAGTTGATGCACGCCGGCGTCATTGGAACAGACGTGGGCCTTTGCAAGCTGCCACATCCAGTTGGTGGTGGCGTCCACCGGGGGCGTGACCACGCGTTTTGACCGGGAGCTTGGTCCGGCCGGTGGCAGACTGAGCTCTATAGCTACAGGCTTGAGAGTGCCCATGGGCGTCAAGAAGAATATGGTGCGGGTAGCGTAGGATTTTCTACCATCAAGAGCATTGATCCCATCAAGAAACGGAAGATAGATGTCATGGTAGTCTATAATGAACAGCTTATCCTCATCTATTGCCTGCAAAATTCATCATCCAGTAAACCATCAACCTCCCAATTATATTTATTACTTTTCTTCAAAAATAAATTATATTATTATTTTTCAAAACCAATTTGTCTGACTTAAAGACTAATATATAATTTAATAATACACAACATATGTTATGATTAAATATTTTATTTAGCTTTTCTTAATCTCTTTAAAAAACTCAATAAACTCTTATATTAAAAGACGAGATGACGTAGTTTTTAAAGTGAAAGAGAAGGATATGAATATACATATAGAAACACACCTGTTGAACAGTCATGCCATTAAGTTGACCCAGAATGTGCTCTTCTCTTAGGGCAGACTCTTGAGGGCCATAAATTTGAGGGTCAAGGTTGCTCACAGGTGGGAAAACCTTGAGCTTCTCAATATTGACAGGGTTGATTCCTGCCATTGCTTGACGGGCAAATTCGTCATCTCGCAGCCACGCAAACTTGTCCCCTGCACGTTGAGCATACGGAGAAAAAAAAATATTACTTTAATCAGCAAACAAATTAAAGTGGATCACTTTTGCTCAATTGTTGTTGTTATTATTATTATATCAACATTCCACGCCATTCTTTTCAGCCCTCACTCAACTTTCACATGTGAAACATTAATTTGTTTTTTAATTCTTCTTTAATTTAATGGATGAGAAACAATAAAAGTTAGCTATTTGTATAATGGCTAAGCTTTATGATACATTAATATAATAATGATCGATAAAAACAAGACGTGGCCTCGTGACGCTTAGTCATCTTTTTGCTGGGGCCACATCAAGTGCGTTAAAGTTGCAATCTTTTATTGACCCCACCACAGTCCCCCACTTACAAATGGGCACGTTAACTAGATTTGGACATAATAGCTGTGTGAATATTTTACAAAAATGAAAATATTACCGGGTGGGTGGGGCAGAACGTTGCTCTGAGTAAAAAGAGCTCTTGACCATTTAAGATTGAGTTTATATGAATGCATTAAAGAAAACGTTTTTTAGAAAGTTACCCCCAACTAAGCCTAATATTTGAGTCTAACTCAGCAGATAGCCATGTTAGAAAAACAAGGAAAATTTAATATTTTAGTTATAACTTAGTCTTTATAATTTTGACCCGTTGTAACTCATTCCTTAAATTTTGATTCACTGAAACTCAATACTTATAGTTTTAACTGTTTTCTATGTGTAAGAAAATAAAATTATATATATATATATATATATATAATAAAAGTCAATGACTAAATTATAAAATGGTTAGAAGAATAGGCAGGGACTAGTTCCAACCGAGTCAAAACAGTAATAACTAAATTGTACTGAATCAGGGATCAAGTTAGAGTATTGGAACTAAACCGAAAAAGAATAACAGAGGAATGAGGTGATATGCTTACTGGAAATGATCTTGGGAGTGTCAAACTTAAGAAGGCCCTGACTAGATTCATGGATCTTGTGGATCAAAGGGACTTTGTTGAGAACTTCATCTTGCAAACCCAATTTGATGAGAAGATGATAGGGCAAAACTTTATAACCTATAACTCCGCAAAGATACGGTAGTACCAAGAATGAAGTGATAAGAAAAGATCGTTCCCACGGCGATTTCGATCCACAACTTTAGTTAAGATTAATTTTACAATTTCATTTAAGTTGAAAGAAACCAAATTAAATTTAATTAAGAGAAAATAAAATAAAATCAAAATAAACAAACTACGACAATAATCAAATGAAGAACCCGTAGTCACTAATACCTTATTAGCTTCATAAACCTCGATTTCACTAATTTAATTAAATTTTTAATATCAATTTTGTTAATCTCGAGTATAAATAGTTGTAAATGTCTGGTTTATTCCACTTATTACAACCCTCTCTTCGAAATAACTTATTACGCCTAACATAGTTACTTAAGAAGAATAAAACCTGGACACACTCTTCAACAATTATATGGGCCATTGCGTATACGCTCATCCTAATCAAAAATTAAATCGTAATCTAATCCCACATTACTTAATCTTAAAGCCTAATTAAAATCTCCTTCGTCAAGGTAAACCCTAATTCTCAAATTCATATTAAATGATGGCCAATCACTAAACAGATAAAATGAAACAAGATTTAAGTAACAAAAATTAATATCAAATTTAACTAAACAATGAAAACCAGATTTAATCCACCTATAAGTTCATAGCTACTCTAGTTTGCAAAACAAACTAGCCAAACATGGCTTTAGTCAGATCACAACAACACAGAATCAGATTTCAAAAACAACCTGGAAAAGAATAAGAAACTGGAAAAGTGAAAAAAAACAAAGAAAATAGAATCAGCACATTGAAGACCAATCCCCTCTCTGCATCAGCTCGCCTCCTCTGTTTACCGGATCTAGTTTGTTCCTGAAGCTTTCCGGCGACGCTGAAGAGGTGGTTGAATCGAGGTGGCGGTGGATGGTGATGGGAGAATCTTGCCGGCGACCTTGGTGGTGAATGACGCCGCCGGCGAGAGAGGAAGAAGAGAGTTGAAGGTCTCAGTCCGCGGCGCTAATGCTCTACTCTCAGCTCTCTGTTTCTGATTCCCAATCGTGCTCACTGTTCCGCCGCTACTGTGTTTTTTTTTTCTTATCCCAATTCTTCCTTTTAGTCGTCCTCTGTAGCTTCTTTTAGGTCTTGCCATTCATTTCAATGTTGTGGGCCCAACTACCATTCAATCTAAACAATCCAACGTGCCAAAGCAACGAATCCGACATAATGGTGCACCCCTGGTGCTTCCCTAATTGTTAAAAAAAATAAAATATATATATATATATATATAATAATAATAATAATAAAAATAATAAAACTAAATTTATTTTTCTTTTTCTTTTTCTTTTTATTTTTTTTTATAAAAACTTCCTATTAATATTATTTATTTCCTAAACTCAAAAGCCTTTTATTTTAAATTGAAACCCACTAATAATGATCTCGATTGATATCTCTTAAAATCTTAAGAAAATCTCTTTAATTTAAGATTGATGACTTCCTAAATATATCAAAATATATCTCAAATCTATTAAAAATGGGAAGTCATCAGAAGACCTTCACTGTACAATCCATCAACGTCTGAGAATTCATTGAAGTCATTGTTATTGACAGAGAGGTTGGCCTTCAGCCCTGGGATCATAACTTGATGGATTGTACAGTGAAGGTCTTCTGATGACTTGATCCCAGGGCTGCCTTCAAATCTTTTTTTCTTCTCTCACTTCCAGAAGCTATTTACAACAACAAATGCTATATTAACAACATAAAATGATATATTAACAACAACTTTTGAAAACCTTGATTTTTTCATCTCTCACTTCCGTGCCTATTTACAACAACAAATGTTATATTAATAACATAAAATGCATATATTAACAACAACTTTTGGAAAAATAACTAGAAACGGTAGAGGATGAAGGAACAGGGGATGAGAGAAAGGCAAGTTCACCGGATCTGTGGTCTTGCCGTCACCCATGTCAAGTGATCACCGTGAGTAAGCAAAACGGAAGCAGAGGTCGAATATTGGAGCAGGTTCAAAATCACAAAATCCACAGAGCACTCGAAAACGTCAAGTGATCTTCAGAATGATGGTGGCGGTTAGCGGAGATCGTGGCGGAGTGGTCGACGGAGATCGCAGGGGCCGATGGCCTTTCGTGCGTCTTCTTGCTCGGTTCTTGGCGGAAATCGTGGCGGAGATCAGTCTTGCCAGAGATCGCAGGGGCCAAGTGCGTCTTCCGTGATCGATTCTTGGCAGAAATCGTGGCGGAGAGAGACAAGAGAGAGGAGTAGAAGGAGATAGGAAAAAGAGAAGAAAAATAGAGACAGGAGAAAGGGAATGTCAAAATGGTAATTTTACATTCACAAATAATTACAACCAAGTCCCTTGGGACTTCTGTGTAATTTCATGATTTCAAGGGACTTTACTGTGATTAATTCCCTTCCTTGGGACCTGAGCGTAAATTTCCCACAATTTATTTATTAGATTCTATTCTCTCCAGTACATTGTTGCGAATTTACTCGAATAAACAGAAGATATCTAATGTCTGAAATATTGATTTGGGCAAAGTCAATTCTGTCGGTGCTTGATAAATTTTTCAGGTCTTTGGCCGGCGCCTCCGCATATATAACACATTTTTTTCATGTGATTTGTAATAAAAACATAGTAAATGAAAAATGATTGTCAATGAGTTTAATGACAACTTGCAAATTCTAAGGATTTTTAAGTACCAAAAACAAAATATAAGGATTTTTTAAATAATGAGTATAAATTAAGTAACTTAAAATTACACAAAATTGTGAAGACTTTTCCATATAGGTGGCATATGCCCATATGCCCAGTTGCCCACCATACCCCTGACTGAATATATATTGTTTTTTTAAAAAAGACGAAATACTTTCCTTTAAAAAAAAAAAAAAAAGTCAAAGAATTTATTGGTGTTCGATCCGAAGAAAGAATTAAAACAGAAAAACCAACTCAATTAGCTGCGTTCTTTTTCTGAGGGATCCGTACAGATTTAATTCCTCAAAGTTTGAAAATGAAAAACATGCGCCCACAAAATGAAATGCCAGAACTGAAAATAATAATAATTAAAAAAAAAAAAAAGTTGAACAAGACATCACTACAATAGAGAGATTAATTAGATCATATTACCTTGTTGGAAAAGAATATCCTCTTTCCAGGAAGATCTTTCTTGGCTTGAACCCAGGAGTGGCAGGGGAAATGAACAGGATCACAAGCAAATCCGATCCTTCTATGGTTATGCTTTCTATGAAGAACTCTTATTGGTCACTGTGATGGCTCCTGGTTCCCCAAAATCTGAGTCCACCATGAACTCTGCTGTGTAATTAACTCTCTCTGCTTTCTCGTTCATTTTCTTTGACCAGTCTTTTAGCACAGCTTCATTGCTCTTCTTTGAGGCTTCATTTTTCTAAAACAGCTTTCGTTGATAAGTGCATGTGCCTATATTGATAAGCCATATAGTAGACATTGACAAGCATTTTTGCTTCTCTTTTCCTTTTTTAATCAATGGGGGCAATAGGTAATTTTACATTTGGAATCTATATCATTGCAGTCCTTTAAGAGTTTTTAGATAGGGAAACCCACGTTGAGACTTTTTTAATATTTTTTTTGGTCCTTGAGAGTGCGATTTTTCCTTGTTTTCAGCCAAATAATCATGTTAGCTTTGGGGTTAAAGATGCATTCAACACTTTAAAGCACTTTTTCAGGTGCATCCAGTACCTTAAAGTATTTTGTAGTGCCTCTAGCATCCTAAAGTATTTTTTCAGTGGTGTTCATCAACCTAAAATAAGTGCTGGATGAACCATAAAATACTTTAGGATAATAGATGTACCTAAAAAATACTTCGAGTGAGACCCTTAGCTTTGAAGAATAAACAAATGCTAAATACGGGAAGGAAACATATCCATACAATACATATAGATATATATAGCAACAATAGTTACAGGTGTACACCTGTTGGCAAAAAGCTAAATTAAAACATAATAATATTACAAGTGGACAACAAAAGAAATTAAAACCAGTGGAGCATCAAATTTAATCAGATTCAGCATTATTCTTGCGCATGATTAGTATTTGTTTAGGCCTAATAACGGCTTCAAGTGGTTGTTTTCTCATGTTACTAAGCCTCAAATTTTCCTCCATGTTGAGGTCCTCCTTCTTCATATGATCTGGCAAGCTCCATGAAAAGCCATGCACCAAATTGGCCAAACATACCTGAACAACTTTAAGAGCAAGAGGATAACCAGGGCAGATCCTTCTTCCAGCCCCAAATGGTAGTAACTCAAAGTTATGTCCTGTCACATCAATGTCCTTCCCGATGAACCTCTCTGGGTTAAACTCATTAGGGTTTTCCCATATTGCAGGATCTCTGCCAATTGCCCACACATTGACAATCACTTGGGCCCCTTTTGGGATGTCATACCCTACAACTTTGGAGTCGCCGTCTACGGCAGACGTCGTCGGAGGCAACAATGATGCTACCGGGTGCAATCTCATTGTTTCTTTGGTAAGGGCTTCAATATAAGGCAGGTTCACTATGTCCTTCTCTTCTACCCACCTGTCTCTTCCAACCACTATGTCTAACTCTTCTGTGGCTTTCTTTAAGATTTCTGGGTTTTTCAACACCTCTGACATTCCCCATTCTATAGTTGCTGACGAGGTATCTATCGCACCTATCAAAAGATCCTGAGAAATACATAGGCATATACTATATGCATGTTATTAAGTACTTACTCTGAGTACAACTATTTGGTTTTCTGAATAACTAGATACTAGAATCTAGACAATATTGAAGGACGGTTCGTTAAACAATGCTACCACCACACGAAATTAGCTTCGGTGCTTAATTATCAAGTGTTCATTTCATTTGAACCGTCCATATTTTATATAAAAAATCATTTTTTGAAAAAAATGTTAGTTAAGATATTATCTTCATTTCAGATTCTCTACCCATTAAAATATTTTTTTTAAAAAAAAATAAGAACTAAGAAAATTAAATATTGACAGTCTAGTTGAGATAAGCGCTTGATGCCTTACGTCTATCACGAAAAACGTTATTTCTAGGATTTGAATCTGTATTTCTTGATCATATAACAACAACCTTACTGTTGCTCTATGACTTACCCTATAATACTCTAGACAATATTGACTAGAAAAACAGATATCTTTCACATCATCATGATATTTAGGACGAAAACTAAGATTCAAATAACTTCAAGTAGAAAGAAGCAAAATTGAATATACACACGCAGCTGGTATATATACCTGAGTTATTGCTTTGACACTGTGCCTTTGAAGCTTGACCTCAAGAGTGGGGTCTTCAGTAAGCTTCAAAAGTACATCCACCATGTCTTTGGCCACATAATTCTCAACCCCTTTTCTCCTCTCTTCATGCTCTTTCAACACATGTTCCAGAAACCTATCAAACTTTGCACTAAAATCCTTCGTTCTCTTTATATAACCCTGCAAGTCCAAGAAATTGAGCCAAGGGATGAGATCCCCAATATTTGCAACCCCTGTATTTATCACTGCAAAATCATCAACTAGTTTTCTGAACTCTTCCCAGCTCACAAAGCCGCCATAACCCTTCTCCACGTACTTCTTCCCCAACACCATGCGACTTATAATATTTAGGTTTAAACTATAAAGGTAATCTTTCAGTAATATGGTTGTGCCCGAAGAAATGAAAAGGTCGTTCACCATGTTTTTCATGTCTTCCTTTCTGATATACTCGCTGGACTCTATGCTTTTCTGAGAAAATAGTTGTGCGAAGCATATCTTGCGAGCTTGGCGCCAGTGAGGGCCGTAGGGGGCCCAGAGGATGTCGGAGTAATTGTAGGCTGCGTACTTTCCGGCAGTGGTTTTTGGCCTCGACGAGAAGGTGTGGCTGTGGGTTTTGAGGAAGGCTTTAGCCGCGTCGGCAGAGGATATGACGACGAAGTCTTTAAAGCCTAACTTGAGATGCATGATGGGTCCATATTTTTGGGAGAGTGCAGATAAGGAGGAGTGAGGAACATGGCCTATGAGGTTGAGGTTTCCGATTATAGGCCATGGTTTTGGTCCCGGCGGAAGGTTATATCGGCGGCAATGCCGGACGAGGAGGCGGAGGAAAAGGAAGAGGAGAAAGATAGTAAGCCATGGTGCCAAGTTGATTGCCATATCAGTTGGTGGGGTTTGTGATATGAGAAGTTAGCATGGTTGAGAATCTGCAGAGAAAGGCATTATATATAAATGGAAAGACTCAAATTAAAGGACCCGTGATTCATATTTAGAAAGACGACAACTCAGTAATAATTAACATGTTTTCAATATATTTCGACCAAATAAACATGTTTTCACCACATTTATAACTATTTGAAATATTATTACAAATACAAATTTAAATCATCATTGTAGATTTATTGTTGCCTGAAAATTAGGTTAAGATATATTCAGCACCTTTAAATATTTTTTTCATGTAAATCCAACTCCTTAAAATATTACGTGGTTGTAGTATTGTACCAGACTGATGATGCGGATGCAGCGAACTCAATGGAAAAATTAATCACTTCAACATTAAAGTAGCAAAAAATTAGCTTGAGAGTGTTTAAAAATCAGGCCAAACTACCAAAACTACAATACAGAGTGGATCAGCATTTTACACACATGTGCCATATATTTTTAATAACATTTGTAATAACTTGACCTTATGCTTTTATAATACTAATAATACATGAGACTGAACAGTGCTCAAATCACAAAGACCACGACACTCAAATACAAGGAAACAATTTTTTATACGAATATTTATATATTCTTTAAAAAATTATATATATGAAGACACATGAGATTCATAATTTATTTAAACAGTACAAAGTTAAAAAAAAAAAAAAACAAATCAAATCAACAGTCACATCTTGATTAATAGTAAAGTGACTGTGCCTCTTGAATAATAATTGAGATAGTTTCTTATAATGTAGTGAACTGGTGATGAAAGATTCGACCAAAAAAAAAAAAAAACTGGTGATGAAAGAAGTGTCCAACAGTAGTTACCAAAAGCAGGGGTGGACACAGGGGCCTAGGAGGCGGACCTATGGGGGCAAGTACCCCCTTAAATTGGTGATTTGAGATATTTTTTTTAAAATAATAATAATAATAATACATGTTTAAATGATTTTCTCACTCTTAAATTAAATGTTCACCCTTAATACATCAAGACTGCACTTCATAATTGAATGGGGGATTGAATGGTTGTTTAGTGTCTTATATTGAAAAAGATGTATTTGATAACATTGATAATAAGACAATTATGATGAGATTTCAAAAAAATAAGGCATAGAATGATGACATTGTAATTATTTTTATTGTAATATACTTTTGTTATTAAAATATATGTCTTGAAACTTATTTAGTGTCCACACTTCATTATAGTTTATGTAGTTGCATTTAATAATAAAGACTTAGTTTTTCTTTTATAAATGATGCGTTTGTAAAATAATTGCTTTCTCTTATTATATCATCAGTATTCACTTGATTTCATGATTTTTTTTGATATTTTTTTCTTTTCTTATTTATATTCTTTTGTTTTTTTAATACATTTAAAATTTTCCTTTAAAAAAAAATTCGGGTGCAGCGTCCCCGAACCCCCCGAATTCCCGCCACTACCCACTGGTGCCCCCTGATTAATTTTTTGGGTCCACCGCCTAGGTGGCCCCTCTATTTATTTATTTTTTTTTTTAAAAAAAAAGAAATCTCAGTAAAATAACAAGTGGCAGGATCCCAGTAAAATAAAGAATCTCTGTGTGGACACAGATTTTTTTTGTGTGGACACAGATTTTTTTTGTGACACAGATTGATAGACCATCCACCCCACCCTTTGAAAGAGTCTAAGAATAAAAAGCAAAATATTTGCATGTCTGTTTGAATTATGGAAGATTAGAGAAGGAAAGCGACCCTGAAATAGCAAGCATATCGATAAGTGCAATGCTCCGAGTGGGCCCCAAAAAAAATAAAAATCCGAATAAAGCCTAATTTGTAAGGATTAAGGATAAGTGCAAAACGCTTTCTTTCCTTTTCTGTGAAGGCAACAGTAATTATAAGATGTAAAGGCTTGGGGAGAAGGGTTCAGGAAAGTTGAAATCGAATCTGATGCAAAGCTCCTGGTGGATAAGATTCTTCTCAAAGATGTGTCGCCTAATACTAGTATGGTGTTCCTGCAGATTAAGGATATGCTGAGCAAAAAAAAAGGATATGCTGTCTTACTCATGGGATGTTAGTCTAAAATATATCCCAAGGTCATGTAATTCATTAGCTGATTTTTTAGCTAAAGAGGGCCTTTCTAGTTCTTCCCTATTGGACATGTGTCCTTCTAGATTTATAACAGTGCTTATATCTGATTGTTTGGGACTTAGCTCCCCTTCTTGATGTTTTCTAATATATGATGGCTATTGCCTCGCCTTTTACCAAAAAATAAACAGTAATTATAAGATAATAGGATTATTGCTAGCTAGTCTTCATTCATGCTAATAGCTTTGAGCTTGAATCCTAACTGACGAATCTGTTATCGTTTGGCTTAAGAATGAATTTTTCACATGTACTATAATACTAGTAAATCTCCATTCAATCACGCCGATTAGAAAAATTGCGACCAAAAAGGGGTCAGGCAGGGGGACTCGTTGAGCCTGTATATATTTGTCCTCTGTATGGAGCGCCTGGGACACCTTATCAAGGCTGAGTGTGACGCTCGGCGATGGAAACCGTTCTCTTTCAAAAGAGGTGGCCCCCATATTTCCAAACTTTTCTTTGCTAATGACCTCATACTTTTCACTGAAGCTTCCCCAACCAAATGGCTGAAGTTCGACAAGTGATGTAGAGCTTTTGTGAGGTTTCAGGTCACAGAATCAATCTTGCCAAGTCCAAAATGTTTTGCTCCAAAAATGTTAATTTCAATCGAGCTCTTGAGCTAAGCCAGTTGCTTGAGATAGGAATTACTTCAGATCTGGGGAAATATTTGGGGGTTCCAATTATTCATGAAAGAGTTACAAAACCTACTTACCAACTCATTGTTCAGAAGGCTCGTAGGAAACTTTCGATGTGGAAAAGCAAGTTCCTGACTATTGCTGGTTGATCAGTTCTGATTAAATCTGTGTTATCCTCTCTCCCCAGCTACTGCATGCAATCAACCCTTCTCCCGATTTGTACTATCAACGAATTAGATAAGATCTCAAGAAACTTTCTTTGGTCTCAACATGAAGATGTGAAGAAAGTGCATCTAATTGCTTGGGATAAAATCACTCAAGCTAAAAAGCAAGGGGGTCTTGGTTTCAAAAATCTTCGTCGTCAGAACAAGGCTTTTATTATGAAGCTCTGTTGGAATCTCTTGACGAATAAACACGCTCTATGGGTTAAATGTCTTCGGTCGAAATATAATTGTGGAAACCTGGCTGTGCCCTCTGTCTCTAAGAAGAGAAACTCATCCTCTGCTTGGAAGGCAATTGTTGAAGTTTGGGACATGTTCCTTGTCGGAGTTGGGAAAAAGGTTAACAATGGTGCGGAAACCAAGTTCTGGCATGATCTTTGGCTTCCTCTTGATCGACCTCTTATAGCCTTTGTTCCGAACCCGTCTTTTGTCAATGAAGGAGAGATGGTTAAGGATCATCTTTTGGCTATTGGTAGATGGGACATTAGTAAGTGGCGGGGCATTCTGCATCCCTCAATCATCAATATTATCTCTAGAATGCACCCTCCTTCTAATAGTCTTCCTGGTTGTTTCACTTGGAGAGTCGCAAAAGATGGCTGTTTCTCAGTTAAATATGCCTATCTCTACCTATCTAATCAGGGAGGAGTGAGTGTTAATAACTTCTGGACTCAGATTTGGAAATGGCAACTCCCGGAAAAAAGTTAAATTTTTCATGTGGCAAGTTGGCCACGACGAAAGACTCGGTCACAAACTCCCTAAGAGCTAGGAGAGGAATAACAACCGATAATTTGTGCCCTTTCTCTTGTAATGAAGAGGAAAATGTTATTCACATAATCAGGGACTGTGAGAGAGCAAGAAATCTATGGAAACAACTTTTACTACCTAATTATCTTCCTCAATTTTTTGAAGGTAATTTGCAGGTTTGGCTCAAATGGAACACCAATCACAATCCTGGAAAAGGAAGATTTCGAAGCTTCTATTGGCCAAGAGTCTTCAGTTTGGGATGCTGGATCCTATGGACCACTAGATGCAAGGCTTTGTTCCAAGACGAAAACACGGATACAAGGGAGATGTTACATTTATGTAATTACCTTCTGATGGAAAATACAACCAATCAATCCTTAACTCACAAAGTTTTTCAACTTGATAGGTTTGAAGAAAGAACGTGGACCCCTCCGCCTGCTGATGCGGTTCGCATGGACGTAGACGGATCAGTGCGACATCATTACCAGGCAGCGTGTGGAGGAGTGATTAGGAATTCTCAAGGCCAGTGGTTGATGGGATTCTGCAAATTCCTTGGAACCCATTCTGTTATCGAAGCGGAGCTGTATGCTATCATGACAAGGCTAACTTTGGGTCGCCGATGGGCCTTCAACGAATCGTCCTGTATTCTGACTCTCTTGACACGATAAACATCATTATGAGAGACCACTACGTTGATCACCCGCTTAGAGACATCATTAATGACATTCGTGATCTTGTCTTTCATGACTAGAATGTAGAGGTCCGTCATACGCCTAGAGACAATATTGCTTGTGCAGACTATATGGCAAAGCAAGGACATGATTCTCCTGACACTGCTGATGTGGTTCTTCACCACACAGTTCCAACAGGATGCCTTCATATGGTTTTGGAAGACCAATTGGCTTGTAATGGCTAGTTTATTTTGACTCTGTATTATGGACTGGGCTATCATAGTCTAGTACCCATCTTGTACTCTTCAAGCTTAGGCTTGCTGTTTTCAATCAAAAAAAAATCTTAAAACTCTCGTTACTGCAAGAATTACTGAATGAATAAGCAAATGTACAAGATTAAGATTTGGTAGTAATGAAAAGTGACTTTGATTAATTGAAGTGAAATTAAAACAAAGTTAAATTTATTACATTAACGAAAAAGTGAAATTACTTTTATATTAGCATTGGTATTAAACAAATTAAAGTGATGATTTTTCAACAGCCCAAAAGATTTGTCGCACCCACAGTTTGTCTCTCCTTTCGCTAAGCATGAATTGCATTTGAAGAGGGAATTAATTTGCAAAATCGCAGATAAATTTTATTTTAGAGATTTCACATAAGAGGAAAAATTGCATTTGAAGATAAAGTTATAATATTTTGAGCTTAACATTCCTAAACATCTCGATTTCATTAAGTTATCAACTACATCTAAATTATGTCAAGGGCTAACAAGAATTGGAAAGTCCATCACCATTTACCTTCTTATTTATAAAGTAATTAAATTTGTATTCACTCTTCTAATTTCTACAGCAACTATTGAAAAAAAAATCTACTATGAAGATAATCAATAACAGCTTTCAAATAACATGGAAGACCAATTTATTGATGATTCTTTGATATAGTATTTTTTTATTTTTGCCCCCGTCAATAAAATTTCTAGATCCGCCATTGCCTAGAATTGATAGTATGGGCAAAGAAGTCAAACCATGAATTATTGTTAATTAGGTGCAATCATGACTCGGGATAATACAAATAATTGCTTGGATTTCCATGGTGGATCATTATTTTGAAAATTGAAATACAAATTAAACAATTACGTTTGTCCCCTACTTATGCACAAAGTCCGAAATAAATTTTATCATAGCTTTCTCCGGTATGGCTACTCATGTATGAGGAAACAGACGTTCTAAATTAAATAATAAAATAAAATATTATTATAATAAAATAATATATGATCATAATAACCTTTTTTTTTTTCTGTGACTCCCGCGTCCAAATTTCAAAGAAATATGTCCAGCAACATGAATGGCTTTAATGTGAAAAGATAAAGGATAGGTTAGTGAATATATATTTTTTCGCTAGGTTAGTGAATTAACAACTCCACTTTTTTTTAAAAAAATAACAACTCCGCTAGATTTTTTGGAAAATAATGTTATAATATAATATAATATAATAATAATAATAAAAATGGGTTGCTTAGTGTAATATTCACCTTTGGTCATTTTACGTGATTTTCTCCCGACCATATTTCCAACACTTTCACGTGAAGGCGGTTGAAGGAGTTTGAAAAATTTAGACAGATGCGTCCCACCTGATATATTTAGGGAAAATTACACACAGGTCCCAAAGAACAGAGATATTTACATTTAGGTCCCTTCAAATGACAAAATTACATAGAAGTCCCTAGGGACTTCTGTGTAATTATTTCATATGAGTAAAAGACCTTATTGCCCTTCTACTTCTTCCTTCTCCTCTCTCTCTCATCTCTGGACCTTCGATCTTTCCTTCTTACGTTTCACTCCTACTCGCCGCCGCGGTTTCCTCCTCCACCACTACCACCGACGAGCTTCCCTTCACCTCCACCGTCGCCACCATCACTCTCACCGGTGGTGAGAACCAACACTTGGACCTGATCCGGAACGCGCGTAACCTCCCTCCTTCAACCATCGGTTTCCAACCTTCCCATCCACCCCCGCCTCCTTCTTCCTTCTCCTCTCTCTCTCTCTCTCACCTTACTCGCTCTCTTGAGGATCGCTTGCGTACGCCGCGAAATCGAGAAGGTCAACGTGGTGGTGGAGAGATTTTCCGATCCCGGGCCGAGTTCCGGTGGAAGATCGTCCCAATTGACTCGGCATCCATGGCCTCTCTCTCATCCATGAGTTGCAGATTAGAAAAGAGAGCATTTGTTGTTGTAAATAGAGGTTGGGGAATCTGCAAAAGTATGTAAAATTTGTTGTAAATATATGCATTTTCTGTTGTTATTACATGCATTTGTTGTTGTAAATAGCCTCTGGAAGTGATAGGCGAAAAAATCCAGGTTTTGAAAAGTTGTTGTAAATATATGCATTTTCTTGTTATTACATGCATTTGTTGTTGTAAATAGCCTCCGGAAGTGATAGGTGAAAAGATCCAGGTTTTCAAATATTTTTACGTTGTTAATACATGCATTTTCTCGTTGTTAATCGCTTACGGAAGTGAGAGAAGACAAATTCGGGGTTTTCAAAAGTTGTTGTTAATACATGTATTTTATGTTGTTAATTTATGCTTTTCCCGTTGTTAATCGCTTCTGGAAGTGAAAGAAGACAAATTCAGGGTTTTCAAAAGTTGTTGTTAATACATACATTTTCTCGTTGTTAATTTATGCTTTTTCTCGTTGTTAATCGTTTCGGAAGTGAGAGAAGACAAATTCGGGTTTTCAAAAGTTGTTGTTAATACATGCATTTTATGTTGTTAATTTATGCTTTTCCCGTTGTTAATCGCTTCGGAAGTGAGAGAAGACAAATTCGGGGTTTTCAAAAGTTGTTGTTAATACATACATTTTCTCGTTGTTAATTTATGTTTTTTCTCGTTGTTAATCGCTTCGGAAGTGAGAGAAGACAAATTCGGGTTTTCTAAAGTTGTTGTTAATACATGCATTTTCTGTTGTTACTTTATGCTTTTCCTGTTGTTAATCGCTTCTGAAATGTTTGCTTTGATTGTTTCCTTTTTTTATGCACTATGGGCAGCAAAGTAATTTTACGCTCTGAAATAATTACACATAGGTCCCTAGGGACTTCTGTGTAATTTTGTCATTTGAAGGGACCTAAATGTAAATATCTCTGTTCCTTGGGACCTGTGTGTAATTTTCCCATATATTTAATTACCTTTCAGTGTGAACCACGCACCGACGTGTTAAAATGAGTAATAAATATAAGGGTTAAGGTGCAAAAATAGACATGTGATTTTCTCCGAGGAGCGCTCAGTAGCAAATGTTTTTTTTAGGTGCAAAAGTAACTATGTGGTTACAAATTAGGTGCAAAAATAGCGTTTGACTTTTGACCGTTAAGTTTGACTTTTTTTGCTGACTGGACGATGACGTGGCATTTCAAAGGTGAAAAAATAATTTTATGATCTTAAAAAAATATTTCAGGTATTGACCGGTACTAAAAGGATACTGAAAAAAATATTTCAGGGTACTGACTGGTACTAAAGAGTATTTCCAGGATACTGATTGGTACAAAAAAAAAAATCATAATTTTGAAAAATTATTTTAGGATCTTGAAAAAATATTTCAGGTATTGACCGGTATTAAAAGGATACTGAAAAAAATATTTGAAATGCCATGTCATCGTCTAGTCAGCAAAAAAAGTCAAACTTAACGGTCAAACACTATTTTTGCACCTAATTTGTAACCACATAGTCACTTTTGCACCTAAAAAAAGCATTTGCTACTGGGCGCTCTTCGGAGATAAGCACATGTCTATTTTTGCACCTTAACCCTAAATATAAACTTATTTACAAATATAAGTGTTAAAAATAAATCTTTAGTACCAGGATTATGCTTCGTTAATTAAATTACAAAAGAAGACATCAAAATGGTAGCCATCAGAGAAAAAAAAACATTCCTATATGTAACATAAATTTAATTTTTTTTTTTGGGTCAAAAGATCAACTTCAAACTATCTATATCTTAATACAACGTCATAAGGATGAGCACTAATTCACCAATTCACTAAATATCTATCCTTGCTTATTTTATTATGAGCCTTCAAAAGATTTTCCCTCATGAAGCTGAAGGTATAATTGATAAATAGTAATTTTTTTCCCATTTTTTGCATATTTTGCATGCTGTTATTTTATTTTGCATACTAATTCACCAATTGAAAGTTTAAAAGAGATTTTGTGAAGAAAATATATCTAGCCGCCAATAACTGTGAAGGTTTAATATGGACTGAGTTTATTTTGCATACGATTCCTTAGAATTCAGGTAAATAAAATTTGGAATGAGTTTGCAATTTGGACTACAGTGTTGGGAAAAAAACAAAGATTTGAAGAGTGAGAAGAAATCGTAATCCATAAAATTTACCTTGCATAGCCAGATGTGGTAAGTTTTTTTGTGTTTCTCGAACTCAAATCTGCGAAGCCGCTTGGAGATCGTTTTGATTCATTCATTCTCGAATATACCCGAGTGCGGGTGCACTCCCTCTCCCGCTCCATCGAATTGCCGCCGCACAAACCTACTCCTCAAGCTACCGTGGAAGCATCTCGGTCCATGAAGCATTGGTCAATCTGAACGTAGATATGCGAAGCACCCATTTACTACATTGAAACAAGACATGACCCGGAAGAAGGTAATCGGGGTCATTTGTTGTAAATTTCCCCTTGAGAATAGTGAAGATAAGAAATAAGGAGAGGCTTAAGAAATAAGAACAGTACGAGATACCTCGTGATGCCCTCTGTCTGCTACTATAATTTACATTCATCATTCATTTACTTCTCCCTTTTCTTTTTCTCTCCCTCTCTCATTCATGCGTCCGGTCTCAATTTCTTCTTTATGCATCTTCTTCTCCATCGATCTGCGAGAGCGGCGCTCAGGGAGAGAAACATATTTGTTTCCTCTGTAATATTAAAACCACAGGTCGGAGACACAGCGTCTTTTGAGCATGATCTTCTTCTGAGACTTTGAAGGTTGACAAAGAACGGCGTTGGAGAAACAACCCACGGTAAGGGAGTGAGGGAAGAACGATCGGTGGGAATCCTAACTTCGTCTTCTCTCTCTAGCTCTCATAATCTGAAGCTGAATGATGGTGATTGGTGTGTTTCTCTCTTGCAGATCTGGTAAGTTTTGCAGGTTGAAGTGGTGTTATTTATGGAAGGTGAAAGAAGAAATGGTCTTATCGGAACAGGGACAAGGGAGAGACGACAGGGAAATCTGAAAGAGAAGAAAGATTATTTGAGACGACGGGGTATCTGAAAGAGAAGAAAGATGATTTGAAGAGGAGAAAGATGGTTTGAGATTGATAAACACTTCATTTAAGAAAGAAAAATTTGAATTTGAAATTTGAAATGGAAAGAAAAAAGTGCGGCAACATCCTATGTCGTATAATGTATTATACAGAGCCATGAATAATGCATCGGGCTTGAGAATGAAGTCATTCGTTCTTAGGAACAGCTTTTTTGTGAGAAGAGCTACGGTGAACGGCTTGGGAATGCTATTACTATTAAGTTTATATTGATGATGATATTGATGTGATAGAAAAAAATTTCTTCCACGAAAGATGAAAAATTAAACACTCAATTATTTTAAAGTATTTATATTTATAATTTTTATACCAAATTAATTTTTTTGACTCATAATTAATAGGGTAAAGGTGCAAAAATGTATATGTGCTTTGCCCTCAGGAGCGTCCAACATCAAGTGTTTTTTTTAGGTGTAAAAATGCATATGTGGTTATGAAACAGGTGCAAAAGTCACACCCTCTGTTAAAAGCAAAACGTTGACTGTTAAAAACAAGAATTTTGACTAACACTTGATGAATGGACGCTGACTTGGCATATGCATCTGAAAAAAGAAATGGACACCTATAGCACAGAGCATGACCAAGAAATCAAATCGGGGAGCTTCACCTTCATTCTTTCATTTCACCTCTCTTCTTCCTCACCGGCGACAACTTTCACCTTCATTGTCGCTGGTGAGCACCTCTTCTTCACCATAGTCACACAGTGACAGCGTAAGTTAGCATGGGAAAAAATAAGGAGATAGGATCCTAACTTAGGTTAAGCATGGAGTTCAATGCTTTACTCGCAACTCCAATTCAAAATACAACAAACATGAATCAATAGCTAAAGATCAATTGTCTTCACACTACGCACAGAAACATCAAGTCCTTCCCCACACAATATTATTTTGTCTCCAACCTGAAAAAATATACCTCTTAAACTGAACTTGTGATCATGGCCTTGAAGATATCCATTAGATAGAAACAAAAGCCGTGAAATCAGGGTCATTTGACATGCCCTCTAAAGTCTGAAAAGGTAAGCAAAATTCAATGTCAATATTACCTTCTTCTACTCCAGCAAACACTGTAAGCTTTCCGTTAGCTTTATTTGCAGTGCCACTTCGAACCAGTGTTGAAGAGCAGGGAGCTTGGATCCTCTGTTCAAACCTCGAGAGATTTTGGCCCAAAAGTTGAAGAAATGCCAAAACGAGCTACCATCAACAACAGAGTGATTCATTGTGCATCCGATGAAGATGCCATCGACTAGATCTCTAACTTGAATGGCCAACAATGGCTTGGAAGATGAATGAATGGCCTTCTCTGAGGGCAACGTGGGATCTACTACGTGTTGTCGTTGGCGATGTGGAGAGGATGAAGATGGATATGACTTCAACCATCAACAAAGGTTGGCACCTTCCAGGAAGCCCTCTCCCGTGACCTTACCTGTAAAGAACCCCAATCCTGATGTTGGGTTTTACAACCAACCGTCGCTTTCTCACCATCAATTGCAGATAGCCCAAGTATGACCAGTCGTAGTTCTATGATGTAATAGTTTGGTTTCGTATTTTTGCTTGTTAGAGGCTAATTTGTGTCTTTCCCTGTTATAGTTTCATATGCTGAGGCAGCAACAGTTGTCCAAAGTTGCTTCAGGAAGTGGGTTTAACCAACAGAGGCAAAGTAAGCAAACATTCTCTAACATGGGAGTGAGGAGTGGCGAAGCTATTGGTGGTTGCAGAAACACCGGTAGGCCTCTGGGTTTATCTTCATCCTTATGGCCTCCTTTGCTTTGGCGAAGCAGTAGCAGGTTGGGTCTGGAATGAGAGCCGTTTTTCTTGAGAACCCTACCCGAAAAAGGGAATGTGTCGGAACTGGTGTCTTCTTGCCTCGTCGAGTTGACAATCCTGCAGAATCACGAAGGAAGCCAGGTAAACTCTTACTTTCTCAACAAAACTCCAAAGAATTTCATCAAAATTCTTGCAAATCGCTACACTAATAAACGTTTTCATATGCATATGCCAAGCCAGCGTCCATTCATCAAGTGTTAGTCAAAATTCTTGTTTTTAACAGTCAACATTTTGCTTTTAACGGAGGGTGTAACTTTTGCACCTGTTTTATAACCACATGTGCATTTTTGCACTTAAAAAGGCATTTGGTGTTAGGTGCTCCAGAGGGCAAAGCACATGTCCATTTTTGCAATTTTACCCTAAATTAATATATAATTTAATAATATACAACATATATTACGATTGAATTATTTATTTAGCTTCTTAAATTTCTCTAAAAAAAATCTGCTGAGTTTTATATTGAAGACCGGAGATAGTATATATAGTTTGGTATAATTAATTAATGAGTTAATATTGGAACTAATGAACTGAAAGTAACTTGCACGTTTGGGATCAATTGAAGGGATACTATATAATAGTTTTATATATTTACAGCATTGAATATCTACCACATGACAAAGAGATGATAATAACATAATTATAATAATTTTATGAAGTAAGAACAAGTGAACAACTCATGGTTTTTTTTTCCTCTTCCACAAAATGATGCCAAAATATAATATTTGATAGTATGAAAAAAAAAATAGAAATATACCTGGCCATAAACACTTGGGCCTAGGCATGGAAATAGGTCAGGTCAGGCCAGGCTTTGGCTAAATAAGCCTGAGCCTGCAATGGGGGTAGAAGGCCTGAGCCTGAATTCAGACCTTTTTTTAGGCTCAAGCCTGAGCTTTCATAAGGTCTGATCGAGCCTGAAGCCTTTTTAAAGGCCTACTTACAATGTAAGCCTTTAAAAAGGCCTCATATTGTAAGCTTTGGAGGCCATAAATAAGCTTTGTATATTTTAAGTTTATCAGAACTTATATAAATATATCTTGAAATTATAATATAAAAATGAAAAAAAAATATTATCTTATTTATATGATGTAAATATAATTATATTTATTTAATATTTAAACAAGCCAGGCCTAAAGGCCTACAGGTCAGGCCTTAACAAAATTACATATTCAAGCCTTTAAATAGGCCTTGGCCTGACCTTTTTAACAAACAGGTCAGGCCTGACCAGGCCCTAAACATGCCAGGCTGTAGGCCGCCTGATAGGGGTCTGGCCTATTTCCATCCCTACTTGGGCCCATTTACATGACACAAACTCAAAACCAAAAGTAGATATTTTTTAAAGGAAAGTTTGAGATTGGAATTAAGAAGCATTTTCATTTGAACATTCATGGAGATGAAATGAGAGGATCATGAGGTTGATCATCATCGATCTTGGTTGAATTTGTTGGCAGATTTAGGACTTCTGTACATTGCATACACCACCAACTGTATCGCTCCCAGCAAAAACCCACTTCCGTTTGGCACCTTCATTTTTTGTTTCAATCCACACACTTTTGATTATTATCCATCACTAATATAATGAATCTGTAATTACATAATTTCTGCACTTCTAAATGTAAGAGCTCATTACTCCCTCTGATTCTTGTTATATGGCACAAACTAGCAATTGTATTTAGTTCTTTTTTTTTATAAGCACTTGCTTGTTCCAAAAGAGCATTAATTATTTTTTTCTATGTATGCCTATAATTAATAGGGGTAACGGGTGAGAGTAATAATTAATATAATATGAGAGTTTAGTGCAATTAGTAGAGGTAATATTGGAAGTTACTTAAATTGTGGGAAAACTTTATTAACTTTGATTGTTTTTATTGGTTTTGTGAGAATTGATAGTTGATGCCTTATAATAAAGACTAGAGAGAGTAGTTGGTTTATTTTGACTATAAATAGAAAACATCAATTCATTTTATCTTCCAAATTTATAATTTTTCTCTTAAAATATTACTATTAATTGCATATATATTACAGAGGTACGGATCCATTAAGAGGAGATTTTAAAGAAACCAACACATTTTTTTTATATATAAATAATTAACTTAACTATTTAATATATGCAAATTAATTAGTTATCTAGCTTCTCCGTTAAATGTCAAAAGGATTATACATATATCTACTACATCAACTTATTATTTAAGTTGTAAATTAAATATCTATCAAACAGTGATTTATAGGAAATTAAATAAATATTATAAAATAATGTAAAAAAAAACAGATAATAAGTCCTAACGATGAGAAAAGCCTCACCAAATATATATGAGTGAGAATATGATATGATGTGGGGAAAAGATTTTCAAGCAGGTTGTGGAATTTTATTTTATTTGTTACAAGGCGATAGGAGAGGGGGGATTCGAACTGGGGGAATTAATCCCAATATCACTGCACTACTAGTAGCAGGTTGTGGAATTGTTCATAACAACAAAGCAAAAACGGTTCACTTTGTTTGTCAATTTTCAATTATTAACTCTTCAATCATACATATTACGATTTCTTATCTTGGCCACAAATATTTTGCATGGCGTTGCTACTTCGTGAAAAAAAAAAAAAAAAAAAATCAATGAGAGATGTCTTTGCCACATTTAGAATATGTTACTCCTTCGGTTTTAAATATAATATAAAGTTAACTTTTCTCGAAGAAATTAAGGAATCTAATTAAATTACTTTAAAATATTTATATTTATCATTTTTTCTTTAAACTATTTTGTCTAACTTATAAATTAATATATAATCTAAAGATATACAATATATGGTATAATTAAATAACTTATTTAATTTCATTAGTCTCTCCAAAAAAATTAATCATGTTTTATATTTAAGATCGAATGAAGTATCTTTTTTATATTCTTAGCTTGCAACTTGCGACATTAATATCTCACCCATCATTTTGTTTTGCAGTGAGCTAGCTAGACATTTATTTTACAACCACCACTAAGTTAATTCTTATAACCTTTAATAAAGGTAATTAATTTGAAATACCTTGTGGAAGAAAGAAGTGAGATTGAAGATAAGAAAAGTTAGCGAAAAGTCTCTATTCTAAAATATTATTATCAAGACAAACTTGAATTCAAATTCCAATACTTTGTGTATATAAAAGTCGATCATGGCCAATAAAATTTTCAAACGGACAATTTTAAATGATTTCCCCTTGAAGATATTAGAGATGGTTAATTATTTTAGACATACCAGTGCAGATAGAGGAGAGCCATACATGAGAATGTTTAAAGCAGCACCCATAATTCCGACGACGTCGATCAGAACTTCGCCGTGCAACGCTATTTGAGTAACTATTACGGCCACTCCGAAGAATCCCACATCTAATATTCCAACCAGAATCCCAGTTTTGGCCTGCCAACATGCTCACTAATTAACTAACCATCATATATATATATACACACTACCTCCGGTAAGACCTAGTTGACTTTTTCTGGAGAGATTAAGGAAGCTAAATAACTTACTTAATCATTTCATTTGTTATGTATCTTTAAATTATATATTAGTTTATTAGTCAAACTAATTAGTTTGAAGAAGAAAATAAAAATAAAAATACTCTAAAATAATTTAATGAGCTTTCTTAATCTTTCCAAAAAAGTCAACTAAGTCTTATAATTAAGACCGAAGGGAGTATATATGATCATTGGTATATATAGATTATATTGGCTCACTCTCATCTTAGTCGGAGCATATACAAGAAATAGAATTAAGTAGGTGATAAGTATATATTTTATAATTAAATAAGTATAGATTCTGAAATATATTAGATTGAATTTATTAATATTAAATGCTTGTTTAATTATCATTTATATAGCCGTTGACGGTGGCCACAAGGTATTCTCCGGCCTTCATCACTCCATAGTAAGTCCACAAGGAAGAGTTTAGCAATTTGCAAATGTAAGGAAAACTCTCGAACTCATCCGTAGATCCACTCTTCACTATTCCAGAATGTTGGCCTGCAATTTTGTAACAATTAATTAACTTATTATTAATTTAAACAAATATAGATACATACATGCATTTAATAGATTTTGCTAAACTTGTTTGTTTCCAACTTTACTTGACATGTATATATATTATATAGTAGGAGCCTTACACTGGAGAAAGAAACATGAGGACTGAGATGATGTTTCCTGCAACCAATAAATCATAATAATTAATGACATTCACTTAAATATATATATATATATATATATAGAGAGAGAGAGAGAGAGAGTAGTGAGCGTTAGGAGAGGGAAAAAAAAGGCTATTTTAAGACCTATAACACCAACAACGAAACTGAGTTGTGCCATGTTTGAGAACAGAGAAGAGGCATATGGAGTGATAGTGAGAAGGAAAAGGCGTGTGAGAGGGCTTCTTTTTAAAGAACAAAAACAAGTTAGGTACCACAGTGAAGGAAACTTAATGTTGATTGATTGAAGTACGGTCATACAGTTGAGGAATACAGTAATATGAACAGCGGCAAGTTTATATATGTTGTACGAATTTGAACATATATGCGTGGTTATGGAGAAAACCTTAACGCGTTGGTTAATATATACTACCTGTTTGGAATCAATGTTAGGAGAGCGTTAGGAGCGTTAGCGGTAGAGTTAATGGGCGTTGGAGAAAAAGCTCAACGTGGTGTGTTTGGGTTGCACGTTAAGTTCACTGGACTTAACATAAAAAAGCCTCAAAGCTTCGTTAAAAAAAGCTCCGTAACCCAGCTTTTTCCATAACGCTCTCGCTTTTTGACGTGGGCCCCGCCACTTCTACCACTATCAATCCAAACGCAAATCATTATCTATAACCTAACTTTTTTCCTACCGAGCTTTTTTTAAAGTCAGATAGCTTTTAAGCCACCGATCCTACCGCCAACCCAAACAGGCCCATAGACGTAATTTGAACATACTTACGTTCTGCACCTTTTACATTGGGCCTGTCGTGTGTGTGAGTGTTAGGAGAGCGTTGAGAGCGTTTGTGGTAGAGTTAATGGGCTTTGGAGAAAAAACTCAACTTGTTGTGTTTGGGTTGTGCGTTAAGTTTCACTTGACTTTTTTTGTCAAAAAAAGCTCAAAAGCTCGTTAAGGAAAAAGCTCCAGAATCCAGAACTTTTTCCAAAAGCTCTCGACTTTTTGATGTGGGCCCCGCCACTTCTACCATCATCAATCCAAACAAAAATCATTATCTATAACCCGACTTTTTTTTCTATCGAGCTTTTTTTAAAGTCAGATAACTTTTTTTTTTTTATAAAGAAAAGTTTTGGAGGGGTTCAAGATCGGGCCCCACTGCCAAAGACGCCCCGCTTTTTTGAAAGACTTAATGGGACTTACGAGATCGCCTACCAAATGAGTCCCCCGACGGCGGATCGAACACACATCTCTTTGGGACTTGAACAAATCTCTTACCATCTATGCCAACTCTCCTTGGCAGTCAGATAACTTTTAAGTCAACGTTCCTACCATCAACCCAAACAGGCCCATTATTGCAATGATTTGATCTTGTATATACTTTTTTGTTTTGTGAAAATTATAGGAGTTGCAGGATTAGTTTATGAATATTAAGAAAATGAGCTAAGACAAAATAAATTAGATTTATATATCAGATAATTGGATTTTTTTTTAAAGAGAAATCCCAATGGCTATTATATTAAGAAAAAGAAGAGTTCCATGAAATAAATAATTAAATAGATGGATGAGATTAGATACAACTAACAGAGGGAAAAAAAAATTGTGACGGTGGAGACAGGAATTAAATCTGACAATTTCAAAACGTAAGATCAGTTAGATGTTTATATTTCCCTTTTTTCTTTTCTCACTAAAAGGCTTTGATGAGTAACGTTTCTTTCGGCCTTCACAGTCATTTCTAAATGGTGAGCCCAACCTCCAAAACCCGAAAATTATTGTCCTAAAATGGAGGTTAAATATAAAACCTGGTTGTTTATTGAAGAGATTAAAAAAATTAATTAAATTCTTTTAAAATATTAATATTTTATCTTATTTTCTTCAAACTAATTTGTTTGAGTTATAAACTGATATTTAAAAAAATTATAAAATGATATATACTTTAGTCATGTGTAACATATGATATGATTGGGTAACTTATTTAACTTTCATAATCTCTCCCCAAAACAAGTCAATTTTTTGCTGTCAAATAAATGATTCGGTAGTTGAGAATCCTAAACCTTCAAAATGGAAGGTCAATTGGTCCCACACCCCAAAATCCAAGACGATATTCACTTGATATAGTTGACACTGCACAAGACAGTTTTATAACGATTGGACAGATAGTTACACATCCAACACCGTTTACCTCTATTCCATATACAACTTATACAACCCTACCTAAATATATATCTACCTATTCCTGGGCACGAAATGAACAAAGTCATGTGTACCACAAGTACCATTGGTGTGCATATATATTTATATATATGGCAGTAATTAATGAACCAACCATGATAATGTCTCCCAAAACGAACACTTCTACTTTCAGAACAACACGTGAATTGAGGTTCTTATTTGGTTTTTTGTCTGTTTTCAGGTGGACACACTGTTTGGAACACCTCTACATGTGACGCCGGGTTCAGAGGTAGGAGCAAGGAGCTCATAAGGCAACACTCCAGCACCACATCGGTTCCTCAGTGTCCTGTCACAGTTCCTCTTGTCAATCTCCTTCTCTATCTGCATGATCTTGGCCGAGAACCCGTAGAAGGCCTCCACCATCTCGGTGTCCCCAGTCCAGGTCGACGGTTGCTGCCTCTCCCCGAGGTACTCCTCGTCCGGCGAGTGAGTGGACAGAGTATCAACCACGGCCATAAATTTTGTAGCTTGCAACAAGCTGGGCATGGCATTGAGGAAGTATCTCTGAGGGTCTGCTTGGAAACTTGCATATTCAGGGTCACTCTCGTCCGGGATTAGTCTTCTCATCAGCGGAGGGCGATTGGGCACGTACCCTCCATAAGGGTACTGCCCGAAATTAAGGGCAGCATGCTGTGCAGAAGCGTTCCAAATCAAGGTTGTGAGGATGGAGACGAGGTCGTCACTTGTGTTCACTGGTGGCCACCAAGGTTCATGTTTGAGGTCAGCATGGCCTACATTGACGGACTCAAAGTACCAAGCTTGAAGCTCCTTGTCTTGAGCCACAAGGTTAGGGTCAGGGTAGTAATGGTTCACATAGGTGCGAACCCAGTTCTGTATGGCGGACCAGATCATGAGTCCATCGGCAGCATAAGGGTAGTCTTCTATGAGCAGCCTCAGACCATGAGGTTGAGTCGGATCAGGAACCGCCATTCCCCTGCAAATCAAGAGTCCTCAACCAATTAGAGAAATGATTGATGGCATATAATGTTTAAGATAAGTCTTACTAAATTGGCTTAAGCTATTTATTTTGATAGAAAGACAATTCTCGTCAATATATATACATGAATGATTTTACCTGCGGAGGAGATCGGCAGGGAGGTTCTCCATGTCGAAGCGCCACAAGTTTTTGTAAGCAGAAGAACTGATTTCCATGCAGTAGCGTCCTGGAGTGAAGCAAGACTCAATGATTCCATCAGCATTGATCAGACTTTGGCGAGCCAAGGCATTGATCTCTAGTGTGTACCTCATGTGAGGATCCAATAGCTTCAAAATTGGGTGCATTGCACTTAATTGCCTGTATGCTGCCAATATAAACGGCTCCATGGACGCATGTGTCCGTAACCTATATACAAAATACACCATTCTCAAGTTATTTGTTGACCGACATCAAAATTATTAGAGAGAATCACTCGTTCCCAAAAGAAAATGTGTTCTAATTACATGTGAGTAGCAAATAATGACAAATTCTGATAAAGGGAATGATAACATAGTCATGCTGCTCACTACCCCCTTTTTTTTTAATTACATTCATCTTGTGTTAAAAAAATCATGTGCATCTGAAAGAACAGGGCTATCAAGCTTTGCTTACCAATGGTTAACAAGTTGATGCACGCCGGCGTCATTGGAACAGACGTGGGCCTTAGCAAGCTGCCACATCCAGTTGGTGGTGGCGTCCACCGGGGGTGTGACCACGCGTTTTGACCGGGAACTTGGTCCGGCTGGTGGCAGACTGAGCTCTATAGCTACAGGCTTGAGAGTGCCCATGGGCGTCAAGAAGAATATGGTGCGGGTAGCGTAGGATTTTCTACCATCAAGAGCATTGATCCCATCAAGAAACGGAAGATAGATGTCATGGTAGTCTATAATGAACAGCTTATCCTCATCTATTGCCTGCAAAATTCATCATCCAGTTCAGTAAACCATCAACCTCGCAAGTACTCCCTCTCGTATTTAAAACAAAAGTCAGTTGACTTTTTTTTGGTTAAGAGATCAAAAAAGTTAAATAAATTATATTTATTACTTTTCTTCAAAACCAATTTGTCTGACTTAAAGACTAATATATGATTCAATAATACACAGCATATGTTATGATTAAATACTTTATTTAGCTTCCTTAATCTCTTTAAAAAAACTCAATAGACTCTAATATTAAAAGACGGGATGGAGCAGTTTTTAAAGTGAAAGAGAAGTATATGAATATACATATAGAAACACACCTGTTGAACAGTCATGCCATTAAGTTGACCCAGAATGTGCTCTTCTCTTAGGGCAGACTCTTGAGGGCCATAAATTTGAGGGTCAAGGTTGCTCACAGGGGGAAAACCTTGAGCTTCTCAATATTGACAGGGTTGATTCCTGCCATTGCTTGACGGGCAAATTCGTCATCTCGCAGCCACGCAAACTTGTCCTCTGCACGTTGAGCATACGGAGAAAAAAATATTACTTTAATCAGCAAACAAATTAAAGTGGATCACTTTAATCAGCTCTCACTCAACTTTCACATGTGAAACATTAAATTTTTTTTTATTTCTTCTTTAATTTAATGGATGAGAAACAATAAAAGTTAGCTATTTGTATAATGGCTAAGCTTTATGATACATTAATATAATAATGATCGATAAAAACAAGACGTGGCCTCGTGACGCTTAGTCATCTTTTTGCAGGGGCCACATCGAGTGCGTTAAAGTTGCAATCTTTTATTGACCCCACCACAGTTCCCCACTTACAAATGGGCACGTTAACTAGAAGAAAAGGTGGTGTCATTATTAAACAAGCTTCACTAGATTTGGACATAATAGCTGTGTGAATATTTTACAAAAATGAAAATATTACCGGGTGGGTGGGGTAGAACGTTGCTCTGAGTAAAAAGAGCTCTTGACCATTTAAGATTTTGAGTTTATATGAATGCATTAAAGAAAACGTTTTTTAGAAAATTATCCCCAACTAGTCTTAATATTTAAGTCTAATTCAGTCAGATAGCTATATCAGAAAAAGAAGGAAAATTTAATATTTTAGTCTTATGATTTTGACTCAATTATAACTTAGTCCTTATATTTTTAACTCGTTGTAACTCATTCCTTAAATTTTGATTCATTGCAACTAAATACTTTTAGTTTTAATTATTTTATATGTTTTAGAAAATAAAATCATATATATAATAAAAGTCAAGGGCTAAATTATAAAATGGTTAGAAGTATAAGTAGGGACTAGTTCAGTAATGACTAAATTGTACTGAATCAAATCAAAGTGATATGCTTACTGGAAATGATCTTGGGAGTGTCAAACTTAAGAAGGCCCTGACTAGATTCATGGATCTTGCGGATCAAAGGGACTTTTTTGAGAACTTCATCTTGCAAACCCAATTTGATGAGAAGACCTTCACTGTACAATCCATCAACGTCTGAGAATTCATTGAAGTCATTGTTATTGACAGAGAGGCTGGCCTTCAGCCCTGGGATCAAATTATGAAGCACTGCCTTCAACCTCTTGATTGTGAATGTGTTCTTCTTTGACTCCTCAAATCTCTCATCTCTCGGAACATACATCGGCAATGGCTTCTCCACACGGCTCTCCGTGTACATATCTGCACAAAATTAGCACCTTATAAACCTCACTTCATCAAGTCAGATTCAAAAAGTTAGTTAATAAAAGGTGATCATCGGTTACCGGTGTCGGAGGGGAGGCGGCCGGTACGACAGCGTCTCGGGTAAGGGTATTTTTCTGAGCCTCCGAGAGCTGGTCTAGAGAGATCTGTGCCTTTATCAGGATTGCCCAAATCATTGTAGGTGGCGAAGTCATATATTCTATCTGATAGTTTCCTAACACCTACGCCGTCACCTCTTAGATTCCTCAGTTCCTTCTCTCTCAGCACTTTTAGCCCAGCTGGTGTCTCATGGGGTAGATATGGCTGTCCCCAGTGAATCACAATCACAATTTATTTATTAGATTCTATTCTTTCCAATACATTGTTGCGAATTTACTCGAATAAATAGAAGATATCTAATGTCTGAAATATTGATTTGGGTAAAGTCAATTCTGTCGGTGCTTGATAAATTTTTAAGGTCTTTGGCCGTCCTCCGCATATATAACACATTTTTCCATTTTTTTCATGTGATTTTAATAAAAACATAGTAAATGAAAAATGATTGTCAATGAGTTTAATGACAACTTGCAAATTCTAAGGATTTTTAAGTACCAAAAACAAAATATAAGGATTTTTTAAATAATGAGTATAAATTAAGTAAATTAAAATTACACAAAGTTGTGAAGACTTTTCCATATAGGTGGCATATGGACATATGCCAAGTTGCCCACCATACCCCTGACTGATTTTTTTTTTTTTTTTTTTAAAAAGACTAAATACTTTCCTTTTTCAAGTCAAAGAATTTATTGGTTTTCGATCCGAAGAAAGAATTAAAACAGAAAAACCAACTCAATTAGCTGCGTTCTTTTTCTGAGGGACCCGTACAGATTTAATTCCTCAAAGTTTGAAAATGAAAAACATACGCCCCACAAAATAAAATGCCAGCACTGAAAATAATAATAATAATAATAAAAGTTGAACAAGACATCACTACAATAGAGAGATTAATTAGATCAGATTACCTTGTTGGAAAAGAATATCCTCTTTCCAGGAAGATCTTTCTTGGCTTGAACCCAGGAGTGGCAGGGGAAATGAACAGGACCACAAGCAAATCCTTCTATAGTTATGCTTTCCATGAAGAACTCTTGTTGGTGTTTGTTGGTCACTGTGATGGCTCCTGGTTCCCCAAAATCTGAGTCCACCATGAACTCTGCTGTGTAATTAACTCTCTCTGCTTTCACATTCATTTTCTTTGACCAGTCTTTTAGCACAGCTTCATTGCTCTTCTTTGGGGCTTTCGTCTCTGCACGATCAAACACAACACTCACATCAGTTTGACACACCTAGAAGAAGAAAATAGTACTTTCTGACGCACCCAGAAAAACTAATTTGTGAGAGTTGGGTGTGTGTGTCAAGGATTCATTGAACCTACTACGATCGGAATTCAGAAACCCAGAACATGATTATCGTTGAAACTTTATTTGCTACCGTTTTCTGACAAACCCAGAAGAAGGAGATCAATCAAAATAGGAAAATATCTCCAAAGTTCGCAATTTTCAAGGATTTGCTACCGTTTCTGATATGCCTAAGAGCCAGAGTTTCAAATCACTCAAATAACTAACTCTAGAAGTGTTTCTGGAAAAAACCAGAAACCCAACCAAAAGGGGGGCGCGGGGGGGGGGGGCGGGGGGGGGGGGGGGGGCGCGGGGAACCTTACTTGGGTCAATCTCGGTGCTGACAAGCTCCAAAACAACATTCCTGCCTATTCTGTCAGTGATTGCATCCAAATGCTTCACAAGGGTCTCCTTAAAATCCTCTTTGATCTTGTTCCTAACAGTCACTACAGCTCTAACCTTAAATGTCACTGCTTTCTCAGCAGGCACAGAAGTAGAAGATGATGATGAAAAAGACGAGGACTTGACCAAATCCTCACTGATAGCCGCCACGGTATTGTTGTTCAAACGTTTTCTCAACCTCACTTGTCTTCTATTCTTCTCTAAAGGAACTGCAAATGGGCTCACCAAGAACTTCTTCTGCTGAAAGCTATGGCCAAGGAGCAATTTTGATGATGAAGCAAATGAAGATCTCTCCATCAAAGAAGAACCCATGATTTCTTTTGCCAGGGCCATCTTTCCTTCTTCCTCTCTTGCTTATTTTCTCCTGTGGGTTCTGAGTTCTGACAGCAGAGGTGTGAGAGAGAGAGCAGAGATGATAGTGGCGGCTTCAGTGGGGCGTGTTTGTGTTTGTGCGATGCTGGGAATTGAGGGAGTGGCTTTTTTAATGCGTTTATATACAGGGAAAGTGAGGAAGAGGCAGTGGCATGAATATCACCGTCCACACGTTTTTCAATAAAACCTGCAAATTTTCCCTTGTGAATCACTCTCGTTTATGATTTGTGTTTAGGAAACATAATTGATTTTTAATGAGTAAAATGAATAAGTTTTTTAATTTGTTGAGAGATCAGAGAGTAGAGACTTCAAAATAGATGGGCTGCTGAGTCAAAACTCCAAACCGAGTGTCAAAGTATGAGACGCGGTTGATGGGGAAGTGGGAAACCTGGGCGAAAGTGGGCTGCTTTTGCCTTAGAATGGCAATTGTGTCCCCATTTCTTCACTTATTATAGAGTCACACTAGCAAGTTAACCCATTAAAATTATAAAAGAAATTACTATGCTTCTCGTGGATTTCGATCTATGTATTGGGAAATAAGAATGTGTAAAAAAATTGACTTGGATCCAAACATGGATTTCAACCGTACTATTCTATCTCTTCCTCCTTTATTGTTTTTTACACTTTTTAAACCTACCCATTTAATATAGGGTTAAGGTGTGATTTGGCTAATAAACTATTGGCTCAGGAACGTCCAACACAATAAACTATTAAGTAGACCAAAAAACCAACACACTTTTAAAAAAGAAAGCGCCAAAGACAACGCCGTTAGAAAAAAGTTAATGTCCGTTATCTAAAATGCAGATTGGTTAAACGAACTTTTCTTTCAGAAATAGCTAAACACAAAATTCTAAATTTTCCTAAATTAAATAATTTTTTTTTTCAAATGTCATTATTCAAAACTACTTGTATAGATATCTATAGACAAAAATTATTCATTCTTCAATTTTGTCAAAATTATAATTTCCTAAAAAAAAATTAATTAAAAATATAATTATATGATTTAAATAAAACTCAATGTGTTTTATAATTTATTATATATGTTAAACAAAAAAAATATATGATTTATTTTTTTTTAGAAGAAATTTATGCAAGTTAAAACATTTATTTAATGTTAATGAAATTTAGAAAATCTAAAAAATCTATTATTTCCCGAATGAAATGAAATGAGTTTAATTTTTATTTTTATAAAAAAAAAAAGCTTAATGAATATCAACGTTGATAATTAATAATATAAATCCGCTACTTGATGATATATTTGTTAATTAAATGATCTATTGATTATAAGAATATGAGACTTGTTGAAAAAAAAAAAAAGATAACTTCAGAAGCTTGAGGAAAGACAATTTAATAATAGGTTAAGGAGTAATTTGGCCTACGAAAGTCTCATATCTATATAAGCAATAGATCATTTAATTAACAAATATATCATCAAGTTGCGGATTTATATTATTAAGATCAACAAAGTGATATGAATTAAACTCTTTTTATAAAAATAAAAATTCATTTCATTTCATTTCATTTCTATCAGATATAATAGATTTTTTAAATTTTTTTATATTTTATTAACATTAAATTAATTTTTTAACTCACATTAATTTCTTCTAAAATAAAAATAAATCATATATTGTTTTTTTTTTAACATATATAATAAACTATAAAACACCTTGAGTTTTATTTAAATCATATGATTATATGTTTAATTAAACTTTTGTTTATTTTAGCAAATTATAATTTTGACAAAATTGAAGAATGAGTAATTTTTGTCCATAGATATCAATACAAGTAGTTTTGAATAATGACAATTGAGAAAAAAATTATTTAATTTAGTAAAATTTAGAATTTTGTGTCAAGGCTTCCTGGAGTAAAATTTCATTTACTAATCACACCTTAGATAACATACGTTAACTTTTTTCTAACGGCGTTGTGTTGAACGCTCATTTTTAAAATTTTGTTGTGCTGGGCGCTCATTTTAAAAGTTTGTTGGTATTTTTGGTCCACTTAATAGTTAATTGTGTTGGACGCTCCTGAGCCAATAGTTTATTGGTCAAATCGCACTTTAACCCTTTAATATATTACCTTATATGTTGAATATAAAATTTAGATGACTTTTTTTAAAATAGGTTAAAGAAGTTAAATTAATTAATTAATCATAATATATATTATATATCATCAATTTTTATTTCAATTTATAAGTCAATTAAATTGATTAGAGAAAAATAATGAATATAAATATTTTAACATAACATAATTAACTTCTTTAATCTTTTAAAAAAAAGTCAATTACCTCTTATATTTAACAAGATATTGTAGTGAAACGCACCACAGGTAGTATTATTTAGCACATTAAATTATCTGTCTTCAATTTACCTTTGCCGGGGAATGTGCACTTGCAATTCTAAATGGATTAAGGGTATTTTTCCCCCCAAAAAAAGTTTTTTGGAGGGTAATTTTGTCAAAGAGTCAAAAAAAGAGCAATTTTGTCCTGATCGTTATCTCAGTTAATCTTAATCATTAGTTGATCAAATATGCTGAGCTGACAGTGCACAGTGCACATGTCACTCAAATTTGTTCTAGAAGTTCATGTGCCATCTTTCGGAACAAATTTACAACTTAACAAAAAAGGTGTGGATGACATGTGGACTACCTATTCAGCATATTTGGTCAACTAACAGTCAAAATTAACTGAAATAACTGACATGGTAAAATTACTCCTTTTTTTACGTTTTCGGGGAAAAATTGCCCCATAACCCCTTCTAAATAATATACAAAAGCATCTTTAAATCTAATAGAGGTAGTTTTGAAAGGTATTAATATATTTTTTAACGAATTTAATGAGTAAACTTTTTTCGATTTATATCTTTCTTTCTTTCCCTTTTATTCTTACAAGAAATAAATTGGGGTACTTAGTCTATAAATGTCAGTAAGAAAAATTACCATTAACAATTTTTTAAAATCTGATGTAAGTACTCCTTTAACAATTTCCCATGTAAGTATTCGAGTAGCTTCTTATGTACTCCCTTTTGTTCTTAACATAAGGTACTAATTAATAAGTGTATTTGGTCATTTTTATAAAGTACTTGATTGTTTTCAAATAGCATGAATTTTTTTCATAATTAATAAGGGTGGTGGGTGAGAGTAATATTTAATATAATATATTAGAGTTTAGTGCAATTAGTAGGAGTAATATTGAAAATTACTTAAATTTTCAGACAAATTTAATTATTTTTATTGATTTATGAGAATTGTTAGTTGGTCTCTTATAAAAAAAATTAGAGGGAGTATATTCATTATTGGGTTTAATGCATGAGTCATTGCTTAAATGCATTTATTTGCTGTCATGTGTATGACTGCCAATTTGTTGTCATTTGTCCATATTTTTTATTGCAATTCTGCTATATTAAAATTTAGAAATTCTTGTATGGACCGTATTGTCACGTTGTTTGTGATCTAACTAGTTAAACCATAACAACTCATCTAATATTAGTTATAGTTAGCTTGCTTATGTATTTTTTTTTTATTATTATTATTGTAAAAAAGAACCCTTAATTAAGATTTTATAATAAAAAAGTGAATCTTATGAAATTTTTTAATTTTATTAATATGTCAACTAACATTTAGAATGTATCAAATTAGTTCATGAGTTATTATATTTCAATTGGTTAAACAACAAATCAAATGATAAACCAAGTTGATACAAGATTCTTGTTAAAATTTGACTACCAACAAGTGTTTATGATAATTGAAGTTTTGGTCCCCGAACGTTTGAACTTTGCAGATTGGCAAAAGAAAACCAGAGACCTTCGTAGCCTCGCGAGTTCGGACCGGAGAGAGCTTCAACCACCGGACCTTCTCTCCTCCTTTGTGCTTTGTTGTGTTTCACCAAAGGGAGAGAGCACCGGCGAAGACAATCGAAAACTTCGAAAGTTCAGAGCTCAGAATCATCGGCGGAGAACTGAGAGACCACCGGAGCTTGGGATGTGACCGGACTCAGATGCTCAACTGTGAAAAGAGAGGAGGGAGACCATCGGAAGTGACCACCGTGTCATCTTCCTCTACTACGACCACCTTCACTGCCGGAATCCGGTGGTTGTCGCGATTTCCACTCTTTTGCACTAAACCGACTTTCCTCTGCCTCTCATTTCCTCACCAACCTTGACGGACCTAACATCACAGCCTCCTCTTCAATCTTCTACTTCCAGTTCGGCCAACATATAATTGCTCCATGGAGATTTCAGTTCCGCGGCTCCGATTGGGTGTTTTAATCGCTATGTGTAGCTAATAATGTTGCTGGTTAGTGATGGACATTAGTGGCTTGAGCATTTATGATTCATCTGGAAGTTCTTTAATTCAATATTATGCTTAGAATATGTATTTGATTTCCAATAATTATGTTGTTGTGAGACTTGGATTGTAATTATGTTTTTTTATGGGGATTTGATTATTGAAGTTTTAATTGGAGGATGTATCTTGATGTTCACATTTACATGTCTTTTGTTGTGCTTGATGAAATTATGTTTGCTGTTATGTTTATGATTAATAATTATAGTTGATTTTAGTTCTTGAATTGTTTGTTAGAAAATTCTAATTGAGAAGAACAATTTGCATCATTTCAATTTTAATCACACATTAAGTTGTTTTAAATAGGATTAAGTAGCGATTTCGCTTTGACACACTCAAGAAAGAATGTTATCCTGAAGTTTTTTTTGCCTCAATGATGTTCTAAGCCTTAAAATGTAGCAATGTTTCCTCTCTCTTAACCACCGTTTATATTGACTATTAATTTTGACTGAAATTGCTTACTAGGCAGCCACATGTGCTCTTATTTTCCAACTCATCATCACACATCATCCCTTCATTCTCTCCCTTCTCCTTTGTCCTTTCCTTCCTCCAATCTATGTGTGTCTTTCTCTCCCTCCTCTAGCATCCTCAAGGCGCCATGAACGAAAACAATGGCGACAACAATCATCACCGACGAAAGCAAGATTGACCCAACGCTGGTAAAAAACACAACACAGAGGGACAAACCAGAGAGTAGGACCAATATCTCAAAATCGGTGAAGATCCGACCGAAAAGAACTAGAGGCTGATCGGCGGCTCGGAAGACATAGAGGAATATCTAGGTGGCAAGAATCGCGTAGATCTTTGCAGTTTCTTTAGTTTCCCCAACTGCACATTGTTTGGTTTGTGATGGGTTGGAGATACCAGGCTGGATTATTTCTTATAGCGGGTGTTGTAATTATATGAATTACCTCGGCTGAAGTCACGCAGGTAAGTTTCTGTGCGTTTAAATTCACCATTTTGTTTTGTTGCCTAGATTAATCAAATTCAACGTGAGTTTGCGTTAATCCCTTCCTTAATGTTGCTCATGTATACGTTTTTGTTTGTTTTTTATTATGTTTTTATTCCTTGATTACTTGTTTTGTTTTTCTTCAAAACCTTGTGATCATCAGTCTTCTATGATAAAATTGAAACAATTAAAGTTTCTGGGGCTTGTTGCCCCCGTGTTGCGCCTCAGACAAGTGTATGCAGGTTCAGGTTTACCTAAGGGAAATTTTATCGTTAAGCTTTTGGGATCTCTCGAAAAATGGCGTTTCGTTTCATATTCATGCTATTCCACCCACTAATCCTTATCCAACATGGCGAGAAACTGCTTTGTTAAAGCATCTTTACATTTTGTTGTTCTTGAGGGCTATCATTTTGTGATGCATTATAATTTAGTATGCCAACATCAAATATTTCTATCAATGAATGGTTTTCTGAATGATAATTTTCTTAACAATATATTTTTCCAAATTATAAGCAGCCAATTGTAGTGACGGATGGATCGAAGGAAGGAAAGGGCGGAGGAGGAGGGAGAGAGAAAAGGGATGACGTGTGATGATGAGTTGGAAAATAAGAGCACATATGGCTGCCTAATATGCAATTTCAGTCAAAACTAACGGTCAACATAAACAGTAGTTAAGAAAGAGGCGAACATTGCTACGTTTTAGGACTTCCAAGACAACATTGAGACAAAAAAAAAAAAAAAAAAAAAACTTCCAGGGCAACATTTCTCCTTGGGATATATCTTGAAAAAAAGCAAAGATTGCTACTTAACCCTTTTAAATAATATATATCATAAGATAAGTAGTTAGTTATGTTTGTAGGAGCTGCTATTAAATATTAGACTAAAGTGTTATCCTAAGGTTGTTTTTGAGACTTACTGAAGTTTTAACTCTGATAATATTTTAATAAGAATAGTCACTTTCTTCGTTTTCGTAATCAAGAGCATTCATCAAGTAACTCCTTTTAATCCAAAACATTCTTGATTATTTTTCAAAAATAGCAAAAAGAGTAAAAATAACTATTTTCATGAAATTTAGTTTAGAGAAAATTAATTTCAAAACCCTTTTTCCAACCATGTTTTTATACTTAGTTTAGCCTAGAGAATTCAAAATAAAAGACTCTTTAATGAGAGAACAATCTCGAATTATTTACACTATATTACATTTTAATTCGTGAGAAATTTTTTTATTTGAACCCAAGACAACAAAGGTTTTGTCAAATTCGAGATGGTCATACTCACTCTTCCAAAAGTTATACTTAGAGCTCATTTGGATGTAGCTTTTAGGATTTACGAGATAAAAATGGTTTTTGGAGAATAACTTTTGAAATTTATGAGGTAAAATTGACTTTTAGAAAATAAAATAGTTTTTAGATAAAAATGATAGTGTTTGGATATTGCTATCAGAATAGCTTTTTCAAGGTCAAATTTACCAAAAAGGATATTAGCTTTTGGTATAATTGCATATAAAGGATAAGGTTATATTTTGAATATTATAAACATTATATTTCATAATAAATATCAAAACTTACATATATTTGTGTACAAAATTAAAATACTTAAGGGTATTGATTGGCGTTGAAAATACTTTTGAACAATTCACTGAAAATACTTCACAACCTTGAAAATTTATTTTAAGATATTGAAAAAATATTTCAAGGTACTAACTAATCTTGAAAAAAATATTTAGGGTACTAATTAACTACTACTAAAAAGATACTTAAGGATATTGAAAAATACTTCATGATTTTCAAAAAAAAAAAGGATATTAAAAAAATATTTTAAGGTAATGACTAATTTTGAAAAAATATTTAAGGGTACTAAAAAAATACTTCAGGATATTGACTGGTATTAAGAAAAATACTGATGATGGTAGAGGAGAGAGAAAAAAATTAGTTTTTTTTTCAAAACCTAGGTTTTGATGCAGAATAGCTTATGGACAACTAGGGGTGTTTGAATGACTTCTGGCAAAACCTAGATTTTGATGCAAAATAGTTTTTTTTTTTTTTAAAAAAAAAAGTGTTTGTCAAACTTTTACCAAAACCTAAGTTTTGTTTCCTTTCAAAACAGTTAGCCAATTTTGCAAAAATGATATTTAATTTAGCACAGAAATAATAGTATTTAATTTTTCATCACACAAAAAAAGTATATCTGTATTTTCTAATAAAATTTAAAAATTGTTATAAAAGACATATAAAGAAATCCAGCCACGCCAACCCGATTTATCTATTTTGATCAAATAAAATAAGAAAGTCATTAAGTTTGAAATAAAGAGATTGCCAACAAAATTTCCGGCACCATGAACACAATAAAAGGTTATCTAAATTAAATTTAGAATTTTTACAATATATTTTAGGGAAAAAAAAAACCAATGAAAAGTCCTTGTTTTTAAAAAAAATTACTGTGCAAAAGAAATACCTGAATTTAGGGGAACCAGTTCCGTACTCATCGTTGTAATAAGCACTAGAAGCTAAGAACTGTCCACATCTACTTTAGATGGATTAGATGATTTTTTATTTTATTTTCTGCTTGTTTTTAAAAAAAATATTTTAATGTATACATAATCTATAATAAAAATAATATTTTATTTATCTATTTTTTAAAATAATTTGTTATCTAAAAATTATCATTTAAAAATATTAAATCTCAACAGTTGAAATTCTATTTAAACTTTGTATATCAAATTATAATGACTAACTCTTAATATAAAGCCATATCATGTTTCTTTCCAAGTTTTTCACTGATTTTTTCTTATATTTAATATACACACACACACACACATTAAATTAGAGATGGTCTAACTCACTCTTCCACAAGCTATACCCAATTTTGCTAACATGACACTTAATTTAGCACAGAAATAATATTATTTAATTGCTCATAAAAAAAATGTATTTTCTAATAAAAAATTTAAATTGTAATAAAACACATCTAAAGAAATCCAACCACGCCAACGCGATTTATCCATTTTGATCAAATAAAACAAGAAAGTCATTAAGGTTGAAATAAATAGATTGCCAACAAAATCATTGAAATTCTATTTGAACTGTGTATAAGATCCGATTATAATGACTAGCTCTTGGTATTGGTTATTATGATGAGCACTAAAACTAGTCCCAAAGTAAAATACTACTTTCTTGGTATAAAACCATATCATGTCTCTTTCCAAGTTTTTCACTGATTTTTTCTTATATTTAATATATATACATTAAACAGTCCACTATAACCTAAAACGGGCGATTAACACAATTGGTTAATTAAAGAAAACAAATTTTTCATTATATTAATGATACCTTCCCAAAAAATGATTGATTCAAGAAAATACGTAACCAATTAGAAAAATCTAATTAAATGGATTCAAATATAAACACTCCCTAACCAAAATGAGAAAATAACAATCCCTTTTGTTCACCACCGCCACTTTCATTTTCTTTTACACTAAAAAGACCAAAAGAAGAAAATGTTAAAAAAAAAGGCATAAACATAACAACCAAGAACCAACCATCACTAGCAACAATTTTTTGTGGGGGCACGTCGTACAATCACATCATAACGAGATTTGAAGATTCGAGTGTTGGACACAGTAAGCTTTCAACAACATTAACCTTTGTTTGGTTCAAATTCTGAGTAACCCCACTATGTGGAATCCCATTATACATATGGATGCAGAATTAGAGGTGCAACTTTAATGTGCTTTGTTATTGCAGAATAAAGTCAATCACTCATTTAGATTTTAGTGGACTCTTCTTCATTCTATAACCAAAAACCTATTTAATTTAAGCATATTTATGGCGTGGGGGAATCAATTAACAAAATAGTTTTCAATATTGCTTCATCTTGACTTGGCTTTGTCCTCTATGATTGGCTTCTCTTCTGTTACGTGGTGATGTTTCATCAACAAATTTAATCGATCATGTACAATATTGGGTTAAGGTGTAAAAATAAGTATAATATTTTTTAAAAGTGCACTCAATACCAATTATTTTTTTTAATGGGTAAAAGTAACTATGAACTTTTAAAATATATGCAAAAATACATATTGACCGTTGGTTTAAATTTTTTTAAGGGTTGAAATGTAAAAATATATATAAGATTTTCTTAAAAATGCGCTCCACACAAATGTTTTTATTCAAGGTAAAAATTAACTATGAACTTCAAAAATAGGTGTAAAAATACATACAACTCTGGTCCTATTTATAAGTCCATTTTGACCAAAGATTGGTCCTATTTATTAGTCATCTTTCTGGTAATAAATGAGATTGTGACAATTTTGCCCATATTAATTGTACCAATGAAAATACAGAGAGAATAAAGAGTTGAAAGATACCCATTCATAAATGAAGGCAAAATTAAAATTTTACCCCATAATCATTGAGCTAACTACATCTCTTTGGTATGTGTGATTTGGTTAAAATGGACTTATAAATAAGACCAGAGTGTTATTGGCTATTAGTTAGTTGAATGCTTGTTTGAATTTTTTGGCTAAAAATGGTGATATGGATGATTAAAAAACACTTGGAGAAAAATACTAACATACTTCAGGAGTACCATGTCATCCAACTATCTAAGGAAAACATAACAACTCAGATCATTTTAATCCTAATTGGCTGATGACTCACCTGAAGAAAATTAAATTATATTTTATTTTGTTTTTAAGAATATTGGTTGATCATTTTATTTTAATTTTTTTAAAATTAAGATGTTTTTTCTTAAAAACAAGATGAATTTTAATATATATTTTTTTTCGATGAGTCATCACCAACCAAGATTAAAATGATATGAGTTGTTGTGTTTTTCATTGGATAAACTTCATACGAGTTTGTACTCCTAAAGTATGCAAGTATTTCTCCAACTATGAATAATAATTGCTGATTGGGCAAGAAAAATTAATTTTCACATCTTCACTTCCTTCGGAAGAGAGAGGGAAAAGAGATAAAAAATTAGATAAAAATAATTTCCCTTACACACTCAACAAATTATTATTTTAGGTTGTTTCTTAATCATTCATGTCATCATTTTCAGTCAAAAAATTTAAACAAACAATCAACTAATGGTCGTGTATTTTGTACATATTTTGGAAGTTTATAGTTATTTTTACCCCTCAAAAAATATTTGTGTTGGGCGTACTTTTAGGAAAATCTCATTTGTATTTTTGCTTCTTAACCATTAAAAAATTCAAACAAACAGTCAACTAACAGTCAATGTGTATTTTTGCACATATTTTGAAAATTCATAGTTACTTTTACCCTAAAAAAAAACATTTGGTGCTGGACATTTTTAAAAAAAATCTCATGTGTATTTTTGCACATTAACCCTATAATATTTTATCTTTTGAATAATATAAAATACAGAATTAAAATAATCTTTTTAAAACAATAATTAACCACAAAACATAAAACAAAATTTGAACATAATTAAATACTCAAGAGCCGCCAGGTTTGGCAGCCAAACAAATGAAAGTGCATGTTTACATGTATATAAATATATCTTTCGGTTAGTGTGAAGGTTCTGGATTGCTTCGTGGGTTTTTGAATATGGACGTATTCTTTCTTAAGCGTAAAGGACTCGAAAAGAATGAATTATTTAGATAAGATCATAAGAATGACCTGTTGAGCAGTCAAACGCAGCCATACGTGAATCCTAAGAATGAATATGTGTGCCACGCTTTCTATAGAACAAATATCTGACGAACTAAGTTTTAGATTTGGAGGAAAGTTAGGTCACCTGGTAAAAAATTCAAATATATATATATATATATATAGAGAGAGAGAGAGAGAGTGTGTGTGTGTGTAATGTTATAAAACACACTCTACCAAATCCTTAATATAAGACCTAATTGACTTTTCTAAAAAAATTAAGGAAGCAAAATGAGTTAGTTAATTATAGCATATGTGATATATCATTTGATTATATATCGATTATAAGTCGATAAATTAATTTGATATAAAATAAATAAAAAAAAATAAAAGTAATTTATTTAACTTTCTTATATAACAAACATAAAATAACATCACTGCCAACTTATGCTTATGTGCTCAATCTTTGATTAATTAAGCGGATGTTGGAGGGTTAGAATTCATGAGGGTATATTGGAACTTGGAAGGGTTTTTTCTGCTGACCTTGAATATATAGGAAGGGTTAGAGCTTTGAATTGTATGTCAGAAGAGATTGCGTTTGTTACGGTATGCTATATGTAGATGTAGACATTTACGTATTAAGTTGGACTCACAAATTCGTGGTCATATTAATTACAAGACATTATGAGGATGGTGCCCGTGACCCATTTTAAAAGGCGTTGTATGTGTATTAGATATTACTATAAAAAAATATGGCAAAAAAAGATAATCCCTTCCAATTATAAGATATATTTATTACCTAATTTTGAAAAGATTAAGAATATTATTTAAATTAGTTAATTATACTTATTTTTCTAAAATACCCTTATTTAAACTCTGATTGGCTAATTCACTAAGGTTCAGTAAAAACGACTTTACCGAACAACTCCCCTCCTACATTAAATGTTAGATAATTTTATAAAAAAAACTAAGATAATTCAAATTTTAGACTTTTATTAAAAAAAATCAAAGAGAGTATTTGCTTTCGGTCTTATAAGTAAGACTAGAGGAGTATAATAATAATTAATACTACCTCCGCTTTAATTATAAGGTCTTATAAGTAAGAATCATTTTATATGTTGATCTTTAAATTATATATTAGTTTATTAAAACTAATAATTAATAAAAATAAAAATATTAAACTAATTTAATTAGCTTCCTTAATTTCTCGTTCAATTCTGTTATTAGCGTTCAATTCAATTCTGTTATGAGCCCCAATTTTCACAACGGGAAAATCATCTTGAAGTAATTAAGGGTCTTGTGAAGCGCCTTGGCTTCTAACTGTATTAGCTAATATTAGAGATGTAGTGATTCTAAATATCTATTATTTGTACTTGTTACTATGATACTTTCATTAAGCGATATTTTCTGAATGATGGCGGCTAAATGAAGTATTGCCAACTCCCTAAGATACCTGTAAAAGGTCGAGTAAAGTGTCATAATGTGATTTGGATCAAGAATATTATTTTAAAATAAGGGATTTAGGTTTCTCAACTCCTATGACAAACTTTTGGAGTGTGATTCTGATAATTAATTGTACTTTTGTTATTATGTGATTTTGTGTATGCTCACTACATGTGAGTATGTGCATATATGAAAAATGATAAAGGTGTAAAAATGCATATGTGATTTATCTTTGGGAGCGTCTAGCACTAAATATTTTTTTTAGGTGTAAAAATACACATGTGGTTATAATTTATGAGCAAAAGTCACACAAAACGTTCAGACACAGAACGTTAACCGTTAAGTAATCATGGTTGACCGTTAATGCTGATATGTATGATGAATTGGAGTGAGAAGAAGGGAAATAAGAAAAAGAATTAGCTGATTAGATTAGGCTGACGGTGCACAGTGAAAAACATTGGGGAAAAAACCCCTACAAACAAATGACCTGGCTAAAAACTACAATCAATTGAGAGTAATTTGAAATCCAAGAAAATCAACAGATTACTCCAATACAGATTCCAAATTAAAAAAGAAATTGAAATCTCATTTCATCTTTCAGTTCCGAGCAGTTGCACCACAAACCCAGCAGTTTAGAAGTAAAACTCCAGAGTGTCATCCTTACCTTGCACAGCCGACGACACTCAAAATACCATAAAAAGGAGAACAACTTCGAATAAAGCAATGAGGATTGGAGGATCCGTGCCCAAGCAACAAGATCTGAAGGACTGAACTGTAGAGGCTTCTGATAATGAACTAAAATGCTTGGATTTAGATTTACCTAGCATTTCAGTTCGTTTTTAGGGTTTTTTTTTTCCCCATTTTTTTACTGTGCACCATCAGCTTATCTTAATCAGCACATTTTTTTCCCATTTCCCTTTTTCTCACTCCAATTCATCATTTTAACGTGTGAACCATGGTTGCTTTTTGTGTCTCTTTTTGTGTGAAATTTTTTCTAACCTAAATCAGTATTTTTGCACTCAAAAAAAATATTTGGTGCTGAGCACTCCGAAGATAAAGTACATTGGTATTTTTGCACATTTACCCAAAAATGCTTTAACACCCATACTCACATTATTTTTATATCTAAAAAATAATGAGTAATTTGGGAATAGTCTTACTAACATAAAAAATAAAATATATATTGGGCGACTATTGAAAGAAAATTCGGGGTCACTTCTATGTTAATTTAAAATATTAAATTTACCACAAACAACTTCGACAAAAATCATTAAGAGCGATTCTATGTACTGGACAAGCTAGAGTCCATCTACATATTATATTGAATGTCGTACGTATGACACTATCTCAAATTTTTTGAACAATATTCAATGCATATAAAATTGGTATACTAGTTACCGTAATTTCAATTGAAATTTTGTGCATTTTTAGCATTGTGTTTTGGTTGCATAGGGTCTTTTCTAGGATAAATGTATAATAAAAATCACATCAAATTTGCATGGTTTTATCGTGGCATTGTATTTAAAAAATAATTTTGTAAAGATGATTTGATGTTGAGTGTTATTAAAATATAGATTTTTTTTAAATATATAAAAAATAATTTTGTTTACTATACATATACTCCTTCTGGTTTTTAACATAGGGCTTAATTAAGTGTTGATGTTAATTTAAATTTAAGACTTATATTACATTTTTATTCATTTTTTCCCATATATCAATTATATTGATATTCCCACAATAATAACCAAATAAGAGAGTGAGCTAATGACTGAATTAATAAAGATAATTAGAATATTTTTTTTAAAAAATATATATATCATATTAACGAACTCAACTAAAATCCTTAGTTAATCTACTCATCACTACCTATGGAAGAACTACTCTTAATTAGACAAACTATGTTTGGAGTCATATACTCCTCCGGTTAAAATATAAAATATAATTTATAGTATAAATTACATTATAAAATATGTTTTATATTTAAGATTGGAGGTAGTAGCATATTTTGGGGGGAGGCAATGATGAGATGAATTAAGTCTTCCAAAGAATTGGAGCTTCATAATTTGTTCATTGCGCCCATAGTTTTGCCCATAGAATATGAAATCATGTTCTATATAAATAAACTATTAATACTAAACTAATGTCATGGAAATCGTTTATGTTAAAAAATTAGATCCTTTTGTGATCATACTCCAATAAAATATAAAAAAAGGGGAAAATCTTGTATTCAGTTTCCGACATGTAATTGACTACATGGACACGGCTTTCCCCCTCTCTGCCTTTACCCTCCGTTGCTCTCATTTACTCTCAAATAGCACGCATTTTGGTGCAAAATGCACATTATTCCCTCTTTTTTAAGATACTATTCACCATCCTAAAGTATTTTAAAGTACTGATTAGTACCATGAAATATTTTTTTAGATCCTAAAATAATTTTTTAAGATCATGAAGTATTTTATTAGTATCAATTAGTATCTCAAAGTATCTTTTAATACCAGTTAGTACCCTAAAATATTTTTTCATGATCTTAAAATAAGTTTTCATTATCATGAGGTATTTTTCAGTATCTGGAAGTATTATTTTAGTACGAGTCAGTCTTTCGAAATATTTTTTTCAAGATTTTAAAATACCTTGAAAAATTTTAGGATCTTGAAAAAAATATTTCGGAGAGACTAACTAAGTACTAAAAAATACTTCGGGATAGTAAATAATATTTAAAAATAAAAAAGAGTGAACAATGTGCATTTTGCACCAAAACAATGTCATTTGAGAGTAAAGGATGGCAACGGAGGGTAAAGGCATAGGAGGAAAGACGCCTCCATATTTTGGGCATTGAATTTTGAATTTTGAATATTATTAATTCATTACTCAGCTTGGAAAATGAAGGGAATAGGGTGGTAATGAGGCAAGTTGGGGGAATTAGAAGACAGAATATCTGTTGGTTGGTGAAGACTTCCATTTTAAATGTTCCCAATTGGTCAAAATTTAAGAAAAGCGTGAAAATCACCCACAAAAAGAAACCTAGCTCCTAGTTACCTAATTTCCGACTGAATTATAATATATTAATATATGTTACTCCTCGCACATGTATGTATATATAGATTGTAAAAATTACTTCCTCCTGTCCTAATTATAGGAACACTTTTATAGTGTAAATTGCACTACAAAAATGTTCTTATACACATGTATGTATATATTTTTTTAATATAGGAGTATTATTCTTTTTATGTCCTTAAACTACACACATTTCATCATACATTCCCTCTAGACACTTTTTCAAAAGTAATATTTTTGAAAGTTTTATATTTTCACTTTTAAGGTATTTTACAAAATGTTACAAGTAATTAATGTGCTTATTCCAAAAAGACTCGAACAAATAAACAAAACAAAACAAAAATGCCAAGAGTCAATTGCATTCAAAGAGGGGTATATTTAAAAATATGAAAATATTTTAGGGACACTAAATTAACTAATTATATTGGCTTCTTTTTTTTGGTTGCCCAGAATTATATTGGCTTATTGAAGTTAGTTAAAAATATATTTTGGAAAAATTATCTATGTCTCATGTAAGAAAACTAATTACAAATAAGTTTCACCAATTTGATCTAATAATAGATCTCAAAGGATTCAACATTTAATTATAATAAGTCAAATTTTCATATTTACAAGTTTGAGTTATATTATTTACAAGTCAAATTTTAACAACTTAATATTTACAAGTCAAATTTTTATATTTTTGAGTCCACTTACGTTATTTACAAGTTAAGTTTGTAAATATATTGAATTCCTTAACATCTATTATATTAGTATTAAATGTAATTCAAAAGACATATTTATATTTAATTTTCTTTCATGTAACCTTAAGTAATTTTTACTATCTTTGTAATAGGAAAAGGAGGAAGTTTTAGCATATAAAATTTAAAATTTGAAATGAATTATTGGATTATATCGATAACCCAAATATTATTATTTATAATTCATAATTTATAAATTGTACGATTTATGAATAAAAATCAGGTGAAGTTGCTTATATTCATTAGATCAAATTACTTATATTTATTATGTCAAGTTTCATGAGTGAATTTACATACGCACATACTCATTTTAACAATTAACAAAAGTGTACATATGAAATTTTAAAATTTAAATTTGAACATCTAACAAAAGTAAAATAGTAAGTATTTATATAAAAATTTACAAATCCTAATTTACATACAAAGAGCTTATACAAAATCTTACAAGTGTTTATAAGTAATTTTACGAGTTCACATACTCATTTTAACAATCAACAAGAATTATTAGAGAACTTGACTTAATAGATATAAATAACTTAATATAAGGAATTTTATCCACAGCTTATTTATTGATGCATATAATTATAATAGAAAAATAAATTTAGTATTTAATTATTTTATATGATTAAATATATAGAAATTTGATGTTGTTTTTTTGGCCACAAATCATATGTATATATAATTCATATTTTGAAAATAACTTAAATAAATGTAGATGATATATATATATATATATATATATATATAAAATCTAAAAAATTGTAAGTATTATATTTTGTATAGGTTCACGATGAAGTGGCATGTATCCATGTAGAATATGCAACATGTTTCGGTTTGAGTTCGATTTTCACCGGTCACATCCTTGATCATTATGCAACCATTCACCAATTCTAATACACAAGATATTATTTTTTATTTTTACTTCTATATTTTTCCACGTTTCCACATTTTCTCTTCTTTTTTCTCTTCTTTTTTTCCTTTTCCCTCTAAAAAAAATATTTTTCCAGATCTTCTTCTTTAAGGACCCTTTGTTCTGTCTCTCTCCCTCTCTCATATGTTCCATGATAACCTCCTTTGTTCCGTCTCTCTCTCTCTCTCTCATCGCGACCCTCCAACTCTACAACAATGCTCTCATATTCAACTTCCACGGCATTGAGCTTATCTGGGAAAAGCGCAATCACCTAAACGCTTACTCAAACGGCACCTTACTGTGCAATGGTCCCTGCAGAGCTTTTCTGTCACCACCGCTCACCTATTGCTCCCCCACACACTTTAATGTATCATTATATATAAACTTAAATATAAATACTTTATTTAAAATCTCTCTGAAAAGATCAACCGACTCCTTTTTTTTTAAAAAAAAAAAAAAAAAAAGAAAGAAAGAAGAGGAGCTAGATAGGACATGGCAGCGATATTGAAGTTCATTTCATATGACTATGAAAGAAATAATAGGGAGTGATTAATGAAGGACACCTGGCTAAGCGTAAGAATCAAATAGTCAAACTCTTGACCAGGAAAAGAGACTGTTTCAACCTTCAACCTCAACTACTCTTCAAGTTTTTAAATCAAATTCAGTTTCAACAAGCAACTCATCAGGCACCGGCCTCCAAACTCACAACACTCCAACAAAACGACATGGCACTGGGAATTTGGAAACAATGCACTTTTCCATACATCTCTACACCGACCAATAAAATCATTTCAATCCAATTTATTATACTGCTGGCTTCATCTATTTTTTGGTGATTAGTAGCAATTTAATTAAATGTGCCAAACGACAATGAAGTTGGAAACGACAATGGGGTTGGCAACGACATTTCTCTGCCAGTCCTCAAGACTCAAAGTGGACAAGAAGCACGACCACCGCCCAATATTTTTCTATTTTCTATTTAGGGATTGGGATTTCCATGGAACTCCTTGCATTATCAATCAAAATTATATATAGAGTATTAATTTGGATATTTTATAAGTGAATTACTAATACTCATAAAATATCACGATCGTTAATTTTAAAAGAATAATTATTTTAAAGAAATAAAGTATCAATAATTATCTACTATAAGGAGTTCTTGAGCCAATCTCTTACAGTTTTAAGCGGGTTTTAATTTATTAAATAAAATAATCCAAACGTAAAAAATTAAACTGTAAAAAAAATATTTACTCTTTATAATATGCGTAAATAATTTTCTTATCATTAAAAATTTGTATTTAATTCAGATGGTGAAAAGTGCACCTGTACGTCCTAATTAAACTGATTGTATATACAAAAATTGGGAAATAAATTCCTAATCACTTGTTTAAGAATGACGTCCGCTATTAATTGCATCAATTTGAATTTGTACATAATGCTTAAACTTCATTTTTTTTTTTTTTTTTTGGTTTTCGATGCCGTTTTATACTAATAAAAAACAAAAAGCGAAGTAACTAAAATTATGGGGTTATGTAAACAAATCTAAAAAATAGATATATATTTGTTAGCATACGTTATAAAAATAATAGATTAATTCCTTTATAAAAAAGATAATAGATTAATTATTTGTAAAAATATAAATAGCACTTTTGTTGGTCTTGATGGAAAGGGATTTCCCACTAAAACTTGAGCCTTCAGTTTAAGTCTTTGTGAATATAAAAAATGTCTTTGAAAAAACTATTCCCAATGAACGTAACCCCAACAATATTTAAATTTGACTCAATCAAACAACCATGTAAAAAAAGGGTTAAAGTGCAATTTTACCAACAAAATTTTTTCTACGAGTGTTTGGCACAATAAGTTTTGGAATGGGTATAAATATTAATAAATAATTTAAAATGATGCATATTCATCAAGGCCGTTAAATTTCATCAAACGTTTTTTTAAGTTTTATTTTAAATTGGCCTTTGAGAATTCAATAGACGTTTGATAAAATTTAACGCTTTGGTGAATCTACACCATTTTAAATTGTTCATTGGTACTCATTTCAAAACTTATTATATTTATGTCATACACTCGTAGAGAAAAACTTTATTGACAAAATTTTACCTTAACCCTAAAAAAAATTACATGCATGAAGTGTTGGGGGACATATGATGGTGAGCCATCGGGCAAAAGCAATATATGAAGAAACGGATGATATATTTGGGAGAAGGGACCCTTCCCACTTTCTAATGCTTCATCACCCATGGCTCACTTAATTAAGCTAAGTCGCCATTTATTTATAGTGTCTCATTACTTCATGTGCTCATTTTATGATTGGCTCTTCCTTCTCCTTCTTCTTCTTCTCTAGCTTATGTCCCTCTCAGGGGACCGCAATCTCCAACTTCTAGAAGTAGTTACTGTAGTGATTTGACATATTTCAAATAAACCCTTGAATTTAATCTCCTAAGTAGTAAAAAAAAAAAAATCATTAACATGTGGTTGTCCGAAAAGAGAAATCCCCTCCTTCTCATTAGTATATATCTTCTCCCACTAGCTAGGTGTGTGCTAATAGATCTCATTTACGTACACAACGAATTCACGTTTAGGTGCCCATGTCATGTTGGTTTGAGTTGACGTACACCTAGGAAGGGTATACATATATTATTATGGTTTTTATTATAAGTAACTTTCTAGAATGTTACTTTCTCGATGTCATTGATTCTTTTTAGGGAGAATTGTTATAAAATCCAAAAGAAGGGATAAAATTCCCAAAAGTCTGATAAAAATTATAAGGAACATGTAGCAATGACAAGTTTTAAGGTAAGAAATGATCATAAATTTATGGTTAATTCTCACCTATTATTGGGACTGTTTGGCAATTAAATCTCTTTCTTAAGAATTCATAGTAATTCTCCATTCTCTTAATAAGCCATTTGATAATTTTAAGGAGTGTTAAGTATTTTATTTCATATATTACCTTGTTTAATAAAGCAGATATTAGTATGATGTTAAAGCTTAATATATATTAAATATGAGTAACATTAGAAAGTCATTAAATTTTAAGACAAGGTTGATGAGATTTAAAGTTTTTCTTTTTCAAACTAGAACATGTCAATAATAACTAATAAATAGGATTGGTGGAGGAAGAGGGAGAGAGGGGCGCAATGGATCCTCAATCACCTGCCGACCAGGGCCACACACTAAAACAACTTTTAGGCTTCAATTATGATATGTAGCACAAAATCAAGATCAACATTTGAAACCATATTTTCTATTATTTGTTTCTTGTGTCTTTTTCATTCTGATGTGGGTGTAAGTTTGATGATTGGAAAGTGAAAACGAACATATATGACGAGGGTAATGAGCTCATTTTGAGGTAACAAGTGTGCAAATATGTAAAACATGTATTCTCACTAAACACACCCAATGACAAGCACCGACTTTTTTAATCTATGAGGTTGTGAATTCGGATGTTCTGTGCAAAATATCATAGATGTGAGTTATTGGGGGGAAAACAAACGCACAATGACAAGTTAAAATTTTAGAAACACGCAAAAATGTTTGACTCATAAACTTGGACAGGCGCAGGAACATATACAAAAGAAATAAAAAGTATTCTTAGTACGGTAGAAAAATATCGGGTGGAAAGTCGCCATTCACCACCTAACGATAGAATTGTAGACCACATGTGACATATATTGTAATACCCTGAAAATCATATTTATGATAAGTATCATATTTCGATAAATAATACCTATTGGAAATAGGTGAATATGAGGTCTCAAATAATAAGTTTTAATTATCTTATTTTCTAAGGTAATTACTATGGAAATTAGGAGAGATAAAGAGCTAAAATGTATTTCTAGAGCATTAAATGGCCTAAAAATATTATGATAAATCCCAAGAGGTAGTAAAATATTTATAAAAAATTAGAAAGTATGTTGTCTCTAATTTTAGGAATTTTTGGGATAATTTTCCTTGAAAAATAATGAGGCAAAATTAAGTATTATTTTGGGATCATAAGTGACCCCATGATTTCTAATATTTTACATGGGATATAAAATACCAATGTAAGTAAAATAGTTGTGAGATAATGATTTATCCTAATTAAGAAAATTATCAAAAATTAGTAAGTGGCTAATCTGGTAATTAATGGGATAATTAAGGTATAAAGTAAATGAATTAAAAATAATTTAAATAATTATTTTTAATGGGAGAAATTTGAAATTATTAAATAAATAAAAAATAAAATAAAATATTCATAAAATATTTTATGCTTAGAAAAATAAATAAAAAATAAAAGAAAAAAATATCTAGATATTTTGATTAAAATAATATTATATATGGTAAAGAGCCAACAGGACATTTGAGAATGGATAGAAATTAAATCCTACACCAAGGTATAGGGATTTAGTCTAAGTCATCTGGACTTTTTATGAACCAGTGAAATTCTATCTCGGATTGAGCGGTCTCAGAAGTCGTTTCTGAAACCAACAAGTGTAATTAGAGTCCTAGGGTAATTAGGAAATGGCGAGATAGTGCTAAAAGTGACTTAGAGAAAACAAGCGAGTTTTGGAAAACAGGAATAAGGTCACTTAGATCAGATCATATTACGAACCAGTGAATTTACGCCTACAAACTAGTGTTTCCGAATTTGATTCCGTAATCAAGGCGTCGAGCCTAAAATCTTCAAAGCAGATAACGGAATACCCTTAATGGGATCATAAATTTCATTAAAGTATATATTCCTACTGAGGAAGAAAAGTACTTCAAACTACACCGACAGCATTTCGCGATTCGGCAAAATTACGCGATTCGAGCACCGATCAGGGAACGGAGCGGTAAGTCGGATTATGACATCATCAAATATGATGTCATAAATGGGCAAGTAGGGCAGCCCAACTAGGTGTAAGGCCAAGATTGTTTTGTCCTCAAAAATGCGATCCTACGGTCCATATTCGTCAAGACTGAAGTTCGAATTATTTACAGTTCTGCCATTCGTCTCTTCTATAAATACCAAGCTCCTCTTCTTCATTTCTCACACCAAAAATCTGCCCCTTAGAGGGAAGTTAGAGAGAGAAGCTCGGAGAAAGTCGAGCAAAGTCCGGGGTAAGTTCTTCGGTCCTTAGTCTTTAGTTTCGAGTTCTTTCGGTAGATATAGTAGGAATGCTAGATTTATCTTTAAATTTTCAAGATAGTCAAGATATCATATTTAGGGGTAAATATGATACATATTTCGAAAATATGATGAGGGAAAAGATCTATCAAAATTCTGGAGAGATAGAGCGAAAACAATGGCTCCGCGAAATTCCGCCGATTAGGGGTTCGGGGGCAAAATGGTAATTTGTACCTAAAATGCCTTTATGCTGCTAAAAGTTGTTAAATATTATCTTTATAGGATATCTGTTATAATCGAACCGCTGTCGAGCCGCTGTTGTGCCGCCGTCACACCGCTGTTTTTCCTGCTGTCGGAAATTTACCGTTTTCCGTAAAAGTACCGTTTTCCGTCAACGAAGGTACGTTCGTGTACTGTAACACTAACGCTGATGTTTATGTTATGCATGTATGTGCTAGGTGTACTGTGTGTGTTTAGTTGTTATGTTGCTTGAGTGCATATAGATGTTAGAGTATATCTGTACTGCTGGGTGCGATGTGTCCACACTGCTGGGGGCGATATGTGTGATGTGTCTGGATTGTGTCCACACTGCTGGGGGCGATATGTGTGATTATGCTGGGTGCAATGTATCTGCATTAGTTGTGTATATGTGCTGTTAATGTTGTGAACGTTCGTAGTCCATATGTTGTGTATGTAAACATGAGGTTAACCGTTACCTGGAGTCCATATGCATGGGACCTCAACTCTTGATATAGCCTCAGGGTCTGGAGGACCGAGAACCGAGGAGAGAGGGAAGCAGCACGCATAGGGTCACGTGGACTCCACGGAAACAATTCTGGTCGGAGATACATCTGTTGTTATGTTCCTCTATTGTTATCTTCTTTTGTAAACACCCGGTACAGTGTACCGTTACTATAAACAGCCAGACTTACGGCATTTTAAATATAAGTATCAGTTACTCAATTGCTCCGATGCTCTACTCTGATGAAAAAAAAAATATACTGCTTTTGAAAATTGGATGTTACATATATGACCCCAAAAAAAAATCTTAGTGAAAATGAGATGACATAATAAGAGAAGAGAAAATAATATGAGGAATAGGTGAGAGTGAAAGGAGGGATTGGACTAACATAGATTTGGTCTAGTGGGAATTTTGTTGGGATTTGAATTGGAGCCATTTGTGTTGGGAGGTATAATTATGAAACCTGAACTGGATACTAGATTAAAATATATAAAAGAAAGAGTTAAGGGCGAAAAAAATACCCATGAGATTTTCTTAAAAGTACGCTCAACGCTAAATATTTTTTTAGGGGTAAAAATAATTATGAACATCCAAAATAAGGGCAAAATTACACATTGATCATTAGAGGACCGTTTGTTTGAATTTTTTGATTGAAAATGGTGACATTGAAGATGACGTGAATGATCCAGAAACAACTTAGAGAGAAATACTTATATACTTTAAGAGTATTGTGTGATCTAAACTTTTTCAAATGAAAACATAACAACTCAAATCATTTTTGTTTTAGTTAGCTGATAACTAATCTGAAAAAAAATTAAATTTAAAATTTTAAGCAAAATATTGGTAGATCACTTTGTTTTATTTTTTAAAATTAAAAATCTTTTTTCTTAAAAACAAGATAAAACTTAAATTTTTTAGATGAGTTATTAGCTAATTAGGATTAAAAGGATATTAGATGTTATATTTTTATTTGACTGAGTTCAGATGACTTGGGTAATCTTAGAGCATGTAAGTATTTTTGCAACTTAAAAAAAAAAAGATGGAAAAAATCACTTGAAGGGCTTTTGGTTTTGAAAAAAGCAGCGGCCCAAAGCCCACATCGTCTATTGGCCCGCCCCTTTTACGGTTTACGTGATCCCCTAAAAAATAATGGACATTTATATCCATTATTTTACTTGTTTGAGAATATAACCTTAGTTTTATAGATACTTTAAACATGTCACTTTGTCTAATACGTGCAATTGAAAGATTCTTCACTTCTTGAAAGTTGATTCTCACCTACGATCAGCCACTAAAAAAAAGATATGTCCTAATTATAAGACAACATTTGGGGGTTCATTTTGGTCATAATTATAAGACAACATTCTAATTTTTGTTACCTTATTCCTAAAACACCCATATTTTGTTTTCTCAAGTGTGTTTGATTTTTAATGAGTATATGAGGTGCGTAAACTCTTCCAATCAATAAAAATTTTAAATTGTTGGATTTTAATTTGTTTATCAATCAGTTGACATTAATTTACCAATATATATGTATACACCATGGTTTGTGAAACCGGACCGGACCGACCAGTTCAGACCGGGAACCGGCCAACCGGTCCGGTTTGGTGCAAAACGTCGACCGACCCGGTAAACCGGGGTGACCGGACGGTCACTGGTCGACCTTTTTTTTTTTTAAAAAAAAAAAACATTTCTCCTTCATTTTTTTTTTCCTTTTTTCACTTTTGGATGTCATATGGATTTTATTTGGATTCGTTTTTTGGTTTTCCTGAAGCTATTGTGGTTTCTTTGTTTTCGGTTGGCTCTGCTTAGTGGATGTCAAATGTAGGTTGTAAAGAAAATTGTTAAGAATATATGAATATGTCACAAGTATTGGAGTATATGATTATTTTGCCACTGATCCAAAATATTGAAAAGATATATATTATGTCAAATTTAGGTTGGTATGATAAGAAATTAATTATTTTCTAATTTTTTATATATCACCGGTCTAGGCCCGGGTTGACTCCGGTCTGACCCACTAACTCTTAACCCAGTACCCCGACCGGTTCAGTGACCGGTCCGGGTTTCAGAACCTTGGTATACACACATATATCTGTGTGTGTATATGTATGTATATATGTGTGTCTCTACACACATATATATATAAACACACACACATGTGTGTCTGTGAGAGTGTGTGCGTGTATGTATATCTATGTGTGTGTGTCTATATATTTTTGTGTGTGTGTCTGTGTATATGCATATATATATATGTGTGTGTGGGTATATATATATGCGTGTGTAGATATATGTGTATATATATATATATGTATGTATATATGTATACACACATATATAGTAAGATCATTATTTTAATTAGAAAGTGTGTGAAAAAGAAAATTCTAGGTCGGAGAGGTATGAGGTAGGAGCTATTGATTTACTTTTACTTATGTCATTTAAAATTTATATAAGAACATTTTAAAAAAAAGAGTAAAATTAACTAATTTAACTTCTTTTCTTAATCTCCCCAAAATCGGTTAAATATGTCGTATAATTAGGACCGGAGGGAGTACTATATTATTCAGGCAAAAAAAAAAACACTTTAAGATGCAAATATTAAAATAAACAAAATACTGAAGCTAATTAACAATATATCAAATTAAACTCATGAGATAATTTTTGTTAAGTAATGATGATATCATCAGTGCCACCTACCTCCTGTGCTTTACCGGTGTCCACGTAATTCAATATATCTCCATCTCAAATCAGAAAAGTGAGATTTTATTAAATATAATTCAAAATAATAAAATTAATTAAGTTTCATTTCATAATTGTAAAGCAGTATTCATCCTTACGGATGCATCAATAATGCTCATACCTCTAGTCTAAAAAAAAGAAGAAAAAAAGTGGTTAAGTTGCAAAAATGCATATGTGTTTTGTTTTTTCTCGAGTAGCGTCCAACACTAAGTGTTTTTTTAAGATGTAAAAGTGATTACGTGATTACAAATTATGTACAAAAATACCGTTTGACCGTTAAGTTTGAATTTTTTTGTTGATTGAACGATGCCGTAGCTTTTAAAGTGCAAAAAGGATGATGACATGGCTTGGCCAAAAGGGTGTCCAACACCAAATACTTTTTTAAGTGCAAAAATATCGTTTGACTTTATTTGTTGACTAAACGATGACGTGACTTTCAAAACAATTGTGTCAAAAAACACATGTTGACTGATCGAAAGTCTGAGTTATAAATAATTAATATTACTGTTATGGACTTATATAAGGCCCACTTAATATACGACCCAACAAGGGGCAATTCATATCAGAATCCGCCCATAATGAAGGGAGATTCTAACTGACCTATAATCAAGGAATATCCTAATCAGGGATGACAACCAGTATGTGTGGCGGCATAATGCTTGGGCTATAAGGCGCATAGGGCACATAAGTCCAAACCCTAAGGTAATTTCTATAAATAAGAGGTAAACCTAAAAGTTACGCAGATACATTCTCTCTCAATTTAATATTCAGCCGTCACTATGTACACACACCACCCTCTTTAGCTAACGTTTATATGTACACAGTGATCCATTATTCTCTTGGGTATCTGCCTCATAGATATCTAGGAGAGTTATCTGATCCAACATTAATATACTAGTCCTACGAGTTAGACATCTGTTGTTCTTATACAGAACAATTACCATCTTTATCCCTTTATTGCCCCTGTAACAACACAGCACCTCCTCAAAGTCTGAGTTTTACTTAATAATTGACCGTTGACTAGTACTAGTATATCCAATGCTCCATCTGTAACCTTGTTTTTCTTCATCCACATTCTTCCACATATAAGATATTACATAGTGATGCAGATCGCACAGGGTGGCGCCTAATGATTTAATTTATTGCCGTTTTTTATTTATTGACCCACTTATTTATAATATGTTCAGCGATCCGTATAACGAATTTGGAATATATAATTTTGGGCATGGAAAAATAATATATTTGATCCATGATGTGATTATAAACTTATCTATTTTATTGATGACGATCTATATTTTCTTGACTTATATATTCACTATGGAATATAATGTAGATAGCTATCAGTATAAAGAAATTTTTATATGAAATTTCGGTAGCGATGATAATATTATTATTTGCACTGTGAATTAATTATATTAATTTTGATGTGACTGCAAGAATAAGATAAGATCCAATTGGCTCACATGAAGACAAATAATAGAGTTAGCCAGTTAGGTATTACTCTTACTACGCTCCATAATATGGAGCGTTTCTACAAGAAAAGCATAGTACAAAATACAACTCACTTGCATAGTATAGTTAATTAATGTTAATTTTTCAATTTTATCTCTATAATTATTACTCATTTTCCAATTTTACCCACTCATTATACCCAACCCCCCAAATAATAATAATAATGCATAGGGTTTACATTATGCAATGAGGGTAAAAGTGAAAAATTATTTTAATTTTATGACATATTAAGTGAGTTAACGATTACTTTTTTTATTCGCATAAATCAGTTGAAGTATCCTAAAACTGGAGGGAGTATATTATAATTATAGGCTAATGTATACTTTAAGTTTTACATGAAATATATTTTTGGTCCCTTAACTTATAAAGTATACTTTTGGTCCTATATTTTTAACATCGTTAATGTTGTTAACGGAAAATGTTGATGCAATAAACTCAAGTGATGATTGTGTGGCTGACAAAGCATATTTATGTTTTAATCTTTTAATATAAAATATCTAGATTGTTAAACTAAAATAAACCGACAAATCCCTACAAATGAAATTGAGGTTTTGATATTTAGATTATTAAACTAATTTTTTTAATACAATTGAGATTTTTATATTAACTGATTCATTAATTTTTTAGATATTTTTCAATTTATACATACTTAAAATTTAATATTAATAGCATTTAACTACATAGTTATCACTTAAGTTTACACCGTCATCACTTGAGTTATTGTGTCAGCGTTTTCCGTTAGCAACATTAACGGTGTTAAAATTATATAACCAAAATTATATTTTTTAAAGTTAAGGGACCAAAGATATATCCCATATAAATTTAAAAACTAAAAATATACTTTAGCTTTTCTTAAAAAAAATAGTGAAACCAATTTTCATATTGTTCCCTATTTCTCTCTGATAATTAATCCATTTGTTTTGTAGTTTGTCTGTCTTTGAGCATATAACAGTTGTCATGTTTTGTTTATAGTTCCGATTCGATTTTTTTTTTTAAAAAAAAAACAAAATCCAGTGAAAATAAAAGTAAAATAATTATTAATCTTAATTATTTAGTTGATTTTTCATTTTAATATTATTTTCTAATTAAAAATGCATACTCATTTCTACATACATTTGAACGGGCTAAATCAACAAAATAATCTATTTGGACAATTTTTAGGCTTTTATATTTAGACATGTTCAAAGACGTTTCTCTCTAAAAGTAAACATTTTTTTCTATTGCATTGAATATGAAAATTAAATCATTATTCACTCATAATTTGTAAATAATGCAGTTAACTATAAGTTTTATATTATAATATTTGATTCTTGAAATCATATTTTAATTAAGAAGACTCACACATGAATTTAGCATGGATTCTAAAATAAACCACACTGCTTATAAATAATATGTTTGCTAACACATCATTTATATAGAGGTCTGACTTCGTTTTTTCTGTTTCCTCACTGATCAACTAATGTGATGTTGGATGGAGTTTGATGAAACACTCGTAGTATTGGTTAGAATATTATACCGGTCCTAATTATAAGAATACTTTTTTAATTTAATTTATATTACAAAAATATTTTTATAATTAGGACTGGAGGGAGTATTATATTACTACCTCCGGTCCTAAATATAGAACATAGTTTATAGTGCAAATTGCACATATATTTAGGATCAGGCAATATATTATGGTATATTTATATCAATTATTTACCTAGATCAAATAGATAAAAAGCCATAAAATCAACTGACGTCTCTTCAAGTGTGCTAGCGCCTAGCACCAACTATATATATATATATATATATATATATATATATATATATATATATATATATATTATATATATATACACTTCTCATGTTGGATGAGAAGAAGAAGATTCTATAGTGAGACCCACATCTTTTTTATATATAAAAAAAACTCAAGCACGGAAATGGTGGGACCGACATCTTTTTGTATATATGACATGAGGATACACTTCTCTTACAACATGAGAAGTGTATTTCCCATATATATTATAAACAAGTTTTGGTGAGGTAGACATCGGTACCTTACCAATGTCGGGACGGCAAAGAGCGTTCATATCGATATAATTATATGATGTGGGTTTGGAATAAATTATTAAATTATAAGCCATAAAATCAACTGACGTCTCTTCAATTGTGCTAGCACACCAACTATGAATATGATATCATTATATGGTGTGGGTTTGGAATAAATAAGCTGTGTTCCAAACACTTTCATAATTGTAATAAGAAACTTTTATGTACAGGTCAGAATACCTATGCTAAAACTATAAACAATTTTCTGTTAAGCAAGAAACGAATTTAAAAATGGGAAATTAAGTACTATATACTCATACCCTTGATGCAGATCACCTTCTGATTTTATTTTTTTTAATTAATTTCTTTATTATATTGGAATGTGATATAAGGCGTGCTACAGCCGACAAGCAAAAGGCTGGCTTCAACTTTAATATTCTCAAGATCAGATACCCTATTTTCCCTGACAGGTAAGACAAAAAGAACAGTATCAACAAAGAAAAGAAAAAACTTAGCTTGAATATAATTAAGCCTTGTTACTAAAAGAAGCGAATTCTTTAATTAATTACTCTATCTTATCTTAAATATAAGATCTAATTGATTTTTTTTAAGAGATTAAAGAAGCTAAATAAATTATTTAATTATAACATATATTGTGTATCATTAAATTATATATCAATTTATAGGTTAGGTAAAATAATTTAGAGAAAAAATGATTAATATAAATAATTTTAAAATAATTTAATTAACTATCTTAGTACTTTTTCCTGTCCTTTTTATAAGAGCGCGAAATTTGAATTAGCTTGGTCTTTTTTATAAGAGTCCGACAAAAATTGTTTTAATATTTAATGATTTTTTTTTCTATCTTTGTCTCTCATAAATCATTTATATGGCATTAATTAAAAGGTGCACTTTTTTCATTTTCTTTTATACTCTTATAATTTTGTGTTCTCTTTATTACTTTCCTCATTTATTACTCATTTTTTTATCTCTTACTTGTCTCCTCATAAATACTTATTTGAAAAAGCAATGTCTATTTATATACTTATTATTTTTAGCCAATTGTAACCGTTTTCTTAAATCGCATAATAAGGTTATTGAGTTCTTATAAAAAGAACCGAAGGAAGTATCTTAAAAAAAGTTATCTAGATCTTATATTTTTTATAACAAAAAATATTATTTTTGTCCAAACCTTAGGTCAGCATTTCAAGAAAAATACATTCTCCGATGAATACACCAAATTAACCAACGTGAGCACATGTGAAGGTTGTCTCTGATCACTTCACGCGTAGATGATCAGTTCAAAAGAAAACAAAATTGAATTCGTTTTATGTTTTTGTTTATTATTTCAGTTACTCTTACCTCTGCTCATGCCAATCAGCGCGCTTCGATCAAGCTGTATTCTTATTCCCAAGAAACCCAAACAAGAATGAGACTAATAGGCCTGTTTGGAAAATCTTTAACCATTGTTTTAAAACTCTTTTTTTATAAATTGAGATAAAACTCGTCTCATTTATTTATTTCGTAAATAATAAATTTGAAAACTATGTTGTCTTACATAACTACTCATCTAACTAGTTCAATTTATAAGGCGGAGAGATACCACTCTCATCTTATTTATAAGTGATAAATAGGAGATATAGTTAACTTAATGATTATGTAATAAATTTTCAACTTTGCCACGTGGTAAATTTTTAGGAGACTTATACATAGAACTGAGAGTGGTAGTGTATTTTTTTAGTCCTAAGGCATGTCATTAGATTTTCTTTGAAATATGTTATAACAACCTTATAAATAAAACTTACAAATAGGACACTAAACACTCGAGGATGATGTTCCCTTTCTCAATACATGGAAAGATCAAATTAAAACATCCAAGGATTTTGAAGAATACAAAAGCCAACAAATTAAATAGTCCCTCCGTCTCTAAGCATAAGTTTCAAATAATTAATCTATGCTTATTAAAAAAAAATTAAAAATAATAAATATATTTCTAAACAAAGGAGATATAAGTGAGAGGGACAAAATGATTTTGACAAAACTAAAATAAAGATTATATTTTAAGACGAGGGAGTAACATTTAAACTAAAGCAAATCTCTCTAAGAACCTCAAGCTTCCTCCTTGCAGTTTAACCCCCTTCCATTAAAATCACATACTGTAATTAACAATTGTTTAGTCTCAGATTTCAGGAATAATATACAATTTCCACCCTTCAATTTTTTTTACCAATGATCACATATAGTACATACACTGGTTTCAGAAGGGACCAATAATAATAGTTAACAAAAGAGCCAAACATGCATGTTTGATCAAAGATGAATAATGCAAGCCCTGAGACATATATATATCTGTATTCTGAGAGAATACATATACATTTACATATATATTTATATATATATATAAGGTGGTTATAGAGAATATATAAAAGATATATATATGAATCTATCACATGATGAAGATGGTTCTAGGGCGATCTGATCCGAAGGTGTGAGGGTAGGTGGAGAAGGTGATGCCGGCGGGAACAGCAAAAGAAGACTCCATAAACAGCCTCTGTTGAAACGTTTCGATGGTGGCACCAGCTTCCACCATTTCCCTCACCAGATTCCTGTAATATTCTTTCAGACTTTTCAGCATCCGTTGATACTGCAACTTCAGCCACTTTAGCCTTATCTTCTTCATCATTCTCAGCACGATAAGCACTCTACTACGTCGTTTTCCGCCTGTCTTTTTCCCGCCCAGCCGCACCGTCTGCAACTTCCGCCGCCGCAGTAGGGAAACACGGCGGCGGGGACACCATCGCCATGCGTTAGCGGTGTTCAGGTGGGTTGAAGTTTGATGAGGAGGGTCTTTGTGATGATCAAGAGCCATAGGTGTGAGCATGTGGAGAGGAAACTGAAGGGAGAGAGATTTTAAAGGAGTTTTGGGGGGGGGGGGGGGGGGGGGGAGAGAGAGGGGTTGACTTAATTAGGGAGAGGAAGAAGGCATCTTTTTAGAACAAAAGGAAGCTCTATATCGACAGGTTTGGGACCTCTCAACAGCATTAAAAGCCTGTTTAAGAGTTACTCACACTCCCACCCTTAGGCCTTACCCCGTCTGGTCCCTTTTCTTTTTAATTGGCTGTCGTCCTTTTAGGGTAAGTTTGGTTTGATGGAAGAGGAGGGGGAGGGGAGAGAAAAAAAAAAGAGTAAATACTGGCTTTTGGGTCCCTGAAAAAAACACGGACCTGGACTAAAATGAAACTTTTCTATGGACTAAAAAAGGCTTTTTGAAAATTTGAGATGGACCAAAATATTCACCAATCGACTTTTATTCGTCCTTTTCAGGGACTAAAAGGGCATTTCTTTGTGTGAGGGACCAAAATGGGGTCCATATTTTTTTCCAGGGACTCAAAAGGGTATTTAGTTGAAAAAAAAGAGGGGAGGAGAAAATTGTACTAAAATTCAGTGTAGTGGGACCCACAAATTTTTTCTCTCCCCTTCCCTTCCCTCAAACCAAACTTACCCTTATAGTCCCACCCACCGCCCTATACGTACATTGCATTTTAAAAAAGAGGATATGGTCTAGAATATAAGTTACATCAGATTTAATTAATACTTTTCTTTCTGTTTTACTCATGTAATTAATACTCACTCTCCAACTTTGCTCACTAATTATATCTCCTTTCTCTCTAAGATAATATTCTAAATGTAATTAAGCATATTTCTCAAGAAGATTAAAAGTGGAAAAATTTAGATTTTATGATATATTAAACGATTTAACTATTATTTCTTGTTGTCTCTGATTTAGTTTAAGTGTTTTATAAGTCTTTTTTTTTAGATTAGTACAAGAATTAAGTACATCTCTATAATGTTATCCCTATTTAATTTTTTTAATATATATATATATATGTATGCTCTTTCATCATTTTTCTCATCGTTACTCTTTCATCTTATTTACCAATTTATAAATAAAGGTATATTTGAAAAAGGGTTCAGGCTCACCTAACACTTTGAAACATTTTTGGAGGTGCACCCAATGTCTTAAAGTTATTTGTGGTGCAATCTCTCTTTAGTGAAAGAAAATCACACTAAACTTCCAACAAAAGTCGCATATATAACCTATTAATGATGACTTTTCACTTGTTATTGATAAGTTATAAATTTTTTTCTAATATTAGTTTTTTTAACTGAAACCTTGGTGTAATTTTTCATATTTAAAATGGTGCAATCTTATCCATTACTAACTTAAAACCCTCAGTTTGACTGTTAAAGTGATGAGTTAACAAGAGTTTGACCCAAAATTTGAGTTGGCATATGTTATAAGGGGAAATACTTACATACTCACCTCATCTATATACAAACTAAAATATAACAACTCATGTTATTTTAATCTTACATAGCAGATGAGTCATTTAAAGAAATTCAAATTTTATGATTTTTTTAAATAAAAAAAACAACTCATAACAAGGAATTGCATCTTTTGTTTTTCTAAATTATGAAGTTTATATTTTTTAAAAATTATAAAATTTAAATTTCTTCAAATAACTTATTTGCCATGTAGGATTAAAATAAGTTGATTTTTTGTATTTAAATTAGTTAGAGTACATATGAAGTCACGATCCTAGAGTATGGATGACAAGGCATATGATGTGGCATTTTTGTAATTGTAATTTAAAAATTCAAAACCACATCTTTTCTGTTTTCCTGAATAAACATAATTGTTAGCTAATTTTAACCGTTCTCTTCATTAATACAATTCTTTTAATCGGACGTTATAACGTTTTTTGGTAAACAAATTTTGTTGCTAAATGAATTGATAAGGACAATAACTCATTAATTACCACTATGCACCGTCTAAGAGAGATACTATTGTTTGAAAAAAGGGGATAAACTTCTTACGTTATCCTTATTAAACGAGTTATCTTTAAAAAGTATTTTTTTTTTCAGGGGTTCATGTATATTAGGTATAGAAGAACAACTCATATTAGAAATTATCTAATGCTTACATAACGTCATTAAATTGTTGGGGGTTCTCTTTTTCTAAACAAAAAATCTATAATTCATACCTAGTGTTCAAACGTAAGAAACTTTTAAAAGATGTCTAGTTAATTAAGGCCAGAAAGAGTATTCAACAAATGAACAAGTATAAAAAGATATCAGGAAGAAAACAACATTATTACAAACAACTAAAGGTGAGGGAGTAGATCGATATATATCTTATATAAGAAAGAGCTAAGGCCTTAGATTTTGGAAAAACAATTTTGACAATAATCTAATGGCAGATTAATGTTGGGGTAGTTAATAATAACGTTTCTCATTAAAGAAATAGGTAGATTTAAGATAAAAACAAAAGGAGTTGGTTCAAGGTGAACCAATGTTTGAATCACCCGTAGGAGAAGTGCTTACATTTAATGCCTGATAATACTTTGAATAAAATTAATATTTTTGCTTAGTTAAAAAAAATAAAAGGAATATGTTGGGAATCAAAATGAAGAATGAAGGAGGCTAGCTACACTCCTCACACTTTCACATGCATTCTGATCCTTTTATATATTTTGCGTGTTGCACCTTACTTGTGCTGATCCTCCCCAGACTCGTCACATGCATCCTTTCACTTCCAATAATATCAAATTGTTGTCTCTTATTATACATTTAAGCATATAACTAGAAAAGACAATCTTGTAGTGACTTGGAAGGGAATCTTGATTCACTTTGCTTCGCAGACGCCACAGAAGGATGGATATATATATATATGTACCATCCTTCTCTGGCGTAATAAGTTTGTGAACAGTAGTACGCCAGAGAAGGATGGATGTGTCTGTGTGTATGAACCGTGTGTGTGAACAGTAGTACTCATGAGCAAGGTAGCTAAATTTGAGATTTTAAGGTAAAATAAAAAATCGTAAAACGTAAAGTAAAAAAATCGTAAAAACGTTTGGAAAATTAGTAAAATCGTTTTAATGAAAAAAAATCGTAAAAACGTAAAATCGCAGTGATAAATCGAGATTTTAACTACTATGTATATATATAGCTCATGAGTACTACTGTTCACAAACTTGTTCTTCACTCCTCCTCCTACTTTGAGTCAGTGATTCAGCCATTCAACTTCAACTGCTCTTAGCTATCTCTCCCACTGGCTCACGTTAACAAAACTTTCTGTTTCATTCACGCATCAGTTCAAGTTTTTTTCCTTTCTTTCTCTTCTTCTTGCTTTTGTACGAGTGTGGACAAGGTTGGTTTGGCAAGCCTTGTTATATCCAGTCATATCATAAATAGTATTTTCATTCAAAACACGTACGGGACTACAATTTGTCAAGGATATGTATGGATGCCGACTGAGATATTGATGACTCTATGCTGGTTAATTCATCACTTGGGTGTTGATTTCTGCTTTTAATTAACACCTTAACCGTTGGCCATTTGTACTTTAATACTACAAATTTGACTATGCAACTCATTTATAAACAAATCAATTAACGATAATTAGTAATGGTGTCATTTTCAGGGGACCAACTCCAAGATAGGTTTGGCCAACCCCTCTGATTTAGCCTATTGTTTTCAGCACATTGACTTGGGCTACCTTGGGAAGCACGATTACAATGACAAAAGCAAAATCCAATGGCCTATTACTACAGCAACATCAAACCCTCCCCACAAAAGGAAAAAGTATTTTTGGTCTAAGACGTAAACCCAGGACATACCAAACAATATTTCCTTGTCCCTTTTTCTCATTAGCCCATCGATTGAGAAGATGAAAAAAAAGTCAAAGTACTATGTTAAGCTATGATTTAGCTAAATAGGTCATGCACTCCTTTCTACCCAAAATTCTTATTCTATAATATAAGTCAAGTTTAATTACCATTTCCCAATATTTTACATATTTATTGGCCATACACATTAGATAGGATAAAAATAAGCTAGGTTAAGCTATGATTTAGCTAAATAGGTCAAGGACTGCCATGGATATAAAACTTGAATTTGGGCATGGGCTGAGCTTACGTGTGAATAATATATAATATTAATTTAGATTATATTATATATAATTGTGCAAATCAAATCAAATAAAAAAAAAACTAAAAGGAAAAATGCACTGATGAGGTCCCAAAATAAAGAAAATATTAATCGAAAGTCCCTTGAAATCTTTAATTTACATGAAAGTCTTATGGAACTTTTGAGTAGTATAATCGAATTGAAAAAACCCAATTACCTTTAGTGAAACTGAGAAAAAGCAAGCAATTCAAAACCCCCAATTATTCTTCTCTCCCCTCGATAACCCTAAGTTGTCACCTAAACTTTGAGAGCTCCAAACTGTGATGATGCCGCCCCAAGCATCACAGAAACTCCAAGTATGTAATGCACGGTGATGCCATGCTCCTTGCTGCTATAGCACCTTTCAAGAGATATTTAGGTCAGTTAACTCGGCAATGTCGATGGTCTATCTGGTTGCTTCTTTATATTGCTGTTACCACAAGTTGGCCTCCGGTGGGTTCAGCTCTCCCGTCGTCTTTCAAAAAAGTTAAAAGGTGTCTTAGCAGGTGGAATTCTCAGAAGATGATCTCATATAATTCATCTTCACCTTTTTTCTGATTGATATGTGGTTAGATATATGGTGTTATATACTTTGTTTACTTATCTTGTTTGTAGTCCACATCTACCTTCCTAGATTTAAAGTAGAATTAAGGAACACTACTAAAAAAACAGATATAACATCCCTAAACAACATCCTTTTTTTAAAAAAGAGAAGTAAAAAATAGAGGCGAAGATATTTTTGTAATTATGTGGAGACTTTTAGCATCATATATAATTATTGAAAAGGATGTTAGAAGTAATTTTTGACGTCCTAATTTAAAATTTGGATGCCTAAACAAGGGACTTTTGGCGTCCTAATTAAAATTTAGGAAGCCAAAAGTGAACCTGACATTATTTTTGGCGTTTGAAACTTTGTTTAGGATGCCAAATTAAAATATACTGTTTTTGGCGTCCTCATTTGATTTTAGGACACCAAATCGTGACTTGTTTTTTTAGGTTAACATATCTGACTTCCATCCCATTCCCTCATTTCATCCTCTTGCAACTCTCCATCTTTTTCTCTTATTTCGCTTGCCGTAACTCTCATTTCACTCGTCATGACCTACTCACTCCCTGCTCACCTTGATACCCCTTTCCCCCAAAATCAAATCTAAGCGCCGATAGATGCTCCATCACTGAATCTCACTGCCATAGCTCACCGCTTCGCTTTGCTCCGCGGCCACCTCCCCTACTCACCTTGATGCTCTATGGCAGGATCTCGCTGCTCCCGATGCTCCCGATGCTCCATCACTGAAAACAGATTTGTTCTGTTTCTTCATATCTGAAAACGGATCCTTGTTGTTGATCTGTATTGTGTACTTTGCTCCGCGGTCGCCTCCCCTGCTCACCTCGATGCTCCACCGCCGGATCTCGTTGCTCCCGATGCTCCGTCACTGAAAATAGATCTATTTTGTTTCTTCAGATCTGAAAATGGATCCTCGCTGTCAATCTGTACTGTGTACAATTTGAATTTTGTTTTTCCTTTTCTTTTGATTGTTATTATTAGATCTGAAATTTTAGATTTGTTTGTTAGTCTGATTGTTATTGTTAGATCTGGAAATTTTGGATCTGTATTATTATCCGCATCTGCAAATCCCTGATTAATTTTTGGATCTGTAATTATCTGCCTTTGTTCGTATTCTATACATTTTTTATCTGCTTGCATTTTTCATGTGCATCCTTGGATCTATATTATATTTTTTTCCATCCGCTCATATTCTATACATTTTTGATATGCTTGATTTTGGTTTTCTTTCATAGCGGTCTTTTGTTTGGTTTCTGGTGATAGATATCTTCCACGGCCAACTCCTCAAAGGTTGAAGTTCGAGGGTTTTTTTTTTTTTTTTTTAAAAAAAAGGTATATGGCGTCTTAAATTTGTTTAGGACGCCGTAACTCCTGACTTATGGTGCCTCCTGCATAGGTGTCCCCAGCAAAAAAGACATAAAAAGGCCAAAAAAATAGGACGTTATAAAGCTTTTTTCTAGTAGTGGAAAGAAATAATGCATAGGGGGTTTTACACTTCAAAGCCATGTGTAAGATTAAGGACCTTTAAATTGGGAGGACTCAAAAGATCATTATTTTCATAAAAGAACAAGACTAAAATATTTTTTGTTAATTATGTAAATGTAAATTTAATATTGCTCAATTTCTATAGAGTTAAGTAACTTTTACCATATTTATACTGCTAAGTTTGCTAGTTGTTGTTACTGCCTTGTTATAAGTATTCTTATTTAACTTCCATAGTTCCATCATTGCTTGAACTTGTTCAGGATTTTTGTATGAAAATCTCTTATTATTTTAGAGAAATTGCTTCTTTGAAGTGCTTGGCGCAGTGAAGTCACAGTTATTTGAGAATGAGGATAAAATTGAAAAAGAAGTGACATGGTTAAAAGTACATGCTCAATATGTGATACGTGAATTTATCACCTTGTGGCTATTGTTAATTTCATTACAATGTGCGCTGTGTGGTTTGGTTATTAGTTTTGGTGTTATGGAATATTATTTAACTCTTGTGGAGTGCATGTACTATCCTGGATATAGATATGAGGCGGAATTGAACAAGGTGATGACGGTTACATCATGTCTTACTGCTCCATGTAAGAACTCTATGAATTGAAGATTGCGTTCTTATGGTGGCTTGAGACTCATCCAAAGAATATACATGGTAATAAAGTGATGTCTTTGGCATAAGAGAACAATAAGAGGAAGAGAACAAAATAGGATATCAAGTTCAATTGTACCTATGAGTAGTCGTGAATATTCAAGAAATGTTTTTTGTAATTGAATTTATTATCAATGTATGGACTAATTGTATTAACTTGATATTAGTGGTTAATTAAGATTATGCAGAATTTTTGTACATGACTCGTTATTAATATCAATGCATTTGTATACTTAGTGTTATCATTGCAACGTGTCCCTATTATAAACAAGTCCATGGACGTCCATTGACAAGTGTATGAACGTCTATTGACAAGTACATGTGCCTCGTTGACAACTACATGGGCATCAATTAACGAGTTTGGTGGTGTGAAAAGACAAAGCGTGTTGTTAATAGGGACAATAATAGTTGTTAACATTACTGGTTTAATTGTAAATGGCAAGTGATTGTGTAGGTTGACATTGATGATGGCCAATACATGTGATTATTACGATTTTCAAAACCTAATTCAAAATATGATAAACATGCCATATAATTCTAATTTAATTACGACTTACATATTCTGAATTCTGACCTTAGTTATATAAGTTAATATACAACATTTTAGTTATAATTTCACATATTGTGGACCCAATACTTAAAGTAAAATTGACCAACATTTTCAACATGAATAGAGTTGTTATTTTAGCCCCACCACTTGTCAATGTGTAAAGTTGTCAATACATACCCTTATAGTTATCAATCACTGGTGTTAACTCATATCACATCATAATACATAACATTATATTCAAATTACAACCTTGTATGCATCTTTTATGTATATTCACCATTTTGGCAACCCATCCGGAAAAACAACACAAGTTGCATTTGCAATCACTAAGTCTAGGTGGATCTACTGACATTATTAAAAAAAAAAAAAAAAAAGACTTCCAAATACATACACATCATAGGCTACAAAGGAAAGGATGAGGTTACATCTAATAAGGACCCTAAATGTTAAATTTTCTAGTTAAAAGACCTTAAAAATTCAAATAAAATCAAATTTGATTAACTCTATACAGACAAGCTAAGGGCTGATTTTTTTTTTCTTCCAAACAAATCTAATTAACAAGGGTTAAGGTGTAAATTGAGCAACGAAGTGTTACGCAAAGAGCATCTAGCACAAAAATATTTTAGAGGGACCAAAAATACAAATAAACAATTGAAAATGGAAAAAAAAAATACCAATAAAGATGCAAATTGGTCAACGAAGTATTACTTCCATCACCGGCGATTCTCGCCTTCATCACCATCGTTGCCGGCGACATCCCTTCTTCCCCCTCTCCATCATTGTGCTTCAGATCAGGAGTGAGAATCAGAGCCACAATTCATCATCATCAATCATTTTTGAAGAGGGAGAGCAGAAGTAGAACAGAGGCACGCTACATTTTTTTGGAAGCTACACTATTGTTGGAACGGTGCAAAGATCCCAGATACAGAGTGACTTCATTATTCATCGTCCTTTTCCTTGGAACGCACAAGCTCGTTTGTTCTTTAATTTTATTTCCCTTCAACTATGATTTTCTACCCAATGTGTCCGAGGAAAGGCTGTGCTGGTGGCGCTGGCGACAACGTCATTAGCTCATTCGTTCTCCTCCTCCATGATCATCGTGGATGAGCTTGAATTCAAGATAGATCCGTTGACCAACGACAGATTTACCAATGGCATTAAGTTGAAATTAACAGCATCGTGTTATTTTCCTATTTTAAATTGTTCAATGGCATTTTTTTTTTCATTTTCAACTGTTCATTTGTATTTTTGGTCCATCTAAAACATTTTTATGCTAGGTACTCTTTACGTAACACTTCACTAGCCAATCTACACCTTAACCCAATTAACAACTACCGTAGCAAGTTTGTAAATATTTTTCATACATAAGCAAGAATAGGAGGACTTTGTACACATGGTAATGTCATAAAAACAAGTTAGTAATCAAGGCAGTTTACCTCTTCCTTTCTCCTCCAAAATACCCATCAAGACACAGAATATTATTGATCATTCCAGAACCAAACCAGAAAGGAACTGACACATACATACGAGGGCAAATGAAGGATATGTAGAAGGTAAAACAATTTTGTTTGGACAAAGAAAATTCAAGAGGCCAGAATTTTTTCTAGAAAAGCATATGGATAAGATTAAGGAACAAGATATATCGAAAGTAAACATTTAATCTTCCAAGAGGTTTCCAAATCCTCGTTTGAATTTTGAATCATTCTCCTCTCGGTTACTGAGCAAAATATCTTAAAAATCCAGGAAACTCCACAATAAGATTGAGACAACTATTTCTACAAGAGGACATTTTGCTAGTGTCTAGCAACATCACCGGAGAAAGAACAAGTCAACATAGACATATAAAGGATCGATACATATTATTTCAAATACAAACTAAAGAGAGATATTTCCACCTACATAACGGCGTCAAAAACGATGGTTGAAAGGGAAAGCAAGAAAAACAAATGCCTAACTATAAGTGATGAAGGCAATTTGAGAGTGGGTGGAAGCGCTGAGGATCTTACACTGATGAGAGAGGGGCGCAACGAGGACTGGCAAGCACAGAGACGACGAGTACAGGCAAGCATAGCGATGAGCATTAGGAACTTGTTGACGATGACAAGCGGCAACGAGTCACACGTAGAGTCACGATAGCAAGAAGCTTGTGGGAACTAGCGGACACCGCTCCCCTTTTCCTTCAATTTTACCTAAGTGCAAAATAGTAATTGGCTAATTACATTTTATTACCCTCATGTCCCTTGGAATATGCTAGTTATTTTGAGATTTCCTATGATCTTGCAATAGTAATTTGTCTTCCTTGGGACCTAAGCATAATTTTCCCAAAACCAAATGGACCTAAACCGTAGACTTGTATATTAGGCCTTGTGAAAATAGGATAGACATGTTTGCTTAAATAGGCTGAGCGATAAGCCTTACATAATTACTAAATAGATTAATGTTGGGTTAAAGTAGGCTAAGCCGTAAGGTTAAAGTAAGCTAAGCGCCGTAAGCTAATAAGAATATTGCCTACTTTCAACCCTAACATTGCATATTGATAAAGAGAAAGGAGGCGAGACAAAATTGAATAAGGCAAAGTTAAATATTAATTTTTTTAAGAAAATTAATGAGTTAACCGCTGTTTAGTTCTAGAGGAAACGGAAATGACTTGGAGTACATTTTCATTTGGCAGTTTAGTTTTAACACATTTTCAAAACCTAGGTTGAGTTAGAGCGGGGAAAATGGGCCGAACCCATCGAGCCAGCCCTTTTAAGCCCTGGCCCTTCAAGGGCCTGGGCTTGAAAATTAGAGAATTTTAATGAAATAAGCCCTAAAGGGCCAACCTTGTAGGGTCTCGGGCTTAAAAGGGCCGGCCCTGCAGGTCTTTTTAATTTATTATTATTATTATTTTGGATACATGGATTCACATATGATGGTAATTTACTAATTTATATGTATTTTATATTTGTTATAGAGTTATTGATAAATCCATAATTTTATATATTTTATCTCACCTTAATCATTTATTTTGGGATTATTTTAGGCTAATTTGGATAATATTAGATAATATTTGAATTATTAGTCAATTTTAGGAAATAGTATAAATCTGAACTAATTATGAGATTATTGAGCTTAAATTATTAATATCCTAATTATTATCTTGTGGTTAAATATATTTCTTAATATATGATAGATTAGATTTTATCATATTAGAGATCCTATGGTGCAGATTTTTTCGGAAAGACTAAAAAGAAATCCAATGGTAGAATTTTATTGGACTTCTCAAACTTTAATGGGCTTATCCAAAAATCTATCACTTTCCTCCTATTATTTAACCTAGCCGCAGAGAAACAAGAGAGGAGGGAGAGCCGCCAATCTCACGATACGTAGACTATTCATTCACGCCGAGAGATTCACGCACGCAAAGACGCAGCTAGCCAAAATCACGCACACGCCCGAGAAACGCAGAGCGAGACGCATAGATTCAGTTTTGATTCTAATCTACACGTGCCCACCTGGTGGAAGAATTGATTCCAATTCAATTCTTTGGTTTTTGACAAAAGCTCCGGCGTTAATTTACGAGAATTGGCATCATTTAAGTAGTTAGCATACGGTACTCCTCCGGTGAATGCGCGTCAACCGAGGAAATTGAATTGATTAATTCTCCTCATTCTCTTCTTCATGGTCGTGGGTAGTCTAATGCTTGGAGGATGAGTGATTTCCATGGAAGCTTAAGCTTCTTTAGGAGGCAACTTGGGAGGAGCATGGAGGAAGCTAAAACCTAGGAGCTTACACTTAAAGACTACAAGGGAGTGTCATTCTTTTTATCTATTTTAATTCAAACGAGATTATTTAGTTTTAAATAATTTTGATTGTTTTATTGAGAACAATTAGTAATTTGGATTTGAACTGTGTTTAAGATATTCATTGGGATTCTTATTTGCAACTTTGTGATTGTCAAATAAATTAGTAATTGAGTTTTCGTTATTAATTTATTTGTCAATTGGGTTTATCAATTTAATGGTTTAATTAGGTTGATAAATTGCTTAATTGTTTAATTAGATAATTGTGAATAAAATTCTAGAACTATTTCGAAATTAACTGAGTTTGGTTTTTAATGAGTTTAATTAACCCCCGCTTATTTCACTATGAGTTTTCTAGTGGAATAAGTGTTATTAAACTTGAGGGTTTCCCATGTTTAGGTAATTAAATTAATTAATTCCAATTCTCCATTCACCCCTTTGGTCTAATTAATTAATTTAGGCTAAAAAAGTTAACTCCATGCGAATCCTAAGTTATCTCCTTCTTCATCATAACTGAATTAAATCTTTATTATTTGATTTGTTTTAATTAATCTTCTTAGGATTTTTATTAGTCTCTCATAACAAAATCCCCCAAAAATTGCATTCAAATTCATATAGATTAGTTTCATCCTTATTTAGGATTTAGAGTAAATTGCATCTTGCACTTAGTTAGTTTATTTTTATTTTATTGCATTTTTCATCACCTAAAATCAACTTAAAGAAAACCCACAACTTGCTCCTTGGGAGAATGACCTAGGTTGACCCTAAACTGCATAATAAGTTAGGACCTAGTTTAAATTGACTGCTTTCACGACAAAAGCAGCTCATCAATTTTGGCGCCGTTGCCGGGGAGCAACGGTTAGGCTTTAGGTTTGAGTTTTTAGGTGACTTCGTAGGTAGTTGTTTATTGCATGACCCGATCCTCTTCTGAAAAATTGCTTGAATTTGATCCTGAGATTGAGAGGACGTTTCACCAACAAAGAAGAATAAGAGCTAGTACTCTTTTAGGCGTAGTTCCTTATTAAGCCCATTGTTGAGTCCTTTATTTCTAAAGTCAATATGGACGGTAATAATATTGTTGTTAATGCTGGTAATAATGCAAATCTAGATGGTCATATTGTTGTTAATGCTGGTAATAATCTAGATGCTCATATTGTTGATCCTGTTATGACCATTAATGAATTGGGTTCACCTGATCTGCATTTTCAAAATTGGTGCATAAATTATCCTGATATTACGAGAATTTTGAGTTGAAATCTGGATTGATACACTTACTTCCAAAATTTAATGGCCTTTCGGGGAGGAAGCATACAATCACTTGAAGATGTTTCACATGGTTTGCACTTGCTATGAAGCCGGTTAATGTGGATCAAGATCAAATTAAGATGCGTGCCTTCCCATTCTCTTTGGAAGGATCTGCTAAAAGTTGGTTGCTTCGTTTGCCCCCGGATTTATTACTTCATGGAATCAACGAAGAAACTATTCTTAGAAAGGTATTTCCCGACCTCTCGCACTTCATCTATCGGGAAGAACATAAGTAAATGTCAACAAATTATTGGGGAATCCTTATATGAGTATTTGGAGCGTTTTAAAACACATTGTGCTAGCTGCCCTCACCATCAAATTGCAGATACATTATTGATCGAATACTTCCATGAAGGGCTCTTACCTTTAGAGAGAGATTTGTTAGATTCGGCGGGTGGTGGTCTTCTTGACTGTCAATGATGCTTGGGAATTGACCGAAAAGAAAGCTAAGAACAGCCAACAATTTGGTTCTAGACAACCAGTAAAGGTTAATGAAGTGGGATTGTCTTCTTCCAATTCTGAGTCTCGCCTAGAGAGCAAAATTGATAGGCTAACATCTGCTGTGGAAAAAATGGCTATGTCTCATACGCAAAATTCTTCTAATATGGCCAATCCTATGGGGCCCTCTACTCCTTTTAACCCACAGCCTGCCTCTTATGCTTTAATAGGGCCACTCTGCTCTATTTGCTCTCTAGCCACTCATGCTACTGACTCTTGCCCCTACTTGAATGACGAAGTTGAATCTTGCAACGCTATATATCCTTCTAGACCCATGACTCAAGGTGGCCAAAAGTATGATCCTTACTCCAATACATATAATCCTGGGTGGCGTGACCATCCAAATCTTCGATATGGAAATGGCCAACCTCGGCAAGCACGAGTTTAATCAAAGTGGAAATTCTAGTGGCAAAATGTTTCAACAAGTTAGACAATCAGTGCCAGTGCAAGATGAAGGTTCAAAGTGGGAGGCTATGATGAAAATCATAATAAAGCAACAACAACAAATTGACCTTCTTCAAACTCATGTTGGTCCATTGTCTAATGTACATGGTAATGAACAAAATCAAGGTTCAGGAAGACTTCCATCTCAAGTGGTAACTAATCCAAACGCTGGAACCCAGCAAAATCCTAATATAGGTGGAGTCAATGCTATATCTCTCCGACGTGGGAAGATAATCCCCTCTGCAGATCCTGTTACCATCAATACTTCAAAAGACAAGGAAGTTGCTGATGACTCTCTTTCTGCTTCCACATCACAGGATCTGTCCACCTTACCAAAAACACATGTGGTGTCTAATGAAGAACAAGAAAAGGAGGATGAAGAAAAGCAAATGATCAAGCAAGCCCTACCTTTTCCTACCGTGGTAGCTAAGGCCGAAAGGAAAAAGAAGGAAGCCGAGATGTTCAAAGAAATCTATGATATATTCAAGAAGGTGGTGATTAATGTTCCACTAGTTGACTTAGTCACACAAGTGCCTAAATATGCAAAATTCTTAAAGGAATTGTGTACTACAAAGAGAAGGTTTAAGCATGAAGGCAAGGTTGACTTAGGGGCGGTTGTCTCCTCTCTTTATCAAATGCCAATGCCAATGAAGTGCAAGGATCCCGGTAGTTTTCTCATACCTTGCACTATTGGTGATGTTGAATTCTCCGATGCCTTAGCGATTTGGGGGCCGCTATTAATGTTATGCCAAAATCGGTCTTTGATCAACTCAAGGGTGTAGAGCTTAAGCCCACGAATCTTGTTGCATCCCTTGGCGACGTACGTTGCACGGTCCCGAGAAGGCGTCCTGGAGGACATCTTGGTTAAGGTAAAAGATTTCATATTCCCTGCAGAATTTTATGTTCTTGATATGGATGATGGTCGGTTTAGGAAGAAAGGACATTCATCTTTAATTTTAGGTAGACCCTTCCTTAAAACTGCTAGAGCCATGATAGATGTGCATGCTGGTAGCCTTACTCTGAAATTTGCTGGTGAAACCATTAAATTTAATGTGCTTGAATCTATGAGACACCCCTCTGATGATTGTGCGGAGATAGATGTTAATGTTATTGATGCTATCACAGATAATTCTGTAGTAAAACTTAAGGAGGGTATGCTTAGTAGATTCTGTGATATTGCTGGTTTATATGATACTATCTCTTGCGCATGTGCTAAAATTGGCAATTGTGATACATGTCTTTGACCTTGACGATCTTGATATTGATATTTTCACTAATACTATTGAGATTATGAGACATTCTAGACATGATGCTTATTTTCCTATTTGTAGCATTAGTGATTCTAGTGATCATGTATCCGATACTTCTCCTGATTCTAATGAACTTTCTCAATTACTTAATGTGATTAATGCCATGGATAAAACTGATTTATCTTCACTATCTAATTCTAAGTTATCAATTAGCATTGATCATGTTTCTGATTGGGAGATCTCTGATTCTTATTCTATCCCTGACATGAGTGCTACTGATGGCACTATTGATGTTGATTGTGATGTGTCTGTTGATTCTTCTGCTCTTGCAGTTTCTACTAATACTCCCCAAAGTGGGAAAGTTTGCTCTTCTGTTTGTGAGTATGATGTGCAGGTTTCTAGTTTGACTGATGTTGAATTGAAGCCACTCATACCTTCAATTCAACAAGCTCCATCTTTAGAGTTAAAGCCACTTCCGGACTCATTGAAGTATGTCTATTTGGGGAAGGACGAGACACTTCCTGTGATTGTAGCTAGTGACATAGCTGCTGCTGAGGAGACCCGCCTGCTAGAGGTACTTAGGCGACGGATGAAAGCTATTGGATGGACTCTTGCTGATATCCCTGGAATCAGCCCAAATGTGTGCACATACCGGATCCTGTTAGAAGATAGTGCTAAAGCGTGCGACGACCACAAATGACGACTCAACCCATTGATCCTTGATGTGGTAAAGAAAGAGGTCTCTAAACTTCTTTCTCGCGGGCATAATCTACCCTATTTCGACGGTAGTTGGGTAAGTCCGATTCATGTAGTACCTAAGAAAACCGGTATTACGTGGTTCGTAATGATGAAGGTGAGCTAGTTCCGACTAGAGTTCAAAACAATTGGAGGGTATGTATTGACTATAGAAGATTGAATTCGGTGACTAGAAAGGATCATTACCCCTTCCTTCATAGATCAAATGTTGGAAAGACTGGCTGGTAAATCACATTACTGCTTTTTGGATGGTTTTTCTGGTTATTTCCAAATTTCTATTGCACCTGAGGACCAGGATAAAACCACATTCACATGTCCATTTGGAACCTTTGCATATAGACGCATGCCATTCGGTTTATGTAATGCACCGTACTTTTCAACGTTGCATGGTTTCCATATTCTCTCGATTTTCTTGAGCACTTTGCATGGAAGTTTTCATGGATGATTTCACTTTTTTACGGTGATTCTTTTGATGCATGCTTAGCTAGTTTGGACATGGTTCGGAAAGATGCATTCAATATAATCTTGTGTTGAATTTTGAAAAATGTCATTTCATGGTTAAGAAAGGAATTGTTTTGGGTCATGTTGTTTCGCATGATGGTATTGAGGTTGATAAAGCTAAGGTTGATATTATTTCCTCTCTTCCATATCCCTCATGTGTGAAAGATGTACGTTCCTTTCTTGGGCATGCTGGATTTTATAGAAGATTCATCCGGATTTTAGTAAGACAAAGATTACCATTGTCTCGTTTATTGCAAAAAGATGTGGGTTTTGTTCTTGATGATGCTTGCGGTATGCATGGGATGAGTTAAAGAAGAGACTCACTACACCTCCCATCATTCGGCCACCTAATTGGAGCCTTCCATTTGAGCTCTTGTGTGATGCTTCGACTATGCATTAGGTCTTTGTTCTTGCCCGAGTAGAGAAGAGACAATATATCATAGCCTATGCATATAGAACTTTAGACGCTGCTCAAGCTAACTACACTACCACAGAGAAAGAGTTATTTGCAATCGTCTTTGGGCTAGAGAAATTCCGATCCTACATCCTTCACACGAAAGTGACCGTGTTTACCGATCACTCAGCTATCAAGTACTTGTTTAAGAAATTGGACTCCAAACCCCGCCTCATTAGATGGGTACTGCCGATACAAGAGTTTGATGTGGATATTCGTGATAAGAGTGGTGCAGAGAATATGGTAGCTGATCATCTGAGTAGGATTGAAACACCCGCGGTAACATCTTTACCCTTAGATGACTTTCCTGATCAAAGGCTCTGTGAGGTTATTGTTTCTATCCCTTGGTATGCTGATATTGCTAATTATCTAGTTGCATCTGTTTTGCCCGATGACATGAATAAACATTAGTTGAATAAGTTTAAGAGAGATGCTAAATTCTATATATGGGATGATCCCTACTTGTGGCACATATGTAGTGATCAAATTATTAGGCGATGCATTCCTGATGTTGAATTTGAGTCTGTCTTGACTTTTTGTCATACTCTTGCATGTGGGGGACATTTTAGTGCCAAGCGTACTGCTAGGAAAGTTTTGGAAAGTGGATTGTTTTGGCCAAGTCTATTTCGTGATGCCCATGAATTTTGTAAGAAGTGTTCTAGGTGCCAATTTGTGGGTAATATTTCTAGGAAGCATGAGATGCCCCAACAACCCTTATTATTCTGTGAAGTCTTTGATGTTTGGGGAATTGATTTCATGGGACCTTTTCCCACTTCATTTGGTTATTTGTATATCCTGCTAGCTGTGGATTATGTGTCAAAGTGGGTTGAGGCAATCCCCACTTGTACTAATGATTCTTCTGTAGTGGTTTCCTTTGTTCGCTCTCACATTCTTTGCAGATTTGGCATTCCTAGAGCAATCATTAGCGATCAAGGAACCCATTTTTGTAATCAAAGTTTGCAGAGCTTGCTTGGTAAGTACGGGGTGATGCATAAGGTGGCCACCCCATACCACCCTCAGACGAATGGTCAAGCGGAACTCTCTAATAGAGAAATCAAGCTCATTCTAGAAAAGACAGTGCAACCCAACCGGAAGGATTGGAGTAAACGGCTCGATGATGCACTGTGGGCATATCGCACAGCATATAAAAGTCCCATTGGCATGTCTCCATACAGGATTGTCTACGGCAAAGCATGTCATTTGCCAGTGGAGGTGGAGCACAAGGCATACTGGGCAATTAAAAGGTGCAACCTCGATCTTGATAGTGCCGGTATTGAAAGAAAGTTGCAATTGCAAGAGCTTGAAGAATTAAGAAGAGAAGCTTATGAGAATGCTAGAATTTATAAGGAAAGAACTAAAGTAGCCCATGACAAACTTATTATGAAAAGAGACTTTCAAGTGGGCCAAAAAGTTCTACTCTATGTTTCCCGCTTGAAACTCATGCCTAGAAAGCTCCGCTCTCGATGGGAGGGACCTTTCGTTGTCACTGATGTTTTCCCATATGGAGCTGTGAAGATCAAAAGGGAGCCAAATGGAAAATGCTTCACCGTCAATGGACACCGCTTGAAGCCGTTCTTTGATGGATTCTCCACTCAGACAGTGGAGGTTGCTGCACTACGTGACACCACGTAGACCTCGGTTGTATTCCTTCCTTCACTCTTTTATCTTGCTTTGTCATATTACTTATTGTCATATTACTGAGTTGTGTGGTGCTACGTATTACTTGACTTTGTGATCTATTATGACTGTTTTGCATCGAGGACAATGCATTGTTTAAGTGTGGGGGAGGGATCAACTGTTTTGAATGTGAAAACTACAAGTTCTAAGTGACTTTAGTATGATGCATTCTTGATTTGAAAAGCGATTGATCATGTTTTGAGTTGGTGAACCTAGTGGCGAAAGCAGTCAATTTAAACTAGGTCCTAACTTATTATGCAGTTTAGGGTCAACCTAGGTCATTCTCCCAAGGAGCAAGTTGTGGGTTTTCTTTAAGTTGATTTTAGGTGATAAAAAATGCAATAAAATAAAACTAAACTAACTAAGTGCCGATGCAATTTACTCTAAATCCTAAATAAGGATGAAACTAATCTATATGAATTTGAATGCAATTTTTGGGGGATTTTGTTATAAGAGACTAATAAAAATCCTAAGAAGATTAATTAAAACAAATCAAATAATAAAGATTTAATTCAGTTATGATGAAGAAGGAGATAACTTAGGATTCGCATGGAGTTAACTTTTTTAGCCTAAATTAATTAATTAGACCAAAGGGGTGAATGGAGAATTGGAATTAATTAATTTAATTACCTAAACATGGGAAACCCTCAAGTTTAATAACACTTATTCCACTAGAAAACTCATAGTGAAATAAGCGGGGGTTAATTAAACTCATTAAAAACCAAACTCGTTAATTTCGAAATAGTTCTAGAATTTTATTCACAATTATCTAATTAAACAATTAAGCAATTTATCAACCTAATTAAACCATTAAATTGATAAACTCAATTGACAAATAAATTAATAACGAAAACTCAATTACTAATTTATTTGACAATCACAGGTTGCAAATAAGAATCCCAATGAATATCTTAAACACAGTTCAAATCCAAATTACTAATTGTTCTCAATAAAACAATCAAAATTATTTAAAACTAAATAATCTCGTTTGAATTAAAATAGATAAAAAGAATGACACTCCCTTGTAGTCTTTAAGTGTAAGCTCCTAGGTTTTAGCTTCCTCCATGCTCCTCCCAAGTTGCCTCCTAAAGAAGCTTAAGCTTCCATGGAAATCACTCATCCTCCAAGCATTAGACTACCCACGACCATGAAGAAGAGAATGAGGAGAATTAATCAATTCAATTTCCTCGGTTGACGCGCATTCACTGGAGGAGTACCGTATGCTAACTACTTAAATGATGCCAATTCTCGTAAATTAACGCTGGAGCTTTTGTCAAAAACCAAAGAATTGAATTGGAATCAATTCTTCCACCAGGTGGGCACGTGTAGATTAGAATCAAAACTGATTCTATGCGTCTCTGCCTCTGCGTTTCTCAGGCGTGTGCGTGATTTTGGCGGCTGCGTCTTTGCGTGCGTGAATCTCTCAGCGTGAATGAATAGTCTCTGTATCGTGAGATTGGCGGCTCTCCCTCCTCTCTTGTTCTCTGCGGCTAGGTTAAATAATAGGAGGAAAGTGATAGATTTTTGGATAAGCCCATTAAAGTTTGAGAAGTCCAATAAAACTCTACCATTGGATTTCTTTTTAGTCTTTCCCCGAAAAAAATCTGCACCATAGGATCTCTAATATGATAAAATCTAATCTATCATATATTAAGAAATATATTTAACCACAAGATAATAATTAGGATATTAATAATTTAAGCTCAATAATCTCATAATTAGTTCAGATTTATACTATTTCCTAAAATTGACTAATAATTCAAATATTATCTAATATTATCCAAATTAGCCTAAAATAATCCCAAAATAAATGATTAAGGTGAGATAAAATATATAAAATTATGGATTTATCAATTCCCCCACACTTATCATTTGCACTCCTAGGCAAAACAAATCAAGACCAAGGGAAAATAAACGAAAAACAAAAACAAAATTAAACTAAAGCTTCAAAATTGAATGTTCCAATCACAAGCAATAAGTAAACAAAAGCATTTCACCACCTATCATATCCAAATAATCTTCTCATAGACTAAGAGAGCAAACATCATGGCAATTTACTTGACAAAGGAGAACCTAAGCTAGAAATCTCTCACCAAGGATAATGTGTATGTCACTCGTCACTCAAAAGTGTATAGGTTGTGTTTACACTCAAGTTCATCCCTATCCAATACTCTTTCCATAGGCTTGACAAGAATTTAAATTCTCCACCACTAATAAAGCAAGTGCATCCATAAATCCAAAGGACTTTTATTAGGTTGTAATGAGTCTAATTTAAAGAAAGAAGGGTACGATGTAAAAGAAAAAAACAAAGTTGAATGTCTTAAAAGTTGAAGATAATAATACAATAGAGAATATGAGATGCAAAGAACTAAATCAAACCTGAACTGAATCATCATTCCTTTTTCTTTTTCCTCTTTTTTTCTTCTTTTTTTTTTTTCTCATTTTTTCCTTTTTTTTTTTCTTTTCTCCTTTTTTTTTTCTTTTTCATGATAACCTACCATATTTTTTACAATGACCCAATTCCTAACTTTATACATGTTCTTCCATCCAAAACAGATATAATGCAATACTCTTCAACTCTTAAGACATTTAAAAGGGTAGAGATTTTTTTTTTTTTTTTTTTTTAGGCAGTGGGTGTAGGCAAAAAGGAAAAATAATAATAACATATAGGCTCAAAGGGGCTAAACAAAGGATATATTATGAAAAAGGTAGGCTTTTTGGTTTATCTGGCTAAAATGAAATGAATGCCTTTATCATTTTTATGAATACTCCTACATAAAATGCAGCCTCAAATAAGATTCAAGTCAAGTTCTAGATCAAGTAAAGAGATAGGGGTACACACTAAAAGAAAAAGTATATGTATTAGGCTCAAAATCTCACTAGGAATATGATTACTAGCCTAAATTCACCAAAGTCAAATTCATTGCCACTCGGTTCACCAACTCAAAACATGATCAATCGCTTTTCAAATCAAGAATGCATCAGTTATTTATCAATTTAAGTACAAATACATAATAACTATACTCTAATTTTATGATTTGGTTTTTTATTTGTCGCAGATAAAGATTATGGATGTGTTTATGATGCGAGAGAAGAAATTCATGATATTTTTACTCATAAACCAGAGCCTACTCAAAGCGAAGCACAATCAAATGTTGTTGAAATTGATGATAGTGGCGAACATGACGACAATAATAGTCATCGTACTAATGTCGCTTAGTGGTATGCTTCTTATGTTTTATGTGAGTTTATTTGTGAACATAGTTTGCTTTTGATTATGAATTAGTGACTGTGTTTATTTGCTAGATGATTCGTGTTGTTTTTTATATTAATGTTGACAATATTTATTTGATAAATTAGAATTTAATTGTTATAATTTACTAATTATATTTCTTTGAAAAAAAAAAGGAGAAAAAATAGTTAAAATTTGGAATAGTAACTTCCGAGCCCTGGAGGGCCGGCCTTGGCCCTGGTGCTCTCGGGCCGGGCTTTGAAAAACAGATGTTTTTCTTATCCCGAGCCCTGGAGGGTCGGCCCTGTTAGGCCCTTGTCCTTACGGGCCAGCCCTGATTCTCAGCTCTAGGTTGAGTAATGTGTTGTGGGAAATCCCATTCTATTTATTATGCTCCTTCCCATCTATAATTTCAAACGTTGTTAGCAAATTTTCACATGAGCCACAGAATGTTAGTTAAGCCATTTATTATGTTTTAAATTGATAAAATTTACCTATTTTACCCTTATTAAAGAATGTAATTTTCAATCAAATATTTAATATCTGTTACCTTGTTATTTATCATTTGTAAAAGTTGAAGGTCGAAAACTTTCATTAATTAATCATTAATATCGTGTAAACACCTTATTTTTCACAACAAAACTTTCTTTTAAAAGACTTCTCATGTTAAAGACAAAAGGAAGTAGTGCCTTGAATCTCTCTCCTCATGGAAAGTCACGTGGCAAGATAGAAATGATGATTTAGAAATTAAAGTTACATCAACTAGGGCTGTTTAAGTTTAAGAGAATTTGAGCATTACTTTTGATTGAGGACAGAATTCAAAACATATGTTGTTCTTTATGACGTTGAGTAAAAATAAATAAATTTTCTTAAAATTTGTGAAGTAATTAGAAGTGTTCTACATTGACATATGTAGTATTAAACCAATTCATTAGCAGCAATTTGCACAAAAATTCAGAGAAAGAAGGGCCTTCAGATTTCTTACCCCTCTATACATATATACATACTCTAATTTCATAGTATTATTATCGATTCTGGTAAAAAAGAAAGTAGTATTATTGATGACAGCATCTCCAGAAACAATTGCGTCCACAACAATCACAGGAAGAGCACACATGACAATTACCACAAGGTTTTACAACACCATTGCACCTCACAGTTTTGGTCTTCAAGCAGCTTCTTCTACAACATCCTTGTACCCTTCTCCTAGGAAGCACACAAGCACAACATCTGCTGCAACAAACCCATGGAAGACTCACTAGACACACTAAGCTTAACCTGCTAGATCCATGATCATTGATTCCTACATGCTACTATGCGATCGTATATTTGCATTCAACATCTTATGGCTTGTTTGAGATAGCATTATGAAGCTTTATAAATTAGTTTGGACAAAAACAAAAAGCTACTTGAATAAAAAAAGATGTTTGACATGACTTTAAGTATAACTGTCTTTTTGCCCAAAAATCAATTTAAAGTTGAATTAACTTTTTCTAACTTTTGACTTTGACTTTTCTTTATACTCCATCCGGTTTACAATATAAGTCACTTTAACCGGTTCATCAGAACCTAACTCATTAATTTCATCTTATATTGAAAGAAAATTCCAAATTTACCCATATTAAATGAGGTATTGAAGGAGAAGAAAAATAAAGGGAGTCATATTCATACATTAATTACAGGGGTGGAATTGATAAATAAGCATTAATTACTCTTGAAGTGGCTTATATTGTGTACGGGAGGGGGTATTTGAATATTTAGAAACTAACTTTTGAATATATCATCTAAACAGATTTATGCCAAACTGATTTTTTATAAAAGTTTATTCAAATACAAATCATATGACACCAATTAACTTTTACCCAACTTCAGTTTGCAAAAGTCACTCTTGCAAACTTTAATCCAAACCAGCCCTTCTGAAATCTTATTGGAAGAGTACCCGTTATCTTTCTCTTTTACCAATATAAAACAAGTTTATAATGGACTGATGACGAGATGTAGGAGAGGAGGTAAGAATCAAGTACCTGATTTGCTTCCAAAAGCCATGGGATTTGGAGATTGTCTGATTTCTGTTTGAGAATAAATGATTATCAGGTTCACTAACTTATAAATCAATAATCAAGTATATCAAAAGAACAGTTTGAAGATTCATACGTGGGTGTGAAAGGATCTGAACCAGACCCTACAAAGGTATCAAGCCTGTCAAGAAATATACATATAAAAATGTCAACCATCAAATGATAATTCAACATGTAACAATGATATAAACATGTCACTGAGAAGCTAAAGGGAAGTCATGATCTATCAGTACTGTTGTACTAATGATCTATCTTAGGATTTTGTATCTCTATATGAAGCAGCAAGGAAGAAAGACTCACTCTTTGCAGCATCTAGAAGCAGGGTGAAGACCTTCAAGTGATTTTAACTCCTCCTACAGGCCATTTACATGAAAAGTATGAAAATGAGCTCCGTTTGGTTAATTGAAACTAGTTTCATGAAGATAAAGTTAATAAGCACCAAGGAGGAGCCAAATAGACAATTCTCTGTGCTATGTCTGAGACTTTGCAGATTTACCAAACATGCAATAATTTTACAATATATTTAACCATATTCTCCGCATATCACAAATACAAATGAATTTGATGTACATTAAAGCACTTGACCTGAAGATGTTGATTAAAGCCATATTTGGTCTTTCGGACCTATCTCTACATAAAAAAAGAAAAAAAGGACTGTTCTGTAAAAAAAAAAAAAAAAAAAAAAAAAAAAAAAAAAAAAAAAAACTGTCCTTTAATACACCAGAAAATTATTTAATTCGCTGCAATCAGCTCACTTATCTTGAACTCCTGACTCATAATAAACTCAACGTTTCCAAAATGCAACGCCACTAAGCCAATTTTGACTTAATAACAGAGAATGTGATAGTGTAAAAGAACAGAACAGGACAGAGCTTTCACATTGCTTCTGCAACACCAATACCGAGAAAAAAGGGGGAAAGTTTTCACAAGAAAGAGAAGTTATTAATAGTGACCTGAAGCAAAGCGATCTCTCTCTCTAAAACCTGAATCTTAACCATCTGCTTTCGCTTCCCATAGAAATCCAGAAGCCCCAACGGCGGCGACGACTTGGGACTCAACGGCTGCTCAGTCGAACTACTCAATGAAGTCGACATTGATGTGAAAGACATTGGTTCAAAGTTCAAACTGTTGTATTTCGACGTGCTAACTTCATACCCAAACTGAATCAATAAATGCAAATACAGAGAGTGAGACAGTGTGAGGCTTGAAGAAAGAGGTAGATAGTCAAAAGTTGGAAACTTTGAAAGATGGTTTAATGTTGAGGTTTTGCAGAGAGGTACAGAGACGCACGTGACAGTGAGGGAGGAGAGTGGAAGCCGAAAAGGAAAGGAATCAGAACTCAGAAGAGGAAGAGAGGGATTTACGGGGAAAATAAGGAAATGAAGGAGCAATTGCACGTGAGGGAGAGTTGGGAATTGGGACGATGCTTAATTATTAAGGGAAAATCCTTTTAGCGCCCTTTTTAGTGTAAAAATTTCAAAAATGCGCCAAAATCGATAATCTGAAAAAACCTAAGCGCTTTTTAGGTATTTTCGAATCTTAGGTGAGTTGTTAACGTGGTGATATAGTTGTTAACGCAGAGATGCTTGATATAGTTGTTAATATGGGGTGATTTAGTTGTTAAAAAATTGTTGTTAATGTGGTTGATTTAGTTGTTAACTAACAACTATATTAACCAAATTAACAACTCGCATAAGATTATGAAAATCACGAAAAGGCCCTAAGACCTTTTTAGGATTTTTACACCAAAAAAGACCTCAAAATGATTTTCCCAATTATTAAAGAGGAAGTTGGTTCTGCAACATCGAGGTTTGCTAAAAGACACATTTGGGTCTTGACCTTGAATTGCGAGTTGTGACCAAACAAGAGGGTTGTCCTCCCAAAGATGTCATCGAGGTTTTGCTCTTGGTGGTCATCGAGGTTTTGCTCTTGGTGGGTCATCTTAGTGATTTTTTAAGCACTTCTATTTTGAACGTGGTAAAATCATTTTTTAAAATTAAAATAAATAAGCATTTGTTTATGTTAAGTCTAACAGAAACCTATCCTTTATAAATTAAGGAATTCTTCCACCTAGTTTTTTAAAAAAAATAAAAAATAGAGATCTCCATTTATACTTGTAATAATTACATTAGCGTTCTTGTCGAATGAAGTGATATACTCCTTACATCTCTATATATCTCTATATGTAAGAGTTTTTTTTTAATGGATTTGTCTCTAAATGTAATATCCTTTTTAAGTTTGTCTTAATATTAAATAGTTTTTTTTTTCATTTTACCTTCAATTAATTATTATACCACATATATTCTTTTAGATCATTTTTCTCATTATTACCTCCTCTCTCACCCATTTATAAATTGGGGCATTTTTAGGGGGATTCTACATACTCCCTCTGATCTTTATTATAAGACACTAACTAACAATTTTCATAAATCAATAAAAACAGTTAAAGTCAATAAAGTTGTCATACAATTTAAGTAACAACCAATATTATCCCTACTAATTACACTAAACTCTAATATTATTTAATTATTACTTTCACCCACTACCCTTATTAATTATAGGCATACATAGAAGAAAAAAAAAAAATTAATGCGCTTTGCAAATAAGAAAGTGTTTTATAAAAAAAACCAAATACAATTACTAGTTGGTGATTTGCAATAAGAAACAGAGTGAACTACTTTTCACTATTTTTTAAAATCTCGTGTTTTCAATTGAAAGACTCTTACATATAGGGACTGAGGGAGTACCACTCATTACCTATATATAATACTCCATTGGTCCTTACTATAAGGCACTAACTAGCAAGTGCATTTGTCCTTTTTATAAGGCATTTGCTTGTTTCTAAGGAGCATTAATTTTTTTTTTCCATATATGCCCATAATTAATAAGGATAGTGAGTGAGAATAATAATAATATAATATTAGAGTTTAAGGCAACTAGTAGGGGTAATATTGAAAATTACTTAAATTTTAGGACAACTTTATTGACTTGACTATTTTTTATTGGTTTGTATGAGGCAACTTAATTAATTTATAAATTACTTAAATTTTAGGACAATTTTATTGACTTGACTATTTTTATTGATTTAAGTCACCTGTAACCCATTCTTGTAAACCAATAAAAGCATTAAATGAATAAAGTTTTCTATGTTTGCCCTTATTTATAAAAGTGTGCATTTTTTCTCTCTCATTTCTTTATCATTTTGTGTTTGCACCTCTCTCTCTCTCTCTCTTACATGTGCCCAACCAACCTATGCTTTATAAATTAAGGGACTCTTCCTCCTAGTTTTTTTTTTTTTTTTTTTTTTTTTTTTTTTTTTTTGTAATTGAGCTCTCCCAATAATTACATTAGCGTTCTTGTTGAGTGAAGTGATGTACTCCCTCCGTCCGTGTATATAAGATTTTTTTTATGGGTTTGTCTCTAGATGTAAGATCTCTTTTGAGTTTGTCTCAATATTAAATGTACATTTTTTTCCCATTTTTTCCTCATCAATTAATTACTATACCACATACATCCTCTCTTTGATCATTTTTCTCATTATTATTCCCTCTCTCACCAATTCATAAATATGGGCCTTTTTAGGGGAAAAAAATCTACATAATTATTACATTTAACTATTTTGAACTGTTTTTTAGAATATCGCGTTTCAACTGAAAGACGACAAAGGGAGTACCACTTATTACCCACTTGTAACACATTTTCGCAAACTAATAAAAATATTAAATGAATAAATTTTTTCATGTTTATCCTTATTTATGAAAGGATGCACTTTTTCTCTCATCCCTTTATCACTTTGAATTTACATCTCTTTCTCTCTCCTCTCTCTACATGTGCCAAGCCAATAGTCAATAGGGGTAAAATTGCAAAATCCCGTTTAATACCTTTAAACAAAACTTTTTGAATACATGTGACTTATACTGAGTGTTGAGTGGTACAGTGTGGATATGCTAGTTTTTATGATTGGGCTCCCTCTTGAAATTTGTAATGATCACATTGATGCTTCTGCTTTGGTAGGTTCTGTATATTTGTTGACATAATCGAGGTTGGCACTTGGCACTACCGCAAACTCCATAGCCATTTCACTGTCTACGTCATTATTGTGATTACCAGATGCTATGGCAAACATCTGATAATACCAACACAAAGCTCAAAGATTGGGTTCCTTGGGGCATATTGATTTTAGGCTAAAACTATTTTTACTCTAACTTTTTGGGTCGAAGCCCAAGAGTGAAAAGCCCAGAGATGAAGACGACAACCTAGGAAACATATCAAAAAAATAATACTTCCTTTATTTTATATATATATATATATATAAAATACTTCCTTTATTAAGATTTATCAAACTGAAAGTGTATTCTCCCATATTTGTTCAATATTTTTATTTTTTTGTCTATATTTGCATGCAACTTTTTTTACCAGCTTCGTGGAAATTAAAATTACCGTGATAGTAGGAAGAAATGTCATATCTTTTTACATTTCTTGAGAATGTTATATTAATGAGATTAGCTAATGAATTTGGAAAGTGTTTTCTGTGACAGAAATAACTCAATATTTTAAGGTGATGAATTATATTCACAGTTCCCAACAATTGTATATGGAGCATGGTTATGACTATGAGTGATGGTAGTAATTAGAACCTTTTTTTTTTCCCCTTCCTGAATAGTGATAGCAACAAAACAATTAGTGCTTACTTGATATAAAACATATTTAGTTCATATGACATGTACATTATAAAACACTCTATTCATATTTTTTAATTTTCTCCTTCTTTATTCTCTTTAATTATTGTTGAGGGAGTATCAATACAGATAAATTAGAAAAATATTAAAAAATATAAAAATAATGTCTTATATTTCAAATCAAGATTAACTCTCTAAATATGTCTTATATTAAGGACCGAGGGAGTACCTATTTTATTGGAATTGAAAGTATATAAAAAGTGAAGTATATTCTAAAACAATTTCAACTTATATCTAAAATTCAAATTTTTTTATCAATACAAGTCAATGACTTTGTAGTTTAGTGGTATGAATGAAAAGTCGTGAATTTAATCATGCCTTTAACCTTATACAATTAGTGCCTGCATCTTTAAATTAAAAAAATTATGGGTGGCAGATTGCTCAATATTCAAATATTTGTCGGCCAATCTTTCTTTGACATCGTGATATTAGGCAAATTAAAAGCTAATCCTCAGACTTCGCATGCATGTATATATCTTTCTCACTATTTTAAAGGAGATTCATCCAAGGACTTATTTTGGCGTAAATGAAATTCCAACTTAAGAAATAAAAAACGTTTATCAATATGTAAAACAATTATTGATGTTAGCTTGGTATAATTCTTTTCTTTTCCCCCCCAACCATATCATACTATAATATTAATAACGAATAGAACAGTTCGTGTGGACCTTGTTGTAAGTTATATATCCTACAAAAAGCAATAACATAATCGTGAAGCTAAAGTGTAGAGAGAAAGCATATAGTTGTTAAGAACCTCCAATCACGTCAACATAATATAATATTAGAACACAGCCTTAATAATTGTCCCAACTGGGTTTTAGACAACGCAAAAATAAGCCCTCCATTCGAAACAAGACAAAGTCATGAATGAAATATGGTTGATGAGGCCATTTTAATCCACTTTTAATTAATTAAATAGACCACATCAGTAATAATAATCATGATTATTGGTCCACAAAAGAAGAAAAACGGCTAAAGGAGGTGTTATTATAATGTGGAAATTAGGTAAAACCACTTTGCATGCAAGAAAGGGAAAAGAAGAGAGAGGCTAGGATTGGTGGGAGAGTGTGGCTTGTTTGGGTGGTAATTTTAATTTGACAGAAAACGACAGTTAAATTTTATGATATTATATTGCCTATCATCCTACCTGGATGATAAAATCCACTCCAATCTTCCTCTCTACATTAATCTTACACTAAACAAATTAAAAAGCAATCTCCCATTGGTTTCCTTTAGTTAGTAAAACATCTGATCAGCAAGTTGACAAATCCAAGTGGGAAACCAATATCTTTTTCTTCATGAAGTGACGTATGTAACTTAATTAATTTTTATAATTTATTCTCATTTCTCCTACATATTCGGGTATATTCTTTAACAACCAGTACAATGTGTAGAAGTTTGTAGATGATTTGTTTCGTATATAATATTATTTATTGAGGAAACCTTTAGCTTGGTATCAATTGTTTGAGCGGTTAAACCCCGGTTCCATTTGTTACTTCTTCCTATCCCCTATACTGTCATCTAAAATGGTGGTGGATGCAGTTTTATAAGGATTTAGATACTATTTTTGATTCTAAATATAAGATATAGTTCTCAGTACAAATTGCACAACAAACTACTCACTCTGGTCCTTATTATAAAGGTACCAACTAGCAAGTTTATTTGATCTTTTTTATAAGGCACTTGCTTATTCCCAATAAGTATTAATTATTTTTTACATGTCTGCCCATAATTAATAAGGGGAGTGGGTGAGAGTAATAATTATTAAGATATTAGAATTTAGGAAAATTAGTAGGGGCAATATTGAAAATTACTTACATTCTAGGATCACTTTATTGACTTTAATTACTTTTTATTGGTTTGTGAGAAAAGTTAGTTGGTGCCTTATAATAAGAACCAGAGGGAGTATGTCCTATATTTAGGATCGGAGGAGTATCAGATTAACAAAGCTAATATGGGGTTAACACCTTTAATTAAACTGATATAAACTGCTGATTAGACTTGATGTCATCAAAACTCGTTAAAAATGAATAAAACTCATTAAAAGGATAGAGATCATGGGTGGGTTTAAAACTTTAAAAAGAAAACTTAAATGCTTGACAAAATCCGTTTGACTGGAGAAATCAATTTTCAATAACATTTGAATTCATGCATAAAGAACACAAAAAATCGATTTATCTTATGTGGATTTGTTGATGAAGCTGAAGCGTCAGCGGTGACTTTTTTTTTTTTTTAAATTGACATTTGCAAATAGAATAGAAGATAAAAATTAGATTGTAGATGTGATTTATATTTTGAATATTGGTGATATGAGTGACTCTTTTCCAAATGAACTATTGTTTGGAAAAATGTTTGAAAAATGTATATATTGTGATAATTGAAGATAAAAATTTAAATTTAAATTTGATAAAAAATAATTATTATTAAAAAAAGCTCTAAAGTACTTAATTCAATATATTCTAATAGACAAATTAGAATGCACACAAATGTATATTTAATAGCACATTGCGTATTGAATCCGTAACATTTTTCTCCAGAAGTTGAAAAGAGTAACTTCTAGCGTAGGTCACTTTTTACAATAAATTCATCAACTCTTGAAGCTATTCCAAATGGGATTAGATTTTTTTCTTCCGTTGGGCTTATTCTACTGCTTGATGGGCTTTTTGCCTTAGCTATAGGGCCCGTTTGAGATAGCGGTGAGAGAAGTGACTTTTGTTCTTGATAGACTTTTCCTGATGGACTTTTTTTTTTCTAATGGACTTTTTTTGATGTGATTTATGTTTGAGATAGCAGTAGCAGAAGTGGCTTTTGTTTGTGATGGGAACTTGTTTGGCATAACTTTTAAAAAGATAGATGAGATGGAAAATGACTGAAAAGGACATGAATCAAATTCACACACACACATATGTGTTGTATAAAATGTGATAATTTGAGATAAAAATTAAAAATAAATATAAATTTGCTAGAAACAGGGTATTTTTTCAATAGTCAACTACATAGAGAACGAAATGCAAGAAACAAGGCAAAAAAATGCAACTTTAAAAAAGAAAAAAAAAATAGCCAACAAGAAGAAGAAGCCCTCTAAAGCAACATTAAGAAAATTTATAATACTGAACAAGAATTGGAAAGAAGATGGCGATAGAATTGGAAAATTTATAATACTGAACAAGATCCTTCCCAAAATTTAGCTTGAAAAGACGAAGGCATTGTAAGGCGTTACCTTTTGTTGATGTAAAATGCAAGTAAGGTGGGGCTATAATATCTGAATTAAAATTCATATTCATATGCACGCAAAAATTAATAAAAACTTGGCAAAAAAATTAATTTGAAACAGACAAAATACTTTGTTTTTTAATCAGTGAATTCCAACGTAATTCATTGTTGTGGATTAAGTATATAACAAAACCACCTCGGGTTTTAATATAAAATCTCATTTTACACTATATTAAGAACCAAATTAGTATTATATGACAAGAAGGATAACGTATAGGGCATATGAGGGGTGGGATGGTCATTTAACAAATGGGACACACATGTGAAATTGATGGAGAAGAAGCTGATGGGATAATAAGCTCCATGATGTAACTTAAAAAAAAAAACCCTATCAAAGCATGAAGTCCATCAAATAAATAGCTGACCCAGACACTCAAATTTTTTTTTGATGGACTTATTATCCCATCTGATGGACTTAGGTTTACCAAACAGGCCCATAGTCATAGCCATGCCGAACAGATTCTAAGTATGTGAGCATTAAAGTAAATTTTTCTGTGTCATTTGCCACACCTTTAAGTTGGGTTTGGGTTCTCTAATAATCATTTTTTTTTCCTTTTATGCTCAGAGTCCAATGTTCATCTTCATATTATAAAAAATAAAATAGATAATTCAGATTTAATATTTTATACAATTATTATTTTAAATTTAAATTGTTAAAACCTTATCTACATACTTCATAACTACAATACAAACAAAAAAATAGTTTATAAAATACTATAATAATAGTTTTAGAAAAGATTAAATCTGAAGCATTTATTGTTTTAATCTAAGGGTAGAAATGAATTTCTAAGAAGAAAATGAGAAAAAAGATTATGAGAGCATCTACTCCCCTTTAGGCCTTTAAAGTTAGGCTAAAAACCCACTTTAGATTCTTATATTTTTAATGAGTTTTAGTTTTGATTCCTACAAATAAGTTACATATGAATCCTAGTCAACAGTCCACATCAACCTACCTGTAAGAGTTAGCGCAACATCAACAAAGCTAACACCATTAAAATCGTATCAAATCCTTATAAAATTAGAGGGATCAACATTTTGAATGGCATCTGAAAAATAATAAAATGGAAGTATATATAGACCAAAAGTAAAACTTGCTAGAACCTATAGTGGCAGATTGTTTACTATGTAATTGTATGATCTAACTATATACTGCACAATACGAAATTTACATAAAATAGTGTATACTATAATGAACAATGCAAGAAGTTTTATTGTGTAGAACATAAGCCCTTGTTATAGAATATTTATCTTCTAAGCCACCGAAGCTTGATAGATAGGAGCACTCATATAATAGGACGTCACAAGAGAGGAAAAACGGAGAATTATTATTTGGGGAATCTCATAGGGCGTTATAAGCTCAAGGAATCGAAAGTTGTGAAACAGATATGTTAGGGCAACAACCATATATATATTAGGATCATTGCATCGCTTACTTTAAGAATAAGACAAAGGCTAGCTTCCTACATATGCTCAGAAAATGATTCCTATAATATTTTCACCCACCTCCACCTAGCTATTAAAAAAAATGATTCACAATAATGCATGATAAATTATATATGCCATCGATTTAACCAGCATTCTATAACCAGACTGTCAAAAAACATGGTATGTTCCATTCAGCAACTTAGTCTGAATGCAAGAAACTTGAGTCAATGTGACAATAAAGTTACAAGGGACAACAAGTCCTTTCTCACAGTGAAGTATAACCTAAATATATGAGCTCAAAGTTGGTTTCGGTCATAAATATATAAAGACTTCAATCAATTTTATCTTTAATACTTATCATTTTGTCCAAACTAAGTTATCTAATTTTAAACTGATATATAATCTAATGTTATCCAAGGGTATTTTAGGGAGATTAGGTCACATTTGTTATAATTAAGTAATTTACCTCACTTTTCAATTGATCTAGTAGCCTAAAAGCTAGTGATTTTGTACTTTGTGTTGGCATAGCTCTTGCAAACAAGATGAATAATTTAAGTTGCGTCCAAGTACACTATCCTTAAGAGTTATTCCACAACGTACTACTAGCTAATTGAAAGCGGCACTTCCCATGATAAAACTGGTTCTTCATGCAAAAACAGAGTGAGCAGAATAGCAAAATATAAAAGCACTCAGCAGGCATGAAGCAAATAAGAGAGACGAAGAGAAAGCTCTAAAGCTCAGATGAAGGAGAGAGTGCTCACAAATTCTAGAGCAGGATGCTTGAACCTCTTGTAGGCAATGCCTTTTATAGGTCACTCATGCACCCGAACGTTGGAGACAAATCAATGGTAATAAATATGGGTAAAAACCATTGAACCAGCGGCTTTTGAATGTTGAAGGGCATAAAGATATTTGATTGATCACTTTCTAGAATATGAAGATAATGGCATGCAACTGAACATTTGTAATGATGGCCGGCTAAAGCAAAGTAAAATCTAGACTATGAGAGTAAGCCATTTTTCATAAAATAAATTTCATATGGTAAAAAATGTCTAGTCCATATTTAACTCACGCGCTAAGTTTCCACTTTGTTTGCCTCTTGGGGGCTATTGTTATGCATGTGAGCCCACTCTTCCTTTTTGACCTTTTTCGAGCCTAAAATCACAAGGTGTAATATATATACTTGTATTCGCTGCTCTCCAAGCAATGTGAGACTTTGTTCCATTTGATACATTCACTTTTATCTTATAACTCCAACACTTTGTATATATTTATGTTAATACATTCATTTCACTATACAAAAAAAGAAAAGAAAAGTAATTTACCTCACTTTCCTAATCTATCCCATATTGGTTAAGTAATTTTATATTAAGGACTAGAAAAGTAATTAAACAGTGCATTTCAAGCATCTTTTGAGAATCATCACACAAAGGAACTCAATTTTATTTTATTTTTACACAAAGGAACTCAACTTGGAGAAAATCAAAGGGAAGGTTATATATAGTATGAAAATGAGGAACATATAAAAGAGTAACAATGGAGTTATATCAATAAGTGGAAGATCAGGATGCCTCAGTTCACATATCCAAGTTGTCATGACCCTCGTGTAGTGAGAGAGAGAGAGAGAGAGAGAGAGATCTGAAAGAAAGCTTTATTTCAATGGAGATCACAGAGGTGCGGATGAAATGAGAGTGAGACTATCCAACCACTTACTACTTGTGAAGGCTCAATCATGTTGGATGGCCCCTTGTTTGTACCATTTTTAGTGTCCATTATTATTTTGTTTCTAAGTTATGTCTCTATCTACATGCCCATCCAAGAATTTGCCTTTCTCTCTTTTTCTACATTTATTTGTTATAAATATCAAATAAAAATTAATCACAAACCAGAGATGCACATCATCTGCAAGATCTACCTAGATAATTGCACTCCTATATAGACAACTTAGCTATGTAGCCTATAGCTTCATTTTTTGTCATACATGGCAACACCCCTTGATTTACGCTCTATTATCTGTATTTTTATATTATATCAAATGTCTGATTCACTGTTTCAGGGTTTTCTCCCACATTTCGAGATCTCTATGATTGTTCTAACCACCTAACTTAACAATTTGTCTTTATCTCTGTGTTGTGTCTCTTTCATTGTTTTAGACAAAGATCTAAGCTCTTACAATAACACAGTTACCTTGAAAAGAAAATTCAGAAGCTGCTGTGACTCATTAATTCAACATCATTTACCTTCAACCCAATATAACCAAAGATTACATTTTTTATTTGGTCAAGGGTGTGTGATCTCTTTTGAGACTTAGGTTTCCGTCTCTCCTATCAAATGCGCTTTCTTGAATTCGAACTTGTGTTCTCTTCCTTACAAGAGTGAGATTACTTATCACCTCAACAACAGCTTGTTGATAATATAACCAAAGACTAGCTTGTTTCTTATTGAGTTCTTGCACCATGGCAGACAAAAGAATGTTTTTAGATGAGTTAATAATGCTAATAGTGATGATGCCTTTGATTAAACACAATATTAGGTAACTTTTAGGATTCTGTGAAGATTATACAGAACTCCACAAGTGTTAATGGTATTGCCTTGGTCCAATCGTCTCATCTGCTGCAAGTTTTATGAAGTAAATAGAGAGAGAAACAGAGCAAGTGTCAGGAGTGAAGCAAAATTTTCTTAGGAAATTTTATGAAACTTCTGATTACAACTGACTGAAAGTTACTGTACTAGATAGTTACAATGGAACATCTACTTTGAAGCCTTAACTTTTTAATGAGTTTATTCTTGTTTTCCCTCATCCATTTGTTAAGCCAAGTACAAGTTCAAGTTCAATTTCCCCTTCTTGTCGATCCATATACAGATATGGGTCCTCTCAGCTTCTAGGAAAGTGAGAGTTTCATTTTCAGAAAGATAAAGACAAACACAGAGAAATTCATCATCTTTTTTCAGCATAAGCCCTGATCACGAAGCAGACAGGCTAGGAATGCAACTTTCCGACCTGGCAAGCCCAGTAGTAGTATGAATCTCTGTGTCAGACATCTTATTAGTTGGACTACTGGGTGCGGATCTTAACCTTAAACCCCTCGGAGAATCCAAACTCCTCCTAAGAATCTGTCTCATGGCTGAGATCAAATGCACTGTTGGATTAGGAGGGGGCCCTGAAGTGTTAAACTTTTTGCAGAAGTTGATGTGCCTTATCATGGCTTCTTCTGTACTGATAAGCCTTTTAGACCTCAAGATCTCATCTTTTACAGCTTCTGCACATAACCCACAAACCCATTTCCCATAGTATCTCTCTCTGATTCGTTCTATGTAAGCAGGAGTACATTCTTCTGTCAGTCCACAGCAATCACAGATTGCAAATTCAACTTCGGTTTGTGCAGATACTAGGATGTTACAAGGAGCCACTGGTTGGGTTTCTGGGTTTGACATAACTACTGGATCGCTTATTATAGTTGCAGACATTGCTCAACTTCCCTGTGATGAGAAACAAAAGAAACGATGCAAGTTAGAAACAACAACAAGTCTTTTTGCTTTTGGTTGCCAAGAAAACGAAAAAAGGAACAGGACCCAATAACAGCTTTCAAGAAAAGTTAGCTTCTTTCTGCTCATGGCTCTGTAAAATTAATTAACAACAAGCAAAACATGGAACTTTATATGAACTGATCAAGAAACTTGAACAACAAATTTTCCGTTCTGATCAATGAAGAAAGAGCAGCAATTTCCGGATCTATGAAAAGGGGCTGTTTCTGAACGATAGAAAACAAGAAAAGCATGAAACTTTTTATATGAAATGATCAAGAAACTGAGATTTCATACGGTTTTGTGATTATTACCAGAAAGAAACGGATCAAAATAGATCAAATCTGGTCTTTATCTTCTTGCTGTTTCCCAACTATCTTTCTGTCTCCCACTCTCCTTCTTCGATATTTCTTCGTCGGCAAACAAATTCTCGAACATGAAGAACATTTCATGGAGATTTTCAATTCAATCGCAGAAGAAGAAAAATACCCTCTCGCTCTCTGTCTCTAAGCTATCTCCTAGAATAAAGAACTTGAACAAACTTTGCTTATATGCTCTCTCAAAAGGGGATCGATGGCTTTAGAAAGGAACCAAAATCTAATGCCAGTAAACAAAGAGATTGCTTTTTGCTTCTCCTTCACAGAATCCTCAACTAAACAACTATATATTATAACCACACAGAGAAAGAAAACAGCTTTCTAGAGAGAGAGAGAACCTGGTAGTAAAAGAAATAAGCCCAATGATTGTAGCTTCAAGGGCATAATCCACGTCAGCAATCCTTTCTTTTTTGGTAATTAGTGAATTTTAGGCTGTTGATTAGGATTGCCAACTAAGCACCCTGCCGTTATCAACTTGTGAAAGCAATTTTTTTCTTCCTTTTTTAGTTTAATTTTCGCAGGCCCAGAAAAGGAATGACAATTAAGTTTATAATTTTTTTATTATATAAAAATGCAATGGAATACAATTTTTTACAACTAAATATCTAATGATGTCCAGAAAAGAATTCTCTTTATATTTTATTTTCTTATTGGGAAAACTTTAAAAGAAAAAAAACATATATGTAATTTAAATTTTAGTTTTGAGCAAATAAATTTGTCTTGTGAAGGAAGCAACATGGATGAGGCGTGTTTGTAAATGTCACAATATGAAGAAGGAGCAACTTGCAGGACTTGTTGCTGATAAAAGCAACTTCCTATATTTAATTAGTACTAAAACGACTCATGAGTACAATATAGTACTGACTAATTGAGCCTTAAATATCAAATTAGAATGCTTTTTTAAAAAAAAAAAAAAAGAAAAAAAGAGAGAGTTCATATTATTGTGGTGGTTTGAACCTTGAAGGTTGACCTACTCGACATTTTGATATGGGGTAGTTCAAAAAAGGAAGGCCTTTGCGCCGGACAACTTATCAATCATGCTCATGTGCTCAATATGGCATGTTTCTACTTTTTTTAAGAATTTACTAAAATGGTATTAACTGTGATTTAATGAATCTTACTAGTATAAACAGTAACAATAATGGGCCTGTTTGGGTTGGCGGTAGGAAACGGTAGCTTAAAAGTTATCTAACTTTTTAAAAGCCCTAGAGGAAAAAACCAAACATTTATGTTTGGATTGCCCATTTGGCTTTTACAGAAGTGGCTTTTTTTTCCAAACTGAAGAGTGTTTGGATTATTATTTAAAAATTCAGTTGAGAGGAAAAATGACTAAAAAGGGCATAAGTCTTATTAGATACTACATCTATTAATATTAGTTGTATCTATTGTAATAAATAAAGATAAAAATTTATATTTATATTTAAAATTGAAATAAGGAATAATAGATGTATTTATTATTTAAAAACATATTTATATTAATTTTTTTTTTAACACTACATATATTAATTCAGTATAAATAATTTACATGGGAGAATTTAAATTTTGAAAGTATAATCCTAAATTATGTTTTTGGAAGAAGAAGATAGAATAAATATATAAATTGTGAAAAAGAAAAGGAAAGATTTTTTTTTTAAAAAAAAAAATGGTGGCGGGGGCTAGAACTGGGAGGAATTATTGATTATTGGTGGCTACGTTTATTTGATTATAATTAATAAAGAAGAATAAGCCCCCCTCCCAACCTACCCGTATCGCCAGCTAACGTAACAGCCAAAAAGCTCCCCCTCCCAACTTATCAAAAAAGCTGCGTTTTGGGTTAAAGTTCAATAGAGAATAAGCCAAGCCAAACACTTCCATTGGGCTTTTTTTTCACTGGCTCATCTGCTTAAACGCCACTGCAATTTTTTACACATGAACGCTCCAAAAAAAGCCAACCCAAACAGGTCCAAAGTTGAGTTACATCAACTTTCAATTTGACTGGAAATATTTTTCCCAGAAAATATTAAAATTCACAGTTTTCTCCTGCCATGTTGCCGGGTAATAAAATAGCAAGCACACAACTTAAAAAAGAAGTTCTAGCTAGTACGATTATAAACTACTCATTCTAATCCTTATTATAAAGCACTAACCAACTATTCTTATAAAATAATAAAAACAGTTAAAGTCAATAAAGTTGTCCTAAAATTTAAGTAATTTTCAATATTATTCCTACTAATTGTACTAAATTCTAATTTCATATTAATTATTACTCTCACCCACTACCCTTATTAATTATGGGCTGACATGAAGAAAAAAAATTAATGCTCTTTGGGAACAAGCAAGTGTCTTATAAAAATGACCAAATAAACTTGCTAGTTAATGTCTTATAATAAAGACCCGAGGGAGTACAATTTCTAATTGATCGATAAAACTGTATATAGCATAACTAATACATTTTTATAAATTTTGTAAATATAGATAAATATTATATGTTTGTATTATTGTATAAAAAGCATGGTTTGTGAAACCAGACCCGGGCCGGTTTGGGCGGTTGCATCGAACCGGCCGTGAAACCGTCCGGTTAGGTGCAAAACCGGATCGAACCGAGAAACCCGGTCGACCGTGAACCGGACGTCACCTGGGTCGATCTGTTTTTTTAAAAAAAAAAAAAAAAAAAACTCTCCTTCAATTTTTTTTTTCTCCCTCATTTTTTTTTTCCTTTTTTCACTTTTGGATGTCATATGAGTTTGATTTGGATTCGTTTTTAGGTTTTCCTGAAGCTATTGTGGTTTCTCTGTTTTCGGTTGGCTCTGCTTAGTGGATGTCAAATGTAGGTTGTTAAGAATATCTAAATATGTCACAAGTATTAGAGTATATGATTATTTTGCCACTAATCTAAAGTATTGAAATGATATATATTATGTCAAATTTAGGTTGGTGTGATAAGAAATTAATTATTTTCCAATTTTTTATACCTCACCGGTCTAGGTCCGGGCTGACTCCGGTCTAACCCACTAACCCTTAACCCAGTACCTCGACCGGTTCAGTGACCGGTCCGGGTTTCAGAACCTTGATAAAAAGTGAATGTGTTGTCGGTTGTCATTTTGTGTTGTGTTATGTATTATTGAACGACGTCGTTTATCTTTAGTTAGTTAGGATATTTTGAATGTTACTCCCTCCCATTCTAATTATAATTATAAGATCAAGTTGATTTTTTTGGAGAAATTAAAAAGTTAATTAAATTACTTTAGAGTATTTTTATTTTTTTTCTCCAAACTAATTAGTCTGACTAATAAACTAATATATAATATAAAGATATACAATATATAATATGATTAAGCAACTTATTCAATTTTCTAATCTCTCAACAACAACAACAAAAAATCAATTCGGTTTTATAATTAGGATCAAATGTAGTATTTTTCTATAAACAGGTGTCCATGTTATCTCGATGGGCACATGGTTGTACAGACATATTTTTGTTCTCAACCTATCGCTCACCTTCAAATCTGTAGCGTAAGCTAGAGAATCAAAAACTCTTAGATGGTCCAGATCAGGTTTAATCCCATACACACACTCATGAGCAAACTTACCTAAATTATTTCTCGTTGAATCTATACCAGAAAGAGAAGACTGATCCATGTCAAGTGGTACTTCCAGGAGAATATCATGATCCATCAACAAATTTAAATCCTCTAATATCTGGTCTGAGACATCCAGTAATGAACTCTTTTCCTTATTGAAGTAGTCCCAAATCCAGGCCTTCTGTTGCTACACCTGTCTTAATTTGCACATTGTCTCGCAAAACTCATGTATGGTAGCCTTTTTGTTTATTTTTACAATTGACATGTTGTTATCTCTAGAATTGGTCACTTTTAGAAAAATATACATGCTAAAGCACACATGGCAGTGGCGATGGGTGTTGTGCGACACCTCAAGGGAAGCCCAGGAATTGGAGTACTCATAAGTTCAGAAGGAACCTTGGAGTTAGAGTGCTTTTGTGATGTTGATTGGGCATCTTGTGTAGTCACAAGGCAGTCGATCGGTGACAGGGTATCTGCTCAAGCTTGGAGGATCCTTTGTCATGTGGAAAACTAAGAAACAGAATATTGTATCCAAATCTTCTACAGAAGCAGAATATAAGGCTCTCAGCATGGTAGTTTCGGAGATAGTATGGACACTGGGACTGCTGCAAGATTTGAACATCCAACATGACAAACCAATGAAGCTAAGGTGTTTTACGACAGTCAGGCAGCAATCCTCATTGTTGCAAACCTAGTGTTTTATGAAAGAACGAAACACGTCGAGGTGGACTGCCATTTCATGAGAGAAAAATGGCAGATGAGGCTAATCGATTTGAAGCATGTGATTTCTAGAAATCAACAGGCGGATCGACCTTCTTACTAAAGTGGTTGGAAAAGATGTACAGAGGAGGTTGCAGCTATTAGTTCTCGGATTATGTTTTGATGATAAGAAACCTTGAGAACAATTAGCACTTGATGATTCAAGTCACTTGAGTTCTATGTTTCAAGACACTCGAGTGATGGAACAATGCAACCTAATTCATTTTGCTCATCAGCGATCATATATTTACTCTGTGAGAGAGTCTTTACAAATAGTTTTCAAACTCTGTAAAATCTCAAGGTAGTGGGACTTTAAGTGGGTCCTATTGAGGATTTTTCTTTGTACTGTGGTGCCAAAAATCCCGTGAAATCTTGGAAGAATAGTCAAAATCTCATAGACGCTTTGGGGACTGGAAGTAGGTTAAAAAGTTAAGGCCGAACTAGTATAATCCGTTAGTGCATAATTCAGTGATATTCTTTTAACTAGCTAGCTTTGGTTCTTTGTTTTAATTATTAACTACTTTTGTTTTAAATTTTAATATCAATTCATTCACCCCTCTTAGATAAAACGTTGGCACTAACAGCTGCCCAAATTAGGAATCGTAAACATTTTCAATCCCCAACTTGGGGGTGTGAAAAGTGAAAGTGTTGTTGGTTGTTGGTTGTTGTTTTGTGTTGTGTTATGTATTATTCAGAACATTGTCGTTTATCTTTAGTTAGTTAGAATATTTTGAAAGTTATTTTTATGTAAATAGGTGTCCTCGGATTAATAAAGTATTATTTCTTCTGTGGTGTGATTAAGATGTGGGGTTGATAACTCATCAGTTCGAATCACCAGCAACTCTTCCAAAAATTTGAACATTTTCACACTTCATCATCACAAGGATTAAAGAGTTTATATATGCATTGGATGTACTTTAATAATGTGACACATATTCATTTAAAAGTTATGCAATTTACATAACATTATTAACAAGTGATTATATTATTTACATAACTTTTAATACAATATGTACATTTTATTATTGATTAAATAGAAAAGTAAAATTATTAACAAGTGATTATATTTTTCACATTATTAGCATATTTTGAACCTAAATGCATAATTAAAAAATAATACGCACTGACTTGGTGCATATAAAATAATAAGATAGAGTGGTAGACTACTATAGGTTTGTTTTAAAAAAAAAAAAAATTTGCGTGATTAAATAAGTTGACTTAATTATAGTCCAGGCAACATATGCCAATAATGATGGCTATAAAGTGGTGGTGATTAGTTAGGTTGAATCAGGTTCCTCATTCTAAAATCTGGAATCAAAATATGAATATTTCTATTGTGACAAGAAATAATAATAATAATAATAATAATAATAATAATAATAATAATAATAATAATGGGATTGTTTTAGTTTGAAAGGGAGCGGGCAAAAAATATTCAAAGATATCTTCAGCAGGTTGTGTTTTGGGAATCAAACAAAATATGAAAGTATTCTTATATTCCAAATGTGACAACCGCCCCTTTAAAAAAGTTCAACCACGCATATAATATATATACACACACACACACATACATAGATTTTTTTTTTCACTCATCATTATATTCACACAATTTTTTCTTTTTGATAATTAAATTTTAGGAAGGGGTGTTGTGCCCGTTTTGATTAGTAGTATAAGTTGTTTTTCTAATATAATTTACGGTTTATGAGATAAGTATATGAAATGAGTTTTATCTCAACTTACGTAAAAGTACTTTTTTAATGCCAATTCAAACTAAAAAATCCTTCGGATTAGGGACAGAATTTCATCAGTAATTTCGTTGGTATTGTCTTTTGTCATGGTTTTTTTTTTTTTTTTTTGACGGCGGACGTTTTCCGTCAGAAAGCCAATTATTGACAAAATTTCGTTCCTAATCCGGTGTTTTTTTTTTTTTTTTTTTTTGTAGTGTACGTTCTTAGAAATCAAAACCCCTTCTTCAATAAGAGAAGTCCGACCCTTCGACCGATGAATTCGTGGACAAGGGGTTTCACACAATTTGGATATATTTAATGTTGTTCACACGATTAAAACTTAATCCTCATTAATGAATTAATTAATTAATCATGCCCATGAGCATTTATTAAAGATAGATTAAGAGTTAATTATGGATATGATTTCTTTTTAAAATGGAATATATATTATTGGAGGGAATATATTTACGCAGTGATTATAGATATGGAAGAACAAGAGAATATATATTATATTGATGGCAATGAATCCCTGGGCGGATTTGATTTGCTATAAAAAAATAAAATAAAAAAAGGAATCCAAGAATAGGCCAGCCATATCCACACACATCTATATCTATATACATATGTAATACATGTATTCATCAACTCAGATTTTTTTAATACAATATTTAGTATTTAATATTAGCGCTAAAGTATCTTTTAGTCCTTTAAGTTTACGTAGGTATACTTTTGGTCCCTTAACTTTGTAAAGTAAACTTTTAGTCCAGTAATTCTAACACCGTTAATTTTGCTAACGGAAAATTTAAACTCAAGTGATAATAATGTAATTTTAAATGATGATTGTGTAATTAAATACTATTAAACTTAAATTAAAAATATGGGTAAATTGAAAAATATATAAAATTTGTGTAATTAAATACTATTAATCATCACTTAAGTTAATTGCCACGCGTTTTAGTTAAGAATATTAACGGTGTTAGAATTTTAGACCAAAAGTATCATGTGTAAAAACTTAAAGACTAAAAACATACTTTAAATTAATATTATTATATCAAATTCAAGTATTATCGGGTTTAAATGAAGATCGTTTTTCATAAAAACGGATTCAAAATTTATACAAATTCAAATAAAAAATTTCATTAATAAAAACCAATGCATGTTAATTACATTAACTGCATGGATTTTACTTCCTTCTTGTGAAGAAAAGATATAACTTCTTAAAAAGTTATAATTTTTATAATAAAAAAATTTTTTTACTTTGCTAATTATCAGAACAGCAACCAAAAGTTATAGTAGCCACATAATTTTTATACCAATTTTTCATAACCATGTTTTTTTTTTTTTGGGTCAAGATAACCATGTTAAATATAAGTGTAAAAAGCGTTTTATGTATTAATTAGTGTAAGAAGGTACTCTATATTTTTCTGCTTTTATTTATTTATTTCTTTATTTATATATACTGATTCCTGATCCAATCTCTTAATTCATTTCTCGTGACATGTTCTCACACTTATTCACGTGTTTTCCAGTGGCAAACGACAATACTGGACAAGCCACATGTGTTGTATTCAACCACTTGAAATTTCCACCTCTGAAATTAAATTACTTACCGATATATATAAGTAATCATAATTAAAATTTTATATGAAATATATATATATATATATATATATATTGATTGTGTGTGTGTTAAAAAATCACTCAAAATATATTTATCTATACATGTTTTTTTTTTAACATATGATTTTTTTATGTGACAAATATATTTATCTTATATTTAGAACCGGAAAGGGTGTCTAATAAGATTTCTAAGGTAGCGAAGTCCTATGTTAGTAAAGTCCTATGCGGGGTAGGATCACATCACAACATTACATGTTGTGATCTCACATACCACTCTGATCCTTATTTATAAGTCCATTTTGACCAAAAAAATTTGGTTCTATTTATAAGTCTCTTTTAACCAAATAAATAAGATTGTGACAATTTTGCCTATATTTTGTACTAATAAAAATATAGAGAGAATAAAGAGTTGAAAGGTAGCCCTTCATAAATAAGGTAAAATTGAAAATTTACCCTATAATCATTGAGCTACCTACCTCTCCTTGGTATGTATGATTTGGTAAAAAAAAAGACTTATAAATAGGACCAGAGTGATATCACGTAAGTGCCAACCCTTCTTATTCAGAGACAATTATTGACATTGAAAGAATAATATCTACAAATGTGGGGGGTATATTATGAATCTACCAACTAATTAATCATCATCGAGATAATGTGTGACACTTAGGTCATGATGATTCCAACTAGCATATTAATCATTTAATTATTTACCTACAGCCTAAGAACATGTTGGAAGCTAATTAAATTGGCACAAGTTGACCACCTTAGCCAATCATATACCTTGGTATGAGAATAAAAAAGAATTATATTATATTATAGGCAACATTTACATTTATTTCCTAGTTTTATATTAAATTAGTTATCATTCTTTCATATATTAGTATTGCATTACATTTTCATATATGTATGCAATTGAATCAACTGTTAACACTTTTTTTCTTATTATGATGCATCAATTACCTTTAAATGATTGATTTATAGGGTTTTTCCCATTATGCCCGCATTTTTAATAGAACTTTATTTTTTGAATAACTCCTCAAATATCGTGAATTCTATCCTGCTATAATCTTAACAATTTTTTTTTTTTCCATTGACTATTGTATTTCCAATCCATTCAGTATGTTTCTCTCTTTCCCCCATCAAGTTCTCATTTCTCCATGGGTTTCGACTCTGTGTCTTGCCCTTCATTTTTTCACTTCTCGATTAGTCATCTCTCTCTATCTATTCGAGAGAAAGAGAGTTTCAAAAAAATTTAATACAAGATACCTGGATATTGCGTCTGATGTTGCTTCAAAAAAGGAAAGGAGTAGTGAGAGAATATCCAAACACATGACAAATCTGAAAAATAATATTTATAAATATACGTCATTGTACAGTGTCTAATATGCCACACAAGACCACATTAAATTGTTTCCCTTAACTGATATACGTAACTACCCTTCAAGTAAGCAAAATTAGGACTACAAATCTTGTAAATAAATTTGGTTAAAAAAGTTTATTAATAAAAAGATGTGAAAAAAGCATCTTTTCAACAAATCTAACAACGCTGGAATTTAGCCTAATAATATTAATTTGAGAAATACGTTGTAAAATATAACAACTTATTCATTTAGTTATATTTATAAGTCATTCTCAACGTGTTTCACTAATTTTTTTTTTTTTTAAAAAAATATTAAACTCCATTAACTTTGTTATAAAATTTAACAATTTTCTATTTTTCCTCTTATTTAATATACACTCTTCTCTATAAATACAAAGTCTACACGATAATAAATGAAGAGTAATAATGTACGTTATATGAAATATTTAATAATGTGACTTATAAATAAATAACCAAAATTATAAATAGCACCAGAGGAGGAGTATATATATAGAGTAGCCTCATTATAAATTTTCTCATGAGTAACCATATAATTTTCTCATGGTTGAAACTTGAAACCACATTAATATTGGAGCAAGTTTTGTAGGATCTGGATTTGGATAATTGGCAGCTGAGACTGCCAAAAATTTGTTGAGATCGATAGCGTTTTCAAACTGTAAAATCAATCTTAATTAAATAATTCTCAATGAGTTGCAAATGAGGTGATAATATATTTCCAAGTCAAAGCAGCCCAAGCTTGTTATCACTAACACTTGGAACTTCAACAGTAGTGAGATGTTAATTTTCTGTATTTCTATAAAGATTGTTCACACTAAAAGCTTATCATCAGTTCAAAGATTTAGACCTCATAAACAACTCTCCTTCACATCAATTATAATTTGTCCAAATTATAGATTTGCATGCTTCGCGCATACATAAAGATATAATTAGGAAAATTCTTGGGAAAATTCATCTCAAGGCCCATTTAAGTAAAAAAAAAAAAAAGTAAATACCCTTTTGGGTCCCTGGAAAAAAAACACGAACCCCATTTTGGTCTCTCACACAGAGAAATGCCCTTTTAGTCCCTGAAAAGGACGAATAAGGGTCGATTGGTGAACATTTTGGTCCATCGCAAATTTCTAAAAAGTCATTTTTAGTCCATAAAAAAGTCTCATTTTAGTCCATAGGGGTCCGTATTTTTTTCCAAGGACCCAAAAGGGTATTTACTCTAAAAAAATCAAAAAAGGCTCAAACATTGTTCAAATGCCTTTCTGGTATTATTTCATAAAACGCTAACAAGTATATCAGTCTCATTAATAACTAAATCAGTAGCATTAACAACAATATCCTAACAATTTAATCAATCTCATTAACAACTAAATCAGTATCCGTTAACAACTATATCAATCCTATTAACAACTAATGTTAATACTTTATTAACAACAATATCCTAACAATTTAATCAATCTCATTAACAACTAAATCAGTATCCGTTAACAACTATATCAATCCTATTAACAACTAATGTTTTTTGAAATAATACCAGAAAAGGCCACAGGGCCTTTTCTAACATTTAAACAATGTTTGGGCCTTTTTTAACATTTTTTTGCTAATATGAGTCTGAGATGAATTTTCCCAAAATTCTTTTAAAGTCTTAAGGGATAAAAAAAATGTCAAAAAAGTCCGACAGAAAATTCTGATGTCAAAAAAGTCTCATTAACAACTTTTCCAATAGACGACTAACAATGGGTTTTAATAACTCTTTAAAACCTTTTTGACATCAGAATTTTCTTTGAGAATTTTTTAACATTTTCTTGATCCTTTGGCACCTTAGAGAGACTTTTCTTATAATTTATATAATTAATATATATCCTAAGTGGATGATTATAAAGACACATTGATCCTGTATATATAATATATGCAGTGGAGCTTTCAAACCCAACATTATCATCATTCCTAATTAACTTGATGCTTTCCTGCGTTTTATTTTATTTATTTATTGTGTGTTAAAGAAGCACCACTAAAAAACTCTTTTTACTTTTTTTATTTCAAAGTTTTTGCGACACGTGACTGTGTAGATGTCTCAATCTAAAACTTCTTTTTCACATTATTCTAGTAACTTTATTCGTGTTTCATAATCAGATGAGCATGTACACATTCTCAGCCTTCCTTTTAATTAAGGATGTCCTCTGTTTTTCCACGCCTACGTGTACATTCTCGGCCAAGTAATAATTTATGCCCTCTTTGTTGGCGGAAGAAAATTCCACGTTCTTAAAGAACATATGTCATTTCTTAAATAAAAATATCTAATATTTGTTTCATAGCTTTCAAACCCAACATTATCATCATTCCTAATTAACTTGATGCTTTCCTGCGTTTTATTTTATTTATTTATTGTGTGTTAAAGAAGCACCACTAAAAAAAAAAACAAATAGTAGTTTTTACTTTTTTTTTTTTTTTGTTTTTGCGACACGTGACTGTGTAGATAGAACTACATCAAATTCAAACAGTGTCACTCAATACTCAGGCTATTCAAGTTTTACTTCAGGTTTTTTTCTTTCTGGTTTTGTTTTGGTTATGCGATGCTCTGTCACTTTCTTCATGCTTTTGCTGCTTTTGATCATACGTGTGGCTCGTTAGCCCACTTCTGTGCAGAGACTTCTTTCAGTAGCTCTAATGTTATCAATGTCATAGGTTATTGGTAGGAGTTGGTGGTTTGTGGTGGCGGCTCATATCCCTTGTTTTATTGATGTTGCCAAGTAGTATCCACTCGTCGTCGAGTAATGTCTACTACTGCTCTTTGGGACTTCAAGCAAAGTCCGGCTACTTTGGAGGTGGTGCAGCTAGTTTCAATAGGATTTGGCTTCTCTCTCTCTCTCTCCTCTCTTTTTTTTTTTTCCTTCCGCTCCCATCTTTTAACTCTATTTATGATCATTAGATCAAAATCTAATGATACACATTTAATATTTTATAAAAATATTATTACAATAGAAAAAGGATGAGAAGGGAATGTAGAGAAAGATGTAAAGAAAATATTACGCTTAAACTTCAACTGGTCTTTGAAGTGTTAACTATCTTCGGGACTACCTGGTTGAAGTCTATAAAAATTACTTTCATCTATTTCTATATATAAGAGATTTTCAACCGAATCACTAGATTATGAAAAACAATTAAATGTAATAGTTATGTAGAAAATATATTTTTCTCCTATAAAATGCCTTTATTTATGAATAGGTGAGAGAGTGTGTAATAATGAGAAAATGATGTAAGAAAATATTGAGGGCAAAATGAGAAAAACAACATGGATCTTATTATTAAAGACAAACCTATTAAAAAAAAACTCTTACATATAGAGACGAAAGGAGTATTGTATTAATGGTACTGCCAAATAAACTCATAAACATGCGCACAAACCCCTTAAATTTTTTCATCCGCCAAGAAAATTTCAATTTTAGGATGCGTATGATCAACCGCTAGTGAACCAAGGACACCATAGTGGACTTTGACATGTTTATGACAGAAACTTACCACGAAAAAGATCAATCTTTTTTTCAAGGGTGACTGAATAACCCTAATAGTTTTAAAATGACAAGCAAAAAGTAGATGCGCAACCTTTTAGTTGTTCATATGGGTCTATATTCTCTTGACAGTAAACTTCTGATCCTGTAAAAAAGGTAAACTATTCACAACTCCATACTCGCGGGGAAACAGATCAGTGTCATGCAAAGGAGACATTCATTCAGATTAGAATGAATCAATTTAACCTTTTCTCCCCAGTTTACTACTTTAACACTCACTATTTACAACTGGTGAATTTACAATTGCTCTTCCCCGACAGACCCACCTCAGTTTCAAAAGCAGCCGATGTCGAATTGACTGATCATTCATAATTTCAGAAGCTCTCATCACGGTGGTTAGGGACCGAACCAGCACACTAAAACTGCTCTGACTTATTTGTTCGCCGTGGGACATAAACACCATCCAACCAATCCAGCACACGAACAGTGCTCTTCCTTATTAGTTCCCCGTGGGACATAAACACCAACCAATGCCATACAGTTTGGTGCAAACAAACAAGTCTTTCAAGTCTCTTCCTCGCCTATAAAACTACCTCTTGACTTGTTTGATCCTCTTTTTTAGATTCTTCCTCCTCAAGTTTTTCTATTAGCCTTCCAATCTGCCTTCTATAAACCGGCATGAAGTGATCACTAATCATGGTTTGTGAAAGTCTCAGTTTACTGTACAGAGATCTTGATGTTAGGAAAATCCCAATCTCAGTCTCATCTGGCTGGCTATTATCTGAACTCACTGACGTTGGACTACCATCATTTTCCCTCCTTGCATCACCAGGGTGGTGGAGGGTAACAATATGCATGATCTTTCCCGCAGGGAAGAACCTGTGAATTTCTTTCATTTCTAGAGTAGAGCTCTTGGTTTGGCCATCGGTTGTTTCCGCCATGGCTGCTTCTTCTTCCCTCATCTCTTTAATCACATCAGCCTCCTCGCCTTCATCTCTGTCATACAGTTCATGCTCTAGTTGTTGCCACAGCTCAACTTCGGTCATTTTATCCTCGTGTGTTTCATGCTCCATAATGTCATCACCGTCACTGAGATCAACATTCCCCTCAGCATCTGGACTCATTCCATCGGCACAAGAGCATTCGATTTCGGAAGACCACCCTCCTACACTTGAAGATATAGGAAGGTCCATGTCCTGAACAGCAGTCACATTCATGCCTTTCTTGGGAGACAAAAGTGGATCAGAACTCTCCACATTGCCAGATGCTGCAGGTCTAGGAGAGCTTCCGGATTCTTTGGAACTCAAATGGGCACCCGAGGGTCGGTGACGAGGTCCCATGCATGACCAAGAGGGCAAGTTAATAGGTGGATGTGTCCATGCTGCATGAGCCATGCTCCTGGCTCTCCTCATCACAACCTGAAGTCGTTCAAAATTCAGATCAAACAATTTTTTTTAAAAAAAATAATAATGACACAGCACAATTTTTTGGACTGGAAAATCAACCTCGGGTTAAGGTGCAATTTTGCCCTTAAAGTATGCGCCCAAAAGCAATTTTGCCCCTGAAGTTTTCGGCGTAGCAATGTTGCCCCTGAAGTTTAAAAACGTGGCAATGTTGCCCCTCCGTTAACTGCCCTAACGATCAACTAACAGTCAACGTTAGAGTTTTTAATGGAGGGGCAACATTGCTACGTTTTTAAACTTCAGGGGCAACATTGTTCCAAAAAAACGTAGCAATGTTGCCCCTCCATTTAAACCCTAACGGTCAACTAACTTGAACGTTAGTTGACCGTTAGGGTTTTAAATGGAGGGGCAACATTACTACGTTTTTAAACTTCAGGGGCAAAATTGCTATGCTGAAAACTTTAGGGGCAAAATTGTTCTTGAGCGTATACTTTAAGGGTAAAATTGCACCTTAACCCAATCAACCTCCAACAATAGAAGAGAATCAGAGGGATAAAAACTTAATTATTGCAAGTTACGCTTATGACAAAGTAGATAGTAAGTAGGACTTCCCATTTAAGGAGTGATATCAGAGACAAAAGACAAACAAACAAAAAGATCAAATTCTTTTAACAAAGGAAGTTTATTGTATCCAGTTTATGACAAGGTACTGAACAGTTGCATGATGACTGGTGGTACAAAGTGAAAGGGAACCAACTTGTGTATGAATAGTACCTGGGTGCCATTTGAAACAGGTCGTAAAATGGCCCCGGCCCCAGCGACCTTAGCCTTAGCAGTGGCAATGGATGGGAGGCGCGAACCCAATGCTGAAGCAGAACGATAGACAGTACTGAGTATTCTTGTTTGCTCAATTTGGTTTCTCAAGTCATTTATCCATGCTGAAGCTGTCACCTGCCAAATCAAGTTGATAACTTCAATACACAATGAAGCAGACTATCTAAAAACGTAAGATAACAAAGCACAAATATTATGGTTCAGAAGCAACTTAATAGACTACTTAAAATATAAAAAGAAAAGAAAAAACAATTACTGTCCACACCACTGTAGAGTCCTGTTCATGCATCTCTAGTAAAAAGACCAAAAACCAAATTAAGGATAACATTAACCACCTCAGCCCGCAAGTCATCCACAGAAGCAGCTGAGAATGTTGGCACCAAATCGGCTCCGTTTATAACAGAAGTGATAAAATTATTCCCCGAGTCAGCCAACTCCCATGTCATACAAGCAGCTGCATGAGTAACAAGCAGTCAGTTTTAAGCTGTACCTGTTGATAATATCCCTGAAAGTTGAGAATTTTAGTTAACCTGAATCATACTAAGGCTGACAAACCTGGAGCAAATGTAACACATTTAGTCTCAGACATTTCCTTTTGCTCTCTCAATATATATGTAAGAAGTGCAGCAGTGCCTCCGCCCAAGGAGTGCCCTACAATCTACACATAAAGAACGTTGAAAAGGCAATCAAAATCTGAAGAAACTCCATACTAAGGCATCTAATGCTTAAATTTAGGCTGACAAAAGCCGGGTCAAGCGAGATTATACTTTATACTCACGATTTTGATTGGGCTAGTGGGCTGGTCAAGTCTGTTTAAAGCAGAGGAAGGCCTAGAATTTTTCCCTTTACAGAGTTCAGGCAAGAGGATGAGAGTAGTGGGACTAAACAGGCCCAATGGCCAAGGACCCAAGTTCTAATCAATTGAAAGGTGTGTGGGTCTCGTAAGCCGTAACAGTATTTTAGCAGTGTGTGCTGTGAGAGGGAAGTAAGGAGTCACTAACCCCCAGAAAGACAGAAGTGTCCTTTATATTCCCTTTTGTTTCCATTTTTTAGTTCTGTAATTACTTGAGTGTTTAGTCCAGGCTTGGTGGATGGTGATTTTGTCTCCATTTAACTCTTATATCCGATAAAGAAGAGTTTTTACCGGCCAATTGCTGGTTGGTTAAGTTCTGAATATCGAGTTTGCATCAGATTTCAAGTTCAAAAACAAGATTTAGCTGTCAAACTAACATTCTAAAATATTATCATCAAAACTAGCTATTAAAAACTAAGAGCGTAATACTGAACAATAGAAACCAATTTTTTTCAACAGAAATTGAAATAGTAACTATCATATGTGTTCGTGTTTGAAAGTTTGACCAGTCAAAATAATCCTGAGTTCATGGAAATGATGTTGACACAAGACAAGGTGGAAAAACATCTTCAAAATCAGGAAATGCATTGAACTGTTAGAGGGAAAGCATAGTATTAAAGGAAAATATATTTACCTTTACTTTATAGCCAGGGTATCGGTCAAGTCCTTCAATAAGACAAGGAATTGCCAGCTTTGCAATCCAACGAGCAGCTGCAACCATCCCGCAATGGGCATAACCTAAAACCACATCACTAACACCCCCCTCATGCACTACAGTATGATGAAATGGTACCACAGCTCCTGTAGCAGCAGTTAAAGTATCCTTGATACTATGTGTCCCACGAATCAACAAAAGAAAGTGTCTCGACTCATGATCAACTATTATTGTAAAAGCTGGCTTCAAAATCTGCATTACAAATTAACAGAAAAATTCTATACTTATGAAATTGACATTAAAAACTACATAGCTAATCATGTGTCAATAACTTAAATTACCTTTTCATTTAACCATGGCCTAATTTCGGTCATAGGGCAACTAGCTGCCTATGCAGTTCATCCCCCTGCCCTTTCTCCCCAAAACAAGATAGAAAAAGAAAACCCCTCATAACTCCAACCCAACTATCTCCCCTTGATCCCACTTTCCCCTCCCTCTAAAAACAACAGCCCCAGCCAACCAAGTCCTCCATCCTCCCATAAAAAGGAAAGTACGAATAATAACTCCAATAATGTAATCAGTATTTCAGTACAAAGTAGTTATTAGCAGTTTTCACTGAAATCTTAGACAAAACTTACTCCTGCTTTTGGTTCTTGAAGGAGAACATTCTCTTCACTGTAGCCCGTTTCTTCCAGAAACAAAGGAAATGGCTTCTTTGAAAAATGCCAACAGAGTGTCAGCAAATTCAAGAGACATTTAAGTTCAGCAGTAACCTCAGGTCCTTTCAGCTGTAAACTATCTTCACCACCAAATACACTCTCAACATGAAAGTTTCCCTGCAATGCATAACACAGAATTTAAAATTTAAAATTTAAAATTATATTTAACTCGAGGAAAAAAGAAGACCAAGAAGACAAAGAAGAAAGAAGCATCACAACCACAATCCAAAGCCACTCTGCAGATAAAAAATAATCCTAACATGCTGTGGGGTGAATTATAAACAGTATGGTACTTAGTTTTCAAAACTAAAGTCTATAATGGAACAGAAACAAAAACACCACGTTAAACATATTAAAACATTAACACAAAAGCAATATTACAAATCAGCTTATTATTCTATGCACAAGTTGACATGAAGAACTTAAACATGGAAGAGTCCCAGCAGATACATGAGTGCCAAAGTCCCATAGGATGATAAGAATCAATCTTATCTCCGATGATCATGTCACTCAAATCAAGAAGAACAATAGAACATAACATGAAAAAAACAGGCAATGTGAAAGCGTTTGCATTTCAATAAGGGATTCTTTTTCTACAACCAGGAAATTAATCACAGTTACAACATCATTCTAATTTGAATTGATTTGTCCGTTGGGATGCTAGAATGAAGAAGATATAAGCACCTTTCTTCAGTATTTTCAAATCCTAATAAAAAATTTCTTCAGTGGCCAGAAGGAAGAGGAAAATTCTTCACTAATTAGTAGAAGAAAACACGAAAACAAAACATTTCTCATGCCTTTGAGTTGATAAAACCGGGAAGTATGATTCCTTACCTGCCTCTTCAAAAGAAAACTTATACCAAATGCCAAATCCCCAATTGGCCACTTGCCAAGAGTCTCGGAATAAGTAAATCTAAGAGTCTCTGACAATGTTGAAATTGTCTCTATCCATGTAGCAGGAGCTTGTATTAACCTGTGTGAAACACGGTCAATTCCAACAGGCACCATAGTGGACGAATAACTAACATTTTCTTCATCTTCGTGCTCTGTATCCAAGTGTAATTTTCGATTTAATGTATAATATAAAAGAGCGGCTGCACCGGCTGCAGTAGCCATGGTTGCAGTCGCCATGACTAGATTGCTGCAAGGAAGAGGACAAATTAGAAAATTAATGACTAAGACAGATAAGGTGTGTTCTAACCCCAAATCTTCCACCTTCAACTCAAGATATATGTAACTTTAATCATCAGCTGGAGTTCTAACCATCACTAAATAGCACACCAAAAAAACTAAAAAATAGAAACTTTGCATCTGACATTCAAATCCAACTGCGAAGATGTTACGGATTAATCAACAAAGCTAAGAAGAAGAAAAAATCAGACAAAATCGAATAGAAATTTTGAAAACTATTACCAAAAAGTTTGCGTAAAACTGAAGAACGTGAAGAAATTCTGAAACCCAAAACCCTAAACTTCCAAAGGGAGAAAAAGGAGAAAGAGAGAGAATTGAGCGAACCTGAAGAAACTGATTTTGGCGGAAACAAGATAGTTTGGTCACAAAGGCATCCAATATTATAGTAAAGCACCTAAATATGAATGAGACCTTCTCAAAGTTTCTTTCTATATTTATTTATTTATTGTTTTTTTCAGTTACTGTGATGAGAAAATGGGTACCCTTCGCGCGGTTTTGTTGATTCTGGATTCTGGATGAAGCAAAAACAGAACAACAGTTTATTTTGTTTTTCTATTTTGTAAATGGCTTTAAGTACACGTGTCACGCAGGGGATGGATCAGGTTGCACGTTGAAACCGACCTAAAATCGCGTACGAGATAAACATATATGACTATGACATATTGACATATGCTTATCAATTTATTTTATTATTATTAATTTTTAAAATTTTGAAAATGAAAATTTAGGAGGAAAGAGCTTTATTCATTTTAGGGAAAATCACTTTAAGGGCCCTTTTAACAAGAAAAAAAATGAAAAAAGGTCCAAAGATTCTGAAATCCCTAGGATTTTCAGAATCTTACGTTAGTTGTTAATGGGGCTGATATAGTTGTTAACGAGTCTTGATATAGTTGTTAATGGGGTGATTTAGTTGTTAGAAAATTGTTGTTAATGGGGATGATTTAGTTGTTAATGGCCTCTACCTAATAACTATATCAATTCTGTTAACAACTCACGCAAGATTCTGAAAATCCCCGAGGCCTTTTTTAAGAATTTTTTTTTTTTGTCCAAAAAGGGCCCTGAAAATGATTTTCCCTTAATTTTAAGAAAATATTATTGACCCAAATGCCCTTACTTCAGTGAAAAAAGCATAATGACTTTTTAAATTAGAAGCTTAATTGTAAATAATGAAAGTTCGGTGGTAAATTGTGGGAAATTCCATTTTCAAGTTTCAACACACTTGGAAGATGAATATCCCATTTTTAAAGTTATTATAAATTTCTGACAAATTTGTTATCAAGCTAAAAAATGATTCAAAATTTATAATTCTTATTTGGTCAAAATATTTTCTTACATCCTTAAAACACAATAATATCAGTTCGGTGAGAAAAGATAGAAAAAGAATTTTGGATTTGCAAAATTTCTAATCATTTCATTTTTCCCTTATCAACTTTTGATAATAAACCTGATTTGAGATTTTATAATTTCAAAGTTCTTTTTGTTATTTTCCCTTTAAAGAATAGGCTGCAATGACTGTTGTTTTCAGGACATTTTTACTTTTGTTTCAACGAAAACAAATGTTTTGCTGCATGCCAAGGAAAATGTCAAAGATACCTTAACAATTAAGATTTGACCTTACCTTTCCGCAAATATTACGGTGTGTTTATCTCTTGTTGAAATTGACAACCAAAATGTTTTGACCAAGACATGCCAAAATTTCTTTGAAACAGAAATTACTTGCAAGACTAGTAGCATAAAATATTAAAGATGTTTGAAGGATCAAAGTAAAACAGAAAAATCCATGGCATCTTTCGCTTCATGCTCTTTGTAGTATATATGTAGTGACATAAGGCTGCAATTTGATAACTAAAATTTAAACAAACACAATAAAAACGATAACAATTGTTCACATGTCAAGATTGCTTGGAAATCAATCAGTCACGTTCACTTATAGCAGTCAGGTGTTCATCAATCTCCTCGGTGGATAGAACCCTGAATTTTGGATTTTCCTTTTGCACCACTCCCACCTGCAAAATGCATACAATACAATGTTACTGCCCAGCCATAATATTAATCAAATCTAAAAGGCAATCTTCACCTAAGAAGCAAAAATTATGGGAAAATCACTATGAGGTCCAAAGGAAAGAATAAATTTACTAACAAGTTTCAAATAACAAATGAGTAACATGGACCTATTGTAATTTTTTGCCCCCAAACTCGCTCACTTGTGGGATTTTAAAGTGATTGCATTCCTTCCTTGGGATCTCAGTGATTTTCCCAAAAATTATGGCATCAACACAATACACTCACAATCACTACAGGCATGGTAAATTGCAATAAAGGGGTTTTCACTAGTGAAATTCGTTAATAGGGAGGACAACAGGAATGCATTCCCTTATATTGAGGACGAAGCACAATTAACTCACCATTATCTTCTGATTTGAGATAAAATAATACATTAAGACCCTCCCTCCAGAGACTAATTCAATAAATCAACGTTGAGATTATCCAAGGAGAAAAAGATCATTTTCCATACTTTGACTACCACCATGGTGCAACATGCTATAGTGCAAGTAATGAAGAAAGGTATATTAAGTACCTCAATCTCGGTGGCCTTAAAATCCTCCTGAAGAACAGATTGCAGTGCAGAGATAGCAGTCTGTTAACGAAACAAAAGTATCATTAAAAATGGGTCCCGGCAGAAACAATAAAAGAACAGCTCTTATAGCCCTAAAGAAAAGAATTAATTCTTATTATTTTTCAGACATAGTAATGACAGATTTCATTAAGATCATGGCATCTTAAATTAATATAAAGCATGCTTGAAAATCTTGTGAAGAAATTCCAGTCTGCACGTGAGATAAGCCAATTGTGAGATTGGCTCATCAAAATAACAGTTAAAATCACATGTTCATGTTGTTTAGGATAGTATGTAATGTTCATAAAACAAAATGATTATGAGTCTTTATGGTACCGGAAAAGTATTTCATATGAAACCAACATGATGAGAACCTAAAAGTTGTTGCTTCACCGTCTCAGAGATAAAAACATTTAAAACAAAACTTCACTTGGTACAGGCTTCATGAGGCAAACATTTAAAACCGACATAATTCACCTCAAAATCCACCTATATATTTCCACTCTTTCTCCCTTTTAACAGATATTAATCACATTTTCAGCATTGCATATTCATGTTTAGTAACACCTCCCGAGTTTAATAAAGCTAGAGGCTATTACATTTACAGGGAAGCATATCTGTGATAAAATAAGAACAAATTAATAAAAATGAGTAGAAAACGAGACAAATTGAATTATAGAATTACCAAATTCACACAGCGTCAGGTCCAAAGCCCCAATGGACCGTAAAGAATATATGCAACAACTAATACTTCTCAAGAAAATAGACACAAAACAGCTAGAGATTAACCCGACAAAAGGTAGTTCATTGATAGATCATACTAGAGTAAATGTGTAAAACAGGCAGAACTTTACAACTGTAATTCCAGAGGAGATCAAAGAACTCAAACATCTATTATGTATAATTGGGCCCACAAAACATGAATTAGAAGGAATCTAATGGTCCATTTCTCAAACAATTCCAGAAGCCCATTTCCAAACTCAAACCTAAATCATCATAAAATGCAATAATACCTGCACTGTCTCTTCATAGGTAAAAGAAGGATCATTCTTCATCTTCTTTTCCAAGAAATTAATCGCCTCTTGCTCTTTTAATCCAGCACTTGTGGCCTAAATGCATCACATATCCCAAAAGAAAAATTAAGTTGTCTCCAAGCACATACATGCAAAGAATAAAATCCAAGCCAAAGCATCTATCAATGTGTAATGTAATTTATTTCAAGTTTGAGATTTTAAGAATAATTTTACTAGTGATAATTCTAACAAACTTGTCACTATGTCTATAGTCTCCACTGTGGAACCCAGCTTTAGAAAGTCTCTTTCCTTAATCCAAATAAATAAATTGTTTGCCTTTCATTAACCACTCCCCTATCATCGCTACAATTTAATTCTTGTACATAAATTGCACAGATACAAAAATGAATGAACGACTTTGCCAAAAGTAAAAGGTATAAGCAGAAAATGTCAATCAATTGATGCTATTTTTGCCCCATCTAGCTATATCCATCCTATATCATAAATTGAGTGCAGAATCATATTATCAATAAGGAATTCCATCACTAGCTCTATGGTAAATTTATCCTTAGCATATCTTTGTGTCTTCTTGTACCACAGTCCACAGTGTATCTAAATGATCTCAAACGTACCTTATGACCGAAGTAATGACCAGCTGGATCACATTTATAAAGTCGAGGTCCAAATTCTTCATCAATAGCCAAGACCATAGCAACTTCAAAACACAACAGAATGGGGGGAAAAAAAGAAAAAAGAAAGAAAAGAAACCAACATTAACAATGGAACTTGAAATAAAATACAGTGGAAATCAGTCTATTTCCTCCAAGAGATGGCTTAATTACACGACTCTCCCCTCTATTGTGAAAATACACATAGAACTTCCCTGATACCAAAGAAAAACTAAAATATCTCCAACCATATTTTTACAATTAAAATTATAAAAAATTAGAAAATGTATTGCTTTGCTTTCAATAATTATTTATTTTTTTGTCAAAAGAGTTCAAACTTTTTATATTTGGTCAACATGGGTTCAGTTCCATCTTATCTTTTAGTTTTACAACAATCCTATATATATTTTCATAAGAGAAGAGGGCTGCTCAAGCCATTTTTAAGGGGAGGGGAGAGTATCAGAACTTCAAAAAATTAACATCTGACCAAGCTTGATTTGATGATAAAATCTTTCACAAAAGACATTTTCCCCCCTATTTTCAATGGAAAGGATGAAAAACGCACCTACTCCAAGAGGTCTCATGTAAGCATGCTGAGTGTAGATCTGTGACTTGTCAGCAATCCTATGAAACAATAGTTTCCAACAATGATCAGATACATAAGATGTAATGGTCATGCATGAAGATCTAAATCCAATGTTACAATTCAAATAAAATTATCCATTAAAATTATCACAATCATTGTCAGAATCCAGGCAAAAAAGAAGCAATAACTGATTCATTGCAACTTGCAACTGTCCATATTCTCCAATATAGTTATGCATTATAAGAAATCAACCTGGCAGCTAACATAAGAACTAAATTATGTTTTCTGTAAATTCTACAATCACATTAAGGAGATAAGGATAATGTATGAGGCCATTATCAAACTGAGAGAAGCAAAACAGTTTGATATTCCATTAAGAAAAAGAGAATCCTAAATTCCTCATCAGACTACCAATATACGGCACAATGGATGACGCCTAACAAGCTTATAGCTATCCATAAGTAAAACTGCAGTCAGAAATGCTTTCTTTATCAAAAAAAGAAATTGTCAAAAGAAATCACTCTTTTCCTGGAGGTTTTTTAGCAAAGCAGAGCAGCCCCAGGAAGCACAAATATGACAAGTGTCTGTGGCATTTTGTGATTGCCGTATATCTTATAAACAAATACAGCAACTGCCCATTAACACTCACTGACACTCACAAATCGGAACATGACTATCATTCAATTAGGAGCTCCAAGAATTCCAAGTATTTATTGGCATATGGAAACTATTTTTGGGTTGGTCAGACTACCTAGTATGAAGAGAAGCCACAAGAGCTCGTGCAAATACCAGCACACAAATGCCAGTGATTGCACCAGAAGTTGTGCAAACAACATTTTGCATATTGTGGAAGCCACATAAGTACACAATGAAATCTTCAAAACACTTGATTTAGACGCTACATACTTGAAGGAAACTGGAAATATTCTTATGCACTACTCCATTGTCTATTATGTGGATAACACCAAATCAGGGTACAGGAAACATTTGTCAGTACCAAAAAAAAAACGGCCATGTGAACTACAGAAATTAAACGAATTAATAACTGCAAAGCAGTAGTCACTGATATCTTCTTTAAAAGTAAGCAATTTACCATCTGGCCAACACATCAACAGGCATCTCATATCCGTAATTAAAGCGAAACTCAGCAGCTTCATTCCTTGCTTGCTGAACCAACGTCCTAGCATCAGCTGGGAAAAAGTATTATGAAGCAAATGTGAGCTCTGAATGACAAAATTTCTTTTTGCTCAAGATATATAATAAGAGAAGACTGTAAATGTTATTTCACATGTTAAAGTTCTAGTATCGAGCAAAGAATCATGTCAATATCTCTGAAGCAATTATAAGTCAAGTCTGCTCCAAATGCAACGTTTCCAGTGACATTTTCCAGAATACCCACAACTGACATATTCTGTTGAGAGTACGAATTTCAAACAACTCAATTAAATCAGCCTGACCTGTTATCCCAGTAGCCAATAAACCGAGGTACTCTGTGATAGGAAATAGATGTGTAACACTTGTCTGATCCAAGAGCTTGTCCTGCATCAAATTATTAATCAAAAGGAACTTTAGACTCACAGCTTGCAGAAATAACGAAAGCAAGCACAGATGACAGAATGCACTCACCGGAACCTTTTTCTGGGTAACAACACAGATGGAATCCTTCCCTCGGACACCAATTGAGGTTATCCCAGCAGACTTAACAGCTTTAAAAGCGTATTCTATTTTGGCATTAAGAAACCCACAGTCAAGAATTAAAAACCCTTCCGACTAAAACTGGATAAAAAATCAATCACAGAAGTTGGGGGTAAAAAGTTTGAGCTGATATGAAGAGATTCTAAATCGAAGAATATTTTTCGTTTGCACTGAAAATATGAAATAGGAAGAAACCAAAATCAAACTGCGATATAAGTTGGAGGCAGAAAAAATCCCCTACCGACTTGAAAGAGGCGGCCTTCGGGTGAGAAAATAGTAATATGGCGATCGTATCCTCCTCCACTTCCTCGACTCATGGTTAAGGGACTTAGTGCGGTGACTTGACCTTTGGTATGTTTCCGAACGAAGAACTCGAACTCCGGCTCTCACTCGAGAAAGAGTGCAGAAAAATTTACCCTTCAGCCCTGTATCGCTCTTAAAAGCAAGTTCTATAGCGGCATGAGCTGATTCGGCTCAAAAAACGGTGTCGTTTAAGTAGAATTGGGGGTGGCGTGGGAGAAGGAACAAAAACTAGTTTATGACAAGAATATAGTATTTTTCATCCAGAAAAGAATTAAGGAAGAAAATAGGTTAAATTAGGCTAGGCTTTAACTCAATAAGTTTGGGCTTACGATGAAGATCTAAAGTCTGAGCGTGGGTCAGAACCTGTATGTTGGTTTTTTTAGGTATGAGTTTTTAAAAAGTCTAATAAAGCCTGAAGGCTATTTAAAGGCTTATTTAAAATGTAGGCTTTTAAATAGGCTTAAAGCCCATGCATCTAAATTCATATATAATTTATTAAACTTATTTAAAAGCTTATGTTATTATGTCTTAAAAGTTTAGGGACTCATTTACATTTGAAATAAAAGAGTTAGTAAGAGAAAGAAAAGACATATAAAACTAGATTTTACCTCTAATTTTTCTTGTATAAAATGAGACAGACTCCTCCTATTGAGATTATTTTCATTTGGGCATCACTAAAATAAACTTATTGTAATTATTATGTTGCATCAAATGACGCAGATCGAAGGAGAGACAGCAACCCAGCATTGCCATCTCGAGCGATCAAAAAGAAGACAAGTAGATGTGATCAATTAATGAATAAAAATGTTAAGCTCATGGATAAATGATGAAATGTAAAACTTAAGATTAAGACTAAGTTATTAATTTTATAAATATTTTAAAACAATTAATTTAATTTAAATTATATATAATTAATGCATAATAATACATTTTTTAAAAAAAAAACTAAATAGATCAGACGTGTAAGCCTGTATGCTTGTGGGCTAGGCCTTATGAAAATATGTTTAACCTGTTTACCTAAAAAATCCTGACAATAGGCCTAAGCTTGAGACTGACCTATTTACTAAATAGGTTAGGCTAAGCTTAAAGTAGGCTAGGTCATAGGCCCTGATAGAGGCCTAACCTATTTTCACCCTTAGATGTATCCAATAAGATTGGTTCAATTGGTAAAGGGGTTAACTTATAACGATAAAGTTGTGGGTTTAAATGTCACCAATGTAAGGACTTTGTTAGTGAAGGGATTGTAAGGGCCCATTTGGATGGGTTTTTTTTATAAGAAAAAAAGCACTTTTTTAATGCAAAAAAAAAAAAAAAAATTTATTAATTTATGTGCTTAGATGATTTTTTTTTTTAAAAAAAAAAAAGCAAAAGTCACAAAAAAAAAAGTCAAAATGCTACTTTTTTTAAAAAAAGTTCCAATTTGGAGCTTTACAAAAAACACTTTTTTTTAAAGTTCATCCAAATGGGCCCTAAATACCTGTATAAAGACTTTTTTAAGCCGGGGCGTATGTCTTACTCTACAGTAAGCCTAATCTAACTCACTTAAACTTTTTTGTATTGAAAAATAATATTTATTAGTTTTTCTCCTCTCTGAAAAAAGGCTTACAAATAATAAGCCTCCGCTTTTTAGTGCAAGTACACTAATTCACTGATTAGTTAGCATTAATAAAAAGAAGAGTGTCTTCGAATCCTCTATGACAAATATGATGATTGATGAATGTGTAAATTATGAGGGGGAATTTGAGCAAAAAAAATTATGAGGGGGAAAAGTAAAAGTATACTACTTTTGCCACAAGTTGATATAGAGGGAAGAATTTCTTGCTTCAATAAAATTTTAATAGTTAAAATCCCAGATTTAATAACAACGAAAAATGAAAGGGTACAACTGTACAAGGAAGTGTTTTCTAGCTGGTATCACTCTCATTCTCACATACACACAGTTCCAAATATACAGAAGGGGAGAAGGATCATTTGAGTTTGAGGCAGGGAGAAGGAGACATATAATTGGAGAGAGAAAGTTGAGAATGAGAGAGGGAGAACGAAAGAGGAAGGGGGAGTTTTTTTTATTAAAATAATTATTAAAACATTAAAATTAGGGCCCAAAAACAAAAAAGTAACCGCAATTAACCATGTTTAACAGAAGTAGCATTTTTGCCTCATTTTGAGGGGTTCACGGGCATTTTTGCACGCATGAAAAGTTTATGATGCCTGCACATATTGAAAAAAAGTTCATGCATATTTTTCCCTTTAACCAAAAACAAAATTAGCTTAAATACATTACAAGTGTCTGGCATTTTGTGATAGCTACCATATACCTTATAAGCAAATACAACAACCGCCCATTAACACTCAGTGACACTCAAAAATCGGAACATGACTATCATTCCATTAGGAGCTCTAAGAGTTTCAAGTATTTAATAGCATATGGCAACTATTTTTGGGTTTGTCAGACTACCCAGTTCGAAGAATACTTTCCTTTGTACTGAATATATGAAATATGAAGCCTCAAATCAAAATAAATTTGCAATATAAGTTGGGGAGAGAAGAAGTCCCGTATCCACTTGAAAGAGACGGTCTTTCAGGTAAGAAAATAGTAATATGGTGATCGTATCTTCCTCCACTTCCTCACCCATTGTTA